>OX328101.1:50277650-51527650 GCA_946811185.2 Hippopus hippopus | reverse complement strand
TATATAAGAGGTTTTACTTGTCGGAACATTCAATTCTAGACGTACATTTGAACGGATGCTTTAACGTAATTAAGATGAGAAATAAAATAATACCTAGTGAAAAAATACACTGGCCAATATTTAGTGTAAGTGCGGGGCAAGTTCGGCTATGGGCCGAACCTGCCCCGACTTAAAAGGCCGAACTAGCCCCTGACAGACTTTGCAGAAACATCACGTGACACCTCCTTGTAGGGTGCACGAAAAGAAATTAAGAATGTATTAGTTAAAAGCGCATTATGCTACCGTAATAAACGTATAGAAATTAAATGGGAACCATAACACATCCTAGGAAAAATAAAAACTGAAATAACTATGGAAAATTTACTCACCACGCAAGAAAACGAGATCTCGGTTCCAAAATCTATGCAATATTCTTCAAGGCGGCCATTGTGTACTGACGTAGATAGAATCGTCATAAGTGACGTCACAATATAGTTTCCAGCTCTTTATGCTGGTCGACATGCTAAATATAACCATATGCCGAACATGCCCCGAGGCCGGACAAGCCCCGGTCTCCCCTATTTTGAAAACATTGTGAGAAAAGGACAAAATGGTGGCCAGTATTTTCTTCTTTTCTCATTATGTTTTCTACCATATCAAAAACAAATTTCATCATTTAACTCTTTACCAAAGGACAAAATATTAGACTGGTCCAAATTGAAAGCACTTGCAGACGACAAAATGAACGTTACCCTAAATTGAAATTAGTTTCCAGCAGGGTAGAAAACATTGTGGGAAAAGGAGAAAATGCTGGTTACCAGCATTTTCTCCTTTTCCCACAATGTTTTCAAAAGGCTTTTATCTCAGGGTCGTAAAAACCAGGGATTGTTTGGTAAAGGGTTAAGCACGCATTGAAACGGGGCTACGACATAAGCTCGGCCAGTGAAGCTAATAAAACTATTCAAATGAATGGATCTGTCGGGAAAAGAAAAAAAAAACTTCGCTAGAAAAGGAGAAATGCGGGCAAGTAAGAATTTCCCCTTTTCCCCATCAATGTTTACAAATTCTTCCATGCCAAGGGTCGTGAAAGACACTGGATTGTGTAGTAAAGGGTTTTACCAATGGCAGGTAATAGCGCGAGTGGATTTGCACGATTTCCTACTCGCATATTTTCCGTTCAGGTACATTTTGTCAAACTTTATTCAGAAAATTATCAACTGAACAATAATACTCTATAAAGAGTAATATGACATGAGTATTTGAGTCCATTTTCCGATGGGGAAGTGAAAAGAAACAGCTGTCCAGCAAAATTTCAAGAATCCCACATAAAAAACGCTTAAACATATTTTATTCTTCCACATTTTTAAAGGAAAAGCTTGAGATTGCGCTAGGATGAGGAGTGTACCCACAAAAAAGTGTCTTGCACCGGTTCCTTTTTTGATACGTACTGTAGTTGAGTGAAGTGAAAATCTTTCTCTGACTCTGACAGTCTATCCTTGAATACAGGAAGGAATGCTGGAGCTTTGAAGTGTTTTTCTATGAAATAAATACCCAACTTGCCTTCGCATAACGGTAGAAGTAATAGCATCATGAGCAATGAGCTAATGCGCACTTCCAAGTACCCTAAAAAAGTCACAATGAAAAATGGGCCTTTAGTCGTCACACTCGAAGACCACGTGTATTCATGAGGCCACAGGCGCCAAATCTCGCCTCCCCATCTCCATGAATGTTAATTCCAATATCTCACTGAATCATTCAATAAACATAGGAAACACAATTCATGCTCGCTCATTTAAGCCTTTCTGATAACAAGAGGGCCATGACGGCCCAAAGGTCGGTCAGCCTTTTGACCAAACATGACCCATTTTCAATCTCTATCCAAATATTATGACAAACAAGCTGACAAGCTTTCATAAGTATGGGACTGAAACTTAGCCTCTAGCGTGTGCACAAGCCATTTAGAATTTGTCTCAGTGACCTACTTTTTAGCCCAACGTAGCCCATTTTCCAACTTGTTGTAGATATTATCAAAACAAAGATTCTGACTACCTTTCATGGGTAGGCCTATTGGACAGAAAATGTGGCCTCTAGAGTGTACACAATGTTTTTCCAAGTTTGGACCTGGCGACCTAGTTTTTGACCCCATATGACCCGTTTTCAATCTGATCTTAATAATTTATCACCAAGAAAAACATTCTGACTAATTTTCACAAGCTATTATGATGATTTTATCTGGCAACCTAGTTTTTGACCAGCTGTGACCTATTTTCGATCTCATGTCAGATATCATCAAGGCAAACATTTTGACCAAATTTCATAAGTATTGGACTGAAAATGTGGCCTCTAGAGTATACAAAATTTTCTCAAAGATTTGACCTAGTGACCTAGTTTTTGACCCTGACTTGGCCTGTTTTCAAACTCTTCCTAAATACTTTCTGTCCATATTTCAGGAGTATTGGACTGAAAATGTCTACCCTAAAAAATACACAAAGTTTTTTTAAGATTTGGCCCAGTGACCTAGTTTTTCACCCAACGTGACCTATTTTCAAATTCATGAGATGTCATCATGACAAACACTCTGACCAACTTTCAAGAGAATTGGACTGAAAATATTGCCTCTTGAGTGTATGCAGGGTTTTTCAAAGATTTGATCTAGTGACCTAGTTTTCACCGGACATAACCCATTTTTGATCTGGTCTGAGATATTGTCAAGAAAATATTCTGACCGAGTTTCATTAGTATTGGACTGAAAGTGTGGCCTCAAGGTTTTTCAAAGATTTGTCCCAGCGACCTAATTTTTGTTCCAACATGACCTATTTGTAATCTTGTCCGAGATATCATCAAAGCAAACATTCTGAACAAGTGTCATGAGTTTTGGACTGAAAATGTTGCCTCTTGAGCGTACACAAGGTACTTCAAAGATTTGACTTAGTGACCTAGTTTTTGACCTGACGTGACCTATTTTCAAATTTATCCGAAATATCACCAAGACAAATATTTTGACGATTTTCCTAGAGTATTGGACAGAAAATATGGCTTGTAGAGTGTAAACAAGGTTTTATTAAGATTTGACCTGGTGACCTAGTTTTTGACCCGACATAACCCATTTTCAAACTCGTCTGACATACTATTAAGAAAAACATTCTGAGAAACTTTCAAAAGTATTGGACAGAAAATGTGGCCTCTAGTATCTATATAAGGATTTTTTAAGATTTGACCTAGTGACCTTGTTTTTGACCCGGCATGACCCATTTTCGAAGTCGTCCGAGATATCATCAAGACAAACATTCTGACTAAGTTTTATGAGTATCGGACTAAAAATGTGGCCTCTAGAGCGCACACAAAGTAAAAGTTGAAGACGCACAACGGACGACGCACGACGGACACAGCACTATCACAAAAGCTTGTGCTCAGGTGAGCTAAAAAGTGAAGCAGAAGTATCTGATAAATTTCCAAAACACCTGACAACAACCCCTTCCTATGACCCAGCCCCACCATTCAGGCCTATCACCAAAATCGAAACTTCTCACAATTTAGGTATCCAATGAGATGCTGCTAATTTCACACTGTACGAGAAGTAGTGGTTTCAAACATCATAAATGATAAAAGCAGTATCTTTGCTGACGAGTAAAATGGGTTCATGAGCAAAAAGTAACAAAGTAACACGTAAATCGATATGGACCATTCTCTGTGAAAAGAGGTCTTAATGCATCTGCAGAAAAATAGCAAACAATGCATGGTACTATGTACATGTATCACTGAGACGCATTAAACTTCTTTATGCCCGAGCATTGTTCATATACTTTACCCCTGAAAGATCTAAGCATAACTTTTGGTTGCTTTTGCGATAAGTATTAAGCTGGGACTGCATAGCACGTGTTCCCTGATCTTGGACCAACACTGAATGATACCTTTTGAGATAGCCCTAAAATTGCAATATTTGAAGTTTTTTTTTATGGTTGAAAATATTCGTTTCATTTATCAAGCGTTCGAAAGGTTTGTGTAGAGGAAAAACGTGATTCGAAAAGCATTCAGTAAAATATACAATTAGAACAAAAGCAATCCAATAATCAGTTAATCTTTTAAGTCTTAAATGTCACTCTCCTTCACTTGTTTAAGAACACCTAATGTAATTGTTTCAAGTCTGAAATCGAAGACCTCTATTATCGGAATTTATCGCATTTTGGCCAGAATATGTCTTATAGTCGGAGAAAGTGCAGACGAAGACGAGACCGAAGGCTCTTGAAAGTTTTAACCTGATCTATTGTGAACAATAACATTTAAAGCTGTGCTGTGGACGTATCCAGTGTTTCTAATCCAGAAAAGAGAAGGGATTTCTGACCCCCTCCCTTTCCAATAACCTTTAAATTTAGCATAGATATTTTCCCTTCGTCTATATACATGAAAACTGCATATTGCCTATATAACTATAAATTATGCATTAGCTTAAGAATAAGTTATTAGAACTACTAATTATTTTCTTAAGTGAAAAGTGGCCCAATTCTTTATGGGTTGCACCATCGAAGGCCGGTCGTGTCTGTCTTAATGGTTTATGGTATACTGTCGAAGAGATGTAGGTATGTCTGTAAAGGAATATAAAACGGAGCACACATAAAGGCATAAGATATTTAACTCTTTACCAAACAGTTGAGTTCTTGAGAAAGAAAGTTTTTGAAAACATTGTGGGTAAAGGAGAAAATGCTGGTAACCAGCATTTTCTCCTTTTCCTACAATGTTTTTTTTTTTTTTTTTTTTAAACCCTTTAAGAGACAAATAACAATGTTTGAGACGTATTCTAATTTGTTGCATCGAGATATTTTCAATTTGGACAAGTCTAAAATTTTCTCGTCTAGTAAAGGGTTGAGAAATTTGGAACGAAGCACTTCCGTTCCATAAACAATATAGTTTGGATTAGAACAGGAAAAGATAAATATTAAAGCAAGTACTTTGAATGCAAAAATCTTGTATTCTTGTGTGGAAATATCTCGGATATGTAGACTGGACATTGAATTCCACATGGTTTTGTAACTGGTGACTATTTTTTCCTGTTAAAATTGAAGTATTTTGGGCGCTGTGTATTCGAAGTTGTTCACTACAAGAGGATGGTTTAACTAGCATGTGATATGCCAAGCAAATTAATGATTGGCAATAAGAGTTGGACTTCAGAATGATTCCTAACAACCAAGGAACGGATGAGCCGCTTTTAGTGATAACAGGTCAGGATGGGGGCCAATCTATGTACCCCTTCTAAATACTCGAACAAGAAACCTCCCAGCAGAGTACGATTTAAACACGGCAACAACAAAAACCGAGTGCACGTTGACAGATATAACGAACGGTTCGCCATACCGGAAGGAGCATTCTTCGTTAAGTTAAACGGTGAGAAACAGTGTGTCATCAATGGTTCGGCGTTCCTTCCAACCGGGGACATTATTCTCTCGGACAGTCATAACAGAAAAGTCAAGATGTTTACGCCCACCTTTCATTTTATTACATTCATCGACTTCCCGTCAACGCCACTCTCGTTATGTGCCTCGCCTAACTTGCCGCTTATTTACGTTACGTTTCCAGACCGCGTCAGACAAATACACGCTGACGGTGGACAACTAAGACGGAGTGGATTTATAAAAACGCCCGGAGAATGCCGCGGTATGTGTGTTAATAAATACGAGGGCAAAGCTTTGGCGTTGACGTTAGATTATGACGTCGGTCAGGTCAATCTTCTGACCCCCGGGGGAAATTTGCAACTAGAAATAACTGTCGATGCCAACGATAAACCCATATTTCTACGGCCAGAACATTTAGTGGTCAGTAAAAATCTTATATTAGTTGTTGCGGACAAACAAGCACGCTGTGTTGTCGGTCTGAGAAGTGACGGTGACGTTGTGTTCCGTTATTACGGCGTTCGGAATCCATCGGCTCTCGTCTGTGACGAACAGGAATATATTTATATAGCAGGACAAAATACCGTTCATCAGATAACGGAAGAAGGAGAACTTGTGAAAATATTTCTTACTAAAGCAGAGATAGGATTTGCTCCTTTAAGCCTTTGTTATTATCAACCTAAGAGGCTTCTTCTTGCTACAGGAAAAGGACACAGAGTAACGGTGTTTAAGTTAACAACGTAGACGTTACGTAAACGTCTATCAATTTATTAGACCGACATATATCTTCTGCAAACCACTAGTGTCGTCGAACACTTTTCACTCATTACCACACGACAAATATGTAGACTTGTCTAAACTGAAAGCATTTGCAGACGACAATCTATATGTGGCTAAAATAGTTGAGTTTGTCTTTGGTAAGATAGAAAACATTGTAAGAAAAGAAGAAAATGCTGGTTACCAGTATTTTCTCCTTCTCCCACATTTTTTTCAAAATATTTCTACCTCAGGGTCTAGAACTGTGCTGTAAAAAGTAAAAAGATTTTTCATAAAAGGGGAAATTGCTCCTGAAAACCAGTTTCTCCATTTGCACAGTAATCTACTTTAATAATCTCTTTACCAATCGACAAAATCGTGGACTTGCCCAAATCAAAAGTCTTTGCAGAGGACAAATTAAACCAGTCTCATATGGCGAAAGTTGTCACTGAAAGGGAAGAAAACATGGTGGGAAAAGAAGAAAATGCTGGTTACCAGCATTTTCTTCTTTTCCCTTCATGTTTTCAATAGGCTTCTTTCTCGGGGTCGTGAAGACTGAATGATGTGGTAAAGATTTAAAAGGATTTTTGGTAAAAAGAGAGATTGATCTATAAAACCACTTTCTTCTTCTGCATAATATTCTACTTTGACAATTAACTCTTTAGCAAACGACAAAATCTTGGACTAGCCCAAATTCAAAGCTTTTGCAGAGGACAAATTAAACCAGCCCCATATAGGGGAAGTTGATTTGAAAGTGTGTAAAACATGGTGGGAATAGGAGAAAATGCTGGTGACCAGCATTTTCTTCCTTTCCCACCATGTTTTCAAAAGCATTTTTCCTCAAGGTCGTTAAAGATTATGTAGTAAACGGTTAAGCATGTAATATACCCTTAATTCACGTTAACAGTATTTAACAAGGATATCTTGGAACTCTTCTGCTTCATTTTTTCCCCCAGTGCTAGACATAAGTCTAAAAGAGCAAAGATACCTTGGTACAGACAGCGGTCACGAAATAAGTTTCTCGCGAAAAAACGTTTCGGGTGCGCTATTAAAACTGCACTGGTGAAAAGAAGTACTTGTTAAATGTTACACAATGCTAGAGAATAAAAGTCTTTATAAATTATGCAATACAGTCTTTTTTAATTTTACACAGGAAGCCGACTTTTCATTTAGTAACCGTTGAGCAATAACCTTTTCTCCCACCACTCTTTACTGACATTTTAATAAATAGACTATCTATTAAGTATAATGAGAGAGAGAGAGAGAGAGAGAGACAGAGAGAGAGAGAGAGAGAGACAGAGAGAGAGAGAGAGAGAGAGAGAGAGAGAGATCAGCCTCAAATTCAAGGTTAGAACACACTTAAGAATGGTTGGTAGACATGTTGAAAAGTTGAATTACTAGTAAAAAACTTCATTAATCTTCATAAAGTAAAAACAGACTGAGCTAGGCATTAAAACCAGAAACCCTCTGGTCCCAAGTCCTGCATGCGAACCACTCAGCTACTAGAGCTTGGCTGGGAGAGAACTAGCTCTCCGATAGTAAATGAGTTATAGCACTGCCTGAGCTCATATATTTATACCAATTGTGCTCTGTCAAAGGGGGATGGAGATTAATGCATCTGCAAAATATATCAATCCATGTCAGCCTGCGCCAACATAGGTCAACTTTTTGCTCTAAGTCAATATCCTTCATGTCCAAGGACCACTCTTCCTCCAGGTTAAGTCGATCCTTAGATTAAATGGATTTAATGGATCCCTAATTATGTGACGACTTGCTTGGTATCATGCATCATAGAGATACATTAAGCCCTCCCTCCCCAACTTTGCCAGAGCATTGATTATATCTTTCAAGAACAAGGTAAGGGTTATCAATTGCTTTACTCAAGGACACACCCTCTTTTCTAGCACCACCAGCTGAATCATGCTAACTGGGATTTCCTGATACCAATGCCTTAATCCTTTACTGCGCAATCCCTAGTTTCAACCATCTCAAGAAGCCTTTTAAAAATATTTTGGAAAAAGGAGAAAATGCTGGTAACCAGCATTTTCTCCTTTTTCCACAATATTTTCTCCTTTTCCCATAATGTTTTCTTTTCTATGATAGGCAAATTTCAAAGCTTTTGATTTTTCGTCTGCAAATGCTTTGAATTTTGACAAGTCGAGAAATTTGTCTTCTGGTAGAGAGTTGATCACTGCGCCAGGGAGCCCAGTGGACACCAATGTGTCAAAGTTAACACTACTTCGAGAAAATAATCTAAAGCTTGAAATCGGGTAAAATTTTGCACCGTTTTATTGTTCTAAGATAGTTTTGATCGTATGGACAAGTACACTACACACTTTTTTTTTTTTTTTTTTCAATTTTCAAAATAAATGTTCAAACTTAATCTGGAAAAATGCCATAGAATCCAAACAAGTGCATAATGAAATATCCATAGTAAATAACTGTAGAAATTGTCTTGACAGTCTACTATAACATTATACAACCGTTGATCCCTCTGCAAGAATAGATAGAACACGCAAAAAAATTAAAAAAAAAAAACTTTGTCAGGTATTCTGGATTACATAAAATTCATCTAAAAGATACAACAAGAACTAATGGAAATGTGCAAACTATGGAAACAGAAGAATAGCAAGAACATGCAAAAGATTAAAAAAAACAAGAGCCATGTTGACATGGCAATCCCCTGCTAAATGCTTGCTCAATAGAAAATGTGTGATTTCTTTTAGGTTGGTTTAAAGGCTAAAACAGCTATCCAGCTGTGAAGTTCACACAGCTCAAGTTGTGCTCCAAAGAAACCTTGAGACTCAAAAATTAACAAAGGGACATAACTCCAAAATCATGATACTGCACTTCTCCTCAATGAAATATGCCTACCTCTGAAGTCTCACATTGAAACCTTTTATAGTTTTCAAGGTATGCTCCAGACAGAATTTAAGTATGAAAAATAACAAAGGGCAAAAACTCCTATATTATGGTACTGAAAGTTATGGTTCTTAGACACTGCGCTTCTCCTCAGTGTCATCTATCAATCTCTGAAGTTTCAAGTTTATATCTCATGTAGTTTTCAACTTATGCTCTGGACAAAATGAAAGGAAGAAAAAATAACAAAGGGCAATAACTCCTATGAAAGCAAGAGTTAAGGTCCTTTGCACTGGACTTCTCCTCAATGTGATCTATGCACCTATGTAGTGTCATGTTTACACCTCTAATAATTTTCGTGTCATGCTTCAGACAAAATTTAGGTATGAAAAATAACAAAGGGAAATAACTCCAAAATTATTGGGCTGTGAAGTTTCATGTCAATATCTCATGTAGTTTTCAACTTATGGTCTGGACAAAATTTAAGTAACAAAGGGCAATAACTCCTATATTATGCAATCAAGAATTATGGTCCTTGTGCACTGCCATTCTTTTTGATAAGATCTACCCACCTTTGAAGTTTCATGTTAACACCTGCCATACTTTTTGAGTTATGCTCTTGACAAAATTTAAATAAGAAAAATAACAAAGGGCAATAACTCCTAAATTATGCAATCCAGAGTTATGGTTCTTGTGCTCTGCACTTCTCCTTGATGAGATATATCCACCTGTGAAGTATCATGTTTACACCTGCTATACTTTTTGAGTTACGCTCCAGACAAAATTAAAGTATGAAAAATAACAAAGGGCAATAACTCCTTAATTATGGCACTGAGAGTTATGCGTCTTGTACACTGCACTTTTCCTCAAGGTTGTCTATCAACCTATGAAGTTTCATGTTTATATCTCATGGGCTTTTCAACTTACGCTCTGGACAAAATTTAAGTAAGAAAATTAACAAAGGGCAATAACTCCTAAATTATGCAATCAATAATTATGGTTCTTGTGCACTGCACTTCTCCTTGATAAGATCTATCCACCTGTGAAGTTTTATGTTTACACCTCTAATAGGTTTTGAGTTATGCACCGGAAAAGAAAGTGGGATGGAATGATAGAAGGACGGAGGGACAGAAGGATGGAAGGACGGACAGCTACCATTACCATATCCCCTGCCGCCTTTCGGCGGCGGATAAAAAATGTCAAGTATTCTGGATTAGATATAGTTCTACTGACTGATACAAAAAGAACTTATGGAAATGTACAAACAATACAAACAGACTGATTAAGTGGTATGGTGACCATCACAGTTCGTAAATACTAGAGCAATAGTGCTTCATTACTTGTCCCCTTGAGGAAATGAATGAAGAACTTGGTTTGAAAGATGGTAAAAAGACAAAAAAAAGATATTGCAACCAAGGGAACATTGTTTGGGAACATTCTACAACTGTGCCTTACAATATAACAAAAGAAAAATAAACTTAATGTCCACATTCAAATTCTAGGAGTTCTTTGTTTGGGATTTTGTTACAAGGACAAACGCATAGCTCTTTCTTTCTCAAGATCATGTGGAGTATCTAACAAGCTATCTTATAGTTTCAATCTAAGATCAGACTACAT
This sequence comes from Hippopus hippopus, assembly GCA_946811185.2. NCBI lineage: Eukaryota > Metazoa > Mollusca > Bivalvia > Cardiida > Cardiidae > Hippopus > Hippopus hippopus. Next base: position 51,517,055 of record OX328101.1, on the reverse strand, counting down.
TTTCTATGCAGACTGATCTTAAACTCTAAACTGGGACATTTAAAACCGACAAAGAATTGGCACAATCCTTTTTTTTTTTTTAAATGCAAGAAAAAAATTAGGTAGTGAACAAATGTGACACACTTGGAAAACACAAAGACTTTACAGAAAAACGCAACAGTCAGAATGTAATAAAAAACATTAATATCACATTTTTATTTGGAATAACAAGAAGTTGATCGTTTTTCGCGTATGTTGTTACACTTTTCTGTTGAGTCATTGTCTGATAACCTATAAAACTATAAATATCACAAATGCTAGGGTAGTTTCTGTGATATTGCAGTTGCCGTGCAGTATCCATGATGAATCCCTACTCATGACTTGTTCCCTCTAGAAACTAAATAACACTCTACCACACAATCCTGAGTTTTACCGACCTTGAGGAGGACAGCTTTAGAAAACATTGTGGGAAAAAGAGAAAATGCTGGTACCTAGCATTTTGTGAGAAAAATACACTGTGGGAAAAGGAGAAAATGCTGGTACCCAGCATTTTCTCCTTTTCTCACAATGCTTTCTATCCTCCAAAAGAAATATTTCAGTTTTTAAGTCACATTTACATTCTCGTCTGCCAATGCTTCAATTTGAACTGGTCTAAAATTTTGTTTTTTGGTAAAGAGAAATAAGCTACAGTGTATGTTTATTAACTAGAACCACTCTTTGAGTCTTGTTTGAATTTTGCAATCCCTGCTAACATGGAGTCTCTCCACTCTCGCCTCTCCTTGAGCTTATCTAATGGTACTTTTGAGTTGAATTCTTCCTGAATTTTTTCTGCCGTTTCTACATCATACTTTACCGGTATGGGGGCAAAGGTTTTCTCTTGAACATTCACAGCGCCTTCTGCATATCTGTCACAGTAATCTTTGATGCCTAAAATATCAGAATATCATATTACCCCTTAACCAGACAATGCCGTGTTTTCACAACCCTGCAGAAATAGGCATTAGAAAACATTGTGAGAAAAGGAGAAAATGAAAGGAAGCAAAAATAACAAAGGGCAATAACCAGCATTTTCTCCTTTTCCCACAATGTTTACCACTCTATGAAGCTATCCTCTAGACCTTCATTACATTTCTTCCGTTTTAAAGAAATGTTCATAGTAATTATGCACAGACAATACTGTAAATCACTTTAAATTAGTGAGAATTTTATTTCGCGAGTTTGTCCCATTTTTCCCATTTCTATTTTTTTGCTGTTGTTGAATTAGCAACTTACCAATCTGCTCAAAACCGGAAGTGGATCATTTATTTCAGGAAGTTTTATGCCAAAAATATGTCGGTTATTGTACGGAGGAAAATGCAAATACGAAAAATAAATTATGCAATTTCATAAATAGAACTAATCTGTTACATTATTTTTCACACGCAGATGACCGTTGGTGAATCTAAGCAGACAAATTTCTGCATTTTCTGCAATGTTTCTCAAGATCTTCATTTATTTTCCTAAAGATAAGGGCAAAGCCTTCTTAATCAGGATGTACCAGCAACCAGGCATTAATTTCCCTAAATTTATGGTAAACAGAACAGGGGTTTAACAGGATTCTTCTGATAAAGTAATGTAGATTGATTATAATTGCGTACAAACATTTGTGTAGTGTGTATTGTTTGTCATTTTGAATGGCTCATTTTTCACACATTACGATTTCGTCTTTATTTTCACAAGTTTGAGAAGATGATAATTATTATATATATTGAGTTGGTAAGAGATGAATTGGACCTAAAACTGAGACAGCATGTGTTATGCATGTTTAATATTTACAAGGCCTATTACATTTTAGATGAAGACATGTTTTGAAGACTTATATACTGATGGGATCTAAAAACAAGTAGCTAGTAACGAGAATGAATCTCTCTGTTGATATGCGTCTGTCTAGTGTAGTGTAAAACCAGTGCATGCAAAATGGTTGGCAAAATTACTTCCAACGCTTGGAAAAGATGAATATAAAATCAAGAGAGGGTTGGTTCAAGAAGGCATTGAAAGTGACTGAAAGGGACCTAACTTTTGTAATTACGAGGCCATTATTAGAGAGTTACATTTTCTTTGGTGTAAGTTGTGATGCATGACGTATCTATTTCTTGGAAACATGATGGTAATTGTTTCAATAATCAAAAAAAGTTTTTTGTGAGGTTATGATTAGTTTGATATACATAGGGATATCCATTGTCAGAGCTGTTTCTTTTTTAAACATAGAGATGAGGTCTAGCAGTAATATGTAGATACAATTTCGGACAGGATAGTTTCCGAACAGTACATAAACTTCCAGTAAGACTATTTCTGTTATCAATATTTCACTAGAAACTTGAATTCGCGTACAGAAAAACTCGCGAATATTAGCAAAAATTAAGTTCTCGTGGAAAAAAAAAGGATTTACAGTACCCTCTTTGCATTTGTCTGATCTTGATCTACTGTAAAGCATCCTACGTTAACACAACCATACTAAGAGTCAGAATATAACATAATATTGGTGCAAGTAAATGCTTAATAAACTGCTAAATACAAATTTACAATGGACAACCTCAAAAACAACCTTAATAAAAGATACAGTACAAAAAGTTACATACATAAACACAGGAGGAAATATTGTAAGAAAAAGAAGTAACTTAGTTTCTCACTCCTTTTGCCAAAGTAGGTTCATTGACTGATTGACTGATTCTTTGCATGGTGTTTAACACCATTTTCAACATTATTTCAGTTATATCGTGACAGCCAGTATGCCTATTCATGCTTTCCTGAAGTTCTTTTTTGCCAGTCCTTCCCAAAATATTCTTCCTAAACGACTGGCTGCTTTCCCACTTAACCATCGTCGATGCAATAATTAGAACTGAGAGAGGAATGAATCCTATCACAATGACCAACATCTATCCTCAGAAAGAAATTGTCCAAGCTCAGGAATCAAATCAGTGACCCCTTGTCTCAAGTCCTGTATGCTGCTGACTACACATCCATGGTCTGTATTCACCAACCAGTCTTAAATACATATGTTATTTGTCTTATTCTTCAAGATTTTCTGCATTTGAAAAGAACACTTTTGATTGACTAAACCAAAATGTTTAGCCAATCAGAAGTTGTGTTCCTTACAAATTTAGAAAATTCTGGAGAAAAGAATGGTTGGTGATAACGGACCCAGGGCTCATGCAGTAATTTAAAAAGTTGCCTGTTGCAAAACAGAAAGCATACAGAGACCTTATACATGTACCAACCATTTGCATTAAGATGCATTGTTTCCAGTGGTCCTATAACAGAGTATCGTAGTCCCAGACCATCATGGCACACTTTATCAATATCTTCAGCGCTTAATAGACCTGTCTGTATGGAAAAATGAATATTTAACTCTTTACCAAACGACAAAATTTTGGACATGACAAAATTGAAAGCATTCGCATATGACAAAATATATGTAGTTCAAATGATCATTTCTGTCTTTGATAGGGTAGAAAACATGGTGGGAAAAAGAGAAAATGCTGGTTACCAGCCTTTACTCCTTTTCCAACAATGTTTCTAAACCCTTTTTTTGTCAGAGGTCTAGCTTTATAGAGGTCATCAAATGCTAAGGCCAATATTTCTTCTGTTAATCCTTTACCACAGAGTCCTGTCTTTTAAATACCCTGTGAAAGAAGCCCTTTGAAAACATTGTGGGAAAAGGAGAAAATGCTGGTAATCAGCATTTTCTCGTTTTTCTACAATGCTTTCTACCCTTACCAAAACAAATTTCAATTTTGTAGGCAAATTTATTTTGTCATCTGCAAATGCTTTCAATTTAAACCAGTCTGAAATTTCGTTGTTTGGTTAAGAGTTTAACCCATGATGTGAGTATTCATTAGAATTGCCTTTTTTGACAATTCTAATGACAACCCACAACATAGGTATAAGGAAAAAACTAAGACAATCTTTGAACCCAAAAGTACTCTTGTTAGCTGTCCCTCTATATGGTGTGTAAATGATGACTTGAGAAAAAATATAGTTACCAGTACATTAGTAATAAATCATCTTTAAATTTCACAATATTTTCTCAACACTGTTTACATTTCTAGCCAGCTCATTATTTTCATCATTATTCTTCAAAGAAAGGGAAAGATTATAAAAACCCAACATCCATTCACTTGAAATACCAAGAATACCTACTGAGTTACTTTTGCAGACCAAGAAGATAAATAACAGAGTATATAGTCCAATCTTAGTTCTAAACTGATAATCTTTGAGTACAATCTGGCAAAAAAAAATAAGTCATGAATTTGCAATATCTTTTATTTTTATTGAGTCTTTTTTCATTGATCAAAAGATTATTCTATATTGATCAATTTAAGTCCCTTTACAATCTAGACATGTTACTTAAAGACTACCATTACATACAGTTAATCTTTGGAAAGCAACAGATTCTTTCAGATCCTTTCAAGGATGGTAAAGGCCAAGATCAGATCACATTTTACCTAACAGTTATATTAACCCTTTACCACATGACAAAATTTTAGACCTGTCCAAATTCAAAGCATTTATAGATGACAGTTTTAATGTGGCTCATATGAAATGATTTTTCTTTGATAGGGTAGAAAACATTGTGGGAAAAGGAGAAAATGCTGGTAACCAGCATTTTCTCCTTTTCCCACAATGTTTTCAAAAGCCTTCTCTTTCAGGGGCGTTAAAAGTCATCATTGTGTGGTAAAGGGTTAACATTTTCACCAATCAAATCACAAGTCAATATGTACATATCCCTGCGCGAGATATGTCATCGTACGATAGTTGGAACCATATTCAACACTGTGTGGATGTGGATTTTTTTCTTTCATGGGTGATATTTTATTTGTGTGCAACACATGTATTTGAGTATGAAAATTTACTGGTATATACGATATAGCATTACATACCAAGACAAACTCTCACCTTATACATATTCCAGCATTCGTTGATACAAGCATATTGTATTCTGTTTAAGGCAAAGCCTAGACATTCATATCTCAGAGTTATTGGAGACTGGCCCACTTCTTCCATAAGACTTCTAACTTTCTGTGTAACTTCTGGCTTTGTGAAAGGTGCTGGAATTATCTCCACTAATGGTATGAAGTATGGTGGATTTACCTGCAATAAGCACCAGTGTGTACAAGCAGATTTTTGTTTCAATCTTTCAAATTAATCGAAACTAAATAAAATATAGCTTTTAGGGGATTTGTATACATAAAATATATTAAGTACATACTTACTGTGGTTGGTCTGACTGAAACCAAATACTGTCACACACGCTTGCATTCAGCTCATTCTACTTTGGCTTTAGCTATTACAACCCAACCTCACTACTGTATATACAGTCCTACAGGTATGCAGTCTTAAATCTAATACCAGCAAAGAACTGCACTAAAATAATTGGAATTTCCTTGCCCATGCTGAGTATGCTGATTAATCACATATAATGGGAACTTTCTTTTTTCATGACACCATTTCATACTATAATACTGCCCTACAAAATTTATTTTTGGGACTGTGAGTCCTTTGAATATGCCTTCGTACTATCAGCTTCTGAGTACATCATAAAAGAGGTTAAATGCTTATTACATGCAATCAGCAATTGCTTCTAAAAGCAGTAACTCCCTTTTCCAAAACTGTTTTCCAGATATTTCCCTTCCTACAAGTGCATTTTGAGCTGCACTTATTTTGTCAGCTGCAAATGCTTTCAACTTGGTCTGGTCCAAAATTTTGTCTTTTGGTAAATAATTAATAGAGTAAGGGATATTTCTTCTATGATCATGGAACTACACTGGCTTGTATACTAATTTTTGAAGCTTTTTTTTTTCGAATCCACTAACTTCAACATCAGAAATCCTATTTATTCATTTGTAGACCAGGTAAATGCTGTCAATTAGCTCTGGGGTTTTTTTTTTTTGTTCTTTCTGCCAAATTATTTTGAAAAGAAATACACTGAGAGGTCCTTGGAAATACCATTGGACGGTGGGAGGTGGTTCAGGGGAGACAACTGCATGTTTCTTTGCATGTTAAATGTCTCTTATGTTTTGAAATGCTCTTGCTTGTTTCCCTTGCCCTATTGGTTTTCTTAAGAAACTCTTCTGCCACACTAGCCTTCTCTGTGACAAACTTTCCAGATGTTTAAATGAAGTGCACTGACTTAATGGTAAAATCTTAATTGTCAATAAATCATCAACTTTCTGCTAGCCCTTTTAAAAAATAATTGTTTCATAAGCTCAACATGCAAAAGATCAAAAGTAATTGCACTATATAAAGAATGCTTCAGAAAACCTATAGATACATGCACATGTAGTTTAAAAAAAAAGTTACCTACAATTTAATGATGGCTTATATTTCATACTTGATTTCCAGCACTATCTTGCCTAAATGAAGAGTTCTGAGTTAAGTTATTGCCAACCTTATGACCTGAGCCGGAATGTTACCAGTAAGAATTTTGCAGGTTGCTTAAAATGCCTTAACTCTTTACCAAACAACAAAATTTTAGACTGGTCCAAACTGAAAGGATTTAAAGGCAACAAATTGACTATGGCTCAAATGGTGATACATGTACATGTGTTTGTCTCTGAGAGGCTAGAGAACATAGTGGGAAAAGGAGAAAATGCTGGCTACAATGTTTTCAAAAGATTTTTTTCCTATGGTTGTTAAAAGTTGGGATGGTTAGTACAGGGTTAAGTTTAACCTGAATTTTATCTTCCAGATTGCAACCCTGTCTCCTAAAATAGGTTGTACAGAGAAAATAAACAAATACAAACTGGGTGAGCAACTAGGCAATTAGCTTTGTTTTTGATATCTGCAGCAAACATGGAGGCAAGAAGACAGCTGCTGGAGCTTGCCATGATCTGGTCATCTGTTGCAATAGAATCAAGGTCTGCAAACACCTTCTTCTTCAAGAAAATGTCCTCTGGAACACATTCCTGAAAATATTTTAACCAATATACGGCTATTGAGTATTTACACTCAACTTACTCTAACTTACTTTAATCTTGGCTAATCAATCCCGTGTTTTAAAGTCCCTGAGAACAAAAAGCTTTTGAAAACATTGTGTAAAAAGGACAAAATGTTGGGAACCAGATTTCTCTCTTTCCTACATCATTTTCTACTCTATCAAAGACAAATTCTATCCTATGTATTGAACCAGATTCAACTTGTCATCTGTAAATGCTTTCAATTTGGACAGGTCAAACTATTGCTGTCTGGTTAAGAGGTAAAGAAATTTGAATGCATGAATATGTGTGAAAACAGTGCAGCAAAAGAAAGAAATTTTCTATTACACATTACTTCTCCTTTAACCGTTTACTAAACAATAAAATTCTAGACTCGAAATTCAGTTCCATTCTAAATTCAGTACTAATTTTTAATTCTGAGACAAGACCTGATACAGGCCATCATACGAGAAATTCTATCATAACAAGATTTGATGGGAAGCATTCATGTCTTTTTTCTTCCTCTTAAAAAGTCATTCATCTTAAAACGCCACTTTAGTTTTCCAAGTGCTAAAGATTACAATTTGAAAATAAAACATAAAAACAAAGTGCAAGGTTACCTGCACATAAAATGCTCCTTCTAGACACTCTGAAATTTTACTTGTTCCTCTTATTCTATCAGCTTGTTCTGAAGATGACCCCTGACCTCTAAGAAGACCCTTTTCCTCATACTCCTCCAATGTCTTCCTGGTTCCTTGCAGGGCCTTTTCAAGTTGTGCTGCATCTACATCAAATAAGCATGGCTGGTATCCTGCACCAGCAAAGATCATAGCCCAGTTCTGTCCAATCAGCCCACTGAAGAAGAAAAGGTATTTCTCATCAGTATCATAAGAATTATTCTATGCACTATCTATAGTTATTCACAGTGCTGCAATTTTTTTCTATTACTTTTTTTTTTCTATTATTTCCTACCATGATGATTCCTTTTAATCTAACGAAGGCTCTTGAAAACATGGTGGGAAAACGAGAAAATGCTGGAAAACAGCATTTTCTCCATTTTCCACAACATTTCCAACCATTTCAAAGACAGGTCCTTACACTTGAAACATGTTTGTCCTCTGCAAATGCTTTGAGTGCCAATAAGTCTACATTTTTGTAGTCTTGGTTAACTCATACCGGTAAGTACATAAATACAAATTTGCAGGCCTCTGCAACAAAGGGAATCGATCTATTTTTTTGCTTTGTACTTTAAACATGTCTACAGTATATAGATCTATTTACAGGTTAAAGCTGAAGAAAATTTATCCCCTGTGCCTTGCAGTGAATGGCTTTCACAAAATGCAGTTGGTTCTTTTCCCACAATGAACATATGCCTTTCCTTCAAATATTTCTCAATTGTTTCTAGGATTGGTGGCATAATACCAGCAAACGCCCCGCCGCTATACAGTCAGTGAATACATGTGGCATTGTTTTTTGGGTTAAAAGAAGAAATTAATGAAATTTTCAGCTTCATTCCGTTGATAAATATTGTATTTGATATATATACGAAATGAATCCGTAAAACAATTGCAATTTTTTTGACACATAATTTTGATTTTCATGGGTTTTCGCGATTTATGGCGGGGCGTTTTCCGGTATTATGCCGGATTGGGGCGGATTGTTGTGTATGGTGGACTGTAAGACGAGAGTCCAACGGTGGATTTCCACCTCAAAGGTTAATTACGAGGACTACTCACTAATTGGACATAAATGACGAGGATGTAATTACGTCAACACCGACTTTATCACTTTGATTTTTTTCTGATTCAAGTTAACGAAAGATTTTACCTTCCAATAATGGCCACTTTTCCCTTCAAATTTATTTCATTCGACATTTCGCAGCTAAAATATATGATGACAATCGTCCAAATAGATGAAAACAATAATGATTACGTCGTCTTCCTAATACTACCGGTGAAGAAATTAAATCTCCCAAGCAAATTAGTCCCCAGCGATATGGTGCAAATGGATGCAGACAATATTGTATGCAATGTTCGAATTAGATCTGTTAGAAACGTGAGCTTTTTCGGTGAATCTGAAATATATACATGTATAAAATTTGCCATTGTAGACAGCCCTTTCCATGTCAGCCTGATCGTGAATTTATGTATCGATAGATCTATCTAGAGATCTATCTAGATTAATCATTAATGATTTCTGAAATAGGCCTAGACTATGCCTACTAGATCTAGATGTACATGGAGGCCAAATGCAGATTTAGATCATAACTTACTAGCCCCTGGCCTAGAGTTTTAGAAAAAGCTCGTGTAAGATGCGATATAGATCTAACTCTTTAGCAAACATCAAATTCTTTTATTTGTCTAAATTGAAAGCATTTGCAGACGACATATTAATGTTATACGATCCCTGTCTCAAACGACGTGGTTTGTCTTTGGTAGGTTGCAAAACATTGTAGGAAAAGCAGAAAATGCTAGTTAAGAGTATTTCTACATTTCCACAATGTTTTAAAAAGCCTTCTCTCTCTTAGTTGTTAAAATTCGGGACTGTGAGGTAAATGATTAATATCCCTGATGCAGACTTTGTGGTATACAGTTCTAGCTAGATCTATAAGGCATTTTCAAAAGGGTCTTTGGCAAATGCAGTAGTCCCACTTTTTCAAACTGTCAAAATGTTGTCCTTATCGGCTCATTTTCCGACATGGATTCCAGCATTTTCTCCGTTTCCCACATTGTTTTCAAAATCCTCTCACAGGACCGTTAAAAGCTGTAATGTGTGGTAAAGGGCTAGTAGCCTACTTAACGTGGAGCAGAAAAAATTGAAGGATGTAGATCTACTTCAGGTAGATCAGGGATTCTATATATACGATCCCTGGGTAGATCTAGAGATACGCGCGCTCGGTGGGAGTAAACAAGAAACATTGCCTTCTTTTATGGAGAAATAATAAAAAATTCTATTTTTTTTTTTTCAAAATTCACTAGATCTAGTCTACTTTCAGTAGTAAAAACTAAAGAGTTTGGTGCAAAGGCAACGATGCGTGCTTTTGAATACAGTGCACATACATGTATGCTTGCAGAGTCTACCACGTTCCGACAACATCCACCAAAGTTCTACTAGACTAGGTCGGAAATTTCGTTTAGTATTTCGGAAGAACTTGTTACAGATTTGATTTTTCTACTGTCTGAAATTATCAATTTCATTTAGGCTACTAAGCATCAAGGGGTCTAAAATCTATCATTTAGAAAGTAGATGTATAACAATTTTAGTAAATCCCACTCCCCCCAACCCCCCCCCCCCCACCCGGCACTTCGCACCTCGGATAATACCTTCGGTAGATCAATTACTTTTGCGTATACTTTATTTTGGGCTAGCTACGCCCCTAATGTAGATCTACCTTCGTGTCGAGTGACAAGTAAATTGAGATCTTCTTTTGATCAGATTTTCACTTAATTCGATCAACGACACTAGAATCCAGATGTATTTGAATCGGTAGACCTAGGTTTACATAATCTTTTAAAGCACCCCACAAATTTTTAATGTATGCAGACGAAAGGTTAAATCATTGATCAGTTAATCTAAAACTACACACAAAATGATTACGTCATAATTAAATGGCCATGAAATGCGCATTTATATAAATTGAACAATGACGTTGCTCTGTGCATTACATATCCTGTCACCAGGACACGTGACATATCAACAATAGGAGATAATCCGTGTCGGTGTTTAGTAGATAAACCAATATAGACGTTTATTGATTTTCTTGGTAACCCGAGACTTCTGGAGATAAGTGAAATAAAAGCAGTGGGGCAAGTGTAGTTCGGTCCGGTTAGCAACGCGTACAAGGGGATTTAAACTTCCCTTTAAAGGGATTTCGTCTGTTCCAATATGTCAGCTGTCGTGGAATCTGAACAGACCGCCGAATTGAGGCGATCAACTCCTCCACATGTTATGTTGTACAATGCTAATCCAAGGACCATTAACTGGGAGCGTCTAGAGTTAAAGCGACTTGAAAAACTAAACTTAGGACCGGAGAGGTATTCCAGACATTTCCAGAGATTTGCAAACGACGAAAAAGTTGCTGTGTCTTTTGATTCTGCGAGCGCGACTTCGCCGAAAACCACAACTCACACATTACTTGGCGAGTCTGCTGAAGTGAAGAAAAATAATTCGATTGCTCCTTTCTCGACCGTCGGTAAACCTACCTGTGGCTTCTTCTTCAGTCGAATCACTGACAACAAGAAAAAGAAGTTTGGAATTCCACCAACCAACCTTGTGAAATGGAGATCATTCGTGCAGTAAAATATGTAATCGTTTATGTTAAAGATAGCCTATCTTCTAACTTCTTATAAATAAGAATGGAGGCGTGGAAATTGCTCGGAATATTAGGTACAGTTTACGCTATTTCTTATTGGTGAAAGAACATTCTTATTTTTTTCAATTATTGATTTGTTTTCTTATTGAACAACTCCTTGAATTACACGTATGTGCGACGCATAAAGATAAAATCCATTTGAAACATTATTTACTTTATTTTTTTCAAGATATGGTCCTGTGATATTTGCAATTGACACTTCTCTATTGTGCCTGCACTCAGGATTGTGAAACCCTTAACTCAACACCTCCTAAAATGAATTCATCGAAGACATCGTCAAAAAATATGGAAGAACAAAGTCACGAAAGTGCATCGTCAAAAAATATGGAAAAAATATGAAAGTGCTTAAGGGAAAACGTGTACCAAAAGAGTCTGTTACAAGATGAAAGAGTCGTTCGCGGAGAAAATGATTTTGAAAATGGGGAATAGTTCAGTTGTCCTTCTACTAGATCTAGATATGCAGAATAACCGGAACAGTATTAACTCTCAAAGGTGCTCAGTATTATCAAATTAATTTTTTTCTGACTAATCATTTTATGAAAAATTTCATAAAGCAGTTTTTCACACCTATGAGAGGAATTTTATCGACTAACGAGTGACTATTTAATTATATCAGTATTAAGGACTGCCAGTAAAATGAATAGCCCGACATTGGATTGCTTTGCAGCTTTCAGTTGCATTTTATGATAATAATATGCAAGAACGTGAGATATAGGTACATCGGAGAGCATGTATTAAGGATCTTATGAATGGGATTTGCTATAAAAGAACTGCCATTTTGAACTATGACTCCTTTGCCAAACCGTTTTAGTATTTACTTCTTTTTATTTTATACTGGACTATCTGGATGCAAACTTGAAGGAAAAATGTTCATGAAAAGGACAAGAAAATGTTTCGACAAATAGAAAAATTGCATGAGCAATTCCTGTATAGTTGTCATGATATTTTCGATGTCGATCTGCAGTACACGCTAAAAATTGCCGGTTCATATGTTATGATGTAGCTTGATGAAGTTCTAGGCTACATGTCCACTCTCATATAATATGGCAGTATTTCTCTATTCTCTTTACATATACATGTGTTTGTGCTTTTGCTTAATTTATTACATGACTTGTGAGCCATTTTATGCTTGTCTAAGCTTAAACTGTTTAATTCGGAACCAGATCATAAATGGTTGCGTTTAATCGTCTGTGTTTTTTTTTTTTTCAATCACAATTTATTCTTTCATTTATATTTTTCATGCAGACTTTTTTTTACCCATAATTTTCAAATAAAATATATATATTGGCACTCAATGATTTGTAATGTTTGTTCCGTAATTATACAGGGTTGACCGACAGTTGAACTCAAAAATTACCAGAAGCTGTATAAGATATTTATTTTTCTGCCGCTTAATCCCTAGTTTTAAATGACACTAAAATAAGACGCCTTTGAGAACGCCTTTGAGAACAATCTGAGAAAATAAGAAAATCCTGGTTACCAGTATTTACTCCTATTCCCACAATATTTCCGACCCTTTTATTAAAAATCGTATCATTTGAACCACATGTAATGTGTCGTCTACATTCAATTCAAATTGACGATTCTAAAATTTTGTCGTCTGGTGTAGAGGTAATCTTACTATAACCAAACTCATTTCAGCCGATAGAGGCATGTATTCACCAACCATTCTTTAGAAGTCCTAGATTAAGAAAGTAATACAATTTCTGGTTGGCTAAACCAAATGGTTTAGCCAATCAGAAGTTGTGTTACTTTCAAATTTAGAAATTTCTGGAGAATAAGACTGAGAACGCTCTTAAGAATGATTGGTGAATACGGACTCAGCTTTTCTTTACCGTCTGTTTGTCTTTGTGATATTTTTCCAGATCCCCTAGTTTTCCGGTAGATGACTCAGGAAGCATGAATAAGTGCACCGATTCAGCAACATACCTGGTTTATTGTCGAATCATTTGAACAACTGACAGATGAATGAAGAAGTTTGAGACATTACAGTCTGCAAATTCTTTCAAACTCATGGGCTAGTCGGAACTGATCCTGTCTCCTGATGAAGACTTAAATACCATTGAATTATACATCATTTTCTCGGTCTATCCGCCTAACTCCTTACAAACCTCAAAAGTTTTAGACTTGACCATATTGAAACCATTTGCAAACGATACATTGAGAGTGACTCAAATGGTGGATTTTTTTTTTTAAAAAATGGAAAATATTGACAGAAAAGGTCACTGAAAGTGCTAGTTAAAAATTTAAATGAATCATTGCAACATTTACTGCATGACTGATTTTGATTAAAACTTAAGTTGTACAACATCATAAAACAATCCAACAATCAAGTTAACGAAATTACTTTCTGCAAGTATTGCATGCCAATTCCACTCTGACTAGAAGTGTTAATTAATGCAAAGCACTGGTTTTTTTTTTTTGCAATTTTAGACAATCTAGGTTATAGACCTCTGAAGAGAAATATACCCTGGGAAATTGTTCTTCTCAAGCCACTGTCTGCTTTCCCATACATCCATCGTCGAAACAATACTTAGCGGTGAGGTAGGAATGAATCCTTTAGCAATGACTACGATATACGTATATCCTCGATCCTCTGAAAGACATTAGCGGAGGTGGGGACTCGCACCAGCAAGCACCTGCTTCCAAGCTCTGTATGTTATCCACTGAGCGACTGGACTCGGCAATTGTTGTAGATAATGTAGAGGGGAAAACACTGAGAAACAGTTCAGAAACCGTTTTATTGCTTACATGAGCAATTTCTCCATTTAACATGATGTTTTCTAAAGTGATTCGTGGGCAGATTGTTTGCAAATGCTACTCAAGAAAAAGATTAAGTTTTGAAGGCTGTCAAAAGGTTTTATCGCATGGCTAAATCAAATACACAAAATGATATTCTAATGTGTATTATTATAACCTTTTGTAAAGCTTTAATCCTTTTCCAGTCTAAAGAAAAAAAACAGACTCTCCCAAATTTAGAGCAATTGCAGACGACAAACTTAATATGGCTCAAATGATGGGAATTGTCTTAGGAAGGGTTGAAACCATTGTGGGAAAAGAAGAAAATGCTGGTTACAGCATTTTCTCCTTTTCCCACAATGGTTTATTTAAAGCTAACTCGGGATCTCTTATACTCAGGATTGTTTAGTAAAGCATTAACTGTTCTTTTATCTACTTATCGACATTTTTAGACCGTTTAAATACCTCTAATATTGATTTCTGTGTGTTCTTGAGGACAGTATAAATCAAGACCAGGCTGCAGTCTGTATAAGTGCAGTCCGATCTTTAATGTGCAATACTTTAAAGTTTTAAGGGGTATCTTTATCCAAACAACCTTAAAATCGTAAAGAAAGAAGAATTTAAAAATGTACTGAATATTTCATTTTTTTGGGGGGGAGGGGATCTAGAATTGTGCTACAAGGGTGTTCCCTATATGAATGCCAACGTCAACATAAAGTGCTATAGCGGACAGTGTAGATCAAGATCAAACTGAGTAAAACGTATAGTCTGATCTCTGATCCACGTGGTTTAATTGGTTAAAGATATTACAGCCAACCGTGTCTTGAAATATTTATTTCATAAAGGAAAAAATCCTCTTATATTGCAGAAGGGTAAAGGTCGTTATAAAACCATTACACTTCAGATAAAGAAATGAAATCAGAATTACCGGCCAGTAATCAAACCGGAATATTGCGACTTCGGGGTTCTTTTAAAAGGAAAAGTCTCACCATATTGGGATGTGTAGGTCCAAGAAAAGACTGCACGTTCTGTAGAGTCTGATCTCGATCTACAGTGTACGAAAAAGTGTGATTTGTCGCGCCTGTCAGCATAAGGTGTCTACTGCCGATTTCGACATTATTTTAGTCATATCACTACGCCAGCTTTGTACTGGACTTCACCAGTACTAAGCTACGGCTTTGAGGTGTCTTGCCAAAGAACACAATCCCGAAAAGCTCAACGCCTTGAGTTAGGATCGAACCTTGAGCCTGCAGGTTTTATTAATCCTTCATCAAATAATCCTGTATTTCAACAACCCTGAGGAAAACGCCTTTTTGAAAACACTGCGGGAAAAGGAGAAATGCTGGTAACTAGCATTTTATCCTTTTCCCACAATGCTTCCAAAGATTGAAATCTTCACTTGGGCCATATATAATTTGTCGTCTGCAATGCTTTCAATTTGGACAAGTCCAAAATTTTGTGGTTTGGTAAAGAGTTAAATCAGTTAGAGTAGCAATATACAGCCTAGTTTCCAGAGAATCAGCTTCCACCATCCAGTCCGTTTAGTTACAAATTACAACCATAGCTCACTTATGTATTTCCTGAGTTTCAACACTAGTAGGCTGGGACTCTTAGGTGTTTTGTCTATGGCCACAAAAATAGTACACTAGAACAGCGCAGCCAGTGGAGATTGGGTCCATATTTACAAACCTCTCACAGATTGTATACAAATAACTAAACTGAGTTTAAAATGTAAAAATGTCTGATTGGCTAAACCATTTGGTTAAGCCAATCAGAAATTCTGTCACATTGAAATTTAGAAAATTTTCAAGGGCCAGAATTAGAATGCAGTTTAGAATAGTTGGTAAATACGGCCATGGGTTACAGTTACAGGGTTACAGGGTTACAATTCAGCCGCCGTAACAACCTTAAATTATAAGTTTGACAAGGATACCAGAACGGTTTGTGTTGGAAGTTTTGTGGTTTTTGATTGATCTCTGTCTTAAATTAGCTTTAAATCGTTTTTGACTATTGAAAACAAGCCTAAAGCGAAGCTTAAGTAATCTAAATGCAATGGAACTTTTCAACAAACTGAAAGGCTTGTCATAATGCTCTTCGAAAGCCCGACAGGAAATATACATGTATGTTACCGGCTGTAAAGTGATTTCGTATCTGCCCTGAAACAACGTCCCACAGACCCAATTGAATGTCGGGTATTATTATCTTAACAAAGTATTCATGGTTATACCTATTCACATGTAACATATATGCTCATAGGATGAATTTTTAAATGGCTGGGCCGGGCGGGGAAGCTAAAGACAAATAAAATAACGGTATGTGACTGAAAAAAACGGTGGGGGGGGGGGGGGAGGGGGTTGGCAATCTAGAGAAAACTACCGGTATGTGGTTGTTGCAAAATCAATCTCTTACAGGCCTATGGTTCATAAAAACTATAACCTGTTCTTTCGGCTCGAGATCGATTTAGAACGGCAAGTCTACTTTTTGCTATTTATTTATTCTCTCTTTTTCAAAGAGGGAGGGAGAAGGTTGGCCATCTTAGGAGTTTAAAAAACATTTCCCAAATTAGCCTATTGAGCGGACGGACTAACACCTCCCGCCTCTCCCGTTCCTACAGCCCTGCAATATGCATACACACTAATATTATGAGAGACTAATCACTAGTACAAATGGTGCCGAGGAGAAATATTTTAATGAATGGCATGGTCTTGTTTGCTTGAAACGCATTGCTTCTCGTTAGACAAACGATTGCTAGTTTTCTCATATCCTTTTTATTGGTTCTGTACTTCTTGAGCAGATATTTGTGTGATATAGGCCTAATGGGTTAACTAGCCGGGAGAAGGAATGGAGTAGTCTACACATGAAACCCAATAAATTATATACTCTTATTGCTATCAGTCCATTTCATTTTAAGTTTCAACTCAAACTTATTGTGAGCATCTGTAACATAGAAAAATAAAAGGAGGGGGCAATTGGCATCAATCAAATTTATAAACGAAAACATCCAAAAATAGAACGCAGAGACACAAACTTGTTGCTTGTGGTGAATCGTAAGTCCATTTTCCACATTATTTTGGTTTCCTACAGATACGTCTAGTCATACAGACATTTACGAGGGAAATAGAAATTGTCTGAGCCATGCTCTGGCAAAAGGGGCTTAATGCATCTCCACGGTGCATGATACCAAGCAAGGCATCAAAGTATTGTGGGTCTATTAAATCCATCTTGTATAACAACATAGTCATGAGGTACACTGGGTCCTTTAAAGGCAGAAAATTTACCAATAGCGAAAAGTTTCGGACCTGCGTGGACTACGCATGCTGACCTTGGTCGATACTTTTTGCAGATGCACTAAGCACCCTTTTCACAGAGCATGGCACAAATTATTTCATTCATTTTTATGGGGCTTCAGTAATAAGACAAATATTGGTTCAACAATCAACCGCCCTCTCTTCATCGTGAATAAACATATTTCATGCTGCTTTAAATGTCACTATTTTGCATAACCCATGTGTTTAATCCAATATTGTGCAAATAAAACTCTTTTGTCCCAGTTGTAGGGTTTAGGCCGCTATAAAAGAACTTGTAGTACAATCGTTTTTACCAGCTAATGTCCCTTTTACCACATTGTTTAGCCCGGCCGGGTAGCTCATTAGTTAGCGCATCTGACTCGCGACCTGGTGGTTTCAGGTCCGATACCCGGTAGCGGCAAACTTTTTATCCGGCGATTTTCGCCTCTCACCCCTTATGCATGTGAGAAAGTAGTCAGTGGCTTGGAAAGAAAGTAGCGTAAGCAGAACTGGTGTGGAAAAGCCAGGAAAAACATCCATAAGTGCACTGGCCACCGTGATATGACATAAACTGTTAAAACGGCGTTTATTTCGAATGCAATCAAACCACATTGTTTTCTGTATCATTAATTACAATTTTGTTTCCCTCCAAGTATTTCTCATCTTTTGACATATTTCTAAGTGGTATGTTGAAAAGGTAGCCCATGAAGTGAAGGGTTGAAACTATTTTTATGGCAAAAGGACAGACAGTGTTGTCTCATACTAAAATCCTGTGTTAGGAGCCCGTGCAGAGCTCGGTTAACCTTTAGTGATTTCTTACACCCATACTGCAAGTAGTAGGTTTCAAGGAATCGGTCACCGATATAATGCATCATATAAGCTGAAGACCTTGTTTCGGAAAGATGGATCGGTCACCGCGAGTAATTAATGGAAATATGCTAGAGACTTGGCACGCAACGAAGGGTCGGTCTCCCTTGATATAGGCTGGAATGTACAGCTTGTTTCGCAACGAAGGATCGGTCACCGTTGGTGAATGATACTAATACGATTATATTTTGCAACTATAGGAATCGGCCACCGAGGGAAATTGATATCAGCTGTGGAAATTGTCTCACACCTAAGAGTCGCTCACCCAGGGTGACTGATGAAAGCTGTTGAATTTGTTTTGCAAGAAAGAATCGTTTACCGAGATTGATTAATCAAAAAATGTAGAAATTATTTCGCAACGAGGAATTTGTAAACAGGGGTAAAATTGTTCTGCAACATGTATGAAACGAGAAACTTTTGAAGTTCCATTAAATGAAATCACCATGTTCAGTCGGTACGAAGACTCTGTTTTGTGTAGTATAATCTAGATCAACTTTGTCCACAAAGCTTCTTATTTCGCCCTCGATAGGCCTCTGACAGGAGTATTAATCGTGTCCTAAACACCAGAGGAAAAGCACCTAAATAAAGTGGGTACACGCTCCCTACTTGCAAAATAGATGAACTTTTAGGAGGGGAGGGGGCTGATACCTTCACAGGCCACTGCAACATTTGGAGTATTCACGGCTGAATGTGACCACTGAGGCCACACTGCAAAGAAATCGCAAAGTTTTTTCGTCTACATTGTCCGTGATTTGTTAGGATAGTACCCATAGAATTGCAATGCTTTGTTCTTTTTTCCATAAACTGAAAAGTCCATTCATTTCATTCTATTAGCTGTCTTTAAGCTGATCCATTCACGATAATTCACAATGTAAAATGAAAATGGCACAGGCTAGACGTATATAGGGACGGAACCCACCCTTAGTCATGCCTTTAACGTGCTCCTTTAAAGCCCTATCCGGAAGACTATTAGTAATTTTTAGATGGCCAGTGTTTGGGACGAGAGTCTTTAATTAACCATTCACACGGCCATTTCAAGCAAGCCAGCATACAACTACGAGTGAGGACGTGAGGAAAAGTTCTTTTAAACCACATGTATTATATACCGTGTAAAGCAATCTTCTTGACACATACTGTCCGCAGAGTGCACAGAATACAAAAGGGAAATGCAGTCGACCTCGTTCTGCTCTCTGCCAACATGATCCATAATGTGTGTGTGTGTGTGTGTGTGTGTGTGTGTTTCTTTTAACCGGTTTACCATACAATCCTGAGTTTTAACGACCCTGAGGAAGAAGACTTGAAAACATTGTGGGAAAAGGAAAAAAATGCTGGTAACCAGCAGTTTCTCCTTTTCCCACAATGTTTTCTACCCCTTCTGTTACAAATAATATCATATTTGCTACATTTTATCTGTCTTCTGCAACAGCTTTCAATTTGGACCTGTCTAAAATTTTATCGTGTGGTAAAGAGTTAAACGGTTTAGAACACTTTAACTAGTATATATGATCCGATTTCCATACTTAATTTGATTAGATTTACAGGGATTACTCATACAAAACATAATTAAGGTGAAAGCACCCAGGTGCAGAGAAGCCGGTTGTTCTGAAGAACTGAAAGTTTAAGTTCTTGAAGGTTGATAGAGAGACAACAGAGATATGTGTTAGGATCAACTTGCTTGTGATCTGGCAACCCGCAAATTATCACAGCCAGCGCCCGTATTGTTTGGGGTCCATTTAGCTCCAAATAGCACAGTAACAGAATACTTCCCTACTTTGTGTGTCAGTTTAAACTTGACATTGTCCTCAAAGTCTTGTAAAAAAATAAAACATTCTTATATGTATTCTTAGTCTTACAAATTCTAGAATTAGCAAGCAACGCAATTTCTAATTGGCTAAACCATTTGGTTTAGCCAATCAGAAATTGCGTTACTGTCAAACTTAGATAATTCTTGAGAATTAGACTCTAAATTATTCACAACGCTTGGTAAATATGGGCCTGGCTCTTGTTACCCTTTTTTTTAGTGGGGGAGGGCGGGGTGTTCGTTTCGAGAAACGGTAGGTCTCAGGGATGTTTTTTCATCGTCACAACTTTCACTTCGAGTTACATATAGCCCTATATAAAGTTGATGTGCACATTCTTTCTTAACAAGACAAATCATTGTCCTTCTCTTCTTTCGTTTTCTCTTTTAACAAACAAATATTTCTATCCTCAATGAAATCTGTAACAACACCAGAGGATGAGATCGGCAATTGTTGGGGTCCATTTAGCTCAGAATCGCAAGGTAACCGAATACATGTACTTCCTATTTGTGTCTGTGACTTACATTAAATGGCCTGCAACATGCGAAAATGGGTATTTTGACCTTTGCGGAAAGTATAGTCTCGGATTAGCCTTCGCGGACTGCGCAGTCCGCGAAGGCTAATCCGAGACTACACTTTCCGTTCTTAATAATTTTCTGTTTCGCGCAAGTCTAATGAAGGACAAAATCGAATGAAGTCGGAAAGTGTCGTCTCGGATCAGCCTGTGCGGTCTGCGCAGGCTGATCCGAGATGACACTTTACGTATATGTCCGAAAGCCCCTTTTCGCGTGTTGCAGACCATTAGATATAAGTCTAGTCGTCAAAAAAAATCGAGTGGGTTTGAATGCCTATATTTTCTTTACTCAGCCCCTCTACAATGCGTTTGAGCCATTCTTTGAAAAGTGGGTTTAACGTATCTGCAAAACGTATCGACTCAGATCAGCCTGCGAAGTCCGCCTAACTTTTTGCTATTGGTCAACTATCTGCTTGTCAAAGGACCATTTTACTTCGTGATTCAGTTGCTTGATCGACAAAATGGATTTCATGAACCAAAAATTATGTAATGACTTGCTGGGTAAATGTGATTACGGAGATGCCTAAACTCCCCTTTTACCAGAGCACCGCTTTTATGCATTAGTGTTTAAATACTTTCAGTTCTTTTAAAGCGTGACAGGCTTGAATTTTATGGCGAAGGTAATCAGCTCTGCCATTAAAAAAAAGCAGACTACGTAAACTCTGGCTTATAAAGCACTAAACGTACCATAGGTATGAATATTTCATGTTATATCGATCCACTGACCAGACTCGTTAAATGAAACACTTGCGGACTTTACCAAAATTTATATGAACAATTAAAGAATATTCCGAAAGACAGGGAAATCTTGAGTAATTTCTGCAGTTGTCACAATGTTTTCAGTTGCATACAATTCATAAGCGACGAAAGGTACATATATTTTGGAAAGGGGTCAAATCTTCAGTCTCCGAAAATTTAGCTCGACTCGTTTTGAACATCAGAGTTGAATAATAATACCAATACCCCGAAAGTTGAACAGATTTTCAACTAAAGTAAAGAATTAACCCTTTACCACACAATCCCAAGTTTGAAGGACCCTGAGGAAGAAAGCTTTTGAAAACATTGTGGGAAAAGGAGAAAATGCTGGTAATCAGCATTTTCTCCTTTTCCGACAATGTTTTGAAGTATTTCGGACAACTGCCTTTATTTGAACAACATTTATATGTCGCCTGCAATTGCTCCCTATTTGGATCATTCCGAAATTTTGTGGTCTGGTATAAAGTAGTGGTAGCGGATAGTGTAATCAGAACGCATGTTCGAATGGATATCTATCCAAACCTGGTCCGTCTTCACCAACCATTCTTAGGTGTATTCTTGTCCTACGAGTATTCTAGATTTAGAAAGTAACTCAACTTCACATTGGCTAAACCATTTAAATTTGGTTTAGAAGATGTGTTACTTTCAAATAAAGAAATTTCAAATGTTTGATGAATACGGACCATATTTTGATGGTGCAGTATCTGGATACCTTGTAAAGGTTGTTATTAAATTTCAATATAGTTACATATGGATGATGACGATGATGATGGCGATAATAATGTAAATAAACGAACGATTTGTATTTTGACTTTGACGATGATGATGTCAGTGCTGTCGATGATGATGATGACGACGACGATCTGGTATTCATGAAAAACGATGAAGCTAACGATTACATGTCGATGTCACACAGCTCTTGGATACGGATTTTTTACCTCTTTATACATAAATGTGTGTGTGGCCTTTACTTACAAAATAAAAAATGATTTGATTTAGTTTGATAAGTAGATTCCCTTTTCCTACATTTACAGGTAGCATTGGAAGAATTAGTCCTTGACTATACAATCATGTATTTTGACGACCCCAAAGTCCAGGGCTTATGAAAACATTATGGAAAAGGGAGAAACCCCAAGTAAACACAAAGTTTTCTAGCCCTTCAAAGACTAATCCCAGCAGTTGAGCCACGTTTAAATTATCGTCTGCAAACGCAAATGAGTTTGGACCAGTCAGTCTAGCACTTTGTTGTCTGCTACAGAGAACAAGGGAGTGCTCCTAATGAACGACTTTCAAAATAAAATCGATAAGAAAAAGTAATCGATTTGGATTAAATAAACAAAATTCCACGTCATGATAAAGGCAAACCTTTTTGATGCTGTCATAGTTGTTTTGTCTTTAAAAATATTCTTGACTTGTATCATTCACCTACTCTGAAATTGTCAGAGAGACAGACAGACAGACAGACAGACAGACAGACCTCGAGGGACACAGAAAGCTCGAGGGACACAGACAGACAAGACAGAGGGCCGGCTGGGGGATATTCAATGTTTGAAGGATATAGTTTAACCTTGTTCTTACCAGACGATTGAGAGTATTATACAGCAGTATGTATACAGCATATACATTGTAATCAGATATTTTTATGCCGTGTATTTCAATCAATTTCGTTAAATCAGTCGACTGGAAAAATACAAATATGCATAAATGGGTAAATTGCGTAAGATAGACCCCATTTTGGCAAGGTATTTGCTGTCATTTATTAGGTAACGCATAAATCGTCTTACAAGCAGGATTTTTGGACAGAATTGCAACCGTAGGCTGTCTAGGTAGAGCGTCAATATTGGAGCGGTAAGGTCGCCGGCCGCCGCCCTTCCAGTTTTTCGGATAATAGCACAGAAAACGAAAAAGGGTTTGCCAAATCCATGAAGAGGTACAGGTCATTGGTTGGTTTCTATGCGCCATTCGTTTCTTAGGTGTTTAGTTAACGCAGTTATATTACTGCGGCCAATGTACATGTCTATCCATAGGCTCCCGGGATTTTTTTTCCAATCATTCTCACAACTTTCCAACCACGCCATTAACTGTTTTCGCAAAGTAACTTGGTGGAACCAAATGTTAGCAGTGAGGGCTGACGTAATTGTCATGATTCGAACTCAACACCTCTGATGTACTAGCCATGAACGTTAACGACTATCCAAAAGTGCATCTGAAACTTGGATTGTGAAATAGAAAAGGCCGGTGCAGGACCTGAACATTGTCCGTACGTGAACAGGAGCGCCTACAGTACTTTGATTATTTCAGGCGAGCGATTTTGGTTTCGTCCCTATTTCGGTCCCTTGTATTAATTAACAAAAGACGGTTTCGAGGTTGGGCAAATCCGGACATTTAACGTATTTTTCACTTATTTATTTTCTATCTGTAAGTAGGGCGAAATAATTATTTATTTCGTAATGTAATATTTATGTAGAATGACGAGAACGAAAACGAGTAACTGTTTGTTATTTACTTAAAAAATCGAGCAAACTTTCTCTTCGTATTTGACGACGTTCTCCTTTGTAGAGAGTATCCATGATTTCCGGCTTGCATTTGCGCAAGAGTGCAAGACGGGGCCCAGTATTTCAAAGAAAAGTTTATACTACAGGTTCGGAAGGAAAATTTAAGGGGAGCGTTTATGCTGCAGCCCAGTATGACCATGTGCAATTTTAACACTCCTCTTTTACCGTGAAACCGAATAATCGGTAAAAACGTGAAATGTGCTGAGCCATATTACTGAAAGAAATAAAAGTTTGATTCGCAGAACACGTAAAAGAATAGGATATTATCATCAAACAGCAATAACTTGAATTTTTCGTCTCCGTCACACTTCTCGTAATGATTATGATGATAATTATGATGTTTTCTTACCACTGCTAGCGTGAACAGATAGAAAAGCCTATGGATAAATAGATCTAATGGCACTCACCGGGTAATAAACTCGGTATAATTAACGCTTTACAAGACAACAACAATTTGGGCTCGTCCATAATGTAAAAATTTGCAATCGAGAAATTCAATGTGTCCAAAATAATAATAAAAAAAGGTAGAAAACACTGTAGGCAAAGGAGAAAATACTAGCTTCCAGCCTTTTTCTCTTTTTCCTCAATGGTCTCAAAAGTATTTTTCCTAAGGCTCGTAAAATCACAGGGTCGTTTCGAAAAATGGTTAATCACATTGTATGATTGTATGTACAACCCGATTAATTTGGTCTTGTAAAAGGATTTCACTTAACTTTCAGAATGCAAATGATAAATGGACATATCAATCAGTTAAGTAAACAAAAAATCCACGATGTCAGAGCTATTTTTGGACTGGTAACATCACAAAACAACGGCAGTGGAGACCGGCAATCAGACTGCTATTTGTGTACCGTCTAATCTTGATCTACAATGTCTGCAAAGGCAACTCGACGAGTGTTTGACGCTTAAAAGTGTTAATCTCATTACAAACCGTGATCAAGTTATTCAACTCAATCGTTTTCCGAGCGATATATCGGCTCATATTTATTCATTCATTAATTTTCAATCTCTCTCTCTCTCTCTCAGTCCATCAAGGCTCATAATATCAATTTATGTCGACAGTTCGTGGGTAAATGCGGTAACCTAAAATTCTCGAATCTATTCAATTTCTTGCATCTGTTCAAATCCATGATGTGAATAAACTTTGAAATATTTTCTGCCTCACATAAACAAGAGTTTATCGCATATATGGTTGCGCTCACCTCAGTATACTTTTTTAAAATATATCGATCAAGATCACACTGTTCGTTTGTTTATATGGTGTTTTACGACGTTTTCATCATGGCTTAATCGCGGTGGCGAGTGAACCTATCTTTATTTTTTCGGAGTTTCTATTGCCAGTATTTCGCACAATACTCTTCCAAGGCCACTGGCTGTGAGAGAGGAATGAATTCTGTTGCAAAGACAGTCATCGATCCTCAGAAAGAAATTCGCCAAACTATGGATTCGAACAAGTGACTCGCTGGTATGAAGTCCTGCATGCTACGGGCGCTACCGGGCTAGGCAAGATCAGATTGAACAAAACGTGCAGACTGAGGCTAGGAACAGCATTTTAGCCAATCGTTTACGTACTCATATAATAATAATGGCCTGCAACACGCGAAAAGGAGCATTTGGACATTTGCGTAAAGTGTCGTCTCGGATCAGCCTGCGCAGTCCGCGCAGGCTAATCCGAAACGACGCTTTCCGTTTTTATGTAATTTTCTATTTTGCTTAAGTCTACTGTAGCACAAATTCTAATGCAGTCGTAAAGTGCCGTTTCGGATTAGCCTGCGCGGACTGCGCAGGCTAATCCGAGACGACACTTTACGTAAATGTCCGAATGCCCCTTTTCGTGTGTTGTAAGCCATATTATATCATAGCCTCCTGAAACAAATACGCCGCAGACAACCTTGAGAACGTTCTTGTTAAATATGAGCCATCCTCTGGCAAAGGAGGGTTTTAATACATTTCCATAATACATGATACCAAGCAAGTCATCACGTAATTATGATCTATAAAATCCATTGATCTAACAATCGAATGAATCTGACATGGGTCAATCTTTTTTGCAGATGCATTAAGCTCCCTTTTCACAGAACATGACTCATATGTTTATCACTTTAGCAGACGATATAATTTTAAAGTCTTCTTGATTAAAAGAAATTATTGATTCAAACTGAATAATGTGACCTAAATGAATGAATTTGTCTTTGAAAAGGTTAAAAAAAAGATTGTAGCAAATTGATCGATCGCTTGTATGAAGCGATTCTCCTCTCAGGTGGTCCTCTCTATGACGAAATATAGTCTGCAAGATGCATTTTTTTATAGCACAAGCTCAATAGTTCAATGTTAACATTTACAATCTTTTTTAGCATAGCCGCTATCTACAAATACCAATTTGTTCGATGTTTAACGCTGTTTCAACAGTATGTCCGTTATTTCGCAGCGGCCACTGAGCCTGTAGATCTATACGTTCCCGGTGTCACGGCCTTTTACCAGTATGTGGGATAACATTCTGCCCAAGCCATTAGCTACTTTCCCACAAAGACATCGTCAAAACAGTGTTCAGCGGCAAGAGAAAAGTTAATGCAGTCGCAATAATTACTATTATCATCAATCCTAAGAAAAAATTGTCGAGCTCCGAATCGAACTAGCGACCTCTGTACGTACGGATTGTGTCACCAGGCTCGGCAAATACGTTTGCGAAATAGGGATATATAGTTTTTCATTTTGTCTAAATTACATATTTATAGAAAATAAAATGGCATACGGAGCAATCATTTGCTGTTAGCCGTCTTCTCATGTCTTTCTGCGCAGACTAGCTCAAGCATGTGTGAAATAGTGTTTCTATGATAAAAGGTTTGTAAACTTAAAAAGGAAAGAGAGAATGAAGCCAGTAACTTGACGAGGTCTGCGGTTGTTGAATGCAAGGACTCGAATTTTTCCACAGTAAAGCTGACAGGGTTGTCTCCCTTCGCCTCACAACTCTCTCTCTCTCTCTCTCTCTCTCTCTTTCTCTCTCTCTCTCACGTAGATACCGGTATATTTCAATTTTGCTTTTCATTGGATGGTGTTAAACGCCGTTTTAACAGCTAAGGTCATACCTAGGTGGTCAGTGTACCTATGCTTGTGTGTTCAGGCTTTTTTACATCTGTACTTACATAACTTTCTTTCCAAGTCACTGACTACTTTTCTCACATGTATCAGGGGTAAGAGGCGAAAATTCGCCAGAGAGAAAGTTTACCTCAACCGGGTATCGAACTTGCAACCACAAGGGCAGGAGTCAGATACGCTAACCACAGAGCTACCCGGGCGGGCCCAGATGGATTCTAAAGGTCGGAGCGAAACTAGGTTGCTGATTCAAATCAGTTTCCTCGAGCCTTGGTGATCGAACAACGGATCTTCAGCCCCAGAAGCTGCACTTTCTGTGCATCTAAATTGTCGCATGATACGTGCAACGTATCGGCACAGGCTTTGGTGATGTCCCGCTCCATCATCCCATTTGCACGCCATATTTTTTTCTTGTAATTAATACCCCTTAAATTTGGATTGACCATTATATGGTTCAGACAACTTCTGCATATTTAATTTATTCGTTTAATGCCGTTTTAATAACGTCGGGTACATGTAGACCTGTGCAGTGTAATAAACACCATGCAAGTCGAGTGCTACACCATTTACATAGTTTGCGAGAAAGTTTAGCCTGTCATAAAAGCACATTAGCACATTATAACACCGAGTACCATCTCGATAGACCACTGAGCTACATGTCATAAAATAATATCCCTACTGTGTGTAATACGTGGTGCTAAGTGAACTTTTTTGTATATTTTGAAAAAAAAAAATCTCTTTACAACAACAACTATTTTGTCATTTTTCCCCTTTAACCCTTGACCTGCTAAATAACTTAAATGAAACCAATAAGCCAATAGAAAGAACATGAATCTGACTATTTCAAAGAAAGTTTTGGGCAAAAAATATCTTTATCGGAGAGTGTAGATCCAAGATCAGACTGCACATTCTGTGCAGTCTGATCTTGATCTACACTGTCCGCAAAAAGGCATTTAGTAGCGCTCAGCACCAACAGAGTTACAAGAAACAGGACGCACAAATGTCAGTTCCAAAGTTACTCAACAAAACGAACTACGTCTTCCAGCGAGTTCGGCGGGAACATCCTTGCTCTCCAGTTTCTGGCTGTAATGCCATTCTCCGAGGCCAGGTCCAACACGCTTCAGGTTCGTGATGTGGTCACTGATCTCCTTGATGGCGTCCACTTGTTCCTTCAGGTATTCACCTTCCAGAAAGTCCATCATCTGAAACAGTAACAAGCAGGGGATGCTTAAAAACATTGTGGAAAAAAGACCACAACGTTTTCCATCCTTTAAAAGACAATTCTCATTGTTTATCTCTTATTTGATGTTTGCAAAAGCTTTCAATTTTGACAGGTCTAAGATTTTGCCTTGAAATATTCTAAGGTTTTAATTCTTTTATTTTCACTACACTGCATCTGAATGGCTATGACATAGAATCAAATTCAAGCCAATACGATTGCTTATTACGAAATTTGAAACAGATAAGATATCTAAATAACTGGTTTATATACTCTACCTTACAGTAGGTAGGCAGTCAAGAGCAAACTTAGATTTGTTTGTTTGTATTG
This sequence comes from Hippopus hippopus, assembly GCA_946811185.2. Taxonomy (NCBI): domain Eukaryota; kingdom Metazoa; phylum Mollusca; class Bivalvia; order Cardiida; family Cardiidae; genus Hippopus; species Hippopus hippopus. The sequence goes on along the minus strand of OX328101.1, from coordinate 51,488,532 downwards.
GATTTGAACGCCGTTTTAATAGCTTCGGTAGTATCACGACGGCCAGTGCAACTACGCATGGCTTCCTGATCCAAGTACTGACACAAATTTCTTTCCAAGCCACTGAATACTTTTCTCATATGTATTAGAGGTGAAAGGTGAAAATCGCCGGAAAATAAGTTTGCCTCAATCGGGTATCGAACCCGCAACCACAAGGTCACGAGTCAAATACATAAAACAAAGTACACGTACAAAGTTAGGTTGTAAGAAGGAATCCCCAGTTCCAAATAAATAGCATCACACGCGTTACATTTCAGTGAAGGGTCTCTTACCTGGGCATCACCATGTTTATCAGCAAGTGCATGAAGATCCAACAAGGATTGATTCACAGCCTTCTCTAGTTCTAGGGCAGTCTTAAAAGCATCCAATCCAGATCCCCACTCATCTCTCTCGGGTTTCTAAATTTTGTAAAAAAAATACTTGATTATTACTGTAAACAAAGGTAAAACAAAAAGGGATTATTTTGGATTCAAAGGGTCAAACCCCTTCATTACTTCACTTTGAGGATAGGGCACCCTAATGCGGATTCCTGTAACATCGCCTTTCATCGCCGAAAAAACGTACAGATTCGGCTAAGACTCGGGCAACCCGTAATCGATCGGCCAATAGACGCTGGTTCCCCGCATCGATTACGGATTACCCGAGTATTAGCCGAATCCGTACGATGAAAGCCGACGTTACACAGACCCCATTAGGGTGCCCTATCCTTAATTCATACTAGGGTAGTCACTAGAAAATTCTATTTAGAGATGTGTTAACCCATGTCCTGCTGAATTGGTGAAAGGATACCTTAAAACTGATACTAAAAATCCAAACGTTACTATTTCAAAGTTAGTTTATCTCCTTATCCGACAGTGTAGATCCAAGATCAGTCTGATCTTGATCTACACTGTCCACAGTCGTGTTTAGCAGCCTAGAAGTTGACACTTGAAAATTCTTGTAACCAAGGTCATATGCAACCAGTATTAGATCTAGCTCCACAAAAACACTTCGCACTTGATCTCAAAGCCCTCGTAAATTTTGCTTCGGGTAAAAATGAAACAAAAACATCCTGCTAAAAATACAAAATACACTACACGTCCTACTAAACTAGTTCTTAACTTAGGTCCAAAACCCACCTGGACATTCTGAAGAACAATGCGACCACCTCTCTTGTTCTGATACTGCATCAGTTTTTCAGCATGCTCTCGTTCTTCTTCAGAATTCTCCTTGAAGTACTTGTAGAATCCCTTCAGGGCAACATCATCACGGTCAAAGTAGTATGCCTATAATAGAAGAGTAAACGGGAAATAAGGAATACAATGTATTTTGTATACTTTGTATTCAGTACTGGATTCTACTGTTTTTCTGACCAATTTAGTTTTTCCTTTTGCACAATACATGGCTTTCATTGTACTCTAAACAACAGGAAATATTTAGCAGTTTACAAAACTTATGGAAACATTTTTTTCTAATTCAGACTGACAATTCTGTACAGCCTGATCGTAATCTTTGCCGTTAGAAAAGGCCCCATTTCTCCCCGAGGGTTAAAGATGTTAAGCTGCTTTCAAGACCTCGGAGATATGCAACAAGTTAATGTTGTCAGAAATGAGAAACTTGAATAATGAACAAAGAGTCAAGAACTAAAAATTGTGCACGTCTATTGCAGGGCACGGAATTAAGAAGGAACCTGATACAAGTTGTTCCATGCATAACCTACAATTAAACCTGAAACACTTGCTACTTCAAACCTTCTTTACCATCGTAGAAATAAACAAGCTTAGATATTAACATCCCGACTCAATTGTGACGACAGAAACGGTACAGAGTCGTTAAAACCCGGTTTCAACACTAGATCTAGTCTACTTTAAATCTTTTAATTATGAGACACAAGATACCCTGCCTTCATCGTAAAAACCCCTAAAATGTAAAAACAAATACATGTAGCCGAATCCCTCATCTCAATTAAATTGATACTAATTTAACTGTTGAAAAAAGCAAAACATTTCTACAAAAACACCTTAACCTCCTAAATACATGTAAGTTGAATGAAACTTTCAAGTCAATATTAAAACCAAAATAATGCGCTGTCAAAGTTTTTTTTTTAGAAAAATATCTCCTTGTCGGACATTGTAGATCCAAGATCAAACTGCATGTTCTGTGCAGTCTGATCTTGATATGCAGTGTCCGCAAGAGGTCAGTGAGTTGCACTTAGCAGCCTAAGGGTTAATACATGATTAACAGTTACTTACCATGGATTGGTACACATAGCTAGCATACAACTCCATATTGATCTGTTTGTTAATTCCGGCCTCACTGTCCTCATGGAAATTCTGTCTTGGTTGTGTCTCGGGCATTTTCTGCATTTCTATTTTTTAGTGGGAAAATATTACTACAAAAACAAACTTTGATAACTAGGTTGTTAGAGATTTGTCTGTACGTTCACTGACGCAGTAACACAAGGTAGCCTACATCCGTATTTATGCCACGCGACGATATTTCGGCAACCCACTGATACAGGCCGTTCCGTCTTTTTTCCCGATTAACCTCGCCGAAAAGAAGCAATGACAAAAAATATCGGAGCCACCCCCCCAGTGACAGGTAGGATATATTAATAATGGCGTGACGTAACGCAGGCAGCCAGCCGTATTGTATAGCTAGTAGATCTAATTATGTTAGACTTCATCACATGTAAAAACACGAGGGCTATCATCTTACATTAAAAGGCTATGATCTTTGGGCTGGTTGGCAAGGTTTGGACAGGTAACAACGATTGGAAGGCCATACTGGCACAAGTCATTGCTTTTTGGCTGGCATGCAAGAATATTCTAACGCCGTAATAGATCCTGTGGGGATCTAGCTTTTCTGCACTGAACAAATTTAATGGGAAATGCCAGCATAAAGATGAAAACGTATTAAGCAGCACCACATTGTTTCATAGACAGGCCCACCGATCGTAAGGTGGGCATGGGTAGGCCTAGTCAGTGATCGTCATCAACTTTTGACCCACTCCAAACTTCCGAAAACTGTTCCACCCTACTGAGTAAGTTGGTCACCAGACAAAAAAAAAACGATTATTATAATGAAACCATTTTTATTGATATCTCCTGAACCAGCAGAATGGTTTTGAGATAATGTCACAAAAACGTTCCTTCGTTAACCCTTCTCCAAAGTTTGCTCTGGACACCGAACAAGGCGACCACTGGTCAGAGCAGTAAAACAATGGCCGTCACCCAAGCATGACCTTGACTTTTTTCACAGTAAAAGATAGGCATCTGTCCTGAACAGAGTCTGCACCTAGCCCAGGTAGTTTATACCAGTGTCTTTTACTTTTATAGCCAATTAGTGAAGGTAAATATATATACACATGTATAGGTATAATCGACGTAACAATATCCAATACAATGCAAAGTTTCATTTCCACTCCAAAGACCGTTTAACAACAGGGCCATAATGGGTCTGTATTGCTCAAATGTTTAACAAATACAAACCATACAATACGGTTCCAGCCCAAATGGTTTCAAACAAGACAGGTTCGAAGTCTACTCTATAAAAGCCGATGTAAAAGTTGTGACCTCAGGGCGAGGCTGTTTCGGACCATGGAACTATAATTACTTGAATCCTAGTAGAGACCCTAAGGATAAAGCCACCTGTATATCAAATAATGCAGGTCTAGGCCATATGGTTACAAGCAAGCAGATTTTCAACGTTTCCTCAATATAAATCCCCTGTAAAGCATGACTCCAGATCTAAAGTTTGAACTAATTCAGAAGTGATCCACTAGATGAAGCTATGTGTCAAATTTGGTAGCACTAGGATTTAGTTAGAAGCAAGAAGATTTTTTTAATTGTTCACTCATAGAGTGGGGCCAATTTTGACACCAGGGCTATAATTTAAACAATTTTGGTTTCCTAGATGATAGCACTCACAAAATGTAACAGCTGTCGCTCACGGCCAGGAACAAGAAGATTTTTGAAGTTTTCAAGTCATAAGCCAGTGTAAAAAACTAGAGACATGTGGAGCGAAGCCAATTTTGCCTTCAGGGCTATAAGTAAGCTATATGTAAATGCACAATGTGCCAGCCCTAGGCCTTATGGTTGGGAATGAGAAAATATTTAAAGTTTTCGCAATATAAGCCCATGTAATACTTCTGACCCTTGGGGTAGGACCATCTTTGAAGAGTCTAGGAAGAGGTCTATCAGATAAACCTACATGCCAAAGTCAGTAGCCCTTGGCTTTATGGCCAAGTACAAGAATTTAAAGGGTTTTCAATATTTTTTAGTTTTGTTGCTATGGTAACTAGGGGTTTGACAGGAACAAAGTTCTTAGAAGAAATTCCAGAGGACCATGGCAGGATCATTTCTGTGAAGTTTTGTGAAAATTGGATGGGTAATTTCGGAGATGTTTGAAATAAAAGTTAATGCATGGATGGACGCACACATGCACATACAGGTGGACACAGGGCCATGACATACAAATACGCTTGCTGGCCTTGGCCAGTGTAGCTAAAAAAACAGCGCAACTTTTTTACAGTTTTAAATTAAAGTTGAACACTATTCTGCATGTAGTGGCGTATACATGTATGTTAAGCTTTATTACCCTAGCTTGAACAGTTAAGGAGAGTCTATGTTGATTTTTTTAATTTTTTTAACTCCGTGTAAAACAACCGAGCCCTGGGTATCACAATCTAATGCCCAAGGCTCATATTATGTGAACAGCTTTAGTAAAAGACTACAAGATGATGCTATATAAAATACTAACATTTAAGCCTTTGTTGTTTCCCCCTTTACCTTTGCCTTTTCAGAATATCAACAACTGATAGGAAAATTTTTTTAACAAAAGATCAGCCCAGGACATTACGACAAGTACCATTCTTATTATCATATTTATACTGGTATCAAGAAATTGCAACTCAGTTTCAGCAGAAGCAGATTTCATTAGATAAATCTTAGTAGAGATCTACTAGATCAATACTACATACAAAATGATACGACCCTAGGCCTTGTGGCAAGAAACGAGACAGTTTTTGAAGTTTTCACTATAAACCATGTTTAAAAAAATGTGATCCCCCAGGTCATGGCCAAGTTTAAAAACCACAGAGTAACAAATTTGATTAATTTTTATAGCAATCCATTTGATGAAGCAACAAACCAAATCCCAAATCTCAATGCCTAATGATTTTGGACAAAAAAGATTTTTGAATTTTTTTCTCTATTAAGCCAATGTAAAGTTAGTAACAACTCTGGTCTTTGTCAAGTTTCACCTCTGTGCTATTACATGACTACCCACTAGACATTTTACTCAAATAGACCAAATCACACTTCAATATTATGCTGAAACATACTCAAACAGCTAAAAATCTTTATTTTACTGCTTTTATGTCCCTCATATATACATTTTGGGGTAAACCCAATGTAATAACACACTGGACATATACGAAAGATTGTGTAAACGTTTGCTTGGATAGAAAGTTTAAGGGGATAACTTCTTTGCCTTGGATTACCTAGCAAATGGTGTTTATTTAGCATGCCTTTGCAAGGACAAATTTTTAAAACATTGAGAGAAATGGGCGAATTATTTCTTTTCAAACAATGTTAACTTTTGTCTTAATATTTTCCAAACTGATTTAAAGGAAAATTGTTTTTTTTTTCTTACAACTAATTATCCAAAAGTCTTGCCACCCAAAATAACACTAAAACCCTTTACTACCCAACTTTTAAATACCCTGATGAAGAAGCCTTCTGAATGAAAACACTGTGGAAAAAGGAGAAAATGCTTATGGAAACCAGCATTTTCTCCTTTTCTCAGAATGTTTTGTATCCTTTAGTCTGCAAAGACTTCAAATTAGGACCAGTCTACAATTTTGGAGTCTGTAAACAATGGGTGAAACATGATAAGTGGTGAAATGAACTGATAAATCTAGAGTTTCAGTCAACTTTTTAAAGGATTAATTTGGAAACAATTAAGTGTATGAGCATTACTTTCAGCTGTTTCTGTAAGGCAACAATTAAGCATGAAATTAACTGAAAGTTTTTAAACCATTTATCCTACTTTTCATCCAATCAGTTTTTCAGTCCCAGAGGAGTGCAGACAATTTCAACGCTATTGTTTTTTTGAGGTCATCTCTTGGGGAATGATACCCCTCTCAATCCTTTCAGTGCCATAGACATAAACATGGAACTTGTGGACGGCAAACATCAAAATCAGACTGTAGAGAACGTACAATTTAATCTTGACTCATTACTAGATCTCCTTCTTTAGTAGTCAAGCCTATGCAATAAAAAATCTGTTTCAGTAGACTTTATTTCAAGCTATCAGGTAAAGTGGATTTCATGTACTTGGCGCTGAAAGAGATAACAGTTCATTCACAGACAATTAGTCATAGTACCCAACTGGACACTCACAGTTTACTCTCTCATATCTTTTAGTCAGAGAAGTAATCAACCAACCAGTTGGGAGGTTTGTGGGGAGCAATAGTTAGTCAAAAGAAATGTTAACTCATTACCCATGCTGACAGACACCGACTGACCACAATAACTCACCGTAAGCACATCTTGCTTATGCGAGCTCAAAAGTCTACCAGACAGACATATGGATGCCATGAAATTACTTGCAAAGTTCTTCTGGGCTTTGGCTAGTTCAGCCAACCAGAATCAATGCGCAATATTCAAATTGTAACAAGAGTGCCGTCGTCACAATATACGCCGCCACATGGATGCTATTTCAAGCAACTATCTATATAGACTTGCGTGTTGGAATTTCTAGCACCTGCCTCGGTAGCTCAATGGGTATGTTACTTGTGATCTGTAAAGTCTACGCATGGACTGATGGATGGACAGATGGATGCACAACAGGCCATGACATAAGCCCCACTAGACTTTGTCCAGTGGAGCTAAAAACTTGAAAAAATAAATTTGACATGAAGGCCACTTTTTCCATGACACAGCAATAAATTCCAAAACCCTGACAATATGTGCTAGGTCACATGATCTGTGAAAATTTCATCCAAATCTGTTGAGATATGTCCAGTAATTAAAGAGAGATTGGTGAAAAATGAATTATAACATGAAGCCCCTTTTATCCATGACGCAGCTATTAATCGCAAAACTTCGACAACATGGCCTAGTTCATATGATGAGAAACATTGTGAAAATTTTATCCAAATCCATCAAGAAATGTTGGAGTAGTTGCATTCACAAGAAACGGACCTACGGACAGACAGTTAAAATTTGACATGAAGCCCCCTTTATCCATGACACAGCACTAAATTCCAAAACCCTGACAGTTTGCGCTAGGTCACATGATCTGTGAAAATTTCATCTAAATCCGTTGAGATATGTCCAGTAATTAAAGAGATATTGGTGAAAAACGAAATATAACATGGAGCCCCCTTTTTCCATAACGCAGCTGTGGATCACAAAACCTTGACAATATGCGCTAGGCAACATGATGAGAAACATTCTGTGAAAATTCTATCCATATCCGTCAAGAAATGTGGGAGGAATTGCGTTCACAAGAAATGGAATGAAATATAACATGAAGCCCCCTTTTTCCATGACGCAGCTACACATTGCAAAACCTTGACAATATGCTCAAGGTCACATGATGAGAAACATTATGTGAAAATTTTATCCTAATCCATCAAGAAATGTGGGAGGAGTTACATTCACAAGAAAAGGGACGGACGAACAGACGTATGGACGGACAGACGGAGATGACACCAATATACGTCGCCTTCGGCGGCATATAAAAACCAACAGTCTACTGTCTGTAAGTTGTTCAATCAACTTAAAGTCGATTCCTATCCACATATTCATGTAATTAATCAAAGGAAAGAAACTGCTTAAAACAAGTAGGAACAACTAGCAAACAAACTCCAATATTTTTCATTTTTTTTTTTATTTACTTTTCATAATTTTTTGTCACAGACCCTTCTAAAATATCTAGATATAAATCTCTTTAAAACGAGTTTTGTCCCTTTTATTTAAAAAAAAAAACAGGATACACAAATGATAGTTCCAAAGTTGCCAAAAAAAAAAGAACTGGGTCTGGAAGTGAGGCTGGTAAAAACAGCCTAGCTCTCCAGTTTCTGGCTGTAATGCCATTCTCCGAGGCCAGGGCCAACACGCTTCAGGTTCGTGATGTGGTCACTGATCTCCTTGATGGCGTCTACTTGTTCCTTCAGGTATTCACCCTCCAGGAAGTCCATCATCTGAAATAGTAACAGGCAGGGGCTAGTTTACAAACCATTATATCTTTCTGTTTTCTACAATAAGACACCTGGGTCCGTATTGATCAACCATTCTTAAAAAAACATTCTTAGTCTTATTCTCAAGAATGTTCTAAATTTGGAAGTAACATGACTTCTGAAGCCGTGTTACAATCTAAATCTAGAGTAAGGCTAAGAATGTTCTCAAGAAAGGTTGGTGAATAAAGACCCTGATCAGCTGAGCCAGTACTTCCTGGCGAATAAGTCTCCTAGCTTTGAGATTTAGAATTACAATTAATCTTCTATCAAACAACAAAATTTAAGGCTTTTTCTCACCGACATGTTTTGCAGACAACAAATTAATGGAGGCTTAAATGATGAAACCTGCCTTTGAAAGTATAGAAAACGTTGTGGGACAAGGAGAAAATGCTGACTTCCAACATTTTTTTTCCAACAATGTTTTTGGAAGCTTTCTCCCTTAAGGTCATTAAAACTATGGATTGATAGGTAAAGGGTTAAGGTAAGGACAATCAGGGGCTGTATTCACATATTTTCTAACTAACAAAGTAATTCCAGATTCTATGACTAGACATCTGACCAGCTGATACAATACTTTCCAGCCAATCAAATTGCCAATTTAGAACCTAGGAATCAAGGACAAAAAAGGCCATCAACATGCTGCTTGGCAGCCAATTCTGAAGGTGCTATTGTCTAAATGCCCATATAATGTTTGGATAATTTGTGTGGCATTCATGATTACATTCAGACTGCAGAGATTATTTTGTCTGAAATAAGACATTTGTCAGTTATTTTGGACCACAACTGGTATACTATATTTATTTCTGGCATTTTTTCTATCACGTGTACTGATGTGTTAATACTTAAAGGTTATCCATACTTTCCAGCCATGTTTTTGAACTTATCTGCTGCAAGCATCTTTTAAAAGAAATGAGAGATTGTTCATATTCTGCAATGTAGCTTTTAAACAAAAAATATTCAGGATCAATACTAGTTATGAAGCATCACCACAGCTGAAAACAATCTAGCCAGTGGTTTCCATTTTAGTCATGTGTAGGAGACGATCAAGTCATCTGTGGGTGATGGTGTACTCGATCTCAAAGAACTCTTAACAAGCCACTGACTGCTTTCCCCCATCAGTAAATGGTATAATTTTCAGCCAAAAACTAGGTATGAACCCTACCAATCTGACTTTCACGATCTAATCAACACCCCAATCCAAAATTAACTGGGTTTGTGAATTACTGAAATGATAAAACATTTCAGTAAAGAGTTTCTTACCTGGGCATCACCATGCTTATCAGCAAGTGCGTGAAGGTCCAACAAGGATTGATTTACAGCCTTCTCCAGTTCCAGGGCTGTCTTGAAAGCATCCAATCCAGATCCCCATTCATCTCTGTCAGGTTTCTACATTTGATAATAAACAGAAATATCAATAGCAGTACAGATGGGGATAGAAAAAAAAAAAGGGGGGGTTTCTTTAGGGTTTAAAGAGTAATTATCATCTTGAGACTTCTTTGCTGCTAGACCTCTAAAGTGTAATACATAACGCAGTAATCTATCCATCAATGAAAAATTACTCAACTATTATTTTGAAGATAAGTTCTTTGGTAGTATTTCTTTTAGAAATAGGATATTTAGCCTGTTAATTTCCCTTTTAACGATAAATATTTCGTCAAGGCCTGTGGGACTGTCATGTGATCAGTAACATATCAGTCATGTATTCAAATAGTTCCAATGATATCATATTGGGTCTTGAACAAATAGAAGAGTTCCAAAATTTTAAAATAAACATCCTGCTACACACGTAAGTAGATTCTTTCACTAAATGTAACCATCAAGGTTAATTACACTTGCACAGAAAAATATGTAAAGTAGTATTATTCACTATTTTACAAGGATTTTACAGAGCAATATTTAAATATTTACATGTACTCTTTTCAAATATAAATCTAACAAACAATTTCGTTGAAATGATATCCCCTGCAAAAAAAGACCTTTTTTGATACAAACATATTAGAGGTATTGTGTGTTGCATGAACATGTGGCCTTTTTGTTAATGGTCCATGATAAAATTACACATTAAGCCCCCTTTTTCCATGGCACAGTATTTCATTAAATGAAAAATATATAAGCAGTCCATTATGAGATAATACATTAAGTCCCCTTTTACCATAACATGGCATTTCATTAAATGAAAACAAATGATGAAAATATACATCAAGCCCCCTTTTTTCATGACACGTCATTATATATAAAAGAAAATTGTATCAACGGACTATCCTAAGGAAGATATGCATGAAGTTTCATAAATGTTCGTCAAGGACTTTAGAAGGTATCTATCTGTCCAGGTGGACGAATGGGCGAACTAACTATTATTGGTCCACAATGAAATTATACATTTAGCCCCCTTTTTTCATGACATGGCATTTCATGAAATAAAATCAAATAACTATTGTCTGTGGCTTAAAAAAGATTAAGTTTAATTGCATTTTGCCAGCTGTCGAGGGGGGATAATAATCGTAAAGGGCAGGTACAGGAAAATAGTAGTGCAGCAGAAATCATGTAAGTGATTGAAATAGGCATGAATGTCTCCTCTAATGTTAAGAAAACATGCATATAAAGTTTCAGGTCATTCCAACATGAAAAGACAAAGTTATATTGTACAGAAGCATGAAAAGCTGTAAAAAAAAAAATAATGAATAGGGAATAATTCAAAAAGGGCATTAGGTAAGGCTGCGGCTCCAGTGCATTGCACTTCTCGTAACTGCAACAAACGTGTTTACCAAATCTCAAGTCAATTTGACTTGATGACAAAGTTCCGTTCCGGACAAGCAAGAAATACTGTAACTAGAGGCGCTTGAGCGCCTGTATCGCTCCACAGGCCTGATATTTCTATAATGGCGAAAGGAAGTTTTTAACAATTATCATTCAATCCTGCATTTTAGCTCACTGAAGAAACAATTTGGTAGACAACCACCATAGGAACTTACCTGCAAAACAACAATGAAATCCAATGAATGGTTTTAGAGAAGAAATGTTTCAAAGATTTTACTTTATACCATAAAAGGAAAATGAGTCTCCCATAAAAGCCATGTTTTTTGACAGATATTTTTTTCTTTAAGGAATTCTGTAAACCTGTATCTAAGGAACATTCCTGCAAAATAATAATGCTATCCAAATAGCAGTTTGGGAGGAGAAGATTTTTAAAGGTTTTTTACTTTGGTTGCCATGGCAACCAGAATTCTTCATGGAACACAATTATTTGAAGGAATTTGAAAGAGGACCACCAAAGGAACATTCCTGTGAAATTTGGTAAAAATCCAGTCAATAGTTTCTGAGGAGAAGTTTTTTAAAGAAAAAGTTTACGGACGCACGCACAGACGAACGGACGGACGCACGACGGACACAACGCCATGACAATAGCTCGCTGGCCTTCGGCCAGTGGAGCTAAAAATGAAGATAAAAGTGGAATTACTTGAAATCCGCACTAGGTAGAGTTATTGTTCTTGCGCACTGTACTCCATAATATTGCAACAAACATGCATGCCAAGTTTGAAGTCATTCTGACTTAAGATGACAGTTATATTCCGGACAAGCACTAAATGCTGTAAAAATGATGATCAAAGGCAAATAACTCAAAGACAGCACGAGGTAGACTTACAATTCTTGTGCACTACACTTCCAAATATGCAACAAATAAGCATACCATATTTCAAATCATTCCTACTTAAGATGACAAAGTTATGCTCCAGACAAGCAAGAAATGCTATAAAAATGAAGATCTAAGGGGGAATAACTCAAAATTTGTGCTAGGAAGAGTTATGGTTCTTGTGCACGGCACTCTGTAATTCTTCAACAATCATGCATACCAAATTTGAAGATTGACAAAAAATGACAAAGATGTATTCCAGACAAGCAGAAAATGCTGTAAAAATGACGATCAAAGGGAAATAACTCAAAGACAGCACGAGGTAGAGTTATGTTTCTTTCGCAATGCACTCGGTATTATTGCAACAAACACAAATGCCAAGTTTCAAGTCAATCGGACTTGTGATGACCAAAGTTATGCTCCGGACAAGCAGAAAATGCTGTAAAAATGACAATCAAAGGGAAATAACTCAAAGACAGCACCAGGTAAAGTTATGTTTCTTTCGCACTGCACTCTATATTATTGCAACAAACACAAATGCCAAGTTTCAAGTCAATCGGACTGGAGATGACAAAGTTATGCTCTGGACAAGCAGAAAATGCTGTAAAAATGAAGACCAAAAATTCACTCAACCGCGTAACTTAAAATCACTCCCAGTGGGCCATTTTGCATAGAATCAAAGAAAGTGTCCTGACGGAATGGGTTATTGTACACACATATAAAGTTTCACGAAATTCCGTCCAATGGTATTGGAGATATTCACCCAGACGGACACACGGACGGACTGACAACGCTAAAACTATATCCCACCCCCTTCGGCTTGAGATAATAACTTTTGAGAAACCATCATATTGTCATTTGACCTTAATTGAAAGCATCTGAAGATATATGAAATATAGCTTAAATTACATCTGCCTTTGAAAGGGTTGAAAAAACAGTGAGAGAAAAAGAGAAAAATGCCGACTACCAGCACTTTCTCCTTTAGCCAAAATACTTCCAAAAGGCATTTTCCCAGGGTGGTTAAACCTAGAGAGCATAAAGTAAGGGGATTAGTGACATCTTTTGGGAAATTTTTTAATATTTATTTGCAAATCTTAACTCCATAAAATACAGTGTTTAAAGAGATGCCAGTTTAATTATTGTCAAGACTCCCATTTCAAATTAGAAACCCACCTGGACATTCTGAAGAACAATGCGACCACCTCTCTTGTTCTGATACTGCATCAGTTTTTCAGCATGCTCTCGTTCTTCTTCAGAATTCTCCTTGAAGTACTTGTAGAATCCCTTCAGTGCAACATCATCACGGTCAAAGTAGTATGCCTATAAAAGAAGAGTATACAGGTGTAGAAAAACGTCACAGAGCAAATAATACTGTGTAATTACCTTGTTACCTGTAACCAATACCTCCAATTGATTTACAATGCAAGTGCAATTTATTGAACTTGTCCGATACCTAGACTATTGTAAACCATTACTCCAGACAGTAGCTGCAAGACTGGCAAACTTGCATGTCATTGGTTCAGCAAATTTCTGAGGATTGATGATAGTCATTGTGACAGAATTCATTCCCCTCACCACTGATCATTGTTTTGACAACAGGTATGTGAAAAAGCAGCTAGAGACTTGAAACGAATATTGTGCGGAGTACTGGTGAAAGAGACTCCAGGAATGCATGGATAGGTGCACTGCCAGCCATAAAATAACTGAAATAATGTTGAAATCGGATTTAAAAAGCATGCAATCACCCAGACAGTAGCTGATTTGGATTGCAGCATACTAAAGATAATTTCACAACACCATCACAAAACAGCTGCTGTCGATGTTATATACAGTTATCAAGAGGTTACAAACAATTTCTTTTTCACCCTAAGAGCACTGAGCAAACCCAACTGATCCTAAATTGATAATCTACAACTCAAGGTAAGATTTGTTAAACCTTTACCACACAATCCAAACTTTAACCCTTTATCAGACAATCCCTGGTTTTCACGACTCTCGGAAAGAGAAGGCTCTTGAAAACTTTGTGGGAAAAGGAGAAAATGCTGGTAACCAGCATTTTCTCCTTTTCCCACAATGTTTTCTACCCTATCAGAGACCTAAAGTTAATTTGTACCAATTTTGAATTTGTTGTCAGGGCTCCCGCTGTCGATCGCCAATGGCGCCAAATGCGAAAATTAAGAAAAAATGGCACCAAAAATGAAGCACTGGCGAATGTACTGGCGACAAGTAAATGTCTATAAACTATTCTTAAAAGATCATAACTCTGACATAAACAGTATGTATCAAGTGTGAAGGAAGCCCGCATTACTGTTTATCACACATAATCAAGCTGGCATTCATAACGGTCTTGTCTTATTGCACACCATACTTGCATACGCACCACGCATTCAAATATCGATTTCGCCACGCCCCGTTGAGCACACAGAATCTACTGCGAACCAATCAGAAATCAGATACAAGATTTAGTTACCGCCCATAATTTCTAAAGCCACGCCTTGATAATGCCTTACCTGGTCAGCAACCTCTCACTGGCTAGCATTTTATTGTCTGTATTTAACGATGTCGTTAATGAAAAACGTGATAATGGTATTGATCTTCTTATCTTGCGTAAAAATGACAGATTTTGAAGTTAGTTGCTACCCGTAACGAAAATTTTATATCAAATAATGCGGATTTTTTTTTTTTTCTGAAAATTAACTGACATGAAAAATGGATCGTCGAAAAAACGTGAAAACCCATGTCAGTTTGACGTTGTCCGATCAGAAGCACTTCGGACGGTCTTTATAGCTTTGATAGTGACTTCAAGCAATAAATTTACACAAATATATGTATACATGTATAAAACTGTAAGAAGGTGCTAGAATAATGAGAAAAAAACTCGGGTGATTTTATGACATGAAAATGCTGAATGATGGCGGGGGGGGGGGGGTGTTTACACTTTGTAGGCCACTTTGTCTTACAGTGATAGATCAAGCGCTGGAACAAGTGGCTATAGAGGACATTCATACAGAGAGAAAAAGACCAGAATAAAAGGACCTTTTAACAAATAAAACCTTTAGTAATTCTTAGGATAAAAGAAATGATGTATTAACCCTTTACCACACAATCCCAAATTTCTTCCATAATTTCATTAAAACTTAAGGAATTCTAACAGGTTGGAAGTTATAGAATTATAGTGCTGTATTACTTTTCAAATACAAATTCTATGTCCCTGTAGCTCACAACCTTGAAAACCCTGGTGGGGGGAAGGAACATAAGTAAGCATGTACAGCACTACTGAGCAATGGATTTAGTAGCTTTAACATTGGCCAATAGACTGAAGTGTTTAATGTACTATGTGGCTACTTTAGTTGGCTCCTACTGGCCCCAATTTTTTTGAGGTGGCGAATTTGATGGCGCAAAAATTAAAACTTGCAGGGGAAGCCCTGGTTGTCTTCAGATGCTCTCAGTTTGGAAGAGCCTACAATTTGTCATTTGGGAAAGTGTTAAATGAGGAAGTAGCATTTGGCAAATACAATGGGAAAAGGAGAAAATGCTGGTAAGCAGCATTCACTTGTTACCTTACAATGTTTTCTACCTTGTCAAAGACAAATTTCATCATTTCCGTCACGTTTAAGCTGTCCTCTACAAATGCTTACAATTGGTCAAGACATATTTCTCATGTGGTAAAAAGAGCAGATTGAATCACAGATAAGACTGCGCGTTTTGAACATCTACCTGCAAGCCGATATGGTTGTGAAAGGCACTTAACTCTTTACCACACAATCCCGACTTTTAACGACCCTGAGAAAGAAGCCTTTTGAAAACATTGTAGGAAGAGGAGAAAATGCTGGTAACCAGCATTTTCTACTTTTCTCACAATGTTTTCTACCCTTCTCAAAACAATTTTCAATTTTTGAGCCATATTTATTTTGTAGTCTGCAAAATGCTTTCAATTTGGACTGGTCTACAATTTTGTCGTATGGTAGGGGTTAAGGCTAGCGAAGTTTCAATGTCAGATACGATTCCTTAGCAGATGACGCAACGAGAACAGTCATGCACGATCAATTTGAGTAAAGCGGCCAAGGTGAAATATCACTACTGGATATCGACCAGTTTCTTCAAACCTGAATCTGAATATGACAAAAGTGTCAGATAGAGAGAGAATAATATGTCATTGTAACCGTTTAAACGATACAGATATAGTAGAAACAAGAGCTACAACGTGTAAAGGACAAATAGGTTTAGACTTACCATGGACTGGTAAACATAGCTGGCATACAACTCCATGTTGATCTGCTTGTTAATTCCAGCCTCACTTTCCTCGTGAAAGTTCTGTCTTGGTTGTGTCTCAGGCATTTTCTTAAGACTTTTGGTGTTTGGTTTTAAACTTTACTTTTAAAAAATGTTGTTAAAATAGCTTGTTGAAGATTTTGTCCGTACGTTCACTGACGCAGCAAGACAAAATGACTCCGTGTTTAAGCCCCGCAACGATTATTTCTTGTTTATATACGCATAATGAAGTGACGTCACACAGCTAGCCAACCGTAATAGATCTCTCTAGTTTAATCACGTGTAATAACACGAGGAAGTCGAGGCCCGTTCGGGCTGAGATTAAACACTTTATGTAACTCGCTAGATACACATATCTAGAGCTGGCTTCCTTCTCTATCTTATAAAATGTCTGCGTTTTCCAGATCTACTATTCTTTGTGTATTGTCTGCCATTATCATGTCAAAGTTTGCTGTTGGCTATCTATCTACCCAAAACGTTTGAAGCTAAACTCGAAAGAAGTGTACAAGAAGAACAAGTTTTGTGCAGTCTGAACTTGTCTACTCCAGATAGGTACCATACTTTAGACCAAAATTTCCAATCAATAAGTCTGTATCAGCAAATAGAGCTTATCAGTGGAAGGGCAAGACCTTTCAGGCTCACTGCCTTGGGTATTTTAAAAGAGCTATAGGCCTAATATTACAAGGATTAGTTCAAAATCGCCGCGGCTGTAAATTTATTTCAAGAGATAATTTAGTGGTATCGTAATGAAACAAAATGCACAAAAACCTGTCCACATTACCATGTTATGAAAATGGTATAGGTAAAGGATAACAGTCAAATTAACCAGATTTCGAGTTTATATTGAAATTTATAAAAAAAAAAAAGAAAACCCGCGGTGATCAAGGGCCTAGATCTAATCTATGACTATAGATCTATCTTGAGAATAAGACTAAGAATTTTCTTAGAATGGTTGGTGAGTTTATGAATACGGACTGTGCTTACGCTTTTTGCCAATTAGGCGCTTAAAGTCTAAGTGGAAAAATAGCATTGATAATGATCAGTTTCCGCGTAATTCACTGTAAATTGATTCTTTACTAGACAATTAAGTTTTAGCCTTTTCCTAATTGAAAGCATATGCATGCAGAGGAGTAATTGAACGTTACTCAATAAACGAAATATGTCTTGCAAAGAGAAGATAGAATTCGAGAAAAGGCTGGTCACCAGCACTTTCCCCTCTTCCCACAATGTTTTCAGTTTTCAAAGCATTTTTCTAAGAGTGGCTTTTCGTAGAAAATTGTGTGGGAAAGGCTAAAGTCACCAGTCTGGTAAAATATAATTATATTGGACTGATTGCGTAGATGTAACATTTTCGTTGTAAGGAATTGGCTGCCATTGAGTCACGAAGCTTTGCTCTGTGAAAATAGGGTTTCATACATCTACGAAAAGTATCGATCCAGGTCAGTCTGCGCAGGCTGACCTTGGTCAATATTTGTTGCTATTTTCTGCATGTCAAAGGACAAGTGTACTTTATCAATTCGTCGGTTGGACTTGATGGATTCATAAATTTTATGTGATGACTTGCTTAGTATCATGAATCACGGTGATGCATTAATTCCCCTTTTACCAAAGCATGGGTCGTATAATGACACATGTATAACAGCACTTAGCTGGTAACGATACAGGACTGTGTAAATCGATAAGTTCGAGCTCCGGCCCGGCCAAACTCTCGTCAAGGATTGATGATAGTAATTGCAACAGGACTCATTCACCTCTGAGCATTTGGAACTATGGGTGTATTTTGCTGAGGGTCCAGTCAACGGTAAGGTTTCACATAATGTGCAGTCTGATCTTAGAATTTTTATGTCTTCCGTCGTGATATAATTTTCATCAAATGTAAGACATGAACAAAATATTTTTAGAAATACATACAGATTCAGATAAACAACAGAAATTCGACAGGAAATGGGTTAATTTCAGATGAAATTTCCACTTTTATCATTTCACTCTTAATATCATTTTATGACGATAAATACCACGTTGCACTGGGACATGTGATTTCTCGATATTGAAGGTCTAATGTATGACCGTATGGTTATCTGTATTAAAGAATCAATGTGACTATTTACCCGACCGTCGTGTACGCACCGATTAAAGCGGCACATTCGTACACGAGCGTTAGGGGAGAGAACTTATTTTATAACCATCCATAACTCAAAATAATGGCAATAAGTCAGGAAATAAAAGTGCCAGGTTATGGTTCTTGTGCACTGTACTTCTCAATAATGTGTTCTATTACTGATTATTAGTCGTACACGAGCGTTAGGGGAGAGAACTCATTTTATAACCACCCACAGCTCAAAATAATGGCAATAAGTCCGGAAATAAAAGTGCCAGGTTATGGTTCTTGTGCACTGTACTTCTCAATAATGTGTTCTATTACTGACTATTAGTCTTTGAAATTTCAAGATAATGTTTTTTAAAGTTTGGAAGTTATGGCCTGGACATTCAAACTGAAAATTAACAAAGGGCAATAATTAAAAAAATAAAGGTGGCAGATTTATGGTTCATGTGCACTGCACTTCCTCATAATATGTTCTATCAGTGTTTAAAGTTCCAAGTTAATAGCTTTTATAGTTTGGAAGTTATGGCCTGGACATTCAAACTAAAAATTAACAAAGGGCAATAACTCAAAAAAAGAGTAGTAGAGTTATGGTTCATATGCACCGCACTTTTTCATAATTTGTTCTATCAGTGTATGTAGTTTCTAGTTGATACCTTTAATAGCTTGGAAGTTATGGCCTGAACAAAAATTCAAAGTGAAAAGTTGGCTGTTTCAGAAATCAAGGGCAGATAATTTTAGAACGCAAACAGCTATCCAAATTCTGAGAGTCACATGCACAACTAGACATCATGGAGATTCATTGTGGCAAGTTTCAAATAGATCTAATTCCAATGGAAACTGTAGGAGGAGTTGCGCACACAAGAAATTGCTAACGGACGGACGGACGACCGGGTGTATAACATAATACGACCCTTCGGGCGTATAAAAAGGATGCCAGCTATGCCTGTGCATTTGTTCTGTGACACCCTATATAAATAACTACTGCCGTGTGCTCCACTGAGACCGTCTACGCTGTTCCGGTTCACATGCCATTCCTCGTTTTGGCCCAATCCATTTACACAGTGTACGTAAGAGTCCGATTCTTCAGTGCGGACACGACCGCATCGTGTACTGAATGAAGAAATCGGAAATAGCGCACACGTAAGCCGTGCCTCCAAGACGATATTTCATCAGTCCGGGCACGACCGTCGAGCGCCCAACAAGTTTTCCTTCATTGAGTACACGACAGTCGGCCTCGCAGTATGAATTTTCTTCAGTGTATACACGACAGTCGGGTAAATATCATCGGTCAGAAGCAAAGTGGCATGGAAACATCTCATTTTGAGCTCTCACTCTCTCTATCGTGATCCTGTAATGGAATCAACGGTAAATGTGTAAAGTTGCTTCTACCTGAATCAACTGCATATCCTAAACAGACGGAAGACAACATTTTTAGCGGATTTGCCATATAGCAAATCCGCTTACTGTGATCGTTTTGGCCGGAACCAAATACATCATGCGTAACGACGCATGCGCGCTCACTGTCAGTTTTGCATGGCTGGCGTAGGGACGAACAACGCAGATCTACAAATGATATTCAGCTCTGACTTTCAACAAATCATAAAAATTATGTTGGATTTCTTTATCGAAATTTCGTCATTTGAAACTACAAAAATTGTCAGTCTGAAATGCTCTAAATACTTAAAGTTTGTTCTTTTTTTTTTTCATTAAATATTGCCATATGCGTATGAACATTGTTTACATAGACTGTCCCCATTTTCATTCAAGAAATGTTCATTCACAACTTGTGTCGTCCGCTGTCGAAATAACCAAGGATATTAAGCAATAATTCCTTATTGAAATTACATTTTTAAACTCTGTATTATATCAAATATCTTTAACTATTCAGATAGCTAGCTAGAATTTGGCCGTAAACAATTCAAAATTCTTTCGATAACGAATACACAGAACCCATAAAGTCGATACGACACTTTGTTAGGTACCCCCCATCGTATAGCACTATCGATGAACTTCCGAATTGTTTGAAACATGTCTGTGAAACGTTTAAAAAAATGAAGATCGTGTAGTCCTTCTAATACGCTTGATTTTAATTTTGTTACCTTTCATGCAAAAGAATTAAGAATGCAGAATTTTCAGACAGATGTTTGATAAAGGGTCCACAGGAATACATCTTAGTCTAGATCTATACGTCTTACTATTTGGACATGTAGATTTCAGTTCTTTGATATATTTTTTATGCTTGGAGATTGAACTATATGTACTTTATTTAATAAAGTACATATTTATGATGAACTTCTGCTCAACCCATACTAGAGACTGTATCTGTGCTTCATGTAAACAGCAAGTAATTCAAACCTTAGAATGAAAGTATGCCTATAGTTTTTAAAGTTTTATATAGAGGGACCAATTCCTTTAACCCTTAGGCTGCTAAGTGCTACTCAGGGACCTTTTGCAGACAATGTAGATCAAGATCAGATTGCACCGAACGTGCAGTCTGATCTTTGATCTATACTGCCAGGTAAGGAGGTATTTTTCCCCAAAAAATAAGTTTAAAATGCAAATATTTGGATTTGTAGTATCGACTTGAAAGTTTTATTTTAGTTATGTAAAGGTCAATTTTTACTTTGCATGGCAACTTGTCACACTGAGTGTGATTTTGTGAGACTAAATTTCACTTTTTACATTGTACTTGTTCACACCTGCATTTTTTGACTGAATAGAAATGGACCCAAGAATGTGGGTTTGCATATTAAATGTAGGTCTCTTATGTATTATGTGATACTCATAAAATGAACTTGAAATTATTAAATATTAGTTCATTTTTTATAGTTAAGTGTGACACTGGTTCTTTTTTTTGAAACTGTGTATGGTAATCTAAGTTCAGACTATGCAGAATATGAGGTCTAAGCTTGAACCTATACAGCCTATGTGTTTTTGTTTTTTTTTTTAATATTAGCACCAATATAGCGGTGAAATGACATAATCCTGTTCATTTATTTAGTGAGGTTCTGTGACTGTGGCTGATTGGTAAAGGTGTCGATTGAGTTATCCTGGATTTTATCCTCACCTAGTTGCCAGGATTTTGTAGGAGTACCTATAGACAAGACATTGCGTAGAATCAGCCTAGCCCTAGTAAAACCCAAGCCGTACACAAATAAATGGGTTGTTGTCACTGTAAGACTGAAACAGTGTTGAAACTAATGTAACCAACAGAAATCAGTCAAACATCAAATTATTCTTGAAGGAAGTTACAATCAATTTCATGTTTTGTGGCACTGCAAGAGTTGACCTTACTTTTCTTTTGTGAAATCATTATTTTCTTGACTTGTTTCTTTATGAAGATACAAGATGAATTTTCATTTATGTAATAGAAGGAAGGTATATTCAATACTCATGAATTACACATGGCCTAAATCTTAGAAAATACTAAACACACCTTTTAGTTTTCACCTTTCAGACTATTACATAACATTTTTTTTAGATCAGGAATAAAACCAAGAATTTTCTTTTTAAAAGAAAGAAGAAATCATTGTATCTGAACACTCAAATTGTTGTGTCTAGTTTGATTTTGTATTTCATTTTGAAATTAATAGTTTTAAGTTGTGTAGCAATAAGGAAGAACCCTTGAAGGGATTCCTTGGTGTTAGAGTCATGGAAAGGACAATGTGCTTCTAGTTAGAAATTACATACAAAAAGCCATTGTTTCTATTTCCCTGAGAGGACTCCAGTGTTTTTTTTTTTTTAACTCTTTTCCACACAACAAAATTTGAGACTTGTCCAAATGGAAAGCATTTGCTGATAAGAGAATCAATTTGACTCAAAATATGAATTTTATTTTTGGAAGGTCTGAAGACATTGTGGGAAAAGGACAAATGCTGGTTACCAGCATTTTCTCATAGTCCCAAATTCTTTTTAAAGGCCTTCTTCCTCAGGGTCGTTTAAAGTAGGGATTGTTTTGTAAGGGTTTAAACTAAATCATACTAGTTTCAAAAGAATACATGCGTTATACTTCAGAATGAGGACAGTTTATTTCCTTTGTAGCAAGAGTAGATTAAGATCAGACCACCTAGCATAGTAAAATCCCACTCCTATAGGCACACTGTGTTAGATTTGAATTGTTTGCAGTCTATATGATTATACCCACTATATGAAAGTTTAGAAAGTTTTGTATTTATAGTCTGACTAGGTTTGTAAAATGCTGTTTTGAAAATCAGAAACCTTGATCTGAGTACAGAAGTTTCAATATTTCAAAAGAGTCTTACATTATGATGATTAATAATGGTTTTAGAAATGCTTAAAATGCTATGGTAAAGGAAAATATAGTCATCATATCTAGTGTATTTATTTTAGCTCACATGTTTACAAACCTTAGGGTGAGCTGTTGATATTTTCAATCTGACTTAAAGCATAATCTCAGACAAAAACCACCATCACTAGTCCGTCTGAAAACCCTTGATTTTTAGTACAGCCAAATAAAGCTCAGCCAATTGGATAAGTTGTTTCAAAAGTTTTTCTGAACATCCTTCAAAATGGGATAATATAGCCACACTTACCTTAGTTAATACACATTGTATCCTTTATGGTGTTATGGAATGGGGAAAAAATGACTTTGGTAAGAATGAAAAAAAAATCTGTTTGTCTACCAATGTTTTCCAAAACTTAAGAGCTACATTTTGTGAGGCTGACAGAAATGTCAGATAAAAGTTAACCTTGCAAGAGGCCAATGTTAGATCCACATTTGATTAATTGAATGGCATTTAATGTCACTTTCAACATTATTTCAGTCATATAACTGCTACAACTAGCTTATTTATGTACGTCTGGGTTTCAGCAGTACTAGGCTAGGGCTCTGAAGTGTCTTGCCTAAGGACACTCTCACAGAAAAACATATGGCCATCAGGTAACAAGTCCTAAACTTTACTAGTAAGCCATGCAGGACCCCAGATCCACATTTAGAGGGGAGTTAATTTTTGTAAGATTGTTCAGATTAGTCTATGTCCACCATCAATGCATAAATTACTTTTTGTTTTTTAATCAAAAATGGTAAATAAAATGGATGCTATTTCGTTATTCATTCCTTCCCAATAAGACAAGGGTTTAGGCTCTTTAAATGTATCTGCAGACAACAATTCAGAAACTGATACAAATTAGCTGAAGTTCACTCTTATGAATGAAAACCCTGTTGGAACAGGAGAAAATACTGTCTACCAGAATTTTGTCCTTGTCCCATGATGCTTTCCATTGCCTATTTATTAACCCTTTTCCTGCTGAATAACTCAAATGATACCTTCAAGTCGATAGTAAAATCCAAAAGGTTGCTATTTAATGGTAATTTTGAGGACGATAAATATCTCCGTATCTGACAGTGTAGATCAAAGATCAGACTGCACATTCTGTGCAATCTGATCTTGATCTACACTGTCCACAAAAGGTCAGTGAGTCACGCTTAGCAGCCTAAGGGTTAACATGAGTGTTCAGTAAAGTGTTAAAATAAACCCCAATCAAAATTTTCTCCGGATCCAGTTGTCAGATGCCAAGGAAACCTGACATGGATCCATATGTTGTATACTGGTCTATCCCTCAGATTGATATAAATGCATGGCTTGTCTTTGTATAAAGATACACTTATCTGTCTTGCTATAGAGCTAGCTTTTGTAGCAATGTGGTAGAGCGTTTGCCTACAGAGTTTGGACCTGAATGTTCTAGGTTTAATCCCAGCCTTTGGGGCTATTTAACAGAACTGTTACAGACACATGTAATCAGTATTCAGAATACCTTACGGTTTGTCCAAACATGGCCTATATTTTATGTCATACAAAGTTAAATTAGGAGAATTTTTGAGGATTTTTCTTTTTTTAGCCCTTTAACACCCAATAAATCCTATGTTTTATGAGTCCTGTGTAATAGGGCTTATGAAAAAAAACAAGTCTATTTTTTTTCTTTTTTTCTTCCAGAATTTTTTCTACCCTTTACAAATACAAACCATATAATCTGAGGGCTCCATCAATTGAATTGTTTTTTTTTTATGCTCTAAATAGCAAGCTATTTAGTTTTTATGCCACAAATCAAATTATTTCATGAAAGGCCAATGAATACTACCAGATATATATTTCTTTTCAAATAAAGTGTATGGTTAAATTCAGTAAAATGATCCAATTTTGAGTATTTGATAATGGAATTGTAGGCTACTTTAGCAATAGGTTACTCTGTTTATTTTTATTACACCAGATATGACGTCTTGATACTGATTTGAATATATAAATCCTTTTTCATGGCTCATGTTATTGATTAAGTACCATTCCCTCAAAGCTTTCCAAAACTGTGGCATGAAATCTAATAATACCCAAACAGGCTGAGTAGCGCATTAAGGAAATATCAATTCAGATATATATATATTTTTTTTTCTGAATCTTATCTTTCTTCTTTACCAATGATTTTCCAGCTATAATTCAGTAAGTCATTTTTGAGTTTGTTGAGGGTATGAAAATCTAAATAGTTGGTTTTAATTTGGGGGAGTCTAAGATCTTGTCCTCTGGTAAGAACTTCAACAAGAAGGCACAAAAAATTCATATTGCATACATGTGTAAGTAGCAATATATTGTACCCTTTGATCAAATTTGCCCATGATTGCTGAAACTGATTGACAGCTGTAGACCTTAACACTTTTACAGAAATATTATATATCATCATCCTATTTGTACAGTTTTTAAGTCTTACTCATCAACAAATCAACATCTGAAGTGTTCTATATATTTGTCAAATAACTTTCACTTATAAATCCACCTTGGTTTTTTTTCCAGTCCTAGGCGTGTTTACAGTCCTAAATATAATACTAGCAGAAAAAAAAACATGAAATCGTTGGATCAAATTAATACTCTAGTAAGTAGTAAAATAAATGTTGCTGCGCAACACACTTGGTAGAACAACTTCGACTCCCATTGCCTTTACTTACTCTCCTAATTACTTACATATTATACATGTATTACATGTGATAAAAAAGATTAATTTTCATTACATCAAATCATTGCTTATAACTGTTCAACAAATCCGCTTTTCAGGACTTTAAGTCCTTTGATTTAAAAATGTGCACTCATTCACAACGGCTACACTCCCTAAATTTCAATTTGAACGTATTATCTGTTTGGCTAACCGGAATATTTTAGAAAAACAGAAGTTACGTAACTTTGTAAATTTACGATAAGAACTATCATAATATAGAATTGTTGTGATACGAACTCTTCAGCAGTATAAAGACAGGTTTTGAAATATAATATGCTTGTCACAATGATTAATTGTACGCAAGCAATCGCTCCTACCCTCTAATGTTTAAGTATTGGTTCATGTTTCCCGAATGAATTTGCTACTTTGACTTATTTATCGGTCAAAGAGCTGTTACGTTACTGGTATAATGAGATAAATAGCAGTCATTGTGAACATATGGCTCAGGTTTACCAATCATTCTGAATTCTTAATTTCAAAATTATTCATCTGTAGGCTAGGATATCCTGTCTTAGCCGTTTAGCTGAGATTTTCTGTCTCAACCAATCAGATTGACGGTCTTCGGATTTAGATTTACATTATGTTATAATCTTGGTGCCCAGTTTTCACTTGTCTTATTTATTCTTACGTCTGTTGACGTATGAAGCACTGAGTAAACCAAGATTTAAGACATTGTTTTAATTAAAGAAAATGGTAATAGGAATTGGTCAATTTTGTGCTTTAAACCTTGTACATGTGTAAATTCGAGTGTAAACTCATACGCTGCCAGCTGAAAGAAACCGACTTTTCTCGAAGTGCCTAAGTATCTTTTTCGTTTCAAATGAACGTGTTTTTGCTTGAAGATTAGCATCAGACAGCTAACAGTGTAGATGAAAGATCAAACTGTACGTTTTGTGAAGTATGAGTTTTATCTACGTCGTCCGCAAAAGCTGTCCAGGGCGATATATGGAGTGAAAGAGACAAAAAAGTGTCTTACATGCAGACTATTAACCCTGAAGCTGCCAAGCGCGACGCAAGGACCTTTTGCGGACAGTGCAGATCAAGACTAGACTGCACAAAACGTGCAGTCTGATCTTGAATCTACACTGTCCGATAAGGAGATACTTTTCACCCAAGAGATAACGTTGAAATTGTAACATTTGGGGTTTATTGGCTTGACAGTTTAATATGTCTTATTCAGCAGGACAAGGATTAAGTGTTTACCTCGACGACAAAGTTTAGAGTTCATCTAGGACAATAGAATTTGGCTAAAAAATAGCCTATTTGGTTTTTTTGTACGAGGATAGGAAACATTGTGGGAAAGGGTGAAAATGCTGGTTACCTTTCCTACAATCGAGGAGCGAGTGCGAAAATATTTCATCTGCGTTTTGGAAAATTTTACAGATGAAGAAAAAACCTCGATCATTTCTGTGAAAAACATTGTATAATGTTGTGTTGAGTTGTGTGAATATATTCAACACAACATATCTAAACACAACATATCTAAAGTTGATCTCACAATAATTTGCACAGAAATGAGGTTGTTTCCCTCACCTTTAAAATTTGCCGAAACGCAGATGGAATAGTTTCACATCACTCCTCGGAATGTTTTCAAAAGCCTTCTTCTTCAGGGCTGCAAAAGTACACATCACGACTATTTGTTAAGTTCCGTATAAAATTGCGTTTAAAATGAATTTGTACCCAGCTAACACTTAAGCAACGGAACAATCATTAATTTTTTTCATGAACCTTGGAAAGAATGCTTCAAACAGTAAACATAGCAGGAAAAGAAGAAAATGCTGTTAACCAGCGTTTTCTCCTTTTCCCACTTTGTTTTCTATATAAAAGGACGAATTCCATTGCTTGAGCCGTATTTAATTTGTCGTCTGCGAATGCTCTTAATTTAACCAGTTGAAAATATTGTTGTCTGGTAGTTAATTGTTACTGAGTGCCATACGTGTCGCACCAATAACCTACGTATTGCGAGCTCCTCTTTGGTTTGGAAAGAGAAGACTAAATGTATTGGCATGCAACACGTGAAACGGGGCATTCGGACATTTGCGTAAAGTGTTGTCTCGGATCAGCCTGCGCAGTCCGCGCAGGTTAATCCGAAACGACACTTTCCGTTTTTATGTAATTTTCTGTTTCACGCAAGTCTACTGTAGGACAAAATCTAATGTAATCGTAAAGTGCCGTCTCGGATTAGCCTGCACGGACTGCGCAGGCTGATCAGAGACGACACTTTACGCAAATGTCCGAATGCCCTTTTTTGCGTGTTGCAAGCCAATTAATAGCCTGTCAGTTGCATCCCCGATAATAATCGAAGTATTTCAAAAGCAAACGAAGTAGGCTACTTGTATTTAAAAAAAATAATAGTACAAATATACAACAGTACTACAGATAAATCGTAAATAAGAATACACGAATACTACTGATAAATCGTAAAGGTTGATAGGAACGGCTAAGGGAGCGGACGTTTCGGTTATTTCGTAAAATCTAATCTATATGCACCCGCTGGTCTACGTACATTTTTTCGACTTACAGGTTCGCTTTTCAGGACAATCTATTTTTAGCATATCAGGCGAAATTGAGTCATTTTATTTAAAGAGGCGGGTCATGGAAAAAAGAACCTGTCTCAAAAACCGGGTATTATAGATTTTTAAAAACTATTTATAATCAACCCTTCACTAATTAATCCCTAGATTTAACGACCCGAGGGGATATTGAAAACTTAATATATAATAATATGGCGGTTGGAACGAGCATTTTCTCCTTTTCTCACGAAGTGCTCATGGTGAGCTTTTGTGATCATGCTGTGTCCGTCGTGCGTTGTGCGTCGTCCGTCGTCAAATTTCACCTTGTGTACGCTCTAGAGGCTACATTTTCAGTCCGATACTCGTGAAACTTGGTCAGAATGTTTGTCTCAATAAAATCTCGGACGAGTTCGAAAATGGGTCATGTCGGGTCAAAAACTAGGTCACTAGGTCAAATCATAGAAAAATCTTGTGTACGCTCTAGAGGCCACATTTTCTGTCCAATACTCCTGAAAGTTGGTCAGAATGTTTGCCTCGATGATATCTCGGACGAGTTTGAAAATAGGTCATGTCGGGTCAAAAACTAGGTCACTAGGTCAAATCTTAGAAAAACCTTGTGTACGCTCTAGAGGCCACATTTTCTGTCCAATACTCCTGAAAATTGGTCAGAATGTTTGTCTTGATGATATCTCGGACGAGTTTGAAAATGGGTCATGTCGGGTCAAAAACTAGGTCACTAGGTCAAATCTAAGAAAAACCTTGTTTATGCTCTAGAGGCCACATTTTCAGTGTGATACTCATGAAACTTGGTCAGAATGTTTGCCTCGATGATATCTCGGACGAGTTTGAAAATAGGTCATGTTGGGTCAAAAACTAGGTCACTAGGTCAAATCTTAGAAAAACCTTGTGTACGCTCTAGAGGCCACATTTTCTGTCCAATACTCCTGAAAGTTGGTTAGAATCTTTGTCTTGATGATATCTCGGACTAGTTCGAAAATGGGCCATGTTGGGTCAAAAACTAGGTCACCAGGTCAAATCTTAGAAAAGCCTTGTGTACGCTCTAGAGGCAATATTTTCAGTCCAATACTCCTGAAAGTTGGTCAGAATGTTTGTCTTAATGATATCTCAGATGAGTTCGAAAATGGGCCATGTTCGGTCAAAAACTAGGTCACTAGGTCAAATCTTAGAAAAACCTTGTGTACGCTGCAGAGGCCACATTTTCAGTCCAATACTCTTGAAAGTTGGTCAGAATGTTTGTCTTGATGATATCTCTCACAAATTTTAAAACGGGCCATGTTGGATCAAAAACTAGGTCACTAGGTCAAATCTTAGAAAAACCTTGTATACGCTCTAGAGGCCACATTTTCAGTCCAATACTCTTGAAAGTTGGTCAGAATGTTTGTCTTGATGATATCTCTCACAAATTTTAAAACGGGCCATGTTGGATCAAAAACTAGGTCACTAGGTCAAATCTTAGAAAAACCTTGTGTACGCTCTAGAGGCCACATTTTCAGTCCAAAACTCTTGAAAGTTGGTCAGAATGTTTGTCTGGATGATATCTCTCACAAATTTAAAAACGTGCCATGTTGGGTCAAAAACTAGGTCACTAGGTCAAATCTTTGAAAAACCTTGTGTATGCTCAAGAAGCCACATTTTCAGTCCAATGCTCTTTAAAGTTGGTCAGAATGTTTGTCATGATGATAGCTTGGATGAGTTTGAAGATGGATCAAGTCAGGTCAAAAACTAGGTCACTAGGTCATATCTTAGAAAAACCTTATGTAAGCCCAATAATCTTGAAAGTTGGTCAGAATGTTTGTCTTGATGATATCTCTCACGAAATTGAAAACGGGCAATGTTGGGTCAAAAACTAGGTCACTAGGTCAAATCTTGAAAAAAGCTAGTGTATGCTCCAGAAGCCACATTTTCAGTCCAATACTCTTGAAATTTGGTCAGAATAGTTGTCTTGGTAATATCGCAGACGAGTTTGAAAGTGGGCCATGTAGGGTTAAAAACTAGGTCACTAGGTCAAATCTTTGAAAAACCTTGTGTACGCTCCAGAAGCCACATTTTCAGTCCAATGCTCTTTAAAGTTGGTTAGATTGTTTGTCATGATGATAGCTTGGATGAGTTTGAAGATGGGTCATGTCAGGTCAAAAACTAGGTCACCAGGTCAAATCTTAGAAAAACCGTATGTAAGCTCTAGAGGCCATATTTTCAGTCCAATAATCTTGAAATTCGGTCAGAATGTTTGTCTTGATAATTTCTTAGATTAGTATGAAAATGGGTCATGTTGGATAAAAAACTAGGTCACAAGGTCAAATATCGGAAAAACCTTTTGTACTATAATTACAGTCCAATATTCTTTAAACTTTTGTTACAATGTTTGTCTTGATGATATCTTGCATGAGTTTGAAAATGGGTCACGTGGAATAAAAACTAGGTCACCAAGTTTCATCCTTGAAAAACCATGTGTACGCTCAAGAGGCCACATTTTCAGTCCAATAATCTTGAAATTTGCGTTGAATGTTTGTCTTGATAATATCTTAGACTAATATGAATATGGGTCATGTTGGATAAAAAACCAGGTCACTAGGTCAAATCTCGGAAAAACCTTTTATACACCCTACAGGCCACATTTTCTCTCAAATACTCATGAAAGGTTGTTGGAATGTATGTCTGGATAATTTCTAAAATGTTAAGTAGGCCGCTGAGACAAATTCTAGAAAAAGCTTGTGTGCACTCTAGAGGCCATATTTGTAAGCCCAATACTAATGAGTGTTTGTCAGAATGTTTGTCTTAATATCTCTGAAGAGATTGGAAATGGGTCATGTTTGATCAAAAGGCTCAGGTGAGCGACTTCAGGGCCATCATGGCCCTCTTGTCTACATATTCTGAAGAACTAGGACACATTTGTTCCGAATTTCAGGTTTGTCGTCTACAGACGTTTTGAATTTCGAAAAGTCTACAATCTGTCGTTTGGGAACTGGTTTGTTGAACAACTCTACTTCAACCCCTGTCACACCAGGGCGGCGATCCTACGGCGTCCAAGAAAAAATGCAGAACGGCGACGTGCGCGCAGTACTATCGCAAGCATCGCCACAGCAACGTAGTGGCATTGCGAGTAGACGCGTTGGGATCGTCTAGGACGCCGAGGGACGGCGCGCATTTTGAGCATGCACAAAACAAACGCCGTCGCTCGGCGTTCTGATGAGAGCGCAGTGGGATCACCAGAAGGTCGTCTTAGCGGGGCAGTAAGATCTTCCACAACGCCACGGGAGCTCTGCCGGCGCGCACAGAGGTCGCAGTGCGAACGCTATGGTTGTCGGTGGTGCATGCACGGAGATTGTATCGCGTGCTCGGAGATGTCACTGCTTCTCTACTGTCCTTATATAGCGCGTCAGCGGCGCTTATACGGTGCGTCAACGGCGCTGACACGGAGTGTTATTTATTTCACTGCGCTCTTAGAACGATTCCTCTGAGCTGCAACGGCGATCATTGCGCTTGTAAGACGCTTCTACAGCGTCAGTTAGTTTTTGTATGACAAAAACGACCATATACATGTAGTAGACGAAACATGCAAATAAACATTCAATTCACCATGGCTGATGTACGCTAGGAAGCCGGGCTAGTAATGGTTGAGGAGGTGACAATGGTTGACTTGCTTCTGTTTGAAAGTTTTTGAGGGGTTTATGTCCTGTTTTTTTTTTTTTTTTTCCTTTCTTTGAACGAGCATAGTTTTGTTCTCCATTGACTTTTCCAGACCACAGCAAAAAACAATTGATGAATAAATATGTATACATAACCGATGATACGTTTTCAGAGATAGTTCGAACGATTGTTAAGAACACGCCGTCAGCGTAGTGTGAGTGCCTTGAGAACGCCGTGAACGCCCAGTGCACGCAGTATGAGCACCGTGAAAGCGCAGAACACGCAGTGGTAGCGCCATGAGAGCGCAGAGAATCGCCAAGAAGAACTCCGTAGGAACGCGATAACGCGCAATAGGATTTCCGTAGCAAGGCCTTGGTCGTGGTGAGAACGCTGTGACATCTCCGTCTTCGCGAAAAATATCCGATTTTTCCTGCGATCCCATGGCGCTCTGGGAAATTCAACAACGCCGAGCAAACGCAGTGGAAACGCCTATATAGTGTGATAGGGGCTTTACTGAAGCAAATCTGCAGCAGACATAGCCTACATTGAATATAGGAAAAAAGTCAATTACTACTGGTTTAATCCTTCAAGTGTCTTCGACAATTATACTTGCATATTCGGCCAGTGTAGATCAAGATCAGACTGCACAGAACGTGCAGTCTGATCTTTGATTTGCACTTACCGCTTTGCTGAGATAGTCTAGAACAAAAGCAACCTTTAAATTAAAATTACTTGGGACTTATCTCTAGACTGAAACTCTCTGTAAGGTTAATTCGGTACTCAAAGGGATAATACCCGAATGTACATATTTTCAAAGTTGGTCTGCTGCAAGAAAAAAGAAAGTCTGCAGCATTCAGACCTTTAATTATTTAGCTGTCTTGTATACTGAAGAATTAGAATTATCAACAGATTCAAATAGTTCCGAGGTCGCCATTGTACTACGGAGGGCCCGCGGGATAGTTATCGCTCTCGAGGATCAAACATGAATTGCTTTATTACAAATTTAACGCCTCTATCCCTGGGCCAAATGACGCTAAGTTCTTCGTCCTGGTAGCTTTCGACTTATCGAAGTCACTTAGTTTCACTTTAGGTTTGGAAACTTTAACTTTGTCGCTAACGAGACTCTGGACTAGTCCGAATTCAAAGCATTTGCAGACGACAGATTAAATGTGTTTTACATTGTAAGATTTGGCTTTAAAAAGGGTAGAAAACATTGCGGGAAAAGAAGAAAATGCTGTTTACCAGCATTTTCTTCTTTTCCCGCCACAATGTTTCAAAAGGCCATCTTCCTACGGTTCGTTAAAACTCGGAAATTTTTG
This sequence comes from Hippopus hippopus, assembly GCA_946811185.2. Taxonomy (NCBI): domain Eukaryota; kingdom Metazoa; phylum Mollusca; class Bivalvia; order Cardiida; family Cardiidae; genus Hippopus; species Hippopus hippopus. The sequence goes on along the minus strand of OX328101.1, from coordinate 51,455,780 downwards.
GTAGAGAGTTCATGACCATTCTCAGGGACATAGCTGAAAATCATCAAACGATTCCGTGAGTTAGAGACCCAAGGGAAAATGGCTTTTGAAAACGTTGCAGGAAATGAAGAAGATGCTGAAAACCTTCATTCCTCGCCCTTTTTCACTTTATTTTCGTTTTTTTCAGTAACAATTTTTTATCGTTTGAGCCATAACTAATTTTTTGTTTGCAAAATAATGTTCCCATTATATATGAATCTAAAATTGCGTAATCTGGTGAAGAGTACAATAGTGTCTGTTGTCCGGCCCGTTTTCTACCCTTATCGTGTTTCAGTTATCACCAGTAAATAAAGTTTAAAGTTTTATCGCAGCTTACCACGTTATCGTTGACATGGACTTTAGAAAGGCTTCAGATAACTTGACCTAAAAAGGACTCTAAGGCCCTAACAGAGATCGTGAATAAACGGTCCCTGGCACTGATAAGTCGCTTTATACAAAACCCGTTAACCATACAACCCCGAGTTTTAACGACCACCAGAAAGGTTTTTGAAAACAATACGGGAAAAAGGAGAAAAATGCTAGTAACTGAATTCCCATGGTGAGGTCTAATAGGTATCTTGTACCACACAATCCCAAGTTTTAACGACCTTAAGGAGGACGGCCTTTGGAAAAAATGTGAGAAAAAAATAAAATGCTGGTAACCAGCATTTCTCCTTTTTCAGCCAATGTATTATTTGTATATCTTTCCAAAGACAGATGTCATGGTTTTAAGCTGTATTTGACCTCTGTAATTGCTTTGGATTTCATCGTCTAAAATTCCGTCGTTTGGTAATAAGTTGAACTCTTTACCAGACGACAACATGAATATTAGATTTATCCAAATTGAATGCATTTGCAGACAACACTTTAAATGTGGCTCAAATGATGAAAGTGTCTCTGACAGGATAGAAAGCTTTGTGGGAAAACGAGAAAATACTTGTGACCAACATTTCTCCTTTTCCCACGTTTTTTTACAGGATTCTTCTTCAGAGTTTTAAAACTCGGGATTGTGTGGTAAAGGGTTAAATGAGACAGAAGGCCGAGTTGTGAACGATAAAGATGGAGCCCCCCCCCATCTCGCAAAACTTATCAAACCTCAGATTGTTTCATAAATCTTTCATAAGGTTTTAACCCTTATCCTGCCAAGTAATGATACTTTCAAGCCGATGGTAAAATCCTAAATATTGCTGTTTGAAAGGTATTTTTGGAGGAAAGATATCTTCTTATCGGACAGTGTATATCCAAGATCAGACTGCACGTTCTGTGCAGTCGGAGTTTGATCTAAGCTGTACGCAAAGGGTTGAAGTGAGTCGTGCTTAGCAGCCAGGATTAATATGGACGTTGGACGTTAGGAAATTCAACAACAAAAATCACGTGCAATGGCCAACGTAAACCCTTTTCAGAACAGTCTCGATATTCAACGACCAAATAAAAGACGGGTTTTCTAAATCATTGTGGGAAAAGCATAAAATGCTATCCAAAATAGCATTTTTTTTAAACAACCGACTTAATCATGATTTTTGGTTGGACATACAGAAAATTGACCAATAGCGGAAAGTTTTGGTCCTGGTCAGCCTGCGCAGGCTGACCCAGGTCGATACTTTTCGCAGATGCATTCAGCTCCATACCACAGAGCACGGTTCATATGAATCGACTCTTAACCAAATGACGTATTTTTAGACTTGTCCAAATCGAAAATATTTCTTTTACCAGTAACGTTACTCCACACAATGTCCTTTCCAAGCCACTGACTCCTTTACAACATGACCATCGTCGAAACAGTGGTTAGCGGAGAGAGAGGAATGGATCCTGTCAGAACGACTATTATCAATCCTCGGCAAGAAATTGGCCAAGCCGGAAATCGAGCCAGCTATCCCCTGTTCTCAAGTCCTGTACGCTACAGACTGAGCTACCGTGGTTTGGCTGCATAGTAGGTCTTAATGCACTTTAACCCTTTCCCAAACGGCAAATTTTGGACTAGACCAAATTGAAAGCATTTTGCAGATGACAAATTAACAGTTGCTAAAATGATGATTTTTCTTTATGATAGGGTAGAAACCATTATGGCAAAAGGAGAAAATGCTGGTTACCAGCATTTTCTCCTTTTCCCACAATGTTTTCAAAAGGCTTCTATTCCTGACCCGTAAAAACCAGAGATTGTTTGGTAAAGGGTTAATGGACAGTGTAGATCAGGATCGCACGGTACTACTGGCTGGAAACTGCTAAAGTTACTTAATTGATTCAGTAGTGTAAGGTTCAATGTAAGGTAACAACACATAAAGATACAAGTAGAGTTCACAGAGTGAGATAACAGAGTTGTTTGCAGTCGTTCACCGAGCTATGTTCTTGAACCCAGCTGAACTTCCTCCATAAGAAGTTACAAACCTCCGTTGCATCTTGAAAGTGCTATTTAAATGAAGCTGGCATTTTCAACCCATGAAATATCAAATAGAGTCTACTTGTAACTTTCCATGCAGTGTGTTTTAAGGAACTTTTATGTACAGGGCCGATACGACTCCGGATTGTGTGGTAAAGGGTTAAAACTCTTACCGAAATGGGTAATAAAATGCCCCATTTCTTGAGATATGACAGGTAGAAAGCACTGGAAAATTGAGACTGTCAAACGCAGCCTTGGATTGGCAATATCCGGGTTCTCTTGTACTGACTGAAAAAGTCCATCCCATCTATTCAGCAGTCTACTGCTGTTCAGTAAGTACATAAAAAGTCTGTAAGACTTAATGTTTTGAGTTTGGACAAGTCTAAAATTTTGTTGTATGGGAAAGGGTTCAGAGACATTACCTTTCTTGTAAGTTTGGCTTACAAAGAATATTGAGGAAAAAGTGATTTTTTTTATTGTGTTGCTTTTGTTTGCCACACAAACCCAACTTTTAACAACTGTAAGATAGACAGGTTTTAAAAACATTGTGGAAAAAGGAGAAAATGCTGGTAACCAGCATTTTTCCCCTTTTCCCACAGTGTTTTCCATCCTTTCTGGTGCATATCTCGTCATTTATGCAACATCTGATTTGTCAACAGCAATGCTTGCAATTTGGATCAGTTGAAAGTTTTGTCATTTGGTAAAGAGTTGAAGGTTTGTACTAGAAATGGGCATGGTGGTAGCTATCTTTATCATATGACTTCAATCATACGAGTACTTTTATTCCTTTGTCCTAATTTTTGGTGGTGAGAGGACAATTACAAATCTGAATATTTATCTTAACTCTTAACCCTCTACCAAACAATCCCTGGTTAAGACCCTGAGGAAGAAGCCTTCTGAAAACATTGTGGGAAAAGGAGAAAATGCTGGTAACCAGCATTTTCTCCTTTTCCTACAATGTTTTCTACTCTTTCAAAGTCAAGTTTCAATTTTTCAGTCATATTTATTTTGTCATCTGCAAATGCTTTCAATTTGGACAAGTCTAAAAATTTGTCGTTTGGTAAAGAGTGAACAAGACAATCCCAAGTTCTTACAACCCTGAGGAAGAAGACATTGCGGGAAAAGGGGAAAATGCTAGTTACCAGCATTGTTTCTTTTTCCTGCAATGTTTTCTACCCTATCAAATACAGAAATCATCATTTGAGCTACATTCAAGTTGTCATCTACAAATACTTTTAATTTGGCTGGGTACAAATTTTTGTTGTTTGGTAAAGTGGTTATCAGCATTGTCTACTTTTCCCACACTGTTTCCCAAAGGCTTCTTTCTCCTTAAAACTCTGGATTGTGTGGTAAAAGATTAATTTATTTATTTGGTGGTGCATGTATAAACAATACTGAAATGCAACTATGGTAAAAGGATGAACACAAAACCAGATACATGTACATCGAAAACTGAAACTTTTCAGGTGACAAAAATACCTCCACCATGACAAAAATAAATGAAAAGTCGAAAATTTTATGAAACAGAAAGCTAAAATTGTTCAGGTAACACGGATATCTCATGCATGACAAATTTATGGTAATATGAACATTTTAGGACAGGTTTCCATGCCAACAGTGATATCGAAGTTTTACTGTTGCACTACATGTAGCAGCTTTTTTGCATAATTTATAAAAAATCCTTGCCATTTGTAATACATTTACCGATTGATCATTTTGACACTTTACTACACAATACAGACTTTTAGTGTCCCTGTGAAAAAATACTTTTGAAAACATTGATGGAAAAAGGAGAAAATGCTGGTAACCAGCATGTTCTCCTTTTCACACAATGTTTTCTATCCTTCCATAGGCAAGTTTCTATGTTCGAGTCACACTATTTTTTGTCATCTGAAAAAGCTAACAAAATTGGGCAAGCCTATTTTTTTTGTTTGGAAAAGGATTAAGCCACAGTCAAGTTAAACTCATCCTCAAAAAAAGATTAGGTAAACAATTTATGATAGAGACAAAGTGAGGAAAACAGAGTGGCACCTAGAGAAGTTTCTCATTATGATCCATTTCTTAATCTGTCCTTCCATTTTCATTAGTGTTCAAATTAAGTTGCTTTAACCGTTTACCACACAGTTCTGAATTTACATGACACTGAGGGGAAAAAGGGGCTTTTGATTGTGAAAACATTGTTGTAACCAGCATTTTCTTCTTTTCCTGCATTGTTTTCTACCCCTTTTGAGCCTTATTTATCTTCTGCATAAAAATTATGCCTTCAATTTAGACATGCCTAAAAATTTGTTGGTTGGTAAAAGGTCATATATTTAACAGGACCTATATTCACCAACCATTCTTAAGATCATTCTCAGTCTTATTCTCCACAATTTTCTAAATTTGAACATAACTTCTGATTGGCTAAACAATTTGGTTTAGAAATTTAGAAAATCTTTGAGAATAAGACTTAGAATGTTCTTAAGAATGGTAGGTGAAGACAGACCAAGACAATGAAATGGTACTTGTCCATTTTGAATGCATTTTGCAGGCAACATATGAAATGTTGCTCAAATAGTGATATTCCTCTGTAAAAGGGTGAAAGAAAGCATTACGGGAAAAGACAATTCAGGTAAATCACAGGATTTTTGTTTATAAAAAGCCAGAAAGTAGAGTTGAAGAGGTAATTGGTTAACCTAAAACAGTTGTAGGTTAATAATCAACCTTTAACCCTTTTCCACACAGCCCCGTTTTAAGGACCCTAAGGAAAAGCACTTTTTGAAACAATATGGGAAAAGGTGAAAATGCTTGTTGAGCTTAAAACCTCAAACCATTCGCATGATCAGTCTGTTCAATAGTCTTTTTTACCTTTTACCAAACAATCCACTGTTTGAACATCCTTTGAGAAATTGGCTGTAGAAAACATAGTACAAGTAGGAAAAGAAGATAATTCTTGTAACCAGCATCTAATCCTTTTCCAACATTTTTTTTCTATTCTGTCACAGTCAAATTCTGTCACTTCAGCCATGGCCTCCTTTTCATCTGCAAAGGCTTTCAATCTGGACATGTCTGACATGATGTCGTCGGGTACAGGGTTAATACAATAAATTTCACAATATTGAAATACTAGTTCAGCTAGAATTCCCCCAAAAAGTTACAAAAAGTTTAAACAATTGGTGCGCAGCATGAAATCATGTTTTAACAACCCTGAGGAAGAAGCCTTTTGAAAACAATGTGGGAGAAGGAGAAAATGCTGGTAACCAGCATTTTCTCCTTTCCCCCAAAATGTTTTCTACCCTACCCTACCAATCACAAATTCCATCATTTGAGCCACATTTAAGTTGCAAATGCTTTCAATTTGGACAAGTCTAAGATTTTGCCATTAGGTAGAGTTAAAATGAAACTGGGATTTTAAATTTAAATTAAAACCATCCTCTCACTGCATCAAAGTTATGTCAAGCCCTTCCCTAATGCATTACCTCCAGAATCAGAGTTGCAGCAGGCAACTTTTATGACATCCCTACAGATAGAGATAATCTGTGTAAGTTAAGTTTAAATATTTGAGCATTGTGATAACATTGTGGTAAAAGGTGAATTGTTTCTTTACCACAAAATCCCAAGTTAAAATGACCCCCAAGTAGATAGCTTTTGAAAACATTGTGGGATAAGGAGAAGATGCCGGTTATCAGCATTTTCTCCTTTTCCCCACAATGTTTTCTACCCTTTTACAGACAATTCCAATTATTTATGCCCAATATGATGTTGTCTGCAAATGGTTTCAATTTTGACCAATCTACAATTTGGTTATTTTGTAAAGAGTTAACCAGGATTTTTCTTTTTCCTGCGATGTTTTCAAACGTCTTCAACATGACAAAAGTCATCTTTGAAGGAGGTAATGTGTTAATCCTTTGCCACACAATCTTGAGTTTTAATGCCCCTGACAAAGAAGGCTTTTGAGAACATTGAGAAATAAGAAGAAAATGCTAATAACTTGCATTTCCTTCTTTTTCCACAAATTCTTCTACCCTTTCCAAGACAAACTTCAGCGTTTGAGTCACTCATCTTGTTGGCTTCAAATGATTTGAATTTGGATAATTCTGATATTTGTCATCTGGAACAGAGTTAAACAATCCTGACTTCAAAATCCCTTAGGAAAAAAAATATTAAAAACATTGTGGCACTAGTAGAAAATGCTGGTAACCTTTAGAAACATTTTGATGACTAGAAATTGCTCTTTTTTAGCAATGAGAATCATTAATTTCAAAACTTGTCACCTACTTGTGTATGAAAGGGAGTCAGCTTGAGTAGAAAATTGTCGTAGTACATGCAGTTTAGTTGGTAATGATCAAGTTGCCTAAAATATGTACAACTAAATTTAAAAGTAATGTGAATCATCTTTTCATTGTAGTAGTTAATAACAACAAGGAGAAGAAAGTGGTAATTTCCTTTTGCACTTGACTTTTTCTTCCGACAGTTACTTATGTTCTTAAGTTCAAACCCTTTACCACACAATCCTGAGTTTTAACGACCCTGAGAAAGACAGTTACCAGCATTTACTCCTTTTACCACTATGTTTTCTTCTCTCTGAAGTTGAAATTTCTTGTTTTGAATAACAATAAATTAGTCATCTGCAAATGCTGTCGAATATTAAGACAAGACTATAATTTTGTAGTTTGGTAAGGAGTAAAATATCTTAACCCTTTAACAAACAATCCCTGGTTTTAACAATCCAGAGGAAGAAGCCTTCTGAAAACACTATGAGAAAAGGAGAAAATGCTGGTAACCAGCATTTTCTCCTTTTCCCACAATTTTTTCTACTCTTCCAAAGTCAAGGTTCAATTTTTGAGTTAACATTTATTTTGTTGTATGCAAATGCTTTCAATTTGGACCAGTCTAAAATTTTGTCATTTGGTAAAGAGTTAAGGTTAGTAAGAGAATTCACTCTGACTCTTCACTATGCAGCAATAATTTAGGCTTGTCCATTTTGAAAGTACTTACAGATGACAAATTAACAGTGTCAAATGATGTAATTTATCAATGCAAGGGTAGAAAGCAGTGGGAAAAGGAGAAAATGCTGGTTATTGTCTTAAAAAGCAATCTCTATGAGGACCTTTAACCTTTTACAATACAATCCTGAGTTTTAATAACCCTGGGTAAAAAGGCTGTTGAAAACATCGTGGGAAAAGAGGAAAATGCTGATAACCAACATTTTCTCTGTTTCCCATGTTTTCTATTCTATGAAAGATGAATTCAATCATTTGAGCAACACTTAAATTGTTGTTTGCAAATAATTTCATTAAGTCTAGATTATGCTGTGTTTTTTCAGAGCTAATATATATGATTGTTTGGTAAAGGACTAATGGGATAATGGGAGAACTATTAGAAATCATAAATGAAGAGAAGCAAGTAAACAATGATGGGATGAGGTATTTCAGGTCAAGTGACACAATATATGCTGCAACATCTCTGAATGAAAAAGGAACATTAACTCTTTACCAAACGACAAAATTTTAGACTGGTCCAAATTGAAAGCACTTGCAGACGACAAAATAAACGTAACTCAAGAATTGAAATTTGTTTCCAGCAGGGTAGAAAACATTGTGGGAAAAGGAGAAAATGCTGGTTACCAGCATTTTCTCCTTTTCCCACAATGTTTTCAAAAGGCTTCTATCTCAAGGTCGTAAAAACCAGGGATTGTTTGGTAAAGGGTTAATCTATTCTGCCCCCCTTCCTTTCCATTTCTGACATAGTTGTGAAAAACAAATGGTGTCATATCGTGAAGGGAGGTTACTGACAGTTTACAATAGAAAGTGACTAGGCAGTAAGAGTAACCTCCCTTCTGCATTTCCTGTGGCACTGTTATCATTTTGTCTAAATTCTACTCCATTTACCAATGCATTTACTTACTTTTGAATTATCATTGAATAAATGGATATCCCATGAAAAAGAAAAAAAAAAAAAGCCTGATATGTAATGCTTAATGGCTGTGTACAACAGAAGGTCAACAATGAATTTTCAAATGATTTTATTACTAATGTACATGTACATATACTTTCCTGAGCTATTGAAGACTTTGTCAATCTAGTGACATAACTCTTTCATTCTTAAAAGTTTTCTGTACAATTTTCCCAGTAAATAAGGTTTTGAAGACACCATCCATCCTTGAATTGAAAAAAGTTGTTCCAGTCAAAATGAAAGATTTAACCCTTTACCATACCATCCCAACTTTTAACGACTCTGAGAAGGAAACCTTTTGAAAACATCGAAAAAAAAGGAGAAAATGCTGGTAACCAGCATTTTCTCCTTTTCCCACAATGTTTTCCATTCTTTCTTGGACAAATTCCAACAGTTTGGCCACACTGAATTTGTTGTCTGCAAATGCTTTGAAATTGGACATGTCTAAAATTTCATCATGTGGTAGAGACTTAAATCAAACCAGAACATAAATTAACAAACATTTACAGCCTGTGCAGTCTGACCTTAGTCTTAATTGTTCACAAAAATTGATAAAAAATATGCTCAGCATCTTCAAATTTAATAGACATACAAAAAATATTCACAATCAAACTTTCATCCCTTAATGTCCTTTAAAAGCATGTCATACAGAGAAAATTGTACAATATCTTTTAAAACAATTACGAAAAAAATTTACCAGTCGAAATAACATAAATATCGTTATGTATATCAATTTTTTTTAAAGGAAGTCTGTTGGACTTCATCAGTATTTCAGAATTAATTCAAGGAATATTTTGAGATTCGTAGTTTCCTGGGGTTTCTATTCCTACCCCTCCATCTACAATACACAAGAATTTAATAATGTAGTATTCCCACTATTATATATGGCAACAAGAGCACCACATGCTTGTGCCGACGCTTGGCTGCAAGTGTTTGATTTTCAATGAAAATTCAAAGTTAAAAGAGGAGCATAACTGTGTAAAAAAATACTCTGATGGTAAACTGCCCCTGTTTTAAAAGTTCCCCTTTCGATAGTTAACAACTTGTCAAAGTTTGAAAATATATGAGCCGCGCTCTGTGAAAAGGGGGCTTAATGCATCTGCGAAAAGTTTCGACCCAGGTCAGCCTGCGCAGTCCGCGCAGGCTGACCTGGGCCGAAACTTTTCGCTATTGGTCGATTTTCTGCATGTCAAAGGATCAGTCTACCTCATGATTGAGTCGGTTGTTAAAAAAAGTGGCTATTATGGATCCATAAGTATGTGATGGCTTTCTTGGTATGATGGATTACGGAGATGCATTAAGCCCCCTTTTGCCAGAGCACGGCTCATATATCTTCCGTAATAACAGACATATTACAAAATGTCGAAGTTTTTGCACAACGATGACAATGCCATGGTTTTGAAAATAACTCATTGATTTCTTCTAAAACAGCCAAGCTGAAAAAGGAAGACATTTCTTAAACACCTTCTTGAACTCTTTACATAAATTTGATTTAATGAGTTTGATATTTCCCCTGAAACTTTTCACATGCCCTTCTTGGCCATTTTCTTAGCATATATATCAAAGTCTTTTTGATTTAGTTTATATCCCCAATGCTGCAATGTTTGTCTCACAACTGGAGACACACCCGCGTTATCAAAGCCACACCCACTTCTGACACATTTACTGATAAGATTGTTGCGCCATCTTCCTGTTACCCCAGCACAACGTAACCAACGTCCAATCTGTCTCTCATCATCTGATGTACGCCTTCCTTGATAAAATCTACATACCGGGAAATAAAAAAAAAAACAGGACCCACAACATAAAACAGATGAAGAAAAACATAATACTGTATAAGTTTCTTCTGATGATGTAAAACCTGCATCTAATTACCTCTTTATCACACAACAAAATGCCTGGTCCAATTTGGAAGTCTTTGCAGACACTAAATAAAAAGTTACCAAAATCACGAGATTTGTTTTTTAAAGACAAGAACAAGTAAGGGAGAAGAGATAACCTCCTCTTCCCACCTTGTTTTCGAAAACCTTCTTTCTCATTATTATTCAAAGCCCGGATTGTTTAGTGACAGGTTAACTATTCATTAACCTACTGAGGTTTCAATCAGCTGACATACCTCCTTGTACATGTATATATCATTCTGAGTCATGCTCTGTGAAAAGCAGGTTAAATGCATCTGCAAAAAGTATTGATCCATGTCAGCCTGAGCAGTCTGCACAGCCTGACATGGATCAAAACTTTTTGCTATTTGTAAATTTTCTGCATGTCTACAGACCATTCTACCTCTGTATTCAGTCAATTGTTTGACTTAATGCATTTTTGGATCCATAATTGCTTGGTATAATGCATTACACCCACTTCTGCCAGGTAATGGCATATATCTATAAGCTTTTCTCTCTTGTACATGACATATATCTTGTTAAACCTTTACAAAAAATTTAACAATCCTCTTCTACCTTATTCATAACTCTCATTATCTAAGCCAAAGTTAATATGTTTTATGCAAATACTTTCATAAGTCTCCTATAGAACATTTGTCAAATAATAAGTTAAAATAAGATTTCATGACAAAGTTCTATATTCCCTTATTATAGTAAAGTGGACACAGCTGTCCACAATAGGTGTCTTCCATTCAACAAAGAATAGAACAATTCAAGTTGGTTTATTTGGAAAAAAAAACATAACAAATGTTAGCAGAGCATCTCTCCTTAATGAGCTTTCCTCATTGGGGCAGAAAAGGGCAGAGAAGTTGCAATCAAAATATGTAGCAACCATGAACTGCTGCAATCAGTAAAACATGTCCAAAGGTTTTCAGTTACCTGCAATACCACTGGAACCAGCCATAAGGGTCCTGTTTATGGATCCAGCCACTCTCCTCCCACATCTCTAGACTGCCCCCACATTTCACTCCATAGGTATTTACATTCTCATGGTAAGTAGATGATGCCACCTGTGAATTGTAATAATTTTTTTCATGGTGTTCTATATAATTTTCTATACACTTTAGTTATAACGCAGTCAGTGAACCTATCCAACATTCCTGGAGTTTCTTTTACCTACATTTTCCCACAATGCTCTTCCCAAGCCTCTGACTGCCTTTCCCACATAAGTATAATTGAAACAATGTTCTGCCAGAAGAGAGGAATGATTCCTGTTCCAATGACTAACATCAATCCTCAAAAAAAATTGCAGTGTTTGGGATTAAAACCCATGACCCCCCTGGTTAACAAATACATAACCCTTTAGCACACAATCCTGAGTTTAAATGACCCTAAGGAAGAAGGCTTTGAAAACATTTGTGGGAAAAAGAGACAAAAAGCTGGTAACCAGCATTTTATCCTTTTCCCACAAAGTTTTCACCCTATTAAAGACAAATTCCATCACTTAAGCCACATCTAAATTGTTGTCTGCAAATGCTTTCAATTTGGACAAGTCTACATTGTTGTTGTGTGGCAAAGATTTAAATACTTAAAATTAAAGAGCTATGCTGTTGAACTGACTGAACATAACTTATTCTTTTAAAATTATTAGACTACTTCCATATTTGAAAGCCCTGTTCGTTAATCATTGACAATTTTAATTAGAATTTTGGATACTCTTAGTATTGTATCTTGTAACTGGTTGCCGTTCTCAAAACAAAGATTCCCAGAAAACAGCCTTACTGAAGTTACGGTTGTATATTTCCAACTTATGATTGCTTATACAAGCTTTCACACAGTTCTGGATTTGAGTAGGGGTATTACATTTTCAAACATTACTTAACTGTCTCACAACAATTCTAATGAGTGTTTTTAACAAAAGTGAGTAGATAAAAATAGAGAGAGCTGTCGCAAGTTCTTAACCCGACCATATTTCTTAAATCGTCCTAATTCTTAACCCCGTCATATTTCTTAACTCCGTCCTAATTTCTTAACTCCGTCCTAGTTTCTTAACTCCGTCCTAATTTCTTAACTCCGTCCTAGTTTCTTAAATGCGTCCTAGTTTCTTAAATGCGTCCTAGTTTCTTAACTCCGTCCTAATTTCTTAAATGCGTCCTAGTTTCTTAACTCCGTCCTAATTTCTTAAATCGGATTTTCCCTTTCCAGGATTTTCGTGTTTTCAGTCCATATACCTATATGACCCAAAAATATAACTTTTAAAGTTATATTTTTATAAGTCTAATTCTATCAAAATAGATATACATGTATAAGCGTGCGTTACATTACGAGTGTCTGTTCTCGAGATAAAGTTTACGATGTCGCATCGTTTTACTTCTAACGCCGTAGGAAAAATTGTACAACTACAAGTTTCGTCCGATTTTTTTTTAATAATAGAGTAATCGAGTGGCTCCGCTCCGTTTATCGTTATACCGACATCTATCTCTTCTCCCCGTGAATTAGGATTACCTTTAACGACCGTTAAACTTCCTCTTATGATTCTACCTGACGCGCTCATGCAGTAACCTCCTAAACCGTGTTTGCAACCAGAATTACCATTACCGAATGAAAACTCGTAATTACCGGATCCTAATGGTCCGTTTTCTTCGGCCCACACGGTTATAATAGGTTTAGGACCTATGAGAGAAGGAAGAGATACTTTTTTATCTACGTAGGATTTTGTCGCTAAATCTCTCTCTTCTACCGGGGCCGCGGCGTTTTTTATAGAAAATCCTTGAAGATCTATGTTAGTTACCGCCGTGAAACTTCCATCCGGATTTTTTATAATAGATCCGCCATTATCGACGTAATTTTTATTAACGGCGGAGTCGCGGGATACGGGATTAGGTAAACCGGTAATCGAGTGACCATTCATATCTATTCCACCATCTATTGAATAGGATCCATCTTGTTTTCTCGTTAAAGATTTTTCGCCCGCAGTAGCCGCCTCAACGGTGGTATCTACGTAAAACTTATTAGTGGCTTGATCGTGTCTCGTAGGGATTCCGAGATTATTACTTACTCGTCCTCCCATTGAGATTGCGTCTTCCGCCTCATACCATCTTCCATCTTTATAAACGAAGGCTCGATTAACATTATCCGCATAATTTTTAGTAGCGACTTCACTCGGTTCTGTAGGTTCTTTAACGTTTCTTATCGGATTAAAACCCATATTTAAATATCCGGTAACGTGATATCCTCCGTTTTCATCCAACAAACCCGAGTTGGCGTCAACATAATCCTTAGTTGCCACATCGTGAGAATTTACCGGATTACTAACCCTCGTTAATGTATTACCGTTCATGTTTATAGAACCAGTAACAACGGTCGTTCCGTCTTTACGTAAAAAATTATTATTTATATAAGCGAGTGATACACCATCACTGATTGTACCATCATCTTCCATTCTTCCGAATTTGTTAACGGGCATTTTTTATATTACTAAAAAAGTTTATTTAAAACGTCTCGGAACTTTTCTCCCGCGGATAACTCTTTTAGAATGTACAAACATAAATGACCGCAAAATACTTGCCCCGCTCGTTGTAATTGATCGGTATTATACTGTATCGGACTTTTTAAATACTCTCGAATTTCGTTAGGTGGTTGTATACCGTAACTATCGAAATAAATTTTAGTTTTACCGTTTTTATACCGAGCGACCCAATGTGTACCGGGTCCGCCGCTTTTATCGAAGTTTACTATACCGCATTCTTTTTCGTTCGGTTTTCCCGGTAATGTATCTAATAAAAAAACTCCTCTAAAATAAGGAATCTTTAATCTTCTCGCGGTATCTTCTAATTCAAAATTATTTAACGGTTTATTCGGTAAAATTACGTTTTCGATCGAAATATTTTCCATTTTTTAAATATTTATAATTTCTTTATTGTTAATCCATGAATTAAATTCCTCGGGATATCCTTTCCATTTTACGAGAGATTTCTCTTTTCCTTTTTTAATAACTTTTTCTATTCTATACGTCTCTTGACTGGTTTTCTGAAGTTCGGGTTCGTAAAATGCGCCTTGTATTTCTTCTCCGCTAAGATCCTTAATTTTATACGTTACGGGTGATGTATGTTTTACTTCGGAAACTATAAAAACCTCTTCGGTCCATCTCGTTGTATAACCTTTTTCGAAAGTCTTTTTCTTTTTACTTATCCTCACTCTATCTCCGACGGAAAACTTAGGATATTCTTTTATTTCTGAGTGATCGGGATAAAGATTTCTCCAAACTCTCATTTCGTTTTCTTTTTTACTCGCGTCTACCAGAGTCATCTTAATAGACGAATGTATCGTGTTATTATATTCTTTAACGAGATCGGGTAACGCGTCGATGTAAACGTACGTGTTGTTAGCGGAAAAATACTTCCACATTTTTTCTTTCATCGTTCTAATCCATCTTTCAACGACGCTAGATTTTTCCTCGTTTTGAGTAGAATATATTTCGATCAACGATTTTACGTCTTTATTATAAAATTCTTTACCTTCATCTACCCAAATTTTTTCGGGTTTTCTCTCCTTAAAAATACTTTTTAATTCTATAGCGACAGATTCTCCCTTTTTATCTTTTAATGGTACCAACCATCCGTATTTAGAAAAGATATCGATGACAGCGAGAAGGTATTTAACGTCACGATTATATTTAGAAAATGCTCGCATATCTACTAAATCCGCGGCCCATATTTTATCTATACCGTTTACTATAACTCTCCTTTTATTAAATTTTCTTCTTACCGGTTTATGTAATTCTTCCGCTAATTTCATCATCTCGGAATTTTTTTTTTTAACCCCATTCCGAATTTCACCTTCGTTCCGATGAGTTTACTTACTAGACCCCTTTCCATTTTTTCTCTAATAGTAGGATTATAAATACCTTCTAACTCCGTTAACATATTTTTATCGCACACCGAATTTCTTGTAGAAGTATCATCGTGTTTAAGATAACAAACATCGTGATTATAAGCGGCTCGATCTACTCTATTTATCGGTTTACTCCAATCTTTCGGCGTTAAATCGGGATTGAGTCTTTTCTTTAATTTAGTACCCGGTCCCGTAAAATTATGTCCCGGTAGATGCATTTCAACGGGTAAATTATTTATAAACGAGTTTAAGATGCTACTCCCAGTGGTTTTTTTTTTATAAATTGAGTTTTAGTTATTCCGCAAACCGCGCATTTCCCTTGCATCATATTTCTTCCGTTTTTAGAAATGGAATATTTTATATTATTCGTATCCGTACGTTTTTTACATTTAACGCAATACATTTTATATTTAAACATAAAATATTTAAATAAAAAATGGATATTATAAACTTATCGTGGAATGATGTAGTATCGAAGAGATTTAATCACTCTCTTTTACCGAGAAGTATCAGAGGTTTAATTATAGGTAAATCGGGATGCGGTAAAACTACATTATTGTTAAATCTTTTACTTAGACCGGGTTGGCTCGACTATAACGATTTAAGCGTTTTCGGAAAAAGTCTTTTTCAACCGGAATATCGAATACTAAAAAAGGCGTTCGAAGAAAAACTACCGAAAGAATGTATCTTAAGGTTGTTTAACATGCGTGATGAGATACAAGAACTAAACATTATACCGACGGTTTTAGTCGAAGAATGGATTAAAACGATTAAAAATAAATCGGATATAGATTGTAACTTCTTCGAAAATGCTAACGAAGTACCCGATCCGAGAGAGTTAAACTCAGAAAATAAAAATTTAATAATTTTCGACGATTTACTTTTAGAAAGACAAAATAAATGCAAGTGTTACTACATTCGAGGAAGACATAGTAATGTTGACTGCTTTTACCTCTCACAGAATTATTTTAGACTACCGAGACAAACTATTAGAGAAAACGCTAATTTTATTTGTCTTTTCCCGCAAGACTTAAAAAACGTTAATCATATTTATAACGATCACGTCGGTGATGATATGCCTAAAGACGAGTTTAGAAAATTCTGTCAAAAGGCTTGGGAAAGACCACACGGTTTCGCTATCATCGATCTAACCAGTAAAAAGCACGATGGGAAGTATAGAAACGGTTTCGATAATTTTTATATACCGAGTTAAAAAAAAATATATATATATATAAAATGAGTGTAACTACTTCGATAGATAATCTAAATAATGGCACGACCGTTATCGATGATGTAATAAAAGAATATCGAGCGGAAATTTTAGATGAACTTAAAACTCTATTAATACGCAGACGAGAGTTAATTAATTTAATGCATAAGGTTGTGGTAAGTGAAGATCGAGATGATATTAACGATATCGAAAGTTTTAAAGACCACTTTTTAAAGATAGCGAAAATTTGCTCTAAAGGAGACATCGATAAATTTTGGGATATTTATAATAATTTACAATCGACCGTGATTCCGATCTTTTTCCCTAGTTATGTTTACGAAAAATAATATATCTCATATAGTAACATGAGATATATTTTAAATATTTTCGCTTTTTTATAAAATGGAAGTAGATCTTTTAAAAAAAATCGTAAAAAATACGGAACACAAAACGTCTTTTCAAATTATAGTAAGCGATAACAAGACGCGTTTTAGAACGAGATTTAATCCTCCGATTCAACTGGAAAAGGACAAAGTATACGAAATAGCGTTAGTAAACCTCGAAACTTACTATTCATTTCCGAACATCGATGAAACGAATAACACGATCGTTTATTCTCCGGACAATGGTACTACATGGATTAAAATAAAAATACCGATAGGAAGTTATGACCTCGTTGATATTAATGATACGATTCGTCAGGAAATGAGAAAAAATGGTCATTACGATAGAATTAATGAAGAGTATTATATTAACTTTTCCGCGAACACTAATACCTTAAAGTCCGTTCTTACTATAGAAGATGGTTATCAAGTAGATTTTAATCAACCGGGATCCCTCGCTAAAGTATTAGGATTTACTCGAGCTAAATACGTTCGAGGATTTCGTGAGTCGGAGAATGTAGTGAACATTCTTAGTATAAATAGTTTACTCGTTAACACGGATATTATTTCGGGAAGTTACGTTAATGGTTCGACGAAAAATACTATTTACTCTTTTTTCCCGGATGTTGCGCCAGGATATAAGATAATAGAGTCACCGGTTAATTTAGTATAATTACCGATAACGTTAGACGAAATACATAACATGGAGGTAAATATTACGGATCAAGACGGTAATTTACTAAATCTTAGGGGCGAAAATTTAATGATTAGATTTCATATTAGAGAAGCGAGATGAGATAAATAAAAAATATTTATATAAAAAAATGACGAATTACGTTAATGTTAAAGTAAATATATCGGAAGGACAAAAGGATAAACTTCAACGCGCCGTTAAAGCCGGTTGTACGGCAACGAGTATTCGTTTAGGTCACGAAGATTTACGCGGTAATGACGTTTTAGCGGTTACCGATTCGCAATCGAGAAAAATGGCTAAATCGTATGAGAATGGTACGGGTATCACAATTAGAATGTCTTCGAAACAACTTAAACATAACACGAAAGTAGAAGGGGGTTTTCTCGGAATGTTAGCCGGGTTAGCCGCTAGAGCATTACCGATGTTAGCGAGAACCGTTTTACCCGCATTAGGAGTCAGTGCTCTTTCTGGATTAGCGCAAACGGGGGTACAAAAAGCGATGGGATCGGGTCTTTATCTTAAAAAAGGAGGATGCGTGTGTCAAGTGGAAACTGACGGATCCAGATTATATTTAAAACCGTATAAAGGTAAAGGATTATCTCACGTCGGTGATGGATTATATCTAAAACAAGGAGGAAAATTAAACGATGGAAGAGGACTTTTACTCGGACCTAATAGTCCATTCGCTAATATCCCTATTTTAGGCGCTATATTATAAAAAATTATATATTTATCTAGTATCATTTAACCTGATAAATATATTATTTTAATAGAATGCTCATATTACTATATGAGCTAAAATGAGATATATTTAAATATTATTTTCGTTAAAATAAAAAAAATGGACGTACATAAACTCGGTATAAAACGTAATATTAGTACTCGACATAAAACGATATTTTGGAAACCTCATTTACGAGGAGTAAGATTTCCTCCTTTAAAACACGATCCTCTAAAATGGAAAATATACTCGCAAGTAACTATTAAGATTCCTCCTCGTGATGGTATGAGACTTTCGTTAGGATTCGGTTATATAACTACACGAGGAGTCGTAACGATATCCGTTAGTAATAAATGGAAAGATAGTTTAACCATTCTTAATGGAGTACATCTTGATAATGAGGTTGATGATATCTTAGTTTACGTTTATAATTTCTCGAAAAAACCGATCGAAATACCCGAGGGAGAGTTATTCTGTTATCTAAATTACTCGGCATAAAAAAATTATTATATTAATAAAATGACAGATACGGATCAAAAACACCCTAATAAAATATATCCTCCGTTACCTACCGCGAGTGCTCCATCTATAGAAATGGATGACCTCGGTCATTCCTTTAGACTCGAAGAGATTCGTAAAATACGAGAATACTTCGAAAAAGAAATACAGACTAGAGAAGTACTATCCAAAAAGTACTTTCGTGTATCAAAAGTGGTTGATAACGTAGATGTTGTA
Organism: Hippopus hippopus; assembly: GCA_946811185.2. Lineage (NCBI taxonomy): Eukaryota > Metazoa > Mollusca > Bivalvia > Cardiida > Cardiidae > Hippopus > Hippopus hippopus. Next base: position 51,436,935 of record OX328101.1, on the reverse strand, counting down.
TTGACCACAACGGCACTTGCTACTGGAATCGGAGGTGCCGCATTACTATCTACCGTAGTTGCCGTTCCCGTCGTAATAGGATTAGAAATATCCGCCGGAGTACTCGGATTAGCGAGTATCCCCGGAAAATATATTTCGTCTAATACTAGAGGAAAAGGAGAAAAACATCGAGAAATTTCGGCAATCGCTAGATCGAAGTTAAACAGTATAAATGATTTGATCTCTCAATCATTGATGGATGGAGTCGTTACTGACAAAGAATTTCGTTTCATTCTAGAAGAACAAGAAAAATATAAAGTTCTAAAAGAAGATATACGTACCAAGATCAAGAAGAAGATTTCCTCAGAAAACGAAGAATCTTTAATAGAACGAGGGAGACAAGAAGCGCGCGAGTCCTTTCGGAGACTCGTTGAAAAGAATCAACCTCATTAGAAGAATTATAAAGAATAGACCGAGACTCGGTTTGCCCGAAATTAGGTGTAAGTGTATTTGCGAAATAGGTGATACCTCGGACATGTAATATATAAGAGAATCTCTTATATATTAAAAGTTTTACTCGTATTACTATACGAACGAAAATGAGAGATATTCTTTTTCTCGCTCATATTACTATATGGACATAATATAAAACTGCGATAAAAACTGCGATAAAAACTGCGTTAAAAAAATTATTTTACTAATTAAAAAAAAAAAAATGTCTTTTCTAAAAATCGATGATCCCGAAAAAAGGGACTTAATCGTAAAAGAGTATCTCGAAATGAGAAAGAATATTCGGGATAATCTAATAGCGGAGAAAACGGGTGAACAACAACTTCAAACCGATCTTTCGAGATTTTTTAAACCCATAACGGAAACACAAAAAATTACGGCGAAAGAGATTACTGAGGAACTTAGACCGATTAAAGAAGGTATCGAAAAGTTACCGCAGAATATTACTTTTCCGGCATTTCCTTCCATCGCAGCTTCCGATAAACCGACGGAAGAAGATCCGATATTTATCGGGGAAATAGCGGAAGGATATTTAAGAAAATTTACTACTAAGTCCGATTCCGATAGAACGTACGGAATATATGACAAAGATGGTAGGTTTTATATCGGTAACAAACCGATTATTATTCGAGACAACGATATTATTATGGATGACGAAGAATATGAGGGTACCCCCGGTCTATGGGAGTTAATCGTATCTAAAGATCCCGATAATAATATTTTTAGGGGTGAAGATTACGAGAATTACGCGAAGTTGATGGTAAAAACCGGTTCGATTTTTCGTGACAACAACCGAGGAAGTAAATATCCTAAATCTTCTAAAAGTAAAAAATGGAACATTATACTTAAACCTATTTGGGATAATAAAAGATTTCATGAGGGTAGTGGTATCGTTATTATCCCATCTGACCCTAACGCGTTACTAGAAAGACTAGATCTGTTGATGGCGAGTAAAGAAGCGGGTAACACCGGTTTAATAAACGAATTAGTGAGCATTTGTGACGAATTAAAAAGACAAGGCGTTTTAAACTCGGACTCTTATAAAAATTTAATGTCTATATTATAAAAAGATGATCGTCTTTAAAAAACACGGATTTAAAAAAAAGTATACATACGGCGGTTCCGGAATCTTCGATAGTGTCGCTAACTTTTTAGCGAGACTTTTTACTAGTAACGCGGCTAAACAGATCGCGTCTTCCGCCGTTGATGTAGGAAAGAGTGTGGTTAAGGAAGGTGCAAAGAAAGTTTTAGATGTCGGAAAAACCGCCGCCGTAGAAGCGGGTAAAAAATTAGTTACGAAGGCGTTAACGCCAAAATCGAAGAAAATTTTACAAAAATATAACGTCCCCGACGAAGTCAAAACGCAAAATATTAGTACGTTAATAGATGGAAGTGCCATCGCTATTCAGGATTTAGTTAAAAGATTAAACGAGGGAGCGGGCATTAAAACGGTATAAGAAATTTATATTTATTATAAAAATGATAAGATTTAATCGCGTAGATTATAAAAAATACGATACTACTCGTATTAATATAGTAGGTGCATCATTATCCCTAAAAGATTCTAAAATCCTCGAAATTAATAAAACGAAATACGGTTATAAAAAAGCGGTCGTGAAATTATCTCCCAAAGAAGTAATCGAGATGAAAGAGATTGAGGAAAAAACGAATAAATATTTACGCGATCGGGGGATACCCCGAATAACGATTGTATACAGTAATATAGTTTATCCTAAAATTAAACTGGAAACCGCGAAAATAATTAAACTCGAAGGTGTGTTCGTTAATAATGAGAATAAGTCTTTCCCCCAACTTTGGTTAGAATAATTATAATTTTTATTTAAAATTATAATCGCTATTATAAAAATGGACATTTTAAAAATCGTCGAACCAATTTTAAAACACGATAATATCGTTGAGTATGAATACCAAGAATATGAACCAATCACAGGTACACAACTCAACAACTCGGGAGGAGATATTAGAATTAACATCGAGACTCAAGATATTTTTACTCATCCTAGCGAAAGTTATTTACTTATTATAGGCGAATTAGTAAAAAATGATGGAACAGTTTACGATGATGGCGCTAATATTTCTCTAACGAATAACGCTCTCATGTATCTTTTTAAGAATATTAAGTATCAACTTTCGGGTATGGAGATTGAATACCTATTGAATCCTGGTCACGCTACTACGATGATCGGCTCGTTAAAATATCCGGATGATTTTTCTAAATCGCAGGGGTTAAACCAGTGTTGGTATAAGGACACCAACGTCGCTGCTGATGGTGATCCTGCTGCTGCTACTTATAACTTAGGTTTTGCCGTAAGAAGAAATTATATTATTAATAGTCCTAATCCAAGAGGTACCTTTAGTTTCAGAGTTCCATTAAAGCATATATTCGGTTTTTGCGACGATTACGATAAGATATTATACGGAATGAAACAAACTCTCACATTAACGAGAAATAATAATGATGATGCAATTTTTAGAGCCGCTGGTGTTGATGCCGGTAGAATTAATTTACTTAAAATATCTTGGTTTATACCGCACGTGTTACCCGCGGATGGAGAGAAGATGGAACTTTATAAAATTATCGAGAAAAAAGAAAAAATACCGGTCGGATATAGAATGAGACAGTGCGACTCTATCGCGGTTCCTCAAGCACTCTCATTTAGTTGGAGACTCGGAGTTAAATCATCTCCCGAGGTGCCACGTTTTATTATCGTCGGATTTCAGACTGGTAAAAGTAATAATCAAGAACAAAATGCGGCCATATTTGATCATAGAAACGTTAAAAATATTTATGTTACTCTAAATTCTACTAGATATCCCGCCGTTGATTATAATCTCGATTTTACTGCGAACCAATTTAGTAGACCGTATGGTGATGCCGCTCTATTTAGATCTAAGTTTTATAACATGAATGAAATGGTGTCAAACCCTAATATTACTCCTCCGGATTATAAAACCCTTTATCCTTTATTTTTGTTCGACGTTTCTAAACAGAGTGAAAGATTAAAATATTCTGTTACTGATATCCAGATCAAAACATTTTTTACCGAAAATGTACCCGCGAACACAGAGGCATATGCCGTCATTATTAGCGATAGGTTAATTAACTTCCAGTCTGACGGAAATAAAATGAGCGTAGTGTTTTAAGTTAAATAATTATTTTCTATATATAAAAATGTTAAAAATTAGCGATTTAAAAAAAATTCTTAAAGAAAATAACGTAAAATTTTACGGATACTGGGATAAAAAGAGGTTACTCGAATTAGTGAAAGAACATAAGTTGTTACCGGAGGATCCGCCTAAAAAAGAAAAAAGTAAAGACCCTAAGTTTGATAGATTAAAGACTATTAAACAAAATCCTAAAAAAGTTAGTTTAGAGGATGTTGAAACCAGCGAAATAAAAACATTTCCGTCTATTTATAAGGCGGGTAAATTTATAGATAAAAGTCCGCAAACGATCGAGCATTTCAACGGGAGAACTTGGAAAAATAAATTTAATATTAACATTCTGTAATTTTAGCTCATATTACTATATGAACATTATATAAAAACAATATATTTATCAGGTTAAATTTATACTAGATAAATATATAAAAAATGGAAAATATATATTCCGTAATAAAATAAAATTAAATTTAGTTTAAGAAATTTTTTCCTTATATAAAAAAATGGGAGATATTAATTATAATATATATTCCGTAAAAGGTTTAAAAAATTTAGCGAGATCTAGAGGAATCCGAGGATTTTCTAGACTTAAAAGAGCCGATTTAATCGATCGTCTAAGTAGTTCTCCACCCCCCGGTCCCGCTAATCAATTCATAGGATTCACGGTAAAAGAATTAAAACGAGAAGCCAAATCTATAGGAATCAGGGGATACTATAGACTCAGAAGAAGCGAATTAATTAATCGCATACTTAACCGCTCCATTAATCGGGAAACACCGATATTAGACTATAGTATTGATAATGGAGAAGCACCAATATTACAACCGACACCATATATACCACCACCAACTCCACCTAAAGACTCGATCGATGAGTTGATAAATTATTTAGATAATGTTAAAGAAATTCCGAGAAATATATCGTCTAGGATAGAAGATTTAAAAGAAAAAATAGATAAAATATATAAAAATAAAGAAAAAATAAGTATTACGGAAAGATCATCGGCACTAAGAGGATTTACGAAAGAATATCTTATAGAACTTATAAGTGACTATACACCTAGGGATTTCCTCGATTTAGCGAAAGATAAAGTAACCGACGTTATGAGAAATAACCGCCAAACTAAAGTTAAACTTATTATGAATTGCACGATGAAACACTCTATTACCGAAGAATTTAAAGATATGAATTTTCATTCCGGTTATCCAATCGCTAATTTAGATGGAGATGACGCGGATGAAATATACGATGAAATGGGGGACGAAATATTAATCTCTATAGCGGATAAGGAAATGAAAACGGATTACTGGAGAGTCGATAGCGTAATCGATTTAAGATTATACGTAGTATCGTTTAATCCAATAAGAGGTAGTTCATGGTTTCCAACTCCCTCTAAGATAGCGAATACAAAAAGCGTTATTAACCCGAAGAACGTAGATGATGATATGTGTTTCGCGTACTGTATCGTTATATCTTTAAACCCAACATTTAAAAATCCCGAAAGAACCGAAAGACTAAAACCGTTATTAAACGATATTAACACGGAAGGGATCGATTACCCCGTTTCCCTTCAGGATAGAATTAAATTCGAAACCCAAAATCCGTCAATATCGGTATCAATTTACGGATATAATAATTTCACTGGCGTTTACCCGCTTAGTATAAGTAAGGAAGTTTATAAAAGAGATCATCACGTTAATCTTTTACTTCTCGAGAAGGACGGCAAAAAACATTATTGTTTAATTAAAGATATGAGTAAATTGTTATCTAAACAAATATCTAATCATAACGGTAAAACTTATATTTGCGATAGATGTTTAAATCATTTCCAGAAAGAAGAAACTCTAAATAAACATTTAGATTACTGCAACGAAAAAGATGCTTGTAGAATAGATTTACCAGAAAAAGGTACTACAATATCTTTTCAGAATTTTTATAAACAACAGAGACATCCTTTCGCGATTTATGGGGATATGGAGTCTACGTTAGAAAAGAAATACGAAAATAAAGGTAACTGTACGAAGATAATTAATGCGCATAACATTTCGGGATATTGCTTTTACGTTAAATCTCTTTACGAAAATGTTTACCCTTCGAGGGTTTTCCAATATTCCGGCGAAAATGCGGCTAAAAAATTCGTAGAGGATTTAGAAAATGTTATAAGAGAAATAGATAAGATACCAACGAGGGAAATGATTTTTAAACTCCACGATAAAAGAAAGTTCGATAGAGCTGAAAAATGCTGGATATGTAATGAACCATTTACGAAAGAAGATAAAAGAGTAAGAGACCACTGTCATTTTACCGGTAAGTTCAGAGGAGCCGCGCACAATATATGCAATTTAAAATATAGAAGACCTACTTTTACACCAGTATTCTTTCATAATTTTAGTAAGTACGATGTTCATTTATTTATAAAAGATTTAATGAATACCCCCGGTGAGATAAATTGTATACCAACAAACAAGGAAACGTATATAAGCGTGTCTAAAAATGTACCGATAGAATACGGGACGAAGAAAATTAAAACGCACGAAATTAGATTCCTCGATAGTTTAAAATTTCTAAATGGCAGTTTAGACAAATTATCTAGCAATCTAACTAAGGAAGAAAAGACTAATCTCGCGAAATATTTCGAGGAGGAAAAGTTCGATTTAGTCTCACAAAAGGGTATATTCCCGTACGAATGGTTCGATAACCTCAGTAAATTAGAGGAAACGAAGTAACCAGAGAGAAGAGCATTTTACTCGAAACTTAGATGCAACGGAATTAGTAAGGAGGATTATCAACACGCTAAAAATGTCTGGAAAACATTCGACATGAAAACTTTTAAAGATTATCACGATTTATATAATAAGACCGACGTTTTATTGTTGGCGGATGTCTTCGAAAATTTCAGGAACGTTTGTTTTAATAATTACGGATTGGATCCATCTTGGTTTTATACGGCACCGGGATTATCTTGGGAGGCGATGTTAAAAACTACCGGGGTAAAATTAGAATTATTATCGGACCCTGACACGATTTTATTTATCGAAAACGGAATAAGAGGAGGTATCTCGATTATTTTTAAACGATACGCGAAAGCGAATAATAAATATATGAACGAGAAATATGATCCGAACGAACCGTCTAAATTTATTACTTATTTGGACGCGAATAATCTCTACGGTTGGGGAATGTCTCAAAAACTTCCTACCGGTAATTTTAGATGGATGGACGATTTAGAAAATTGGAGGGACCAACCGTGTATATTAGAAGTCGATTTAGAATATCCTAAGGAATTACACGACTGGCATAACGATTTCCCCTTAGCACCTGAGAGATTAAAAGTCGATAAAGTCGAAAAACTTATACCCAATTTATACGATAAAAATAGATATATACTACATCGAGAAAATTTAAAGTTATATTTAAGTTTAGGTCTAAGACTTAAAAAGATCCATAGGGGTTTAACTTTCGATGAAAGTGAATGGTTAAAACCATATATCGATAAAAATACTAATCTAAGAGCGAAATCCAAAACCAATTTCGAAAAGGATTTCTTTAAACTTATGAATAATTCCGTATTCGGTAAGACTATGGAAAATATTAGGAATCGAGTAGATATAAAATTAGTTAGTACCAGGGAAAAAGCGAAAAAATTAACCGCTAAACCGAATTATTACGATATATCTATCCTCGATGAAAATTTATGTATAATTCAGATGAAAAAACAGCGTTTATATTTTAATAAACCTATTTACGTAGGGATGTGTATTTTAGATTTAAGTAAAACATTAATGTATAACTTCCATTATAATTATATTAAAGATAAATATAAAGAAAAAGTTAAACTCCTTTTCACCGGTACGGATAGTTTAATGTACGAAATAGAAACGGAAGATTTTTATAAAGATATTAGCGACGATGTTAAAGATCGTTTTGATACGAGCGAATATCCGTCCGATCATCCTTCGGGTATTCCCGCAGGATTAAATAAGAAAGTCGTAGGTATGTTTAAAGACGAAACAAACGGCGAGAATATCGAGGAGTTTGTCGGTCTCAGATCTAAACTATACTCTTATAAAATGTGCGAGGAGGAGAATAAGAAATGTAAAGGAATTAAAAAGGATGTAGTAGAAGCATTTATTAAACACGATCATTATAAAGCGTGTCTGTTCGAAAAGAAGACGTAATTAAGGAAAATGACAGTTATTAGGAGTCATAATCACGAATTGTGTACCGAAGAGATTAATAAAATCGCATTAAGCGGGGATGATGATAAACGTTATATCCTCGAGAATAATATCGATACGTTATCATGGGGTCATATAGGTATATGGACTGAAAACACGAAAATCCTGGAAAAACCGATTTAAGAATTAGGACGATTTAAGAAATTAGGACGGAGTTAAGAAACTAGGACGCATTTAAGAAACTAGGACACATTTAAGAAACTAGGACACATTTAAGAAACTAGGACGGAGTTAAGAAATTAGGACGGAGTTAAGAAATTAGGACGGAGTTAAGAAATATGACGGGGTTAAGAATTAGGACGATTTAAGAAATATGGTCGGGTTAAGAACTTGCGACAGCTCTCTCTATTTTTATCTACTAAAGTGTTAGTATAGAATCGAAGTGGCGTAAGTCTTGCACTGAAAACACAACAAATCGCTTCCTGCCCACTTTTTTTCTGTACCACTGTAGAAAAAAACACATTCCCATCTCTTGATCATTACTTTTTGGTGTCTTGTCTGTTTTTGAGCAGTTTTTTTTTTTTTTTTTCATAAAACTAGCTTATATTTAACCTTTAGAGGTCCTTTCACAACTCTAATTGCCTTTGTAGCCAGTGGAGATCATGATCAGACTGCACAAAATGTGCAAACTGATCTTTAATCTACACTGTCTGCTTTGTTAAAACACTATAGACAAAAACAAACCTAAAATTGCACTTAATAGGGCTGTATTTCTCAACTTAAAAGGTACATTAGGTTTATTTGGTATTTAAAGGTTAAATACGCAAATAATAACATGAATAGAATTTACTAGGTACAACCTGAGACAAGGTCTTCCACAAATACCTGTTTTTTTATGTTCAGTCCTTTTAACCAGTCTTCTGGTAATTCTTCCCAAACTCCTGAATAACTTTTACCTAAATGACAAAAGGAATAAAAACATAAGATTACCTAACTGCTGTAAAAATACATTTTTTTTGCATCCTACAAAAGTAAAGTTTTGAAAACATGACTTTCATCAATCCTAGGACAGAATTTTGGCCAAAAATGATACTCACAGTCCCTGGAATACTACCCTTGGTTACCCTTGGTAGTACCCCTGACATGTTGGGAACTCTTTCAGAACCAGGTATATTCAACATGACTTAACTTTTTACCAAACAACAAAATTTTACAGATAGAAAATTGATAAAAGTTCCTGACAACATTCAAATTATGGAATTCTGCTTTGAACGGGCAGAAGAAATTGTGGGATAAGGAGAAAATGCTGGTTACCCACTTTTTCTCCTTTTCCTACAATGTCTTCAAAAGGCATCTTCCCGCAGGTACAACTTGTCATTGTGTGGTAAAAGGGTTACAATACAATCCACTTTAACTCATGAATTTTTTTATCCTACAAGATTAACTAACAAGAGCCGTTTCCAATACTTGGTTTTGGGTACTTTTTCAATGAAAATTCTAAATCAACCATAGGACATTAACTACATATATATAAAAAAAAAAATTGATGGTTAGCTGCCTTTCTGGTTTCACTTCCCCTTTTGATGGTTAACAACTATCCTAGGTTTAAAGTAAATGTCTATAGTAACGCCAGCCAAACTGAAATATGGATAAGGGATCAATTACATGTACTGGGCAGTCTGATCTTGACCACTGCTGTCTCCAAAGACATTGGTGCTGAAAGGGTAAACCTAGCTGATGCCTGAGTAGACCTTGCCAGCTACGATGTGGATTCAACCAATAGAATCCTTACCTGTAATGGATGATTTGATTGGACGGAAATAGGTTCCTCCAAAACTCCCTGCCTGTAGAACTTCTTTTGGAGTCATGTTTGGCCTAAATTCTGGAAAATCAGGCAAAACGATCTGGCCAGCAGCATTTTTGGTAGGAATTGGCTGTGTAAACTCAAGTTTCTCTGTCTAAAAAATAATGCATGAACCATACAGTGCTGTCCTAATTGTGAGGTAAGTCAGTACGATTTTAAAGATTAAACCCTTTACCAACCAATCCTGTGTTTTAACAACCATGGTCAAGAAAGTGTTTAAAACATAGTGGGAAAAGGAGAACATGCTGGTAATCAGTATTTTCTCCTGTTTCCACAGTATTATCTATCACTTCAAAAACAACAAGAGGGCCATGATGGCCCTGTATCGCTCCACTGGCTAATACGTGAAATCCCTACGTGCCAAACATTACAATACTTGGCCAATTGGTTTTGAACATAAGACCCCTGAGACAGGACTAAAATTGGTAGCCCTAGTTCATATGGTTAGTAACAAGAAGATTTCTAAAGATTTCACTATATAAGCCCATGTAAAACTTCTGACCCCTCGGGATGAATCAAATTCCACCCTAGGGCTTAATTTACGCACTCTTGGTACAGGCCCTCTAGATATAGCTACATGCGAAATTTGGTAGCCCTACGCTTTATGAATAAGTACAGGGAGATTATTTAAGTTTTCTCTATATAAGCCCATGTAAAACTTGTGACCCCCGGGGCAGGGCCAATTTTGACCCCAGGGCTATAATTTGGGCACTCTTGGTAGAGGCCCACTAGATAAAGCCACATGCAAAATTTGGTAGCCCTAGGTCTTATGGTCAGTAACAAGATTTCTAAAGTTTTCCCTAAATAAGTCCATGTAAAATTTGTGACCCCCAGGGTGGGGTCAAATTTGACCCAAGGGCTATAATTTGGGCACTCTTGGTAGAGGCCCACTAGATAAAGCCACATGCAAAATTTGGTAGCCCTAGGCCTTATGGCTAGGTACAGGAGACTTCTAAAGTTTTCCCTATATAAACCCATGTAAAACTTGTGACCCCTGGGGCAGGGTCAAATTTGACCCCAGGGCTATAATTTGAAGACACTTGATAGAGGCCCACTAGATAAAGCTACATGCCAAGTTTGGTAGCCCTAGGCCTTATGGTTTCAGACAAGATGATTTTCAAAGATTTCCAATATTTTTAAGTTTTGTTGCCATGGCAACCAGAGTTTTTGAAGGAATCAAATTCTTTCAAGAAATTCAGAAGAGGACCATGGCAGGATCATTTCTGTGAAGTTTCATCAAAATTGGATGGGTAGTTTCAGAGAAAAAGATGTTTAAAATAAAAGTTAACGGACGGATGGACGGACGCACGCACGCACGCACGCACGACGGACAACGGGTCATGACATAAGCCCACTGGCATTCGGCCAGTGGAGCTAAAAACCACTTCTTGAACCAAATATGATATTTTACCTGAAAATGCTTTCATTTTGAACAAGTTCAGAATTCTACGGTCTGGCATAGAGTTAATTCTTTACTACACAATCTTTGGATTCAACGACCCTGACAATAGACTTCTGTAAACATTGTGGGAAAAGGAAACAAGAGGGCCATGATGGCCCTGTATCGCTCCACTGGCTATTAAGTAAAATTCTGACCAGTCGTTTCAGAGAAGAAGAATTTTTAAGAATTTCTAAATTTCCATATAGTGCAAGTAGCCCCCATTCACCAGAGCCACATTTTTTGATGGATCAAAATTTTACGAACAATTTTTGAAAAAGGTCACCCAAGCAACAATCCTGTGAAATTATTTCAAAATCTGACCTGCTGTTTCAGAGGAGAAGATTTTTAAAGAATTCCTTCATTTCTGTATAGTGCAAGAAGCCCCCATTCACCAGAGCCACGTTTTTTGACGGATCAAAATTTTACGAACAGTTTTTGAAAAGGGTCACCCAAGGAACAATCCTGTGAAATTATTTCGAAATCTGACCAGCGGTTTCAGAGAAGAAGAATTTTGAAGAATTCCTTCATTTCTATATGGTGCAAGAAGCCCCCATTCACCAGAGCCACATTTTTTGACGGATCGAAATTTTACGAACAATTTTTAAAAAGGGTCACCCAAGGAGCATATCTGTGAAATTATTTCAAAATCTGACCTGTGGTTTCAGAGGAGAAGATTTTTAAAGAATTCCCTAAAAAATTCCATTTGGTTGCAATGGCAACCAGAGTTTTTGATGGAATCAAATTCTGTGAACAGTTTTTAAAGAGGACCTTCCAAGGAACATTGCAGCCAAGTTTGGTCCAAATCCGCCCAGTGGTTTAGGAGGAGTTGATGTTTAAAGAATTGTTGACGACACACGACACACGACGCACGACGGACACCAGGTGATCCTAAAAGCTCCCCTTGAGCACGTTGTGCTCAAGTGAGCTAAAAAGTTAACATACGGATGGACGCACAACGGACAACGGGCCATAACATAAGCCTGCTGGCCTTCGGCCAGTGGAGCTAAAAAACTTGTCTAGCACCAATCATGTATCACTGCAGCTTGATAATCAAGGGAGGTAAATAGTAACGAACTTTATCTTTCATAAAAAGAGTTATTTCCCTTGATTAATGTTTAAATTGAAGTGACAATATTTTGAAGCCCATGTTAAACTTGCGATCCCTGGAATGAAGGCAATTTTGACCCCAGACCTACAATATGAAACTAGAATGTGTGGTTATAAACAAAAAGATTTTTTAATCTTGCCCAATAAAAAGTCATGTAAAACAAGTTTGCTGAATAAAAGGCCCTGTAAAATATGTGATCCATGACACAGGTTTATCAAGTTTTCACTATAAAAGCCAATGTAAAACCCCTGGTGTGGAGTCAAACTTGACCCCCAAAGTTAAAATTTGGGCCCTCTTGGTAGAGGCCCATTATATAAAGTTACATGCAAAATCTGGTAGCCCTAGGCCTAAATATGGCTATGTACAAGTAGATTATTAAAGTTTCCTTATATAAGACCATGTAGAACTTGTGACCCCCTGGGGTGGGGCTACATTTGACCCCCTGGGCTATAATTTGGGCACCCTTGATAGAGACCCCCTAGATAAAGCTAAATGCAAAATTTGATAGCCCTAGCCCTTATAGCTAGATGCGAAAGATTTTCCTATATAAGCCCGCCCATGTAAAACATGTTACCCCCCGGAGCGAAGTCAAATTTGACCCTCGGCTATAATTTGGACACCCTTGGTACAGGTTCACTAGATAAAGCTACATGCCAAATTTGGTCGCCCTAGGCCCCATGGCTAGGTCAAAGAAGAATTTTAAAGTTCTCCCTATATAAGCCCATGTAAAACTTGTTATATAAGCCCATGTAAAACTTGTTACCCCCGGGCAGGGCCTAATTTGACCCCAGGGCTATAATTTGAACAATCTTGGCAGAGGTCCACTAGATAAAGCTACATGCCAAATTTGGTAGCTCTAGGCCCTATGGCTAGGTAGAAGAGGAATTTTAAAGTTCTCCCTAAATAAGCCCATGTATAACTTGTAACCCCCGGGGCGGGGCCAATTTTGACCCCAGGGCTATAAATTGAAGAAACTTGGTAGAGGTCCACTAGATAAAGCTACATGCCAAATTTGGTAGCCCTAGGCCTTACGGTTTCAGACAAGAAGATTTTCAAAGATTTTCAAAATTTTTCAGTTTTGTTGCCATGGCAACCAGAGTTTTTGAAGGAATTAAATTCTTTCAAGAAATTCTGAAGAGGACCATGGCAGGATCATTTCTGTGAAGTTTCATCAAAATTGGATGGGTAGTTTCAGAGAAGAAGACGTTTTAAAAAAAAGTTAACGCACGGACGGACGGACGCACGACGGACAACAGGCCATGACATAAGCCCACTGGCGTTCGGCCAGTGGAGCTAAAAATGCTGGTTACCAGCATTTCCTTGTTTTCCGACAATGTTTTCGACAAAAATTTCTATTTTTGAACCATGTTTATTTTGTGGTTTCAATTTGGACAAGTCCAACAATTTTCTGTGTGATAAAGAGTTAAATGTAATAGATGACGTCTTTTTTCTTTATTCAAAATCATAATCATACAGTTGAATAGATATTATCTTTTTGTTGTAAACCATTGTTTTGTTGGGTGTTTTATTGCTTCTTGGCATTGTTCTGTATGACATAATGAGTATTTTGATATGTTTCAGGTATAGGGATCATAAATCAAGTTTTGACTTGGAGATAGTTCAAATTCATTTACTATTTGTTCTAGAAGCTTCTTGACTCCTTGAAAAAATATGCTGCGGAGAGACATTCAAAATATCAAGGTAAAATACAATTTAACCCTTTACTATAAGTACATGTAATTCTTTCAATGATCTTGAACAAGAATGCCTTTAAAAACACAGTAGGAAAAGGAGAAAATGCTGGTAACCAACATTTTCTACTTTTCCAATGCTCCTTTCCATCATCTTTTGAGCCTGACTGGCAATTTTGTACTTCTATCAGATAATGTTTCTCACTTAGAGGCTTTTGAAGTAAGGCACTGTCTAAATCCACATGCAAAAAAGTGGTATACTACCCAGATGTTTTAAAAACTCTAAAAATTCGTTCAATCTGCAAAAGTCAGTACACAGTATGGCCACCATTAGCACGAATACAAGCTTGAACTCTTCTGGACAATCTGAGTGGCCCGCAAGATCTCAATCTGATTGAGCATAAGTGGAACATTCTCGGTAGGCGTGCCAATGATGGAAATGTGAGGCCTCAGAACCTCCAACACCTTGAGCAAGTCAGGAATGGCAGGATATTCCACAACAACAGCTGGACGGCTTGATCTGGTCAATGCCCAGAAGAGTTGAAGCTTGTATTCGTGCTAATGGTGGCCATACCATGTATTGGCTGTGTCCCAGTTTCAGATTGACCGAATTTTAGCGATTTTAAAACATCTGGCTAGTATACCACTTTTTTGCATGTGGATTTAGAGAGTGCCTTACTTCAAAAGCCTGTAAGTGAGAAACATGATCTGATAGAAGTACAAAATTGATTGGACTGGTTTTTAACTCAATAATCCTTACATTTATACAATGAAATTGTCTATATGTGTAATAATAAAATTCTGGTGCAGCGGTAATTCATTGTTGCTAAACTTTTTGTGAGGAGTATATTATTCTTTGAACATAAAAATGCTTCTCTCAGTGTTTCTGTCAGCTTCAGAGTTTTGAGGGTCATTTGTGACCCCTATTCGTAATTTTTGGGGGTCATACAAAAAACTTGAGGGTCACTTTTGAAATTCCTTCTTTAAAGCTACTTAAATTCATGTTTTTGGACCTTTCCCTGTGATTCTGCTGACTCGAAACTGGAATTTAGTCTGAGAAGACCCAGATATGTGTTGCATTTGTTGATTTTTCTTTTATCACGTTTTCGAGGTCTTTACTTGTGGAAAGGACAGTAAAATAGTCTGCAAGTCCTCTCTGTTTTTCTTTTTTGGTTCATCTGCTATTCTATTCAGAAAGCGTCAAGAATACTCAGATCGGAAACATTTAAGTGCGGCCACAAATTGACCCTCCTACAGTTATTCCGTACCTAGTTATTTATTACAAAACAGAGCTTCAAATGTGTGACTGCACATGTCAGAAAGAAGCCAGTTGGTAGCAATTTGTGTTCTTTAATCCTTTTTTGTGCAGTACAGGCAGATATTTATTGGTAATTTTTAATGAAATCGGTTTCAGACATTGGGCGCCATAATCATGGCATACAAAATTTTCTCTCTCTGCATACACAAACCTTATTTTGCCCCCTAGTATTTCGGCTCGATGTCATAGTGTGGATTATAATCTATTGTTTTGATTGAATTAATAGTTTTTGGTTGCGTCAGAAAAGAAGCACATGAAGAATTTTAGTGTGTCGGCAAGGAAATCGTTGAGTCAAAAACACAAGAAACACATTCTGGGCAAAACACTGTTCTCTTTTCTGTACCTCTAAAAATATATCAGTTTCTAACCTCACAATTATCAGTCTCATCAACCAGTTTAGGATAGGATTTCTTCTGTGAAGACTTTTTTTCTTCACGTTGTGTCTCTGTCTCAGCTGCCTTTGGAGTTTTCTTTGAAGATTTAACAGACTTGTCTGCTGATTTTGAAGATTTGGCCTTTTTTGAGCTTAATTCTGTGTTCACTGAAAGAAAATCAAGAGGAAACCTTTGATTTTGATTTAAAACATCAACTTCCCTAATTTCCAGTGAAATGTAGCCATTTGAATTTTCCAATCTTGCACATGTTTGCGACAAGCATTGAGGAATATCATGGGTCAAAGCACTATCCTGTCAATTCAACTATGAAAATTATTAATTATGGCAAAGCTTAGACTTTCCTTTATTTTCAGACTTAAAAATCAACCTGTTACCCATAAATTTTCTTTGGAACTATCATACATCCACTACATTCAGTCCCCTCAAAGAAGTGAGATCTTATTCCAGCCAATTTCAACACACTTTCAAATCTAGGCCTGTGTAATAAAAGGAATCTAAACATTTAAAAGGAATCTAAACATTTGTTGGCTTTTGAGATAGTTTTTTCACTCATCAACAAAGAAACTGTTACGAAGTTTGCTGCAGATCTCGTAACATTTTTCTAAACCTGTTTAATGAAGTCTTACTTTAAAACATTGTTGGAAAAGGAAAAAATGCTTATTTGAGCCATGTTCTCCAGTCAAACATTTTGTCTATCTGTTAACAATGAAAGAGGGAAACTATACTGCATCAAGAAAACTTAACACCTGTTTTTTTTTATCCCTCACCGAAGGTGAACGGATAGTTTTAGCGCTGTCCGTCTGTCCGTCCTTCATTATTTTAGCCTTTTCATCAAATGTTGTGTCATGGAAAAAGAGGGCTTGACGTATACATGTATTTTCATTATGGACCAATATCTCTTTCACTACAGGACAAAATGTTATGAAACTTCATCTTCATGAAATGCCATGTCATGAAAAAAGGGGGCTAAATGTATAATTTCATCAAGAACCAATGACCATCTGTTCGTCCATCTTTCCAGACATATATCTTCTAAAATTCTAGACAAAAAATAATACAAATTCATGCACGTGTTCCTTATGATGTCCCCCGATATTTTTTTTTGCATTTTTGATATAATACAGTGTCATAGAACAAGAGGGCCATGATGGCCCTGAAGTCGCTCACCTGAGTCTTTTGACCAAACATGACCCATTTTCAATCTCTTTTGAAATATTATGACAAACATTCTACCGAGATTTTCATGAGTATTTGACTGAAAAGGGTTATTTGAAGATTTGACTCAGTGACCTAGTTATTGACCCGAAATGATCCACTTGCAAACTGGTCCAAGAAATCATCAAGACAAACATTCTGACCAAGATTCATGAGTAGAGGATTGAAAATGTGGCCTCTAGAGCATACACAAGATTTTTCTAAGATCTGACCTAGTGACCTAGATTTTGACCCGACATGACCCATTTTCAAACTCATCCAAGATATAAACAAGACAAATATTCTAACCAACTTTCAAGAGTTTTGGGCTGAAAATGTGGCCTCTAGAGCCTACACAACGTTTTTCTAAGATATGACCTAGTGACCTAGTTTTCGACCTAACATGACCCATTTTTTAACTCGTCTGAGATATCATCAAGGCAAACATTCTGACTAACTTTCAAGAATTTTGGACAAAAAATGTGGCCTCTAGAGCTTACACAAGGTTTTTCTAAGATTTGACCTATTGACCTGGTTATTAACCGGACATGACTCATTTTCAAACTCATGCAAGGTATCATGAAGACAAACAATTTGACCAGTTTTCAAGGTTTTTGGACTGAAAATGTGGCCTCTAGAGCATACACAAAGTTTTTCTAAGATTTGACCTAGTGACCTAGTTTTTGACGGGACATGACCCATTTTCAAACTCATTCAAGATATCATCAAGAAAAATATTCTGACCTATTTTCAGGAGTATTGGACTGAAAATGTGGCCTCTAGAGCGTACACAAGGTTTTTCTAAGATTTGACCTAGTGACCTAGTTTTTGACGCAACATGACCCATTTTTGAACTCATTCGAGAAATCATCAATGAATGAATGAATGAATGAATGTTGTTTTATGGCGCATCGACAGCTTTGGTCATTTAGCGTGCACATATGTGTTAAAAGATAGTAAAAGTGGGATTTTAAACTGAAAAAGTTTTGAATACATTTATAATAGTAAAAGAGTTGAATTAAGAAGAATTATGTGTGATCTTAATACGTATAAAGGACATTATTGAGTGACAGGACAATCCCTATCAACTGAAAAGGTTTAAATGACAGAGTTAAGAATGTGATAAAAAGGTTTGAACTAAATGTTGGATTGATAGTGAGAAGTTTTTAAATGAAGAAGAAATATGTGTCATTTATAATGTGCATAAAATATGATATTGAGTGGCTGGGTATTCCCTGCCTACTCAAAAGTTCTATATTAATGGGTAAGACTGAGAAAATTTCTTTTCCTTGGAAATGAGTGTTAAAACTAATAAAGATTGGAGCCTCCAATGGGATCAGTATACTCCCATTAAAGAGGTCCATCTCCAATGAGATAAGATGCCCCCAAGAGGGCTAATCCTCCCATTAAGGAGATGCAAACTGAATATTAAAGGAATAGAGAATGTTGTAAAAAGATGGGTGAGAAACGCAAGAGTAAATATCACAGTTTATTGTAAATGCCAATCTCCTTTATGAAAGCGATAATAGATTCAACGCTGACAGAATCAAAAAGATTCTTTAAACTATCGATGTTGAAATATTTTGAACGAACTGGCTGAAAGTCAATGCAATCTAGTAGGATATGTTTTATAGAAAAGGATGCATTGCATGGAATACATTCAGGGGCATCGTCTCTGGTCAAGAGCCAGGAATGTGTGATGCGTGAATGACCAATTCGAAGTCGTGCAATTATCACTTCTTCTCGACGAACGGACCTGTAAACGGGGTACCATTCGCCAAGGGACGGTTTAACTGAATGCAGTTTATTGAAAACATCAGCATCCCACTGGGATTGCCAAGAAGATTGGATATGTGTTAAAATGGAGGATTTAAAATCAGTGTGTGGAACTTTAAAATCTGAAATGGGAAGGTTAAGTGCAGATTTGGCAGACCTATCGGCATTTTCATTGCCTTTGATGCCTACATGACTTGGAAGCCAGCAGAACACCAATCTATTCATAGAAGAAATTTGTGAGATCCTTTCGAGTAAACTACAGATTAAGGGATTCTCAAGGCATTGATTTGAAAGGGCTTGTAATGTTGACAAAGAGTCCGAGAAGATAATGAAACGGTTGCAATTAGAACGTTCAGCTAGATTAAGGGCAAGATCAATTGCTTTAATTTCAGCAGAGAAGATAGAGGAGTTGTTTGGAAGGCGACACTTTAGGCTCCTTTGTCCATAAACAGCGGCAGCTGCTACAGAATTTCCCTCTTTAGATCCATCTGTATAGATGGGTTTGAAGGAAAAATAATGCTCCTTTATCTCGTTGTATCTAGCATGAAACACAGTTCTATCCGTGACAGACTTTTTGTCAGATGCAAGGTCAAATCTGAATTCTGCACTGTTTAGTGTCCATGGAGGGATTTCAGAGATTTTATAGTCGGCAATAGACTCAGTGTCTATGCCAAGGTTATCTACAATGGGCTCCATGCGGATACCAAATGGAGGAATAACATTTGGTTTCCTTTCAAAAAGATGTTTATATTGAGGTTTAAAAACAACATTATGAGTTGGATTAAAACGATTGGACTTCAGTTTTAAAAGATATTGAAGCGAGAGTTTTTCCCTCCTGTAAGAAAGAGAAGGTTCATTAGCCTCAACATAGAGACTATTGACGGGAGAAGTTCTGAAAGCTCCAAGTACAAGACGCAGACCTTCATGGTGTATAGAATCGAGAATTTTCAGGTAAGATTTACAGGCAGATCCGTATACAATAGATCCATAGTCTAATTTGGAGCGAACTAAAGACCGATAAAGCCGCAAGAGGACTTTACGGTCTGCTCCCCATTCAGAATGGGCCACAACCTTAAGAAGATTAAGAGCCTTCTTGCACTTCTTTTTAAGTGCAGTGATGTGAGGAAGGAAGGAAAGCTTTCTGTCAAAGATGACTCCAAGAAATTTAAACTCAGAAACGACTTCAATTTTAGTTTTGTCCAAATACAGTTCAGGGTCTGGATGAACACCTCGTAGATTACAGAGGTGCATGCATTTAGTTTTGGACTTTGAAAATTTGAAGCCATTTTCATCAGACCACGTTTGGAGCTTGTTGAGACACTGTTGAAGTTGTCTTTCAATAATATTCATATTTCGAGATCTGAAGCATATAACGAAGTCATCAACATAAAGGGAACAGTCTACACCAGGACAGATAGCTTTAACTATACTGTTTATTTTCACACTGAAAAGTGTAACAGAGAGAATACATCCTTGGGGTACACCCATCTCCTGTTCACGGGCTCCCGAGACAGTATTACCAACTCGGACGCGGAAAAGACGTTCATCCAAGAAGGCTGAAATAAAAAGAGGAAGACGGCCTCGAAGACCAAAGTCATGCAAGTCTTTAAGAATTCCGTATTTCCAAGTCGTATCGTAAGCACTTTCAAGGTCGAAAAAGACAGATACTACATGCTGTCTGTTAATAAAGGCTTCTCTGACAAAGGTTTCAAAGCGGACAAGATGATCTATGGTGCCACGTTGGCGTCGAAATCCACTCTGTACATCAACAATGAGGTTGTTTTTCTCTAAAAACCAAACAAGCCTGTCGTTGACCATACGTTCTAAGGTCTTGCAGAGACAACTTGTAAGAGCTATTGGCCGATAGTTAGTCGGGTCACTAGTATCCTTGCCAGGTTGAGAAATCATCAAGACCAAACATCCTGACCAACTTTCAGGAGTTTTGGACTGAAAATGTAGCCTCTAGAGCATACACAAGGTTTTTCTAAGATTTGACCGAGTGACTTAGTTTTTGACCCGACATGACCCATTTTTTGAACTCGTCCAAGATATTATCAAGACAAACATTCTGACCAAGTTTCACGAGTATCACGCAGAAAATGTGGCCTCTAGAGCATATACAAGGTAAAAGTTGACGACGGACGACGGACACAGCACGATCACAAAAGCTCACCTTGAGCACTTTGTGCTCAGGTGAGCTAAAAAGGGGGCTTCACGTATATTTCCATTATGGATCAATATCTCTTTAACTCAAAATCTTTTGAAATTTTTTGAAACTACATACATGTGTTCCTTATGATAGTCTGCCAATATCGTTATTTTAGCTTTTTTGATTAAATGTTGTGTCATGGGAAAAGACGAATTGGTGTATGTTTCCATTATGGACAATACCTTTAACTACAGGACAAAATGTTATGAAACTTCATATTTATATTGTTTATCACAAGCCACAGACAATAGTTATTTGTTTTTATTTCATGAAATGCCATGTCATGAAACAAGAGCGGCAAATTGTCGCAAGATACGCCCGTCCCACCACCAGTTGTCGTGGGGGTATAATAATCGTAAAGGGCAGGTAATGCAACAAACATGTTTACCATAGTCTCAAGTCAATTTGACTTGAGGTGACAAAGTTCCGTTCGGGACAAGCAAGAAATACTGTAAAAATGAAGATCAAAGTGGAATTACTCATAATCCGCACTAGGTAGAGTTATTGTTCTTGCACACTGTACTCCATAATATTGCAACAAACATTCATACCTAGTTTGAAGTCACTCTGACTTGAGATGACTAAATTATATTCCGGACAAGCACTAAATGCTGTAAAAATGACGATCAAAGGGAAATAACTCAAAATTCGTGCTAGGAAGAGTTATGGTTCTTGTGCACTGCACTTTGTAAATTTTCAACAATCATGCATACCAAATTTGAAGATGTTCAGACTAGAGATGACAAAGTTATATTCCGGACAAGCAGAAAATGCTGTAAAAATGATGATCAAAGGGAAATAACTCAAAGACAGCACAGAGTAGAGTTATGGTTCTTTCGTACTGCACTCCATATTATTGCAACAAACACAAATACCAAGTTTCAAGTCAATCAGACTGGAGATGACACAGTTATGCTCCGGACAAGCAGAAAATGCTGTAAAAATGACGATCAAAGGGAAATATCTCAAAGACAGCACCAGGTAGAGTTATAGTTCTTTCGCACTGCACTCCGTATTATTGCAACAAACACAAATGCCAAGTTTCAAGTCAATCGGACTGGAGATGACAAAGTTATGCTCTGGACAAGCAGAAAATGCTGTAAAAATGACGATCAAAGGGAAATAACTCAAAGACAGCACAGGGTAGAGTTATGGTTCTTTTGTACTGCACTCCCTATTATTGCAACAAACACAAATGCCAAGTTTCAAGTCAATCAGACTGGAGATGACACAGTTATGCTCCGGACAAGCAGAAAATGCTGTAAAAATGACGATCAAAGGGAAATAACTCAAAGACTGCACCAGGTTGAGTTATGGTTCTTTCACACTGCACTCCGTATTATTGCAACAAACACAAATGCCAAGTTTCAAGTCAATCGGACTGGAGATGACACAGTTATGCTCTGGACAAGCAGAAAATGCTGTAAAAATGACGATCAAAGGGAAATAACTCAGACAGCACCAGGTAGAGTTATGGTTCTTCCGCACTGCACTCTGTATTATTGCAACAAACACAAATGCCAAGTTTCAAGTCAATCGGACTGGAGATGACAAAGTTATGCTCCGGACAAGCAAAAAATGCTGTAAAAATGATCAAAGGGAAATAACTCAAAGACAGCACCAGGTAGAGTTATGGTTCTTTTGCACTGCACTCTGTATTATTGCAACAAACACACATGCCAAGTTTCAAGTCAATCAGACTGGAGATGACAGTTATGCTCCGGACAAGCAGAAAATGCTGTAAAAATGACGATCAAAGGGAAATAACTCAAAGACAGCACCAGGTAGAGTTATGGTTCTTTCGCACTGCACTCCGTATAATTGCAACAAACACACATGCCAAGTTTCAAGTCAATTGGACTGGAGATGACAAAGTTATGATCCGGACAAAGAACTGGACGCCGCCGCCCGCCCGCCCGTACGCCATGGTTGATCCCATAATACATCCTGTCTTCGACGGGCGTATAAAAAAGGGGCTAAATGTATAATTTCATTATGGACCAATAACAGTGTTCGCCCATCTGTCTACCTGGACAGATATCTTCTAAAGTCCATGACGAAAATTTATGAAACTTCATGTATGTCTTCCTTTGGATAGTCTGTTGATACAATTTTCTTCTATATATAATGACATGTCAATGAAAAAAGGGACTTGTTGTATATTTCTATTATTTGTTTTCATTTAATGAAATGCCATGTTATGGAAAAAGGGGATTTAATGTATAATCTCATTATGGACCTCTTATATATTTTTTATTTAATGAAATGCTTTGCCATGGAAAAAGGGGGCTTAATATATAATTCCATCATGGACCAATAACAAAAAAGCCACATGTACATGCAAAACACAATACCTCTAATATGTTTGTATCAAAAAAGGTCTTTTTCGGCCGGGGATATCATTTCAATGAAATTGCTTGTTCTTTTTAAACTAGTCAACAATCTAAGTTAGTACATGCGGTACATGAACTTCATAAATTTGCAGGACCAAAATAAATTTAAAACTTCTTTTTTAACCTCAAGCACAGCCTCAGAAGCTCAGTTGGTAGCATACAGGACTTCAGAACAGGGGTCACTGGTTTGATCCCCGGTCTGGCCAATTTCTTTCCCAGGACTGATGATGGTCATTGCGACAGGATTCATTCCTCTCTCACCGCTGACCATTGTTGTGACAATAGTTATGTGGGAAAGCAGCCAATGGCTTGGAAAATATTCTGCTGAGTACTGGTGAAAGATACTGCAGGATAGTATGGATAGGTGCCCTGACTGCCATGATACAACTGAAACAATGTTAAAAACACCATTAAATACCAATTAATTAATTAATTCTTACCTTGAGCTAATTTTCTTTTTCCCATACTTTGCAGTGGGAAATTAAACACAGTCTGAAAAAGAATAAAAACTTTACATAAATGACACAATCCTAGGCAGATTTTATACTGGTTTTGTACCATTACCAAGCTGTTGAAAATATTGTGGGAACAGGAGCAAATGCTAGTGACCAGTGTTTTCCTCTTTTCCCACTTTGTTCTCTTCCATATTAAGTCTTTACCACATGACAAAAAATTTTATAGTTGGCGAACCCCAAGGCATTTGCAGAGGAATGTTTCAAATTGAATGATTTACCTTTCAAAGGGTAGAAAACATTGAAGGAAAAGGAAAGAATGCTGGCAACCTTTTGTCACAATGTTTTCAGAGACCTCCTTTCTCTAGGTTGTCATTCAAGAGCCTTGATTGTGTGGTAAAAAGTTAAAGAACTTCAGATCATATAATACCACTTAAGAATGAGTGTAGGACAAAACCCCATCAAGACAAAACCCCACTGGACAAAACCCCACCAGGACAACCTCCTCCGGACAATACCCCACTAACAGATAAAATATAGGATGTATGGTTATAAAAAACACACAAAAATATATAAAAAGAATTAAAATATTCTCTGAATTGTCAGATATATTTAAATCTAATTTATATTGAATAGTTACTTGTTTTACGTGTAGTGATTTGCTGTATATGTAGGAACACAGTGAAGAAAAAGTATTGCCATTTTATTATCTTTAATTCTGTCTTTATCCTAACATTAATTAAATTATTAAAGCAATTATATTTGCATAAAATAGAAATACATGTTCTGGCATAGAGATTATTTATGACAGAAAAAAATATCCATTACAACTTTTAAACAGTTCTTGCAAAAAAAAAGCCAATGCATGTACTATATACGAGGGTTGTTCGATATGTAATGTGTATTGTACGATATCTCAAAAGCATTCGACTCAAATACTGAAATGAACATTACATCCCTTCAAAGTATTCTCCGCGGTTTGAAATACATAATTTCAATCTCTGAATCCATTTCTGAAATGCGTCACGGTACGCTGATCTAGGTAGACCTCTGAGGCACTGACTGATGGCTGAGCCAAGGGCTTGTCAGGACTTGTAACGACGACCAGATAAGAACTTTTTAAGTTTTGGAAAAAGGAAAAAGTCGCATGGGGCTAGATCTGGAGAGTATGGTGGGTGTGGCAAGACGGTAACCTTCTCCGACTTCAAAAATTACTTCACAAGCTCAGATGTATGAGATGGAGCATTATCATGAAGTAGACGAACATGCCTAAATCCTGACACAGGGCGTCGTTTAAGATAATATTTCTTGACCTTTTTTAGTATAACATCTCGGTAATACCGACCTGTAACACTTTTGCCCTTCGGCACCGGAATTTGTACGACTATACCATCACATGAGAAGAATATGCTATAAAGAACCTTCTTTGTGCTTGTGCTTCTTTTGGCAACTACAGGCCTTCTACTGTGTTTAGTTAGCCATATTTTGTTTCCAATTTTTCTTACTGGTTCAAAAAAGTGAACCCATGTTTTGTCACCAGTAACAATGTTTGCAAATTGTCTTTGAATTTGGGAAACATTTTGAGCAATTGCTTAGCGGTTTGTAATCGTACCCGTTTTTGGTGATCTGTCAATATATGAGGTATCCATCTGGCAGAAATCTTTCGTACTTTCAAAATACGCTTCAAAATGAAATGCACCCGCGATAGCGATATGCCAACAGCGTTGGCAATATCACGAATTGTGTATCTGCCATCACTTTCAATTATTTCCCTGACTTTTGAGACATTTGCCTTGCCTGTTAAAGTCACAGGTCAGCCAGATTTTGCTGCATCTTTGACGGACTCTGTGCCAGTCAGAAATTTCTTTCTCCAACTACGAACTGTCTCATAAGATACCTTATCAGACCCGTAAACTTCCCCCAATTCAGTAAAAATCTGCATTACCGAATGACCGAGTTTTGTGCGAACTTTTATATAAGCTCTAATTTCTTCAATATTCTTAATCCGTTTCCCAACTGTTTTTACAACAGTGGTCAACGACTAGCTCTATTGAAATGACTATAAGTTTAAAACTATGTGGAGCTGAAGGCTCGTGTTTATACCGTTGGAAAGGTATTGAACAGAGCTATTCAAGCGTATCATCATCCACAAAATCGTGCGAAGCGTTATTGCGCTGTGGTACAATACACATTACATATCAAACAGCCCTCGTATTTCTATACCCTATAAATCATTCCTACAAAAACTTTAAGAATGACTTTTGATATATTATGTATATTATTTAAATGAAACTTCTTGAAAGAGTACTTCTTTTTTATCCAAATTAATCATTTACAAATGAATATTATCCTTACATAAAGTTTTAATACTTATTTATCGGAATATATATAGACCTTTTTAGAACGCCTTTCGTTGCCAAGGAAATTCGATCCCAGAATTCTGCTTTACGCGCATGCGCACTGCTTGTATGGCAAAAAGTCCAGTATCATACTGTTGAAAGTCTGTTATATTGGGACTTGTCAAAAGAATTTATCGATAAAATCTGTGAAGAATAATAGTGTCACAGGATGGTGTCGTCATGCTGTGCACTGGAATGAATAAACAGATAAACGTCCCACAGTCAAAACACCCCACTTTTGATTTAAATGTCCAAAATTTCCATTCCGAATCGGTTACACTTCCCCCTTAACTGTCCCCGTATTTTTTTTTCAAATTATTTGTTTAATATTGTATCGTCCTTTTTTTTTTTTTAAAAGAGATTCTACAGAGTTCTTTTTTTATATTTTAGGTCTATTGTTATTTTTTTATAGGTTATTGATTATTAAGGCATATCCTGCCGAATTTATATTTTTGGGGTTGTCCACCCTGCTAATTTTGGTGGTGGCTTTTTTTCTGGTTGGGTTTTGTCTGGTGGGGTTTTGTCCCCCCCCCCCCCCCTTTTTAGAATTTGTAGCCCACTACTCTGTAACTATACACTTCCAATTTGGCAAAGTCTAAAATTTGTCCTATTGGAAAGGGTTAGGCTTTTTTCACTACAGTTCTATGGTAAAGCTCATTTATTGTGTGTGTAGCATTCTCTGTGTGTGTGTTGGGGGGGGGGGAGGTCCTTTTTCCTTTTTAGAAAGAGCCTTTCGAGCTTTCCAGAACATAAATTTGAATTTCTTAACCCTTTCCCAAACAAAAAAGTTTAGACTCTTCTAAATTAAAATCAACTGCAGACAACAAATCTGAAGGTGCTACAGTTCTTTGACAGGATAGGAAACATTGTGGAAAAAGTAGAAAATGCTGATTACCAGCATTTTTTACTTTTCCTACATTGTTTTCAAAAGGCCTTTACCTCAGGGTCAATGAAACTCGGGACTGTGTGGTAAAGGGCTTATCCTTTTCCAAATGATTCAGAGTATTTACAAGTTATAAACCTAAATACAAAGACTTGAAAAAAGTATTGTGGGAAAAGTGTAACCTGAACTAAACAAATCCTTTCTTTGCTAATCTGATGTAAAGCCCAACAACTAAATTTAAAATCTAGAGGAAGTCTCCTAGACAAGGTCACCAGCATAACATGTAACAGTGGTCTTGATGATACTCTTTACTGTTAAAGAAACGAATAAAAAAATGAGCCATGCTCTGTGAAAGTGGGGCATAATGCATCTGCCAAAAGTATAGACTTAGGTCAGCCTGCAGTCAGCACAGGGTGACCTGAGGTCCTGAGCTGAAACTTCCCTATTGGTCAATTTTCTGTATGTCCAAGGACCAGCCTACCTAATGATTAAGTCGGTTGTTAAAAAAATTGGGTGTTATGGATCCATAAGTATGTGACGGCTTGCTTGGAATCATGCATCACAGAGATGCATTAAATCTCTTTTGCCAGAGTGCGGCTCAAATATTACTATCTTGTCATACAGTGCATAGGGTGAAAAAGGTTAGAGTAGGTCCGGGTAATATCGGACACCCGGGTAACTTTGGACACTTCGTTTGTCGTTAAATACTAACTACAGAAAAAAGACAAAGACTTGAAAAATCGACCAAGCCTTCTCATAAATCCTTTACAAAAACAATGCATATCTTATGATAACGTAATCAATGAGATGTTAGGGTTAATTCAATTCCATTAGGCATCGATGTTTTGAATATGCAGGTTTCTCGTTTTCCTTCATAGGAAAGTATCAAAAGCGGAAACCTTCCAAATGTAAGTTAAACGACCTGGTAAAGGTATTTGATCTGCCATATGAAACTATTTACATATACAAAGTGAGTTTAGTGTACTCGTAGATTTACATTTTCGGTCTCTGATTATGTTTTGTTGTGATAAATAAAGCATTTTATTAAAAAAATCGAAAATAATTCCATGTCCGATGAAACCCTACATGTGAAAAATAAACAGAGAGGAGCAAGTCTTGTATCGGACGCGGTGCTCACGGATTTGCAATGCGGTTTATTCCTGACTTCAACAACTGTGTTAGAGCTTTTTAATTAAATGAATAAATTTTGCAGTGAAGTTATGGATTGAGTTATCGTTTGTGGGGAACCAGTAGTGTTCTGAATGTAAACATATTTATTTTACATCAATGAGAAACAAGCTCTCACAGTGTGTACTCTCTCTTGAGTCTGCTTCCCGGCTACTATACAAGTAGACCGAGAGGGGAACTGATTGATAATAATCTGATACAGGTAAATTGCCAAAATATTGAGGAGGAAAGAAGCCATTGCTATCTACAGCTACTCAGTCTCAGTGGACTCCTAAATTAAACAATATTCCCATCAAATTTGCCGTCCGATGTTCCCCGAAACGAGTGTCCCATACAAGACGCCATGTGTCCGATCCAAAACTACCTATACAGTATGAACAAAATCGTTTATTTTTCGATGATAACCCTAACTTTTTGGAATAATATAGTGTAAAATACACTTTACAGAGGTTTGCCTAGTTGGTGACTGCAGAATAAACAACCTTGGCAAGCCAATAAACATGTAACAAACCGTAGATGCCGAAAGTGTCCGATACTACCCGGTTGTACTCTACCAGTGCAAAAACCTTCCACTGCCAAAACATACCACTTTGGAATAAGAGTACCACCAGCGTCTGATCCAGAGCGCGCGATTGCGAGAATCAAGCGCTCGATTGCGAGAATCGCTCGAGTTTTTCATCCTTCATGTACATTTTCAAAACCAGTGCTCAACAATTGCACACAAAAAATAATTAGGAAATAAGTGTTTGATCAATTGTTAATGCTGAAACGTCAATGTAAAGATCACTTTCACAGGCAGCACAACATGAATCAAGAGTGACCTCCCTTTCTTACCTCAAAGATTTTTATTGCATGAAAAAAAATGTCTGCCATTTTTTCTTCTTGATTTAGATATGTCGATTACAGGTCTCCACCACTTATTTGTCAAAATAAATATGAGCTCAGTACTGCCTTTCCATCAGAATACACACCAAAGCTGTCAAGCTTAATTTATTTCGATACTTCTGTATTAATTTCCATTAATACTGATTTCTGGAAGTTGATATTCTTTTTGCGCGTAAACCAAAACAACAAGAGGGCCATAATGGCCCTGAAGTCGCTCACATGAGTCTTTTGACCAAACATGACCTATTTTCAATCTCTTTTGTACGGTGGCACAAAAGTGACATGGAAGATATATTTTATACTACGTGCGCACGCAGTAGCTAATACATGCGCACGCAGTAGCTAATACATGCGCACGTAATAAGTAATACGTGCGCACGCAATAGTATTATGTGCGCACCCAGTAGCTAATACGTGCGCACGTAATAACTAATATGTGCGCACGTAATGTAATTTTGCCCTTCCCTCGCAACAATATGGCTTTTGTTCCTTATAAACTGATTGGTCGATTATTACGTGCACACGTAATAGTTATTACGTGCGCACGTATTAGTTAATACGTGCGCACGTATTAGCTACTGTGTGCGCAAGTACTAGCTAATACGTGCGCACGCAATATTATTACGTGCGCACGTATTAGTTATTACGTGCGCACGTATTAGCTACTGCGTGCGCACGTAATACTACTGCGTGCACACGTATTACTTATTACGTGCGCATGTATTAGCTACTGCGTGCGCACGTAGTATAAAATATATCTTCCGTGTCACTTTTGTGCCACCGTACTTTTGAGATATCATGACAAACATTCTACTAAGCTTACATAATTATTGGACTGAAAATTTGGCCTCTAGCATGTACACAAACTTTATCTAGAATTTCTCTCAGTGACCTACTTTTTAGCCAACCATAGCCAATTTTCCCATTGCAGATATTTTCAAAACAAAGATCCTGACCACCTTTCATAAGTATTGGATAGAAAATGTGGCCTATAGAGTATGCACAGGGTTTTTCTAAGAATTGACCTACTGACCTAGTTTTTGACCCAACATGACCAGTTTTTGAAGTCGTCTGAGATGTCATCAAGACAAGCAATCTGACCATGTTTCATAAGTTTTGGACTGAAAATGTGGCCTCTAGAGCATACACAACATTTTTCTAAGATTTGACCTAGTGACTTAGTTTTTGACGGGACATGACCCATTTTCAAACTCATTAGAGATATCATCAGGAAAAATATTCTGACTAACTTTCAAGAAATTTGGACTGAAAATGTGACCTCTAGAGCGTACACAAGGTGTTTCTAAGATTTGACCTAGTGACCTAGTTTTTGGTCCGACATGACCCATTTTCAAACTTGTCCTAGATATCATCAAGACAAACATTCTGACCAAATTTCGAGAGTTTTGGACCAAAATGTGGCCTCTAAAGCATACACAAGGGTTTTCTAAGATTTGACATAGTGACCTAGTTTTTGACCCAACCTGACCCATTTTCAGACTCGTCCAAGATATTATCAAGATAAACATTCTGACCAACTTTCAAGAGTTTTGGGCTAAAAATGTGGCCTCTAGAGCGTACACAAGATTTTTCTAATATTTGACCTAGTTTTTGACACAACATGATCTATTTTCGAACTTGTCAGAGATATCATCAAGACAAACATTCTGAACAAGTTTCATGAGTATCTGACTGAAAATGTGGCCTCTAAAGCATACACAAAGTTTTTCCAAGATTTGACCTAGTGACCTAGTTTTTGACCCAACATGACCCACTTTTTGGAATCGTCCACGATATTATCAAGACAAACATTCTGACCAAGTTTCAAGAGTTTTGGACTGAAAATGTGGCCTCTAGAGCTTACATAAGGTTTTTCTAAGATGTGACTTAGTAACCTAGTTTTTGACCGGACATGACCCATTTTTGAACTCGTCCAAGATATCAGAAAGACAAACATTCTGACCCAGTTTCATGAGTATCTGACTGAAAATGTGGCCTGTAAAGTGTACACAAGGTTTTTCTAAGATTTGACCTACTGACCTAGTTTTTGACCCAACATGACCCATTTTCAAACTCGTCCAAGATATCATC
Organism: Hippopus hippopus; assembly: GCA_946811185.2. Lineage (NCBI taxonomy): Eukaryota > Metazoa > Mollusca > Bivalvia > Cardiida > Cardiidae > Hippopus > Hippopus hippopus. The sequence continues at coordinate 51,405,798 of OX328101.1, read as the reverse complement.
AAGACAAACATTCTGACCAATTTTCAAGAGTTTTGGACTGAAAATGTGGCCTCTAGAGTGTACACAAGGTTTTTCTAAGATTTGACCTAGTGACCTAGTGTTTGACCTGACATGACCCATTTTTTAACTCGTCCGAGATATCTGACAGACAAACATTCTGACCAAGTTCCATGAGTATCTGACTGAAAATGTGGCCTCTAGAGCATACACAAGGTAAAAGTTGATGATGGACGCCGCACACCGCACGATGGACGCCGGACACAGCACGACCACAAAAAGCTCACCTTGAGCACTTCGTGCTCAGGTGAGCTAAAAAGCGGACCATTTTAGCAGTTCTGTTTTCTAAGATTGACAAAAATGTTGTGTTACTGAATTCTTTAAGCATAGAGTGCGTAGCAATGAAGATGAACACTCAGTTTTGGAAAAATATGTTATTTGACATTCAAGTCAAGGCCAGTGCGATGAGCGTAAGTGATGAAAGCTTAGCCTTTACTAGCGTTTTAACTTCTATTTACAGTTATAATTTTCAAGTTTCAAAGTAAGATTCTGTGTTAGGTTTGAACAAGACTGATGCACAGTACTATATTATTCAAAGGGCTTAATACATCCAAAAGAGATTAGTTCTGTTTCTTGCATTTTGTACATAATTTTGATCACCCATTCTTTCTAGAAATCCCCCATGCTTTTCAGCGTGATGGGGGACAATCTCCCACTTTTTAAACAAGAGGGCCATGATGGCCCTGAAGTTGCTCACCTGAGACTTTTGATCAAACATGACCCATTTCCAATCTCTTCAGAGACAATAAGACAAACACTCATTAGTATTGGGCTTACAAATATGGCCTCTAGAGAGCACACAAGCTTTTTCTAGAATTTGTCTCAGCGGCCTACTTGACATATAGAAATTATCCAGACATACATTCTGACAAACTTTCATGAGTATTTCAGAGAAAATGTGGTTTGTAGGGTGTATTAAAGGTTTTTCCGAGATTTGACCTAGTGACCTAGTTCTTTATCCAACATGACCCATATTCATACAAGTCTAAGATATTACATAGACAAAAATTCAAAGCAAATTTCAAGATTATTGGACTGAAAATGTGGCCTCTAGAGCGTACACACGGTTTTTCAAGGATGAAACTTGGTGACCTAGTTTTTATTCCACGTGACCCATTTTCAAACTCATGCAAGATATCATCAAGACAAACATTCTACCAAAATTTTAAAGAATATTGGACTGTAATTATAGTACAAAAGGTTTTTCAGAAATTTGACCTTGTGACCTAGTTTTTTATCCAACATGACCCATTTTCATACTAGTCTAAGAACTTAACAAGACAAATATTCTGACCGAATTTCAAAATTATTGGACTGAAAATGTGGCCTCTAGAGCTTACATACGGTTTTTCTAAGATTTGACCTGGTGACCTAGTTTTTGACCTGACATGACCCATTTTCAAACTCATCCAAGCTAATATCATGACAAACATTCTGACCAACTTTACAGAGCATTAGACTGAAAATGTGGCTTCTGGACCTTGCACAAGGTTTTTCAAAGATTTGACCTAGTGACCTAGTTTTTAACCCCACATGGCCCACTTTCAAACTCATCTGCGATATTATCAAGACAAACATTCTGACCAAATTTCAAGAGTATTGGACAGAAAATGTGGCTTCTGGAGCATACACAAGGTTTTTCAAAGATTGACCTAGTGACCTAGTTTTTGACCCAACATGGCCCGTTTTCAAATCTGTCAGAGATATCATCAAGACAAACATTCTGACCAACTTTCAAGAGTTTTGGACTGGAAAAGTGGCCTCTAGAGCGTACACAAGGTTTTTCTAAGATTTGACCTGGTGACCTAGTTTTTGACCCGACATGGCCCATTTTCGAACTCCTCCGAGATATCATCAAGACAAACATTCTGACCAACTTTCAAGAGTTTTGGACAGATAATGGGGCCTCTAGAGCGTACACAAGGTTTTTCTAAGATTTGACCTGATGACCTAGTTTTTGACCCAACATGGCCCATTTTCAAACTCGTCCGAGATATTATCAAGGCAAACATTCTAAACAACTTTCAAGAGTAGATGACTGAAAATGTGGCCTCTAGAGCATACACAAGGTTTTTCTAAGATTTGACCTACTGACCTAGTTTTTGACCCGACATGATCCATTTTCAAACTCGTCCGAGATATCAGAAAGACAAACATTCTGACCAACTTTCAGGAGTAATGGACTGAAAATGTGGCCTCTAGAGCGTACACAAGGTTTTTCTAAGATTTGACCTAGTGACCTAGTTTTTGACCCGACATGACCCATTTTCAAACTCATCCGAGATATCATCAAGGCAAACATTCTGACCAAGTTTCGTGAGTATCGGACTGAAAATATGGCCTCTAGAGCGTACACATGGTTTTTCTAAGATCTGACCTAGTGACCTAGTTTTTGACCCAACATGACCCATTTTCGAACTCCTCCGAGATATCATCAAGACAAACATTCTGACCAAGTTTCACAAGAATCGGACTGAAAATGTGGCCTCTAGAGTGTACACAAGGTAAAAGTTGACGACGCACGAAGGACGACGGATGCCGCACGCCGGACACAGCATAATCACAATAGCTCACCATGAGCACTTCGTGCTCAGGTGAGCTAAAAAAAAAAATGGGGTACAAATAAGAAAAACTAGTACAACTCTAAATTGTTTTCTTAAATGCCTCTTTCTCCAGGAAAACTTGCACAGTCATTTGTTTTGGAATCGTATTTTTGCTATCATTTTCTGAATAACTTTGCTTTCATCTGCGGCACTATTATTCTCCTCAGTTTCCGTTGTTTCATTTGGCCTGACTTGCTTACAGGAACCCGAATTCTGAAATCTGAAAGCTTTCAAAGTACAGCCACTCCCAATGTTTGTTTACGGATGAAAGACGCAGACGTCTACAAAACGCTTTTTCATAGACTGCATTGAAGAAAGGACAGCTGAATTCAAGGTTGGCAAAAAGCAGGTCAATATGAGTATTGACTGGGTCGGCAGTTTTAACTGGTTATAACCGGTCGATACTGGTCAAAAGTGGTCGATTGGTGGTCGATTGAAGTGACTGATTGGGTCGATTAAATCACTGGTTTACATACTCGTCCACTTTCTTAATTAGTCATAAAAGCTCTCCTCCTGCATCCTGTACATGAAGGTATTAAATATTATCACCAGTATCATAGTTTTTATAAGTAAGATCCTTTTCTATTTGATCATAATTTAAAAGACATTATTGCTGGTCAACTGAGGAGGTTGACTTTCCTATTTGAACTTACAAACAGGTCGGTTCTTTTCAACCAAACAATTTTTATCTATCATAATTCCTTATAGGTTATATAATTGTTTATAGTACTACATCTCTCTCTCTCTCTCTCTCTCTCTCTCCCTCCCTTCCCCCCCCCCCCCCACAAACAGACTTACAAGTTTTAAAAATTTAGATTATTTAACATATGTCTTTGATCATAAAAGTTCAAAGGTAGCATCAAAAAGCAGCTAATATATAATTTTCATGTGAAATTGCAGAAAAAAGTGTCACCCATGAGCAAACATGTGAAATACACCCGTCATTAATCTTTAGGAATATTGAGGTACACATTAAAGAATGCTGTAACTGGTTAACCAAACAATGGCTAAGTATACATTAATGTCTTTGAGGTATATACATGTATTGTCTTCCTACACCTTTAAATTGCTGCCAAAACACATTAAAAGGTGTAAAAATTGCCCCTTTCTACCCCTGTGGGTTTGACGTCTAATTACCAAAGTGACCAATCATGTGTCCCTATTTTGGGTATTATACTTGACACCAGGCTTTATTCCAAAAGTGTGAAATATTGACTTATATGCAATCAAGATAATATCTTATCATCAAGCAATTACTTAAGGTGTCAAAAATGAGACCTAAAGACCTTATTTGAAACTTTTACACAGTTGTGGAAAACTGGCAAAAGCCATCTGATGAGTACCCTTGGCAGGGATAAAAGCTTTTTCGCACAAGTCAACTCTTACATATTGATGAATTCAACCAAATTGATAACAAAAAAAATGCCCACAATAAATCATCCACTATATAGCATAACCGTCCTCTTAAAACTCATCTGACCATCAAAATTTCCAAATGAACACTACAAATATTCAATCGACTACTATTGACCAGTATTGACCACTTCTGGATTATTGACTGGGGCAGTTTTAACCGGTTAAAACCGCCCCTGGTTTCAACCGCCCAACCTTGGCTGAATTACAGATATTTTTTGGAAACAAACAAGTCCCAGGTCTGCAATCACTGATCACAACAATAAAGACCGAGTACGCAGACCATGTAAATGTTCTAAAAATAGAAAGCTGGAAATCCCAAAATTTCCGATGATTTACATTCTCTGAAAATCGCTTTTATGTGAGCCCATCTATGCAAGCAACTTCTTTTTTTTTTTATCTTCATCCGTATTTTTTTTGTGCATGATTTTATGTTTAGGTTTGTCATTTTGTACGTTTTTTATTTCACTTATACATGTTTCATGTACGATTTTGCATGATCAGGAACTCTGTAAAGGCAGTGCCAAACTTATTCCCACAGTAGAGATGTAGAGAACCTGCAAAATTAGAGCCAGTAGGATCTGAAAAAAAAAATCATTTAATCATCAGCACAAATTGAAATTTTTAGACTTGTCCATTCAAATACTTTTGCAGATGACAAATCGGATATGTCTCTGATGATGAGATTGCTGTAAAGGGTTATTTAGTACAAGTAAATTTCATGGCAAAGTAAAAAGTACGTTTAGCACTGGTAAGCTCAACTAGCAGGGATTTTCTTTCGTTGTAAAAAATGCTATGTGTAAAATTGCTTTCGTCAGTCGATTAAAGAGATTTGAAGAGTTAACATCGTCTTATTAGATGCTGATAGCCTGTAGTACTTCACAAACTGGTAGCAGAGCGAGGTTAATAGAACTAAGCAGCTGTAACTCGGGTTACATTGAAATCGAAAGTAAAAACCGGCGTAAGTCACAGGGACTCGATCCAGTAATTTTTTTGGTATCTTGTAAGTGGATATAGACGTCTTTATTCACTTACAAGATACCAAAAAATTACTGGATCGAGTCCCTGTGGCGTAAGTATTCGGACAGAAGAGAAAGCTGGACAACGACAAAAGACGACTTTTTACGTTTGCAACACTCGTGAGGAAACAAGTAAGTTCATGAACATTTATAGAACAAACCAATTTACGGTTAAATATGAGTAAAGAAGAGAAAGAGGACGAAAAGGCCTTAAGGCACAGGGAAGAAAGTGCCGTTATGGAACTAAAAAGGAAAAAGTCTCGTTGTAAGGCCAGCTTCACTCGGTCAAAAAATCAGTTATTGGACGAATTAGGCAATGATGAAATTAATAAGGAGATAAGGAGAACATTGTTGGGCAAAGTAGAAGAAAATTTAGACAACTTGTTAGAGTCATTGCACCATATGTCCCATTTCTATAAAGAAACTAATAGAACAGATGAAATGATCCAAACAGTCAAAGAAATAGAGTCTGCTGAGAAGCAATATGAGAACACTGTAGACAGTTTTCATGAATCAACTGAATGAATGAATGTTGTTTTATGGCACATCGACAGCTTTGGTCATTTAGCGCGCATATCTGTGTTAAAAGATAGTAAAAGTGGGATTTTAAACTGAAAAAGGTTTGAATACATTTATAATAGTAAAAGAGTTGAATTAAGAAGGATTATGTGTGATCTTAATATGTATAAAGGACATTATTGAGTGACAGGGCAATCCCTATCAACTCAAAAGTTTTAAATGACAGAGTTAAGAATGTGATAAAAAGGTTTGAACTAAATGTTGGATTGATAGTGAGAAGTTTTTAAATGAAGAAGAAATATGTGTCATTTATAATGTGCATAAAATATGATATTGAGTGGCTGGGCATTCCCTGCCTACTCAAAAGTTTTAGATTAAAGGGTAAGACTGAGAATATTTCTTTTCCTTGGAAATGAGTGTTAAAACTGGTAAATATTGGAGCCTCCAATGGGATCAGTATACTCCCATTAAAGAGGTCCTGTCTCCAATGAGATAAGATGCCATGAATCAACTGGTAAAATCACAGATAAAGTTTCAGTGAGTAGTGAAGTTGGAAAATCTAAGTCCCAGTTGGGTAGTGATTTATGGAAACAGTTGAAAAGGGTCAGTATACCGGTATTTTATGGAGACAAGGCAAAGTATCCTGCATGGAAAGCAGCATTCTATTCTTGTGTTGACGAAGCTCCTTCGAGTGATGAATATAAAATGCTTCAGTTAAGGGAATATTTGGGTGGTGCAGCGTTAAATGCTATTAAAAGTCTAGGCCATTCTTCTGAGGCTTATAAAGCTGCTAAAGAAAGATTAGAGAGGAAATTTGGTGGAAAAAATAGAATTGTAAATGGGTTTCTAGATGAGTTAGAAAATTTCACGCCCATAAAAAATGAAAGCGCCAAAGAACTTGAGAAATTTGCGGATTTACTTGACATTGCAGTTATAAATTTGAAGGAAGCAAATCATCATGATGATTTAAAAAATGGCTCTTTGTATCACAGGCTGTTGAAAAAGTTACCTCAAACAATGCTTACAAGGTATCATAGACAAATTTCAGTGAAAAAGCTGGAAGAATCAGTCGACATATTGAGACAGTGGGTAAACAAGGAATCTGAATACATTGTGAGGGCAAGCGAGATAATATATGGAGTTTCATCAGAGAGCCAAAAAGGTAACAAAGCTAAAACTTTCTTTGGAAAGGATGGTCAAGATCAAAACTGTCCCATTTGTAGTTATAGAGTTTGGAATTGCCAAGACTTTAAAGCAATGAATATTGAAGACAGGTGGAAAAAGGCTAAAGAAGCAAAGTTGTGTTATAGATGCCTAAAGACTAATCATATAGGTAAAAAATGTCGATTCCAAGGAAAATGCAACATAAATGGATGTGAAAAGACACATAATAGACTGTTACACAGGGAAAAATCTGACTTAAATGCATAAGCCGAAGTATTTGAACCGCAGCACAATTTCAATGGGAATTCTTTTTTGGAATCCTTTAGTACATCAGACAATGGTCCTCTTATAGCTCTGAGGACAATTCCAGTGATACTGAAATCAAAATCTGGTCATGAAATCAAAATAAATGCATTATTAGATGACGGGAGTACAAAGTTTTATCTAAATGAAGATGTTGCTTCAGAAATGGGACTCTCTGGGGAAAAGTGTTTAGTAAATGTGAACGTCATCAATGGAAAAACTGAGACATTTGAAACTTCCTGTGTTGGCTTTATCATTAAAAGTGAAAATAGGTCTTTTTCAGTAGACATGAGTGCTCAAACAGCAAAAAATGTCACCAGACGACTGAAACCTGTAGACAGGAGAAGAATTTCGCAGGAATGGACACATCTTCAAGGTATTCGGTTTCCATCATTAGTTAAAGGTCAAAGGTAGACTTACTTATTGGATTAGATCATGTAGAATTGCACAGATCCCTAGGGGATGTAGAAGGTCAGGCAGGAGAACCTGTGGCACGTTTAACCCCATTAGGCTGGACTTGTGTTGGACCAGTAAATAGAGAACGATCAACTTTGTTCTCATTCCATTCTCGCCAAACAAACATTGACCAGACTTTACAGAAATTCTGGGAAGTCGAAAATGTAGGTCTAGAAACCAATACCAAAATGTCGCCTAAAGATAAAAACATTCTGGAAAAAGCAGAAGCAGCTATTAGGTTTCAGGGTGATCATTATGAAGTGCCATTGCCATGGAAAGACAATAAAAAACAGTTGATAAACAATGATGAAACGGCAATAAAACATCTTGTTAGTACTGAAAAACGATTAGATAGGGATCCAGTACTGAAAGAGATGTACAATGACACAACAGAAAAGTATCTGCAAAAAGATTATGTTGAAAAAGTTGACAAAAAAGTTAGAAATGAAGATAAATGGTTAATGCCACATTTTCCTGTAGTACGTATGAATAGAGAATCGACAAAAGTTTGTATTGTATTTGACGCGTCGGCTCGCCATGAAGGGGTTAGCTTAAATGATGTAATTGAACAAGGGCCAAAGTTACAGAATAGCTTACTTGACATTCTTATAAGATTCAGAAAAAACAAGATAGCAATAGCCTGCGACATTCAGGAAATGTACTTGAGAGTCGGGATAGTACCACAAGATAGGAAATTTCATAGGTTTCTGTGGCGTTCATCGAAAAATGAAGATCCTGATGAGTATGAATTTCAGAGATTGGTGTTTGGGGTGTCTGCATCTCCATTTTTAGCACAGTTAGTATCTAGACACAATGCAAAGCTATATCAGAATGAGTATCCGCTTGCAGCTGAGACAGTACTTTTGTCTACATATGTGGATGACAGTATGGACTCAGTTGAAAATGAGAAAAAGGGAATAGAACTGTATAAAGAATTGAATAATATTTGGGCAAAAGCTGGAATGTTCCCTCACAAATAGATATCAAACTCTAAGACAGTATTAGAATACATACCAGTTGAGAATAGAGCACAAAAGGTAGATTTGACTAAAGAAGAGCTCCCAAGAATAAAAACATTAGGAGTATTGTGGGAAGCTGAAAATGACATGTTCAAGTTTGATTACAATCCTTTGAGTGCTGATAATGATATTACCAAAAGAGACTATTTAAAGAAAATAGCTACATTGTTTGATCCACTTGGATTTTTGGCTCCTCACATTATTACAGCTAAGATTCTTATGCAGGATGTATGGATCTCTAAGACAGATTGGGATGAGCCTATTGAGACAGAGACAAGAAAGAAAATTTCAGTATGGTTTGATGAACTGCCAAAAGTAAGTGAAATAAAAATTCCAAAGTGTTTGACAGGTGAAAAGGAATGTCGGCAAATGATAATTCATTCATTCAGTGATGCTTCAAATAGGGCTTATGGGGCAGTAGTATATGCAAGAAGTGAGCATTCAAATGATGAAATTTCAGTAAGGCTAATAGCAGCTAAAAGTAAAGTAGCACCCTTATCATTACCAGTTACTGTTCCAAGGTTAGAACTTAAGGCTGCATTAATGAGTTTAGAATTAACACAAACAGTTGTAAATGCTTTAGAAATGAATATTGATCAGACCACATTTTGGACAGATAATATGGATGTAGTGTACTGGTTAAACAATCAAATTCGTGTGTTCAAGCCTTTTGTAGCAAACAGACTAGCAGAAATACACAGAAGCACCAATCCCAGTCAGTGGCGCCATCTACCTGGAAAAGACAATCCTGCAGATTTGATATCACGTGTAAGGGCAAGTCAGTTAATCAATGATAACTTTTGGTGGGAAGGTCCAGAGTTCCTCAAAAGTCACAAATCTAGTTGGCCACAAACTGTTATACAAAAGAAGCCAATTGATAAACAGAAAGTAAGAAAATCAGAATCGGAGACTTGAAGTAAATGACACTTTTATTTGTTCAAAAGAAAATAATGACAACAATTTGGAAGACTGGAGGCTAGACCCTTCTAGATTTTCAAACTGGGATAGGTTGAGAAATGTAATGGCTTCGGTTCTTAGATTCATTCAGAATTGTAGTACTAGTAAAGAATTCAGAGAAACTGCTGAATTGAAAGAAAGTGAAGAAAAACTTATCAGAGACACTCAAAAGCAATTCATTGAATATCAGGACATCGTTAAGGGAAAGTCTGTACAAAAAAATAGCAAACTTCTACCTTTGAATCCAGTAATTGATACACAAGGCATTCTCAGATGTAATTTTAGATTACAATATGCTGATTTTATGCCTTTTGACAGTAAACACCCAATAATCCTACCAAGGCATTCATGTATAACAAAACTTATAGTGAAAAAGGCCCATGAAAATTGTAATCATCAAGGAACAAGCCATGTTTTATCTAGTTTGTCAGCAAAATATTGGATAATTCATGCAAGAGAAGCCATACGAGAAGTTGAAAAAGATTGTTGTGAGTGTAGAAGAAGAAAAGCTAAACCTAAAACTCAGTTAATGGCACCATTACCTACCCATAGATTGGCATTTTCAATGAAAGCATTCACTAACATTGCAGTTGATTATGATGGTCCATTTTATACAAAGCATGGTAGGGGTAAAAGTCGTCATAAAAGGTATCTCTGTCTGTTTACATGTTTGGAGACCAGGGCAGTACATTTAGAAATGGCCTATAACCTAGACACAAGTTCATTTATGAATGCTTTCTCCTGTATGGTTAGCAGAAGGGGACGTCCAGAAAGGTGGTCAGTGATAATGGAACAAATTTTGTTGGAGCAAATAACGAGTTAAAGGAATTAGTGGAAGCCCTAGATCAGCATAAAATTACAAGAGTAAGTGCAAACAAAGGTATAGAATGGCAGTTCAACACACCAATGGCTCCTCACTGGGGTGGAGTCCATGAAATTATGATCAAATCCGCTAAGAGAGCAATTTACAAAATTTTGATTACTGCGGATCTAACGGATGAAGAATTAGTAACTGCCTTTGCTGGAGCCGAATCATTAATCAACTCAAGACCTCTGACTTATCAGACCTCTGATTGTACACCAATCACGCCTAATCATTTTCTATACGGACAGTGTGGTGGCGAATTCGCTGCTCAGTCAGTAGATAGTACATCTTTTAAACCACAGAATAGATGGAGACGTGTACAGGAACTTATGAGACACTTTTGGCAGCATTGGTTAAAGGAATGGCTTCCAAGCATAGGGTCACGTAAAAAATGGTTCCTTGAACAACAAAATTTCAAGGTGGGTGACATTGTTTTGATCGTCTCATCAGACTCTCCACAAGGTCAGTGGCCATTAGGACGAATCGTAAAGGTTTTCCAAGGAAATGATGGTCTCATTCGATCAGCATTGGTGAGAGTTCACGGAAAAGAGATTGAGAGACCTATTACAAGACTCTGTCCATTACAGTGTTAAGCAGAGAGTCAATAATTAGTGATGCATTTTGGTTCTGTGTTTAATGGGCACAATAATCCCCGAACCAGTTGCATTTCAAAGTATAGTCCATTTAAGTTGAATTCAATTTCATATAGAATTACATAGTGAAAAGATCATTACAGTAGTAAAAAGTATTAGAAATATACTGTTAGAAAACACAAGTTGGCTACTCTACAAAGGTGGCATCATAACACAGGTTGACTATATATAGAGTATTGACAATCGCAAGACAATCGACAGACTATCGATAGAAGAAAGAAGATGATGTCTATTGTACCAATTGTCTGTTTTGTAAAAAAAAAAAAGTTCTGAGATAGACTCATAAAAAAAACCTCTTTAAGATAAATAGTAAAACAGTGTGTGAAAAGTAGCATTTCACATTTTATATGCATTGGATAAGAGTTGTTGCATATAGTATAGCTTTAAAGAAGAGTCCATGAAAGACTTAATTTCATTATGGAAACTAATTTCCAGTGACACTTTCTACATTTTTAAGAATCAAGGTAATTCTGTAAATTGGAAAGTTTTACCTGAATAGTGAATAGTACATACAGTATAAGAGAAGTAATTTTGTATTGTCATTCAATATTGTATGGTATAATTTGATACAGTTGGTAGTGTTCAGTCTCGAAATCTGAAGTTTGGTTTTATAGTCAGCAAATGTAAGATGGCATAGAATTATATTTAGTGTAAGAAGGATAGTGTCACTAAAAATGATAATATGCCATATTACAAGAATCGAGCATAAAAAAAAGTCTCGAGCTTATATTATGTAAAAGTACATGTATAGATAATTAGTCAAAGGTGACTGAGTAGAATAAATGGACTTTTCCATATATAGAGATAGAACCAAGCAAAACAAGTTTTGATAGTTTTGACAGTAGTTTGTCAATTTTTTAATGGACAGTCTGAGTCTAAGATCATTCTGCACATTTTCAGTCAGATCATAGTCCATAATGACTATAAAGTAAAAAAAAAAAGTCTGTATAAAGCAACCAATAATTGGTTAAATGTAGGCAGAAATTGTTGTTTAAAAAAAAGTTAAACAATTACATTGGGATATAGAATTAGTAACAAATTTAACATAGATATACAGGTTTTATGTTGAATTTGTAGTGTATAGAGGGTTTAATTGGTTAGTTAAAATACAATTTCATTTATATGTATTCCAAGTGTAGAATAGCTTAGTAAGGCATGTCTTGTTGAAGTTTTAATAAGACTATGTCTTATTAAGGAGGGGAGTGTGTTCTAAAGGGTTATTTAGTACAAGTAAATTTCATGGCAAAGTAAAAAGTACGTTTAGCACTGGTAAGCTCAACTAGCACAGGATTTTCTTTCGTTGTAAAAAATGCTACGTGTAAAATTGCTTTTGTCAGTCGATTAAAGAGATTTGAAGAGTTAACATCGTCTTATTAGATGCTGATAGCCGTAATACTTCACAGGGATATATCTAGGAAAGTATAGAAAGCATGGTGTAAAAAGGGAAAATGCTGGCTACCAGCATTTTCTACTTTTCCCACAATGTTTTCAAAAGCCTGCTTCCCCAGGGTTGTTTAAACTTCAATCAACCACCTATCGACTACTTGTGACCAGTATTGACCAGTTTTAACAGCCAGCTTGGTCAATATTCATATCGACCGGCTTTTAGCCAACCTTGCTATGCAAAGATTTTTTTTAGCCATCATCTCTGTACCCAGAGGCAACCCAACAAAAACTAAAATCACATTTGAGAACAGCTATTTGTATCGTCGACTGACCTGTTTTCAAGGGGTACCTGTTTTCTAACCTGAAAAGATATCCGAGTTTTTTTGCCAACTATGAGTGAATGACATCATTTTTTGTGTGAACCGCTTATTTGAATGGCTGGGATGGTTTGACTGCTGTTAATTTACGAACTGCAACCAAAGCAAAACAGTATGCATGTTTCTAAAGCAAAGATCGGTTTTAGTGAACAATTACTTATTTCCTTTTTCAACCCGATACATACCCAATTTAAATTCTCCTTCTAAAATTTAATTTTGATCCTGAGAAGTTCCAGACATGTGACATAGTGTTGATGCCAAAAAGTCATGTGACCATACTGGAATAATGTGACAAGAGTCTGATCTATACTTAGATCAGAGAATTTCGTGACCTATTTTGTTCTGTCACGACAGAACAACTTGTTCAGAACATTCGCTGTTCCCAAGAGTAAATGTTTCCAACTCTTTCATTAAATAAATGAATATTTTCAGACATTTTATGATAAAGTAAAATTTAAAAAAATTCCTAATCTGTCCTCGTAAGTGCAAATAAATTGATAAAAGGGAGCAAAATGCATTAGTTTTTGCTTTTCTGGTACTCTAGTGCTTCTGTCAAGAGAGAGGGCCAATGGCCACCATGACATTCATCCATCCTGTTCATCGCACTTCAAAAACTGAAGATGATTGACTTAGAAGTGTTAATTTGTATTACTTAAAACAGTTCCTTCTAGTGATAGGAAACATTTTAGTTGAGTTTTGGTATACATTTTTTTCAGTTCTCTATTTATGAACTGTTCAATGGATATTGAAAGCCATGAAATGAGGGTAGATTTTCCCATACCCAAAATCAGCTTCCGGCACAAGATCAAATGGTCAAATATGTTGTTATCGTTGAATATGCATGATTCAAGCAGAGATTATGGTTATACAGGCATTCAAAATTGATCTTTTGGGTTCATAAAAAAATTTGATAATCAGAACTTCATTTAAATATACGTGAAATAGAACTGTTAAATAAGCCCCTTGTAAACAGGTTGGTCCACGCTATTTAACTTACAAAAAATATCAAATTGAAGTCATTTCGTACCCTTCAGTGAAAGCCGAAAACGAAAAAAGTTGGTACTTAATGATCTGGGTCCGCAGTGGTTGCTTCTAGAGCTGCACAAAATGACCGAAGAAATACATATGAAACCACCAATATCGTACGAAATGACTTCGGTACGAAATGACCAGTTATCGCCAATAGTATGCTAATCAGTGCAGAGAGTTCTTGATTGATTTCATCTGACCAAATTTTAAGCAAAAAAATTGAGGCTAAATTGATTAAAATCAACTTTGTTTCATACAATAAAATAGATGTTCCTGAAGATGAGCAAATCCTTGTAACCTCCTCTACGAATTCTTCTGTTTTATAACACTCTTGAGCAGTTTACGTGCGCCGGGAATCTTTAGGGTGCACTTGTTTTTCAATATAAAAAAACGATCGTAAGAGATGTACCGTACACAGGCATTCGATCTTAATCTAAAATTGTTGCATGTGTTGGTAACCAAAGCACACATGCAGCGATATTAAATTAAGATCGAGCGCCAGGGGTACCGTGGGAATTTAAAAAAAATGTCCCTTTTGAATTATTTTATGACAATATTGAAATTTATTTTCATATATTTCAACAGATATCGATATACTACACATGAAACGTTGCCTCATTGAACGGCTTCTAGAAGATTCGGACCTAAGAGAGATTCGGACCCAAGAAGATTCGGCCAAGGACCTACCAGCGATTTCGAGAAGATTCCGCCACCGAAGTTGAGAAGATTCGGCCAACGGAGCAGTCTGTAACTAGGTAGCATAGATTAAACATCTAATAGAAAACTACAACTTGTGTTCATTTACCCTACTCCCAGACAACAAAACAATGTAACAGAAACCTTTATCTTTCATAGAAGTTTTGCAACTTCTAAATAAATAAATAATAAACTTTAAAAAGTTATTTGAAGGTGAATCCGCAATTTTTATGCAACAATAAGTGAAAACAATATCAACACAATGAAGATAATCAGTTGGGCCGAATATTCTCCTGTGTGGGCCGAATCTTCTTGGGTCCAAATCTTCTCAACCTATTGCTTTAGGCCGGATCTTCTTGGGTCGGTATCTTCTTCCACCCGAGAGCTTCGGTCCAAGACCAACCAATGATTTTTGAGAAGATTCGGCCTCTAAAATGAGAAAACTCAGACCGAAAATGAGAAGATTCAGACCAAGTTGTTTTACTGGATTATAAGCGGATGATTATCATAACTAGAAAAAGTTTTTAAACATAATACTGCTCGTTATGATGTATAAATCATAACTATAGGAAATAACAATGACCATTAGTGGTTTTTTGGGTTTTTTTTTATTAATAGATCTGTATAAATATAGCTGTGTGGGATTCTTTTGAATAGATCCAACTCCAAAGACTGAGAAGATACAGCCTTGTGTTTTTGTATTAAGAGTTGACATTTTGTATGTTGTTTTAATCATAATGTTAAATTGCCCCATTATGATTACTTTAACAAGATTTGCGGTATGTTGGGAAAATTGCAAGTTTGGTGAAAAGGATATGGTAATTAAAATGAAGGTTTTGCCAAAACAGATAGATAGAAAAATAAATAAATTGTATACGAGGGTCATCCAATAATTAGCGAGACTGTAGTTATTGAAGAAATACCTGAACTAATACTCATCCAACGTTCCTACATTCCTTCAATATAGGCTCCTCCCTTTTCGATGACAGAATTCTATCGGTGAGGAAGTCTTCTTATTCCCGTTGCTAGGCAACCAGAGTTAATGCATCGAATTTGACTGGTCACCTCTACTTCCAGGGCGTCTAAATCCTCAAAACGCACACCTCGCAATGGTTCTTTCAAGTTAGGAAAAAGATCAAAGTCTGGAGGACTCATGTCTGGAGAATATGGAGGGTGCGGTAAAATGTCCCAGTTATAGAGCGTCAAAAGTGACATCTCCCTACCTGCCTTGTGACAGGCGGCGTTGTCATGCAGAATTAATGGTGTAAGTTCAAGCAGCTCTGGTCGCTTCTTGTGAATGGCAGGTCTCAAGACAGACATCAGAAATGTACGATAATACTCTTGATTGACTGTTTTCCCGATCGGGACCCGATTTGCAGCTAATATGCCGTGATTATCATAGGCAAAAATCATCATCATCTTCAAATTTCCTTGTTTTTGCCTGAATTTAATGGGTCGTGGGGACCCCAGCGTGTGCCATTCTGAAGATTGTTTTTTAGTTCTGGTTCATAACTTCGTATCCAAGTCTCATCCATTGCCACTATCCTGTTAAGAAACATATCACCCTCATTTTTGTATCTTTCCAGTAATTGACTGGCAACATCCACTCTTGCCTGTTTCTGCTCCGAGCTCAGTGCATGGGGTACCCACCTTGCAGCAACATGTCGCATGTTTAACTTATTTGTCAAAATTGTATGTACTGACCCATGACTTATCCCAATTTCATTGGCTATTTCTTCGCATGTGTATCTTCGATCAGTCTCCATTACAGCCTTCACCTTTGGATATTTTCTTCGCTTGTTGCTTCTGTTGGCCGACCTGGGCTGGGTTGCTTCTGCACACTAGTCCTTCCTTCCTTAAACTGTGCAATCCACTGGAACACTGCTGCACGAGAAATATCTTGGTCCCCACAAACTTTTTGTAAGGTTTGAAAAGTCTCTGTTCCAGTGCTACCCTTATAATACTCAATATTTTTATATATGCACGTTGTTCTTCTGCTGTGAAACTGGCCATGTTGCAGTTGTTTGTGTCACAGGAAGTGACATCATAATTGTGATGTCATTACGTAATGTCATTTGGCGTAATTTTTGTGTTGCTAATATGTTAGGCAATATATGTGCAAAGTTTCATTAAAATCTGTCAGACAATATTTGAGATATGACGACAGTCTCACTCATTATTGGAGGACCCTTGTACATACATATTTAATATTTTTCTTATCATTGTCTCTTTTTTATGTTCAATTGAAGTGTTCCATTTTTTTTTTATAACTTTTTAGGTAATTTGACATTGTTCAGGTTGCTAATAGTTTATCTTTCTCTGATGGATAGGGACAGACGAAGGTGTGAAAAACAACATTCCGCATTTTTAACCAATTTAAACTTGATATTTATCGTAAGCCCTGTTACCCTTTGGCATGAACCTTAGCTCTGCAGTCCTGATTAATAATGCATTTGAATATTTCAGTGTGCATTAAATTTACTGACATTTTGTTAAGAGTTGAACTAAATTGTGTGTCGGCCTATCATCTGCTACCACCACTCCAGTTACATATCAGATGTAACATTTGGCATGCAGAAACTCGGCTGTAACACAGCTTTTATGCAAAAACAACAAAACTCAGACATTGTAAAAAATCAAACTTGAACTAAAACACACACATGTAAACATAAAATAGACAACACCAATTTTCAATATTTCAACAGAAATTGTTTCATAAATAGTCAACCCAAATAAATAATTCAGTAATTAACAACTACAATATCCATAAGGAAATAAGAAAAAGGACTACCGTTTAGAATAGATTTAAACTACTGAAAAAAAAAAGGGGAACATTTATGTGAATGTGCAATATGAATGCAAAATCAGCAACAAAATCTATCAAAATATTTAAAGCGTTCTGATAATGTGTGTATAATTACCTTCAAACTATGAAAAAAAAAAAGAAAGAAAAAGCAGTTTCAGTCATTAATTTTCAAGTTCTTTGAAGGTGAATATGCAATTGTTGGGTAACAATAAGTGAAAACAACAATATAAACACAATGAACATAATCTAAAATTGGAGACGAATCCTCCTCTTTATTGGGCCGAATTTTCCCCATATGGACCGAATCTTCGTGGGTCCGAATATTCTTCCATCTCATCGAGCGCATAGAACAAATGGTCACACAGGTAAATATACACCATCCCTATCAATCAAGTGTACCATAAATTTTGATGGCCGACGTGTCGAAAACTTCTTTCTAGCAAGGCAACAACTCACAGCAACAATGGGTGGGATGGAGTTTGAGTATGACGAGGAAGGAAGTACATTTTACTTCTTTCTTCTATCATTTTGGGTTCTTGTTATGTTTCCTGCTACGTACTACCTATGGCCAAGCGGAAAGTCCAGCGGTATGTTTGCATATGTTTACTTTTCGTTTCGTAGAGTTGTACATCAATGTGGTATACTGCTGTTATGTATGTGTGTTTCTTCCATTGAATGCTTCTGCTTTGCAAGCAAACCCACTTGTAATGGTGTTGTGATGCAGAAATTACTATGAAGTTCATTTGGAACCAAGGAATTTTGCCAACAAAATTTCGGAGTAAATGAAGAAAACGGTTCTTTTGAAACAAAAATGGCAGGAAATTTCCTAGTTTTTATAAACGCAGAAGGTCTCATGATATTTGTGGTTAAGAAAGCGGTTTTGATTCACTCACATGCCAACATCCTTTGTCGAGTTATATTGACCTAAATAATGCCTAGGGTTGAACATTTTGTTAATTTCTACTATCACTTTCATTGATAAAGCCAAAACAAATTACATATTTGGTTCCGGTTACATACTTTTGAGAACTGGAGTTCCTGGGTAGGAAAATTATTTCATGTTTTTAATTTTTTTTGTCCAAACATGCCCAGGGGGAAATTAATAGAGGTAAAAAGATGTAGAATTTTCGGAGTATGACAATAACATCTTGGTTTTAGTAAGTGCCTACTGAGAAGCAATCGCCAATGAGAAACCAGCTGTATTAAATGCAGACAGGGTTCCAGCTGGGTTTCCCATTTGGTGCCTCTTGCGATAGATTTTTAATTGTGGCACAATAGAAAGCTGATTGGTGAAAATGACTGGTGCCAATATTTTTCATTTCCGGGTGCAGGACATTTCGATACTGGTCCCCTTCACTGCAATATATGGATGCATGACAGCCAATCCATCAATTTAAGTGAAAACAAATCGGCTGAAATAAACTATGGCATTGATGTAATCCAAATTACTTAACAAATCAATGTCATTTACACTTGACAATCTGAATATACATACACTTCCAATAACATTATGAACTTCCATCTAAACAAAATTTGTCAGTTAACTTGGGAAAAATTTAAGAAAGTGAAAGCATCGAAGGCCAGTATCTCGTATCATCAGTAACACAACTTTCCAAAATCTAAATTATCTAGGAAATTGAATAAATCGTCATAAATCCCAGTCTGTTTTTGCTTCAGTATCAGAAAAACACTGTTCCTTTTTTTTAATTACAGGGTTTATTTTAGATAAAAGTGGTTTTTTGGTAATTCGCCTATAGAATAAGACTGGTTTACGCATTTTTGCTGTAAAGTACATTAGACATGTGTCATAATTACAGCCTCAGTCAAAGTCTTGGTTGGGTTATCTGTATTTTATAGTTTATTTTACACGACTTCCGGTAGGATAAAGTACACATTACCAGTCTGTTCTGTTCAAGGAAAATTACGTCACGACGAAGTAAACTGTAGCACTCTTTTTTATCATCTGCATGCCGACCAAGCCACACCAAGCAGCAATTCGGACGAGAATGTTTCGTCTGTCAAAAATTGAAATCAAGCTTTCTGTCAGAATGACTTACAGACTTTACTTTCTTGGAGTTTAAAGGTGAAATGTATCGTAATCCATGCTTGACAACGAAGAGACTCATTTATTTTGACCCCCTAAGTTACAGAAATGACCCTCAGCTAAAGAGGCAAGGGGTCACAATGACCCCCAATTTTTAAAGCTGAGGGAAATCCCTGTGTATGGTAATGGGTTACTCAGCGTTTGTCATTTACCTACAATATCTTCTATATTTTCTACCTTTTGATAGATAACTCCACAATTAATGCTTAGTATACAGATACTTTTGATTTCGATTTGCCTTAAGTTTTGTTGTCTGGTAAATGGTTCATTTGACTTTTTCCTAATAATTCCAGTATTTACTTTTCAGATGACAAAGAAGCTAAGAGGAGGCAGTGTGTGTGTGCGGATTGTATAGCAAAAAAGAAAAAGCTGGAAGTTAAGACATCATGGAAAAACACAAGGAGGAGGGCCATGTATGTTACAAGAACTGTTGTTCATCTTTACTCTTTTGAAGCTTTGACAAGATAGCCCTATACCATAGCACCCTGTGTTGTTTACTACCCTAAGGAAGGATTTTTTGAAAGTCTCTTTTTGTGGAAGAAGACATTTTGGTAACACAACTGCTATGGAACTTTACTGTTGAAATATGCTTAAAGAGAAAGCAAATTTAGCTAAAATGTCGTTTTTAACTGTCAATGATTTTAATACATGCATTTCAAAATATCAAACCAGTGGAAATTTCAATATGCATCTGTCAACATTGCATTAAGCCTTTATCATAGTCACAATCCCGAGTATTAATGACCCTGACAAAGACAGCGTTTGAAAGCAAATTCAAAGCATTGAGGGAAAAAAAGAAATGCTGCTAACCAGCATTTTCTTCTTTTCACTCTTTACCAAACGACATAATTTTAGACTGGTCCAAATTGAAAGCACTTGCAGATGACAAAGTAAACGTAACTCAAATATTGAAATTTGTTTCCACCAGGGTAGAAAACATTGTGGGAAAAGGAGAAAATGCTGGTTACCACAAATGTTTTCAAAAGGCTTCTATCTCAGGGTCGTAGAAACCAGGGATTGTTTGGGAAAGGGTCAACAATGTTTTCTACCATTTTATACAAAAGTTCCATAATTCAAGTCACATTTACATTGTTGTCTTCAAATGCTTTCAATTTGGATAAGTCTAAATGTTGTAAAGGAGTAAGTGTGCTCCAGTCAACATCACATAAAATTTGTAAAATTCTTTAAAAACAACAAAAATTTTAGGCTCATCCAATTGATCAAAATTGCAGACAACAATATAAATGTAGCTCAGATGATGAGAACAGTCTTTGAATGGGTTTAAAGCATTGTTTAAACAGGAGAAAATGGTGGTTGCCAGCATTTTCCCTTTTTTCCATAATGGTTTTTAGAGCTATTTTCCCCACAGTTGTTAAAAGATGAGATTGTTAGGTATATAGTGAATATGCAGCAGCCAATATAGCATACAGTGTCCTAGATTGAAAGAATAAATCTTTATTTTTTGTAGTCAAGTTTGTTTGCTGATTGGTTGGTTGATATTTATATATCTAATCTACAAAGTATCTATGATCAAGATGGACTACACAGAATATGACCCGTTTCAAATTCTCCAGATAGACAGAGTAAGTTGGCAACATTTGGATTAAAGATTTTTCTTTTCACAGACATTAACTCTGTGCCAGACCATAAAATTTTAGACTTGTCCAAACTCAAAACATTTCCAGACAACAATTGGAACCTGGCTGAAACAATGGAATATGTCTGTAGTAGTGTAAAAAGTATTGATAGAAAAGGAGAAAATGTTGGATACCAGCAGTTTCTCCCTTTCCCATACTGCCTTCTACCCTATCAAAGACAAATTCTATCATCTGAGTGACACATAATTTATCTTATGATGCTTTCAGTACAAAAAAGTTTAAAATTTGTTTGGAGGCCAAGAAGCACAGTTGGTAGGGCAGAGGACTTGAAAATAGGGGGTGGCAGGTTTGAATCCCCAGCTCAGCCAATTTCTTTGCAAGGATTGATGATCATGATAGGCATTGTGACAGGATGATAGGTTTTGTGACAGGACTTAGGTCTCACTGCTGATCATTGTTTTGACGATGGTTATGTGGGAAAGCAGTCAGTGGCTTGGGTAGAATATTGTGCCAAGTACATGCACTGGTAAAAGAAACTCCAGGAAAGTATGTACAGTTGCACTGGCTACCGAGATATAACTGAAATAATGGTGAAAACAATGTAAAACACCATACAATCAACTAAAATTTGTTAATCTTTCAAAGAGTTGAAGGAAACATTAACACAAAGTTAGACTTTCCTCTGGTATCTCATTATGTGTTGCACTCACCTCAATGATAAATCTAGTGAGTATAAACAACATAGGTTTTAGTGAAGAGATATGATTTCCAGGGGTTAACCATTCACAATACTGTCCTAAGTTTTAATGACCCTGACAACGAAAGCTTCTGAAAACATTGTGGGAAAAGAAGAAAATGCTGGTAGCCAGCATTTTCTCTATTTCCCACAATGTTTTCTACCCTTTCACAGCCAAAAAAGCATAATTCCAGCGACATTTAAATTGTCATCTGCAAATGCTTTCAATTTGGAAGACTCAGAAGTTTTTCATTTGGTAAAGAGTTAATAACCCTCTTTCATCTGGACCTGAAAAATATCTTCTTTTTTTCTGAACTTTTACAGACAAGTAGCCAAGCCCCTGTAGCTCAGCCTGTAGGGTACAGGACTTGAGAACAGGTGGTTGCTTGTTTGAACCCTGGCTTGGTCGATGTCTGTCCAATGATTGATGATAGTCGTTGCAACAGGATTCATTCCTTTCTCACTGCTGACCATATTTTCGATGATTGTTATGTGTAAAAGTAGCCAGTGGCTTGGAAAGAAAATTGTGCAGAGTGCTGGTAAAAGGAAACTCCAGGAAAGCATAGATATGTGCACTGGCCACTGCAATATAACTGAAATAATGTTGAAAATGGCATTAAACACCATACGATCAATCAATCATTACATACATGTATCAATATTTGTGCTAAAACAGGATGCAACAGACAGAGATATCAAAAGAGCTTACAGAAAGTTGAGTTTGAAGTACCATCCTGACAAGGCGGAGGGAGACAGTAAAATGTTCATGAGGGTGGCTAAAGCGTATGCTGCGTATGTATCAACTCTTCTACCAGATGACAAAGTTTTAGACTGGCCCAGATTAAAAACATATGCAGATGACAAATCAAATGTTACACAAATGTTTAAATTTGTTTTTGAAAGGGTAGGAAACATTATAGGGAAAGGAGAAAATGTTGGTTACCACCATTTTCTCTTTTCCTATAATGTTTTCAAAATTCCTTTTCCGTGGAGGTTGTTGAAACTGGGCATCATGGGGTATAAGGTTAAATGTTATTTTCCTTCTCATTTTAAGTAAGCTCGTAACTCCCAGAAAGGAATCTGTTACATTTGAAATATCATTGTAAAATTGGGACATTGATTAACATTGAATACATATGTAAAATACAGCGGCATATACATGTGTAAAATTAAGTGGCAAAAGTGGAAATAGCTTTATAATGGATAATTTCTTCTTTTACCACAATGTTTTTAAAAGTGACCTCCTACGAGAAATAAATAGTTGTCCGCAGGCCATGATGAGTTAACCCTATACCAGACAAGAACATTTTAGATTTGTCGAAATTGAAAGCATTGGCAGACAACAAAATCAAATATGACTCAAATGATTGGATTTGTCTGCCAAAGGGTAGAAACATTTTATTTTAACTACATAGAATTTTTTGCATTTCACTTCATCATAATACTGTATTTGATTATTGATGAACTTTACAGGTTGACAGATGAAGAATCAAAGAAGAATTGGATTGAATATGGGAACCCAGATGGGCCTGGAGGTAATGTTGTTTTGTATAAAAGTAACATGCAATCTGTATGACTTAGCACTGGTTTAAGTCTTTACCAGACAAATAAATTTTAGACTGGGCCCTGGTTAATACATGTACTGGTGAAAGATGAGGCTCAAATTATGGAAGTTGTCTTTCAAAGGGTTGAAAACATTGAACGAAAAGGAGAAAATGTTGGTTACTAGCATTTTTGCCTTTTCTCACTATGTTTTCAAAAACCTTTGTCCTCAGGGTTGTTAAAACATGGGCTTGTTTGGTAATAGGTGAAAGATAGGATCAATGAAGGATAAATATGATGTCTGAACCATGAGTTCTTGGCTGTCATTCAGCAATAGTCTAAAGGATTGTTCTGATCTGAAATTCCAGGACTAGCCGTATGATCTCAGCAAATGAGATTGCATTAGAAATATTTACCAAACAAAAGCATTTTAAACATGTCAAAATTGAAAGATTTGTGACAGTTGTGTCTATCTGTCTGAATGATTCTATATACTTGTAGTAACATAGAACATAACTGCCAGCTTAACTTTTTGTGACTAAGTAAATAAACTTATTTTTTTGTAAGCCAAAAGCACAATTTCATTCCAGATGCAGAGACATTTTGTCCGTAACTTGGATCCAGATAGAGGATGGTGTAGATCCAAGATCAAATCTTATGCAATCTGATCATGATCTGTGCTTTCTGCAAAACTACTCATTTTGCCTAAGGTAGTGGAAGGCTTAAAACTAAAATTAATGCTATGTGTATATGCTGTATCAAAAAGGTTTAATTTTACTAAATATATGGATGCATATTTGGGGTTCTTCTATCATTCAGACATTGGATCTTAATCAGAACATTCTGGTTCAATCCCTGCCAGGTGCACTATCACTTGGGAGTGTCCTATGGGCAAGGCAATGCAAATCTCCGACTTACCTCTGGTAAAACAAACGAAAGAGATAAATATGGGAGCTGTCACTAATATAGCTGAAATGTTGTAAGAGGTGGCATGGTAACCAGCATTTCTTCTTTTCCCACAATGTTGTCTAATCTATCATAGACAAATCCCACCATTTAGGTCACATCTGATTTGCTGTCTTCAAATGCTTTCAATTTGGACAAGTTGAAAATTTGGCAGTGTAGTAGAGAGTTACAAAAAAGATTGTAAGTTTTCCCCAATACATTATTTAAGTATAGATAAAAAATTACAATATTCCCTTTTCATATGTATGCAATGAATTATATGGTGGCAATTTTCATTTCTTCTACAGTGACCAGATTTGGTATTGCCCTTCCAAGTTGGATTATTGATGACAAGAATTCTATATGGGTAATTATTTGTTATTAATTGAGTAAGATTCTTTAGCCATAAGCATATCTAGAGCAATATCAGGCACTTGTGTAGACAATTTGATCAAGATCTGACTGTACATAAAATGCAGTTTTATCTTTGATCATAACTTATATTTTTATTAGAGGTATTGTTGTCATAACGGCCTTTGAAATTGTTACAAGTAGGTTTTGTGCACTGACTGAAAACAATATTGTGTGTTCTTTTCTTGGAAGTTGGAGATTTAACCTTGTTCCCCACGTAAATGATAAAAGCCCCAAAAGTTTGAGGCTTTCATAAACAACATGACAAGTAAACTCAGAATCAGAAATTACTCAACTGGAATTTTGTCAGCTTTTATTTTTTTGTTGCCTTAACATCAAAATAATATATGAATGTGTTTGAACCTCTTTTCTCAGGAATCCCTGTGATCAGTATAGTGGGGTAGTAATGAAGATCAGTTTGATTAATCGCTTGGAATTTCAACTGATATAGGAAATCAATAGTTTGACCCTTTCCCAAACCACTAATTTTAGACTTTTTTGTATTTATCTGCAGATGACAAATTAAAATTTGTAGAAATAAGATTGAGCTGTCTGATAGGGTAGAAAACATTATAGGGAAAAGGAGCAAATGCTGGTTATCAGCATTTTCTCCTTTCCTACAATGTTTTCCAAATTCTGCTTTCCCAGAGTTGGGAAAACCCTGGATTGGTTGGTAAAGAATTAACACTTACCCAATCAAAAAGTTTTAGACTTCTCCATTGAGGGTATCGCAGACAGCCCATAAACATAGCTTACAGTATGGGTAAGCAGCATTGTTTGAAAATTAGAAAATGGTAGCTTCTAGCATTTTCTCCTTTTCTCACATTGTTTTCAGAGGGCTTCTTTCTGTAGGTTGATAGAACTGGTAATTGTGTGTGTAAAGGGTTAACTCTTAACCAGCTAAATAAGTTAAACATTCTAGCCGTCAGTTCAAAGGTGTTTCTTTGGGGGGAAAATATCTCCTTAGCAGACAGTGAAGATCAAAGACTACACTGCAGGTTCTATGAAGTCTGATCTTGATCTACACTGTCCGCAAAAGTTCGTTGAGTTGCGCTTAGTAGCCAAAGAGTTAAGATTAAAAAAAAAAAAAAGCTACCTGCTCTGTAATACCTAAGAAGGATGGGTTGTCAAATAGAGATAGAGTACACCTTGTAAAAATTTGTCAAAGTTTTTCAATATAATTACCTTCAGGGCATTTAGAACAGGAAGTAAATTGAAATTTGTATAAAAATTGTTGCTGGTTTTGTTTATGGGTTATGTTTTCCCTTAAACCCTTTACCAAACAATACTGTATATCTTTGATTCGTAACCCTTTACCACACAAGTCCTTGTTGTAGCTTCCTGAAGTAAAAGCCTTTTGAAAACATTGTGGGAAAAGGAGAAAATGCTGGTGACCAGTCCAGAGTTTAGCAGAGATGGGATTTGGACCGAAGACCCCTACAGTACTATCCCTTTACATTATCAACAACTTTCAGTGAACACTGTTTTCTGTACTCTCTACAAATGAAAAACTTTGGACTTGACCAAATTGAAGCATGTGCAGAGGACAAAATAAAAGTGGCCAAAATGATGATTTCAGCCTTTGATAGGGTAGAAAATATTTTGAGAAAAGGAGAAATTCCTGGTTACCACCATTTTCTCCTTTTCCCAATGTTTTCAAAAGCCTCCTTTCTTCAGGGTCATTAAAACTTGGGATCATGAAATTTCAGACTTGTCAAAGTTCAAAGCAATGGCAGATGACAAGAAAAGGTAGCTCAAATTCTGGAATTTCTCATGAAACATGTAGAAAACATAGTGGGTAAAGGAGAAAAATGCTGGTTACCAGCATTTTTTCCTTTATCCGCAGTGTTTACAAAAGCATTATTTTTAGGGGTTGTTGAAAACAGAGATTGTTTGGTAAATGATCATCACGTAGGGAATAGAACATGAATGAACGTTATGAACTTGCCATTATTTATTTGAGATTTTTTTATCCCTTTACCACACAGTCCTGAGTTTTAACAATCCTGAGAAAACAAACTTTTGAAAACATTATGGGAAAAAGAGAAAATGCTGGTAACCAGACTTTTCTCCTTTCCCTTCAATGTTTCTACTATTTCAAAGACCAATACCATCAATTGAGCCATATTTATATTGTTGTCTGCAAATACAAGTCTACTTTCTTGTAGTGTGGTAACCAGCTATAGATATCTGACAATATCCTGTTTTCATAAAGATAATGTTGTATTTTTTGCAGGTGCTGTTTGTTTACATTTTGATCTTCATGGTGATCATGCCTATAGTTGTGGTATGTAGGACACTCAGTACATTTTAAGCTTGGCTTTTTCAAAGAAAATGTCGAGGTATTGTCATAGCCCTGGTGTTGTTGTATGCTGTTAGAAAACACTTTGACATTTTATAATATAGCTGAAAACATCTCGTAATATCTTATTTACTTCAAACTAGGTGGACTAGTTGTTAAATATCAAAAGGGGAACCCATACAATGGGAGCTTGTAACCATCAAAATATTCTTGACACAGTTATGCCCCTTTTCCACCTTAGAATTTCCAAGACATTTCGCATTTTATAATATCTCTGTCATTACTGAAGATATTCACTCCAAACTTGGACTATTTGTTCCATATCGAAATGGAAACCCATACAACAGGGGCAGGTAACTATCAAAATATTTTTGACACAGTTATGCCCCCTTTTCCTCTTGTTCATTTTCTAAAAGCAACTGAGCATTGGCATTCACCAAGTGGTGTGTCACAGACAAACATGTTATGTACAAGGTAATGAGTTAATTTGAGGTATTTTGAAACAATTTTCAACCTTTTTCTTTTTGGGTATCTCTTACCAAACAATCCTATATTTTAAGGACCCAAAGGAAAAGAGTGTTCAATTTATTATCTGCAATTGCTTTGGATATGGACAATTATAAAACTTTTTCAATGAGTAAAAAGTGAAGCATTTCATAAAATTTGATTAAACTTATTTATTAGCATGGCAGAAACAGTCTAATATGATATTATGAAGAAGGGGCAACTTACTATTTGATAGACTAGTCATTTTTTAAGTTCATGTGAATTTTTACCACCAACTGTGTGAATCTTTTGTAATTATACTTTTATTTTGCTTTCAGGGAGTATGGTGGTACAAATCTATAAAGTTTAGTAAAGATGAAGTTCTACTGAACACCACAAGGCTGTACTTGTATTTCTTCTCAAAAAACACAAACATGTTGATGAAGAGTAAGTAAGAAGCTTATACCTGTATCCTAACTTCCATTTTAAATCTTAGATATGAACCATACTCAGTCAAAGGGGGGTTTAATGCATCTGCAAAAGTATTGACCAAGGTCAGCCTGCACATAGGCTGACCTGGGTAGACACTTTATGATATCGGTCAATTTTCTGCATGTCAAAGGACCATTTTACCTCATAATTCATCTGTCTTTAAGTTCTTTACCATACTCAGGGTTTGGCTTTCTGAAGAAGGCTTTTGAAACATTGTGGGAAAGATATCAATTGAGTCACATTTTCTTCTGAAAATAGTTTGAATATGGATAAGTCAGAAATTAAAGGTTTGATGGAGAACTCAACATCTCTGTGTTAATGATCATTTCAGTGTAGTGTTATAGAATTATTATACCCCCACAAAACATAGTGTGATTCTTAAGGGGTTATCCTAGAATCAGCCTGTCTGGATGTCTGGCAGTCTGTCAAGGGGCATGTGGACAAGTATGTTGGCATCCTTCAGTTTTGCTGTCATTGTTTTAAAACTTGTAAAATGTTTTCCTCCAAAAGAAGTGTCAATGTGCAGCTTATGGACATGGTTAGCCTTTTACCAAACAATCCTGAGTCTTAACTACTCTGAAAAAGAAAGCTTTTGAAATCGTGGGAAAAGGAGAACATGCTTATAATCCTGAAGTTGAACAACCCTGAAAAAGAAAGCTTTTGAAAACACTTCGGGAAAAGTAGAAAAAGCTGGTAACCAGCATTTTCTCCTTTGCCCAGAATGTTTTTACTTTTCAAAAGACAAATTCCTCCTTTCTTGACAGCAATAGTCCATAACTTCTAGTCTGTTGCATAAATAGATCAAAGGAGCTGGAACAAGATGCAGAGATCCCTCCAGATAGAAGCTAAATGTATTTGGCTATTCATGATCAAATTCCATTCACTGAATGCAGGATTTAATATAAGCTGGGGGGGGGGGTGGGGGGGGGCAGCATTGTTTGCCATAGTGTTTTCAAAAGCCTCGAACCTTTAAAACACAGAGTTGTGTCACTAAAGACTTAAGAACTGTTTTGAATCATATGGATTTTCATCTGATTATGATCAGTATTGATTTTCTGTTAATTAGCATCTTGATATTTATTCTTTTCAGAGCTTATCATGGTTCTAGGTGCATCGTTTGAGTTTGACAAATCCTTTAATCCAGAGATTGTGTTAAGACCTAGTGATAATGAAGAGGTTCCAAAGGTATTTAGGATGAACTAATTTCCCTCATATTGAATTTTTAGACCACTTCTGTTTGATTCTTTCTGTTTGAGAAAAAATTTACATTGACCTTAACTGCTTAACCTTTTACAAAATGATGAACAGACTGACAATCATTTGTATCTAAACTGTTTTCCACAAACTTTCATGCAGTTTCATAGGTAGTCAGAGGGTACAGTCATTTCCTTATTGGATATTTCATCTTAGCCTTATTGGCTTATTTTGGCTGTTTAATTGGCAGGCTGCTTATGGAAAGATATTTTACCCTAAAAGTAACTTCTCCAGTTATAGTTGCCTTTGTAACTAGTGTGGATCAAAATTATACAGCACAAAATGTATCTTTGATCTAGTCCATCCATTCTGCTAAAAGTTTATATATGAAAGCAACCAGGAAAATGC
Source organism: Hippopus hippopus (assembly GCA_946811185.2). Taxonomy (NCBI): domain Eukaryota; kingdom Metazoa; phylum Mollusca; class Bivalvia; order Cardiida; family Cardiidae; genus Hippopus; species Hippopus hippopus. The sequence goes on along the minus strand of OX328101.1, from coordinate 51,376,258 downwards.
AACTACATGTAGTTATGTCTTATTTCTAGACTGAAATTTTCTGTTTGGTTTATTTGGCTCTTTCCAGATGGTTAACTGTCTACCACATGAAAAAGCTTGGGACTTGTCCAAATCAAAAGTATGTGCAGACGATAAATCAAATGTTGGTGAAGTGATGGGATCTACCCTGGAAAGGCTAGAAAACATTGTTGGAAAAGGAGAAAATGCTGGCTACAAGCATTTTCTCCTTTTCCAACAATGTTTTCAAAAGCCTTCTAGTTCAGGGTTGTTAAAAGTTGAGATTGTTTGGTAAAGGGTTACCACATACAAATGATACTTGAATATTGAGATATGAAAAAAAAAAATGATATATTGAGAAATATCTCGATTGAAAGAATTTTTGCATTTGTCTCAACGAAACCTACTTCTTGGTATTTTCGAATACTTCTACTAGTATAATTATGTTGTGTTGACCCTAAAGTCTAAGATTTGCCCACTGATTGGTTGAGATTTTCTGTCTTAACCATTCAGGTGGTTGGTCTTGGTATTTAACTCTTGACCAAACAATAAAGTTTTGGACTGGTCCAAATTGAAATCATTTGCAGACAACAAAATAAATGTTGCTAAATGGGTGATTTCTATATTTGATAGGGTAGAAAACATAGTGGGAAAAAAAGAAAATGCTGGTTACCAGCATTTTCTCCTTTTCTCTAAATGTTTTCAAAAGCCTTTTCTTTCAGTGTTGTTAAAAGTCAGGATGGTGTGGTAAAGGGTTAAGTGAATAGTTAGAGAAAATTGGCAAGGAGTCTCAAAGTTTACTTGCATGAAGAGAAAAGTCTTATGAATCGGTGTGTACAGAATGATTTTTTTTTTACAGCTGATGAAACAACTGCCAAATCTGGATGAGAAGAACAAGGAGAAGCCTCTGTGTTATGGGTATAGTGTGAAAGCCCGGGCTTTACTACATGCTCAATTTGCTAGGTTATCACTGCCCCCAGATACCCTAGCTCTTGGTAATACTTGTTTCTATGGTTACATGATATTAACCCTGTCAGGGCCATAGGCAAATACGTGGACATTTGTGGACAGCATAGATCAAGATCAGACTGCACAGAACGTGCAGTCTGATCTTGGATCTATACTGTCCACTTGATAGGTCAGGCCTAGACGATAGAAATCTGTCAGTAGATTAAATTTTAAGCCGTCAGAAAGGGTTGAGTTTGTATATCTGGCGCTGAAAGAGTTGATTTGGCTTTTGGATTTATCAAGCTTCATGCAATCTGATGAATGATATCTGTTACCTGATTAAAGAAAGGTAATTTTTTATCTAGGTAGATGTATATAGCTATGCAGCTCTTAAGGAAGGATGGAATAACAAATCTATCCTATAACTGTTTAATGGGTGAAAAAAGACTGACAGATAGAGACAGTCAGAGTTATCTTAATTGGCCGTTCAACAAGCAGTTTTGACAACCCTACTGGAAAATATTGTGGAAAAAGAAGAAAATTATGTAAACCAGCATTTTCTCCTTTTCCCACCATGTTTGTTACCCTTTTAAAGAAAATCTAAATCATTACTTCACATTTAATTTGCCACATACAAATGTTTTGAAATGAACCAGTATAGAATTTCATTGTCTGTTTAGTCTGGGGGCTGTATTATCAGAAAGGAAAAGTGAAGCCAAGAGAGATCAGATACAGAACTGTTAGCTCATCTGACGTTTTGTATATTTAATCTTAATTATAGAAAAAGTCCTACTCATTATTTCCTTTTTCTTTCCTTTCTCTCAGACCAAAGATATATACTGAAGAAGTGTCCTGCCCTCATCAATGAAATGATATCCGTCAGTTCCCAGCTTGTGGCTAGTGCTATGGCAAGACAAAGTAAGTGGAAGTTTTATGAGTCATGCTTTGTGAAAAGGTGGTTTGATGCATCTACAAAAAGTATTGAACCATTTTAGCCAGGGCCATAGCAGCAGGCTGACCTGGGTTGAAATTTTGGGCTGTTGGTGAATTTTTCTGCATGCCAGTGGAGTATTCTTCCTTATGATTCATTTTATACAAATGGACCCATCTAAAATTTTAATTACTTTTTTGGTATAATATATTACCAAGAGACATTGAAGCCTTTTTTCCTAGAAAGCAGCTCATACTTATATATTGACCAAGGCAGTACATGCAGTAGTGATTGTTTTGGATAGTTTGAATCTTGTTCAGCTTATTCACTTTACCTAGAAATTAGATGTTCTGTGCTGTGTGCTTTTAATTTTTTATGGAGACATTTTAATTACCTTTTAAGTATAGTATAATATTTAAAATGTCTAATTTGAATATTTTTCTTGGAATAAAAAAGCTTTCAAATCATTGAATGCATATTTCCTACTTTAATTGTACATTCATATTTTAGGGTACTGAAAGGGCTCACCTAATTGGTAATAAAAGACTTTTTCTGTTATTGTAAATTGTTTAAACTCTATGCTCAGGACCCCATGAAATGCCAAGACTAGAGACAATTGAGAACTGCATGAAACTAACCCCCATGATCATACAAGCTGTAGATGCAAAGGCATTGCCGTTGATGCAGTTGCCTCACATACGACCTGAAATGCTGAGATATTTCATAAACAGGAAGGTAGAATGTCTTTATTTATCCTGTAAAGGTTACTTAAGACCTGTTATTTACTGCAGGAAATCATATATCACTTTCGACATACATCAGAATAAAAGAAAAATATATCCTGTAAGTTAATTTGAAACAGTGTTTGGGAAAAGGCAGCAGTGTTCTTGTAACGATTCATTGTTCCTGTTACCTTTGTTTTTCCCAAAGCTGTTTACTGCATGAGCATAAAAAAGTGTATTTATAATGTATTAAGAGCAAGTGTTTAAACAAAAAAACAGTAATACAAAGAGAAGATAACTATAATCTATTAACTGCAACTTTTAAGGTATGATGTAGTAGGCATATCCAAAGATCACTTTGACTGAATAAGTGTGAAATAGTATATTAAAAAATCTGATAAACAGCAGAAAATAAAAGATGTTTTGATTGATTTAAATAAAGGGATATATAAATTTTCATATTATCATAATGATCAGCTGAAATTAAAAAAAGAATGCTGTGGAATCAACAGGTATGTTTCCTTGAACGGCATCGGAAAGCTATGTAGAGGTATCATGGTGAAACACTATTTAGTTAAAGCTTAATATTTTCATTACCAGTGGACATAATATAATATTTCCATTTTATGATGCATCACTTTTATCTTTTTTATCAAATTTCAGAGAAATATTCAGCATATTAGTGAACTTGTGGCCATGAAAGATTCTGACAGACGAGATCTTCTGCGATCACTCAATGAGGTGGAATATCAAAATGTTATGAATGTGTGTGCATCCTATCCAAATGTTAAAATGGAAGTCAGATCAGAAGGTACTTTTATCAGCAGGCTATGAGATGCATTTACTTGGAAACTTTTTGGATAGGGATACTGCTAGAGAAAGACAAAAATCCATGCAGTGTCAATGAGACCTTAACCCTTTACCAAACGACAAAATTTCAAACTTGTCCAAATTGAAAGCATTTGCAGACGACAAAGTAAATGTGACTCAGAAACTGAAACTCCTCTTCAGAAGGGTAGAGAGATTTTTGGAAAAGGAAAACAATACTGGTTTCCAACTTTTTCTCCTTTTTCCACAATGTTTTCAAAAGCCTTCTTCCTTCTGGTTGTTAAAAGTGGGGATTGTTTGGTAAAGATATTTTCTGTCTAGAAATAAGACCCAAATACATGTAATTGCAATTTTATTGTTGCCTTTGCCAGTAGCATTTCACCAAAGGAGGCAGTGTAGATCTAAGATCAGACTGCATGTTTTGTGCAGTCTGATCTTGATCTACAATGGCTGCAAAGGCAACTATAGTGGAAGGTCCTCTAAGGACTTTGTAGAACAAATTTACAGAAAACACCTTTGAAAACATCCTTGAAAAATTGGGATTATAATTATGAACTAGGGTTTAATATATGAACATTTATGAAAATGCCATTGTAGTAGAAGACATTGTTCTATTTTCGAAAGTTGTCTGTTGCAAGACAAAACAGGGTCTGTGTGTGTATAACTCTTTACCACACGACAAAATTGTAGACTTGTCCAAGTTGAAAAGTGTTTGCAGATGAAAATTCAAATGTGGCTTAAATGATGGAATTTCATATGATGGGATAGAACACATTGTGGGAAAGGAGAAAATGCTGGTTACCAGCTTTTTCTCCTTTTCCCAGAATGTTTTCTAAAGGCTTCTTTTTCAGGGTCGTTAAAACTTGGGATTGTATGGTAAAGGACTAAGTGACAATGAGATAATCAGGACAGCAGGGCAGGAGATATGACTCTTTCTCCCTGCCCCCCCTCCTCCATTTCAGATAGGGCAAGATATTTCATAAAAGAAAATATTGTGACATATTTGGTTTTTCCTTCTTTCACACCTGAAATTTTCACTGGCTTATATGATATTCTTAAAAGTTCTTCGGTCAATAATATTTGTAGATGCTACCCTGTGGATAATGGAAATTTCTTGAATAATCATAATCTTAAATTTCATTGCAGCCCTTTATCAACTAAAATTAAAGGGTTATGAATTTGCTACTAATGTAATTTTGCACCACTTTTCAATGAACCTGTTTCAAATATTGATGACATTATAAAAGTGAACAATGGGAAAAATTGAACCATGAAAAACTTCCCTTTTGACTGGTTGTAGCATGTTGGAACTAAAAATATTTTTGTTTTGATTGTTAAGTTTGAGACATATTTTGCTGGCAACTTATCAAAATTCCGTATTTTCTGCTTTGGCTTTGTAATTTAGGTGTTTTATCTTACGGCACAAAATCTAAATTTTTAAGGACCCTGAGGAGAAAAGCTATTAAAAATTGTGTGGGAAGTGGAGAAAATGCTGGAAACCAGCATTTTTGCCTTTTCTCTTATTGTTTTCTACCCTTACTAGGCCAAATCACATTATTTGAGCAACATTTGATATGTTGTCTGCAAATGCATTCCATCTTGATAAATCTAAAATTTTGTCATGAGATAAAGAGTTAATCCTTTACCTTACAATACCAGGTCTGAACAACCCTGAGGGTTTGTTTGTATTGGAGTTTAACGCCGTTTTAACGGCTTGGGTCATATCACTTCGGTCAGTGCACCTAAGCATATGTTTCCTGGTTTTTCATACCAGTACTGGCACAACTTTCTTTCCAAACCACTGACTACTTCTCTCACATGCATCAGAGGTGTTTGCCTCAACCGGGTATCGAACCCGCAACCACCAGGTCATGAGTCAGATGCACTAACCACCGAGCTACCGAGGCTCAATCCTGTGGGAGAACGATTTTGAAAACACTGTGTGTAAAGGAGAAAATGCTGGTAACCACTTTTTCTCCTTTTCTCACAATGTTTTCTATCCTAATGGATAACTCTAAGTCATTTGTACCAATTTTTAGTTTGTCATCTTCAGATCTTATGAATTTCGATTCTGAAGTTTGCTATGTGGGAAGGGGTCAGCTAATGAAACGATACCCATAGCTTACATCAAACAAACATGAATCCTTTTATTATATTGACAGTATTGGATGATGAAGATAGCACGGTGACAGCGGGCAGTATAGTGACTGTAACAGTGAATCTGACAAGGACCAGCATGATGGAGGGCCAAGATTTCAGTGAACATCCGGTACTCAGTATAGATGAGCAGGAGGTCATGCAAAATGTGGAGGATGAGAACCAAGAGGAGGTAAAAAGAATGATTTACACATACACTGTGCTCAAAATTTAGAGGTTTTTTTTTTAGTTGACACAAAAGTGTATATCTTTACTGATACATAAGAAAAACTTTCTGTATACATATGAGTCATGCTCTGGTAAAAGGAGGCATAATGCATCTCCATGATGCATCATACCAGGCAAGTCATCGCATAGTTATGGATTCACAAAACCCATTTTCTTTTTCTAACAATCGACTTGTTCTGGAAGTGGAATGGTCCTTTAACATGAAAATTGACCAGTGGCAAAAAGTTTCAACCCATGTCAGCCTGCATGGACTGCGCAGGCTGACATGGGTCGATATTTTTTGTAGATGCATTAAGCCCCCTTTTCACAGAGCATGACTCATATATAAATGACACTTACTTCTCTTAAGGAACTGATTTCAGTTAAGTTATATTTTGTTATTACATTTGATGGTTATTTTTTTTTGCAACTATTACCTGTCATGAAAATAATTATATTCTTGATGTAGTTAATTTTTGCTTACATACTAGGTATTGTACTAATTCTCAAAGAATTTAATGTTGACTACTCCACACTTTGAGACATTTGAAAGTAAGAACATTTTTGTCGTTGAATATGATCATAACTTAAACATACCAAAGAGAACATTGTGGCAAAAAAGAGATTCTGCTGATTCTAAGTAATTTTTTCTCCATACAGGTAGAAGATGGTGGACTGAATGCAGATACAGCTGTACATGAGTCTAAGCCAAAAGCCTGGCAGAAACAGAACAAAGGAAAGAAAGGAAAAGGAGGCAAAAAGGATAAAGGGAAAAAGTCCAAACAACAACAGAATAAGAAAACAGTTCAAAATATCGGTGCAAAATCTGAACCACAAGAAACAGAAGTAGTTCAAGTATGTAAACAGACACAGTAAAATTTTTGATTTTCCAATCTTAAGTTTATTTTACCAGCTAGTTTTTCATTTCAAGATTAACTCTATACCAAATGATGAAATTTTTAGGCTGGTCAAAATCAAAAGCATTGTACTTGACAAATTAAAGATGGCCCAAAATTAATAAGGAAATTTAAAACATTCTGGGAAAAGGAGAAAATGCTAGTTACAACATTTTCTCCTTTTCCAAAAAAATTTCAGTGGTCTTCTTGCTCAAGGTTTAAAAAAAAAGTTGGGATTATGTGGAAAAAAATTATAGAAAGTGTTTTACTCTTGGCAAGTTGCATAAATGAAATAGAAATTTTCAGTTTATGAAAAAGAACCAAATATCACAAGGTTTTGAAAAGTTGAGCAAACTGTTAATCCAAGATCAGACTACACTTTATGTCATCTGATCTTAATCAAAACTAACAACAAAACTACTTTTTGATTTCTTTTGCTTGCTGAAGGTTTTCCATTGGGAAGTTAAAAAGAAAAAATAAACTTTGCATTATGTGCAGTTATTCGTCAAGATTGTGAACAGTTGTGAAAGGCAAATGCATAACTGTTATGCTAGTGCTTCAAAAACTGGTAATATTCAAAAATTGCATGTCTAACCCTTTACCAGACAACAAAATTTTAGATTTTATCAAAATGAAAGCATATGCAGATGACAAAATAAATGTGACTCAAAAATTGAAGATATTTTTTGGAAGGATGGAAAGCATTGTATGAAACTGAGAAAATGCTTGTTACCAGCATTTGTTTTCAAAAAGCTGTCCTCTTAAGGGTCATTATCTTTTACACACAATCCCTAGTTTTAACGAAGAAAGAGAACTTTTGAAAACATTGTTGGAAAAGGAGAAAATGCTGGTAACCAGCATTTTCTCCTTTTCCCACAATGTTTTCTGTCCTTTCAAAGATAAATCTCATATTCCATGCTACATGTGTCATATGCAAGTACTTTCAGTTTGGGTAAGTGTACAATTTTGTCATTTGGTAAAAAGTTAAAAGTCAAGATTGTGTGGTAATGGGTTGAATTTTAAAGATTCTACTATCTAATTACATTCTGTATCTTGTATGTATGGCACATAATTACAAGACACAAGAAGATAATACACCTGCAATTACTGCCATTTTAGAAAGAAGTAGAGGGGGATGCAGTAGAAGATCCAGTCACTGAGTCTGAGGAAGAAGAAGATGTGAAAGAAGAAGAGCAACCAGCAACCACAACTAGGAGGAGGAAGAGAACAGAGTCGGAGGCTTCTAATGATGATGACTGGGAAAAGTATCAAGAAGAAAATAAGAAAGAAACAAATCTCGAGACAAAGAAAAGAGAAAGTCATGTTGTTCACTGCCCATTCTTTCCTGATGTAAGTCTTACAAAATGGTGTTCAGCAAAATTTATACCTGTTTTACTAATCATAAAATCTTAAACATTCTAATTTAGGATACATAGGGTATACTGTTTAACTCTCTACTTAAGGACAAAATTTTAGACTCATACATAATGAATGCTGTTGCAGAGGACCAGTGGTTTAAATAATATGGCTTGCAACACACGAAAAGGGGCATTCAGACATTTGCGTAAAGTGTCGTCTCGAATCAGCCTGCGCAGTCTGCGCAGGCTAATCTGAGATGGCACTTTACGTCTACATTAGATTTCGTTCTTCTATAGACTTGCGCAAAACATAAAATTACATAAACACGGAAAGTGTCATTTCAGAATTAGCCTGTGCAGAGTGCGCAGGCTGATCCGAGACTACACTTTATGCAAATGTCCGAACACCCCTTTGCGCGTGTTGCAAGCCATATGATTTGTTTTGAAAGGGTAGGAAAGTGGGTTGGAAAAGTAGAAAATTCTGGTCACCAGCATATTTTTCCTTTTCCCACAATGTATTTAAAATGGGTTTCCTCAGAGACACTAAAACATGGGTTATTTTGGTAAAGAGTTAACCCTCTACCACACAATCCCAAGCTTTAAAAACCCCAAGAAAGATTACCTTTGACAACATTGTGGGAAAAGAAGAAACTGCTTGTAACCAGCATTTTCTACATTCCCACAATATTTTCTACTTTATCAAACAGAGAAATTATCATTTTAGTAACATTAAATTTGTCGTCTGCAAATGCTTTCAGTTTGGCCCAGTCCAGAATTTTGCCGTTTGTTAAAGAGTTAAATCAGTATTCATTGGACTTGATGTGCCTTTGGAATATAATAAAGCAATCAAAGGTGCTTCTAATACCTAACTCTTTCAATGCCTTTGGCAACTTCAAAAGTGTGGATAGCATAGATGAAGATCAGACTGCAAAAACTATGCTGACTGATCTTGGATATACATTATCAGCTACCTGGTGCTAAACTATGTCCAGAAATATCTTCAGTTTCAGTTGAAATATAAATTTGGTCCTCAAAATAAGTAAAATGTCAAGCTTGAGTACATCTCACTTGGGTTTGAAATTAGGTTATCTCAGGTCAAAAAGTAGGTCACTGGGCCAGATCATAGGAAAACCTTGTGTGCACTCTAGAAACATCTTTTTTAGTCCAATACACAAGAAACTTGGTCAGAATATTTATTTTGATGATTTCTCACACAAGTTTGAAATTATGTCACATCCGGTCAAAAAGTAAGTCACTGGGTCAAATCTTAGAAAAACCTTGTATGCACTCTAGAGGCTACATTTGCAGTCTGATACTCATGACACTTGGTCAGAATGTTTGTCTTGATGGTATCTCATACAAGGCTGAAATTGGTTCATGTTGGGTCAAAAAGAAGGTCACTGGGCCAAATCTTCGTAAAACCTTGTTTGCACACTAGAGGCAATATTTTCAGCCCGATACTCATGAAACTCCATCAGAATGTTTGCCTTGATGATTTCTCTGACAAGTTAAAAAAAAAAGATGAAGTCGGGTCAAAAAGTAGGTCACTAACACTCATGCGTTTTACATCATAACCACCATGATCTCTTCAGCTTTATCAGTCCTAGATGACTTTACTCAGGTGAGCACTTTAGGGCCAATGGCCTTCCTTACTCACAATGTTTCCCTCTTCATCATGGGGTAATTCCTTGATTTAACCAAATTTGATATATCATCTGAAAATGATTTCAATTTGCACAAGTCTAAATTTTTGAAGTAGGTGAGAATAAAGGTGTTTTAGTTGGAACTATTAGATCAAGATCAGTCATAAGAATGTGCAGTTTGTTCCAACATAAATTCTGCCCTACATGCTAATTTATATTGGCCAAAAGCAATTTGAAATGAAATGAGATTTTGTTACTCAGTGAAGATGTCCATTTTATTTTTTCAACTCCATAGGAGATAATTTGATCAGGGTATGATACATGTAATTATTTTTTCCAGGAGAAACAAGAAGCATGGTGGTTATATGTAGCAGACAGAAAAAGTCGCATGCTTATTTCAGCTCCAGTAACCATCTATACGTTGAAAACTATGGAAGAGGTATAATACATATATATTGTAGTTATTTGTTCATATATCAATAGTTTTTTTTTAGTATCTGCTTACTGTAAAAAAGAAAAACATCTCCAACCTGAACCTTAACCATTGTAAGCTTTTTAGTGTCAGAATGTGGCTAAGTTGTGTATGCCTTGTTTCTGGTAGAGGAATTTTATATCATATCTTGGGAGAGTGGGGGAGTTGTATTGGGCCACCAGTACTGTATAGAACATAGCAGCATTTTTAGCTTGGCTGTTTTCCAAGAAAATTTCAAGGTATTCTGGTAGGCATGGCACTGTCGGCATTGTCTTCTGCATCGTCGTGCAAAATGTTGACATTTTGTAATATATCTGTTATTACTGAAGACATTTGTTTTAAACTTGGACAAGTTGTTAACTATCGAAGGGGAACCTATACAACCAGGACAGGTATGCCCCTTTTTCGACTTTGAATTTCATTGAAAGTCACGCAGCAGTGCGTTGGCACCGGCATGAGGTGCTCTTGTTTTATTTAGCAAATTATATTGTGTAGCCTTATATTCAACACTTTAAATTCAGGATCTATGTAACTGATGAAACAATTCATAATCATGTACTGAAGTTGTTGCCTCATAATTAGAGAGGAGAAATATTTCAGATTTCTTATGTTAATTAAGGTATAGTATTGAGCTCTTTATCAAACAACAAATTTACAACTCTTTTGCATTGAAAGTATTTGTAGACACATATCAAATGTTGCTTACTGATCGGATTTGTCTTTGAAAGGTTTGAAGACATTGTGAGAGAAGGATGAAATACTTGTAACCAGCCTTTTCTTCTTTTCCCATGATGTTTTCAAAAGTTTTCTTCAATAGGGATGTTAAAACTAAAGATTGGTATAGGGTTAAATGTCTTCTTTTCATATCATGAACAGGTTCAATTGAAGTTCTCAGCCCCAGATCGTGTAGGTGTCTACACTTATTCTGTTATACTACGGTCAGACAGCTATCATGCAGATTTTGATCAAGTCAAAAATATCAAAGTAAGGTTTGAACCCCCCCTTTTTTTTTTTTTTTTTTTTTATTTTGGTGGTGGTTGGGGGGGGGGGATGCTAAGTTTGTCTTCTATAAAAAGTTTCTCTGAAAAATTATTGCAAGACAGACTTCTTACCCTTAATGACTGCAGATATGGCACAATTACTTATATGGCCATTGAATAAGACAGGGCCATGATGGACTTCTTTTATAAAGTTGTTTGATCAGAATATGTTACCAAGTAGCAGACATGGTAGACTCAAATCAAAATCAGACTGCATTTGATGTCTGGAAAAACTAATGAAACCAGATTGGACGCTTTAAGGTTTAACACACGTCAACTATCAAAATGACAGGTGTCATCAATACATGGACAAATTCTGATTAACACAAAACCTTGGAAACAAAGCAAATAAATGTTCTTTTTCCTTTTTTCTCTCTCTTAACCAACGATTCAGTAAGACAATGAAAGAATATTTGAAAGTGAATTAGACAATTGCATACTCTGCCACTGTTAGAAGTTTTGATCTCATTGTCCCTTCCTTACTTTTATTTCAATACTTGAGTTTACTATATAACTATTTTTTTACATATAATTCAGTTGGATGTCAAACCAGCCAAGGTCATTGAGGATCACCCACAATGGGATATCTCAGATGATGAAGATGAACAGAATCTTCTCGACCAGGAAGCCAGCGACTCGGAAAATGATTCTGACTACAACACAGATGATTAGTCTCTCTTCTTTGTGATAGATAAACCCATTATCATGCATATCTATTTAACCCTTTACCCCTTTACCAGACAACAAAATTTTAGCCTTGTCCAAATTGAAAGCATTTGCAGACATCAATTTCAGTGTTGATCAAATGGTGTAATTTTTCTTTGATAGGGTAGAAAACATTTAGGGAAAAGGAAAATATGCTGGTTACCAGCATATTCTGATTTTCCCACAATGTTTTCTAAAGGCTTCTTTCCCAGGGTCATTTAAAGTCAGGATAGTGAGGTTGTAAAGGGTTAACACTCCACAAAAAATGTCAACTTGTCCAAACTGAAAACATTTGCAGACAAAAATTCAAATTTGGCTCAAATAATTGAATTTGTCTTTGATAGGATAGAAAATATTGTGGGAAAAGGAGAAAATGCTGGTTACCAGCATTTTCTCATATTCCCACAATGTTTTCAAAAGGCTTAGTTCAAACTGCTTAGTTTCCAAAAGGCTCGTTAAAATTGGGGATTGTGTGGTAAAAGGTTAAGACACGCAAGTATGTATATGTTTGAAGAAAATGAAAATAATTTCATATTATGGCAAATGCAAGTATCTACTTGTAACAAGCATGGAAAATATCTGTAAGATTCTTAAATTGCGTCTATTAGTCAATTTATTAAAAGCCTAGTAACAGCCAAAAGTAAGCAGTACAGGTGTTAAAATGCATTTTAATTTAAAACATACCATTTAAAAGTATGAAAGTTATTGTGAAGATGATAAAATGGTATTGTACAGTCGGTCCAAGTGTTAGTTGCTGGCAGAAAAATGAATCTTGATGTCAGGTAAAAAGAAAACAAAAGATTTAGCTACCTGGCAACTTTTTTACGTAATTCTAAAATTCATTTTTCTGCCAGCAACCAATACTTTGTTCGTACAAGAACAGATTGTCATCTTCACAGTGATTTCCAGACTTTTAAACGGTATGAATTAAATGTAAATGGATTTTATGACCTGCATTGTTTACTTTTGGCCACCACTGGGCTTTTAATGTTACAAAAGGTTTCTTCTGTACAGGTGTGATCAATTCAGTTTGCATGGTGATGGGTTAATCATTTTTATATTCATTGTTTCATAAATTAATTTGTGAAAAATTGTGACAAAAGGAAAAACTGCCCATTAAAACAGCATACAATCTGATACATATTTCTCAGCTTACTTCTTTCACATACATCTCCTGAAATAGCCTTTATGATAACAAAACAACATGTACACTTATCTGTTAAAACGAATTTTGTTTTCTTGGTTTGCAGTTTTATTGTATGATGGTTTAAGAGCAATTAAGGTACTTTTTTTGCCACAATATTTTCAAGACAGGTCTGCTACATGACAGAAATTTGTCTGCATGAGATAAAGATTTAAAAGAAATAGTTTAGAGAACCAGATGCCTAAGAATGTACTTTAACACTATCCACTTGTGCATGATATTCCAGCCTAAATGTTCATACTATGGTAACTCTAATTTTAAATTTGATGTACAAGGCATTTCATTTTGTGTTACTAAATAGTGCAAGGATTGTGTTCCTGTAACATATTAAGAAGTTAAAACTATATTTTTGTAAATCTTTAAAAATTTATTGAATCAGTCATTTCCCATGTGATTCACTTGCTGCATACCACTGCAAAACATTGCAGAAATGTAAGAAATTTCTTATTATGAGTAATATATCTGTCACATTGTTTTTTGTCATATTTTCATTTTGTTCTATTTTTTGAATATTAATGGTTACCTGATCAGATTTTTTGAATATTAATGGTTACCTGATCAGATCACTGTAACTTGAAAGATTTAACTCTTTACCAGACAACCAAATCCTGGTTTTGTCCAGATTCAAAACATTTGCAGACAAATTAAATATAGCTCAAGTAACAATTTCTGTCTTAAAAAGGGTAGAAAACATCGTGGGAAAAGCAGAAAATGCTGGTAACCAGCATGTTCTCCTTTTCCCAGAATGTACTGGAAAGCCTTCTTTTTCAGGGTTGTTAAAAGTCGGCATTGTGTGCTAATGAGTGAGGGCATTATGCATTCGGTAATGAATTAATACATTTTATAATTGTTTGGACTTCCACCATTTGACTCATTACTGTTGACACAAATTTGCCGTGAACTACTGAAAACACATCCTCATTATATATAGTTAATTAGTATAAACTAAGTTCAAATACAGAAAAAAAACGTGTGAAGTTATTATTACATATGGAGAAATTTACTCTATTTATAACAATGTCTTAATAATGCCATATTATGTCTATTTCATTTTAATATTGTTCTGGCCTATGTATCATAAATCCTAGAAGTGTAAGTTTGATAGAAGAGAGCATACACACATAATATTGCATTCTTTACTCTAGTCCAAATAAATGTTTAACTCTTAACTCTTTACCAAACGACAAAATTTTAGACTGGTCCAAATTGAAAGCACTTGCAGACGACAAAATAAACGCAGCTCAAAAATTGAATTTGTTTCCAGCAGGGTAGAAAACATTGTGGGAAAAGGAGAAAATGCTGGTTACCAGCATTTTCTCCTTTTTCCACAGTGTTTTCAAAAGACTTCTATCTCAGGGTCGTAAAAACCAGGGATTGTTTGGCAAAGGGTTAAAGCACTGTGTAAATGAAATGTACTTTCTCAGTCATGAAAGAGAACAAAGTATTACAGTCTCATTGCCGTTTTTACCAGAATATTTCACACAATATTGGACTGTATAGATCCAAGTTCAGACTGCATGTTCTGTGCTGTCTGAACTTGATCTACACTGTCCACAAAAAGCAATCTGATGTTTTCTACATTTTCTGTTAAAACATCTAAGTTGTGCCTGTTGAATTAAGGGTTAGATGTAAGTATCAAAAGTGCCGTATGACAAAATAGGATGACAGAAGAATGAAGTCTGTAAAATAGCAAGGGTATCTGTATGACTATGAAATTAAATAAATGAAATACGTGGGGCATGATAAAATTGCATGGGTATCTGTATGAATATAAAATTAAATTAATGAAATAAGAGGGCATGATAAAATTGCAAGGGTATCTGAATGAGTGTAAAATTAAATGAATGAAATAAGTGGGGAATGATAAAATTGCAAGAGATCTCAATGGCTCTGAATTTAAGTGCATCAAAGAAGTCGGGTGTATTAAAATTGCAAGGATATCTGAATGGCTCTGAAATTAAGTGAATCAAAGAAGTGGGGTGTAGTAATATTGCAAGGATATCTGAAAAACTTCAAAAAGAATGAAAGAAAGACATTGGCATGGCAAAATTGCAAAGATATCTGAATGACTGTAAAATTAAATGAATGAAATAAGTGTTGCATGGTTAAATTACAAGGGTATCTGAATGAGTGTAAAATTAAATGAATGAAAGTAGGGCATGGTAAACTTGCAAGGGTATCTGAATGACTATAAAATTAGGTGAATCAAAGAAGTCGGGTATAGTAAAATTGCAAGAATACCTGAATGCCTCTAAAATTAAGGGAATCAAGGAAGTGGATGTAGTAAAATTGTGAGGATTTCTGAACAGCCTAAAAAAAAATCAAGAAAGATGGTGGGCATTGTAAAATTTGGAAAGATATCTGAATGATTATAAAATTAAATGAATGAAATAAATGAGAGATGATAAAATTGCAATGATACCTGAATGACGATAAAATAAATAATCAAAAAAATTGAGCATGGTAAAATTTCAAGGATATCTGAATCACTGTGAAATCAAATGAACAAAATAAGTGGGGCATGATAAAATTTCAAGGATATCAGAATGACGGTAAAATTAAATCAATGCAACAAGCCGGAGATAGTTTTTATTTTTTTCTATCTGTGCTTTGTTATATTTTTGTTTCATGTATCTTGTGTGTAAATAGTAGAAGTATTGTTTATAAGGTCTTAACTTTATTATGTTCATAAAATATTTGTACATAGTTTTGCTAATTAGAAAGGTGTTTTTTGACGTTGAAATGTTGTCACTTAAACTTGAAATTTTCTTTCAAACCTTGTACTCTAGAGTGCCAAATAAATGAGGCTTGGCACAAATTTCAGGTGCTTTAGGGAATGATGTAAATCAAGATTACACAGAACAGACACTGCTGTCAGATCTTAGATCTTTCCTGTCCGATGTTTTTATAGACATATCTCGCCAAAAGAAGCTCAGGCTACAGTATTTTGCATGAGTTTCTTTCTTTGCTAAATCAAAAGTATGTATTCTTTAGGTGTTGTTCATTTGGTATAAACATGCTGTCATGATAAAAGTGGGTCTGTACTGTAAAGTTATTTAACCCATATACAACTGCTTTAAATGTTTCTATCTTGTATACAACTGTTTTAAATGTTTCTACCTCCAGAAAAACATAAACTGTTTCCAAAGGCCAGGGAGCTTGGCCCTGTAACCATCAGTCTGCCTGTCCATGCAAGTTACTTTTGTATCAAATATATTCACTGAAACTACAATCCAATTTTAGCAAAATTTCACGCAAGTGATTCTGCCATGGCCTTCTTCAGATTATCTTCAAAGAATTTAATTCCATTAAAAAGTCTTGTTGCCATGGCATCAAACTTAAAAATATTGAAAATCTAAAAAAAATCACAGCTTTGAATTCTCCTCCCATTGGCAAAATGATTGTTTGCCTGATTATTTTTTCAGATTCTTTTATATAATCTTAATCTGGCAAAGAACATAGCTGGTTTTTGTTTGGCTTAATTTTTGATGATAACAAGCTATCTAACTTCATAATGTTTGAGGGAAGTACAGTAATTCCTGTTTTCCTCATGACAGTATGTTACCATTTAACTACATGCTAAAGACAGTTTTGGGGGCTAAGCTTACTTTCCTTCGACATTTATTTCAATACAATACAAGGGCATCATGGCCCTCTTGTCAATGCTCTTTTGGCTAGAAAATCCAAGAAAATACTGGACAGCTTTTGTATAATTTTGATCTATTTTCTAGAAGTACATGTACCTTCAGATGTCATATACCTGGTAAAAGTTGTCTACCTTTTCTCATATTTAACTTAAAATGATTTTTTTGTTGTTTGAAACAGTAATTTTCAGTATTTCCTTGTTGGAGAATGCCTTACTGCTGTAAATTGGGCTTTAATCCTTTTAATATCATAGGTAGAAACAGGCTATTTGGGACAGAAATTATCAAGATCAGACTGCACGGAACCTGCAACCTATTCTTATATCTGTACCATACACTTGTATAGTAATACTTAACTTTTTACCACACAACAAAAATTTAGACTTGTCCAAAGTTAAAACATTTGCAGGTGACAATTTAAATGTGGCTCAATGATGGAATTTTGTTTTTGATACAGAAAATAATGTTGTGCAAAAAGGGGAAAATGCTGCATTTTCTCCTTTTCCCACAACATTTTCAAAAGGCCTCTTTCTCAGGGTGGTAAAATGTTGGGACAGTGTGGTAAAGGGTTGAAAGAATCCTTCTAGGTATGAGAGGATTGCATTTTCAACTGTTAAAAGAGGATGAGATTTTATATCTGGCAATTATTTGCTGAAGGAGTTGAAAAGAAAGGTCACAATACAGAGGTCCTTCATAATGCTGCTGACAGTTGTTCTGTACTACACTAACTTAACCCTTTACAACACAACCCCAGGTTATAACGACCGGGAGAATGCTTTTGAAAACATTGTGGGATAAGGAGAAAATGCTGGTAACCAGCATTTTCTCCTTACCCCACAATGTTTTCTACTCCATCAAAGGCAAGTTCAATTATTTGAGCTACCTTTAATTTGTCGTCTGCAACTGCCTCAAATTTTGACAAATCTAAAATTTTGTCTTTTTGTAAAGAGTTAATGTAATATTCTGGATTGCTAGATTAAAAAAACAAAATGCTCAATTTTGACTGCATGATCTTAAGGTGAATTAATTACATTTTGACATAGCAAAGTACTCGTAAAGTTATGCTTTGTAATGAATGAATAAAATTATTGGAAATATATGTAGTTCTTATCTTTGATCAACAATGTCACTTATTCTTCATGAAAACCTGGCTTAAACATTCGTACCATCACAAAATACTTAGGTCTGTGTATGCATACTTAAACATCGATTATATAGGAACACTCCAAACAACAACACAGGATGGGTATTGCTCAACAGAATTGACCTGTCACTCATTTATTTTCGTCAATACTCAGTGAATTTTGCAGAGTCATACTCAAAATTTTATCATACAATTTCATATTGGGCTACCCTACAAACAGATGACCCCGCAAAATTCACCCCGTTTTGACAAAAGTAATTGAGTGACAGGTCAGTTTTGTTGAGTATTACTAAAATATATATATATTTAAATAAGATAATAAAAACCCAAGCCAAATTTAAACCTTTGACCCCAGAATTGAAAGCCAATCACATTACCATTACCATAAATATTTATCTGTACCGTTGGAAAGACGTAACTTCTGTAAATTATCTTTGAAAACTTATATTTAGAAAGTTTGAATTGACTACCAATGAGGGTCAAAAGGCATACTAATGAGCGACAGGTTAATTCTGTTGAGTAATAGAAGAATTTCAGATTTTTTGTATATTTAGGAAAGTGGTTTATCATTTATAGGATTCAGTGAATTACTTTCTTGCATATTTCTACTGAAAAAAAAAACATGTGGTTTAACCCCACCAAGTGACACAAAATTGTCTGACATTAAACTATAGTAAGTGAGGTCCAATTTATTTATTAGCTCTGCTGTTTTTGAAGAAAACGACAAGTTGTTGCCGTAGCCTTGGCGTCATTGTCATCTGCATCATCTGTGATGTTGTTACGGTGATGCAAAAAAATTGACATTTTGTAATATCTTTGTTATTACTGAAGATATTTACTTCAAATTTGTACAAGTTGTTAATATCAAAAGGGGAACTCATACAACAGGGGCAGATAACCATCAAAGTATTTTTTGACACAATTATGCCTGTTTTTGACTTAAAACTTTTCACTGAAATCAAACACTTGTAGCCAAGCATTGGCACCCGCATGTGGTGCTATTGTTTTTCATTCTACTGAAGGTCAATTATCCATTAACCCACAATAGAGTGTTTTTTCCTTTTTTTACCTGAAAACCTTTCAAACAACTCCTAAACATTAACAGGTATATAAGTTTTATGATTGTCTAACTTAATCTTAATTTGTTTGTGTATGTGCTGTTCAATGCTATTTTCTTCATCATTTCATGTTTTTCTGAGGTTTCTTTTACCAGTACTTTATAACATTTTTTCCAAGCAAATGGCTGCTTTCCCACACTGTCAAAACTATGTGCAACAGAGAGCAATGACTATCATCAAATCCTGGAAAGTGTTTTGTTGAGCTAAAGAATAAAACCAGCCTTCTCAAGGACTTGGGCCTTGTATATCACCAAGCTACTGGAATCTAGACATAATCCTACTATTTATGGATTAACTCTTTACCAAACGTAAAAAAATTTAGATTTGTCCAAATTGAAAGCATTTGCAGACGACAATTTCAATGTGACTCCAATAATGAAATTTCACCGTGATAGTGAAGAAAACAAGGGAAAAGGAGAAAATGCTGGTTACCAGCATTTTCTCCTTTTCCCACTGTGTTTTCAAAAGGTTTCTTCTGTAGGGTCGTTAAAACCCGGGATTGTTTGGTAAAGGGTTAAAAACAATGGACAGCAATATAATAAGATTGTGAAATATGAATCATTTGCTCGTTTTATTTATATGGAAAAGATGCCAATCTCTGACAGAAAGATGATAACAAACACAAATGTTATACATAGCACTTTCACATATCCATCGAACAACCTTCATTTACACACCAACTACACAACCTTCATTTACACATAGAACATATAAACATAGTCAGTGAGCCCTTTACTACACAACAAAATCATAGACTTGTCCAAATTGAAAGCCTTTAAAGATTACAACTTAAATGTGGCTCAACTGATGAAATTTGTCTTAGGATAGAAAACTAAAAAGGAGAAAATGCTGGTTACCAGCATTTTCTCCATTCCCACAATGTTTTCAAAAGGCTTCTTCCTCAGGGTCGTTAATACTAAGGATTGTGTGGTAAAGGGTTAACAAGTTTTGTTCAAATAATTAGCATTCACAGGACTTTAAACATCATTATGCTTAGAGCACATCAGTCGTTTTTGATTTACTAAAGAAAAATATCATTATGTAATGTGTGTAATAAGAAGTATCAAGCCATTCTCTGTGAAAAGAGAGCTTAATGCATCTGCAAAAAGTATCAACCCATGTAAGGCTGGCATGGGTAAAAAGTTTTTGTTATTTGTCAATTTTCTGCATGTCAAAGGTCCATTGTACCTCTAAATCCATTATTAAACTAAATGGATTTCATGATAGACAGATTTTACTGACTTGTACAAGTACATGTATCTCGTCATATACAATATATATTCATGATAAACATAAACAACCAATAGTAAACCAAGAGCAATAACTGTTACATGTATATTTATAAAACGTAGAAAGTCTACTCTGTATTTAAAGCGGTTAATTTCTTACGATCTTGTTTAAATATATGTAACATTTCTGTCTCAATGTTTTCAATTCAACTTCTATAGATATGTTTTACTTGTCTTTTTGTATAAATTTTTAAAATCCAACTTTAGAGAGTGAATATAACTATCATTAGTAACTCCTAAACTACTAATAAGAAAAAGAGTAAGAAAATGAATAAGTTTTCAATCATTTTCAGCCAATAGTAAAAACCAAATGCTGCAGTTTCATTTTTCTTATCAACTCAAAAATTTCATTTCATTGCACAATGTTGACCATAGATCCGACCGCACTTTCATGGATAAATAATCATGTGATGACTTGCCTGGTACAATGGATCACAAAGATGCATTAAACTCCCTTTTGCTAGAGCATGGCTCAAATTCTTTTCAATCAATACTCTGCACACATCTTTAACCCAAAGTGCTCTAAAGAAATGAACTTTTTCGCATTGAGTGTGAAGCAAGATCAGCCTGCACATACATCCAGTTTGATCTTGCTCTACACTCTGCTGTTCATTCAGTAGGTTCAGTCATATAGATCCCAATCAAAGACAATAAACATAAATTCTATTTCTATAACAATTTAAATTCAGCAGGGTACAGGTTAAAAGAGAAAAACAAACTAAACCATCATTAGTATTGAATGTTGTGACACATTTATTCATAACACATCATGACTATATCAACAATTGTGTTTCCATCATCTTGGAAAGAGATATTATAATACTCTTTGGAAAACTGCAACAGTATTCTGAACCAGACCCTAGGTGAACCTTCTCATGTATTCACTGCTGTAAAAACTACACAGCTTTTGAAAACAAAGTGACCAAGAAACTGTTTATAGGAGTATTTTTTTCCATTCGCCATAAGGTTATCCTGATTGTATTTTCCTACAAATATGGCAAATGTAATCATTTCTTTATAATTAACCCTTTACCACACAATCCAGACTTTTAATGACCCTGAAAAAGAAAGATTTTGAAAACATTGTGGGAAACAGAGAAAATACTGGTAACCAGCATTTTCTCCTTTCCACACAATGTTTTCAAAAGCCTACTTCCTCAAGGTTGGGATTGTGTGGTAAATAGTAATGACATTCTCTTCCCTTCAGATGTGCCTTGTTTCTATGAATTGTTCTATATCTAGAGTTAGATTGATCTTTGCCTTTGTTTACATAGGAAAGGATTAAATGTTTTCCCGATGTTACATCCTGAAAACTGCAAGTACACATGAGGTCAAAAGCTGGCTGGATATATCGGCAGATATACCCTGTAGAGATACATTAAAATCTTGTTCTACCTCCAAAGAGCACCATAAAATAATGATAAATGAAATGATTTTGCTTGCAGCATCATGCTATAGGTAGAGTCTCTCATCTGGGAGAGTGTACATAATTGCTTTAAAACAAATCCACAGTTTTCTCAACACTGTTTAACCCTAAACTCTTCACCACATGACAAAATTTTACACAAGTTAAAATTGAAACTATTTGCTGATGACAAATTAAAGGTGGCAAAAATGATAGGATAGAAAAGATTGTGGGAAAAGGAGAAAATTTTGGTTACCAACATTTTCTCCTTTTCTTTTGTTGATTTGAAAGTCTTCTCTATCAATGGTTGAAACTCAAGATCGTGTGGTAAAGGGTTATGACACTATAGCAGACAGCCTGTATCAAGGTCAGACTGAACAAAACAGTCTGATCTTTAATCTACACCATCTGATTGATAAATCTCTCTGACCAAATACAGCTTTGGAAATAATACTTCTACTATTTGGATTTCTTGGGTATTTTAACCCTATACCAATCAATCACATACTTTAACAACCAAGAGAAAAAGGACATACAAAATGCTGGTGACCAGCATTTACCCCTTTTTCCCAGAATGTTTTCTTCTCTTTGAACAACAAATCCCATAATCTGAACTACGTTTAATTTGCCCTCTGCAAATGCTTTCATTTTGGAAAAGTCTAAAATTTTGCCATCTGGTAAAGAGTTAAGGGTTACACTCCATGATTTAACTCATTACACACTAACAGATTTGAATTAACCCTTTACCACAAAGTCCCAAGTTTTAACAACCCAGCAAAAGAGACCTTTTGAAAACATTGTGGTAAAAGGAGAAAATGCTGGCAACCAGCATTTTCTCCTTTTCCCACAATGTTTTCTATCCTATCAAAGACAGAAGCCATCATCTGAACTACTTTCAGTATGTCGTCTGTAAAGGTTTCTAACTTGGATCAAGTCTAAAATTTTGTCGTTTGGTAAAGAGTTAATCCTTTACTATGCAATCCAGTTTTAAGGATCTTCAAAAAGAAGACCTGAAAACTACCAGAAAAGGAGACATGCTGATAACAGAATTTTCTTCTTTTCCCACACTGTTTTCTACCCTTTCAAGGACTACTCTAACCATTTTAGCTGCATTTGTCTACAAATGCTTTGGGTTTGAAACTCCAAAATTTATGTTATTTGGTAAAGAACGAAAGATTCTCGTTAACACTAGTGAAAACAATGACTGTGGCCAATGAAAAAATTGCACAAGCAATCTATTATTTTGTCACAATGTTTTCAATGATAGTCCTCTGACACAAAAACCAGGTAATGAGTTAACTTAGGATACAAGTTGACCTGTATCTGCTCTAAGTTTACATGGATTGCACAAAGTCTTTTCAATGTTACAACCATACCCCTACACTACAGTGTAAATGATACTGCAAGTCTCTTGCACTATCAGAGAAAATGCTGCAAATCAAAAGTTCTTACTGACTGAAAAACTGAAAATATAAACGAAAGTTGCTTCTGAGCAACAAAAATATTGCTCAAAAAGTAGCCACAGCTTGTTTAGAGTGTAGGCTACTTTTGTGCAGGCTCTCATCAAAGTTAAAGACTTGTATTAAAAGTCAGTCATTTTGCTGCTAAGCTTTTCTGCTAGCACACCAGTAGTTAACTGAGGGATTGTACAAAGAACTTTTCTATTGGAAAGTTTCTCAGAGTTGAACAAAAAGGTTAAGAAGGCAGTAAACCTTGTGACTGGTCAATAGACAAAAGACTTAAAATTTCATCATACTCTTAAGTTTCAGAATAACAGGGTTCCTGAAGAAAGAATATCTCAATGACTACTCAGCATAAATCTGGGGATGTGTGAATGTTCCATGTCAATATGTATATTCAACATGAATAAATCCTAATACATGAGTGCATGGTAAGAAGTTTTGACAATACAGCAGTTTATCAGTACATTTTTTTTTGCCTTTCACCAAACTGTTTTAAAACGAGGTCTGCTGTTAGATGAAAAGAGGTCTAAAATCTGCAAGAATAGAGTTTAGATTAGAGAGATACTTTCCTTTAATTGATAAATTCTACAGAAAAATTCTTTCACTTTTTTTTTTTTTTGAAAATATGTTTTTTATCATTTTCAAGATCGTCATCTATCTGCGTAGCAACCTTCTCAAGTACGTAACATTTCACCTGACATTGTTGTTAATACAGTAAAATACCAGCTTATGGCCACAAGAGCTTACAAAAAAATTTAAAAGCTTGACTGATTTGGACTTTTCCAAAATAACAATTTTATTCTTAGGCCACAGAAGAACATGTTAACCTTTTACCACGAAATCCCAAGTTTTAAACACCCTAAAAAACAGTTCTTTTGAAAACATAGTGGGAAATGGAGAAATGATGGTAACCACCATTTTCTCCATTTCCTACAATGTTTTCTATCCCTTAAAATACAAATACCATCATTTCAGCTGTATTTCAGTAACTAAGGCCTTCCAGATGGCCAAGTCCAAGATTTTGTCATTTGGTAAAGAGTTTAGAACATGTGCCATACAATGTGTCTTAACAAAGTCCGCCAGAGTTACAAAATGCACTACTCCACTTTCCAATAGAACAGTTCAATGAGGTCTGTGCTAGTGAGCAGCAATAGGCTGATTAGGGTTATGATATAAGGAAGTCGGTAGAGACGGTCTGTCTTCAAGCTTGTCATACTCCAAGTAAAAATCTTTCCCGATTTTCCGCCACTGTGCGACATCAAAAAAGTAGTAGGTGCCCTTTTCATATGTGTTTGTCTTTAATATGGGCTCAACCCCCGGTGCTCTGGTGATCCATACACGCTCTTCTTTATGATATCTCCAGTCTCTGTTATATCTACAAATACAGCATGGACATTTACTGTTTACTTTTCGAAACAAGTTTGCAACACGCAATTTTTGAAAATACCCTTGTAAAATATAGGTACTGACCCTTTACCACACAACAGAATTTTAGACTGGTCCAATTTTTAGACTTTACAGACTACAAAACAAATGTCAATCAAATGATGAACTTTGTTTTTAAGAGTAGAAAAAAATTGACAGGAGAAAATGCTAGTCACAAGCATTCTCTGCTTTTCCCACAATGTTTTCAAAAGCCTTCTTCTACAGGATTGTTAAAAGTCTGGTTTGTGTGGTACAGGATTAAAAATAATTTAAGAATCTAGGCAAGAAAATTGCAGACTTGATCAGTTTGAGTGTGTCTGTAAAGGACTAGTCTAATATATTCTAAATGAAGGGATTTTGTCTTGGAAAAAGTTGGAAACACTATGAAGAAAGGAGAAATACTTGTCATCTTCTTCCAAGTTGGAAAATCACAGGATCATTAGGTAAAAACTTAAGAGTTGTGAAGATATGGTCATGTTGAATAGGCTCAGTTTCTTTAATTCAATCACAATCTTTTTGCACCTTGAAAACCTATATGTTGCAATGTCTAAGATTAAATTAACCAACAATTTTCATGCTTGTTCTTTTTTTTTTAATTCCAAGACTTGCTATTTGATTGGCTGAGACAGGATGTTTTTATCAATAATACAGCTAGTTTTGAAATTAAGAATTAAACATTAAGCTGTCCTTACCAATAATACAGCTAGTTTCCAAATTAAGAATTAAACAGAATTCAGAACAGTTGATTAATATGTCCGTTTTGAAAAAAAAGTAGAAACAAATTAGTGGCTGACCATTCTGAATTAAGTCACCACTTGTGACACATAAACTCAGCCAATCAATTGGTAAATCTTAAATTTTGACTTGGACATGATTCTAGAATGTTTGGTGAAGAAATGAATCTTGCATGTTTGATCAATATTGTCACGACAAAAAGTATTGGCACCACTCCTTGATACAGGTCTATATTTACTTTTGATGTTTTCAAATTATCAAAGGGCAGTAAAAAAATCATTAATCTACAGAGATGTAGAGATGAGTAACTGAATTTTTTATTTGTTTGTATGAATGAGAGTTTAATGCCGTTTTTAGAGCTTAGGTCACATCACTGCAGTCAGTGCACATACACATGTGTTTCCTGGCTTTCTCACACCAGTACTGACACAACTTTCTCTCCAAGTCACTGACTACTTTTTCACATGCATCAGAGGTAGAGGAATTCCCAAAAAGAAACTTTGCCTCAACCAGGTATTGAGTCAGATAAGCTTACCACTGACCTACTCAGCCTGGCCTGAATTTCTTGTCGCCCTGGGTAAACAAGAAAACAATTGCTTTCTCTGTAATTACTTACAATTCTGCTGCAGCTGCCAACTGTAGAACATCCCCACCATTCATATAAAACAAGTAAAACAGCAAATCTTCCCCATATCTGTTTAACTTTATTGGTGCAAGCTGAAAGAAAAACTGACTTTATGTTTCTGGTACAAAGTACCTTTCCTCCCACCTGAAAGTATTGTCCTTTAAATCTTCACCAAACCACAAAATTTTAGACATGTCCAAACTGAAAGCACTTCCAGATGACAAATAACACATGAATTTATTTGGGTAGTGTAGAAAACATTGTAGGAAAAGGAGAAAATGCTGGTTGCCAGCATTTTCTCCATTTCCCATTATGTTTTCTAACCTTCCCTAAACGAAATTTCTGTCTTTTGAGTCACATTTATTTTGTCATCTGCAAAATGCTTTGAATATGGTCAAGTCTAAATTTTTTTCCTTTGGTAAAGAGTTTAATTGCTTTGATTACAATCAAATTCCCACAAAATATGTCATATCAATGACCCACACTGTCCACTTTGTTGTGCCATCATAACAAAACTGTTAAGGCTAGGCCTGTATCAAAATCTGACAAAATCTGTCTTATTGACTCTTTCTTTCAAGTAAAAATCATCAAGCATAGATGTCAACTGAATACATTGTAGGGGGAAAGCTCTGAATGAACAATTTGTCCATATGCCAAAATGTTGTCTGGACTAATTCTATGCAATGGCAATTCACAAAGTTAATAAGTTCACCTTTAACCAGATCACAAAACTGAACAAATCCATGTGACTGAGTTTGCACAAATCATTGCAGCTCTAATGATGGAACAATCTTTCATAAGATAGAAAACATTGCAGTTTACGGCTTTTTCTCCATTTTCCACATATGTTTTCAAAAGCCTTCTTCCTCAAAGTCAGGCCAAGACAAAATATAAATTCGGTTCTGGTGACCTGACTGTGTCTAATTCTTAAACCCTACCTTAATCATTTTTTTCTCACCTGTTAATCATGATGCAGGCCATAATTGTTATTGTTGTCCTCAAAAAGGACAACATTCTATGTCGTTTTGACTCTATTAATTGCCCCCTGGGTGTGTTTGGAAAAATAATAATTTCAAAAAATATAATAATTTTCCAACCTATAGACCCTAATTCTCAAAAGTATGTAACCGAAACCACACATATTTTGTTTTGGCCTCATTATAAAATGTAATCTTTTGGTAATGTGTTAACAAAACAAAACATGATCAAAGTTGGTTGTGCAAGATTAAACAAAAAAAAGTTACATTCAAGTATGTCTGATAATTCAACAAGCATAATATCATGAAAAAGAATACCTTGTCTCGTACATAGATATTAGTCAAATACTCTGCTGGAACATGGAAATCTGAAGAAAATATATTTATATATTAGCTGTCATTTAACAGTAAGCCTAATCAAAAACAAAAATCTCTGTTACTCTCTGACATTGTTGTCTGGGATGTATGCAGTTCCTTGGTATTTGACTGAAATTATGATTTCTCGTAGGTTTGTTAGTTTGGTCTTTACTAAGGATGGGAACCAAATGGTTAGTCTAAAAACGGCCAAAGATTCAAATATGACATTCATATATGAACATTCTTTTCACATTTATGTGCTTAGAATATGTTTGTCAAAGAAAAAAGAAGTTCTCATGCAGCAATAAGATCCCACACCTGGCACTCAACTGTGTATTTGTCAAAGTGTTGATTACACATGTTGAACAGTCTTTAGCACCTCTTTATCATGTAATGCCTTAGAATGGGCTACTATTCATTGTCTGCAATGAATATCACTGTCCCATTTTGATCGGTTATGTTTGACACCATTAGTTTTATCGGCTGACCTTTTACTTTGTCAATGTTTAATTGCTTGTGGTTGTTGTAGATGTTTTTAAGTTTGTTGTTGTAGGTAAATTTACTACCACAAGAATACATGTTGCAATGTAACTATTTTTTAAATTCTAAAAATAAAATTAAAAGTTTGACCACAAGGCTTCTTCAGTAAACTTTCAATTATATTTAACCGAATATTTATGACGCTTGTAACAGCAGCACTCACCCTTTCTCAAAGATGGCAAACAGGAAAGTAAGATCTTGCCAGGAGTGAAGTAGAATATTTACAGGCAACTGACTGATTTTGCATTCACTGAGGACCTTTTCTCTTTGTAAAGGTTAAAAAACTAGCGAATAAAATGTTCTGATCCACATGGGTGATTTGATACTGTTAGATCAATGTCTGGCTATATGTGTACCAATAACCTTACATTCATATTTCAGACACCGAAACAAAATTCCAGAATTCTTGAAAAGAATATTCTCATGTATAGGAATATCAAAAACAAATATTCAAATACATGTTTTTTTGTATTCCTGCCCATCCCTAGTCTTAAATGCTGTTTCAACAGTATTTCATTTATATCATGAGAACCACTCTTGAAAATATTATGAGGAATGGAAAATTACACTTTCCTTCAACCACATTGAATAATTTAGTTCTGCCACATTTTTTTTTTCACAAATATGCATATATGCATATACAGTGAATTCCGCTTATTCGTAAGTCGTATTTGTCAGAGAAAATATTGCAATAAAGCGGTCGGCCTGATTACCCGATGCCTCTATTCAGACCAGAAGTCCGACCTTCGATGCAGACGATTGTTTCCTTCCAATGACAGACGTTCAGCACTGGGATCACCATCATTTATTTTTAAGACTTTTTTTTTAAATGTGTATTTTAAAATTAATAACTTCAATTTTTTTTTTTTTAAGTTCTTTTTTACCTATCAAGTGCATAGAGCGCCCGGAAACAATCCTCGCTGTTGGCGATGGTAATGCTTTGTTTGACATGAAATCCAAAACAAACTCATTGAAAACACAAGTTTCGACGCATATCTCCAGTTTCCATTTGTCTAACAATTGCAAACATGCGTACATGTATATTCTTAACAAGACATGATCATGTTACGCACCCTTATAACCCCCGACTTGCCATCTGTTTGGTTGCATGGGTGGGTAAATTCTGTGTGACGTCACAGACTGATTGCCGTATAGACGATTCCATTTTAGCTACCAATTAAAGCCATACTACTCAAAGCAGACCTATATACAAAGCTATCTTTCTTGTTTTTCACACATAAATTATAGTCAGTTTACATTCATGCATGTCATCAAATTGTTTGTCACAAATTGGATTATCAATGAACCACCAACACAGACAAACAGTGAAGTTCATCTTTTTCAAAGTTTGTAATAAATGGACAAGTGATACGTTATTATGATCGATCTTTCTCTATAAAAGGTGAAGTGCCGAAATCTTCTACAGTTGCTTTCACAGGAAAGCGTAGATCAAGATCAGACTGCAGAGAAAGTGCAGTCTGATCTTAGATCGACTATGTCTGCTTTTTGACAAAAACAAAATTGAAGTAGCCACTTTTCCGCCATTTTTCCTGCCTGAAAATTTCCATTTCATTAATCAGATTAATCAGTGCTCTTTATGTAAGGTGCAAAACCTGGTACCCGATATCTAGCGTAACCGTCCAACAATTGATATGAAGATCGGCAACAGTGTTATAACATGCATAGCAAAATACCGCAGCAATGCTGTCAAACAGCCGCTGATTAAACACGCTCCTGTTTCAAAATGTCGGCAAATAGAAGACGTTATGTAACCATCATTACAATTTATGAAATGAAAAGGATAGCATGTAACAAAGCAAGAATTTATTTTCTTAATGATTAAATCACAAAAATGATAATTCCAGGTCAACATTGACTCGTCATATGCATGCTGTCGCAATGGTTTATAACTGCGATTCTCTGTATGCTTTGAAATTTCACCCTTATCTACAAATGAAAATTATTTTTTGTGGAGAGACGTGCAATTTTTCTTTGTCTTACGCCTAAGAATTGCTAATAAACACTAGAATTTTGAATCTTTTGCAAATTTTTTTGTTGCAAAAAACCAAAATTTTCCATTTACGGGATCCCGATTAAGCTATGAAACTTGTCTAAATAGGAAAAGGATCGTGCTGGACCAACTCTTGTTATTATCCGAAAATCCTGATAAACAGGGTTGCGATTAAGTGGAATCCACTGTATAACACCCCGGTTCAAGTTGATAAACTTAATGTGTTCAACGTTGCTTTGAGGGGATAAGGAGTTTTTACACTCCTAAAAACAGAACAGATCATGTTCAGTATGCAACCATTTTGCTTTTTTCTTCTAAAAATATCCATTTAGTTTATTCTGAAGGTAGGTCTCACATGATTTACCCCATAACATAGTGTTACTGAAGACAACTTGTGAAGCTAAAACAGAGAAGACAAAGAAAGTACATGTATACACATACCTATATCCTGAGGTCTGCACTGTAAACCTACCCATGGAGACTGGAACGTACTGTACAAATTACTGTAAATGACAAATCATTTATTAAAACTTTACCATGGAATCTCTCCTTTTTACAGTTCTAGGGAAAAAGGCCTTTGGATAGATTAGAGAAAAAGGAGAAAGTAGTGACCCACACATGTGTTTCTACTCTTTCCAATTCCTTTATTTGCGTTATATTTGAGCCATGTTCTGACAAAAGGGGGCTTAATGCATCTCCGTGATGCAGGACACCAAGCAAGTTATCTATTGATCGTAGATCCATAAAATCCATTTTGTCTAACAATCAACAGAATCATTCTGTAGGCTAGTCCTTTGACATACGGAAAATTGACCAATTGCGAAAAGTTTCAGCCCAGGTCAGCCTGCACGGACTGCACAGGCTGACCTTGGTCGATACTTTTCGCAGATGCATCAAGCCCCCTTTTCACAGAGCATGGCTCATTTATATTCGTTATCTGCTCATGCTTTTCATTCGATCATATAGTTTTGTTGTCTGGAAAAAGTGAGACACATAGAAAGAAAAACTATTACAATTATCATTTCTAAACATGACACAAGATCAGACATGGGGTAATCATAATCAGTAATTTAATCGATTATTAATCGATTAACAATTCCCAATAATCATGAATTAATCAATTAAGTAGCTTTTTTGTGATTAATGATTAATAAATTTAATCGATTATTGGTGGAAAAAATGGCAGTAATCATTATTTTACGATTACTTTATGATTAATTTGGTTGTATGGGTCTGAAACTTGGTCTTTAAAGTAAGGTGGACATGCAGATAAATCATACCTATTGCCTATTCACACCTAATCATGGCAGTAAATAGCCAAAGGACATGTTGTGTTATGATTTCACACATATTTGGGTTTTTATTGCAGGGGATTAAGAGATAATTGCATTTAAACCCTGAGAGCCCTGTTTAACAATTGGAAAATGTTTTAAAGTACAACAGTGAGATTGCTCACTCATTATTTTCTCACAATCAATTCATGTGAAATCTAGTACAACTAACACACAACAGTTTGTTTAGTTGTTCATAAAGGACTTAAATGAACATGTCTAAATTTAATATCAAGGAATATTTTAAATTTCCGGATGATGCCCCAGAGTCTGGGACAGTAAAAGCACAATGTTTGCTTTGCAATTCAACAATATCTGGAAATGTGAAGACAACTTCCAATTTTGTTACCCATTTAAAAGGTGAGTATTTTTATCATTGTGACTTGAATTTCAGAATCCAATACTAAATTGGCCCAACTGCTGTGTGTACTATATGAACTAAAAAAATATTTGACTTGTCAGACAAACAGGGTCTATCTTGGAACTTAAATCACTGGTTTTCATGACCCCAAGATGATTTATCTAAGAAAACATTGTGGGAAAAGGAGAAGTTGCTTGTCCCACATCTTTTTTCTATCCTATGGCTATCTCCTCTTCATTTAACTTTTTAATTGACAATGAAATTTTATACTGGTCCAAATTGAAAGTATGTGCAGACATCTGTAATTATAAGCGAGTTAAAATGTAAAGGAGTTCCTTATTGGGAGAATACATTTGGTAATAAAAGAAATTGCTTGTTAAAAGCATTTCCTCTTATTCCCATAATGTTTTTTTTTGTTGTTGTTTTTTTTTGTATTTAATAAGTACTAGGTATGAGTAACTTTTGTATGTTCTTCTTTTAGAAAAAACACAGAGAGGTTTACATAAAACTAGGAGTTGGGGAGAAGTCAATAGATAATTACCTACAATGATCTACACAACCTTCCACAGAAAAGTATCGACCAAATCATCCAAAGCAAAATTTCATTTTTGATAGCACATTTGATATTTGACTGTTTGTGTTAGTAAAGCTTTTGTAATTACATGGATATAGTATATGATAAGACAATAAAATAATGTTTTCACTTTATCACTATTTTTGTTTCAACAAAACCCTTTATCTATGATTAATTGATTAATAATTGATTACTCACTCAAAATTAACGATCATTAATCGATTAATGAGATTTTTTTTCTAAAAATAATTTAATCAATTAATAATCATTGGTGCAATAATCATTAATTTAATCGATTACTTTTTCAAATAATCAACCCCATGTCTGCACAAGATACAAATATTGCAATTTCCCAGGGCTGATTTGAAAGTAACACAATTCCTGACTGGCTCAACCATTTAGTTTAACCAAATGGTTTAGCCAATCAGATGTGTTACTATCAAATTTAGAAAATCTTGGAGAATAAGACAAAGAATATTCTTAAGAATGGTTGGTAAAAACAGACCCTGTATGAGGGGGATGGTGTAGATCATTGATTGATTTGTATATTTTTTGTAGTGCAGGACCAGGGGCATGTTCAGTATTCATAAATGCCACTATTCTAAAGATTCATCACGTAGTTACTTTTAATTTTCATGTAAAACAGAAAAAAGGGAAAAAATAGGTATGATCTGAGAAAATCTATCTTTTTAAAGTCTTTTCAATCCAGGGGAAAACGGTTCAATTCTCGCAATTGATACCATCACCACAAATGGAATATCATCACTAATGTGAAAGAAATTGTAGTAATTCTAAACATTTGAGTAATACTCTGTGAAACAAGAGGACCATGATGGTCCTATATTGCTCACCTGAGTACTAAGCAGTAAAGGTCTAAAATAAAGATAAATACCAAATATCGAGGTTCAAGGCCAAATGATAATGAAACAAGAGCAGCAAATTGTCGCAAGATATGCCCGTCTCACTGCCAGTTGTCAAGGAGGTATAATAATTGCAAAGGGCAGGTAATGCAACAAACATGTTTACCAAGTCTCAAGTCAATTTGACTTGAGACTTCAAAGTTCCGTTCCAGACAAGCAAGAAATACCATAAAAATGAAGATCGGAGTGGAATTACTCAAAATCCATGCTAGGTAGAGTTATTGTTCATGTGCACTGTACTCGGGCCTAAAAAAAAAATACCTGTG
This sequence comes from Hippopus hippopus, assembly GCA_946811185.2. NCBI lineage: Eukaryota > Metazoa > Mollusca > Bivalvia > Cardiida > Cardiidae > Hippopus > Hippopus hippopus. The sequence continues at coordinate 51,342,965 of OX328101.1, read as the reverse complement.
TTTCGGGTTTCCCGACCCTACCTAGAAAAATGCTGCCGACCCTAAACTTTTTTTTTTCACTACGATCGAAAAAAAAAATTGTTAGGTGCGATCAAGGTACATCTCGGTATTTTTTGGCTGTTGCAATTTCGTTCCCTGTCACTCGTCTGCATCGAAATATACTAACACCTGTTGTATGTCCCGTAGCCGTCCAAAAGAGTTGATACGAAGATCGATAACAAACTAGGTTTTGTCTAGTTACATACCAAACATGCGTACACGCCATAAAATGCCAATCAATCAAATGTCAACTTTGCCACGCCCCATCTGCAAACTCGGGAATCACGCACGAAATTTAGTGCTCTCATTTCGTGGCCTTCACTATCTATAGAACAGTTCATGAACATGTATTAAGGAACTAAAAAACATCTTGTGCACCAAACTCAACTAAAATGTTAACTGTCACGAGAATGAACTGTTCTGAACAGCATAAATGACCAGTTCTAAGTCAAATGTCTTCAGTTTCTGAAGCGCAATGAAGGGGACAGATAAAAGTCAAGGCGGCCATTGGCCCTTTCTTTACAGTAGCTCTACAATACCTGAATAGCTAAAATTAAGACCTTTTGGTGCCTTCTATCAGTTTACATGCACCTTTGAGGACAGATTAGGAATTTTTCAAAAACTTATCTCATAAAGTATCTGAAAATATTGAGTGTCTTTATAAAAGGGTTTTACTCTCAGTAGCAGCGAGTGTTCTGGAAAAATTGTTCAGTCATAAGTGACAGAACGAAATAGGTCACGAAATTCTCTGATCTAAATATAGATCAGAATCTTGTCACATTATTCCAGTATGGTTATGTGACTTTTTGGCATCTACACTATGTCACATGTTGGGAACTTTTCAGGATTAAACTTGAACTTTAAACGGAGAATTTAAATTGGGCACGTATTGAGTTTAAAATGGTAATAAGAAATTTGTCACTAAAACTGATCTTTCCTTTAGAAACATGCATACTGTCTGCTTTTGTTGCATTTCGTAAATTAACAGTGGTTACTGTTATTTACACTCAAACGAGCAGTTGACACAAAATGGTGACGTCATTCACTTTATAGTTCACAAGGAAAGTGGGATATCATTTCGGGTTCAAAAACAGGTACTGCTCCAAAACTGGTCGGTCTACAAATCCATATGTATTTAGCGACGGCCGAACAGGCTGCCAGTTTTGCATTAAAGAAAAAAACTGACATATTTCTCGTTGTATAACCAATATGATATGCGATAGCCACCCGGTGAGGTAGCCAATTTACAAAAATTGAAAAATTAGGAATTAAAAAAAAGTCTAGGGACGGGTCTTTATCTGATATCGCAACATTTAGGCAAATTAAGGGGTATAAAAGCCGATAAGATTGTATCACACTGTATGAATTCAAGCGTCCCTTCCCTGGGACTAAAACTTGCCTCCTGCTGTCAACAACTACAAGAGAGTAGCGAAAGTGCAGCATTTTCATATGACCAGTGACTCCGGGTTTTGACGCTTGGAAAGTTGAAATGAACGTTTTTGACGCTCAAAAATTATCTTTCTTTGAGTCAATCTGGTGCATGTGATTATCGGCTAAAGCTCCATATGAAATAGTCTAGCTCACATGCATACGGCAGAATAATGGGCTTTAATAAACACATTCAGTAACAAATGTGAAAAACGCGCGCTGCTCTGTTTATCACAGCTCGTGAACCTGGCGAGTCAATTATGAAAACGTGATATAGATGTTGGTCCACTTATCTGGTGTAAAGTGATAGGTTTGAATGTTACCTGCTACCATAATTGACAAATTCAAGACAAATTATGAGGTAATACTCCTCAAAAATTAATTGACATTCATAAAAGAGCACTGGAAAAAAACGCGAAAACCAATGACACAACAAAGGCCATTTTGGCATCGTCCGATCAGACACTTAAAACTCTCTTTACATCTTTAATAATTAATTTAAACAGTGAATTTACACAAATTTCTGTATAAAACAATAATAAGTGGAAGCTAAAATCTCTATTTTTGAAATCTTGACATGGTCCATGTATAAAAAAAAAAAAAAAAAAAACTGGAAAAAATTTTTTTTTTCCTGACCGACCCTACCTACTGCATCTAGGACTGAAACCCGAAACACAGATATTTTTTTTTTAGGCCTTGGTAATATTGCAACAAACATGCATACCAAGTTTGAAGTCGTTCTGACTTGAGATGACAAAGTTATATTCCGGACAAGCACTAAATGCTGTAAAAATGCCATTCAAAGGGAAATAACTCAAAGACAGCATGAGGTAGAGTTACAATTCTTGTGCACTGCACTTCCAAATATTGCAATAAATAAGCATACCAAATTTCAAGTTATTCCTACTTAAGATGACAAAGTTTTGCTCCAGACAAGCAAGAAATGCAATAAAAATGAAGGTCAAATGGGGAATAACTCAAAATTCATGCTAGGAAGTGTTATGGTTCTTGTGCACTGCACTCCGTAATTTTCAACAATCATGCATACAAATTTGAAGATGTTCAGGCTGGAGATGACAAATTTATATTCCAGACGAGCAGAAAATGCTGTAAAAATGATGATCAAAGGGAAATAACTCATAGACAGTACGAGGTGGAGTTATGGTTCTTTCACACTGCACTCCGTAGCATTGCAACAAACACAAATACCAAGTTTCAAGTCAATCGGACTGGAGATGACAAAGTTATGCTCCGGACAAAGAACTATTCTAAAGAACTTTCTAATTCAAGGGCAAATAACTCCAGTCGTTCCGGTCCGATTAGACCCATAATGGAACTCATCCCAGATCTTACAGTCATATATATTTTGACCAAGTTTGGTGCTCATTGGTTGATATTTGTAGATGCTAGAGTGTAAACAAAGTCAAATATAGCAATATTTCTAATTCAAGGGCAAATAACTCCAGTTGTTCAGGTCTGATTAGACCCATAATCGGTCTCATCCGAGATCTTATGGTCATATATATTTTGACCAAGTTTGTTGCCGATTGGTTGATAATTGTAGATGCTAGAGTGTAAACAAAGTCAAATACAGCAATTTTTCTAATTCAAGGGCAAATAACTCCAGTCGTTCTGATCAGATTACACCCATAATCAAACTCATCCAAGATCCTATGGTCATTTATATTTTGACCAAGTTTAGTGCTGATTGGTTAAAAATTGTAGATGCTAGAGTGTAAACAAATGCAAATATAGCAATTTTTCTAATTCAAAGACAAATAACTCCAGATGTTCTGGTCCGATTAGACCCATAATCGAACTCATCCGAGATCTTATGGTCATATATATTTTGACCAAGTTTGGTGCTGATTGGTTGATATTTGTAGATGCTAGACTGTAAACAAAACAAGAAGATTTTTAAAGATTTCCTTCTTTATCTCTATGTGAAATCCAAGAACCCACAGCATAGGGCCAATTTCCATACTATGGCCAAAATTTGAAGTATTTTGGTAAAGGGCCACTAGATGATTCTACATGCCAAATATGAAAGCTCTAGCCCTTACGGTTTGGGACAAGGAGATTTTTAAAGATTTCCTTCTTTATCTCTATGTGAAATCCGAGAACCTACAACATAGGGCCAAATTCGACACTAGGGCCATAATTTGAAGTATTTTGGTAAAGGGCCACTAGATGATGCTACATGCCAAATATGAAAGCTCTAGCCCTTACAGTTTGGGACAAGGAGATTTTTAAAGATTTCCTTCTTTATCTCTATGTGAAATCCGAGAACCCACAGCATAGGGCCAATTTCCACACTAGAGCCATAATTTGAAGTATTTTGGTAAAGGGCCACTAGATGATGCTACATGCCAAATATGAAAGCTCTAGCCCTTACAGTTTGGGACAAGAAGATTTTTTAAGTTTTTTCTTTCGGTTGCCATGGCAACCAGAGTTCTTCATGGATTTCAAATCTTTGAAGTATTCTGAAAGTGAATCACCTAAGGATCATTTCTGTGAAATTTCATTGAAATCTGATTGGCGGTTTAGGAGGAGAAGATTTTTTTGTAATTGTGGACGGACGGACGACGGACATTGACCGATCACAATAGCTCACCTTGATCACTTCGTGCTCAGGTGAGCTAAAAAGAGGTTTCTGCATTCTACCTAATGATTGAGTTGGTTGCTAGACAAAATGGATTTTAATGATCCATAATTATGGTTGATATACTGCAGAACAGAGATGCATCAAACCCCCATTTGCCAGAGTGCCAGTCATTTACAAATTAAAAAATCACTGTAAATCTACACTCAAAGTAATCAATAGCTTATAAAAGGCAAAAAGAAAATTTATTCTGACAACAAAAAATTTACTTGACAACAACAGGCTGCTATATAGAATACTTTAAAACTTACTCTGGAGAATTGATATTCAGACCTAGCGTTGTTAAATCCAACCCGGAGGTAAATGGTTCAAGGCTTGGATCAGTCTCCACCGATCTAATAACAGATAACAAACCAACAATACCAAACTGGTCTGGCACCATTTTGGGTGGGATATTTGTTATACGCCCTGGAGAAAAAATGAAAGAAACATACATTCATATAGTTCTTTGGTTTCAAATGACTGATTGGAGTTTAATGCCATTTTAAAAGCTTAGGTCATATCATGCGGTCAGTGCACCTATGCATATGTTTCCTGGCTTTCTCACACCAGTACTGACACAACTCTCTTTCAAAATCACTCATTACTTTCTCATATGCATCAGAGGTGAGAGGCTAAAAATCGGACAGAAAGTTTGCTTCAACCGGGTATCAAACTCACAACCACCACTAACCACTGAGCTACCGGGGCAGGCCTGTTTCAAATGAATAAATACTATTAACCCTATACCACTTAAAGCCATCTTTTAACGACCATGAGAAAAAGGCCTTTGAAAACATTGTGGGAAGAGAGAAAAATGCTGGTAACCAGCATTTTCCTCCTTACCCACTGTTTTTTGCCCTTCCGAAAATAACTTTTTTGGCCCCCATTTCATTTGTTATCTGAAAATGCTTCCATTTTGGACAAGTCTAAAATTTAACCATTTGGAAAAGAGTAAAATTATACAATCGGCGATAATCCAGAAACAGCAAAGAGGAGGACCATGGCTATCCTTTTTATGCTAACCTGAGTTAATAGGACCAAGACCTTAGCATGGTAAGACAGGTTCCTTCCCCAGTCCAAGCTTGGATCCTACATTTTCTGTTTTTGCTAACTTACTTAAGCTATACATAGATGGTATATGCATAATAACTACAAATGAAATATCAACATTCAGGGCCTGGAACTTTTATCAATTAAGAAGACTTCTTAATAAATCAATGTAAATTGCTCCGCGTAAATCATGTGACCTCTTGGGGTCAGTTTGGACCCTATGGACATGATTTGATTAAGTCACATAAAAGACTCCTAGATAATGCTACATACAATATACATACAATATAAAACTCTAGGCCATGGGAAATAGAAGCCCTTAGTTCCATCTGCCCAAAAATAGGTCATGTTTATCATTTTCATACACTTTGTAGTAATTTTGATACTGGTAATCCATGCCAAGTTTTAATTCTGTGCAAAAATACAGACTTTGTGACAGAAAGACTGACAGACAGGTGAAACCAAGACAAATACCATCCTTGCCAAAAGTTAGCTGCACTGAAAATACTATATCTCAAAAATTGTTAACATTATGATACACTGATGAATTCTTTTTTTTGCAACATACCATCTGCATGCACTTGAATTCCTTTACGTACACTGGTTCCAAATTTATCATTTCCTGGTTTCTCATCGTTGTTTAAAGCCTGTTCATACGATGGTCCTGATAGCAAATTCATAGGCTGAAAAAACAAGGTTAAATATCCAATAGAAAAATATCATGATGTAATAAAAAGACATCACATTGATCATGGGCTTACAACTGTTTCAATAAGCCCTTACATAGGGTATATTTACCTCCTACATAACAAAGTATTTATGTAGGTAATAAATAATAATTAATATCATTATCATGTTTTTCATTAATGACACACCAGCTTGATTAGCTGTTATAACACAGATGTCTGCATCCTTAACACAGGATACATATTTTTAATGTTAGAGTTCAGATGTTTTAAAAAACATGTACAGGCATTACTTGTTGCCAGTAGTTTCACAAGTGCTTCATTTTTGGATACATTTTGTTCTAAATTGTCACATTTGGTGACACTGGTATATCGCAAGTGGGAGCCCTGTATATCTAAGTTGCACAAACCTCCTCCAAGATGTCATCAAGACAAACAAGTTCAATGAACAATGGACTGACAATATGCTCCCAACATACACACATGATTTTTTCTAATATTTGACCTAATGACATACTTTTGAACACTAGATGACCCACTATCAAGTGTATGAGATATTTTCAAGACCAAGATTCTGATCTAGTTTATTGAGCACAGGACAAAATGTGACCTCTGTAGAGCAAACAAAGTCAAACTTTACCGTACAACTAAGGATGGACACAGCATCATCATAAAAGACGATTTGCACTCTAATACTCGGGTGAACTAATAACAGAATCTTACCTTTTGTTTCAAAGGGTCTTTATTTGTTGAAGTGGGTGGGTCTGATACAAACATGGATAAAGTACCTGCACATTAAATGAAAATTTCATTTCTAAATCATATCAAAGAAATTGAGCATAAGCACATTCTTAGTTGATATCAAACCTTATCAAAGCAAGTACTACTACAAAATCTGGCCCACTGACGACCAAAAAGATCAAGGTCAGACTAAAATGAATGTGTAAGAGTTTTGGTTTGCACTATCAAATACTTTTTTTCAAGAACTCAAGTTTTGAGCACAAAACGATGGTGAAAAAGTAGGTTTGTCCATAAGGCTTTGAAAAGTAAGAGCCCTATCTTTCTCATTATCCCTTAATCACATTATCCCCTACCCTTAGGAAAATGTCTTTGGAAAACATTGTGGACACAAGTTTTCTCCAATTTTCACAATGCTTCCTACCCTTTCAAGGATAAACCTCATCATTTGAGCTACATTTTATAAGTTGCCTGCAAGAGCTTCAAACACAGACATGTCTAAAAACTTTTCATTCGTCAAAGAATAACATATTTATTTCATTATTTCAGCACTAGTGAAATCAAATACAGTACTACAAACATCTAGGTCTGAGCAAAAAAAAAGATGATATAAAGTATGCCAATCACTCACTTTGAGCACCAGGTAAAGCTGGGAAATCTTCCTGCTGTATCTGAAATTCTGGAGTTTGATCTTGGACGGGATTCTTGTTTACCATACCAACTAGGAAAAATAGAGAAATGTATGTATATAAAACTGCACATTTATTGGACACTGTCGTTAGTTCTTATGAATATGAGTATGAAAGAAATAGCAATAACCCTGAGAAAAAAAGCTTTTGAAAACAACGTGGAAAGAGGAGAAAATGCTGGTGAGTAGCATCTTCTCCTTTTCCACACTATTTTCTACCATTGCACAGCCAAGTCAGATTATTCGAGCCACATTCAATATCTTGTCTGCAAATGCTTTCAATTTGGACAAGTCTGAAATTTTGCCGTCTGGTACAGAGTTGATGGGACACTGAAATACTCACATGTTGCTGTGTAATGTAAACTTAAAAGTAATCCAGTCATTAATTCTGAGGGAAATACAATATGTGGACAATATTATCTGCAGTAGACAAAACAGACACAATGTTGAGAATTTCTCTCCTTTTGGTGTAATCTGTTTCATCTTTCTAGAGAATTTGACATCAAAATGATCCAAAACAATTGACACCTTTTCAGACTTTTTTCCCATTACGAATTGACATCAGAGAAATTTAGACTTTTTCAAAACCAGGAACAGTTTTTTTCAAAATTCCAAACTATTTCCCGACTGTGTGGGAATCCCCTCTTTATGTGAAAAATAGGACATTACATCAACACTGCTTATTGTGAATTAACCCTTTTAGTTTATAACACAATTCCCAGTCATAATGATAGGGCTTTAATGATATAATGAGAGGGCTTTTAAAATCACTGTGGGAGAAAGAGAAAATGCTGGTAACCAACATTTTCTCCTTTTCCAACAATGTTTTCTACTCTATCGAAAACAAAAATCATCATTTGAGTTAAATTTATTTTGTTGTCTTCACATGCTTTTAATTCAGTCAAGTGAAAATTTTGTTGTGCTTTAGAGGGTAAAGGGAAGTATAATTGCATCAACTCAGAACTTATTTTACCATAATTCCTTGCAGACAAGGAACTTGAAGGTGTAACTCTGTTTCCTAAAGATGGAAAATCTGACAGGTCAAAATTTGGCTGCCCACTTTCTGATCTTGTAGGAAAACCAAAGGATGTTATTGGTCCTGCTGTACTACTGAAAGAGTAAAACAAACAAACCAATAATGAATGACTCATTCTGCTAGATAATAGTGATACTTCACTCTGCTGACAGTATTTATCAAACTTTTTACCCCAAATTAGAGCTACGCCAGTTTCTTTTTTGGCAAAATTTCTCCACATGAAAATACTGAACTTGAATTCTCTGGCCTCAAGTTTCTACACTGCTAAAAAAAGTTACAATCCTGTACAGCCATCATTATCAGTTGTTTCTACACCTGTATTAGCCATATATTCAACAATCCTGAGTTTTAACAACCCTGATGAAAAAAAAAAATAAAAAACATTGGCGGAAAAGGAGAAAATCTTGTAAGGCAGCATTTTTGTCGTTTGGAAAAGAATTCAGTTTTCAGAAATGCAACTATACAGACTTATTATTTTCAGAAACACCTCTTACCCTCTAAGAAGTGACAATAAAGAGAATTATTTATTTCAAAAGCTGTCTACAGCAAGATTTTAAAGAGTCACATTTCATTGGTAAAGAGTCAAAATATCGTAGACTATGAACAGAAAAACTCTGCAATTAATAAACAATTTATGAACAAAGTGCTGCTTACTTTGGCAATCCTGATCCAATTGGTCGCTTTTGTAAACCTGACATAGCTGCCTGGTTAGCCTGAGATGTATTTATCATTCTGTGTTGTCCAATAGCTGATATCACACCCCTAAAATAATATTGGTATTTAGTGAGCCCTATAGTGTTTGAAGATGTGGTAATTCAGATTATTGGTTTTTCTCGCATTTTTTAACCTTTGATCACACAATTCCATTGTATTAATGACCCTGAGGAAAAAGCCTTTTGTAAACTTTATGGGAAAAGGAGAAAATGCTGGCAAGCAGCATTTTCTCCTTTTCCCAAAATGTTTTCCATCCTTTCCATGACAAATCTCAACATTTAAGTCACACATACTTTGTTGTCTCCAACTGTTTTTGATTCAGACGATGCTAAAATTTGGTTGTCCAAAGAAGAGTTACCAGGCGAATGGTGTAGTAGCAGTTCTAATTGCTTATCAGAACAGTCATTAATTGCTTTTTTCCCTTTTTTGTTTTGTGGAAAGACCTTTGATACCATTGATACAAAACAAAAACAAAAATCAATACTATAATGAGCATGTGGATATTTCTGTTTGAAGAAAACAGACATCTCATTTAAATTTTTGAGAACTCAAAACCACTGATAATTCAAAGCCATTTCTTGAGCCCTCACAAATTATCTTAAACTATCAACTGTTTTTACTGTATGTCTTTCTCAAACATCAAAATAGGCAGAAAGGTAAACAGCAGAATTTTAATATGTATTTCATAACTAGATTAAACTTGACAGATCTGTGAAACTAGAGGCGCTTGAGCGCCTGTATCGCTCCACAGGCCTGATATTTCTATAATGGCAAAAGGAAGTTTTTAACAATTATCATTCAATCCTGCATTTTAGCTCACTGAAGAAACAATTTGGTAGACAACCACCATAGGAACTTACCTGCAAAACAACAATGAAATCCAATGAATAGTTTTAGAGAAGAAATTTTTCAAAGATTTTACTTTATACCATAAAAGGAAAATGAGTCTCCCATAAAAGCCATGTTTTTTGACAGATCTTTTTTTTTTTAAGGAATTCTGTAAACCTGTATCTAAGGAACATTCCTGCAAAATAATAATGCTATCCAAATAGTGGTTTGGGAGGAGAAGATTTTTAAAGGTTTTTTACTTTGGTTGCCATGGCAACCAGAATTCTTCATGGAACACAATTATTTGAAGGAATTTGAAAGAGGACCACCAAAGGAACATTCCTGTGAAATTTGGTAAAAATCCAGTCAATAGTTTCTGAGGAGAAGTTTTTATAAAGAAAAAGTTTACGGACGCACGCACGGACGAACGGACGGACGGATGGACGGACGGACGACGGACACAACGCCATGACAATAGCTCTCTGGCCTTTGGCCAGTGGAGCTAAAAATTGTTGGAAAAAGTTTCTGCATAAAAGTAACTTCACCTATTTGGCGAGCTTTGGGGTATACCACTTCTCTGGAACTGAGGCCCTGAGATTGGACCTCGTTGTTGAGGATGACTAAAGCTGTTCAAACCACCTGCAAAATATGCATATTAATCATTAACACATTATTGTACCCAAATTTTTCCACAGTGTTTTTAGACAGTCTGTTGTAAGACAAAAACAAGAGGGCCACGATGGCCCTGAAGTCGCTCACCTGAGCCTTTTGATCAAACATGACCCATTTCCAATCTCTTCAGAGATATTAAGACAAACACTCTGACAAACACTCATTAGTATTGGGCTTACAAATATGGCCTCTAGAGTGCACACAAGCTTTTTCTAGAATTTGTCTCAGCGGCCTACTTGACATGTAGAAATTATCCAGACATACATTCCGACAAACTTTCATGAGTATTTGAGAGAAAATGTGGCCTGAAGGGTGTATAAAAGGTTTTTCCAAGATTTGACCTAGTGACTTAGTTTTTTATCCAACATGACCCATATTCATACTAGTCTAAGATATTATCAAGACAAACATTCAAAGCAAATTTCAAGATTATTGGACTGAAAATGTGGCCTCTAGAGCGTACGCACGTTTTTTCAAGGATGAAACTTGGTGACCTAGTTTTTATTCCACATGACCCATTTTCAAACTCATGCAAGATATCATCAAGACAAACATTCTAACAAAAGTTTAAAGAATATTGGACTGTAATTATAGTACAAATGGTTTTTCCGCGATTTAACCTTGTGACCTAGTTTTTTATCCAACATGACCCATTTTCATACTAGTCTAAGAAATTATCAAGACAAACATTCTGACCGAATTTCACGATTATTGGACTGAAAATGTGGCCTCTAGAGCTTACATAAGGTTTTTCTAAGATTTAACATGTTGACCTAGTTTTTGACCTGACATGACCCATTTTTAAACTTATCCAAGCTATCATCATGACAATCATTCTCACCAATTTTAAAGAGCATTGGACTGAAAATGTGACTTCTGGAGTGTACACATGTACAAGGTTTTTCTAAGATTTGACCTTGTGACCTACAGGAAGTTTTTGACCCCACATGGCCCACTTTCAAACTCGTCTGCGATATTATCAAGACAAACATTCTAACCAAATTTCAAGACTATTGGACAGAAAAAGTGGCTTCTGGAGCATACACAGGGTTTTTTTAAGATTTGACCTAGTGACCTAGTTTTTGACCCAACATGGCCCATTTTCAAATTTGTCAGAGATATCATCAAGACAAACATTCTGACCAACTTTCAAGAGTATTGGACTTAAAATGTGGCCTCTAGATCGTACACAAGGTTTTTCAAAGCTTTGACCTGGTGACCTAGTTTTTGACCTGACATGGCCCACTTTTACATTTGTTCGAGATATCATCAAGACAAACATTCTGACCAACTTTCAGGAGTATTGGACTGAAAATGTGGCCTCTAGAACGTACACAAGGTTTTTTGTAAGATTTGACCTGGTGACCTAGTTTTTGACCCGACATGGCCCATTTTCGAACTCGTTCGAGATATCATCAAGACAAACATTCTGACCAACTTTCAGGAGTATTGGACTGAAAATGTAGCCTCTAGAGTGTACACAAGGTTTTCTAAGATTTTACCTGGTGACCTAGTTTTTGACCTGACATGGCCCATTTTCGAACTCGTCCAAGATATCATCAAGACAAACATTCTGACCAACTTTCAAGAGTATTGGACTGAAAATGTGGCCTCTAGAGCGTACACAAGGTTTTTCTAAGATTGGACCTGGTGACCTAGTTTTTGACCCGACATGACCCATTTTCGAACTCGTCTGAGATATCATCAGAAAAACATTCTGATCAACTTTCATGAGTATTGGACTGAAAATGTGGCCTCTAGAGCGTACACAAGGTTTTTCTAAGATTTGACCTGGTGACCTAGTTTTTGACCCGATATCATCAAGACAAACATTCTGACCAAGTTTTATGAGTATTGGACTGAAAATGTGGCCTCTAGAGTGTACACAAGGTTTTTCTAAGATTTGACTTAGTGACCTAGTTTTTGACTCGACATGACCCATTTTCAAACTCATCCGAGATATCATCAAGGCAAATATTCTGACCAAGTTTCATGAGTATTGGACTGAAAATGTGGCCTCTAGAGTGTACACAAGGTTTTTCTAAGATATGACCTAGTGACCTAGTTTTTGATCCGACATGGCCCATTTTTTTAACTCGTCCGAGACATCATCAAGACAAACATTCTGACCAACTTTCAGGAGTATCAGACTGAAAATGTGGCCTCTAGAGCGTACACAAGGTAAAAAGTTGACGACGGACGACGCACGACGGACGCCGGACACAGCACGATCACAATAGCTCACCATGAGCACTTTGTGCTCAAGTGAGCTAAAAAGACACCTGTAGCTAACAATGTGTTTATCTCATTACCAAACTACAAAATTTTGGACTTATTAATTTGCAATAACATTTGCAGACAACAAATTACATGTGGCTCAACCGGTGAAAATTGTCTCTGAAAAAGCAGGAAACATTGTGGGAACAGCAGAAAATGCTAGTTGCAAGCCTTTTCTCTATTTCCCACGTTTTCAAAAGCCTTCTTCCTCAAGGCTGTTTAAACTTAGGATTGTGTAGCAAAGGTTTAAGCAAAGTAACTGTGTGAATGATTCTGTATATAATGAAATACGAATTACTGAAACCAAACACTCCCCTTTCTTAATGACTCTGAGTCAGAACTCCTTTGACTATATTGTGGGGAATGGAGAAAATGGTATGATACTTTTTGAGATGAATTCCATCATCTGAGCCACATTCAATATGCCATCTTTCAACATGGATTAGTTAAATTTTTCGTGTGGAAAAGAGTTAACCCATTACTATACACTCCTGAGTTTTACCAAAGAAAGCTTTTGAAAACATTGTGGGAAAAGAAGAAAATGCTGATAACTAGCATTTTCTCCATTTCCCACACTGTTTCCTACCCTTTCAAAAACAAATTATATAATTTGAGTGGCATACAATTTGTCGTCTGTGAATGCTTTCAATTTGGACAGGTTTACATTTTTGTTGTTTGGTAAAGGGTTAATATCTACTGACCTTGGGTATAGAAGTTATTTCCAAACCCTGCTGGCTGGGAGGGAGATTGTGACTGATTTAACATCTGAAATACAAAAAGAAAACTTTTTTTTTTTTGCCTTGTCCAGCAGTTTCAGTTGCATCACTGCCATCAGAGAACCTATCCATGTGTGTAGATTATCTTGACAAGTAATATCCATATTCATTCTTACATAACAATGGTTTATTCCTGTGATTATTAGACTAAAGCTGGATAAAGGTTAACCCTTAAAGCGCCAAAAAACTCAGACAGAAGACAAAAATAATTACACTTTCAAGTTTCTTACTGTTCTTTTCCAACCCTCTTGCTGCTTTTCAACAAAGTTGGAAAGAGTGAACCCTGATGCAACAACTTCTTCTCGTATTTATAAAACACTTGTAAAATATTTTTTGTCTGAGCCAGGAATGTGAACTTGGAACCCCTGAGACACTAGCTCTGGAAATTATCACTGAGTAAACCAGGGCCCACAAAAGAAAAACTGTTATCAATATTACGAAAAATTGTATGGGTAGGTGAGAAAACAAAACATCAAATATTAAATCTTTAACCCTTTACTACACAATGATGACTTTTAACGACCCTGGGAAAGAAGCCTTTTGAAAACATTATGGGAAAAGGAGAAAATGCTGGTAACCAGCATTTTCTCCTTTTCCCACAATGTTTTCTACCCTATCAAAGACAAGGTCTAACATTTGAGCCCAATCTAAATTGTTGTCTGCAAATGCTTTGAATTTGGACAAGTCTAAAATTTTGTCGTGTGGTAAACTTTACTAAAGAGTTAACCATATGACAAAGTTAAGACTGAAGACAAAGTTTAGTCTAAACTGAAAGCATAAATTAAGTATATATCCCAAATGATGGAATTAGTCTTTAAAAGGTTTGAAACCATTGAGAGGAAAGGAGAAAATCTGGTTACCAGCTGGTAACCAGAATTTCCTTCTTTTTCCAACAATGTTTTCAAACACTTACTACCTCAGGCCCATCGAACATCCAGCTTGTTTGGTATAGGGTTAAAGATTTTAGGATGAATATTTCAGAAGAGTACTTACATCTTTATCAGGTCGAAAAAGATTCGAAGATGCTGGAAAATACATACTTGTTTCACTGTCTTCTTCTTCACCGAAAAAACCCTGGAAAGAGTAGTATACAAAACATCAATTACAGACCCTCTGAATCTCCTATGATCAAATTTATAGCCAAATCTACCCATAAATACATTTTTAAAGACATCTATGCATATGTTTTGCATACAGGTGCCATGAAAAATACTACACATAGAGTCTGAGTGCAAATTATGTATGAACATACCAGTACAATGCTTATTCACCACACGCTTATTTTTCCCTGAAGATCCATATGCCAAGCGTAACTAGTTGCTTTTGCATGCAGAGTACATGAAGGCAGTCAGAAATTATTCAAGCTCAGACAGCACAGAACATGCAGTCTGCTCTTGAATTTATTGTGTTCTACATTGTGAGACAATCTGCTTATGATTATTTCATGAAAAGAATAAAACTTACAAGATAAGTACAAAAAAAAAAAATATTTAAGGCCAAAATAAGCATTTTTCTGGCTTTGATGGCAAATGGAAGGATGAACCCAGTCGTCAGAAGAAACCAAAATGATTACATAACAGCACATCACAAGCTTCAGACATCTTTTAGGTCTAAAGACATGACACTATTGAAACATTGTGGCAAAAGGAGAAATGGCCTTTTCAGAGCATTTTCTTTTTAACACACACAATAAATACACCACGATTCATTTAAATTGTCAATATTTCTCCAAAATGTATGGAAATTGCTTCAGCAAGTGATAAGTGATAAAAAGTAGAAACTGCTCTTTCAGAGTAATTTCTTCATTTACTATCATATCTAATGAGAATCATCAACAAAAAAAGCAGTAAAAACCCATCACAGACAAAAGTTTGGAGATTTTTTGTTACTAACTTGTTTTCTGGGCTTTGCAGGTTGAATACTGAAAGCTTGCTGGCCCTGTTGGGGAGGTGGGGGCTGTAAACTCTGCCCCGCAGCACTCGGCAGTCCTGCTGTCATGGCTTTCCGAGATCCTGGGGATAATTCTGAAGTGCTTTTACGGTTCAGGCCAAATCTGAAATAAACAAGCTTTGTTACTTAACAGTGACTAGTCATTTTCTTTAATTTTTTTCTTTTACAAACAATATTTTCCAAAGCTTTCTTCATCAGGGTCATCCAATCTTGTTATTGTGTGGTAACAGATTAAGTTGAGAGCATTTGAAGACAACAAAAATTTAATAAAGTGTGGCTCAAATGCTGAAATTTGTCTTTGAAAGGGCAGAAAACAGAATTGGAAAAGGGTGCCAATGCTTGGCTGCTTTTGCTTGATTTTCCCCTTTAAATAGTTTACAACTTGTCCATTTTGAAGTAAATATCTCCAGTAATGACAGAAATATAAATTGTTAAATATTTTGAAAATCCTAAGTCAAAAAAGGGGCATTAATGTGTCAAAAATATTTTGATGGTTGTGCTACCTCTGTTGTATGCATTCCCCTTTTGATAGTCAACAACTTGTCAGAGTTTGAGGTAAATATCCTCTGCAATAACGGCTATCTTATCAAAATTTCAGAGTTTTTGCACAACAATGCAGACTGAGACACAGATGACACAACACAAATGATCACAATGCCACGGCTACAAGAATACCTCGATGTTTTGACCTAAAAAAAGCCAAGCTAAAAAAAAATGGAAACCAGCGTTTTCTCCTTTTCCCACAATATTTTCAAATGCTTCCTTCCATTGTTAAAACCTTGGTAAGGGGTTTAACTTTGAACATTTTCCAAAATTTTAGACTTGTCTGAACTGAAATGTAGCTTAAATGATTTGAATCATCTTTAAAAGGGTAGAAAACAAAATGGGAAAAGCAGGAAATGCTGGTTACCACCACTGTTTGCTTTTCCTTCAATGTGGTCATAAGCCTTGTCTCAGGATTTGCCTCTCTTTTTGTTTGAACTCAGGATTGTTTGCTAAAAGGTCAAAGTGCTACAGTAATAATTTTCAGTCGGTCTAGATATTGTCTGTACAACAAAGGGTTCTGTGTTTCATTGTACTATAGATTGCTTGAGGTGAGGAGGTAGGACTAAACAGCACAAAAAATACAGATTGATTGGGGAGAGGGGCTTGGGGCTATACCGCACTTAGCACAAAGCTGTGTGAAAAAATGCCACTGTCATTCTTACTTTTCAATCAAGAACAAAAAGATCACACACTACTGAAAAGAAACACAATGGTGAAAACTAGTACCTTAGTAGAAAAAATCAAGTCTTAATCTTATGTAAACATAAATGTAAAAATCTTATCAAAGATCTTGGAAAAGAATGTGACAAAAAAGAAACAGAGCCTTTTACATGGAATATGAACAGCACTGCTAGTGACGGGTAAGAGCTGAAGCATGCATGCAACTGAGGGGAACATCATAACCAGCATATCTCATTGCTTTATACACTGAAGTTTTCCTCTGTACCCAATAACAAAATTTCGAACTCCATCATCATAAAGAAATTTCAGACATTTTAGATGTTGTTAAAATGATACAGTTCATATTTGACAGCGCAAAACACCTTGTGCGAAAAGAAGAACATGCTGGTTATCAGCATTTTCTCCTTTTCCTTGCTTTCTCACTGCTGTTAAAACTTGTCTGTAAATGGGTTATCATTTTTAGGGTCACACCCTGTACCTGGAAAAGACACAGGGATATCACAAGGTTCAGGAAAGTCAATAGAATTTTCTCATTTTCTATTACATGTAATGCTTTCAAAAGCCTCCTTTCTCATTGTGCTTAAAATTTGGAATTGTTTGGTAAAGGGTTAACCTATTTACATATTTTATTATCATACCCTGTACCAAGGATAGACACCTGGGATATCACAACATTCAGGGAAGCTTTTTGTATCACTTAAATAAGCTAGAACTTACTGATTGTTCCAGGATATATCGCCCATATATTTTCTACAAAACATTTTATAAATATACATGTACATAACTTTAACCCTTTACAAATCAATCCCATGTTTAAATGACCCTAAGGAAGAAAGCTTTTGAAAACATTGTGGGAAAAGGAGAAAATGCTGGTTACCAGCATTTTCTCCTTTGTCCACAATGTTTTCTACTCTTTTAGACACAAATTCCATCATTTCACACGCATTTAAGTTGTCTGCAAATGCTTTCAATGATGACATGGCTCAAATTTAAATGTCTGGTAAAGATCTCAGTCTAGGCCAGATGACAAAATTTTTGGAATTGTCCAGTTCAAGGTATTTGCATACGACAAATTAAATGTGGCTTAAAGGATGGAATTAAATTTTCAAAGGGCAGAAAACCTTGCAGGAAAAAGGAGATAAGCCTAGTTATTATCTCTTTTTCCAGTAATATTCTGAGAAGCCTTGGGGTTGCTAAATATTTGGGATTAAATAGGAAAGTAACTGGTTAAACTTTCTTGTCCTTAACATGCTACCTCAATGTTACCACAACAAAAATTTTAGATTCGCCATCATTTTGAAGGCTTTTTGCAACTGTTGAATAAAATGTCTCTCGTATGATAGGTGCTGTCATTGTTGGAAAAGAAAAAATGCTAATTACCAGCATTTTTATTTTTACAATTCTCAAAAGCCTTTTTCATTCCGTTGTTAGAAGTTGGGATTGTGTGGTAAAAGGTTAAAAGAACTATGCGTGGCCTATACATTTTTCAAGAACTGTTGGAAAAAAATGTATACTGAAAATGATACAGAAGGCCATTATCCTATGTATGAAGAATGGGGTATGTAGGGGTTTGGGGGTATTCACCTCAGTACCTGGAGGAGGGCTTTCTGAAAGTTACAGTAACTATTAACCCAATAGCATAAGTTTTGACTTGTCCAGGCTGAAAGGATTTGCAGCCCTCGCCCACAAGACCCAAGATGTTGATGGATATTCTTGCTTTTGAAGTCTCAATGTTTCCATTACCTTATCTCTTTATCAAATGACAAAATTTTGGACTCAACCAAATTGAAAGCATTTGCAGACGACAAAATAAATGTAGCTCAAATGATGATTTTTGTCTTTGATAGGGTAGAAAACATAGTGGGAAAAGGAGAAAATGCTGCTTACCAGCATTTTCTCCTTATCCCACCATGTTTTCAAAGGGCCTCTTCCTCAAGGTCATTAAAACACGGGATTGTGTGGTAAAGAGTTATCTACAATTTCTGAAATTTGTATGTAATGTTGTGTTGTATTTGCAAATGATGTTCTGAAATATTTGAGTCATGCTCTGTGAAAAGGAGGTTTAACTCTTTACCAAACGACAAAATTTTAGACAGGTCCAAATTGATAGCACTTGCAGACGACAAAATAAACGTAACTCAAAAATTGAAATTTGTTTCCAGCATGCTAGAAAACATTGTGGGAACAGGAGAAAATGCTGATTACCACCATTTTCTCCAACCAGCATTTTCTCCTTTTCCCACAATGTTTTCAAAAGGCTTCTATCTCAGGGTCGTAAAATCCAGGGATTGTTTGGTAAAGGGTTAATCATAAATGCATCTGCAAAAAGTATCAACACAGGTCAGCCTGCTGGTCACCAAAATTTTCTCTTATTCCTGCAATGCTTTCAAAAGCCATCCTTCCTGGAGTCGTAAATTTTGACTGTTTAGTAAAGAGTCGAACAAACCCCTTTCACATAATCTCCTCCTAACAACTTAAGGTAAGTCTTGCAGCAGATCACTTTTGAAACCATTGAAGCAAAAGGAAAGTTTAAATGCCTTTAACAAAAAATTTTTTTATACAATTAATCTTTTTGCACTAATGTTTTTTCTTATATGCATACATGTACCATACCACAATACATGTTCAGTAACAATACTTTACAAGGAACACAAGCTATTTCTCTCTTTGCCACAATGGTTTAACTCTTTACCACACAATCACCAGTTTTAACGACCCTGAAGAAAGAAACCGTTTGAAAACATTGCGAGAAAAGGAGAAAATGCTGGTAACCCTTCCCAAAATAAATTTCAATTTTTGAGTCACATCTATGTTGTCGTCTGCAAATGTTTTCAATTTGGACAACAAGTCTGAAATTTTATCATTTGGTAAAGAGTTAAAAAGTGATCAACTGCATGAAAAAAAGCCATCTGCTTGTGGTCATCTTACAATAAAATTGATACTAAAGTCATAGGTCAAGTACATGAGGTAAAGGATGTATACAGGGTAACTGAGCTAATGTATAAGTTAGGGATTGTATAGAGAATTTTACAGAAATTGTAAAACAGCACAGGAGTAGCACAATGCTCCTCTGCCATGTTTACTGGTCATTTAACCCTTTACCACACAATCCGAAGTTTTAAAGACCCTGATATCAAAGATTTTTTAAAACATTGTGGGAAAAGGAGAAAATGCTGGTAACCAGCATTTTCCCCTTTTCCCACAAAGTTTTCCAACCTTTCACAGACAAATATCAGCAAGTGAGCCACATTACATTTGTTGTAATGCTTTCAATTTGGACCAGTTCAAAATTTCGTTGTTTGGTAAAAAGATACAATTCTCTGTAAGCCTCTAGCTTAAGTGTTTAACATACTTTTGTCCAACTACAACACACTTTAAACTGTGTCATCAAATTGCATCATAATCAAATATTTATCACTCACATTCAGCAATGATATTACTAGGGAAGGCTGGATTATAATCAAAGTTACTAGTTTCACACTTTACTACACAGTCCCAAGATTTAACAACCCTTAAGAATAAGGCTTTTGAAAACACTGTGGGAAGAGGAGAAAGCTCTGGTTACCAGCATTTCTCCTTTTCCCACAATGCTGTCTAAACTATCACAGACAGAAATCATCATTTGAATGTCATTTATTTTGTTGCCTGCAAATGCTTTCAATTTGGACAAGTCCAATAGTAAAGAATTAAGAAATAAATGTTTGCAAAAATATCTGTTCTTCATTTAACAGGAAACAAAGGCAAAATATTGAAAGAACAGAGTATTTTCATTGGCCCAAAAAGTGTGTAAAACACCTAAGTTCAAATAAAATATAATGTACCTGTACATATCTTGTTCCTCAAGTTGCAAACTTTGAATGAAAACAAGAAATTAAATCATTATGACATCTTACCAATGCCCATATTTTGGTGACCCTGATGTAGAAAGCTTTTGTAAACATTGTGGTAACTTGCATTTTCTCCATTTCTACACTTTCAAAGACTAATACCACCATTCAAGCAGTAAAAGGATAGTTCATGGACAGCCTACATTTACAATCCATTAATACCACTGATATGAATTAACCCATGACCATACAGGCTTTTTCTATTTGTTTGAATGGTATTATATCAAGGAGAAAGCTCACTTATTATGTGTTTCCTGCTTTTCATCACTGCTTGTGCAGAGCCGAGCTTCTGTGGTACCTTGCCAAAGGACATCTCTATGTAACCAGCTACATGTACAACTTGATAATCAATTATTCTAGAAGCAATCTTTTCAAAAAGCAATATCAAGTCATAACACATGTAAAGATTATCTTTATTAGGCCTAACAAAATATATCTGTGTTTAGGGTGTCAGTCCAAGATGCTGTAAGTAGGGCAGGTAGGGATTTTTTTCCTAAAAACTTTTTACATGGACCATGTACCGAAATCACACCAGACAGGTTTTTTTTTTTTCAATTGTAGCATAAAAAATTCAGGGTCGGCAGCATTTTCTAGGTAGGGACAACCCTAAACACAGATATTTTTTTGATAGGCCTTTCATGACAGACACAATGTGTGAAGACCTGGAAACTACAGTGACAGAATTACCAATCCTACAGGTATTAACCCTTTACCACACAATGCCGAGTTTTAATGACCTTGATAAAGATGCTGCTAACCAGCATTTTCTCCTTTTCCCACAATGTTTTCTACCCTTCCCAAATCAAATTTCAATATTTGAGTCACATTACTTTGTCATCTGTAAATGCTTTCAATTTGGACAAGTCTAAAACTTTGTCATTTGGTAGAGAGTTAACTCTTCATCAAAATCCAAAGTTTAACACTTGTCCAAATTTCAAGCATTTGCAGACAATATATTCCATGTGGTTCAATGATGAAATTTGTCTCTAAAAGTGTAGAAAACATTGTGGGAAAAGGACAAAATGCTGGTTATGGTGGTTACCAGCATTTTCTCTTTTTCCCACAATGTTTTCAAAAGCTTTATTCCTCAGGGATTGTGTGGTAAAGGGTTTAAATTACAAGAATAAAAGAGCCACATAAATTTACCCTTTACCAAACACATCTGTGATCTAGAGACCATGACGAGAAAGGCTTGTGAAAGCATCAGGAGAAAATGCTGGTAACCAGGACTTTTTCCTTTCCTCATAATGTTGTCATAAGCCTTCTTCATCAGGATCATTAAAACACAGAATTGTACTGGTAAATGGTTTTAGCTCATGGATGATTTAATCAGTATCTTACAAAACAATCAACCTAGTACATCAAAGATTAGACTGCATGTTGTCAATCTGTGCAGTATAATCTTGATTTCACAAGTTGTGTTGTGAGTTTTTGAGTGCTAATTACCATTAGATGATAAGCTATGGCTAACTTCCTGAGAAAGTTACCAACTTAAGTATGTACATGTATATACTTTTTGTCATTCAGTAGCTAAAAGAAAATTCAAAAAGCCCAGCCCACAATGAGGGGTAGGGTTGACATACAAAATTTACTTACGACGAATTCCATGACATGCGATCTCTATGTAGCATGAATTTTCTGAATTGGCATTCATAATAAGTCAAACTACTTCAGGCATCTAATATTCATGTTTTATTTTCTAGGAATATTGAGAAATTTCAAGGAAAAAAGCATTCCATCAAAATTCAATAAAAGACATTGAACAAAAATATCAAGATAATAAGTGTTTGATATTTAAGACCTGGCCTAAGTACACATTATGATATCTGAAAATTTTCATTTTGTTTTCATTTTTTTTTTATTTCTTGTGATAATCAAGTCAAAACCTTATCAAAATACTGAAAACAAGATGAATTAGTGTTTAGAAAATTAATTACTGTTTACAAAAATATCAAATTCTTTGCTTTTAATATTTTATTTAAGACCTAAAAATAAAAGTCAACAAAAAATATTTGATCTATTTACTCAGTAATTTTTACAAAATTTTGTAATACTAAAGCATACAGTTTTTTAAAATTTTTAAGAGAAAAGCAGCGATTGGTTGTTGCTTCTATTTTATTAATTTTCAATTTGGTTATAAAATGCTACTTCCCTCGCTTCAGATGTTTCTTCTTTGTCTAAGTTTTGGAATGTCTACAAGCAGCCTTTGTGATAATGCTAAAAGAACAGTTATAAATTCTAAATCACCTTTACATGAAATAAAACAATACTTACTGTGCAAAGGCAGATCCCATGGAGTTGCTGCTACCGAGTGCGGAGGCCATACTTGTATTCGTAAATCCCGAAACCATACTGTTGGTATTTGCCAGGCTTGAAGCTAAGCTATTTGCCATGCTTGTATGACCAAGTCCTGCTGTCATATTGTTTATCAAACTGTTACTGTCCATCATAATCACTGTCCAATGTAGCGGACACACAAGCACACTTTCATACTAGTTCACTCTGTTAGTATCACAAACCTGAAAAATGCAATCATCAGTATACAAGAAAAACATACCAGTACATTCTACTACATGTATGTAAATTGCAATAGAATTGGGTAATTTAGATTGAACGCTCAATGCTACATAGTAAAGAAAGGTAAGAAAACTCTAAATTGCTTCTACACTCTTCAAATGCTGTTTCTGAGAGCACATGGGCAGGCTGTCCAGACTGTAGTTTAGTCATCTTTTAACCCTTTACAACACAAAAAAAATTTTAACTTTTCCAAATCAAAAGGATTTGAAGACAAATAATTCCATATGGCTCAAAACATAATTTATGTCTTTAAAATAGGAGAAAACATTGTGGGAAAAGGAGAAAATGCTGGTTACCAGCATTTTCTCCTTTTCCCATGATGTTTTCGAAAGTCTTTTCTGTCAGGGTCATTAGAACTCGAGATTGAGTAGTAAAGGGTTAAGCCTGCCAAGGCAATCTTCTTTCACTGGATTCAAATAACAGCTTAAGAAACCTTTACTTCAGCCAATAGGACAGGGTTCGAAATTCCCACGTATCTACTCGCAAAATGCAAGTCAGAATTGGAAAATGCGAGTTGAAATCTAAAGCACTCGATAAAAAATGCGAGTGCAAATTATTGAAGAACAGTTACCATAATGAACTATATTTTATATGTGAATACAAATTAATAAGGTAATTCTTTTCGTTCTGGATAAACATCAGTCATGTCGAACTGAGAATATACCTTTCGGCGGCTGTTGATAATTTTACATGTTGCTATTGAAGCCTCCGAGTTGTCGTTCATTATCAGAAATTCGTGAGCTAAGTGCGTTCGTCTGCACTCAAGGCCAATACTACAATTTTGTGGGTTTTTTTTTTTTTTAATACAGAAAAAAACAGTAGGCGAATTCAATCTCTGATTATAAAACAAAACTATTTGTCAATCTTTTATGAAAAGACAATTATCATGCACAAAATGAAAACGAGAAGCAAGTTGGACGTGGTGGACTCACTAAACCAATTATCGGACACACAGATATTCAGATATGATACATGTACGTCCGTAATTCATTTACAAAATTGTCCACCGTTGTAAATTTTGTAGAAATTTAACATGGTTTGAGAACATATGTTTAACTGGAATTGAATTGATAGTTAAATGATGGTTTTGATATTAATTAATGTTCCTTTTTGTTTGGTTGTTGTGTCTAGTCGACAGGTTACCTAATAGAATAGAATTGAACAGTTTGTACTGGCCCTTTGTCCTTTAGCATTGGTAGGCATGCTGAGCTTCAAAAGAAAAATGTGAGTCCAATTAATTTTGCGAGTGGAAAAAAAAGCCACTTGCTAAAATTTGCCAGTGGATAAAAAAATGAAATTCGAACCCTGTAGGATATCCCTGTAGTGTTCAGGCAAGGCTGCAATTTTGCTTCACTCACATTAAAAATATAATTGGATCAGTTGACATAAAAATGACATAAGAGTTAACAATAGCTGACATCTTAATGCCTAGATCTTTCAAATGCATGAAATTTTGTCAAAAATATACTTGTTCCAATCCACACATCATGATAAAAAAAAATTTAACATGACAAGTGAATTCGGCTCTATAAACACAGTGCAACGAAAGCGTGGTAAAATCGATGTCATTCTATGTGGAGTGACGTCATTCTGTACAAAGTAGGTCGCCCGTGGCTGTTCCATGTCTGCGCCCTCCGATATTTCATCGATGAATGTCACTTGATGTACACAAATCATCATTTTCTACTACTCAACCAAGGACGAAGGAAAAACTCAAGGATTTACCGAAATTAACTGTTTTTGATGAAAATTGACGATGAAACTATTTTAACCCTTTACCACACAATGACACCTTTTAACGCCCCTGAAGAAGAGGCCTTTTGAAAACATTGTGGGAAAAGGAGAAAATGCTGGTAAGCAGCATTTTCTCCTTTTCCCACAAAGTTTTCTACCCTATCAAAGAAAAATTGCGTCATTTAAGCCACTATGAAATTGTCGTCTGCAAATGCTTTCAATTTGGATAGGTCTTAAATTTTGCCGTGTGGTAAAGGGTTAAGTGTTACCAGTAAACATATATAAATCAGGTGTCTTTTCATGGAACCTTACTGTTAGTTTCAAAACTGGCCGGTGTTGCATTGGAAACTGGATTGAGAGTGGGTGGAGTAATATTCAGCGCATTCGAAGCGACTGCAACTCTAATACTTGAGGATACATTCATTCTTCTTTGTCATTAGAAAGGGAGAAAATATAACAGTAAAATGGCATGGTTTTTTTTTATGTTATGTTCGATGCCTAAGGTTTTATTGAACTTTTGATTCTTCTTGTATTTACCGACCGGGCAGTGGGGTTTTGTTTTGGTTAGTAACTGAAACAGCCATGGTTTATTCAAGGGAATATTATCTGCATCTGCTCTTGTACACTAAGTATGAACTTGTTTTCCTTTGATAAAGAGTTGGTCATGTTAGAATTGAAATAATCTTCTTTCTATCGTGGTTTATCATTCAATAAACCATGTTGTGACTTATGAGGCACAATGAATAAACCACTCGGGCTATCGCACTCGTGGATTATTTATTGTGCCTCATAACTCACAATCGTAGTTTACTGAACGATAAACCACAATAGAAAGAAGATTATTTCTTAAATACCAAACTTCTTTTTATATACCGTATACTATTGAAAGTCATTCATAATTATCATTGGTTTTACGTTCTGCAAGCAGCAATGCTGAAGCAAATTAAGAGTATTTTCATAATGCAAAGCCAAAATTTTCAAAGTTTGGTATACTTGAGGCAATACATGTTGTTGTGAGCAGCCATTCTTAACCTGAAACTGAAAGTGGACTGAAATTAGCAATCTGGATGTACTATTTTACGAATTGGATATACAGACTGGATTTCTCTGCAGACAATGTAATGTTGTAACTCTGTTTCCAGACTCGGAGAGATATTAAAAGTCTGATGTCATTTTGTACATAATTCAATGCACAGTATGTTGATGTGTCTCATTTTTACCAGTCTACCTCTGGTTTAAGCAAAGGAATTTGACATTCTATCATCAAAATATTTGATTAAATATAAAAAAAATACTCCGCTATATATAAACAAACACAAGGAATGCAACACCTCGTTTAACCTCACATTACATGCCATATGCCTCTCTCTCTCTGGAATCACTCTGAAGGGAAATCAATCATGTTAAATTACTTTTGATTTTTCGTCCGTAGATCTGTCTCTATCCCAGTAGATCTCCCCCTCTTTTCTCTCTGACTGTAAATCATATGGCATGTAATGTGTGGGTAATCGACGTTCCATTTTACCCTATCCTTATATTAAGTATCTTGGATCTGATCAAGCTTGCTTATTTTTCTTACCTACTTCGGAAAAACAGTATAAATAAACATATGCCAAGATTACATCTACTTTCTCAGTTGGATTAAATGGAAGACATTTGATGAACCTAACTGTATATTGAAAGTTTACCCGGGGAATGACATCAGTTTGATGTTGTAGTCTGACCAATTACTGGGAACGAATGTATGGGTCCTGCGCTCGAGTGATTCAGATCAAAACATACACAAGTAAAAACAAAGTTTAAGTTGTTGTTACGTTGTTTTTACCAGATTTTTTAGTGTTTGAGATCTATGAATATGTCCACTGTCTTATTTTTCTAAAGTTTTATCAGATCATCTACCAAGTGGTAACTCGCATGTGCAAAAATATGATGTTAGAGTAACGAATCTATGGGTCCACAGGCTATATATTGCACGACACAGCCTGACCAAACGTCTAGCAATAAAATTGAAACAATCCTACTAATTCTATCTCCTTTGTGTAACGCTGAGACAAAGTCATGTATGTAACCTAACTACACTAATAACAAAAGTAATCCAACACCTGAAAAAGACAGGAACTGATACTGACTCTGAAAATATACTGGAAAGTTAGTTTTCGAAAATGAAAAAAGTAAACCAGTACTGTTTGTTCTTTCGGTCTCACGACGGTGTACTTAAACGGAATTTTCGACGAGTTGTGCGACTTGTACCATATCCACAAGGAAGTAACAATAAGGTAAATGTTTTCAAGCGGTGAGTTTCATAATTCAAGACCTAAAAAGTCCACTACAAATGGGAAATTAACAAATAATACCTGTCCAAATATCACATTTTGCTCTTTCTTTCTTTCTTTTTCATCAGATACTCTTCAATACCGTGAAATCAATTTACGTCCGTATTAGCGCCATTCAACTTAAGAACGACAACTCTTGTACTAGTATGTCACATCGCCCTATAGACAATTCGTACTTGCAATCCTCTCCGTACCTGCCACGACTCATGATTGCAGAAGAAAAAATGAAATTAGCATCTTAGAATGGAAAATGTAAATTAAGTACAGAATTTGGTGTACATAGCAACGAGGTACAACCCTTACTTAAAACAGAGAATGTTAGATGCCACCGTACCATTACCTCTTGATAAAAGTTACCAGCTTTCAGAGTTGTAGATCCAACAAAACCTTAAGTTGTATGTAGCCTCTTTATGTTCCGTTTCCATAACCCGTTTTAAGGTTTCATTGTGTGTGGGGGGGGTTGAGTTTTCCCTAATATAAATGATTCATTTCAGTGAAACTGAATCAATTTTTTTATGCATTTATTCATACATCATAACTCGGCCAATTTTATTACTACATCTTACGACGAATCTCCCAAAAGTTTGACAAATGACATCTACCCTAACTCATGTCACGCAAAGATCCCTTTCTGCTTGACTTTTATAGTACGGAACGATCTCCTAAAGTCTATGGGAAACAACTCGTACACAGACCATTGCTCAATTTCACCTGAATATTTTACTAGTTGACTTTTAATTCTGAACGATATGGGTTTAAATTAATGGAGAAAACTCTTACATGTCCATATCCGGATTAATACAAGAGTCATCTCCCTTAAGTCGTTGACGGCATAAAATGACGAGGGATTAAAAACAAACATTGTTGTT
Source organism: Hippopus hippopus (assembly GCA_946811185.2). Classification (NCBI taxonomy): domain Eukaryota; kingdom Metazoa; phylum Mollusca; class Bivalvia; order Cardiida; family Cardiidae; genus Hippopus; species Hippopus hippopus. Next base: position 51,314,812 of record OX328101.1, on the reverse strand, counting down.
CGTTAACTAGAATCTGTAGGGAAGATCGATATGGAAACGTTTTCTGTTTGTCCAGATGTAATTAATCCCAGTGTTTTTTTATTATGGGATCATATTATTCATGAATAGTTTGAAGATAACAGACAGTTCTAAGAAAGAGCAGTTTACATATGGTAAAGATTCCATCTTATATGCTGTGGGTAGTCTCCCTTGTGTTTTATCACATCTGTTACTAACACCACGACCGCCAAAATTTTAAGTGGGAAATAAAGGTTTGGTACATATCAAGGTAAACATTCACCTTAAATACAAATTCAACTAAATTCAATTTTAAGCGATCCTACACGCTCAACCATTTGGTTTCTAAAAGACATTCAATATGCTTTTGCGGACAGTGTATATCGACATCAGACTGCACACTCTGTGCAGTCTGATCTTGGATTTACACTATCCGATAGGGGGATAATTCTCCGTAAAAGTTAACACTGCATTTTTTTTTTTTTTTTTATTACTATTGGCTAAAAAGTTTCATTTTAAACATATTTAGTAGGTTAAGAATTAAAAAGACTTCTGTCAACGTCATAATCGTAACATGGTGTAATATTGATCTTTGAAAAATATCGTCAAATGTAATACTTACCGCGTAATTCCTGAAGTTATCATGTCTGAAATAGGTAAAAACAAGTTTCTCACTTAATTTGGCAGCTTAAGTAGAAGAATGAATAGATCTCTGATCTATTACATCTGTCTCAGCGATGATATGGCCGAAATATTCGCAAGATCTTTTATGTCTGAAACTGTCTTGGTTAGTCAAAGCTGTATTCACTACAACTCATAAAGCAAATGTACTCATTGCACGCTGTAAGTCCTTTCGAAATACTTTTGAAATTCTTTTCAGTATTTAGATTTACTCGATCATTCCTTTTAAGTATCATTTATTACAGTTACAAATAAACAACAGTCTTTTCGCAAGTATTGACTATCGATATTTAAAATCAATTTTGAAACGTCCAGAACATTAATTTAACGGGAGGGGGGGGGAGTCATAGTAAGGGAAGATATTCTTCATAACCTATGGAATAGGATTATTTAGTTTAAACATATTTTATTCATAGAATTACATAGAATTACATAGAAAAACAGATCAGTCTACTGACAAGAATAATTCTATAAAATGGATTGGAACGAAAGCTAAGGTTATATAGTTCCTCTCCAAGCTCCGGTTACGCAGCATTTTTAAAGAAGTCACAAAAAACAAAAGTGAAGAAAAAAAATAATAAAATAGAGAAAGACAAGAGAGGTAAAAAGAGGAAAAGATGGATGTGGAGTTATGCATACTGGTAAACTTGTTAACTAATAATCGGATTATTTAAGTTCCCCCTTAGACCATGAAATGATTGAAAGGAAGCCATCTTGGCTGGTTAGAGATATAAACAATAATAAATTCAATTTATATTGATCGTCAGTTATGTTAAAAGTGATTATCTTCAAAAAGATGTCTAGTTAAGAAATGTATACAAATTGTACTCAGCAGGGTCTGCTCTGGTTTTTTTTTTTTTTCTTTCGCCACTTTTTTCGCCAATTTAAAAAAATATTCGCCACTTTTTTTATTTATGAGCCTTTTTTTTTTTTTTGTCACTTTTCTTATTTATTAGCCATTTCTTTCACCACTTTTTTTAATTTATGAGCCATTTCTTTCTACTTTTTCGCTACTTTCCTTTTTACCACTATTTATCCCCCTTTATTCCGTTCAGGTATCAGACACAGAGGTGTGCGGTAAAAATGTCAGAGGTAAAAATGTCAGAGGTAAAAATGCCAAAGGTAAAAATACCAGAGGTAAAAATGTCAGAGCCAAAGTGGTAAATATGCCAGAGGTAATAATGTCATAGGTAAAAATGCCAGATGTATTAACTATTTTAAATATGTAGGGAAAAAGCTAGCTCAGTTGCAGATTTGATACCATGTTGAAACACACCTATTTTAGCAAAAAGCATTTGCCTCTGACTTCTCACCAGATATATGTACACCACACCATAGCATCTTCAATTGATAACAGATAACTTTTTTAAACTGATGTAAAATAATTGAGGAAACATTGGAACAAAAGGAGAAATTGAGAATATGGAGAAAAAGGAGAATATGTAAATGAACTGAGCAAAAGGATGATTTTTTTTCTTTTGTCACAACGTGTGATGATTTCGAAATAAATGGTAGATGCTAGATATAAAATTTAAATTCACGTCATTGCTTTTCCATTGATGTTTGATCATATGTTTTCCAGTAAAAATTGAATAAAATCAGTTATCAGTGAGTGCGATGTTATTCATGAATTACGATAAATGGGTATTTCAAAGAAGTTCTCCCAAATATATTTTTCTTTTGAAAACAGTGCAATCCTGAAAAAACATCTGTGAAAAAGTATCCTAGATAATAGTATGCGATCTTAGTTCACACATTTCTTCTATTTGTTCATAAACCAATCTTGTTTTTGACTGACTGCTTTCTCAGATGATTCAGAGGCCAGAAATAAGTGTGTTCCGACCAGGTTTCGAACCTGCTACACCTTGACCAACTGAGCTAACCTGAATGGCTACCGTTTTTTTCCCATATTTATATACATGTACTATTGTTAATACATCTGGCATTTTTTCCTATGACATTATTACCCCTCTGACATTTTTACCTCTGGTATTTTTACCTCTGGCATTTTAGTATCTGGCATTTTTACCTCTGACATTTTTACCTACATTCGACACAGAGAACAAGGTTTTTATGTTTCTTCCAATTTTAATTTTATTTTACAAACACAAGGTTTTTATGTTTCTTCCAATTTTAATTTTATTGTACAAACATGAAAACGTGAATGATGAAAATTATATAAAGACTTTTATCATGATGGGGATTTAATCCTTTACCGCTAACACAATTTTAGACACATCCATACCCAAAGCATATACAGACACCAATTCAAATGTTGCCAAAATAGTGGAAGTTGTCTGTGATAGGGTAGAAAACATTGTTTGAAAAGGAGAAAATGCTAATTACCAGCATTTTCTACTTTTCTCACAATGTTTTCATAAGTCTCCTTTATTGAGGTTGTTTAAAAGTTGGCATTGTGTGGGTTCTTAAAACACACAAAAAAAACCATGGTAAACACAATGATTATGAAGTTAAATTCTGTTTGAATCTAGAAGCAGACTTGTGCTGCAAGTAGCCAGTATTTCTTCCATGAACTTTACAGGAGAAATTATAGTATGTGATGAAAGAATTTCTGTTTGCCTAACTTGAGTGAAAAACAGTTCAATCTTACTATCACTTTTGGATATAATTTGCTTATCAAAGAAAAAAATGAGAAAGGATTTTTATCTACTTGTTGACTCTAAAGAACATTATCTGACCATTGGGTTTTGATTGCCTTGTAATTTATGACCCCATTGATGCAGAGTCACACATTACTTCAAACCCTGACATTTTTCGTCGGATTACAAATGTCCAGCGTGATGAGAAAAGACTGTAATGAGGACCAACTACAATCTTGATTCAAAAACATACCAAGGACTTGGTAAAACGTAAAAGAATTAAACTTAACAAGGTTTACAGAGACGTAATCTATATAGTCAATAAAATAGCTGATAGGAAGGAAAAGGTGCAGAGTATTCTAAAAATAGAATGCTAAAAATAGAACACTGCACTGTAGATTTTGCTTGAGTTGCCGATGTACGGAAGGGAAATGATTGTTTTCAAGATTTTTTTTAATCTTTTGGTTTACCATCCATCATTGTAATTTATTCAAAAATATTTGTAAAAAATATCTTCAGCTGTAAGAAGAGTTAATTCTGCTTTATTTTACAACTATTCATGTATTGAGAATCAGTACTGATCGTCTGACGTCATTTAAACAAATAAGCAGACGCTTTACCTGTGGAAAGAAAGACAGGGTAGATTTAGCGATTTAGTAACAGATAAGGATCATAACACTTTGCAGTCTTGTCTAAATTGACAAAGTTGATAAAGGATAACTGGTGTCACCCTTTGTCTTAGATTGCCAATATTTCATGAATATAGCCAGTTCGATAATTTTCTAAGGCAAAGTTTTTTCGCCGTGCAAGCAAGTCGAGCAACTGAAGGCGAATTTTTCTTCGCCCACGTCGCCCTGTAGCTTGTTCCCTGCTTCACCCTTTCTCCACTTATCTCGTGAGTTGATACAAAAACTGAAGAAATTGCCGAAAAAAAAAAAACTTTCGCCACTTATTTTCGCCAATTAAAGAAAAAATTCGCCACTTGTTCAGAATTTTCGCATTTGGCGAAAATGGCGATTGGCAGCGCGGGCCCTACAATGTAGGTGTAATTTCTGAGCATTTTACAATTTTTGCCAACATTGGTCAACGGAACCTCAAAAATTCAAGTGGACCAATTGAAGGTTTTGGTAATGAGGTTACCATATTGTGTATATTTAACCCTTTACCACACAATCCCAGATTTTAATGACCTTGAGGAAGACAGCTTTTGAAAACATTGTGGGAAAAGGAGAAAATGCTAGTAACCAGCATTTTCTTCTTTTCCCACAATGATTTTTACCCTTACAAAGGCACATTTCAGTTTTTGACTAACGTTAAATTTGTCATCTGCAAATGATTCAATTTTGACACATCTAAAATTTTGTTGTTTGTTAAAAAATTAAATGATTAATCTAAAAACCTGTTTTATCATGATCATTTTGACACCAAATACCTCACTTTTGACAAGACTAAGATTTTGTCATTTGGTAAGCAGGAGCAAGTCTAGGTAAGAATTTTTTCAGGAATTCTGATGAACATGAAAGTTCGAAACAAATGCATAACTCATATGCAAACCACACCTGGAGGGATTTGAACCCATGTGGAAAAGTTTCTTTTTTCTTGAGGTTTAAAAGACCAACACCATAACCACTGAGCTAAAGAGAATTCTCCCTAACGTAGATGTTAGGTATTGATTTTATATGGGAAGAAGCTATGCAGTAAGGAAGGAGTGATTTCCCGTAACACACACCCTCTTACCTGTCATCATTTTTGATGACAAAAAGCCATATTAGGCAGTAGTTCTTTTTTTTTTGACAACAAATGGCTCAATGGCCAATGCCGGAGGAGCCCCTATCTTACGAACATGAAAGTTCTAAACAAATGCATAGCTCATATACAAACCGCTCCTGGTAGGATTAGAACACATGCGGAAAAGATCCTCGTTTCTCAAGGTTTAAAAGACCAACACCATAAACACTGAGCTAAAGAGAATTCTCCCTAACGCAGATGGTAGGTATTGATTTTATGGGGAACGGACAAAAGCCCACTGGGACAAAAGCCCACTAGGACAATAGCCCACTGGACAAAAGCCCACCGGACAAAAGCCCACTGCTAAATTTGGCAGGGAGGACAAAAGCCCACTTTTTATAAAAAAAGAGTTTAAATTTTTTTTTCTTGATCTTTTTGTGAGAAAGTACCAATTTGGGATTTAAACTCCATCCAAGATCTTTATATTTGCACCTTTGAGGTGACTTTCAGTGCATGAAAAATATGATAATTGAGTGTTGTTTATGCATTTTTTCATCATGAAAATTAATTTATATTTGAAAATGACCATCTAATTATTATAAACTTTGATGCAATATGAGATAATAGTATATTTTACCTGAAAGGTACATATCTATAATACATATTTTTTGTGGAATGAAGATTTCAGCAATATTTCCTTGAATTGAATGTAGAATGTGATATTTGTCACATTATAAATTTTTAACATTGATAACAATTACTTGTTTTGATAGTTGTTAATTTTCACACTTTTCTTATCTAATACTTCAGGTCAAAAGTGTTCTGTTTACTTTCACACCTATTTTCTTTGATCATCCAAAGTTTGGCTATCATGCTGGTATCGAGCATTTTCTCCTGTTCCAACAATGTTTTCTACATTTGTGTTTTCTACCCTTTAGAGACAAATTACTTCATTTGATTAAAACTTGAATAAAAAGCACAGGGCTGGTAAAAAATCCATTGTAACTAAATCTGCTGTTCGTTTTAACAGAAATGTCAGGAGAAAACTAGTGTACACTGTTGACTCATGAATACTTATATTTTAAACTCATTACATACTCAACAAATATATAAATTGAAACTAAACTCAATTTCTTAATTAAATGCATAATTATGCATAAAAGTGGGCTATTGTCCTAGTGGGCTTTGGTCCCAGTGGGCTTTCATCCTAGTGGGCTTTTGTCCAGTGGGCTTTTGTCCTAGTGGGCTTTTGTCCTAGTGGGCTTTTGTCCTACACCCGATTTTACATGAGTAAGGAAAGAGTGATTTCCCGTAACAGAATGAATGCATGAGATTATTTAAGACAAATGCAATGGATACAACAAAAGCATGTGAATTTTAATATGTTGCGTTCATAATTATAACTGGACCATTTTTGTTTGCATCAGAAGTTTTTGAAATCCTTTACCAAACAACAACATTTTGGACTTATTAAAATTGAATGCATTTGCAGGCAACAAATTAAATGTAGCTCAAGAGGGAAAAGTTGTGTGTGAACTGTGAAATGGTGGAAAACATTGTTAGAAGTGAAGGAAATGCTTTTCAACAATGGTTTCAAAAGCATTCTTTTTCAGGATCAATAAAACTCAGTATTTTGTGGCAAAGGGGTTAACTGACGCTTTTCCTGTTAGTCTTTTTGACACTAGTTATCACATTTGCCATCTCATGATTCTGACATACAAATATGGCAAACAAAGCACTAAATTTATGCAATAAATTAATGTTTTTAAAGCAAGTCTCTGTGATTCTTCTATGGTAATTTATATGATTCTTCCCTCTTAACACCATTCGCGTGCGGCGTGTGAAATAGTGAACAAAGTTATGTTAGGGGAAATAAATCTTACTGGTCTAAATTAGAAGCTGTACGAGTTCTCTCTCTTAGACTTTAAAAAAATATTGAGAACGGGGGCTGGCGTTAAAGTCTTCAAACATGTATCTATCCTTTAACCTAAATTATGGTAACTGTTTAGACAAGTGTTGATGACACATGTGTAGGGCCTAATAGGTGCCCGTAACATAGGTTTCACTGGAGAACTTAGGAGATATTCCTCCAGAGTCTACTCCTTTAAACTCCTATGATCTCTTCTTCTGCTTAGGGATGTCAGGGATCGTATATATATGATCCCTGAAGAAGTTTCGACCAGACTATAATTTTTTTAACTTCATAAATGGCGGTTTGGGTTATCTGTACACGGCGATATTTGACTCGGTTTACAGCGCCCGTTTTTTCCTGCCTCAGGATCCACAGTGTAAGCCAATCAAAGTCGCCGTAACAAGAAACTCGCGAAAGCATTCAAGGGAGAACACTCTTAACAGATAATAAAAACAAGGTAAAGAAAAATTCCGGTGGAACGATTCGATGGACTACGAATACAAACAAAAAACTGCTCAAGAGCGGAAAAAGGTCGAGGATCTTTTTGATTATGAAGGCTGCAAAGTTGGTCGAGGAACATATGGCAGTGTTTACAAGGCGAAAAGTAAAGACAGGTAAAGCTAACATCTGGTAATCGAGGAGATAATCGATGCTTTTGACTAAAATGAAATAAAAGTGAAGTAATTTATCGAGGCACAAAGTCATTACAGGTGGCATTTTGCCTGACAATTTTAGACATAAAGCTCGCCTGCATAGCTTGTGATTGATTGGCGAGTTTTTAATATTCACGAAAACATTTTGTTAAGTACACTCTGCCGTCATCTGTTAATGCCTCATGGGATCCCTTTTTCTGCAATACACTCAGAGTTCTTGGAAATGCCAATACTGTCGTCTCAGACGATAACTTTTCCCGGCAGACAACAAAAAATCCTAACAAAGGATTCCACCGGACGACAAGTTTTTTCGGGGCATGCGTCCCAAATCAGCTGCTCAGCTTAATCAGGAATCGTATATAACACATAATTTATGACCCCTGGCTTGATTTGTCTATCAACTGATTGTTTGCGAGGTGTTAAACAGTGCGGTAAATCCAATACAATGGGTAATCGCTAAAGTCTAGTAGTCGAAGAGGTAAGCGTGGCTTTCTAGGAGACTAACAACCAATCGGAATGCGTCATCTCTATATCATTTGCCCAGTACCCGGTAAACTATGGATGACAATTAGCTAATACCCCAGTTGCTTGCCAAATTGTTTGACATTTGCAAATTATGCATTAATCAACGGATTACAGACTTATGTATGCGGAAATAGATCTATTCGATTAGGAAAAGGCAGTGAACATCTAATGAAGCGATCGTTTGAAGTAGTGGTAATAGATTCAGCATCACGGTTGATCACGGTAGATGTAGTTACGGAATCAGCCGAGTTGTGACAAGTGAGATCATTGAGTATCTTTCATGACCTTTCAGCTTTCTGAGGAATTTTTCAATCAATCTTTTGAGTAAAAACAGTTAATTAAAACAATGTTCCATGAAAATCATATCTTTTTTACCATTACTGGATTATCTCGCATACATTGTACTTTGTACATGTGCTTGACATTATCGGGTGAAAAATTTAAAACTGAAGAAATTTCTGGGGATTGAAAGGAAAGCTCCGAATCAGCCTAGTGATCAGACTAGTGTGAAAGTGAAAAAAAAAGAAACATAAAGATAGAGAAAAGTGATTTCAAACTGGGACAAGACTTTTTCTTGGATCTAGAAATTGGATGCTTAGGGCCAACTGAGAGCTGCATGTAGATGTACTTGGTGTAGGAATACAAATTTAAATTTGTAAATCTAAATTTAGATCTAGTTTTTAGATATTTATTACTTTTGTATGAAAATTCATCCTTACTGTATGGGAATCCAACCTCTTCGGGCTGGAATTCAACTTTTAATTTTGGAATCCAATTTTTTCCTGGGGTGGATTCCTGGAATCCAACTTTCAAAATCCTAGTGAGAACACTGACACTGATTATTTAGGATGGGGGTTAAAACGGCCCATCATTTGGATCACACAGTTAGTTTTATTAAAGTTACTTATAATATGAACTTTGATCATGTGAATCAAGCTAGATGGTCTCCATCTACGAATTTATGTAGATATGTTCAGTGAGGTATCCTTTCTAAAATGAAGTTTACCATATTAGTAATTTGTGGACATCAGAACATGAACAGACTATTAGAAAACAAACCCAAACGTATATATATATTCTTTCGAATGACGGATGATCATAAGAAAAGAACGGGGGAAGAGGGGGAGGAGAGAGAGACAAATGAGCTCACATATGATAACACTGGATAGGATTGCAGAATACAGTCAACCTGCACAAAGATCTAGGTTCAAGCTCTAGAAATTAAATTCATTATTTGAAAATAGATAAGAGTAAAGAAAGTTATGAAATTCATTCTGTCAAAATTGATTGAAATAAAAGTAAGTCATATTTCAAAAGTGGGCCTTTTTGGGACCCATAAAGTGAGCTGGTAAAGTGGACAATTTTGGACTGGGCCGTTTTGGAAGTGGGCCATTTTGACTTTCTTCCGATTATTCAGATGAATAAGTGATTAATATAAACAAATACTTCTAGAAAAGCATACTATGATGATTTACCCATTCAGATCAATAACCGCTTAATCTTAAAACATCTAGGTAGGTTTAATTCCAACTTTATATGGTTTTGGCCAACCTTTACCCTTGCCTAAGTTAAAAAATTTGCAAACAACACAGATTTAATTCAAATGATGGGATTTGTCTTTGAAAGGGTAGGAGACATAATGGAAAAAATAGAAAATGCAGGTTACCAGCATTCTCTCCTTTTTCCACAGTGCTTTTAAACACATACTTTCTGAAAGTCTTTAACAATCTCCCTTAATAGACTCTTTACAGAATTTTTACCCATTCATGATTTCTTCACAAGTCCTTAATCTTTTTCTGCTTCTTTCATTTATATTTGACTGATAGGTTTTCCAACAATATTTATGTACTTTTTACCTGTTTGAGCTATTTAATCAGAATGTTGATGATGCTAGTGTTATGTCTTTATTTTAGTAAATTTTAGTAAAGTAACTACCCTTTGGCTCTTGACAAGACAATCCTTTCTTTTTATGACTGTCAGAAAAGAAAGGCTTTGTAGGATAAGGAGAAAATGCTGATAGTATTTTCTACGATGCGTTTTACCCTTTCAAAGAGGAATTCCATAATGAGCCACATTTATTTTGTGTACAGTATAGGCCAGGCATTCCTAAGAATGTTTCAGTTATCTAGCATTATTTTTATACCCCCGCAAAACGAATGTTTTCGGGGGTATACTGGAATCAGCCTGTCTGTCCGTTTGTCCGTCCGTGTGTCCGTCTGTGTGTCCGTCTGTGTACAAATAATTGCCTGTTTCTGTCAAAGCGCTGGCGGGGGTATTAAGTCACATTCAGTGACAGCTCTAGTTTAAACTGTCTCCAAGTTAAGCAACCATGAGGAAAAAGGCCTTGAAATACCGTGTGAAAAGGAGAAAACAGCAGTTACAAACATTTTCTCCATTTTTTCCACAATGTTTTCTACCTTTTCAAAGACTTCCCTAAATCAGAGCCAGATTTAAGTTGTTGCCTGCAGAATTACGCTTTCCATTTGGACATGTACAAAATGTCATTGTCTGATAAGGCTTCAACCCTTTAACCTTTTACCAGACGACAAAATTCTAGCCTTTTCCAAATTGAAAGCATCTGCAGACGACAATTTCAATGGGGCACAAACAGTGCAAATTTTCTTTAATAGGGTAGAAAACATTGTGGGAAAAGGAGAAAATGCTGGTTACCAGCATTTTCTCCTTTTCCTACAATGTTTTGTAAAGGCTTCTTACCCAGGGTCGTTAAAAGTTGGCATTGTGCAGTATTCATTTCATCATTTCAGTCACATTTTATTTGTCTTCTGCAAATGCTGTCAATGTGGACCAGTCTGAAATTTTGTCGTCTGGTAAAGAGTTAAGGTTAAAAGTAACCTTTGGTTTATTTTCAGCTCTGATGGGAAAGAGTATGCTCTGAAACAGATTGAAGGGACTGGAATTTCCATGTCAGCTTGTCGAGAGATTGCTGTAAGGAATATGTTATTACTCATAATCATATAAGAACATTTGAGCCATGCTTTACCCCCATAAGGGGGTTTAATACATCTACAAAAGATATCTACCCAGGTCAGCCTGCGCAGCCAGTGCAGGCTGACCTGGGTTGAATATTTTTGCTATCGCTCAATTTTCGTATGTCCAAGGACCGGTCTACGTCATGATTCAGTCGGTTGTTGAACAAAATGGATTTTATGAATCCATAATTATATGATGACTTGCTTGGTATAATGCATTATGGAGATGCATTAAACCCCATTTAGCTATAGTGTGGCTCATATGCCATTTTATACACCTGCATTGGTCAGCTTTTTAAAGACATGGTAATGAGTGGTAATTGTTGCCCAAGTAGACCCCGCATGACATTGATTGATGCAGTTGATTTGAAACCTGTAAGTCCTTAGTTAGGTCCATGCTAGTGATGTTAGTCCTGTGAGAGCATCCTCGGTCAAAGAGCTGCAGACTGCTATCAGATGCTGGTCTGACTCATGAAACCCAGGGATACATGTGAACAAATGAGCTGTCACTGTGATATATTTTTTAAATACTGTTGAAAGTGGAGTAACCCTTTGGTAACAATGTTTTCCACACTAATAAAAGTATACTTTACTTAAATTCACATATTTCTCCTTTGTGTGATACGTACCAGGTTTTAGTTGCTTGCAGAGAATTGTCAGTAAATTAAGATTTAGTTTTGGTTTCTGAGAGAGAGCAAATCTTAATAACCATTTCAAAAATGAAGACTTTTAAAGAAGTTTGGGAAAAGGAGAAATTTCTGCTGTTCTCACTGTCTTTCTATACACTTTCAAAGACAAAAACAAAGCCAAATATTTTCAATATGTACACATCCAGAGTTTTGTCATCTGGTGAACAGATGGGAAGAAATACTTCCCTTTTATGCTTATCAGTGGTTTGTGAAAATATAAATGTGAATTTTAACCCTATAAAACCACCACTGAATTTCATAATTCACCAGTGAATTTTATTTATAACTTTTTCTTGATGGAACTGCTTTTTTAGCTCCACTGGCCAAAGGCCAGCAGGCTTATGTCATGTCCCGTTGTCCGTCGTGTGTCCGTGCGTCCGTCCGTCCGTGCGTCCGTCCATCCATGCATTAACTTTTATTTTAAACATCTTCTTCTCTGAAACTACCCATCCAATTTTGATGAAACTTCACAGAAATGATCCTGCCATGGGCCTCTTCAGAATTTGTTGAAAGAATTTGATTCCTTCAAAAACTCTGGTTGCCATGGCAACAAAACTTAAAAATATTGGAAATCTTTGAAAATCTTCTTGTCAGAAACCATAAGGCCTAGGGCTACCAAATTTGGCATATAGCTTTGTCTAGTGGGCCTCTATCAAGTTTCTTCAAATTATAGCCCTGGGGTCAAATTTGACCCCACCCTGGGGGTCACAAGTTTTACATGGGCTTATATAGGGAAAACTTTAGAAATCTCCCTGTACCTAGCCATAAGGCCTAGGGCTACCAAATTTTGCATGTGGCTTTATCTAGTGGGCCTCTACCAAGAGTGCCCAAATTATAGCCCTTGGGTCAAATTTGACCCCACCCCGGGGGTCACAAGTTTTACATGGGCTTATTTAAGGAAAACTTTAGAAATCTCCCTGTACCTAGCCATAAGGCCTAGGGCTACCAAATTTTGCATGTGGCTTTATCTAGTGGGCCTCTACCAAGAGTGCCCATATTATAGCCCTAGGGTCAAAATTGGCCCTGCCATGGGGGTCAGAAGTTTTACATGGGCTTATTTAGAGAAAACTTTAGAAATCTCCCTGTACTTATTCATAAAGCGTAGGGCTACCAAATTTCGCATGTAGCTATATCTAGAGGGCTTCACCAAGAGTGTGTAAGTTATAGCCCTAGGGAGGAATTTGATTCACCCCGAGGGGTCAGAAGTTTTACATGGGCTTATTTAGTGAAATCTTTAGAAATCTTCTTGTTACTAACCATATGAACTAGGGCTACCAATTTTAGTCCTGTCTCAGGGGTCTTATGTTCAAAACCAATTGGCCAAGTATTGTAATGTTTGGCATGTAGGGATTTTACATATTAGCCAGTGGAGCGATACAGGGCCATCATGGCCCTCTTGTCTTCCATTGCTTATCTCCCTTACTAAGGTCAACATAATTAGCTCCCTTTGAAAAGGATACTTCAGCTTCCCTTAGCCCTTCCAAACTGGTAAATTATCATGAAAAATTTAATTTTGATAAGCTTTTTAATACATGTATTCCCAGTGAATGGCATAAAAGAAATAGGTTAATTGTTTGTTTCAGTGTATGATAAAATTTCCTTTCAACTAGTGAAAAGCAAGTTCTAGTTTCGTTTCTTGTGAAAATATAGCCTTTGCTTTACTTGATGAAAGAGAATTCAATTATACACTGAAACAGACACCTATCCTCTTTTTCTTGCTTTCTTTTTTACAGCTCCTGAGGGAACTGAAACATCCAAATGTTATTAGCTTACAAAAGGTGTTTTTATCACATACTGACAGAAAAGTATGGTTGTTGTTCGATTATGCAGAACATGACCTATGGGTGAGTATTTTAACACAAAAACTTCATCATTTGCTTCATCTTTTCTTCATAGCATTGATGAATGAGCCACGCTCTGTGAAAAGGGGGTTTAATGCATCTGCAAAAAGTATCGACTCGGGTAAGCCTGTGCAGTCTGCACAGGCTGACCTGGGTCGTAACTTTTTGCTTTGGTAAATTTTCTGCATGTCCAAGGACTATTCTATCTCGAGGTTCAGTCTGTTGTTAGACAAGATGGATTTTATGGGTTCATAGTTACATGATGACTTGCTTGGTATGATGCATCACGGAGATGCACTGAACTTTCTATTGCCGGAGCATGGGTCCAATGGTTTTATATGAAACATTTGGCCAGTAGCCATAGTATTTTCCTGTAACCACAGGCTTTGTGCTGTAGAATAGCACCTCTTCAAAATGGTACGTTAAATCAAATATAGTTTTATGGATCAGCCACTATCAGTTTTAAAAAGTTTGCAGTGTACAGCTTTTAAAAACATTGTGGAAAAAAAAGAGCAACTGCTTGCCAAAAGCAATTGCTCCTTTTTCATATTCTTTAAATGTTCCAGCTCACATTAGTTTGTAGTGGGTCTAAGAATACCCATGGTCTGGGTATATAGTGTTCTTAACAACTCACCAGTCACTTACCACAATTAAGCTTAATGCAACAGTATGAATTTTGGTAGGATTATGGAGAAAAATCTGTTTTCTACCTAAAAATATCGTTTAAATCAACAAAACATCAAAATTATGCACAAAATGCCTGTTATGAAAAGATACCCTCTAGAAAATTCAGGTGACAATTTTTTTTGTAATGGTGGTCCTGATTGATTGATTGATTGTATGGTGTTTAATGCTGTTTTCAACATTATTTCATTTCTATTGCGGTGGCCAGTGCACCTATCCATGCTTTCCTGGAGGTTCTTTTACCAGTACTCTACACAATATTCTTCCAAGCTGGCTGCTTTCCTACATAACCATCCTCGAAACAATGATCAGAGGTGAGAGAGAAATGAATCCTGTCGCAATGACTATTATCAGTCCTCAGAAAGAAATTGGCTGAGCTGGGGATCAAACCAGTGACCCCCTGTTCTCAAGTCCTATACGCTATTGACTGCGCTACCGGGCCTCGGCAATGGTGGTCCTGTGATGTCATCAGTAGTGTAGCTAATACACATGTATTCAATTGGATCAAAGTACCTTTTGTATCGAAAAGATTAAACCCCATCCGTTTATCATATCCAAAAAGTAATTAACTCAATTTTGAAATATAGGTAAATCTAAAGTGTTTTCATCATCAACATAAAAAATTAAGATTACTAAATTAGTAAACATTCTAGCATACATGTTGATCTCTTTTCCCTTTTCAGCATATCATAAAGTATCACAGATCTGCTAAAGCAAATAAAAAACAAATAAGTGTTCCCAAGAATATGGTAAAGTCTTTACTGTACCAGATTTTGGATGGAATTCATTATCTACACGCTAACTGGGTTCTTCATAGAGACCTTGTAAGTGACTTTTTAACTCTTTACTAGACAACCGATTCTTGGACTAGTCCAAATTGAAAGCATTTACAGACGACAAATGAAATGCAGCTCAAATAATGGATTTTATCAGAGAAAGAAAGTCATAAACTTTTGATTACATTATTCCTGATTGTTTCTATTCCTTTTTCACATTTTAAGTCATTGTGATGAAAGCTATCATTCCATAATGAATTTATTTGTTTTTAGAGTTGTATCAAGCATGGGAGGAACCTTAACTCTCTACCAAAAGGGAAAATTTTAGACTCAACCAAATTGAGAGCCCTTGTAGATGACAAATTACATATATGTCAAAGATTATAGCTGTCTTTGAATGGCTAGACAGTATTGTGGGAAAAGGGGAAAATGCTGGTTTCCAGCATTTTCTCCTTTTCCACAATATTTTCAAAAGACTTCTCTCTAGGGAGTCATTTAACTTGGAATGTTTGGTAAAGGGTTACAGGAATAACTTGTATAAGAATATCAGAAAATCAGGATGTAATAATTTTCCTGTTCCTTCAAGTGATTGTCATTTGAGTAATTTGTAAGAGAGTTTGTTAGGGCTAAATTAAGCACATGCAGTATTGGCTTAGTGTCAAATATCCTCTTTCCAGAAGCCAGCCAATATTTTAGTGATGGGTGAAGGACCAGAGAGAGGAAGAGTGAAAATAGGTATTTTCATTGTTTTGAAGAGTATTTACTTTTTGTAATCAGTAATTTTATCTTCCAAATCCATGAAACAAACTCAGGCTCATTGTCTAGTAACTATTCTCTCTAACCACCTAGAAGACCATTATTATCATTATTATTATTTTTTTTTTTTTTTTTTTTTTAACTCTTTACCAAACAACAAAATTCTATACTGGTCCAAATTGAAAGCATTACAATTTAGATGTGATTCAAAAATGGAAATTTGTCCTGGGAAGGGTAGAAATTTTTGTGTAAAAAGAAGAAAGTGCTAATTTACAGTATTTTATTCTTTTCCCACAATTTGAAAGCATCTGCAGACAACAAACTAAATGTGAATCAAAAGAAGGGATTTGTCATCCAAAGGATATAAAACATTGTGGGAAGAAGAGAAAATGCTGGTTGTCAGCATTTTATCCTTTTCCCACCATGTTTTCAAAAAGTTTTCTTCTTAGAGATCATTAAAACCCACCATTGCATGGTAAAGACTAAAAATGTGAGGTAGATGAAAAAAAATGACCATGAAATGAGTACAGGTTAAAGATTTCAGGCCTGTTTATTTTTCAGCGGATATGGGTTTTGCTCGGTTGTTTAATGCCCCATTAAAGCCATTGGCAGATTTAGATCCAGTTGTGGTCACATTCTGGTACAGAGCCCCAGAGTTATTGCTTGGTGCTAGACATTATACAAAAGCTATCGGTAAGTGTGTGAGATTGATCACATTTTTTTACCAGACAAATTTTGCATCTTAACTCTTTACCAAAGGACAAGATTGTAGACTTGTCCAAAATGAAAGCATTTGCAGACTACAAATTAGATATTACTCAAAATCATGAAATTTGTCTTTCAAAAGGGAACAAAGATTGTGGTAAAAGGAAAAAAATGCTGGTCACTATCATTTTCTCATTTCACATTTTTTGTTGTCTTGCATTGTATGCAGCTACATTATATCAAGTTTGTTATGAATCTGACTCTTACATTTCAGTAGTCTGTTTATCTAACCTTTAACCACAAGTTTTTACAACCCTTAACTCTTTACCACACAAGAAAAATGTAGACTTGTCCAAATTGAAAGCATTTGCAGACGACATTTTCATTGTGGCTCAAATGGTGCAATTGTTCTTTGATAGGGTATAAAACATTATGGGAAAAGGAGAAAAAGCTGGTTACCAGCATTTTCTCCTTTTCCCACAATGTTTTCAAAAGGCTTCTTTCCCAGAGTCGTTAAAAGTCGGGATTGTGTGGTAAAGAGTTAAGTAAAAGGACTTTCAAAAACATCGTGGGGAAAGAAGAAAATGCTAGTCTCGAGCATTTTCTCCTTTCCCCACAGTGTTTTCTTCCCTTTCGAAGACAGATTTCATAACTTTTTGCAGTATTTGTCATCTGCAAATGCTTTCAATTTGGACAGGTTGAAAATTTTCTTGTTTGGTAAAGGTTTATCAATCATAAGTCTAAAGAGGTCAGCTCTGTTTGCGTCTTTGTGAGTCTGTATTTGAAATTCACCTTATTGTTTTCTTTCAACAGATATATGGGCTATAGGCTGTATATTTGCTGAATTATTAACCTCAGAGCCCATTTTTCACTGTCGACAAGAAGATATCAAGACTAGTAATCCATACCATCATGATCAACTGGATAGGATATTTAATGTTATGGGCTTTCCACAAGGTATGTAATAATGTGCCAGAAAATGTGAGTGAGGTTTTATGCACATTACCCTAAGGATAGGATATTTAACTTTTTACCAAACAACAAAAATTTAGACTGATCCAAATTGAAAGCATTTGCAGACGACAAAATAAATGTGACTGAAAAATTGAAATTTGTTTTGGGAAGAGCAGAAAACTTTGTAGTAAGAGAAGAAAATGCTGGTTACCAGCATTTTCTTCTTTTCCCACAATGTTTTCAGAAGGCTTCTTTCTTAGGGTTGTTAAAAGTCAGGATTGTGTGGTAAAGACTTAATGTTATGTGCCTTCCACAAGGTATGTCATGTGAACGTGGTTGCGTTTTTCAACACATCTCTGGTACACAATTTTTGGCTGAGCTGTTTTCAAAGAAGATGTTGAGGTATTGTCATAGCCCTGTTGTCTATTGTGTCATCATCTGCATTGTCATGCCAAAACTTTGACATTTCATAATATCTGTGATTACTGAAGATATTTACTTCTTTATATTTAATCAGACTAGTCATTTAATATCAAAAGGGAAACCCATACAACAGGGGCAGATAGCCATTAAAATGTTTTTGACATAGTAATGCCCTGTTTTTGACTTAGAATTTTCAAAGACTTTGGCATTTTATTATATGTCATCATTACTCTATATATTTACTTCAAACTTGGACTAGCTGTTAACTAATAAAAGTGAAACCCATACAACAAGGACAGGTAACCATCAAAGTATTTTTGACACAGTTATGCCCCCTTGTTCAACTTAGAATTTTTTCTGAAAATCAAGTAAATGCAGCCAAGCATTGGCAGCCGAATGTGTTGCTCTTGTTTTTGTCTTACAGCAGACTGCTTTTGAGAACATACTGTGGAGGAAGAGTTGCTTGCAACAACCAAATAATCTGTTTGTAATGCTGATTAGAGTGCAACATTGAAGAGAATGAGCATTTTTTACTATTGAAAATGTCTATTTATGTGTGATTTTAAGACTGTTTTGATGACAATAGTACACATAATTTTAAAAGATGAAGATTCAAGATCAGTCAATTCAGTCTACATAATCTGTTCTTGATCTACACTTTACATAAAAGTAACAAAAGTGTCCTTGGCAAATTGAATTTGGTGTGATAGATAGATAACCAAAAAAACAGGACAGGATTAAATCTGTACCAAACAACAAAATTTTAGACTTGTCAAATTTGAAAGGATTTGCTGACAACTAATCAAAGGTGACTCAAGTGATAGAATTTGAATGTCTTTGATAGGGCAGAAAACATTCTTAAAGTCGTCTCTTTTTTTTTTCCAGAAAAAGACTGGGAAGATATAAGAAAAATGCCAGAACATAATACCTTAATGAAAGATTTTAAAAGATCAAAGTAAGTGATTGTTTATGGGACATTTTATTGTAACGAAAATGTTGATTAGTCTTTTTACATTTCCAGCTTTACAAGATCATTTCAAAGATAAACCCATTACCATACCCATATGACTTTTTACACCCCCTACATTAGACAGCTTTTGAAAACACAAGGGTAAAAAGCTATTGCTACTCTTCTGACAATCTTCTGTCTATTACGAAAGAAGGCTTTTTTCCTGTCTTTAAGACAAGTCTAACTTTTGGTGTCTTCTACAAGTAATTGGTATTTCTGAAATCAACGTGAACAATTATATGGTGATATAACACATCAATCACACAAATTTTTTTTTCATTATGTTTGCACCACCCTACTTATATCTTTTGTTTAACTTTATACCAAACGTAAGTTTTGGACTGTACCAAATTGAAAGCATTTGCATACAACAAATGAAATGTAGTTCAATGGATGAAGTATGTCTGATAGGGTAGAAATCATTGTGGGAAAAGGAGAAAATGCTGGTTACTGGCATATTTTCCTTTTCCTCCAATGTTTTCAAAAGCCTGCTTTATGAAAGGGATTAAAACTGGAGATTGTGTGGTAAATGGCCATGATTTTAGCAGGACTAGGTGATGAGCAAGGCTTTGAGCTGGCAGAAGAACACATATCATCACAGCATGGTATAATACATTGTATTGTTACGCTAGAATATGTATGATGACAGATACTAACCATGCCCTCTTCTGCAGGGTCATTAAAATTTGGAATTCTGTGGTAAAGGGTTAGACTTAGTTTAGCAGACTGTCTTACACTGTGAGATGTTTTATTATTGTATTCCTGGTTTACAAAGATGGAAAACAGATAACTCCATACCAAACAACAAAATCTTAGACCAGTTCAAATTGAAAGCTCTTGTAGACAAATAATTAAATATGACTCAAGTGTTGAGACTTGCAATGCAAAGGGTAGAAATTATTCTGGAAAAAGGAGAAAATGTTGGTTACCAGCATTTCCTCCTTTTCCCACAATCTTTTTTAAAGGGTTTTTTTTTTTTTTTCTTCAGGTCATTAAAACTCAGGATTGTGTTTTAAAAAGTTAAACATGGCATCATTTGAAATCAGAAATGGGAAATTGGGGGGGGGGGGGGGGGGGGGGGGTCTAAGCTTTTCATGTAGAGGCACTTGATTTGTGATTGTCATATTTCTCTTTTTTTTTTCAGTTATGTTAATTGTAATTTAACCAAATACATGGAGAAACACAAAGTAAAACCGGATGGTAAAGCATTCCATTTGGTAAGTTACAACCCTTTTGAGGAGCAAGCATTTTAGGTATCTGCAAATAAAGCTATAGTTTGCTCAGTGTTTTGACTCTTTACCAAAGAACAAAATTTTACCCTTTACCAGACGACAAAATTGTAGCCCTGTACAAATTGAAAGCATTTGCAGACGACAATTTCAGTGTGGCTCAAATGGTGCAAATTTTCTTTGATCAGGTAGAAAACATTGTGGGAAAAGGAGAAAATGCTGGTTACCAGCATTTTCTCCGTTTCCCACAATGTTTTCAAAATGCCTCTTTCAAAGGGTCGCTAAAAGTCGGTGTTGTGCAGTAAAGGGTTAAGGCTTGTCCAAAACGAAAGCATTTGCAGAAAACAAAATAACTGTGACTCAAATACTGAAATATGTATTTGGAAAGTTAGAAAACGTTGTTACCAGCTTTGTCTCTTTTTCCCACTATGTTTTCAAACTTTCTTTCTTATGGTAGTTAAAACTTGGGATTGTGTGATAAAGTGTCTGGGGCTTAGTCACAAAACTTTTATTTTATTGGTCTATAAACCACAAGGGGAAAGTCAGAAATAAACTTATAGCTCATAGATTTAATAGCAAACAATAAAATGATGTTACTTTCTTTAGATCTTTTCAATATGGGTTCTGAAAAGGACTGTTTTGCTATATTCTAAGATTTTTCACTCCAGAAAATATTCAGGTATTGTCACAGCACTGTCTTCATCTGTCCATGATGCAAAAACTTTGACATTTTGTAATATCACTGTCATTACCGAACATATTTACTTCAAATTCGGGCTATATGTTAAAAATCAAAAGAGGAACCAATACAAGAGGGGCAGGTAACCATCAAAGTATTTTTTACACAAAATAAGCCCTTTTTTGACCTAAAATTTTCACTTGAAATCAATATATTTCTAAAAACCAACTGCAGCTGGGCGATGGCACCTGCATGGGGTGCTCTTGTTATTGTAAAAAGTCAAGTCTTCATGACTTGTAAGAAAGGTTTGTTGCTTTATTCTAGTTACAGAGACTGTTAACAATGGATCCGACCAAAAGAATTACTTCTGAACAAGCTATGACTGATCTTTACTTCTCTGAAGAGCCCAAACCTTCAGCAGAGTGAGTAGTAACTGATTTTTTTAACCTTTTAACATACGATCCTTTATTTTTACGACTTGTAGGAAAAAAGCATTTGAAAACATTGTGAGAAAATGCTTTTAACTCTTCACCACACTTTTTGGAGTTTCTACGACCGTACAAAGAAGGCTTTTAAAAACAAAGCATGAAAAGGAGTGAATGCTGGTAACCATCATTTTTTCCTTTTCCCACTATGTTTTCCACCTCATCAAAAACATGTTACATCATTTTAGCCTCATTTAGATTGTCATCTGCAAATACTTTCAATTTGGACCAGTCTGAAATTTCAGTTGTTTGTTAAAAAGTGAATCATTATGTCTCACATTAAGAAATCCAACCATTTGAAATGCAAGCCTTTTGTTGCCTTCAAATACTTTCACTATGGACCACTTGAAAATGTTGTTAGGTAAAGAGTTCATGAGATATATATCTTATTTAAAGGGCAAATCCTAAAATATTTTGACCAGACTGTTTTTTTCCTTTAATCAGCTGCAAATGATGTCAGTTAAACATGTGTCCGCCATTTTTCATAAATACTACCCTGTAACATGCCATAAACCACGGCCGAATTGTCACCCTGATATACGGCCCTAAAAATGGTACATGGCTTACTTCCCCTGATTCGCTTATCTCCCGTGCATGTGTGACGTCTTTGTCGAGTCAGTCTCTGTATACCGTCAGTAGACATAAAGTAGGAACGCGGATGATTGTGTGCAGATATCTGAGTATTAACTGAGAATTGAGCCAAAAAAATGGAAAATTGTGCAGCCTATGGCTGCAATGTCGATTCGGGAACTCATAGAATTAGTATGTTCAAATTTCTGAAGGAATTAAAAAGGAGGAAACTATGGATTCAATGTTTAAACCAGGGCCGGACAGTAGCGACAGATTTTTTGCCATCGGTTCATTCGAAATTGTGTCTGAAATACTTCGATGACAGTCAGTTCTTAATAAGTCCAAAACTCGCAAAAGAAGTTGGTTATAGGAATTTTAGGCTGCGGTTAAAACCTGACGCTGTGCTGACATTATTCGAAACTCCAAGTCGAAAGGAGATAGGCCTTAAACCGAAACTCCAAAAGACAGACATTCCGCAACGGCAATTTCCAAACAGAAAATCCAACATGAAGTAGGTAATTGCATTTTTTCTTGAAATTGGAATACATGAAATGGTATTCGTACTATTTTACCCTTTTCTACATTATCGCTTCATTCTGAACAAAGGAGAAATTGCTGCCGTTTTCTCCCTTTTCCAAATGATTTCAACATTTAATGAAATTACAGATTCATCCAAATTCATAACATAAATTTTGCAAATAACAAAGTCGACATTGTTCAAATGATGTAAACTTTCAAGGGATAATAATCATTCTTTGAAGAGCAAGCATCATTTTCTTCCCACACTGTTTTTCAAACACTCTTTCTTTGGGTATTGGAAACTAGATCTAGGGTTTTGAATGGTAAAGGGTGAAGTCAGTATCTGGTTACCCCTAGTCGTGGTCATAAATGTTAATCCATCACCAACCAGTTGAAACAATACAGGAAATGATTACATGAATTTGCATATCTCACCCCTTTACACTGTAATGTTTGTTTGTGACAGTAAACCCATGTTACAGCTTTTATCCCATACACTACTTCTCTTTGAAAAATGATTTGACAACTTACATGCATTTTGAACAAATTGTGAATTCTATCTATACAATTTTGATTTGTGGATATATTTTCTTTTTCCTATCCATATTATGTCTTCTAGACAGGCTACTGAGAAAAATGTTTTGAACATGTCAGTATGAAAATTTTTAAATTGCACATTTGACACAGGTCATTTTCTCTGATAATCAGACAAAAGTGAGAAAATTAAAAATAACACATTTTTTTTTTTTAAATTAGGAAACAGAATGTTTTTGACCAGGCTCACACACCAATTCTTTTACCTTTTACCTCAAAATTCTGACCTTCAACCACCCTAATGGAGAAGGCTTTTGAGGACAGGGTGAAAAAAGGAATAAGTCCTGATACCCAGAGTTATCTTCTTTTCCTACAATATTTTCTACCCTCAAACCTATTGTCAAGGCCGAATTTGATCTGTGGTCTGCAATACTTTCGGTGTGGAGTGGACAAGTCTAAAGTTTTGCCATCTGTGTAAGGGTTTAGCCTAACCCTAACCCAAATGATAAAAAAATTAGAATATTTGAAATCCACAGCATTTAAATATGATCGATAAAATGTGATTGTTTATTGGAATTTAGTTTAACTTAGTTTAACCCTTTACCAAACAATCCTTTGTTTTAACGACCCTGGTGAAGAAAGAAAAACCTTTTGAAAACATTGTAGGTAAAGGAGAAAATGCTGGTAGCCAGTATTTTCTCCTTTTTCTACTATGTTTTCTACCCCATCAAAGACAAGTCCAAACATGTGAGTAAAATTTAATTTGGTGACTCCAAATGCTTTCAGTTCCGTTGAGTCAATAAATTTGACGTTTGGTAACAATTTAAACATGTATTTTACATCTCTTGAGAAACAAGTTCATACAACTCGTACTAATCTCTTCGGATACTGCTTCCTGGGAACTAAACCAGAACTCGTGCCCAGTGTGTGGGATTTATATTTAACCCTTTACCAATCAATCCCTAGTTTTTACGACCCTGAGACAGAGGCCTTTTAAAAACATTGTAGGAAAAGGAGATAATGCTTGTAGCCAGCATTTTCTCCTTTTACCACAATGTTTTCTACTCTGCTGGAAACAAATTTCAATTTTTTAAATATTTAACTTTATTTTGTCGTCTGCAAGTGATTTCAATTTGGACCTGTTTAATATTTTGTCGTTTGGTAAAGAGTTAAAAATAGAAAATATTGTGGATAAAGAACCAATTGATAGTTGCCAGCTCTTTCTATGTTTTTACAATGAATCTGAAGTCGCCTATACTGCAATTTGACCGGAATGTCAGTGTTAACCGCTCAGTCCCTAGTAGACCAATTTGAGACTTATCCAAATTGAAACAATTTACATAAGACAAACAAGAACTGAACAAATTTACACTATCCTTTCCCACGGCTTACAATTCAGAGTTTAAGACTTTCACAGAGAAGGTCTATATGGAACATACTATAGCTAGATATATGTATGATAAATTTTTGCATTGAATGGATCATGTGGACAAGGTAAACAGCAAAAAAGTATTTCACACAGGTAGATCCCCTCTCCCTCCCTCTCATGTTCATGTATTGCTGTATGGTAAGAAATACAACTAAAATAATTTTCAAAATAATTTTGAGAATTAACTCTTAATAATCTCAGAACATATTCTTTTATCAAATTTCATGCTGGTTAACAGCATTTCAAAATATTCTTATTCTCATGAAAATCGTGATTTATTGTGTAACCCTTCACCCATGAGAGAATAAACTTGTACCCTTTCAATGTTTAAAGAATTCTTTACAAGGTACAAATATCAACAAGGACCCATCAACAAATAGAACTAATATCTCACGATTATCAATCGTAAAAGTCAAGAAAAAGGTTATTTGACATGAAACTAAAGTGTCGGAGAAATGTCTTCAAAAGTGTGGGGAACTGTCTTGTCGTGGAACTGTCTTGAAACCGTCCTTTTTTTTTTTTTTTTTTTTTTTTTTTTTAATTCCGCCCGTTAATCTACTGAAAATGCTTCACGTGAAACAAAGTTTATGCCATACACTTAATTCTATCATGTATAGAATAATATTTCTGTAAGCGAAGTTCGCTGTGTAACAGACGTATTTCAATAGCGCGCGATACTCAACACGTTGAAAAGTCCAGCACAACATCGTCATTTTCGTCATCAGTGGGTGAAAAGTTACTTTTATCCTCATCATCAGAATCTTAATAAGTTTCTTTAAAAACTGGCTCGTACATGTACGGCCTTACCGGCCCAGAATCGTCTATTTCTTCGTCTTCAATATCGCTCAGTTCAATATCCTAAACAACGTCCATATTGAAACAAGCTCTCCTATGATGTCACAAATCAAGGGACGCAACAATAAGTAAGGGAGATAAGCAATGCAATAAAAATTAATAAGCAGAAATATGAATTGAAAAAAAGTACTTTTACTAATTTTTTTTTTCCAATTACAACATTACCAGGTTACCATTTGATAAGTGTAGATTTGAAAATTAACCATATCTGAAACTTGTTGATTTGCCCTTTAAGTTGTTGCAGTCCTCTCTGCCAAGTGACTAATCAGTCTTAGCATTTTTGTCTTACTGTCAAAATTTTTAGTTGTTTTGTATGTATGTTGCAAATATTTTTGAATAGGAATTGGTTTTATCTTTATCTTTTTAATGACAAAAGAGACTAAACAATTTGAAACGTTAGATGTTTACAGTTACCATTGGAGAAGAATCTTGCAGCACAGGGAACAGTGTTAAGATGCAGAGTATATAGTACAGGAGTTTCAGATTTTAAAAAATAAGCTCTGGAAATAACTGCAATGTTGCCACATAAGCACTTTTTGCAATAAAGATCAAAACCAAAAGAGCAGATGTGAAATGTAATAGGGTCTTTGAACTGATTAGAAATTAAGAGATTGAAATGAGCCATGCTCTGTGAAAAGGGGGCTTAATGCATCTGCGAAAAGTATCGACCCAGGTCAGCCTGCGCATACTGCGCAGGCTGACCTGGGCCAAAACTTTTCGCTATTGGCCAATTTTCTGTTTGTCAAAGGACAAATCTACCTCATGATTAAGTCGGTTATTGAAAAAAAGTGGCTCCAATGGATCTATAATTATGTGATTACTTGAGCTAGTATCGTGTATAACGGAGGTGTATTAAGGCCCCTTTTGCCAGGGCATGGCTCAAATATGTTAGCCATGCTCTGGCAAAAGGAGGTTTAATTCATGTCCATGATGCATTATACAAAGCAATTCATCACATAATTATGGTTCTGTAAAATCCAATTTGTATAACTACCTATGGATTCGTTAGGGACACTGGTCCTTATACATGCAGAAAATCTACCAAAAACAAAAGGTTTCAACCCAGGTTAGCCTCTTGGAATGCGTAGGCTTACATGGGTTGATACTTTTTGCAGATGCATTAAGCCCCCTTTTCAGGAAGCATGGCTATATCAAAGTGACAACAATAGCATGTCATACAATAAAATTTTGATCAGCAGACAATTTGTCTATGATGATTTTGCCATGGACAGTTTGGCATAGGACAACTCATTGCCAGTTCAGTCCTTTTATTTAGTATAAAAATCATTAAAAACGTTTGGGTTTATCAACAGTTCCAAGAATGCACAAAATTTACCACAAGTTAGGCGTGCAATTTTATTTATAGATATAACTCCAGATACATAGTTGTCTGGAATTCTCTCAATGAAATGTGTCAAATGTTCTAGGAAATAGTTTGAAATTGTACACACACATGTTGCATTTATTTGTTTCAGTGTATTTGAAGGATGTATCATACCATATCCAAAGCGTGAGTTTTTAACGGATGAGGAAGAAGAAAAGGGTTCTGTAGCTACAAGTAAAGTAAGTAGGGTTGATTCTAGCTTGTAACATAACCCAATACATCATGATTCAATATTGGTCTCTTTCATGGTGAACTCATTTGAAGAGAAGATGACATGTTGAGTATTAAAAATTGAGTTGGGATTCAATCAAGAAAAAAAAGCTGATGGTTTTTATAGCAATATCTCTGTCGACATTTTCTTGTCATCTGATAAAGATGTGTGATAAAGCACATAATATGAGTCTTTACCAAACAAAGACCCTGAGGAACAAAGCTTTTGAAAACTTTGTGGGAAAAGAAGAAAATGCTGATTATCAGCATTTTCTCCTTTTCCCATAATGTTTTCTACCCTATCAAGCAGAAATTCCAGCAATTTAGCAAAATTTCATTTTTCCCTGCTTCACAATAATTTTGTTGCCTGGTAAAGGGTTAGGGAGAAGGTGGACCAATGATGACCTAGCCTTCTTGCTTTTATAAACTACTAGCTAATTGGGTTTGTTGCATACTGAAGTAACTATATATCAGGCAGCAACTTGCTTTTGAAAGCTACACATATAGATCTGAAAGCTTCTGCTGATGAATATCTCTGTCAATTCTTCCTGACCTTTTGTGCTTCAGATTATAGTATGAGCATGATAAAATATGTTTGATGGAAATAAAAAATATTTGAGTTATTTTTAACTGCTCTATCTTAGAAAGTTCACCTCTTGATCTTGCTGATAAATCTTTTATGTTAAAGGCTCAGTAGCGGCTAAAAAATCAATGTAGGTGTTAAAATGCATTTAGATTTTAACCATACAATTCATAAGTATGGAAAATATTGTGAAGATGACAATCTGTTATTGTGTGATTGGTCCAAGTGTTAGTCACTTGCAGAAAAATGAATTTTAAAATTAGGCAAAAAGCAAACAAAAGCTAGAGTGACCTTGCAGGTTTTAACCTAGTTTTGAAATTTATTTCTCTGCCAGCAACTAACACTAGGACCAACCATACTTAAAATGGTATGATTTAAATTTAAATATATTTTATTACCCTCTTTGTTTACTTTTAGCAGGTGTTGTAAAAAGTAAACAAACGATAGAGTGACCTGGTAACTCTTGACCTACTTTTAAAATTCTTTATTCTGCCAGCAGAATGGGATCAGGAATGGGTCCCCGATAAAAACAGCCCAGTTATAAATTGTATGTAACCCTTTACCACACAATTCAGAGTTTTGACAACCCATATAAAATCTTTTGAAAATATTGTGGTTAAAGGAAAATATGCTGGTAACAAGCATTTTCTCCTTTTCTCACAATGTTTTTTCTACCCTATCAAGGACAAATTTTGGCACTTGAGCCACCTTAAATTTGTCATCTGCAAATGCTTTCAATTTTGAATAGTCTAAAAATTTTGTCATTTGGTAAAGAGTTTAACACCATTATTGGATAAATTTCTGAATGAAAACAATAGCACTTTATATCTAATTGTTCAGTTTTGTGCAGTTTTTGTGGAGAATTGTAATCCACAATTTACAAGAAAGCAAAAGCCAGATGCCCTAAAATGTTCTATATTCAGCAACAACCTGGAAATGAAAGTTCCTCAACCCATGGACAACAGCCTCCAGCCAAGCGAGTCAGAGTTATGCCCCCTACATCATCTACATCCTCTATGGTAACTACTGAGTATCAGGTACTGTATTGCCTATAGCAATTAGACCACAGTCCAAGAAGCTTTTTTACATTGAAACTCTGCATGCAAGTGTACGCATGAGTAAGCGTGTATCAACAATACTCATTTGTCTCCCTTGAAATGATCTTTGTTGACTTATTTCTAATAATCTCAGTTTAATAAAACAGATTAAAACAGATATCTTAGATCAAGACACAGGCAATCTCAAAAATATTAGTAATACTATAATGAGTATACAATTATAAATAAAATAGTCACAACAAGAGGGTTGGTACACCAAGTGATATGTTATCCTTTGACCACAATTAATATACATGTACAAGCTAATATAACTCTTTACAAAATTGTACTCTGGATCAAATGGAAAGCATTTGCAGACGACTTACCAGATGTAGACAAAAAGTTTATTTCTGTCTTTAAAACGGTAAGAAATATTGTGGGCATAGGAGAAAATGCTCTGTTACCAATTACCAAAACTTTTTCCTATTCCCACAATGGTTTTAAAAAACTTATTCTTAAGGTTAGTTTAAACAATGGATTGTCTGGTAGAGGGTTATGACCCAATAAACACTGGTATGAATGAAACCAAAGAGAAACTTCTGAAGAAAAGAACATGGAATGGAATGAAAATGAAAGAAATGAAATTGCTTTTTAAAAAGCAACTTTCTTTTCAAGCAATGTTTTCGACAGCTTTTGACTATAGGGATATCAATACCCATATTTACATGCTAATCGGACGAAGAAGATTTGAACTTGATTGTATGAACTTAATCTTTAAGTAAGACCCTATTTCCGAAATACTGGTAGTAACTCCTATTAAATCCATAGAATTCAAGCTGTCTCTGAACATGTAAGATTTTGTCATGCATATAATTTTAATTAACACAAAATGGAGGGATTTCATGTTATGATTTTTTTTTTAATGGTATTCCATCTCTGAAAACACCGAGTTACTTAAGGGCCCTTATGGATAGTGTAGATTGAGGTCAGTAGAGGTCTGATCTTGGACTTATTTAACTATTTTGTAAGAAAAGAGATTCTGAAAATATACACTGCATATATGTACATGTATTTACCTTTACTTTGCATGTCTCTCAGATGTTGTGTAATGCTTCTCTGACTTCCTGCTTGCATGATAAGTGATAATAAATATTTCCCTCTTATCACAGTACCTCTTGTAATAACTTTGCAGCAGATGATTTAAAACTATCCTGATTTACATGTATATTAATTCCATACCAGGTGACAAAACTTTGGAGTGATCCAAACTGAAAGCATTTGCAAACAACATTTTAAATATGACTGGAATTATGAAATTTAGCTGTGAAAGGGTAGAGAACTGTGGGAAAAGGAGAAAATGCTGCTTACTAGCATTTTCTCCTTTTCCCACAATGTTTTCGAAAGCTTTCTTTCGCAGGGTCGTTAAAACATGGCAAAAGTTCAAAGCAAGTGATAACGTGAGAACTTGTGGATTTGTCTTTGAAAGTTGTCTGAATGCATCTTCATTTTAAATTGGATGATAATGATGTCCTTTATATTATAAGTATAACAGAAAAAAACAAAGCATTTTTTAAATTTTTCATTGCTGTAATTCAGAGCCCCTATGTGTTAGTTGGAGGACAAGAGTTAAACCATAGAGCTCACAGCACAATATTAGTTTCTGTTCCAGACATTGGACTTCAAGTACTGGCTGCACAAGACACACAGTCTGATCATGGCTTATAAGTGACTGATATTTCATGAGATACTGTCGCAAAGACAGCCTTTCTTCCTTACTGAAAATATCCATTTCAACTATTAAGCACCCTCTTGCTTAACTCTTTACCAAACAGAAAAATTGTAGACCCATCCAAACTGAAAGGCTTTTTAAACAACAAATCACAAGTTGCTAAAATCTAGGTATTTGTCTTTGATAGGGTAGAAAACATTGTGGGAAAGGGAGAAAATGCTGGCTACCAGCATTTTCTCCTTTTCCCATAATATTTTCAAAAGCCTTCTCCATCTAGATCATTGAAAATAGGGATTATGTGGTAAAGAATTAAGGTGTTTAGTCCCAGTTTTAAATATTTACCAAACAACTAAAGTTCACATATGTGCAAAATGATACTATTTGCAGACAACAAAATGAAAGTGACTCAGATATCGAAATTTTATTTTTGAATGGTGAAAAACATTGTGGGAAAAAGAGAAAATGAAGGTTATAAGTATTTTCTCATTTTTCCACAATGTTTTCAGAAGGCTTTTTGTTAAAACTCGGGGACTGCGTGATAAGGAGTTAACTCTAAGGTTACCTTTCACTGTTTGCTATGTTACTATACTGGCAAAACAGAAAAATTTTAAGGGTGACTTGTGTAATATTTCACAAAATAGGAGACACTGTAGATCAGACTGCATGTTTTGTTCAGTCTGATCTTGATCCACACTATGTGTATCTGCCAAAGGTCATTTGATCTTGACTTACCATGTCTGTTTAAAATATCATTAGCTGTGCTTAGCCACTTACGGGTGAAGAAATTTCATGTACAGAACATTGTAGAATGTCCTTGGTCTAAGGTAGCAATGTCACTCAATGAATTTAGGATTACCCGGTACATCTGATCAAGCAAAACACTGAACCTACCATAATCTGTGCCTGCTTTAATAAATAACGGCATAATACATGTACATGCCTGTATGTTTTCCCTTTGAAATCATAAAATTGAGAGTTTACAAGATTTAAAGTTTTGGTATTTTTTACGATTTGATTGATTTAAGAAAGTGGTCTAATTTTGTAGGTGATACGAAATCTGTTACTAATACCTTTTATGAAATGTCATTACATTTGTACAGTGAAATCTTGGCGGTAATGATTACATGGAGAACCAAAAATTATTTTGATTTATTTGATATGACTTTATAATGTATAGAAAAATTACATGAAACTCCAAAATGCATCAGGAGGGTAAATGCTCATGTAATACATGTACATGTATTTGAGGCCCTTGGTTTCATGTAAATTTTCTTGAAAAACAGTACAGCAGCAGTTGTTGCTGCCATAAGCAATCAGAACTTCTGCTACACTATCTGCAATTTTTCTAATTAATATAAAATACCTTTTAGACAAATTTTCAGTAGATAATTTTGAAAATGTTCTAGCATAACACCAATAATCAAGATGAATTAAGTTTTGTTTGTGTATTATGGTAAAAGGTTGAATTCCTGGTTATCAGCAATTCCTCCTCTTGCCATAATTTTTTCTAAAGTGGTCTGCTGTAAGATGGAAAAAAAGATCTCTAATTGAGATTATGTATTAACCAATACTTTTGATTTATCAGATATTAAACATATCCAAGATTTCACTGACAGCTTTTTGTATCAAGCTTACTGACATCAACAATTTTTTTTTTTGCAGATATCAAAATAAACGAGGCTGAAATGGCGGAACATATCTTTCAAAGGTTAGAAAACATTGTGCAAAAAGGAGGAAGTGCTGGATAGCAGCATTTCCTCCTTTTCCCATAATGTTTTCTAAAGCCTTTCTCCTCAATGTCATTAGGACACAACATTGTTTGGTTAAGGTTAAAAATTGTTGGCTTTACCTGTGCCATGTGTAAATTGTTATGTTGATCTTGTGTACTCCTTGCATGGTACAGGCATATGTAGGTTCTGTCAGCAGTGTAGATTCAGATCAGATTGCAGATAAGAGCAGGCTGATGGTGGTCTAATAGTTATACCAATACTGTAGTCAAGACATTCTTAAAAAAGAAATAATATTTAACTCTTGCCTTAGAACTGCATTGTTTCCTTTTCATATACCAAATATTCAAAGAATTTAGTATTTACCACCCAACAAAATTTTTCACTGGCCCAATTTGAAAAATTTGCTGATGACAAATGAATTGTGGTTCAAACAACAGGACATATCTTTGAAACAGCCTGGAATGTTGTGGTAAAAGGAGAATATGTCGGTTACTGCTATTTTATCCTTAATCCACGATGTTTTCAAAAGCTTTCTGTGTCTAGGGAGTTAAAAGTCTGGATTTTTTGGTAAAGGAGGTGACTGGTTTTTTTTATGTGCCAGTGACATCAGAGATCAATTGTGTGCATGTAAAATAAATATTCAAGTAGAGTTGTTTAGTCATTTGAGGATGGTATGAACAGTAACTTCAAAATAAATTGGATTGAAAAGAAGGAAACCTACATGTTGAATGAAAAAGGCTTTAAGAATAAAAAGGAAATATTGTTACTATGATTATAAACATGATGTAATATATAATTGAGCCATGCTCTGACAAAAGGGGTTTAGTGCATCCCTTTGATACAATATACCAAGTAAGTCATCATATAATTATACATCCCTAAAATCCATTTTGTATACAACCAACTGAATCATGAGATACCCCAGTCCTTTGTCATGCAGAAAATTGACTTATAGCAAAAAGTTTATTCCCAGGTCGGCCTGTGGAGACTACGCAGACTGACGTTGAATGACACTTTTTGCAGATGCAACAAGCCAACTTTTCACAGAGCATGCCTCATTTTGTGTACAAGTTCTATTTACTATTCTTACTTTAACTCTTTAACAAACGACAAAATCTTAGTCTGGTCCAAATTGAAAGCATTTGCAGACGACAAAATAAACGTGACTCACAAATGGAAACTTGACTTTGGAAGAGTAGAAAACATTGTGGGAAAAGGAGAAAATGCTGGTTACCAGCATTTTCTCCTTTTCCCACAGTATTTTCAGAAGGCTTCTTCCTCGGCGTTGTAAAAACCAGGGATTGTTTGGTAAAGGGTTAACTTTTATTTCCCGAAATATTTCCAAGAGTCAATCAACCTGCAGAATTATCAGAGCATGCCTCAATGAAACGAAATGTTATAACCGTCTGTTATATGAAGATCCTTTTTGTGCTTTTAGATAGTACATGTATTTGTGTTTTGTCAAAGCATGTCAATGTCTTTTATTATTTGTAACAGAAACAAATGGTGAGTTTTGAACTATTCTATATTTTCCTTTTTTAACCCGAAATTTCATCCATCATTTAGAACCTTCTTGAATGAAGGTATATGCAGAAAAGATCAGAAAATCAAGATTATTACAATTTTGATGTATCAGCAGTTTAATCTTTACCATACAATCTCAAATTTTAATGACCCTTAAGATGAAAGCTTTTGAAAACTTGTAGGAAAAGGAGAAAAAACTGGTAACCAACATTTTCTATCAAAGACAAATTGTCGTCTGCAAATGCTTTTAATTAAGTCTTTTGGTAAAGACTCATCATGTGAAATTTTTCCACTGGCCCAATTGATAATGATCGTATTCTGCATCTAAGAGTAAAAATTTGCATCAGCATGTTCAAAGAAAAGTGTTAACATTCATTTGAACATACGTGGGGTGATCAGAAAGAACGCGAACCACCCGATTATTTCAAAAACTACTTTACTTAAGATAACAAAAATTTGCACAGATGAACATTAATTACCTGGTTACTTACTCAAGCGTTTAAATGACGTCATAGGCAAATAAGAAAAGAGTGACGTCATTTCAATGACATCACATACTGCGTTAGCGGTTCACAATGTCGGATGACGTTTTATTTGAGCAGAGAGTAATTATAAAGTTTTACGTTAAACTCGGAAAGTCTTCATCGGAAATTAAGGCCGATTTAGATAAAGTTTATGGGGACTCAGCACTTAAGAAAACCAGTATTTGTAAATGGATTGGACGATTTAGAGAAGGACGCGAAACCGTTGAAAATGACCCTAAATCTGGCCGTCCATCAACATCAGTAACGGACAAAACTATCGCGGATGTGCAGCAGCATGTAAAGCAAGATCGTCGAGTTACTGTAAGGGAAATAGCTGACACATTTAGCATTTCCTATGGAAGTGCACAGGAGATTTTAACTGACAAACTTGGAATGTCGCGTGTTTGTGCAAGGTGGGTGCCTCGGCTACTGACGCCCGAGCAAATGGGGGTTAGGGTCGAAATTTGTTCTGAAATTTTAGAACGCATTAGGAAAGAAGGATCAAACTTTACTGATCGTATTGTGACATGCGATGAAACATGGGTACACTTTTACGAGCCCGAATCTAAACAACAAAGCAGTGTATGGAAACATCCAACATCGCCGTCCCCTGTTAAAGCCAAACTTTCTAAGTCTGTTGGTAAAGTTATGTGCATCATGTTTTTCTCTTCTCAACGTTTTCTTCTAAATCATGTTGTACCTATACATACTACAGTCAATGCTGAGTATTATGCCAGCATTATTCGAATGAATTTAATACAGGCCATCCGAAAAAAACAGCCGGAACTTCTATGGAGAGGCGTCATTTTACATCAAGATAATGCTCCCGCTCACAAAGCCAAACTTGTACAGGAAGTTTTGAAAAAACTAAACATAGAAACATTAGACCATCCTGCCTATAGTCCAGACCTGGCCCCATGTGACTTTTGGCTATTTCCTGTTTTGAAAGATTCTCTACGTGGCACGCGCTACGAGAGCAGAGAGGAACTAACCCATGCCATGACCGGGTCGTTGAGAGTGATGTCACGTGACGGGCTCGCGCACGTGTTTCGCCCATGGGAATAAAGAATGAATAAGTGCATAGAACACAAAGGAGGTTACTTTGAAAAACAGTAAACATTCCAAGTTGATTTTTATAACAATATTCCGATAAAGGCACTGGTCCGCGTTCTTTCTGATCACCCCTCGTACACCCCTAAACCTATGACCTCCTCAGATTTACTCTTTTGCACCAATCATTTAAAACTCACCGAGTAGAGAAAAGCAAACAGCGTGTTAAATAGTTTTTATACGCCCGTCAAAGACGGGACGTATTATGGGATCACCTATGGCATACAGGCGGGTGGGTGGGCGGTGTCCAGTTCTTTATCCGGAGCATAACTTTGTCATCTCCAGTCCGATTGACTTGAAACTTGGCATTTGTGTTTGTTGCAATAATACGGAGTGCAGTGCGAAAGAACCATAACTCTACCTAGCGTGAATTTTGAGTTATTTCCCTTTGATCGTCATTTTTACAGCATTTTCTGCTTGTCCGGAGCATAACTTTGTCATCTCCAGTCTGATTGACTTGAAAATTTGCATTTGTGTTTGTTGCAATAATAAGGAGTGCAGTGCGAAAGAACCGTAACTACCTCATGCTGTCTTTGAGTTATTTCCCTTTGATCGTCATTTTTAAAGCATATTCTGCTTGTCCGGAATATAACTTTGTCATCTCTAGGCTGAACATCTTCAAATTTGGTATGCTTGATTGTTGAAAAATTACGGAGTGCAGTGCACAAGAACCATAACTCTTCCTAGCATGAATTTTGAGTTATTCCCCCTTTGATCTTCATTTTTATAGCATTTCTTGCTTGTCCAGAGCATAACTTTGTCATCTTAAGTAGGAATGACTTGAAATATGGTATGCTTATTTGTTGCAATATTTGGAAATGCAGTGCGCAAGAATTGTAACTCTACCTTGTGCTGTCTTTGAGTTATTTCCCTTTGATCGTCATTTTTACAGCATTTAGTGCTTGTCCGGAATATAACTTTGTCATCTCAAGTCAGAACGACTTCAAACTTGGTATGCATGCTTGTTGCAATATTACGGAGTACAGCGCGCAAGAACAATAACTCTACCTAGCGCGGATTTTGAGTAATTCCACTTTGATCTTCATTTTTACAGTCCAGTTCTTTGTCTGGAGCTTAACTTTGTCATCTCCAGTCTGATTGACTTGAAAATTGGCATTTGTGTTTGTTGCAATAATATGGAGTGCAGTGCAAAAGAACCATAACTCTACCTCATGCTGTCTTTGAGTTATTTCCCTTTGATTGTCATTTTTACAGCATTTTCTGCTTGTCTGGAATATAACTTTGTCATCCCTAGTCTGAACATCTTCGAATTTGCAATGCATGATTGTTGAAAAATTACGGAGTGCAGTGCACAAGAACCATAATTCTTCCTAGCACGAATTTTGAGTTATTCCCCCTTTGATCTTCATTTTTATAGCATTTCTTGCTTGTCCGGAGCATAACTTTGTCATCTTAAGTAGGAATGACTTGAAATATAGTATGCTTATTTGTTGCAATATTTTGAAGTGCAGTGCGCAAGAATTGTAACTCTACCTCGTGCTGTCTTTGAGTTATTTCCTATTGATCATCATTTTTACAGCATTTAGTGCTTGTCCGGAATATAACTTTGTCATCTCAAGTCAGAACGACTTCAAACTTGGTATGCATGTTTGTTGCAATATTACGGAGTACAGTGCGCAAGAACAATAACTCTACCTAGCGCAGATTTTGAGTAATTCCACTTTGATCTTCATTTTTACAGTATTTCTTGCTTGTCCGGAACGGAACTTTGTCACCTCAAGTCAAATTGACTTGAAACTTGGTAAACATGTTTGTTGCAGTTACGAAAAGTGCAATGCACTGGAGCCGTAACCTTACCTAATGCCCTTTTGGAATTATTCCATATTCATCATTTTTTTTTTACAGCTTTTCATGCTTCTCTACAATATAACTTTGTCTTTTCATGTTGGAATGACCTGAAACTTTATATGCATGTTTCCTTAACATTAGAGGAGACATTCATGCCTATTTCAATCACTTACATGATTTCTGCTGCACTACTATTTTCCTCTACCTACCCTTTACGATTATCATCCCCCCTCGACAACTGGCGGTGGGACGGGCGTATCTTGTGACAATTTGCCGCTCTTGTTTTACATGCAAATCTCAAACTAAGGAAAAGGCTAACAAGATTTCATTTATTTTTTACTTTGCACATGTTAGACAACTATGACATATTTGAGTATTACTGTTTTTTTTAATTTCTTTTAAAATTCTAGGTGCCTTTTGGCTTTGGAAGATCAAGATCAGATTGCACAAAATGTGCAACAAATCATGCAGTCTCATCTTTGATCTACTCTGTCCCCTTTGCTTAGACATTCTGGAGAAAAGCAGATTTGAAATTGCTCTTATTCTAGTCCTATTTCTATAGACTGAAAATGTCTGTTGTCTTTATTCAGCTCTCTTTGGGTTAACCCTTTACCACACAATACTGATTTTGAACGACCCTGAGGAGAAGAGCTTTTGAAAACATTGTGCGAAAAGGAGAAAATGCTGGTAACCAACATTTTCTCCTTTTCCCAAAATGTTTTCTACCCTCCCCCCCCTCCCCACCAAAAAAAAAAAAAACAATTTTTTTTTTTTTCAATTTTTCATTGACATTTATTTTGTCATCTGTAAATGCTTTCAATTTGGACCAGTCTAAAATTTCGTCATTTGGTAAAGAGTTAAGACGCATTTTATTGATATAAGAAATAAACATCACTAAATTCTTTACCAAATAACGCAATTTTTTACTTACTCAAACCAAAAGCATTTGCAGACAACAGACTACATGTGGCTCATTGTCTTTGAAAATGTATAAAACATTGTAGGACAAGGAGAAAATGCTGCTTACCATCCAGACTGATATTGAATTCAAAGACAAGCCATCTTACAGAATGTCTTAGCCAATAAGTTGGCTAGCCTTTCATTTAGAATTGAGAATAGTAGAAAGTAGAAAATAAGTTTCAGCTATAAACCTGAGAAAAAGATTCTTAGTTGAGTTCATGGCTACCCCTGTCTACCCCTGAATTGTGAAATCATAATACTTCACCTTATTTCTTTAACCCATCAGTGCACAAATACAACTTAATGCTCTCACAGTTGACAGACCTTGAAAACAGAGAGGGTATGGGAGCAGTTGCATGTATGTGTTCAAACAGCTCTCTGTAGCCACCAATATTTCTCATAATCATGTAAACAGTTTTTTCATTGTAACAAACGATTAACCTTCATAAAGTAGTTACCTACACGTCCCTCTAGATAGAACTGGGTTTGCCCTTGGTTTGGCCCTTTTGTCTGTCAACACATTCCCCTAAATACTACAACTTAAAGGGCTATCTTCTTCAAACCTCACTTGAGGGTAGATAAAGATACAGCATGTTCTTTAAGTGTAAGGGGAAGGTCAATATTAAATTTGCTGTTATTTACAGACTATAAATAAAAAATGGATGTATTCTGCAATAAAGTAAAGACTTTTGAGCCGGGTTTTGGGAACTTTGAAAGGTAAAAGAGTTTGATATGCGGATGATGTGTATACATGTCCTTTTGTTTTATATCTGTTAATGAAAATGATAAAAAGCATAATGAAATTTATAACTCAGTAGGGCACCTACCTTGTATGGTGCAAAAGTCCAGCCTTTTTTGTTTGGTAGATCTGAAAAGTAATGAGTTAATGGAGTAGATGGTTTTGTTTCCCCTTTTTTATTTGACATTCTTTGGTTGATTAGTGTTACGGTCTTAATTTTCAGCTCCACTGGCCAAAGGCCAGCCAGCTAATATCATGGCTCGGTGTTCGTCATGTGTGTGTGTCTGTCCGTTCATCCTTGCGCGCATGCGCTAACTTTTGTTTAAAATATCTTCTCTGAAACTACCCATCCAATTTTGGTGAAACTTAACAGAAATTATCATGCCATGGTCCTCTTCAGAATTTTTTCAGAGAGTTTAATTCCAACATAAACTGTGGTTGCCAAGGTAACAGAACTGAAAAATTTTGAAAATCTTAAAAAATGTTCTTGTCCAAAACCACAAGACCTAATGCTACCATTTTATGCATGTACCTTGATCAAATAGACCTTTACCAAATTCCTTCAAATTATAGCCCTAGGTTCAAAATTGATCCTGCCCTTGGGTTACAAGTTTTACATGAGCTTACATGGTGAAAACTTTAAAAGTCTTCTCGTTCCTAACCGTAAGGCATAGGGCTACCAAATTTGGCATGCAGATTGATCTAGTAGACTTATACCAATATTGACCAAACTATAGCCCTGGGATTTTACATGGGCTTATAAACTGAAAATATAAAGAACCTGACTGTACTGCAAGTTCTAGGTTTACCAAATTTGGCATGTAGTTTCATCTAGTGGACCTGTAGCAAGATTGTTAAAACTATAGCCCTGGGGATGGCCCTGGGAACAGCCCTAAGGTTTACACATTTTACAAAGGCTAAGTATAGTGAAAACTTTAAAAATATTCTTGCAGTATGCAAGCTCAACATGACTGAAGCTTATAATAGTGTTCAAGAGAAATCACTCCAGATCTTTCATAAAAAAGTTTGTCATTAACCTCCCTTGATTATCAACCTTCACTATTATATGTTTAGTGTTGTATATGCTTTTTTTTTTGGGGGGGGGGGGGGGGGGGAAGATAGAAAATGTTCAGTTTTCAGTGAGAATAATTTATTTCAATATTAATCTTCATGCTCAGATGAGCAACATGTTTAATGTAAAGCAAGGTTTTTATCATACAGTTTTTTTTTTTCAAGCTTTTACCATTCATGCCATTGATAAAATGTTTTCTGCTACTAATGTTTTGGAAATGTTCTTGACAAAGCAATCTGTGTTAGATAGAGTTCATTGATATTTTATATTAATGATACTTGATTAGACTTGATTGTATTCCCCCCATCATCTTGCATTTCAGAAAAATGAAAAGAAGTGTTAACTTTTTTTATGAGAGGGAACGATGGGGTGGGGCCTAGGCTTTTTTCTCTGTAATCGTTTATTACCATACAGACCTCTTATGATTTATATTTCTGTGAAGCAGTGGAGCTATACAGGGCAATCATAGCCTTGTTTCAGAGCTCCAGAGGGAGTGATTTTTATTTCAAAATTGAAAATATTAATCTCCACTAAACCCTATGTAATGGGTATTCATCAGAATCGTCTCATCAAGACGATTCTAATGAGTACCCACAACATAGGGTTTGAAAGAGAAATAATGGATTTAGAATACTATCACTCCCTCTTATCTGGGGCTCTGTTGTTTGTTTAGGAAATTGCTGTGTTTATTATTTACCAACAGTTGGATGAGATTATCTCTCAGCCAATCGGCTGATGGCTAGCCTTCAAATTCAGAATAAAATGAAAAATAAGCTCAATGCATAATTCTATACATGTAATTGTGTAATTTAGATGTAAAGGATATTTCTTCAGGGAACTTTCAAACATTTGTAAATATATTTACTACCATACATGATTTCAGAATTACAAACATGGTCTGTACATGCCTGATGCTCACAACAGTTTGTTTGAGCCATGCTCTGTGAAAAGGGAGCTTAGTGCATCTGGTAAAAGTTTTGACCCATGTCAGCCTGCACAATCTTCGCAGGCTGACATGAGTCAAAATTTTTAGCTATTGGTCAATTTTCTTGATGTCAAAGAACCAGTGTACCTCTTGATTCAGCGAGTTGTTCTACAATCGTGTAATGACTTGCATGGTATAATGTATTATGGAGATGCATTAAGTCCCCTTTTGCCAGAGTATGGTTAAATTGCAAGTTGTCATTTACTGTCATAGCAGATCTGTTCTGTAACAGTCATGTCATTTTGCTTTAGGTGTACCATGTAGGTATCATGTGCATGTTGTTTTCCTGGACACAAATACATGTAGATAATTTCCACAACTTTACACGTATTACATATGATGCTCACAATAGTTGAAACACCTTTTTGTTATGTTTTTTCTTTGTTTTGTTTCTATATTTGCATGATGCTCACTAAGTTTTTCTTGCTTGCATTTTTAGCTTGGCTGTTTTCAAAGAAAACATCGAGTTATTGTTGTAGCCCTGGCATTGGCATCTGTGTCACTGTTGTGCAGAAACTTAGACATTTTGCAATATCTCTGTTTATTGAAGATAGGTTCATCAAACTAGGACAAGTTTTCAATTATCAAAATGGGAAACCCATACAACGAGGGCATATAACCATCAAAGTATTTTTGACACAATCATGCCCTTTTTCTTTACTTAGAAATTTCACTGAAAATCTAGCAACTGCAGCTGAGTGTTGGCACCCACATACGGTGCTCTTGTTTTAGCCCACATTCAATAACATTCAGACTAACTTCTTACTTCCTGAGGCTACATTTCAACATTATCATTTTGAAAATATCCTAGTGAAGTACTGATGGTACTAATGAACTAATTCCGACTTTACACAACCCTGAGAAAAAGGATTTTTGAAAACATTGTGGGAAAAGGAGAAAATACTGGTGACCAGTATTTTCTCCTTTTCCCACAGTGTTTTCTACCCTTTACAAGAGAAGTATCAATTTTTGAGCCACTTTCATTGTGTCTACTATAAATGCTTTCAATTTGGACTTGTCTAAAATTTTATTGTTTAGTAAAGAGTTAACCCTTTACCACACAATCCCTACTTTTGACGACCCTGAGAAAGAAGCCTTTGGAAAACATTGTGGAAAAAGGAGAAAATGCTGGTAACCAGCATTTTCTCCTTTTCCCACAGTGTTTTCTACCCTTCACAAAACAAATGTCAAATTTTCAGTCACTTTTATTTTGTTGTCTGCAAATGCTTTCGAATTGGACAAACCTAAAATTTTGTCGTTTGGTAATGAGTTAACACTTACCCACACAAGTATATTGTATTTAGACTTGCCCATAGTGAAAGCATTTGCAGACATCAAATTGATTGTGGCCCAAATTTTGAAATTTGACTTGGAAAGGGTAGAAAACATTGTGGAAAAAAGGAGTAAAATGCTGGTTATCAGCCTTCTTTGTAAGTGTTGTTAGAATTCAGGATTGTGTGGTACATGGTTAATACATGTGCAAACATAATGGCAAAATATTGCTACAATCTTTTCAAAAATTGTTTTCCACAAGAGCTAAAAGGCTGTCTACAATAGTGTGTTAAACCCTTTGTCAAAGGACAAATGTTAGACTCTTCAAAGTTAATAGCATCCCTGACAGTGTAAAAAACATTGTTGGAAAATCGGTACCCGCATTTTCTCCTTTATCCAAAACTTTTTCTAGAGCCTTTATCCTCAGGGTGGTTAAAACATGGGATTGTTGGACTGATTATTGCACTCATGAAACAGTTACTGGTAGTTCTTTTTAAACATTGTTTAATGCTTACAATGATTTATATGTGCATAGGTATACGAGGGCTGTTCGATATGTAATGTGTATCATACCACAGCGCGATAACGCTTTGCACGATTTCGTGGATGATGATACGCTTGAATAGCTCTATTCAATACCTTTCCAACGGTATAAACACGAGCTTTCAGCTCCACATAGTTTTAAACTTACAGTCATTTCAATAGAGCTAGTCGTTGACCACTGTTGTAAAAATGGTTGGGAAACGGATTAAGAATATTAAAGAAATAAGATTATATAAAAGTTCACACAAAACTCGGTCATTCGGTAATGCAGATTTTTACTGAATTGGGGAAAGTTTATGGGTCTGATAAGGTATCTTATGAGACAGTTCGTAGGTGGAGAAAGAAATTTCTGACTGACACAGAGTCCGTCAAAGATGCAGCAAAATCTGGCTGACCTGTGACTGTAATAGGCAAGGCAAATGTCTCAAAAGTCAGGGAAATAATTGAAAGTGATGGCAGATACACGATTCGTGATATTGCCAACACTGTTGGCATATCGTTATCGCGGGTGCATTTCATTTTGAAGCGTATTTTGAAAGTACGAAAGATTTCTGCCAGATGGATACCGAATATATTGACAGATGACCAAAAACGGGTACGAGTACAAACCGCTAAGCAATTGCTCAAAATGTTTCCCAAATTCAATCAAAGACAATTTGCAAACATTGTTACTGGTGATGAAACATGGGTTCACTATTTCGAACCAGTAAGAAAAATTGGAAGCAAAATATGGCTAACTAAACACGGTAGAAGGCCTGTAGTTGCCAAAAGAAGCATAAGCACAAAGAAGGTTCTTTATTGCATATTCTTCTCATGTGATGGTATAGCCGAACAAATTCCGGTGCCGAAGAGCAAATGTGTTGCAGGTCGGTATTACCGAGATGTTATACTAAAAAAGGTCAAGAAATATTATCTTAAACGACGCCCTGTGTCAGGATTTAGGCATGTTCATCTACTTCATTATAATGCTCCATCACATACATCTGAGCTTGTGAAGCAATTTTTGATGTCGGAGAAGATTACCGTCTCGCCACACCCACCATACTCTCCAGATCTAGCCCCATGCGACTTTTTCCTTTTTCCAAAACTTAAAAAGTTCTTATCTTGTCGTCGTTACAAGTCCCGACAAGCCCTTGGCTCAGCTACCAGTCAGTGCCTCAGAGGTCTACCTAAATCAGTGTATCGTGACGCATTTCAGAAATGGATTCAGAGATTGAAATTATGTATTTCAAACCGCGGAGAATACTTTGAAGGGATGTAATGTTCATTTCAGTATTTGAGCCTAATGCTTTTGAGATATCGTACAATACACATTACATATCGAACAACCCTCGTACATGTAATTCATAATTATTTGGTTTCTATGTGACACCTGGAGTTCAGTAGGGTTTTATTATTTCATATATGGTTACATAACCAGATTGGCCATAGCAATGTTGAAAACATCATGTATTGTTAATACCATCAGCATATCTTCATGATGCTTAATACCTTCTGCATATGTATAACATATACTTTATGCACATGCATAACATTCAGTTTGTTTTATTATGTCAGGGTATGCAAATTTTTATGAGGTTCTATAATTTTGGTCAGTGCGTAATGTTTATGGTGTTTTATACCTCCTTGTTGCACAAAATGTTCATTAACTTTTCTACTTTTAGCATATACATTATGATTATGATGTTTTATATGTTTAACTCTTTTCCAAACAACAAAGTTTTAGACTGGTCCAAATTGAAAGCATTTGCAGACAACAAATTAAATGTTACTCAAATGTTGGAATTTGTGTCTGAAATGGTAGAAAACATTTTGGGGAAAGGA
This sequence comes from Hippopus hippopus, assembly GCA_946811185.2. Classification (NCBI taxonomy): domain Eukaryota; kingdom Metazoa; phylum Mollusca; class Bivalvia; order Cardiida; family Cardiidae; genus Hippopus; species Hippopus hippopus. Next base: position 51,270,554 of record OX328101.1, on the reverse strand, counting down.
GAAAATGCTGGTTACCAGCTTTTTCTCCTTTTCCCACATTGTTTTCAAAAGTTTTATTCTTCAGGGTCGTTAACACTTGGGATTGTGCGGTAAAGGGTTAAGTATTATGCCAAGTGTTTATTATACTTGTTACTTAAAATCTGCGCATGGATAATGTCTATCATGTTTTACACTTTCAGCACATGCATAATGTGCAAGGTCAGGGTCAAGGCAGCCAGCAGATGTCTTTCAACTCCGGCAGTCTAACACAGACTTCCACGTCATCATCAGCATTTGGACAGCGATTCTAAATACCTCTACGTATGACACTGCCATGGTTAGAATTATAAATGAAAGCATTAAGTGTATTTGTAAGATTTATCATAGAATGTCGGACAAGGTCAAAATAAATGGAGACTGGCCATTGTTAGACTGTGGACAAGATTTTAAAAACAATTCTATGTCGCTAGTTGTGTGTGCTGAACCTTGATTTAAATATCTTCATAACATCGTCACTTAATTCTGAACCATTCAACAAAATCTGAGACCAATTCAAATTCATAGCTTTTGCAGACAACAAATTGAATGTGACTGAAATGTTTTTATCTGTCTTTGAAGGGTTAGAAAACACTGTAGTAAGAGGGGGGAATGCTAGTTACCAGCATTTTTTCTTTTTTATTACAATATATTGAGGTCTCTCATATTAAAAGACGGAAGCTGCCGAGATTGGCTGAATAGCCTATACAAAAACATTGATATTACAATATTTACCAAAGAGTTAGTAAGTCTATGGCCCCTAACTCTCGTATTAAAAGACAGAAGCTGCTGAGATTAGCCGAAAAGCCTTTATGAAAATGTTGATGTTTACCGATGTGTTAGGGACCATAGACCTTAAATGCCTTTTATCTTAGGGTCATTAGAAAAATTTAGACCAATTCAAATCAAAGCTTTTGTAGATGACAGATGTGGCTGAAATGCTTTGATCTGTCTTTGAAATGTTAAAAAAAAACACCGAAGTAAAAGGGGGAATTGCTAGTTACCAGCATTTTTCTCTTTTTTATCAAAATGCATTCAAATGCCCTTTGTCTTAGGGTTATTTAAACACAGGGTTGTTTGGTAGAAGGGTGACTCATATGTTTGTTTCAGTCCTCGAAAAACTATGTACAAGTCATGAAAAAGACAAGCATTTATCTCTTTACGACATAATCTCAAGTTTTTATGACCCTGAAAAAGAAAGCATTTTCTCTTTTCACAACCATCTTTTTTAACCTTTCAAAGAAAAATTTCATCATTTGGTTATTTGTCATCTTCAAATGCTTTCAATTTTGATATGTCTAAATATTTTTGTCTCATATAAAGATAAAGGAATGGAAATAACTATTTTTAATTGGCGTCGAGGACATAGAAGAAAAAAAGCCAGAACTTCTTTGTTGACAAACAATGGCTTCTTTTCCTGAAATGTTTTCAAAAGCTGTTTGCTGTACATATGGAGGATGAAACTCAATTTGTAACAAAACGTTGTGATCATTATAGTATTCACCTATGTTTTACTCTTTGGCATACACATATTTTTAGCTTGGCTGTTTCTAAAGAAAATGTCAAGGTATGGTTTAGCCCTGGCATGTTCTATGTCATGCAAATTTGACATTTTGTAATATCTCTAGTATTACTGAAGATACTCAGTTCAAACTTTCACAAGTTGTTAACTATCACATAGAATAACCAGTACATGAAGGGCAGGTAACTATCAAAGTATTTTTTTACACAGCCATGCCTCTTTATCGACATACAATTTTCACTGAAAATCAAGCACTTACAGCCTGGCATTGGCACTGGAATGCAGTGCTCATATTTTACTTTTCCGCATACACATATTTTTTACTTTGCAAACAGTGGGTACTTCATCACAAAAGAAATATAGAGGAAGATGAATAAATCTTGATATAGAGACAAAGAAGGAATTGAAACATCTTGAATTTAAGACAACTGGACACCTTTGTAACAGACAATTGGTATAGGAAACTAAGAATTTTGTAATAATAAATAATCAGTTTTTTTTTAGTTTTTTTTATTTGACCCTTTACAACGCAATCTTGACTTTTATCAACCATAAGAAAGAAACCTTTTGAAACATTATTGGATAATGAGAAAATACTGGTAAACAGCATTTTCTCCTTTTCCAACAATGTTATCTAAACTTCCTAAAACAAATATCAATTTTTGAGTCAGATTGATTTTGTCTTCTGCAGATGCATTCAATTGGACTAGCCTAAAATTTTGTTGTTTGGTAAAAAGTTATTATTGTTCAAAAGGTCGACTTTTCCCAAAATGTTTTTAAAAGTCCTGTTCACTGGTGTCACTAAAACTAGGGAATGTTTAGAATGGATTAATTCTTTACCACACGACAACATTTTAGACTTGTCCAAATTCAAAGCATTCGCAGACAACATGGTAAAAGTTAATCAGAACATGAGTTTGTGTTTCAAAGGGTAGAAAACACTGTGGGAAAAGAAGAAAAAAATGGTTACCGGCATTTTCTTCTTTTTCCACAATGTTTTCAAAAGCCATTTTCAAAGTGGTCATCAAATTACTGGATTTTGTGGAAAAGGGCTACAGGTAAGTAGTGCAGATGAGTTGACAGATTAAATAACCAATGGAGCATACCAGTACATTATCATGTATTGTTAGAAAGATGAAAAGGGAGTTTGTAAAACAATGGTTCAACATTTGGCATAATAGATAAATATTTTAATAAAGATATATCTATTTGTTGTTTATTTACCTTTTCATCGTCGTCATCATCATATGACCGAAATAGAGCTAATTCATAACCCTGTATGGCGTGAGATTTGTAACCCGGATGTAAAAAAACCTAACTCTTTACCACATGACAAAAATGTAGACTTCTCAAAATTCAAAGCATTTGCAGACAAGAATTTAAATGTGGCTCAACTGGTGGAATTTTTCTCTGATACGGTAGAAAATATTGTTTGTTTAATATCATTATCTCCTTTTCCCACAGTGTTTTTGAAAGGCCTCTTCTTCAGGGTGTATAGAAAATGCAGGATTGTGCGACAAAGTGTTAACACCATTCACAGCTGGTCATCGCAGGATTTTCTGTTAATACTGCAGTTTACCAAGTCACTGGATTTGGTGGGAAACCTAGGAAAGGTGCACTGTCACTGTATTATTACCAAAATACCATTAACCTTTTATCAAACAATCCTGGGTTTTAAGGATGATAAGGATAAAGGCCTTTGTAAACATTGTGAGAAAGAGCTGCTAACCAGCATTTTCTTCTTTTTCCCGTGAGGCTTTCTACCCTTCAAAAGAAAAATCCAGTCATTTGAGAAACATGTAATTTGTTGTCTGCAAATACCTTTAATTTGGTCAACTGTAAAGGTTTGTCATGTGGTGAAGAGTTACCTCTATACCAAACAAAATTTTAGACAGGAGTGCATTTACAGATGACAAATGAAATTCTGCTGAAATGATGGATTTTACTTTTGAAAATGGCAAAAACATAGTTGGAAAAGGTGAAAATGCTGGTTACCAGCATATGACCCAGTTTGTCTCTTATTAGAGCTGGTCTTGTTGGATTATCCTTCAGTATTGCTATCTGCCAGGGCCCAATTTCACGAAAAAACTATTTTGCTCAAGTTTGCTAACAGACTTGCTTCTCGACTAAAGTTGACTTCGTGATTTCAGACGTACTATACTAACATTAAGAGACTTTAGACACATTCTCAGTTCCCAAGTTCACACAATGTTTCAGACTCAGCTCAGCAAAATAATGGACATAAGTCATTTTAACACACTTAAAAGTCTATTATTCTACTGAGTTGAGTGTGAAATGTTGTATCAACTTAGGATTTGAGAATGTTTCTTAGGTCTGTTAATAGAATGAGTCGCTAGTATTAAAATCAACTTAAACCAGAAATGGGGTCCGTCAGTAGACTTGAGCAAAATAACAGACTTAAGTTTTTTTCTTGAAACTGGCCCCAGGTCAATAGAACTTAAAGGTGATCTAGGAGAGTAAGAATATGTAATTTTTGACTAGACCCGCTTGAAAATTTCTTTTTATGATCAAACTAGAGGAACTTGGTGTAAGTGCATTTGATGGAAAGATTTTCTGATCTGTAAAAAACTACATGTTGAATTTCATACAATCTGATTTACACTTTTATATTGATAGTTCTTTTTTTCATATGTCGGAATTTATTTTCTGCGTGTTCAATGTATGAATAAACGATGTATACTCGAGTGTTTACCAGAGACAATATAAGACTCATCCATACTGATTTGCAGACGACGTAGTAGAAATAGACCTCAAATGATGGAACATGTGTTTGTAAATGGGTGGAAAATATTTTGAGAGACTTCTTTTTTACAAATTGTCTCCTTTCTGTCTCCTTTTTTCTACATTGTTTGCTCATGGTGGCAAAAATAATGGATCAATCGAGATATGGTTATGGGAGACAACTCCGCAGTTCGTAAAAAAATATCGGAGTCGTTTCCCTTCGCTTTTCGCTGTTTCGAGCTTTCACATTCGTGGCCTATCTCTATCAAAATGAATATGACAAAAAGAGCGATAAGATACTTTTTCAAACTAAAGCTATCATAAGATTTGAGAGAAATTGTGCATCATTAAATTGCGATCTCTCAGAGAGCACCCAGTGCTTGATCTTGGATCGGAGATAACGGGAAATGCAGGATTCGAAGTGCATACGATTCGATTTGTCGCTTGAACAGTGTGGCTTTCTTTGCGATAATTGATATAGATCTAAATCTGTAACGTGCTTAATCGCGGTACTTGCGACCTGGGGTTTTTCGGTTTAACTTAATTTAGTACCAAGACATGACTAAAGGAAGAGCGCGAAAAATACCTGAATAACTTTAAAATCCTCACAAAAAAAGGAACGACGATTTTCTTATATCATGGGTCCATGATTTACCTTGCGCGAATTGAATGAATCCACGAAGTTACTGTGTAGTTAAAGTCTTAAGCTGCTAAGCGCAACTCACTGACCTTCTGCGGACAGTGTGGATCAAGATCAGACTGTATAGAACGTGCAGTCTGATCTTGGATCTACACAGTCCGATGAGGAGATATTTTTCTCATAAATGATTTCGTTGTTTCAATCTTACATGGTAAGCTCTTCGTATGGAGTCCCAGCCTGGAACTCTTTCTTATTCTTTTCCTTATATGAGTGCCAATTTATTATCTTTATGGTCGGGTTTAATGGCTTTCTGGACAGTTTGATTCAAGATCAGATTGCGCAGAACGTGCACTCCGAACTTGGATCTACTCTGTCCACTCCTTTTTTCTAGATGCTCGGACAAAAAGAAAAAAGAGCTTCGAAATTTCAGTATCTGCATACTGACTAAGAACGTCCATTTATCAGTTCGGCTCTTTTAGAAGAAAACGTCGAGTTACTGTCGTAGGCCTGGCGTCGTTGTCATTTGCGTCGTGCAAAAACTTTGAATTATTTTAAAAAAAAATGAAATTTTATAATAACGTTATCTTTGTCATTACTGAAGATACTTACTTCAAACTTGGACAAGTTATTCACGATCAAAAGGGAAACCCATACAACAAGGGCATGTAACCATCAAAGTATTTCTGACACGACTATTCCTCTTTTTCGACTTTGAATTTTCACCTAAAATCGGCCATCTGAAGCCGAGCGTTGGCACCCGCATGTGTTGCTCTTTTTTTTTTAGGTCTATAATGGTTTACAAACTCTCGCTCCCACATCAATACACGTATGGCAACATTTTTAAAGCCTGAAAAGTACAATTGAGCCATACTTTAGCAAAATGGGCTTGATGCATCTCCGTGATGCATTACACCAAGCCAGTCTTCGCATAAAATTTATGGATGTTCAAATCCCATTTTATCTAACAAGCGACTGAATCATGAGGTAGAATGGTCCCTTGACAAACAGAAAATTTATCAAACTTAAGACGCAAGTCAGCTTGCGCGGACTGCAGAAGCTGACCTGAGTCGATACTTTTTGCAGATGCATTAAACCCCCTTTTCACATAGCGTGGCTCATTTACTCTTGAAATGAAGATAATTTTTGCTGTTTGCTTATGATTTAGAATCAGTGGTGAACGGTTTAGATCACGAAACACACTGCACATTCCGTGCAGTCTTGTCTTGATGTATGTCATCCACATAAAACCCATAAATCCCGCATCTGGCAGCGAAAATAGTTCAGGACCGAAAACAGAACAGAAATAATAGTAATCGAACCCGGATTGGAACAAAAGATAATGAACATCTAAATCAAGTATTCATATAAATTAAAAAAGAAACATGTTTGTAAATACAAACACGTGTTTCAGCCACCTTTGTCGTGATTTAACCCTTGACTATTTAAATCCGTGTTCTAACCAACCTGAGAAATAAAGCTGTAAGAAAAAGTTGTGGGTAACCAGCATTTTCTCCTTTCACACGATGTTTTTTTTTTTTAAGGACAAACATCGTTATGTAAACCGAATTAGATTTGTTGTCTACTTATGCTTTCAATGTGGACCAGTCTAGAATTTTATCATCTGGTATAGAATTAATTCGAAGGGAAAAATTTCAGGGACGACCTAGTATAGCTATTGCGGACGGCATACTTCAATACTAGACTGTACCTGGGATGGGAAGTTATATGGCTTGCAAAACACGAAAAGGGGCATTCAGACTTTTGCGTAAAGTGTCGCCTCGGATCAGCTTGCGCAGTCTGCGCATGCTAATCCGAGCCGACACTTTTTGACTGCATTAGATTTTGTGCTACAGTAGACTTGCGCAAAACAGAAAATTGCATAAAAGCGGAAAGTGTCGTTTCGGATTAGCCTGCGCGGACTGCGAAGGTTGATCCGAGACGATACATTACATTTTCGCGTGTTGCAGGCCAATTATAATAGGATCCCTGACTGCAGAGAGCATGCAGTTTGATCTATTACTTACATCGACTGATTCTTCTTTCCAACTTATCACTCAAATTACCTTATAGTCTGCAATAAAAAAAAAACACCGAGCAATCTCGTTGAAATGATATCCCCCATAAAAAAAGTATAACATCTCGGACTTTAATTACTATTTATTCAAATATCCCTCGTTTTATCATTGATTTTATTTTAATCATCCCAAGGTACGACTTACATATCTACCACTAAGAATGTTTGCAACACACATGTACCACAATCGCCATATGAGCCCAATGAATTGCCATAGCTGCAGATCTGGGAATGCACAAAAGACTTGGACATCCGACATTTCCGACATTTCAACGGAATGTCCGAAATGAACGTGTTAATCGCATCCCAACAAACGCTGAACCCTTTGAACCAGCTGATCTCTACCTACAACGCTATGAACATGTATACAAGGTGGGTGCTAGGACCGTTATTATCCAGACCACCTTATAGTACAAGATTTGAATTAACTTACTTTCTATTTAGACCTAATAAAAATGATTGAGAAAATATGTTTCGGTCGGCACAGATAAAAGGTAAAGGTGATAGTAAATCAGAGTTTGTTCCATTCTACATAGAGCTCCAGATAAGAGGGAGTGATGGTATTCTAAAGTCATTATTTCCCTTCGAAACCCTATGTTGTGGGTACTCATTAGAATCGTCTCGATGAGACAATTATAATGAGTACCAACAATATAGGGTTTAGTGGAGAATAATTAATAATATTTTAAATTCTGAAATCAAAATCACTCCTTCTATCTGGAGTTCTGCTACATGTATTTTCTATCAGGAATCGTGTATATATGAACCACGCTCTGCAAACAGAGGGTGTAATGCAACTGTAAAAAGTAACGACTCGTGTCAATCTGCGCAATCCGCGCAGGCTGGCATGGGTCGAAGGTTTTTTCTGTTAGTAAATTTTCTGAATGTCAAAAGATCATTCATCCTAAGCCTATAGGCCTAATGCATCACCGAGATGTATAAAGTCCCCTTTTGCCAGAGCGAGGTCTTGTTATTATGTATGCGATGACTGGTTCTTTATTCCATGCAATGCTTGTGTTCAGTGATTGTGCAAGGTCGTAATTCGAATGCCGCTCTAGATAACTGATTAGGTACGTTACTGTTTTATTTTGTACATTTTTTTTTCTATATGACGTAAAGAATTATTCGCATGGAATAAGCACACTTGGAGTCGCTGTCAAATATAAACTTGTGGACATTGTCGTTTACTGTCCAGATCGCCTGTCATTCAGCAAATTAATGAAATATTTAGAACGAATAAAATGCTTTTCTTAAACCATTAAATACAACGTCGCTATTTTTTTTAATAAACGTAAGTACTACTCTCTATAAATGTACATAGATCTAGATCTACTCTACATGAAGACGTCAAAATAGGCCTGGCACCCTCCTTCATCAGCAAATTAGATCTATAAATTTGTACAGATAAAAAAAACTTAGTATATTTATAAACTGTTCAACTGGGCAACTTTATATTTACACTGTTACATTCGGTTGATTAGTATCACAGCGAGTTTACAATAAGATAAATAGCAATTAATTTCACATCTGACCGAAATTAAACTACCACGTGCCCTATATATACAATATACTGAATCACGTGAACACTCTGGAATGTCAACAATGTAGCCGATGGGCGTAGCATATGTCAATCAAAGGCATAACTTGGGATCCAGAGCGAGTCTATTTATCTACAGCGATATATCTTATACGTGGAACTGTAACTTAATGCTTCATGAAAAATTTAAATTTGTTGAAATCTTTTACGTAGAATTATACATTAATTCTGAAGGATTTTGAATTCAACCGTTTGCCAAAATATTAACTTTGATGCCACATTCCATTCCATTATCATAAAACCCTAACCTGACACCCCCGTTTAGTCACACGAATATACCCGTTTGTATTGTGTTTGTTTCGAACGGTTGAGGAGTATATATCGTAAATTATCACAGATTTCGGGTATGTATGTCGACAGTCGATTGTTATTTGAACAGAAAAACTTGCATTTAAATGTAAATGATCCACGGATACATCAACTCCCCACCTCTGCGTGCAACCGGTGGTTATGTCGGCTCATTTAAAAGCAATGGAAATATATAGAGGAAAACAACATGGCCGCCTACGTGATTATTCTGCGTTCGGAAGCTATTTATAGTGTTTATGTTCTTACGTCGTGTGTTTAATTCAATAAAACGAGGATAACATAGTAGAGAGAGGCATGGATATTTAAGATTTGAAGATTTTTAGGCTTTGCTAGAAGGTTACAGTGACCTAAGCGTGTCTTAATTGGGTCGTCTGTTTGAATTACCTAGCTAAGCAGGTGCCCGTATTTACGTACCTGTATGGGATGTGTATTGTGTCCGACACGTTTTCTGTTGATGTCGACAGGAATATATTACGCGATTTAAATTGACAGTATGCAGTTTTCCCCCTAATAGTGCTGGATATAAGAAATGACCTATGATTTGGATTAGAAAAAATGATAAAACTTTTGCTATTTCAAGGTTGTTTTGGCAGAAATATGTAACAAAGGGTTAACTCTACCAAACGACAAATTATAAGACTTGCCCAAATTGCAGTATTTGCTCAAATGACAAAATTTGTCCATGATAGTGTAGAAAACATTGTGGGAAAAGGAGAAAAATGCTGGTTACCAGCAATTTCTTCATTTCCCACAGTCTTTTCTAAAGCCGTCCTCCTCAGTGTCGTTAAAAGTCAAAATTGTGTGTCAAGAGTTAACAAAGGAGCCAGTAGTGAAGATCCAAGTTCCGACTGTGCCTTCTGTGTATTCTGATCTTGATCTAAGCTGTCTGTAAACAGCGGTTATATATGTTACAGAAAAGATGACTGTAACGTAAACAAATTAAGGCCTGACACTTCCATGTAGATTTACACATCATCAAGGGTCAGGACATTGATTTCAGCTTAGCATGTTTCCTGAACCTTTGCTCAACCACAAATTCTAGATTCTTCATAAATGAAATGAAGAATTGGTAGGATGAGCAAAGTTACTGTATTGGAGAAAATATTTTGAAATGGAGGAATAATATGTAACAACTGTAACAAGCAATTTCTCTTGTTGCAACATTGGTTCTGAGAGTTTCCATTGTAGACTCATTATTTGTAACGCAGAAAATAATAAATAATTGATTTGAATAACATACATACCAGATATGGCAAATTGATAATGACACCCCAGCCTATTTACATATTTAGATCATGAGATTATCCGCTGTTGTGGGGTCATTTCAAATATATTTCAGATTGGTCTCCTTGATAACCACGATATAACCCTTTTTAACATCCATACAGAAATTTAATAACCGTAGGGTCATCTTTTAACCAGCATACCTTTAACACTTTACCAAACTATCCAGAGTTTAAATGACCCTAAAGAGAAGGCTTTCAGAAACATAATGGGTAAAGGAGTATTCGCTTGTGAAAGAAATTAAGTATATCACTTTCAAATTTGCTGTTTAAAGAATGGATATGATTATGAATTTGACAATGCAATACACTATGGTCTGTCAAAGTTACAGTCACTGGCAGAAAAATGTATTGTAAAACTAGAACAAAAGTTGGCAACCTTTTTTTTTTTCTTCCAGCAACTTCAGACTCATGATATTATCCATATTTTTAAGTGGAATGCAGTAAATTTGTATACAACTTGATCCAAGGTTGTTTACATTTGGCAGTTAGTGGGCCTTAAATGCAAAGGCTGCTATGCATGATTTGGTGTGCTTTTAGAATCAAATTAGACTGTACAGATGTGCAGTCTGATCTTGGGATCCACACCATGTGAGAAAGTGACTTTTTATAGCAAAAAGAACTTATCAATATTTTTGGTTTTATCCTTAACTGTAATTTTTTATTAAATAAATTTAGCAGTTTCAGGATGTGAGTTTTCTTTGCCAGTGCAGGATTTTCCCTTGGCAACAAAAATAAGGGGTCATTGTGCCCCGCTATTCGAAAATAATGGGGGTAATTTTGGAATTTGTGGGAGTCACAACAAAATGTAGACAAAAGCTACTATTATGAAACTATGTGGGTTTTTTTTTTTGTGTTTTCTATTCAGTGTAAATCTTTCTTTACCCTTTAATTATATGTATTATTACATGGTGATAGATACATAATAACACCAGAGATTCTCTACATAGAGGGAGCTTACAGCTTAGGTGGCGACCTTTTTATAAAGAGTATCTGGGGAATGCTTTATTTAAGCTTGTTCTTAACAAGCAAATATGCTCTAGCTGCAGACAAGCTGTTATATCTCTGTGTAATTTTAAAATTTTTTAAGGGTATCGTCATGACCGCTAGTGTTTTGATGATGCGCAAGGGTTGAATTTCGAAGTATGTGCCGCCTCTCTTGTTTTGTTTTTATCACGGGAATCGACCATTTAATTGGTGAAAATAGCTTGTTGTCGGCAGGATTGGGAAGTCTCCATTATTTTTCTTGATAGAGAATATCTATTTTGGCCGAAAATAAACTATTTTCACCAATTAAACGGCCGACTCCTGTGTTTCGACACATGGGTCGCATTCATGCCGCTATTTTCAACGGAAAACTAAGTGTATCTCTTTAGCTAATTTACAGTAAACCCTCGAGACCTTGAAATGTGTTTCTGTGTGCTCTTACCAGGCATTGTATCGTCTGATCTTTGTTTAAAGGCTTTTCTTCCTAGCAGACAGCAAAAATAACGTTGATTTTGACAAAGCCATATTGTTTTCAATAGAGATCGACTGGTTTAGTTTACACCCATTTAAAGACCGATGGTATTTTATTAAAATCGATACACAGTCCAGGGTCCAAAAAATTTCAGAATTCTTAATTGTCCTCCTGCCGTTTTGCACTTGTCCTACTGTTAGACAAAGAAGGATAATCCACTTGCCCTCACCAAATTTTTACTTGTAAGGCAGGGTCCAAAAATTTCCGGCAAAGACACTCGTCCTATAGGACAAGTGACTTTGAAAAAACACTTGCCCTGCCTTGATCCTCACTCGTCCGAAGAGAAAAACCCGTCTAATAGTTGACTGGCTTTTTTTTTTTCAGACGAAACGGAAATGCTAATTATATTGTCTCCCGTAGCAACGAACATTAAATACTGGGTTTGAATATCCGGTATCATTTATCCAGTCAAGTTATAAGAAATGAATAAAGCCAGAACAACACAGCTTTTGGACCTGGTTTCGGGAGAGTATTTGCGTTATTGTTAATGTCGATCGTTTTAATAAATTGGCAAAGTCACTCGTACTGAATTAGATCTACCCGAGGCATATTAAAACATCTGTATGCAATGAAAATGTCCCGGGTTATATCATTAGGCTGACTTGAAACCGGTCTTTATTTGGAGCGGGTACCAGCAGGTTTTATGTCCTGTTTCAATATTTGATTTCCAGAATACCCTTAACTGTCTTATTCAATAATGAAATGACCGTTTTGTCTCCTGTAAGATAATTTTCATCTGGAAAAACTTATTTGTTCACTACCTCCTATTTACCACTCATCCTGTCGGACGACCATGACTGATATTTCACTCGTCCTCATCCATTTCTCACTCGTAAATACGAGCTGACGAGTGGATTTTTTGGACCCTGTAAGGACGAGCGGACGAGTGGATTTTTTGGACCCTGCAGGCCAGTTTTTCGTCCCATTTTCTCTTCGTACTCCAGATTTTTCATCTACCCTTGATGTAACAGTTTTGGTAGTATATATACGATCGTTATTAACTCTTACCGTATTTGCGCGTCAACAATGACACATTGTTGAAAAAACTGCAGGTCATTTTCAATAAAAATGTGTCAAAACGCACTAAATCGTGCATCAAGGTAAACCCTGCCAGTGTGACACATCAGGAACAGCATTGTCAGATTTAAAAAGAAAAAAATTAATGTCTGAATGCAGAAAGCAAAGAAAAATCAGAATGATGAACTGAAATAACCTGCTTGTAACATGGTCAAAAACAGTAATGAAAATTTGTCCAATATTTTTCTTATGAGGTGTGCTCTAATCACTGTATTAAGTATGCTATAAATTTCATTAGTCCACCCAGTAAACCTTTTTAACTCTTTACCAAAAAAAAAAAAACCCAGACCAGTCCCATTTGAAAAGCTTGGTAGACGACAAGTGAAATAAAGCTCAAATGATGATTTGTCTTTAATAGGGTTGAAAACATAGTGGAAAAAGGAGAAAATACTGGTCACCAGCATTTTCTTTGTTTCCTTCAATGTTTTCGAAAGCCTTCTCTTTCACAGTCGTTAAAACTTGGGATTGTGTGGTGAAGAGTTAAGTTTGACTTATTATCAGGTCATGGAAATATTAACTCTTTACCAAACGACAAACAATTGGAGCCGTCCAAATTGAAAGATAATTTAGATATGGCTGGAATGATGCTATTTGTGGTAAAGGGGTAGAAAATGTTGTGGGAAAAGTAGAAAATACTGGTTTCCAGCATTGTCTCCTTTTCCTACAATGTTTTCAAAAGCTTTTGTGACCAGGATCATTAAAATTCGGGACTGTGTGGCTAAGAGTTAAAGAAAATTAATTTCCATTGATAAGAACATCACTATCTCAGACTTTTGGAGCTAATATGAAAAGTAAGAAAGCGTTTTTCTAGATTCTTCACCCTGCTAATGGCAAGTTTTGATAATTGCTTGTAATTCTTACCAGATTTAACTGTCTACTTAAATTGACTCATTACCTTTAGGCTCTGTACCCTTTATCACATGATCCCAAGTTTTAATAATCTTGACAAAGAAAGCTTTGGAAAACATCATGTGAAAAGGAAAAAATGCTGGGTAAACCAGCATTTTCTCCTTTTCCACAATGTTTTCTGACCTTCAAAGACAAATGCAACCATACTTAGTTTGTTGTCTTTTAAATACTTGCAGTTAGAAAAAGTCCAAAATTCTGCTGTGCTGTAAAGAGTAAAGAAATATTTTAGAGGAAAGAAAACTTTAGAAAATGTACAGAAAATCAACAATTATTGAATGAACAATTGTATTATTGTACAGGTAATTTGTTAGCATATCAAAAGCCAATATAGTTTAGATAAATGAAGTTATTAGAAAGTAGAAATGTTGTTTTCAAAAGCATGGAAAAATGTGTGAGAAAAGGAGCTGGTGTTTGTTGAAATTGTCCTTTTCCACAAAATTTGTTCTGTAGATGTTACTGTCAGATGCATAATGGTTAGGTCAGTATATCTCATAATTGGATAAGATCTGATAGATTGTTAATATGATAAAGCAATGTTGGAAAAGGAAATAAAAGCCTTTTTTTTTTATATTTGCAAACTTGTATCTGTACCGTTAGGAGTTAACATACCCATTGTATCATTTCAGTTCGACAAATAAAGCAACTGCGAAAGTCCCAAGGTGCTCTAACTACATGTAGCCAGACAAAGTACAATTTGCCCAGGATGTTTAGGAGGATGAATGACCCTACATGATTCAGCCGTGAACGGAAAAACCCAAACTAGGTTGTAATGAAACGATATAATTTTGTGTGTACATGGACTTGTAAATATACTTTTATGTATTTGTGTTGGAAGTGTGGCTATACCAATGTTAAACGGAGGTAGAAAGGGTCAAGAGCCGCGGCGGCCATTGCTCCTCCAGAACGAAAGCAGAAGTATTCTAGAATCAATATCAAACAATTTAAAGAAGAGTGCCATTTCGCTAAAGCAACAGCAAAATGTCACAACTCAAAGAGGTGAATCCCCAGATTTCGCACGACATGATAATGCATCGGTGGGGAACCTTGGCCTGTCAAAGCCAAGTAATGTAACAAAGAGCAAAAAACCAAAGGATTTATATACGTCAAAAGCTTTCGATGAAATCAGGAAAACTTTACATCCGTATAATAAGGAGTCTGGAAGTGAAGTGCAAGATGCTTCTAGTCCAGAGGTCAATAAAGCAATGCTGCAGCAGCTCACAGAAACTGGATATGCTGAGGTTTGTGACTTTAATAATCAACCTAAAAACATGCAATTCCGACTTTTAACAACCCTATCAAAGAAGCCCTTTGAAAATATAGTGGGAAACCAACTTTTAACAACCCAATCAAAGAAGCCTTTTGAAAACATTGTGGGAAAGGAGAAAATGCTAGTAACCAGCATTTTCTCCTATTCCCAAAATGTTTTTTACCATTTCCAAAATGAATTTCAGTTTTTCATTCGCATTTATTTTGTCATTTGCAAATGCTTTCAGTTTGGACTGGTCTAAAAGTTTGTCGTTTGGTAGTTTGTAAATTTATTCCAATGAAGTTTATTTCATTAATTCCTACGCAACAATCAAGTAAACATTAATAACTTGAAACAAGACTCATAGTTTACAATAATTGAATTTTGTGATTGATTGATGCTAATAATTACTTTATCTCCCAGAAATATGAATAATATTGTGAAAATGTGACTTTCAGTTTTTTATTTTCTTAATTGATAATCTCACATTGTCAATGATTTGTTTTTTACAATTACCAGCATTAATATGACATGGCAATATTGAAGCAAGATCATGGGAAAGTTGTATATTGAGCATAAGATGATAAAGTTGGACTGGCAGTTTTGTCACTCTTATTCTTGAAATTATTTTAAGAAAGAAATAAAAATGATGGCGAAAAAAAATCAATATTGGCCTGTATTCATGAAACATTGTAAAATTAAATCAAATTTATTGTCTAAATTCCAAGACTGCTCAATCAGCGCCCTCAATCAGATTGGAAAAGACAGACTTCCCATTCAATCAGATGGTTTGTTATGTATTAAGTAATTTCGAATTAGAACTAACATAATTAACATAATGATATAATATAGCAAGATCTACATGAGCATCAAATTAATGATAACTAGCACTATATACTATTTTTCTGCAGGTAAACTAACCCCGAGTATTTCAAATTTGTTAATTTAGGGAGTGACAAAAACCTCTTGCCTGCAAAAACTCTGGGACCACTGGTCAGTGTCCCAAATTACCTGCCCCAGAGGAACACTGTACATGATAATGTTGCCTTTACTGTGCTAAGAATAAATGAGCCATGCTTTGTGAAAAGGGTGTTTAATGCATCTGCAAAAAGCATCGACCCTGAGGTCAGCCTGCCCAGTCTGTCCAGGGTATGGGTGGACACTTTTTGCTATTGGTCAATTTTCTGAATGTCAAAGGATGCATCTACCTCATGATTTAGTCAATTGAAGACAAAAGACAGTTACTTCTCTTGATAGCTCCCCACTACTTACTCGGACAAAATAGATTTTATAGATCCATAATCATTATGATGACTTGCTAGGTATAATGCAGCACAAAGATTCATTAAACCCGCATTTGTCAGAATACAGCCCACCTGTTTTTTTTGCCAGTTTCTATATTGGAAGAGTCCAATCTGTGTATAATGAGGTACACATACTGTATAAAGAGAAAGACTGTGATTAATACACAATGCCAAATGATATGGAGATTACTTGTCAACAGAATGTAATTTAGGTAATGGACTGGTTATATATTCCACACATTCCTATAATTTATTATAGGCCTAATGCCTTAAAGCCCATAAACTGTTTCCTTATAATACATTAATTTGTTTTGTTTCAATTATTGCTCAGCAAAATTTCTATCTTAGGTATCTCAGGTTAACCCTTAAAGTTCAGTTCATAACTGCAGCCTGATCTTTGATCTATACTGTCAGCTTTGCTGAAACATTCTAGACAAAAGCAACCTTGAAAAATTGCAATCATTTGGGTCTTATGTTTAATTTTGAAATGTAACATTTGTTTATTTTCCGGTCCAAGGGTAAACCTTTTACCATAGAAACCTGAGTTTCAAAGGCCCCCAGAATGACAGCTTTTGAAAACAGTGTAAGAAAAGGAGAAAATGCTCTCATGACTAATTCCTAACTAAAAATGAAATATGATGGGATACATGCGAGAGAGGCAACAGGCACGGTGTACAGGATATTTGTGTTTTTTTTTTGGTGAAAGATCGAAATTGATTTCATCTAGTGAATATCATTGGTAATATTTTCACATGTGGTACAGCCACGGGTGAAAATATTACCGATGATGTTCGCTTGATGAAATAAATTTCGATCTTTCACTGAAAAAAAAGAAATACTCTATTTTATTTCATGCATTTAATCCCTTTTTGTCAAAATCCAGTACAGTTGTTTTTGGTAATTCCCTGTGGCGTACCCCCCTCCACATAAGAACACATTACAATAATATTACATAAAGCACGAGAAATGTAGGGTAAATGCTAATAATTTACGTCATATTTCCCTCTGGTTGAATGGCATGTGCTGTTTACCTTGGTAACTAGTGTGCGGGAACTGCTGTTTCCATCCTTCAGTTGAAAAGTTAGAAAAGATGAAATAGGTATTTTTCACTGGTGGCAACCATGAAATATCAAACCATAATCTACCAGTATTTGTCAATAAACTACTATAAAGTATGAACTAAATACTGGTCTTATCATTGCAAATTCCATAGTACAAAACTTGATGAAATTTGTGAAGAAATCATTCTATAATTGTCAAGGATCAAAGTTGGAAAAAAAGTAATTTTCTATTTTGGAAAATAGTAAAACAGAAGCACATTCTGTTTCTAAGATATCACTGTCATTTTATAATTCCTGTAGGTTTTCAATTGGAACAGTGATTTTCTATATATTTTTAATAGACCAGCATATGATTCAAATGCTTCCTTTAAGGAAGTCTTTTTTTGATATATCCTGATTTATGCTGGCTGTTAAAAATATATAAATTTGCTCGAACATCCTACACTTAACCAGACAACAAGCTTTTAGATGTGTCCAAATTGGAAGCATTTGAAGACAAAATGAATGTGACTCAAAACTGTAGTCTTTCATGCACATGTACAAAACCAATAATTTGAGGGATACAGCCATGATGCACAAATGCTTTCAGTTTTGACAAGTCTAAAATTTTTTCTGTCTGGTAAAAAAAACCAAGAATTTAAACGACACAATGAATTCAGTCAATTACAGGGTTTTTTGTCAGAAAGGATTTACATGGAGTGCCAAAATAGCAGTATGTGATTGTGTTTGAGATAATAGATAAATACCGATGACTGATTACAAAGTTAGATAAAATTTTCAAAATTACTAGGCCTGAAAAGACATGTACAGAATATACCACATGTTATAAAATGTTAACTCTTTACCAAACGACAAAATTTTAGACTGGTCCAAATTGAAACAAGTTGCAGACGACAAATTAGAAATGGCTCAAATGGCAGAATTTGTCTTTGGTAGAGTAGAAAACCTTGCTGGAAAAGGAGAAAATGCTGGTTACCAGCATTTTCTCCTTTTCCCACAGGGTTTTCAAAAGGTATCTCGCCAAGGGTCGTTAAAACTCTGGATTGTGTGGGAAAGGGTTAATCCTTATCCCTTCGTTTCCCCAATAAAATATTTTTAGACTAGTCCAAATTCAAAGCATTTGTAGACGGCAAATTAAATGGGAATGGAGCTGTGGAACTCACCTTTGCAAGGGTAGTCAGGATAGTAAAGACTGTGGAAAACGGAGAAAATGTTGGTTACCAGCATTTTCTCTTTTTCTTACAGTGTTTTCAAAACCTTTTTTCCTTGGATCGTCAAAACAGGATTGTTTTGTTGAGGTTCAATTATTTACCAAAAAACCAAATTTTTTCTCTTGACTCTTGTTTCGAATTGATTTGCAGTTGATGTAGTGTAGTTCAAAAGTTGAAATTTGTCTTTGACAGGGTATAAATTTATTGTGGGAAAAGCAGAAAATACTGGTTACCAGCATGTTCTCCTCATCTGCAATGTTTTCAAATGCCTTACTCCATTGTATGATTCAAACACTAGATTTCTTGGTAAAGGTTTAACTGAGAGTTAATCCATACTCCTTCAGGGGTATGATTTTTCCTCTGTTTAGAGGAATTCCTGCTATTTATTTAAATCCTGCTATTTAAACTAAAACTGAAAATTCAAAACTGTCCCAGTTCACAAGGATCTGCTCAGAAATGTATTTACTGAGTTAAGTGAGGGTGGGGGGGTCGACATTTTCCTCCCCTCTCATATTGTATCAATCACACTCCTGCCCTTTCAAAGTATTCTGATTTAACCAGACAACAATTCTTGACTAGTCTAAATTGAAAGTATTAGTACCTGAAAATTTAGATATGGCCCAAAAAAGATAGATGAAATTGTTGATGACACTATGAGAAAAAGGAAAATTGCTGGTTGCCACAATTTTGTCTTGAAAATGCTGGTTACTACAATTTTACTTTGATGACAACACAGCAGTCTTTCAAAGTAAAAGGCTGATCAATGTGAAATTGCAAATGATGAGAACATCCATTTTATATTTGGCATCCTAAGGATAGCTTGATACTAATTGATGTGTTTTGTTTGATAATTGGTCACATGTAAAAGGAATGAAATGTCACTGTCATAATGATGGAAAAGTCCAGATATTTATCTTGAAAAAGAGGTATTAAAGTGACAATATCTGCCAAATGTAAACAAAGCGAGTGTTCAAATGTATTTAAAAGTATGGAAATTATTGTGAAGATGACACTGTTATTGTACGGTCGGTCCAAATCTTAGTAGCTGGAAGAGAAATGTATTTTAAAACTGGTTTAAAAGTGGCCAGATCACTCTATCTTTTGTTTACTTTTTGTCTGATTTTAAAATGAGTTTTTCTGCCAGTGACTAACACTAAGACCACACAATAACAGGCTGCCATTTTCACAATATTTTCCATAGTTTTAAAGATACACCCTTACAGCCAGAGAGTAAACAAACGCTGTTAAAACGTTACCGTGTGTAGAATCTAGTTAGCTGTGTAAACATAGATAAAAAATCGATATAAGGTGTATGGGATGAGGAAACGCCAGGGACTTGTCTTCGATTTAACCCTTTACCAAACAATCCCTGGTTTTCACAACCCTGAGGAAGAAGCCTTTTGAAAACATCGTGGGAAAAGGAGAAAATGCTGGAAACCAGCATTTTCTCCTTTTCCCACTATGTTTTCTACCCTTCCAAAAACAAACTTCAATTTTTGAGTCATATTAATTTTGTTTCTGCAAATGCTTTAAATTTGGACATGTCTAAAATTTTGTCGTTTGGTAAAGAGTTAAACAGGAAAATGTGGTTGTAATGTCTAGGGATAGCCTCCATAGAATGAAATGCTTTTCCTATCCGTCGTAATCTGTGCAACCTTGCAACTGTCAGGGGTAACATTTGGCACGGAGATACAAGAATGATTATAGTTTCATTAAATAAAGATAAAATTGATTAAAAGACTTGATTAAAAGGAGTAAAGATGTATCTTTAAATGGTATGATTTAAACCTAAGTGTATTTTAACACCTGCTTTGATTTTTTGGTCACTATTAGGCCTTTAACCCGTTTACTGCCAAATAAACTGTCCTTTTTTTCAATGGCAGCAAGTATAGTTTGGCTGCAAGATGAAGAGGTCTAGAGGGTCTATGAGGTTATGAACTAGAATAAGGTAGTAGACAGTCTTAGGAACAAAGTCCGTAACAAAGAAACAAATGAACAAATGCATAGCTGAAATACAAACCGCCTCTGGCGGGACTCGAACCCATGACGGGCAAATATCCCCGTTTTTCAAGGTTTAAAAGACCAATACCATAACCACTGAGCTAAAGAGATATCTCCCTAACACAGCTGTTAGGTAATGTATTTAAATAGGGACGAAGCCATGCACGAAGGAGTGATCTCCCATAACACACCCCCTCTTAAAGTCATCATTTATTGATGACTCGAAGCCTTACTAGGCAGTAAGTCTATTATTTAGACAACAAATGTCCGTTTTTGGACAACAAATGGGATTAATAGCTCAATGGCCAATCCCGGACGAGCCCCCATCTTACGAACAGAGTCCGTAACGAAGAAACAAATGAACAAATGCATAGCTGAAATACAAACAGCCTCTGGCGGGACTCGAACCCATGACGGGCAAATATCCTCGTTTTTCAATGTTTAAAAGACCAATACTATAACCACTGAGCTAAAGAGATATCTCCCTAACGCAGCTGTTAGGTATTGTATTTAAATAGGGACGAAGCCATGCACGAAGGAGTGATCTCCCGTAACAACAGTGTAGATCGGAGATGTGCAGTCTGATCTGATCTACACTGTCCATAAAAGTGTCTTGTATCGTCTGCAGTAAGGAAAAAGTTAACAAGACCTAGTTACCTGTAGAATACCTGTCATGAACAGAGTGTTGATAAACATAAGACAACTAGACAAATTAAAGTGTTCAGTCTGACGTTCGCTGGCTCTTGTTGAGACATTCTACAGGGGTCGCACAGTCTTAAAAAGTGCTTAATTTTGAGTCCCTTTCTTAAAAGTGCTTAAATATAAAAAAAAAAGTCCCTTAAAAGTTCTTGATTTTGGCCACTCTCTTAAAAAGTGCTTATTTTTTGTTTGAAAACGCGCTTAAAAATGAGCAATGGACAAAATGTCTCATACAAAGTGGCCAGTTTTATTAAACGATCCCAAATTCATAGTTCAAAAAGCCATTTTTTTTTCCTCAGCAAAACTGTATGACGACGTTATCACAGTTGGATCAAACTAGTTTGGGACGAAAACCCTGTTAAATTGCTTACCTTAGTTGAAGTGTTTATGTAGCAGCAAGTTTGAGAAGTGGCATATTAGAAATAGATGCTAATGTATTCTTGGGTTATTGATTGTAACCATAAGGCAAAGGGTGGCACATGCGAGTAACTATTTGACGTTGGTAAAATACTACACAGGATTCTTATTTGACCCGAGACCCCAGGTTTTGACACCTGGAAATTTCAAATAACCTGTTTTTGATGCTCAAAAATATTTGCCAAAGTGTGAAGCTGACACATGAGATTATTGACTTAAGCTTCATATATAAATTAGCTCGCGTGCGTCCAGCATAAATATGTGCTTTAACTAACACAATCAAATATGAGGGATGCATGCGGCTCTTTTTTTTAAAAAGGTGATACATGAAAATGCGATAAAGGTATTAATCCACTTATCTAGTGTAAAATAATAGGTTCTAAAGTTACCCACTACTCTAAATGACAAATTTTAGTTCAAATCATGGGGTAAAGACTTCTCCAAAAATATGATTTACACGAAAAATAGATCGCCGGAAAAAACACGAAAACCCATGACACAACAAAAGTGGGTTTGACATCGTCTGATCAGAGGCACTTCAAGCTGTCTTCTTTAATAATGAATCTTAAAGGTAAATTTACACAAATCTCTGTATGAAACAATAAGTGGAAGCTAAAAGCTCTGTTTGATAAACTTAGGTTTATGAAATTAAAATATATAACATATCACAAATAAGATGGAGGAGGGGGGAGTTGGAAGGATGTCGGTTAGGCCTTCTAAGAAGAAAAAAGAAGGTGTTGGACATTCACACAAAGAAAGAGAATTTAAAAAACCCTTTAATGGATGTGACTTTTACTTTCTCCCTTTTCCACAACGTTCTAAGCTATAAAAGAAAAATCCAGTTGTTCAAGTCATTTTTGAATTCTCGTCTGCAAATGCTATAAATACAAACAAGTCAGTTTTAAATGCTTTAAATGTGTTTTAAGTTTTAAGACATCAATGTCAAGTAATACATATACAACAAAAAGTGCTTGAAAAATGGGAGAATGTGCTTAAAAAGTGCTTAAATTTTGTCATTGAATATCTGTATGAACCCTGTTCTAGCCTAACCACAGTACCAGAGTTTTAAGTATAAAATTGGATCTCTTCCAATTTGTTAGAAAATTTCTGTTCATCTTATATGACACTCTGAGGGACGATTATTGGAAATTAGTTTGTTTTGCACTTCAAACACTGACCTGCTATTGACATTGAAGGACCAACTTCAAAAAGACAGTTCACTTAATTGATCCAAATATTTTCTGTTCCAATATGCATTTTAGTTTTGTCAGACCAGAGAGAATCTATCACTTTTTTCTGCTTAATAAAGGGTTGATGTTCAACCAGTAACCTCAGACCCTTTCTTGCCGCCCCCCCTCCTCCTCCAAAAAAAAAGGATTATTCTGGAACAAGTGATTATGGTTTTCCCAGCTGAGTAGTGCTAGAATGTTGGCCTGTGAAATGAGAGGTTCCAGGTTTGAATCCCAATATGTAACATTTTGGGAAAAAAGGAGTTTCATTTTCCCACAATTTTTTCTACCATTTCTAGGACAAATCCTATTATTTTAGTCAGATCTAATTTGTTGTCTACAAATGCTTTAGGATTGGACGAGCCTAATATTTTGTTGTCAGGAAAAGAGTTAAATGTGACATAGTAATGTACCTTAAACATGCTTTTTTGTGTTGATCCCAAAGGGCATTCAAACAAGTGATTTGATGTTTTATGTCTACCTTTTGTTTTATTTGTGAATTATTGTTTTATGTCCCACCTTTTGCTTTTAGCTCACCTGAGCACTAAGTGCTCATGATGAGCTTTTGTGATAGAGCTGTGTCTGTCATCTGTCGTGCAGTCATCAACATTTACCTTGTGTGCACTCTAGAGGCATTATGTTCAGTCAGTTACTCATGAAACTTGGTCAGAATGTTTGTCTTGATGAGATTTTGAACAAGGTTGAAATTGGGTCATGTCAGGTCGAAAAGTAGGTCACTGGGGCCAAATCTGAGAGAAATCTTGTAATACTGCACTCCAGAGGCTACATTTTCAGCCAGGTACTCATGAAACTGGATCAGAAACATTGTCTTTATCAAATCTCAGACAAGTGTGAAGTTGGGTCACAAAAGATCAAAAAGTAAGTCCCTGGGCCAAATAATTAGAAAATACTTGTGTACAGTCTAGAGGCATATTTTCAGTGGATACTGTGAAACATTATCAGAATGTTTGTCTGGATGATATCTCTGACAAGTTCAAAGGTAGGTCTAGTTGGTCAAAAAGCAGGTCATTTACACACATGCATTTTACACCATTAAAACCAGGATCTCTTCAGCTTTATCAACCATAGATGACTTTACTCAAGTGAGCGCTTTAGAGCCAGTGGCCCTCTTGTATTTATAATGTATTGCTTGACGAATGAGAGTAAAATTGTAACAATCTTTTTACGGAGATTTTTATAAGATGCAGAGACTTTGAATGCCTTATGAATGATAGAAATATAGGCTTGGCAATAAGTAGAAAATGACAGATAATACTGAGAGCTTTTGCCAGGTTTGTAACCCACAATTTATGACTTTTCCACTTTAACTCTTTCCCACAAGACAAAGTTTTAGATTGGTCCATATTTTAAGCATTTGCAGACGACAATGCAAACATGGCTCAAGTGATAGAACTTTTTTTGATCTATTAGAAAACATTGTGGGAAAAGGATAAATGCTGCTTACCAGCATTTTGTCCTTTTCCCACACTGTTTTTAAAAGGCTCTCTTTCATAGTTATCAAAAGACGTGATTATGTGGTAAAGGGTAATAGTAGTAAGTTAGTAACAAGTTCTGCATTTGGTAATTTATTTGAAGATGAACATGTTACTAAGAATAGCAGAATTTTTAACATTCACTGCTCGTTTTTCAGTCAAGTTGATTACCTTTGCATGGCTTTGTTTTTCAGCCAATATTATTACCCATGCATGGCTATGGGTTTTTTTTTCAGTCAAGTTTATTACCTATGCATGGCTTTGGTATTAGTTTGCTGATTAACTTAGTGCTTACCCCTTATTTATTTGTTTGGTTGTATGGTGTTTAATGACATTTTCAACATCATTTCGCCCATACTGAGGCAGCCAGTGTACCTATCCATACTTTCCAGGAGTTTCTCTTACCCTTATTTTGTACAATATCCTTCCCATGCCACTGGCTGCTTTCCAACATAACCATCATCGAAAGATTTGTCAGTGATGAGAGAGGAATGAATTCTGTGGCAATGACTATCATCAATCCTCAGAAAGAAATTTGTCTAATTGGGGACTCAAACCAGCGTCCTATTGGTTTCATTCCCTGCACATTAAGCTCTGAGCTGACAGGTACCAGGTTGGGCTCTTAGCCCTTAACCCTTTACCACACATTCCCAAGTTTTAACATAGAAAACGTTGTGGGAAAAGGATAAAATGCTGGTTGCCAGCATGATCTCCTTTTCTCAGTGTTTTCAAAATCATTCTTAAGTTGGGTTCATTTAAAGAAATAGACAAAATGTGTAGTCTGATCATAATCTTCCAGTGTTCTGCCAAGGATTTTAAAAAGTACAGACAAATTGTCTCACTCATTCAGAAAAGTTTGAGACATTTTTAAAAAACTGGGGACAAAATTTAATATGCATTAAAATGGTTTAAAAATAAGAAATTGAAATTAGTTCCCCAATAACCATACTTGTTCATTGCTATGTTCTCTTTCACAAGCCAAAATGCAACTAACACAGCTGATTATTTCTCACTGAGACTTTCCCTACCGTACAGTTTTCTTAAAATCCCCCTGAAAAGACTTGGCCATGACGGCTGATCTACGATAGACGTTCTCTGCACGTCGTACATAAGAGTAGTAGTTCTGAAATTACATTTTTTTTTTTTTCAGTAAATGCATACTTTTTTTTTTTTAAACACATTTTACAACCCATAAAGTTGCGGTCGCGATCATATTCCAACGAAGTCTATTCTTGTAAATACTAAGAACTGTCGTACAAGTATTTTTTACTATCTTCCGACGATGTTCGTTGAGTGGAAGGGGTACTGGGCATCAGAACATTATCGGACTTTGAGCTCTGATTGTTGGTATGCTTTGGTTAACCATAGAAGCTTAGGATAATACCTGGCTTTTTCGGCTTGGCGACGAAACCATTTTCCGACTGAGATTACAGAAGATACTATGTCATGAGAGTAAAGTACACGATCAATACTTGGTTGATGTTTTCGGTCTGCGTCCAATCAAATTTCATTTTGCATATACGCACCTTCGGCGCCCATGAAAAACACTAAATTGTGATAGTTACGCGGCTTATTCAGCGATTTTTGATATGCGACAAAAATCACCTTTTACTGATTTTTTCTGCAACATTTTGAATTTTTTAGCGAGAAAATCGCAAATACGCGGCCTTGGCAGAACACTGATCTTCTATGTTAAAAAAGGACCAACATTATGGAAAAAGGAGAAAATGTCGTTAACCCACATTTCCTCCTTTTCTCACTTTTTTCTTCCGTATCAGAGACAAGTCCCATCTTTTGAGATAATTTAACCCTTTACCACTCCATTCTGAGTTTTGATGATACTGGGGGAAAGTCTTTTGAAAATATTGTGGAAAAAGAAGAAAATGCTGGTAACCAGCATTTTCTCCTTTTTCCACAGTATTTTCTACTGTTTCAAAAATGAACTATCTCATTTAACCCTCATTTAATTTGTTGTCTGCAAATGCTTTCAATGTGGACAAGTCAAAAATTTTGTCATTTGGATAAGAGTTAAAATGTCTGTGCAAGTTCTTTCAATTCCAACTTTCCTAAATGTTTGTTGTCTGCTGATTGAACAGTCTGTGATTGTTAGAGACAAGACTGTTACTAAGTGCCGTTGTCAAGAATACACAAGCATACAAAAAAACTCTCTTCCTCTCCCCTCAGCAACACAAAGGACATTTTGCAAATTGCACAAAGATTTGACATTCTTTCCCATGGCGAAAAACATACAATCTGCCAAGTTTCTGTAATCCAAAAATCCATGTGTATCTATTCTTAGATCAGAAATACGACATGGGCGTTGTTGCAAGTTTAGTACAAGTTGTACAAAATGGTTCCAATGCAGAGAACAAATGGTAGGTCTCAAGACTTTTACGGCCTCATATACCTTTATCTTGTTCACTGGTACATTGCGATGCCTCTGATGGATGAGGCATGTGGAAATACTGTGGCGTATGGAAATGTGGCTCATGAGATTTATAATGTGTTCTTTACTGTTTCCTGTAATAATCTTTTTATAGGATCAAAATTTTCTGTCCATTCAAAATGTTCCCAGAGTTCTATGCAATAACTCTCCAGCAGCCGAAAAACTTTAGACTGTAAAGCTGTTCAACATTGAAAGCACCAGCAGACGACAATTTAAATGTGGCTGAAATGATTGGCTTTGTCTTCAAAGAGTAATAAACATTGTGGGAAAAGGGAAAAATGCTGGAAACCAGCATTTTCTCCTTTTTCCACAATGTTTTCTATGGCCTTCTTCCTAAGTGTAATTAAGCCCCCCTTCAACGAAGTGGGGGTATATTGCTTTGCACATGTCGGTCGGTCAGTCGGTAGACCTTACCTTGTCCGGATAATAACTAGACACAGAATTGACCTAGGTTCGTCAAATTTGGCACAGACATGCGTCTCGGAGTGTAGATGATCCCTATTGATTTTGAGGTCAATCGGTCAAATGTCAAGGTCACAGTGACCGTCAACATGTTGATATATAGACCAAACCTTGTCCAGATGATAACTAGACACAGAATTGACATAAGTTCGTCAAATTTGGCACAGACATTTGTCTTGGAGTGTAAATGATCCCTATCGATTTTGAGATTAATCCATCAAAGGTCAAGGTCACAGTGGCCTTCAACTTAATGATATATAGACCAAACCTTGTCCAGATGAGACCTAGACACAGAATTGACCTAGGTCCTTCAAATTCTGTACAGATATTCATCTTGGAGTGTAAATGATCCCTATTGATTTTAAGCTTAATCCGTGAAAGGTCAAGGTCACAGTGACCACCAGATGATTCAGGGCCCGTGCTGCCGTTCGCCACTTGAGCCATTTGCTAAAAAAAAATTAAAGTGTCTCAAAAATCATCATATGTGGCTCAACTTGTGGCTCCAACATTTTATTCGCGTATTATCGGGGACGTAGTAAGCATCAAAGTCGACTGGAAAAAAGCGGAAGTCGAACGTGCATTTTGATATCAGTTTATGAACTGTGCCACTTCCTGTATCAATGTGGCAGTAGGGGGGCATGACTGTTTTACAAACAGACATCTTGTTAAAAATATAGCATCGTTTAGTGAAGGGTGCTTGAGGCTGTACATGTTATGTTTAAAATGTTTTTTGTCTGTTTATTTTCTCTCAGCCTTTTTTTTTTTCTTACATAATCCTTTTCCCTACAATCCCTAGTTTTAACAGTTCTGAAGAAGAAGGGCTTTAAAAACATTGTGGGAATGAGAGCATAATTGCCTGTTACAAGCTATTTCTTCTTTTCACACAATTTTTTCTATCATATCAGAACTTTCACTCATTTTGTATCAATTCTCATCACTTATTTTGTATCAATTTAGAATTTGTGATTTGCTGATACATGTATATAATTTGGAAGTCTTAAGACTTAACCAATGGGGGGGAAAGGATTAACCCATAGAGAGTGCAAAAGGAGCAAGATAGGCTTAGGAAAAAGAAAGACCCTAGCATTTGACCCTTTGCCACATAATCCCAAGTTTAAATTCAGCGACCCTGAGGGAAAAACATTGGGAAAACATTGTGAGAAAAGGAGAAAATGCTGGTAACCAGCATTTTCTCCTTTTCCCACAGTGTTTTCTACCCAGTAGGAAGCAAATTTCATCCTTTGAGTCACATTTAACCCTTTACCACACAATCCCTACTTTTAACGACCCTGAGGAAGAAGCCTTTTGAAAACATTGTGGGAAAAGGAGAAAATGCTGGTAACCAGCATTTTCTCCTTTTCCCACAATGTTTTCTACTCCATCTGAGACATAATTCATCACATGTGTCACATTTAAATTGTCATCTAAAAATGCTTTCAATTTGGACGAGTCTGTATTTTTCTCATGTGGTAAAGCGTTAATATGTTGTCTGCCATACTTTGAATTTGGAGAAGCCAAAAATTTTGTTATGTAGTAAAGAGGTCTTTTTTTTTTGGCCATTACATCAGCCAGTGAATCAAAGGAGACAGTGCAGACTAGAGATAAGACAGCACAATCCTGTGTTTTCACGACCCAGAGGAAGGGGGCTTTTTTGAGAACATTGTGGGAAAATGAGAAAATGCTGGTAAATAAAAGTTTTTCCTTTTCCCACATGTTTTTTAACCTTTCAAATATAATTATGATTTTTGAGTCACTTTTATTTGTCATCTGCAAAAACTATCAATCTGAACAAGTCTTTTGTTGCACACTAGCATTAGGCACAAGTTTCCATTCAGTGTATCTGGTTTTGAAGACAAAACAGGTTAACTTTTTTCCCACACAACCTCGTGTTTGAACAAACCTTAGAAAACTGGCTTTTGGAAACATTGTGGTATCAAAGGAAAAATGTGTTTAAACAGCATTTTCTCCTGTTTCCACATTATTTTCTACCAAATTAAAGATAATCCTGGTAACCAGCTTTTTCTACTTTTCCAACAATGTTTTTACCCTTTCAAAGACAAATCCCATCATTTGACTCCACAGTTAATTTAAAACGTCATCTGAAATTGCTTTCAATATTGACAAGACCAAAATATTTGTCATCTGGTAAAAGAGTTGCGAGGAAAAAAAACATAATTGGTCCTGTATGACAGTCGGAGATACACATGATAACGATGATCAGATAGTGATCAGAATCTATGGATCAGTGCTTTTGATTGGATGACATTTTTGTTCTATTGTATAATCAACTATTGCTTTAAATGTAACCGCAGCAATTATCCCTTTACCAAAAGACAGAAACTTGGAGTCGTCCAAACCCAAAGCATCTGCAGACACCAAACTAAACATGGCTAAAATAGTAGAAGGTTTCTTTGATAGGGTAAAAAGATTGAGCAAAAAGGAGAAAATGCTGGTCACCAGCATTTGCTCCTTTTCCCACAATATTTTCAAAAGTCTCCTTCTGCAGGGTTGTTAAAACTAGAGATTATTTGGTAAAGGGTTAAACATGCATTATAAGTCCTCTGAAGCAGATGACATTTGAAAAAACATAGTGACAAAGGGAGAAACTATTCCTTTAAAAAGAAATTTTCGATCCATAATCAGTCACTTGTCTTCAGCATCTCAACATTCAAAGCTGTAGTTTGTTTGATCTGATCTTTTCTGATTATGTGTTCTTTGAAAGCATTCTTTGAAGGGAACCATTTTGTTACTACTAGAAGTATATGTCCTTGGACAGTGCACTGCAGAGCCCCAGCCTAGTACTGGTATAACCTTAGAAACACACATAATGTGAGGTGTTGCTTGGATAACACATAGCTTTAGAATTGGATGAGGAAATCAGTAATCAAGCCATCAGCATTTTATTCCTTTTCCAATAATGCTTTTAAAAGGGCCTCTTCCTCGGGGTCATCAAAACACAGGGTTGATTGGTAGAGAGAATTTCTTGAGGAACAATCTTAAACTTTTGCAAGTTGACAAAATTTTTGACTTGTCCAAGTTAAAGCTATTCCAGACAGATAAAAAGTGGCTTATAGAATGGCATTTGTCTTTGAAAGGATAGAAAACATGAAAAAAGAATCAAAATGGTGGTTACCAGCATTTTCTCCTTCCCACATTGCTTTCACAAGCCGTCCTCCTCAGGATGGTTAAAACTTGGGAATGTTTGGTAGGGTTAATTTATGGATCACCATGCACAACTAAAACCTGTACCTAATGATAAAATTTTAAGACTCATTGAAATTTGAAAGCATTTCCCGATGACAATTGTAGTGCAAAATTTAATGATAATTTCTGTCTTTGATAGGGAAGAAAACATTGTCGGAAAAGGAGCATATGCTGGTTATCGGCACTTTTTTTTCCTTTTTCCCTAATGTTTTCATACACATTCTCTTTCAAGGTCATTAAAAAGCCAGACTCTGTGGTAAAAAAATAAGGTGCTTTTGTGGACAACATAGATCAAGATATTAGACTGCATAATGTGCAGTCTGAACTTGGATCTACTTTTTCTGCTCTTTCATTAAATATTTTCTTGTCCAAACTTTGAGAACAACCTTGAAATCTGTAATATTTTGACTATTTTCATCATTAAATTAGCTGTAGTGGTCACTGGTTCGAACCCCAGCTCTGCAAATTCATAGGATTGATGATTGATCATTGTGTTGTCAGTGGTTATGAGTGAAAGCAGCCAGTGGCTCGGATCAAGTATTGTGCAAAATTCTGCAAAGGAAACTCGGGAAAATTAAGTGTTAATTTTTACCTTGAGGCTGTGTTACAATGTGTTCTATTTTTGAAGGCTATGTGAGAAATTTGCATAATTTTGATGTTGTGTAAGCATGGGTGATTTTACATTCATGTAACTGTTCTTGTTACACTTGGTTGCATTATGAAACTTGGGACAATACAAAAAATGTCATGTTGACGTGTAAACATAGAAAAGCTCAGTTTCATCTTAAGACATGGTGGATCAGGCTGCACAAAACATTTGAGTCTGATCTGGGATCCTCAACATCTATCAGATTTATTTCTTCTAAAGACATGGTGGATCAGACTGAGTGTGAACAATCCCAAAGAAGAAGCCTTGCGATAACATCAAGGGAATAGGAGAAAATGCTGGTAACTAGCATTTTCTCCTTTTCCCACAACATTTTCTATCCTTTCAAAGACAAGGTTTGTCATTTGGTCCACATTTCCTATATTTTTTCTCTGTAGGCTTTCGATAATTTTGTGGTGTGGTAAAGGGTCAAACAACAATCAAACTGACTTACCCCTATACCACACAATCCTGACTTTAAACGACCCTGAGGTAGAAGGGTTTTGAAAACATTGTGGGAAAAGGAGAAAATGCTTGGAACAAGCATTTTCTCCTTTTCCCACAATGTTTTCTACCCTATCAAAGACAAATTTTGTCATTTGAGCCAGCTTTGATACATGGTCTGCAAATGCTTTCAATTTGGACCAGGCTGAAATTTTGTGGTTTGGTAAAGTTAAAATATCTTTTTCACTTATTTGGAGGTTCTAAGGGTTAATGCAAGCCAGGTGAAAAGAAGTTTTATCAGCAGTCGAGTCACGTTTGTGACAAATAAAGAGGGCTTATCCTTTCTTCACTATTACCTTCATCGAACCATTCAACATTGTTACAACCCTGAAGAAGGCAATCATTTCGAACATTGTCAGAATAAGAGAAAAATGCTGGTAACCAACATTTTCAATTTTCCTGAAGTGTTTTCTAGCCGAGGACAAAACCCATCTCTTTAATCACGTTTAGCTTGCTATCTGTATAGGCTTTCACCTTAGACAAGTTTAAGATCTTGTCTTCCAGTATAGAGTAAAAAAAAACATTTTTTTTTAAATATGAAATGGAAGAGAACGAGGAATCTTGCTTTATTATTAAAAAATTTAGAAAAAAAAAGCAGAAGTTGATTAATAATTCAAAATGCTGCTAATTTGTAACTGGCAATATCGCCATATATATCATGTCTATGTTTCTAACCAAAAACAGATTATTAAAGTAGCTTTATGGGAAAGCGCTGAAGGAATGTGTCTCACGTCATGTTTGTTTTTCAAGGTAATGTTGATTTTGTGGCAGCCATCTTGTATGTGTACAAATTAAGTGACATCCACATTCAAAAGGCAAAGTCGGATATTAGATGTAAGTTTCTCATCTGTGTTGCTGATTGTGTTTAATGGAAATACCTTTAATTTTATCAGTGAAAGACATCAGAACACAATGGAAAGTTTAAGTGTCAATATTTAATGTCCTCATTTAAGTTTCGTAAGATGTATTATTTTGCTGAAGTATTCAATGAACATGACTGTGTACCATGCAAATGTAAATTACCTACTGATATGTTGGAAGGTAAAATAGGTGCTCTAAATTAATTTTTCATTTTTAGAATCACAGGTTTATTTAATGAAGTAATTTCCCGATATTTTCTGGCTGCAATATTCAAATTGATGGAGGCAGAAAAAATTCAAATGCTCTATCAAACTGTACAAAAATACCTGTGATAAAATATTGAAAACAACTTTAGATTTCCCTCAAAA
Organism: Hippopus hippopus; assembly: GCA_946811185.2. Lineage (NCBI taxonomy): Eukaryota > Metazoa > Mollusca > Bivalvia > Cardiida > Cardiidae > Hippopus > Hippopus hippopus. Next base: position 51,237,715 of record OX328101.1, on the reverse strand, counting down.
CATTGTTAATACCATAGGGGTCCATAGTTTGATTCCTGGCACCCATAGTCTATATATTATAAACAAGGGATTTAACTGTATGCAGTCCGTTACTTGCCCCCGGTTACAAAAAACAACGTATCTTTTCTACCGCATCAGTTATTCTCCTATTTTTTTCTACAGCTGAGAGCTAAAACATTTTTCTACCAGAAAAACACAACTTTTTGTCAGTGGCTAATGCAGTCTGGCTGATACATTCGCTCGAACTTGTAAACTCGCTCAAAAATCTGCGCCATTGACACGGGTTCGTACATCCGTTTTCAAGATATAAAATGCACTTTAGATCCAATGGAACGCAGCATTAGCGGCACCCACCCTTTAAACATGTTTAAAAATACTAGTGACCTATAGTCTTTTTCTTCAATAATGACGAAACGCCTCAGAATTCGTTGAATTTGTGATCCACGTTCTCATTTCGAATAGCTGCAGCCATCTTCTGTCATGTGACATTGTTTGGAACGAGAAATTTCCTCGGTTGATATGTACTAACAGTCGTGAATTCAACCAATGAAATTTCGTACAGCTGCTCACACCTTTTTGTCACATGACAGTACGGTGACACTGTTTGGAACGAGAAATTTCATTGGTTTATATTCGCGAACGTCAGTATCGAATGTACGAACCCGTGTCAATGGCGTAGATTTTTGAGCAACTTTACAAGTTCGAGCGAATGTATCAGCCAGACTGCATTAGCCACTGACAAACAGTTATGTTTTTCTGGTGGAAAAATGTTTTAGCTGTCAGCTGTAGAAAAAATTAGGAGAATAACTGATGGGGTAGAAAAGATACGTTGTTTTTTTTGTAACCGGGGGCAAGTAACGGGCTGTATACAGTTAAATCCCTTGTTTTAGTCTATGGGTGACAGGGGTCAAACTACGGACCCCTATGGTTAATACCAGTGGACAGATATACCGTTATTTGTATGCCTTGAAGATATTTATTCATAAGTAAACAGTTCTTGGGAGTTCTGAAAAGAGTTATGAAAGCGAATAGTTGAACGAGAAAAAGTGGAGTTCAGCAAGGACACACAATGTTGCTGTGTTTTCCTAATTTTCTAAACCCACTATGTCCCACTGATTCTAGAGGGATCCTGTGTGGCTCAGTGGTTAAATGAAAAATTGGTAATCTGGAGTCCACTTGGTTGATCCTCTCTCAAAGCACTTGGTTTTTCTTCTGGGAGTCTGAACCGTGGCGTGTTATTGGTGAAACCCAGGACATACATAAATATATGAGCTGTGGCTGTGATTGACAATTTTGAAAGCAGCATAAAATGCCATTTAATCAACCCACTGATTTTAACCCTGAAAGCCCCTTGACAACTGTAGCTGCCTTTGCAGTCAGTGTAGGTCTGATCTGTGATCTATACTGTCAGCTTTGCTGAAACACTACAGACAAAACAACAACAAAATTGCAATTATCCAGGTCTTACGCTGGATTAAATATGTCTGTTGGGTGTTATGCAGGACTTAACTCTTTACCAAATTACAAAATTTTAGAATAGTCCAAATTGGAAGCATTTGCAGACGACAATTAATGTGACTCAAAAATTGAAATTTGTTTTGGGAAGGGAAGAAAACATTGTGGGAAAAGGAGAAAATGCTGATTACCATCATTTTCTCCTTTTCCCACAATGTTTTCAGAAGGCTTCTTTCTGAGGGTCGTGAAAACCAGGGATTGTTTGGGAAAGGGTTAACTCTTTACCAAATGACAAAATTTTAGACTGGTCCAAATTCAAAGCATTTACAGACAACAAAATAATTGTCAGTTAAAAAAAAAATTAAATTTCTTTTAGGAAGGGTAGAAAACATTGTGGGAAAAAGAGAAAATGCTGGTAACCAGCATTTTCTCCTTTTCCCACAATGCTTTTAAAAGGCTTTTGTTGGGGGGGGTGTTAAAAATTGTGATAGTGTGGTAAAAGGTTAACCCTTTACCACACAGTGACACCTTTTAACGCCCCTGAAGAAGAGGCCTTTTGAAAACATTGTGGGAAAAGGAGAAAATGCTGGTAACCAGCATTTTCTCCTTTTCCCACAAAGTTTTTTACCCTATCAAAGAAAAGTTGCGTCATTTGAGCCACTATGAAATTGTCGTCTGCAAATGCTTTCAATTTGGATAGGTCTTAAATTTTGCCGTGTGGTAAAGGGTTAAGGGATAACCCGTGTAGTGCTTTGTAAGTGAAATGAACACTCTGAGGGTCAGTGGTAAATATCTGGCAAAGAAGCATACTTTGTAGATCCAAAATCAAGCTGTAAGTTCTATGCCATGTAATATTTATCTACACTGTCTGCATGAGCAATTAGATACAGGTTTAGCGTTGCAAGGAAATTGAAGATATTCCATACTTTTACGGGTGATGGGACAATATTTCTGTAACAGAATACTGTAGATTTACATCATATAAAAGCTGTGCCCGGGCAAAAGGGGGTTTCATGCGTCTCAGTGATGCATTCAACCAAGAAGGTTATCACATAATTATGGATCCGTAAAATTGCCTTTGTCTAACAAATGAGGTCCTTTGACAAGCAGAAAAGTTACACATTATAACTCAGTTTTGACCCATTGTAGCCTGTGCAGACTGTGTTAGGCTGACATGGGTCGATACTCTTTGCAGATGCATTAAACCCCTTTTTCACGGATCATGTTTCATATAAGGATCATAAGAGGACCACAAGGCCTAGAGCTTTGATATCATTTTATGTTGCATTTTCAGGTTGCCTTTAAAATTGTTTTTCTAAACAACAAAGTTTGGACACTTCCAAATGAAGTGAAATTCTTTGACAGAGTAGAAAACAAAAAATTGGTGGGAAAAAAAGAGAAATTGTTTGTTACAATCAGTTTCACCTTTTCCGACAATGTATTCCAAAGCTTTCTTCCTCAGTGTCGTGAAAACATGGGATTATATAGTAAAGGGTTAAATGCTCACAGTGTACTTGAGTCAAGAAAGGGCCTTACCTAGGAGTCACATTTCTCTTTTGCCAAGACTTTTTCATGAGCCTTTCTCGTCAATTTCATACAAGCATTGGACTGTTTAGTGAAGGGTCAGATGAAGCAAACTGACATGCATGGGATAGATAAGGAAGTTTATTAATTTAGAAGTCCATATCTATTGATTTTGTTTGGAGATAGATTACAGGCTGTCAGCTTGTAATGATCTCCAAATCAACAATTATTGTTTATGAAACAGCAAGTTTCTAGGGCAGTTGTCCTAAAACGATTATTTAGCATTTCTCTCTGAAATGCTGAATCATTGGTGTGGCTTCTGTAAGCTTGATGACATTAAGATTTCAAAACACACTGTTCACCTTACCAGATGACAAAATTGTAGATCTAACCATATTGAAAGCATTTGCATCTATCACAAATGTAATGTTACACAAATGATTTTCTTTCTTTTAAACAAAAACGGGAGAAAATGCTGGCTAAGATTTTGAGGCAATGGTACCAGGTTTTTATGTGTTTGACCGTTCTGTGCACAAGTTATGTGGGAAATTCGCCACCTAATTGGCAAGGATTATGAGCCAATGAAAGTAGGTTTATAAATGTGTTTGACTGGTATGTAGATGAGCTGATGAATGAGAAAGTAAGTTGACATGGTGGCAGTCAAAGGACATTCATCAACATAAACTGTCTTCTGGATTATATTTCTATCCTTTACTAGAGGAAAAAAAATTAGACTTGTTCATATTAATTTTGAAGAAATGAAAAACTACAAATTGATTGTTGTTCAATTGACAGAATTTGTTTCTGAAAAGAGAAAACAAAGTGAGAAAAGGAGAAAATGTGGTTACCAACTTCATTTCCTCCTTTCTTCGCAAAATTTTTAAATGCGTTCTTGCCCAGGGTTGTTAAAATGCATGATTGTTTGGTTAAGGGTTGAATTTTTATTCCTGCCATTTCCTTTTAAGAAATTTCTGCATTAGGCTGTGAATTTAAATGACAGAATATAACTCCTAACACTTCCAGAAGTCCTTGTAACCCTTTACCAAATGATCTTAAGTTTTAAAAACCCTGAGGAAGGAAGGAGCCTTTGAAAATATTATATGAAATGGAGAAATTGCTGACCAGTTTTTACAGAGGTGAAATTTTTCTTCCTTTCTGAGACTTTCCTTTGCAGCTAAATCTGGAAATTCAACAGCAGAGCTCCAGATAGAGGGAGTGATTTTGATTTCAAGATTGAAAATATTAATTATTTTCCACTAAACCCTATGTTATGGGTACTCATTAGAATCGTCTCATCGAGATGATTCTAATGAGTACCCACCACATAGGATTTGGAAGAGAAATAATGGGTTTAGAATACCATAACTCCCTCTTAGCTGAAGCTCTGTCAACAGTATTCAGCTCACAAGAATGTACTTAGAAATTAGGTATTTACTGAAGGGGGGGGAGCCAGGGCATTTTTCCTCCTCTCATAATTCGTCTCACTCTTTAATTTACCGTAAAAAGTCTTACACAAATGCTTTCAATAAGAACAAGTCTAAAACTTTGTTAACTAAGTTAACTCTTTACCAAACGACAAATTTTAGACTAGCTCAAATTGAAACCATGGCACTGCAGACATCGAAATAAATATGACTCAGAAATTGAAATTTGTTGTGGGAAGGGTAGAAAACATTGTGAGAACAGGAGAAAATGCTGGTTACAGGCTTTTTCTCCTTTTCCCACAAAGTTTTCCAAAGTTTTTTCTCAGGGCTGTTAAAAAGTCGGGATTGTGTTGTGAAGGGTGAAGCCTTTGCTGTTTACCATATGGCACTGTTTGGAGCTGGAAAACATACCTAGATGCTTTAGTGACAATGTTTTCTTTTTCTTTTTTGCAGGATAAGGCTATACTAGCCCTCAGGTCTACCGGTAACAGCAGTATTGAAGCAGCAGTCGACTTTTTGATAAATAAATTTGAGGGAAAGAATGGGATCCATAAAGCTGGTATAGTATTGTTTTTTGTTCTATAAACAGTGTATCATACAAAAATATTTTGGACTTGTCCAAGTTAAAGTATTTGCAGACGACAAATGAAATCTGGCTCAAACAATGGGATTTATCTTAGAAAGAGTAGAAAATATGGTGGGTAAAGGAGAAAATGCTGGTTACCAGCAATTTTTCTGTCTTCTACATTATGTTTTCAAAAGCCTTCTTTGTCATGTTCATTTAAACTCTGTATTATGTGGTAAAGGGTTAACTCTCTATGATACAAAAATAATTTAGATTTGCTCAAATTGAAGCAGTTACAGACAGTATTAAATGTGGCTCAAACTGAGATGCGTCTCTGAAAGGGTGAAGAACATTGTGTGGATAGGAAACAATGTTGGTTGCCAACATTTTTTCCTTTTCCTACAACAATTTCAAAAGCCTTTCACCCTGGGTCCTGATAAGGCCTAACAAAAAAAAATCTGTGTTTAGGGTTTTGGTCCGAGATACTGTAGGTAGGGATTTTTTTTTTCCCCAAAACTTTTTACATGGACCATGTACCAAAATCATACATGACAGATTTTTTTTTCCAATCGTAGCATAAAAAGTTTAGGATCAGCAGCATTTTCTAGGTAGGGTAGGGAAACCCTAAACACAGATATTTTTTTTTTCAGGCCTAAGGGGATTTTTTGGTAAAGGGTGAGTGAGCCTTTTGACAAATAGCATAGATCATATCAAAGTACTGAAAGACTAGCCAATGTGGAATAAGCAGCCATTGTAAGGATAAAATTTAGTTGGTCCATACAAGATTGAAGGAATATGTTCCTATCCATTTAGTAAGTCTGTTATAGTCCAATTCGGTTTTTAAGTCTGAGCAGGTCATTTTTGAGACTTTTCCAACGGCTTATAGCCATTTATTTGTCTTAAATAGGAAATGTCATGAAAAATTTTTTTTGTTGATCTCAACTTGAAAAAAAGCAAAATGAAGAACATAAGAATTTCATGATTTGTCTTTTGAATACTTTCTAGAGTTTACTTTTAGATGAATTGTCCATGCTTTTTCACTTTCTTGTCTGTTGGACGGACTGGTAGCCTGAGACCTAGTCAACGCCTATGTAGATACGCCTCTGCCTATGCAGATACCTAAGTATAGGGCTGTGCCCAACAGCACTGCTATGAAAGCAAGGCTTTTAACAAGGGTTGAACCTAGATCTTCAGACTGAATTCAATGTCCACTTCAAGAGAGCAAATGGAGGGCTCCTAGGGATAACTTAACTTGGTCTTATGCAGATAACTTTGAAAACATCCATTTAAGTTTAAGCGTTTTATTATAAAAGCATGAATACAAGCAAGTAGCTTATGGTCTCATCAGCTATTTGGTACATGTAATGACAATGAAGCACATTTTTAGCTTGGCTGTTTTTCGCTCACCTGAGCACAACGTGCTCAAGAGGAGCTTTTTAGGATCACACTGTGTCCATAGTGCGTTGTCCGTCGTGCGGCGTCAACAATTCTTTAAACGTCTTCTCCTCCTAAACCGCTTGGCTGATTTGGACCAAACTTGGCTGGAATGTTCCTTGGGAGGTCCTCTTTAAAATTTGTTAACAGAATTTGATTCCATCAGAAACTCTGGTTGCCATGGCAACCAAATGGAATTTTCCAAGAAATTTTTTAAAATCTTCTCCTCTAAAACAGCTGGTCAGATTTTGAAATAATTTCACAGAAATGTTCCTTGGGTGACCATTTTCAAAAATTGTTCGTGAAATTTTGATCGGTCGAAAAACATGGCGGGGGGGGGGCTCTTCGCATTCTTTAAAAATTTTCTTCTCTGAAATCGTAGGTCAGATTTTGAAATGATTTCACAGTAATGTTCCTTGGGTGACTCCTTTCAAAAGGTGTTTGTGAAATTTTTATCCGTCGAAAAACATGGCCGTGGTGGTGTTAGTGGTTGTGGGGAGGCGCTTTGTGCCATGTAGTGTCAAAAATTCTTTAAACAACTTCTCCTCCTAAACCGCTGGGCCAATTAGAACAAAGCTTGGCTGGAATGTTTCTTGGGAGGTCCTCTTTAAAAACTCTTCACAGAATTTGATTCCATCAAAAACTCTGGTTGCCATGGCAACCAAATGAATTTTTCTAAGAAATTCATTGTAAATCTTCTCCTCTGAAACTGCAGGTCAGATTTTGAAATAATTTCACAGAAATGTTCCATGCGTGATCCTTTTCAAAGCTTGTTCGTGAAATATTGATCTGTCAAAAAATATGGCCATGGTTGGGGGCTGGGGGGGTGCTCTTTGCACTGTATGGACTTAAAGAAATTCTTTGAAATTCTTCTTCCCTTAAACCACTTGTCAGATTTTGAAGCAATTTCACAGAAATTTGAAAATTCGTGTGCGAAATTTTGATCCGTCAAGAAACATGGCTGTGGTGAAGGGGGGCTATTTGCACTATATGGACATGAAGAAATTCTTAAAAATTCTTCTTCTCTGAAACCACTGGTCAGATTTTGTAATAATTTCACAGAATTAATCCTTTGGTGACCTTTTAATATTCATCAAAAGACTGTGTAGGTATTTTGATGAAAAGGGCTATTGCAGACGTCAACCTATACCAGGTGAGTGCACTGGTGAGAAATGCAGATCAATATGCACACTTTCTACTTGATGTATTTGATAGCTATGTATTGCAAGAGGTAATATAAAACTGTTACCGTTGGAATACATGCATAATATTTCACCAGTTATCAAAATGGCCTCAATCTTAACCGCCTTGTTGTCCACCATTTCTGTACTTTATGATAGACTGTTTTCTGAATTCTGTACAAACTTTATATGCTGAATTCTGATTCGTCAAAAACATGGTTGTGGTGATGAATGTAGAGGTGCTGACAGATTTTGAAATGATTTTTTCAGGTGACCTTTTCAAAATTGCTTGTCAAAATAATGACTTTGTTTCCAAAATTTCAATACTTTAAAAAAATTGGCTATGGTCCTCTAAAAAATTCAGGTGAGCGATCCAGGGCCATCATGGTCCTCTTGTTGAAGAAAATGTCGGGTTATTGAAGCAGCCCTGGCGTTATTTGTCTGATTGTGCTAAAACTTTGACATTTTTAGATATTACCAAAGACATTTACTTCTTACTCAAACAAATTGTTAACTATCAAAAGGGGAACCCATACAACAGGGGCAGATAACCATAAAAGTATATTTGATACTTTTATGTCCCTTTTTGACTCAGATTTTTAAAAAAAACTTTGACATTTTTTGCTCGGTTGTTTCAAAGAAAACATTGAGGTATTGTCATAGCCCTAGAGTCATGGTCCAGATGTCATCCTCGTAAGTGTCTGTGTCTGTGTTGTGTTCATCTTGATGCAAAAACTTTGACATTTTGTAATATCTCTGTTCTTGCTGAAGATATTTACTTCAAACTCGAACAATTTGTCATATATCTAAAAGGGGAACCTATACAGGTAAGTATCACAATATTTTTGACACAGTTATGGCGCTTAGAATTTTCACTGAAAATCAAGCAACCTTGAAAGCCAAACGTTGGCACCCGCATGCTGTGCTCTTGTATTATATCTGTTTTATTACCAAAGATATTTACTTCAAACTCAGATAATTTGTTAACTAAAGGGGAACCTGTACAACAAGGCCAGATAACCATCAAAGTATTTTTTGCACAGTTATGCCCCTTTTATAACTTAGAATTTTCTCTGAAAATCAAGCAACTGCAGCTGAATGTTTACATCCGCATGTGATACTCTTGTTCTTTTTGTGACACTATTTTCAAAAGTGGTCTGCTGGCAAAGTAAAAAGTTTCCTGCAGGAAGTGATGGGATAAAAAAAGGAGCAACCCAGTGTATTATGTTCCGTTTATAAAGCAAGAGGCTTGGTTAATAAAATGTAATAATATATCCATTACATCTAAAAGATAGTTTAACTCTAAACCCAAAGAACATTTTTAGACTAGTCCAAGTTGCAATCATTTGCAGATGAAGAAAAAAATGTTGCTAAAAAAATAAAATTTGTTTTGGGAAGGGTAGAAAACATTGTTGGAAAAGGAGAAAATGCTGGTTTCCCACAATGTTTTCAAAAGGCTTCTTTCTCAGGGTCGTTAAAAGCCGGCATTGTGTGGTAAAGGGTTAACTCTTTACCAAATGCCAAACTTTAAGACATGTCTAAATTTTAAAGATTTGCAGACAACAATTGAATATGGCATAAATGATCAGAGCTGTCTTGGAAAGGAACAAAAATATTGTGAGATAAAGGAGAAAATGCTGGTTACCAGCATTATCTCCTTTTCCCATACTGTTTTTGAGGGCTTTCTCTCTCAGGATAATTAAAACTCGGCTTTGTATGATAAGGGTTTATTATTTTGTTGAATATGTAATCCAAACCCTGTTTTATAATAAGAAATATTTTTTTAGATAGTGGTAGATAGCTTATCTGTGTCTGTTCCTTTTTTTTTCCACAGAAAAGGTGGTGTTTATCTTGACCCTTTACCACACAATTTCAAAGACTCTGAAAGACATTGTGGGAGAAGGAGAAAATGCTGGTTACCACTATTTGTCTTCGTTTCCCACAATGTTTTATAACCTTTCACAGAAAAATCCCATTATTTCTACCACATTTATTTGTTCATCTGAAAATGCTTTCAATTTGGATAATTCTAAAATATTGTTGTGTGGTCAAGAGCTAAAGTGGTACATAAATGAGCCATGCTCTGTGAAAAGGGAGCTTAATGCATCAGTGAAAAGTATTGACCCAGGTCAACCTGCACAATCAGCGCAGGCTGACTTGAGCAGAAACTTTTGCTTTTAGTCAGTTTTATGTATTCCAAAGACCAGTCTATCTCATGATTAAGTGGTTTGTAGCAAAAGTGGATATTATTGATCCATAATTATGTGATGGCTTGCTTTGTACCATGGATCACGCAAATGCAATAAGCCTCCTTTTGCCTGAGCATGGCTCAAATGGTTATTCTCAGTACCAAAGGTTCAAAATATTGCATTTTAACCCTTAAAGTGCCTTTCACAGCTATAGTTGTTTGCACTGTCAGTGTAGATCAGGATCAGACTGCACGAAATGTGCAGTCTGATCTTTGATCTACACTGTCAGCTTTTGCTTAAACACTATTTACTACAGCCATTGTAATATTGTTAATTCTAGTCATATTTCTAAACTAAAAATTTTGTTGGGTTTTTTGGCATTCTGAGGGTTAAAGCATGTTCTATGTCAGAAAATTTGACCAAAGAAAATAGACAGTACAGATCCAAGATCAGCCAGTATGTTTTCTGCAGTCTGATCTTAATCTTCACTATTTCCATACGAAACTAAATCAGGGTTCAGGGCTTCAACCCTTTATCACATAATCCCATATATTAACAATCCTGAAGATAAAGTCTTTTGAAAACATTGTTGAAAAAGGAGAAAATGCAGGTAACCAGACAAATTTCAAAATGTGAGTCATATTTAATTCGTAACTTAGTATGCAATGTGAAACCATTTTAGAAAAAAGAAGAAATTTCTCTATTCAAGCATTCTCTGCTTTTGACATAATATTTTTCAAAAAGGTGAACGCTGCTTGCTGAAAAAACAGGTGGTAATGTTTATCAAAATGAACTAAAAGCATTTTTTAACCCTTAGAATGCAGTATGAAACAAACAGATTTTTTTAATAAGTAGATATAAGACTCAAATAATTGCAACTTCAAGGATGTTCTTGTCAAAGATATCTCAGCTTAAGGCAGACAGTGTAAATCAAAGATCAGACTGCATGTTTTTGTGCAGCCTGCTTGATCTGCACCAGCTGCATAGGTAGCTATGTTTATGAAAGGCACTTTTTGGGTTAAGATACTCTTCAAATTTTTGTGGTAATGGAATGAGATATATTAGATATTTAATGATTTAACCCTTATCCAGACAATCCAGACCTTTAACGACCTGTCGGTAAAAAGCTGTTTAGAACATTGTTGGAAAAGGAGAAAATGCTGGTTACTGCATTTTCTCCTTTTTCCACATTGTTTTCTTCCTAATAAAACATAAATCCTGTCATTTCAGCAGCATTTGATTTGTCTTCTGCAAATGCTTTTAAATTGGACAAGTCTAAAATTTATAAAAATAAAGCAGAACTTAAAAAAAAAAAAATTGCCGTGTGGTAAAGAAAGTAGAAATATGAATACAGTTCACATGGGTTGGTTAAACAAAGCATTTTGGTCGAAACAGTACTTATTACAGTACTGTACCTTTATTTTCTTACAACCTAACCCCAGAACAGACCTGCTGACCTAAGAAGGTTTGAGGTTTATGAAAAAATTTGAGCTATGACAAGTTACATGGGCAGCTAGGAAAGGCCTGGTGTTTGTCTTGTTTCTATGGTAATACAGTTTAGTTTTTGCTAAAACTTTTCAGTAGCAGGAAGGGTAAAAAAATGATAGATAGCACCTGTCATGAAATCCCCTTCATTTCCATAAATTAACTATAAATATCATGAAAACTTAGCAAATTTACGTTTTCTGTCTGTGTACTCAGTTCATACACATAGTGTAATATTCATACACATAGACTTTTTTTTGTTAGCTCACCTGAGCATCAGTTGCTTGAGCTGAGCTCTTGTGATGCTTGTTTTCTGTGCATTATGACGTCCATCTCTCTAAGTCTGCCCACAATTAAGTTAATGGTTTTCCTCTAGAAAATACTTGATCAATTCAACTCGAATTTTAATTCAGACTCATTAGCATGTTAAAAAAAGATATGCTGTTTACATGGTCGCCTGACCAAGGTCGCAACCATTTCTAATCATATTTGCCAGAAACCTTTCCTCACACAAATTTTCTCATTAACCAGAAATCAGATTTCATTGAAACTCGGCACGCATTATCAGGGTCAGAAGTGGTACAAAGTTTGTGCAAACGATTTGCCAAGTTTGACCTTTTGACCTCCTTTTTTGGTAGGACAAACTTTTGACTACTAAGTTTTGTGGATTCCAATGGAGAAAACTTTAGAGACGTTCATATATGAAACCCTTAGGCTTAGAATATTCAGATTTTTTATGTAACATTATTCATGAGGTAGTCATTATTAAAGTTGTTCAAACTGACCCAAGGGTCTGAGGTCTCTAAAATAGCTCTTTCTCTAGGGGTCGCATGTTTCACATAAGGTACTGTCTGGAGAGGTTTTCAAAATTCTTTTTGCCTAAAACTGCAAAGCCTACAGAAGTTGATAAATAAGGTTTATGAAATTGTGAATTAGATGTTGATATTCATGTAGCTTCTTTTCCCAGAATATCTTCTATTAAACCTATCTACTGCAGGAACAATAAAGGAATTATAATTGTATGGCAATTGATTTAAGAAATACTATCAAGGTATACAGTGAAATAACAGTAAATACTGTTAAAAAGATGCAGCTAAATTTGTCTTGGACACCATGTGAGTGTATTAACCCATTACCATGCAATTCCGAGTTGAAAAGACCTTGAGAAAAGATGCCTTTTTGAAAAAATTGTGTTAAAAGGAGAAAATGCTGGTACCAGCCCATCATTTGTGCCATATTTAAATTGTTTTCTGCAAATGCTTTGAATTTTGACAAGTCTGCATTTTCACACTGAAAAGGGGTTAACCAACTGACGTTTACAAGCAGCCATTATTTTGATTTGACATCCTGATATAGTTAGCTTAATTCAGCTTGCATTAAAAGACCATCTGCTTTTAGAGTCATTTTCTCTGACTTTCCATTGGTGGTCACTGAACACAGGTTTATCTATCAGGGGTGTGGAAATCTAAGAAATTTCTACTTGTCCATGAACAAGTAAATTAAAAAAGTCCACTTGTCCACCAGTGCGGCTTACTTGTCCAAAACAGAACAGTTTCAAATCGCATTCAACCACGCCTCATTAAAGAGACGCTGTCTTGTTTGTCATATTCCTTGTCGCCGTATGCTTTATATTTACGTTTGAAGCTGCCGGATGCTTCCGAGGTCTCAGACTTCTCACATTCCGTTTGCTTCGAAAATTTAATTTAAAAAAAACCCCCACATCTATTTTCTCCGATTATAAGCATTGAACTGATTGCTGAATCGCAAATTGTTTCGGTTTGAGTCGGTTTCCGGCAGAGGAGATAATGCCTAAACCATGGCCCATACCCACTGAAGCTGTACCATCAGATTAAAAGCTAAAATGTTTACATGTATGACATTGTCGTAAAAGATCTTTGAATCGGAGCTAAAATGACAAAAACAAAATATTTTAATCCACAGTGGTGATCTTGAAAGTATTCAGACATTTTAGGAAGCAAAAAAGTCGACGTGCAAAAACAGCCGTATATTGTACTGGCCCTGTTGTATGCGGTGAATGCAGAGGTGCACCAAATGTATATTTTGGGTTTCAAGTAGTCAGGGATCATCTCAAACCGCTATGTATCATTCAAAATGTCATTTCGTGCAAAGGGTGAACATTTGTTTTTCATTGCTTAATGTGTACAACAGATATTTGTTTCAAAATTTTCTCCTATTTTCTACTTGTCTGCGGACAACTAGAATGAAAAATGTCACTTGTCCCACGCCAAATTTTCACGAGTCGGATGTATGATTTCCGCACCTCTGATCTATGTATTCCTTGCTATCATTAACTCTTTACCAAACAAGAACATTTTGGACAAGTCCAAATTGAAAGCATTTGCAGAGGACAAATTAAATGTGACACGGAAACTGGTATATATCTGGCATTTTTCTCCTTTTTCCACCATGTATTCTAAAGCCTTCCTCCTTCAGTTTGTTAAAACTCTGGATTTTGTGGTAATAAGATTAAACTGACCAGTATATGACTTTCATGTCATAAGATTTTGAATTAGAAATTTGGCTAATACTTAACTCTTTACCAAACGACACAATTTAAACTTGCTCAAATTCAAAGCATTTGTAGACGACAAATTGAATGTTGCCCAAATGGTCATTTCATTTTTTGAAAGGGTAGAAAACATTGTAGGAAAAGGAGAAAATGCTGGTTACCAGCATTTTCTCCTTTTCCCACAATGTTTTCCAAAGGCTTCTTCCCAAGGGTCTTTAAAAATCAGTATTGTGTGGTTAAGGTTTAGTCTGTTACCTATGTTTTGACAAAAATACATTCTGACATCATCTTCAACAGATACAGATTAGATAAATTGTTCATAGTGAGTTTTCATGACTAATCTTTGTACCAAATGATAAAATTTTGGATTTGTCCAAATCTTAAGCATTTGCAGACAACAAATTAAATGTAGGTCAAATTGCAGAAATTGTCTGTGAAAGGGTAGAAAACATTTTGGGTAAAAGAGAAAATGCTGGTTAACAGCATTTTCTCCTTTACCCACAATGTTTGCAAAAGCCTTCTTCCTCCCAGTCTTTAAAATACAGGATTGTTTGGTACAGGGTTAATATTTTGACTTATATAACTGTCAGAGATTTCATCAGATATAATGAAGAAGTGTACATTTTTCAGTCTAAGTCTATTTTGTCTATTATTAAATTACAGTTCATAATCAGTCAAATACTAAACTATGAGTAAGCTGTGAGTTACCGCTCTACTAAACAATCTTGGTTCTATGTGACCCAACGTGAGGGAGAAGCCCTTTGAAAAATGTTTGAATAGGAGAAATTGCTGGTTACCACCATTTTCTCCTCTTTTCACATAGTTTTCCACCCTGTCAAAGATATATTCCACATTTTGAGGCAAATTTATTTTGTTGTCTGCAGATGCTTACACTATGGAAGTCTAAAATTTTGTTGTCTGGTGAAGAGTTATCTGTATATGGAGTGCAATATTAGTAGAGAGAGAGGAATTCTGTAGGTGTTAAAAAAGGCACAAAATTATTAATACATTTGAATAATTTACTGTAATAGAATATCTTGTGTGTAATTATGAACTCTTCACATTCCAGTTGGAGGTCTTTAGGTTCTATTATGGTGGTGTAGCTCCAAGATCAGAGTGCACAGAAGATGCAGTCTGATCTCCTATCTGAATTGGTTGTTGTTTTGTTCGGGAATTTTGTTAATGCAGCCTTGAATTGGGAATATTTTGAGTATTTTTTGATGAAATTAAAATTTCCTTTTCTTTTATGGAGCAGCTTTGGGTTAATTAAGTCTTTACTGGATGACAAAATTTTAGACTTGTCCAAATTTAAAGGGTTTGCAGACGACATACTAGACATGGTTCAAATGAAAAATTTGTGTGAGAAAGATCAGAAATCATTGTGAGAAAACAAGAGAATGCTGGTTACCTTTTCCGACAATCTTTTCTAAAGCCTTGACTTCCTCAAGTTTGTTAAATATCATGATTATTTAGAAAAGGATTTAGTTGGATTAGACTCTGTATTAACTCTTTGCCAAAAGGATCCCTTGCTTTTACAACTCTAGAAAAAAAATGCATTTGAAAACATTGTTTGAAAAGGAGAAAATGCTGATAATCAACATTTTCTCTTATTTCCAATTATTTTTCTACCTTATGAAAGAGATACAGGATTCCATCATTTGAGATGACGGGCTACAAATACTTTGATAATTATGGAAAATCTGAAATGTTGTCCTTTACTCTTTACCAGATAACAAAATTTAACACTTGTCCAAATAAAAAGCATGTGCATATGACAATATATTTATGGCTTAAGTGATGGTATTAGTCTTTGAATTCATAGAAAACGTTGGAAAAGGGAGAAATGCTGATAAGAAGCATTTTTACCTTTTCCCTAGATGTTTTCTACAACCTCTTTTCCCAGAGCCATCAAAACATAAGATGGCACTGAAAATATCTTTTGGCTGTTGTTACATATTGAAAGATGAAACATTTAGATATCAACTACAAAGTTTGAGTAATAATGCTATACTGTCTTCAAGTCAGAGTACAATATAGGAATAAGAGTGCTGAATTGTAAAAACAAAGAGAGGATTATAGTTATTACTAGAATAAGGTTCTGTTACCATTATCATCTCTGTCTCGTAGCCCATTACCACACAATGCTTTTAACGACCTTCAAAAGAAGACTTTTGAAACCTTTTAAGAAAAGGAGAAAATGCTGGTAACCAGCATTTTCTCCTTTTCCCGCAATGTTTTCTACCCTGCCGAAGATAACTTAAACAATTTTAGCCTCGTTCAGTTTGGCATTTGTATATACTTCGAGTTTGGACTCGAAGTGTAGACAGGTGTAAAATTTTGTTGTGTGATAAAGGGTTTACCAAACAATACTGTGTTTTAGCATCCTTAAGGAAGGAGACCTTTGAAAATACTGATGGGGAAAACAGAAAACTCTGCTGTCAAGCATTTTCTCCTTTTGCTACCCTGTTTTCTGTCTGTCCAGGAGAAGTCCCATGGTTTTAGGTATATTCAGTTTGCCAGCAATATGGACATTTCTAAAATTTCTCTCATCTTGCTAAGGGTTAGCCATTTTAAAAGGGTCCTCCATGGTCCCACGTCGAGCCCTGGTAGCGCAGTTGGTAGCGTACAGGACTCCAGAACATGGTTGCTGGTTAGATACCAGGCTCGGCCAATTTCTTTCCGAGGATTGACAGGATTCATTCCTCTCTCACCGCTGATCATCATTTCAGCGATGGTTATGTGGGAAAGCAGCCAGTGGCTTTGAAAGAAAATTGTGTGGAGTACTGGTAAAAGAAACTCCAGGAAAGCAAGGATAGGTGCACTGGTAGCTGCGATATAACTGAAATAATGTTGGAAATGGCATTAAACTCATACAACCAACCAAACGTGGTCCCTTAGCAAAACAGTTTGTTCCTTATTCAAAGTTTATAACCAGCTTTTTGGCTGATTAAAATGCTATTGCAAACAAAACAAATTATGTACAGTAATGGGTTAAATCTTAACCCTTTACCAAACAATCCCTGGTTTTTACGACCCTGAGATAAAAGCCTTTTGAAAACATTTTGGGAAAAGGAGAAAATGCTGGTAACCAGCATTTTCTCCTTTTCCCACAATGTTTTCTACTCTGCTGGAAACAAATTTCAATTTTTGAGTTACCGGTACGTTTATTTTGTTGTCTGCAACTGCTTTCAATTTGGACCAGTGTAAAATTTTATCGTTTGGTAAAGAGTTAAGCAAAATAACCCCTAGGATATTCTTTAGAAATCAGAGAAGGGATGGCTGTAAGAGACTCAATGTCTATATCAGTTACCAGCAAATTATCAGATGTGTTCCTTTCATGAATAGGTTACAACATTTTTGAGGTTAATGTAATGAAATGATTACCTCTGGATGACGAGTGCCCTTCACCACTAATTTTAAGGATGGGCAATGGTCTGTGGATGGGCTGTCGTTCAACTTGCGTTCATTGACTTGGAGAATTTGACTTGGTCGAATGGTTTATAGTGTTCAATTTTTTTGCTTTTTGTTATCAGCAGTATTTTGTAATAATGACTGCACCAATATTGGTATTTCAAGATTGCCCAAAGGCAGTGGCTGCTTTAGCCCTTTATCTGACAACAAAATTTTACTCGCTGCCTTTTAGAAATCAAAAACATTTACAGATGAAAAATTACTTGTTACTTTTATCATGAAATTTGTCACTCAGAGGGTAGAAAACACTGTGGGAAATGGAGAAAATGCAGGTTATCAGCCTTTTCTTCTTTTCCCCATTTCCCTTTGTGTCATTAGAAGTCAGAATTGTGTAGTAAAGGGTTAATATAACCAAAGACAATATTTTAGACTCGTCCAGATTGAAAGTATTTGCAGGCAACAAATAGAAGTCAAACTAATGGAAGGTGTCTTGGAAAGGGTAGAAAACATAGTGGGAAAATGAGAAAATGCTCTTTACCAGCTTTTTCTTTATTTTCCTACAATGTTTTCAAAAGTCTTGATTCTCAGGGTCTTGATTCACAGGTTTGTTTGGTAAAGGGTTTAATCTCCTGTTTAACCCTGTACCAAACAAAATTTTAGACACGTCCAAATTGAAAGCCATTGCAAATAACAAATTAAAATGACTAAGTTTAAAATGTATATTGTGAAGGATAGAAAACATCATGGGAAAAGGAGAAAATGCTCAGCATTTCTCCTTTTCTCACATCTCTTCAAAAGCTGTCTTCCTCAGGGGCGTTAAATTTGCAGACAACAAATGTAGCTCAAATGACAATTTCTGTCTCTAATAGGGTAGAAAACATTGTGGAAAAAGGAGAAATACTTGTAACCAGAGTGAACTGTAATTAACAAGAACTTTCTGAGTGACCATGTAGGTTTTGTTTCCAAATATAATGACTTACCAGCATGATATTCAGGCTTTATTCATGATCATTTTCTCTTTCTTGTTTCAGCTTTTGGATTCAAACAAGGGCGTAAAAACAGTCTAGGTACCAACAGCCCAGGGTCAGATAGTGCCAGTACAAGATCAGAGAGCCCAGGACCCAGCTTGATGAGGCAAACTGGGCCAGGATCTACAGACAGTCAGACAAGTGCAACATCTAGCTCTTCAAAAATGTCTAGAGTTCTAAGCCCCACCACACAGTTGGCAAATGGGACTCAAACTCCGCCCCCAGTGCCACCAAGATTGCCTTTAGGAACAGGTGGTATTCAGACTCTGCCAGTTGGTCATGGACAGTCACCCCTGATCAGTGACTCAAGTTTCGCACGAACAAGTGTCACGCCAACTTCTACACATTCCCAGTCAACTCCCAACACTAAAAAATTATCATTGGGAAATTCACCTTATGGTGGAAATGATTCCATTAAAAATGTTCAAAGTTCAATAATTCAATCATCAACCCCAAATATTCAAAAGGTGACAAGTACCCCTGTTAGTATTCATGGTGGTGTGACACCAGGTATAAGTCCGGTGCAGTTAGCATGGAACACTAATGATAAGCCTGTGAAGTATGGAAGTCCCAGTAGTGTAGGAACTGCTTCACCAGGCTCTGTCACAATAAGATACCAGCAGCACCCACCACCCCCATACCCTCAACAGAGCTCACAATCTCTCACAGGGACACAGGTCATCATTCATGGCAACAATCAACAGAGACCATCATGTGAAATACAGCTACGAAGGAATCAGACAGCAGATGGTGTGCAAATTAATGTTAGCCAATCAGGACTGTCCAGACCAGTGCCAGCAAAGCCAACTTTCCAGCCTCAGATTGTAACACAGAAAGTAGTGAGCAAAAAGGTGTCTAAACCTAACCCACAGATAGCCCAAGCCCCAGCTCCTCAGATACCTGTTCAACAACAACCTTTATCACATGGTCAAAAATATATTTCTTCTGTTCAGACTCAAGTGAACGGTCCTCTTGCTCAACAGCAACAACAAGGAAAAGTACAGATTCACATTAGTGGAAATTCACCAAACCCTGCACAGGTCCTAACACCTAGTGAGAGGCAAACACCAGATCATTACAGTCAGTTTTCAAACCAAAGACCTAACTCACAGTCTTTGATTAAGATACAAATAGAAGGGAACTACCCCCACTCTGAAACCTCTCTCTCTACTCCCCAGTCTGGTTCCCCACATTCATATAGGCATATAAATCAATCACCCCTCTCAGTGTCATCTACGCCATCAACAAGTTCAGACATTCCAGAAAGACCACCCCCTCCATACCCGGGCCCAACTCGACCACCATTGATGATCACTGACAGAATTATGCAAGGAAATCCAGTCCACCCACAGCCTGTACAAATTGTTACTCCAATACCGAAGAATCCCCAGCCTGCCTATGGTGTTCCTCTAAAAGCTGTGTCAAGACCAGCAGATATTATTCAGGGAAGAGCAACAGCCCCTGTTCCTCATCCTCATTACCAGCAACATAAACAACAACAACAACAGTTGCAACAGGAAAGTCAGCCCCCATTACCTCCTCGTGTTCCCATAACATCTCAGGTCAAACCCCCACCACCCCCTCCCCCTTCAGACTCTGCTAGTGATAATTATTCAAACCCACCCATGCCCCATAAGGACTTTACAAAACATGAAATAGACATAAATACTGAACAGAGTGACAATGACTTTGAATCCATGTCGGAAACATCAGAGGCTAGTACCCAAGATAAAAGAACTTGTACATCACCGATTCCTGAGCGAAAGGAACCGGAAGAAAAAGACATCTTACGTAGGGATACTCTAGTACGCAATTATTCACCACAGGCATTTAAATTTTATATGGAACAACATATAGAGAATCTGATGAAAAATTATAATCAGAGACAAACAAGAAGGGTACAGTTAGAAAAGGAAATGGCCAAAGCAAATCTCTCTGATGAAGCTCAGCATCAGGTGAGACGAATGTTGCAGCAGAAGGAGTCAAACTATATCCGAATGAAAAGATCAAAGATGAACAAAGATATGTTTGACAAGATAAAAACTTTGGGTGTTGGTGCTTTTGGTGAGGTAGCTCTTGTTAGGAAAAAAGATTCTGATGTGATGCAATTGTATGCAATGAAAACTCTTAGGAAAATTGATGTGCTGAAAAGAAATCAAGTAGCTCATGTAAAAGCAGAAAGAGATATTCTTGCTGAAGCAGACAATGAATGGGTAGTAAAACTGTACTACTCATTTCAAGATCGTGATAATTTATATTTCGTTATGGATTATGTGCCAGGTGGAGATTTAATGGGATTATTAATCAAGTTGGGAATCTTCGAGGAAAGTCTAGCAAAGTTTTATATTTCGGAATTAGTGGTTGCGATTGAAAGTGTACACAAAATGGGATTTATTCATCGTGATATCAAACCTGACAACATCCTGATTGACAAGGATGGACATATCAAACTAACAGACTTTGGATTATGCACGGGATTCCGATGGACGCATAACTCCAAGTATTACCAGAAAGGTAGGAAGCATTTACCATGAGATTTTTATACCCTTAACTCTTTACCAATTGACAAAATTTTGGACTAGTCAGAAATCAAAGCATTTACAGATGACAATTTAAATGCAGTTAAAGTGCTAGAATTAGTTTTTGCTGAGGAAGAAAAACATAGTTGCAAAAAGGAGAAAATGCTTGTGACCAGCATTTTGTCCTTTTCTCTTAGTATTTCAAAAGCGGCCTTCGATAGGGTTTTTGCAATTCGGGATTGTGTGGTAAAGAGTTACAGTGCCTATATATTTTTACAACTAGTAGAGAGGGTGTACCTATTACAGAACACCTAAGCTGCATTTTTGACTGTTTGTTAATACAACCACCTATACTCATTTGCTCATCACCTATGACAACTTCAATGCACATGGCGCTTTTGTATCATATATAGACGCCATTACATGATACCTAACTGTAGATATGGGCTTGTAAGTCTATTACGAAGAGCGTGACATGAACCCAAATGGCAAGGTCGAGAAAGATCATTACCTGATGTCACAAATCTGACATTATAAGGTTAGAAGAGTATATTCTGGAAAAATTGTGAGGTGTTTAACGTATGGTTTGGATTTAGACGCTGTTGAGAATTATGTTCAACTGCTCTATATTACTTTTGAAGACAGAATGGATAGAGATAAGACATGGAGCTTTCAGTCTGACCTTGGATCTGCTTTACCCACCATGACAAGACATTCTTGCTAAAAACGAACTTGAAATGACATCCAACTTGTTGGTTTTTCCTGTCAGAAAATTAAGCTTTGTTTATTTGCTACTTTAAACTATTACCATACAATTTTCAAGTTTTGTCAACCCTTGGAAACCAGGCTTTTGAAAACGTTTTGGAAATTGCAAAATATTGTTATACAGCATTTTCTCCTTTTCTCACTATGTTTTCTAACCTCTCATGAACAAATCCAATGACTTTGACAAGATTTGATTTTTCATCTGCAAATGCTTTCAATTTGAACCAGTCTAAAACATTGTTGTGTAGTATAGGTTATTGCACTTGTATGGGAATATATTGTGTTGAACGAGTTCTTTTGGCAGAGTTGCCCAAGCTTGCGAGGGCAACTACGCCAGAAGAACGAGTTCAACACAATATATTTCCATACAAGTGCAATAACCTTTTTATTATATACTTTGATATTGTTTTACATAACTTCCCATGATTTAACAGTGTTTTCATAAATTTCCTTGATTTAATTTGTTTATTTCAAAATTAAAAAAGCGATAAGAATCTGTTTCGTCGACCTACCGTGCTTTCGCGGAATTTTCAACATTGGCTTTTGATGACGTCACCGTTGCTAAAGATATGGAAACAAACAAGATGGCGACCGGAGAACCTTTTTCATCGCTTAATTATTTCATCTTCGATAAACATATTCGATAGACAAATTTTTAATAACTTTGTAGTGACTGTCATTCGGGAAACAAACATCTGCTTATTTTTCATGTTTTTATTAAGTACTATGCATTGAAAAGTTCGTAAAACATGATGTTTAACGATGAAATTTATGATAATGGCGGCTGTTCATATTTTGATTTTTGGAGAAATGGCGGGATTTAAAGTAGTTCCGTACTTAGCAACGCATGTGAAAAAAGCTCTAAAGTATGTAATATCAAAGTATGCAATATGGAAAAATATTGCATACTTTCATCCAGTGCAAATACATGGGAACAATATCAAAGTATATAATAATAGAGTTAACCGTTGAATTTTTGTAGTGCACAGAATGTTTCCGTTTTGTTTTGTGAATTCTTGATAAAAAAAAAATTGAATAACTGATCGTTTATGCAGCTTCTGGACTCTCCCATCAAAGAACATGGAAAAATATCTTTTGACAGATAAAATAAGCGAAGACAGTGTAGAAAATTCAGATAAGAGTTTTGGGGTATTTTACATTTTGCGCCATTTCTAATTTTGCTGGTCTGCACAAAAGAGAAGAGAACTGCAAATTTTTTGTTACATAGGTTTGCTCATTCACCTGGCTTATGTATTTTATCTTTAACTCTTTACCACACAATCCCGACTTTTAATGGCTCTGGGAAAGAAGCTTTTTGAAAACATTGTGGGAAAAGGAGAAAATGCTGTTACCAGCATTTTCTCCTTTTCCCACAATGTTTTCTACTCTATCAAAGAAAATTACACCATTTGAGCCACATTGAAATTGTTGTCTGCAAATGCTTTCAATTTGTACAAGTCTAAAATTTTGTGGTTTGGTAAAAAGTTAATAGATAACAAAATTTTAGATTGTCCAAATTAGACAAATGTGACTCTAATGGCAAATTTCTCTGTAAAAGGGTAGAAAACACTGTTGTGGGGAAAAAGGAGAAATGCTAGTCGCCAGCATTTTCTGCTTTTTGCACAGTGTTTTCCAAAGCTCTCATCTTAAGGATTGTTAAAACATGGGATAGTTTAGTAAAGGATTAAGATATTGAATAAAAATATTTCCCCTATTAGTATTATATCAGATGGTGCTACTGTAGAAAAGATAAAAGAAACACACCAACTGAATATTTTGTATTTGAAAAGTAAGTTGGTAGTTGGATAACTGGATATAAAGTTATTGCTAGAGGCCCAAGCTCTGTAAAGTGTGCTCTGATGAAGTTTCGTATTTATGTTTTCCCTGTTTCACAGTGTTTTCAGTAGTTGTCTGTCACAAAGTACCTTTATGAAGGAGGATCACCTTAACAGGATGATGGCTCCTGCTATCTTAAGTGTCACTGAAATTGATATGGGTGCAAATTTTGACACTCTTTCACATTCCTTTGGTGCAGGTATATCTTGTGTCAGAGATAAAACAATCCTTTTCATTGGCTAATTTACCTATTACTGTAGAGGCAGTTTTTTTGACCTAACATTAACTCATTACCAAACGACAATATTTTAGGCTTGTCCAAATCGAAAGCATTTGCAGACGACAAAATAAAAGTGACTGAAAATTTGAAATTTGTTTTATGAAGGGCAGAAAACGTTGTGGGAAAAGGAGAAAATGCTGGTTACCAGCATTTTCTCCTTTTCCCACAATGTTTTCTAAAGGCTTCTTTCTCAGGGTCGTCAAAAGTAGGGATTGTGTGGTAATGGGTTAAGAAGTGCAATTGATACAACAGAATAAAATTAGTATTTACAAGAATGGAAAATTTCTCTCTTTGATGTACTCTCTTGGATGACATGAAAAACATTGTGAGAAAAGGAGCAATTACAACTTTATTATTGTTTAAAAGAATAATGCTTTATTACTGTTTAAAAGAATAAATCATTTTTACAATAAATGGGAAAATCTGTAGGGGATAGGTGTTTATGAGTTCTTTCCAGTTGTAATGCACTGTCCTAGTAGTGATGCATCCTGCGGTAATAGTAGTAGGCTAGAGTCAGGCCAAATGTTCCTTCATGAAGAAATAGTCGTACCTGAGTTAAGGTTGCAATATATGAACACCTGTGAAAAAATGAAGCAACAGGAGAAATTTCTTGTTACAAGCAACAGTTTTCCATAGCTGTCTCTTGCAAGAAAAACCATGTCATCTGCATGTGGTCTTTCTATAAGCTCTTTACTAAACAAAAATTTTTAGTCCATTCCAAATTCAAAGCAATTGCAGATGGTAATATAATGATAACTCAAAAATTTTACTTTTGTTTTGGGAAGGGTAGAAAATATTGTGAGAAAAGGAGAAAATGCTGGTTACCAGCATTTTCTTCTTTTCCCACAGTGTTTTCAAAAGGCTCTTTCTTTAAGGTCGGTTGTGTGATAAAAGGTTAAATAAAGGATAAAATTAGATACCAGGCAGTAGGGTATTAGCACAAGGATTTTATCTGACTTGGCCTAATTCTAGCCTGGATTATCTCCCTCTTATCAAAACTTTGAACTTCCATATCACATTTTTTGTCTGTTTCAATTGCCTTGTCATATTTTATCTGATAATAGCAAGAAAGAAATTTCATCAAAGATTGAAGATACATGTAGACAGCCCCTTTAAATACAGGCTACAGCAGTTCAGACAGCAAGGACAGCCAAACTCTTTGATTTCACCCTTAACTTGATAAGAAATTTCAGACTTGTCTAATTGGAAAGCAGTTGCAGACCATGAATAAAATATAGCTCAAGTGATGGATTTGTCTTTGAAAGGATAGTAAAATGTGTGTGTGGAAAAAGAAAAATAATTCTCCTTCTACCACAAAGTTTTCAAAAACTGTCTTCCTTCAGGTTGTTAAAATTGGAGATTTTTGGATAACTGGTTAATTTTAATTTACTACAATATTCTGTAAATTAAACATTTGTAACTCACTTGAAGTGATAATGGGATGTCCAGAAAATTTACCATACCATACTTGCTGTTGGACAATATTGACAACATGCAGGGTTTTTCCCTGACCCCTGTTACTTTGAATTTGGTTAATTTCCTAAATGTCTTCTTTCAAAATCTTGATCATGGATAGTTTTGCCTCATCAGGAAAGTTGATTGATTGTATTGGAGTTTAACGCCGTATTAACAGCTTAGGTCATATCACGGTGGTCAGTGCGCCTACACATGGGTTTCCTGGCTTAAATTTCTCACACCATTACTGACACAACTTTCTTTCTAAGCCACTGACTGCTTTTCTCATATGCATCAGAAGTTAGAGGCAAAAAATTGCAGAAAATAAAGTTTGCCTCAACCAGGTATCGAATTCACGACCACCAGGTAACAAGTCATATACACTAACCACTGAGCTACACGGCTGGGCCCATCAGGAAAGTAATAGAAGCAAAGCTTTGATGCACAGTCAATGGTCTTTTAATACAAATGTAGCAAGAACATGCAAGTTAATAAGTCAAAGTACATATTAATTAAGCTCAATGTTTGACAAGTAAAGTTGTGTTAAAGGCTTTACAAAGGCTGTGGCATTTTCTCCTTTTTCTGCAAGGTTTACCACTCTTTTAGAACAGAAACCAATCATGGATCTTACGAGTACCTTGAAATGTGTCTTCTGTAATTATCTTATTCAAGTTACTGAGAAAATAACAACATGGTATCCAGTATGAACAATAATAATGTAATGGACAAGAGCCCCCTATTTTCTATGCGCATAGAAAAGGTCATGGGGCTTAAATGCAATATCACATATACATGTACAGCTTTTTGGAGCTTATTAGAAAAGGAGTAACTGTTTTGGTTTGACACAATTGCTTTTCTTACCTTGTTATTGTCTCATTATTAGCCCTTGAAGCGTCTAATAAACCCGATACTTATTCTTAGTCTAGAAATAAGATTAAACTAATTGAAACTTCATCTTTATTAGGTCTCTTGCTTCAGCTTAGTGGACAGTGTATATCAGAGACAAGACTTCACATTTTGTGCAGCCTGATCTTGATCTACACTGGCCACAAAGGCAACTATAAATGTGACAGGCGCTTTAAGGGTTCTTATGGTACCCGTACAGTACAAAAAATCCTGTTTGTTATTGGGTTATTCAGTTTTTCTTGCGACTGTGCCAAATTTTACGTAAGTTGTTTGGAATATTTATAGATCGGATTAATGGGATAATACAGTTGTACATTTCACTGTTCCATTTTCATCGTTGCTGTCCTTGTGAAGGTCAAAGTGTAGAACTCCTTAGCTGTTTACCATACAATGAGAAGTTTTAATGACCTTGAGAAAGAAGGCTTTTGAAGACATTGTTGACTTTTGGTAACCAGTATCTACTACATATTATGTAGATCTACTTTGTTCACAATGTTATCTACCTTTTCCAAGAAAGAAATCATCCCAAGTTCGATACCCGGTAGCGGGTGTCAACTTTGGGATTTTTCACTGGCCCACATATTCAGCACAAGTACTGGTGTAGTTCTCAGGAAGCAGAATCAAGAGAGATTATTATAAGTTTTAAGAACTTGTTTCTCAATCGATGTAAAATAAATATGTTTAAAGAAACTGTCTTTTGAGCTAGATTTAATCAGTTTTCTGAATATGCTTTCAGTTTCAGAGAATCTTCAATTTTGTCCTTTTGTAAAGGTTTAACTCATTTTTAGATGGCAAATATTTTCGACCTATCCATTGTAAAGCACTTGCTGAGTACAAATTGAATGAGGCTCAAATAGTGTTATTTAATATTGAAAGGGTAGAAAGCATTGTAGGTGGAAAAAGAGATAAATGCTAGTCAATAGTATTTTGTCCTCTTGGTATAATGTTTTCAAAAGTCTGTGTACTCATGGTTGTTAACCCCTTACCACACAATCACGAGATTTAACAACCCTAAGAAAGAAGCCTTTTGAAAACATTGTGAGAAAAGGAGAAAATGCTGGTAACCAGCATTTTCTCCTTTTCCCATAATGTTTTCTACCCTATCACAGACAAATTCCATCATTGGAGCCAAATTTAAATTGTTGTCTGCAAAATTAATGCTTTCAATTTGGACAAGTCTAGATTTTTGTTGTTTGGGAAAGTGTTAAAGTGTAAGTACTACTGAGGGTATGAAAGCGTCAGTTGACCAAGTGCAGTTATGAAATCATCATAATTATTTTATTATCCTATGAACAGGTATTTTCTTAAATTAAACCAATTACGTGTGATATATGTTAATGTTTTAACTCTTTATCAGTTGACAACATTTTAGAACAGACAAAATTGATAGCATTTAACTCTTTGGCACACATTGACTTTTAACAACCCTGGGAAAGAAAACTTATGAAAACATTGTGGGAAAAGGAGAAAATGCTGGTAACCAGCATTTTCTCCTTTTCACTCAATGTTTTCTATCCTTCCCAAAACAAATTTCAATCTTTCAGTCGCATTTATTTTGTCGTCTGCAACTGCTTTCGATTTGGATTAGTCGTAAACTTTGTCCTCTGGTAGAGGTTTAACAGATAACTGACTTACAGTAATACGACTCATATAATGGGATTCTTTTTTGGAAGGGCACTACATTGTAGAAATGGGAGAAAATGCTGCTTTCTAACATTTTCTTTTCTGAAATGTTTTCAAAAGCCTTCTTCCTTAAGTTTGCTAAAACTAGGAACTTTGTGGTAAAGGGTCTACCCTTTACTGAAATTTCTATGTATGGTGTTTAGGAAGGAGCCTTTTGAAACATAGAGGGAAAACAGGACATTATGTTGGTAACTTGCATTTACTGCTTTTTCTACAGCCTCTTTGCTTGCTGTCGATTGGCGGCTTTCCCGAATAAGCATTTGTTTAAACAGTGCTTCATTGGCGAGAGCGGAATGAATGTTGTCTCGGTGACTATAGTCATTCCTCAGAATTCAGGTACCATATGCTCTAAATCAAACCAATAACCTCTGGGTTTTGAGCCTTATATGTCAGGACTGACCTATCGGGCATGGTAGATTAGACTCCTAAACTTCTTGTGTATGAATTGTTACTGTAATGATACTCTCAGAATAAAATGAACTGAAATAATGGAGAACATAAATATTGTATTATGTGTTATTTCATGTTTTATTACACACCACCATTTCTGAATTAATGTTTTCATTTGAGGTTATTTCATTCATTCATGATTTAACCAAACTGGACCTCACAATGTATAGGTTACTCCCAAGGAACGCTTTAGATGACTTAAAGCCTTTGTATAACAAGTTGTTTGGACTGGACCCTATCCAGAGCAGTTACAGGTGACATGTTAAATGGGACTCAGGTGATAGTATTTGATAGTATTTGACTAGGAAAGGGCAGAAAACATTGTGGGAAAAGGGAAAAAGGCTGATCATCAGCTTTTTTCGCTGTTCCAACAATTTTTTCTATCACCTTCCTCAAGGTCATTAAAACTCGGGATTTAGTGCTTTAAAACAATATAGATCCAAAATCAGGCTGCATTTATTTTTGTATTCTGGTCTAGAGTCTTCAGTGGCCAATAATTATGTTGTACCTGGCTGGCCTTGATTGAAGAGATTTTAAAAAGTGTGCTGAAATATTTCAGTTTTGACTTAACTCTTTACCACACAATCCTGAGTTTTTACAACCCTAGGGAAAAAGCCTTTTGAAAAGAATTTGGGAAAAGGAGAAAATGCTGGTTACCATGTTACTATGTTTTCTTGCCCTATACTGACAATCTTATCATTTTAGTCATCTTCAAATGCTTTCAATTTAGACAAGTCTAAAAATTTGACTTTTGGTAAAGAGTTAAAGTAACGTGAGTGAGAAATTAATGTCATTTTCTGCAATGTATGTGCAAGAACCCCTGAGTGCCATAATGTAATAAATAGAATAGAGATAAAAAAGAAAGGAGAAAGAGCTGATAATTAATGTACTTTATTTCCCAAAACATTCTTGGAGTATTATTCATTTTTTTTTTTATATGAAGTAAATTTCAACTTTTATAACATTATATATTAAATCAAGCAATTACCAGTGTAATAGACCATTTGTCTGCAGTTTATATACATTATAAGGTTTTAAGTGCAAACTCGTCAGCCGAAATAGCTCAAGTGATAGGCTGTGACATTATAAGCGACAGTTCTTGGGATACTTGAGGGTGTTGGTTCAATTCCCATTGCTGCCCAAATAAAATTGAAAATTAATAATAGTCTTTTGGATGAGACGTTATCCTTATCGGGTTGCGTATGTACGGCATATCGTGATAAGAAAGGAACGCCGCGACAATGCCACGATAATGTCAACTTACGTAGCTAATACTCTTTGGTACGTAGCACGATCTCCTTGTACGTGGAGGTGCTATGTTTTTTTAAGTCCGCACTTAAAAATATGTGACACATACATAGCAGCTCCGATACGTCATGCTTACATCACACATACGCCATAAAAGCGAAAACAATGCAACAGTGACGCTGCGGGAACGTAGCTCGAACACTTATTACGTCACACGAACGTATTGGTTAACATGATATGTTTGACTTCTTTTGAATGAATGACTGCAATGAAGTGAGCACAGCATTTTCCATCGGTGACCGCCGTATGTACGCAACAGCAAGGCTGCACATAAGAAAGGAACGTCGTGCTAACGAAGCATTACGCCACGGCAACGCGTCATATGCCACGCTTACTCCTCAGTATGCCGTACTTTACGTCCCTTGAACTCTATACAAACACAGGTACGCCACAGGAACACCACAGAAACGTCGTACATATGCCGCGTCTTTAATTTGGAACAAAATGCGCCTCAGTTCTTGGCGATTGACCCGCATAAAGAAATAACGTTGCATACGCCGCTCATCCACAATAGTGAGAGAGTGGCATAAGGTCCTGTGTGACAGTGCTCTACACTGGGCATATGAAACAGTAGTTACTTCCTTTAACTTGGGCTATCGCAGTAGCATGACCAACAGTCTTCTTGGGG
Organism: Hippopus hippopus; assembly: GCA_946811185.2. NCBI lineage: Eukaryota > Metazoa > Mollusca > Bivalvia > Cardiida > Cardiidae > Hippopus > Hippopus hippopus. The sequence continues at coordinate 51,207,659 of OX328101.1, read as the reverse complement.
CAATGCCTATATTGACAACTAGTTTCGACAATGAATAAAAGAAAAATCAATTGATCAAGTGCAAACTCTAGCTACTGGTATATGATTGAGGCTTTGACCTCTTTGGTGTTTGTAGTTTTGGGACTGATCATTCCTCTTTACCAAACGACAAAATTTCAGACTGAACAATTGATGTTCAGAGAGGAAACATTTAGATTATCACAACAGAATAATAAAATTTATTTCGAAAGGGTGTAAAACCACATGTTTTGAATCACTGATTTTGTAGTATTTGCTCGGGGCAATCAGCTTGTGTTTTTCCCCCAAACTATTATCAGAGCCAGTTATTTTCTCCTTGTTCCCCATAGTATTTTCAAATGTTAAAGAGAAAACATTGTAGTAGGAAGAGAAATCAGTATTTTGAGGTGATTCTTTATTTGACAAAATATAGCCAAAAGCTTTCCTTGTTGTCTGATGAGTTGTAATAATGATGTCAACACGAAGTTAACTCTGAAATAAAACTCCAAATTCAAAGCATTTGCAGTCAAGAAATTAGATATGGTTCAATTGATAGAATTCGTCTTTAATAGGGTAGAAAACATTGTTGGAATAGGAGAAAATGCTGGTAACAGCATTTTCTCCTTTTCCTACAATGTTTTCAAAAGCCTCCTTCGTTAGGATCATTACAATTCTGGAAATGTTTGGTAAAGGGTTAAACAAAAAAACAGGAGACACAATGAGCAAACAAGCAGGCCAAAGAACTTTCCACTTAGTGAACACATTTCCTAGGTAGACATTCAGACTTCATGAGCCATATATCACCTTTAGAGTTCCTTTAGTTAGAAGCTTCAGTTGCTTTTAGTAGGCAGTGTGGATCAAGATCAGAAACACCAGGACCACAGTCTTACCTTAGATCAGATGCTGTCTGTGACATTCTTAAATAATTTGGCCTAGATAGCCTGGGAATGAAGGTACAATTCCTTGGCCTCTTTTCATGGATTGAAAAAATGTCCTGTAAGATATTTTATTTGTTTAAGTGCAAAATCCTTTTCCTGTTGAAAGACAATGAATAACTTTACCAAAAGAGGAAGGACATTACGTGACTTAAATGTTGGAGTATTTCTTTGAATGGGGTAGAAAACATAGTTAGAAAAAAAGGAAATAAGGGTTACCAGCACATTCTTCTGTTTTTACAATACTTTCAAAAGCCTGTCTGCTCAAGGTTGTTAACTCTTTACCAAACAATCCCGGGTTTTCACGACTCTGTAAAAGAAGCCCTTTGAAAACATTGTGGGAAAAGGAGAAAATGCTGGTAACCAGCATTTTCTCCTTTTCCCACAATTTTTTCTACCCGTCCCAAAACAAATTTCAATTTTTGAGTTGCTTTAAAATTGCCGTCTGCTAATGCTTTCAATTTGGAACAGTCTAAAATTTTGTCATCTGGTAAAGAGTTAAAACAGGAATGTGTGATAAAGGGATTAATGCACTACAGAACATACATTTTGATTTGCCCTTGAAAAAGACACCCTAAAAAGTGGCAAACAATAAACTTTTTATTATTTACCAATAAATTTTTCAGCTCAAATATAGTATTAGAAATGGAAAAAACTGGACTCCTGAATTAAAAAATCCATATAGTCATACACAAAGTCAAATATGGTCCCAAATATGGTTTGATGATGTTACCTGCATGTGTGTACTTTCAGCTTGGTTTCTGATTTAATAGGTCAAAATGTTACATAATAATATTCATTGGCCCTTCAATATAAAAAGGTTTTCATCCATAATCTGGTATTGGTTTTAATTAATTTTGTACCATTTATGAGCATATATAATGAATGAAATGTTGTTGTTAATTTCTTAGGGCTTGTAGTTGCTTCTTGCAGGGTAAAAAGAGTTTAACTCTTTACCACACAATCCCGACTTTTAACGACCCTGAGAAAGAAGCCTATAGAAAACATTGTGGGAAAAGGAGAAAATGCTGGTAACCAGCATTTTCTCCTTTTCCCGCAATATTTTCTACCCTATCAAAGTCAGAAATCATCATATTAACAAGATTTAATTTGTTGTCTGCAGATGCTTTCAATTTGGTCCAGTCCAAAAATTTGTCGTTTGGTAAAGAGTTAACTTAAAGGCTTATCTTTCAATCTTGCAAGATATCAAACTTTCTCGTGCAGCTTGAAGAGAAAGTGCTGGTAACCAGTGTTTTCTCCTTTTCCAACAATTTTCTTTACCCTTTCCCAAACAAATTTCAATTTTTTGAGTTACATTTTTGTTGTCTGGAAATGCTCTCAAGTTGAACAGCTCTAAAAGTTTGTTGTTTGGTAAAGAGTTAAGAAAGCAGTGCATAATGCAATGTATGGTTAATGAAAAAGCTATATGTGTGGTCAGAATTGAAACTCTTGACAAACTTAGAGATCAACAAAGCAATTGCAGATGACAAAATTTTAGTGTAGCACAAATAATGGGATTTTTCTCTGAAATAGTGGAAAACATCATGGTTAAAGGAGAAAATGCTGGTAAGCAGCATTTTCTCCTTTTCCAATGGTGTTTTCAAAAGCCTCCAGTAGCAGGCTCATGAAACCAAAGAATTATTTGGTAAAGCCTTAATCCTTTAGCAAACGACAGATTTTAGACTCATTCAAATTAATTTATAACCTCTGCAGAAAACATTAAAAAATGGTACAAATGAGCTTAAGGTCTTTGATAGGGTAGAAAACATTGTGGGAAAAGGAAAAAATGCTGGTTACCAGCATTTTCTTCTTTTCCCACAATGTTTTCTAAGCTTTCTTTCCCCTGGTCGTGAAAACCAGGGATTATTCAGTAAAGCCTTAAAGTTGAGAGGGGTTGTGGATGGGGCGAAGGAGAAGTTGACATTTGTGACTTGAATAAAGGGCAAAGAAAGTCAAATAGATTTCACCTGATGAGGAGAAAATTCCCCACATACTTGTGTTGGGTTAATTGTATATTTGAACTGTTCAACCCTTAGGATTTGAAGCCTAGCTCGTGTTTCTATTTGTGGATGATGAAGATTAAGATCAGACTGCATAGAAGGTGAAACGCTGTCTCAGACTTTCATGAATTGATACTTTCTGAGAATCATACTGAAAAAAACTCAGAATAAAAGAGTCTTTTTTGGAGTCTTTTTCACAGATTAACCCTTTACCATACAGTCCCGAGTTTTCACGACCCTGATGTATAAGCCTTTTGAAATCATTGTGGGAAAAGGAGGAAATGCTGGTAACCAGCATTTTCTCCTTTTCTCACAATGTTTTCTATTTGTCTGATGCTAAACTCTAGTTTTTAACTCTTGTGAAGTTTGTCAACTGGGAATGCTTTCAATATCAATTGGTTAAAAAAATTGCCATGTTGTAAAGGGTTAAAGCGATCATTTAACCCTTTAGGCCTTTACGAAATAATCCAGAGTTTTAACAACCCAAGGAAAAAGACATTTGAAAGCATCATGGGATTGGAGAACATGAACATCATTTTCTCCATTTCCCATAAAGTTTTCTACCCTTTCAAAGACAACTCCTATCATTTGAACTATTCATTTGTAGTCTGCAAATGCTTTCGATGACAAATCTCTAAACTGTTCTTTGGGTTAATTAGTTTATTGCTGAGGTGGGGGGGTCATTTTGTTAATTTGTACATTAAGACTCAAATTAACATTAGAGTTTACCACACAATGCCAAGTTTTAGTGACCCTGAGAAAGAAGTTAATGAAAACATTGTGGGAAAATGGGAAAATACTGGTTACGAGCATTTTCTGCTTTGCAACAATGTTTTCTATCCTTCCACAACTAGATTTCAAATTTGGAGTCACATCCATGTTGTCGTTTGTAAATGCTTTCAATTTAGACAAGTCCAAAATTTTGTCTTTTTGAAAAAAAATACCACTAGAAGGTTACAGTACCATTATTATAATATATATACACTGTATTTGATCCATTTTCCACCTTTTCTTTGCCAAATATGGTAGCTCAGTTGGTAACACACAGGGCCTGTAAATCCAAAGGTCTTGATTTTGAAACCCAGCTCAGTCACATCTTTTTTAAGGACTCCGATGGCAGTCATTGTGACAGGATTGATTCCTCTCTCATTGCTGATCATTGTTTTGATAATGGTAACTCTTATCCAGACAACAAAGTTTTTATACTTGTCCAAATTCAAAGCATTTGCAGACAACATTTGAGATGGCTCATAAACTGAAATTGGCCCTAAAATGTTGAAAATGGAAATAAACACCAAACAGTTTTCTGCTTTTCTGGTACTGTCACCAAACTTCATCTTTGGCAGGTTCCAGTTAAAACTAGAACTTGTTTTTCTACAAAAAAACAGATGTCTCCCCCTTTTTGGTGTCAGAAGGATTGATATGTCACCAAGGCAATGTCTCTAATGGTTTTCGAGTTATAGAGCGGACACAAAATTGTATGTAAAATGAGTAGGGAAAATAATCAAAGGGAAATAACTCGAAAAATATACAAGCCAGAGTTATGGTTCTTGTGCATGACACTTCGTCTCATGTTGCTTTACAAATGTGTGAAGTTTTATCAAAATATCTTATAAGGTTTTCGAGTTATAGAGCGGACACGATTTGTGACGGACAGACAGACGGACGCACGGGGAAAAACAATATGTGTCCCGACCCTGACGGGGGGGGGAGACATAAAAAGTCTTGACTATGTATTTATTGTTAAAGGCCCAGTGGAGACCATGAATAAACACGTGGGTTGATAAAATACATTTAAAGTTAAATCATACCATTTAGAAGAATGGAAGTTATGGTGAAGATGACAATCTGTCATTGTGTTGTCGGTCCACGTGTTGGTCGCTGGCAGAAAGATGAAATTTTAAAACCAGGGTAAAATTAAATAAAAGAGCAATCTGGCAAATTTTTACAGTTTCAGATTTCATTTTTCGGTTGGGGACTAACTCTTGGACCAACAGTACTATAACAGATTGACATATTCATATAATTTCCATACTCTATTTATATACCAGACTTGATGGACATTAGCAAAGGGGGATTAATGCATCTCCTTGATATGTTATACCTTGAGCAAGTTATCTTATAATTATAGATCCATAAAATGTTTTTATCTAACAACCACTAAATGATAGGTGCAATTGTCCTTGAACATGCCTGCAGACAGTTTACTAATAGCAAAAGGTTTCCACTCATGTCAGCCTGCGTGGACAGCACAGCCTGACATAGGTTGATTCTTATTTATAGATGCATTAAACCCCCATTTCACAGAGCATTGCTCTTAAATACCAATTTGGATTATTTTCAGCTATTTTTCTTGTGACATGATGCTAAAGGTTGGGTAATAGCATGTTCAGATAGCTTGACCTGAATACTTTCGTAAGCATACAGTTATCTCTTTTATGCTTACATAACTTGTTATTTCCTATTGAGATTTTTTTCCCCTAAACTTTAAATTTCATTATACAGTGTTATGAAATATGATAAATTTGCATTTTTGTAATAACTGTACAAAGAGGCAGTATTGGGTGGAGTTGTCTCTCCTCCCAAAGATTTTATCTTTAACTCTTAATGAAAGAATCCCCTGTTTTAACGACCCTGGGATGGACATGTTTTGAAAACGTTGTGGGAAAAGGAGAAATTGGTGGTAACCAGCATTTTCTCCATTTCCCACAATGTTTTCTAGCCTATCAAAGATAACTTCCACGATGTGAGCATCATTTAATTTGTTTTCTGCTAATACTTTGGATTTTAACATGTCCAAAATTTTGTCATGTGGTAAAGAGTTAACCCTCTTACCCAACAAAGAAATGTTCAAAGACTCTGAAGCTTTTGAAAAAATTGTTGATAAAGGAGAACTTGCTTTTAACTTTCTAATTCAAGGAATCATGATCGTGGAAACCTGTTCTGTAACTGATGATTCAAGTAGGTGCCGTGGCCTTGAAGAAGTAAACAGATTATAGGTTTAAAGGTACCAGACAACAAAAATTTAGACTGGTCTATATTGAAAGTATATTGCAGACAAGAAATTAAGTGTTGCTGAAACAATGTGAATTGTCTTTGTAGGGTTAGTTTTTAAAACATCATTAGAAAAGGAGAAAATGCTGTTTTCCCTCATGTTTTCCCCCTTTTTCAAACTGTATTTTCAAAATCCTTCATCCTAAGGGTAATAAAAACATTTATCCTGTCACCTTCTACAATTTCGACCCGATAACAGGGTGCCGTTTATTTTTTTTGTTATCTGTCAGTTGGTCATGCGACCAGTAAGTGTGCACCTGCTAACTGGGACAATTTTCAACCAAGCGTCTTACTGCCGTAATGAATGAATCATTCGCTAGCGAATACATTTGCTCGTTTAATTAATAGTCTGTTATGTTAAAACACGTTGTCTTCTTCGCCACAATATTTTTCTGCGGATATACGTCTAGTTTAATAGTAATGACGTAGCCAATATCATTCATGACGTCATTATTGCAGCTGCATATCCAGAGGGATTTGTAAACACGGTTCTTCATTTTTTAAAGTTTGTCATAGATCTAGTGAGAGAGATGTCAATATGTGCCTTATTTCGAGCGAAATGTTCAATTTTGTCGGATTTTGGATTATAATTGAGAAAAAAGATAAATAAGATAGATCTAGACGGTTGGTGTCTTGGATTGGGAAAGTCGATCAGGCTAAGGTCCGGAAATTTATTAAAGGTACGGTCTTTATCAATGTTTTTTTTCTGTTAGTTTGTTTTGTTTTGTTCCGTTACAGTGAGTGACAGGATAAATAGAATAGATGGTTGGTGTCTTGGATGGGTTAAGTTTATAGGGCTTGGCTCCGAAATTTATCCGGTTCGCCTTCAGCTCACCAAATAAATTCCTCCGCCTTGCCTGATAAACTTAACCCATCCAAGACACCAACCATCTATTCTCTATGTGCCTCATTCATCAGTGTTAGTTATATTACAGCCATATATTCACTTAAGTATGTCTTGCCACAACTGTGTTAGGCTTGAGCTTATAACACAGTGCCTTGTCAAATGAGTTACTCCTACATAAGAACCAACACTTCAGTGTGTCCCATTTTAATGCAAGCAGGTGAGCAGGTGGGGCTGACAGGATCTTTTAGCCCTTTACCAAACAATCCCTGGTTTTTAATGACCCAGAGGAAGAAGCCTTCTGGAAACATTGTAGGAAAAGGAGAAAATGCTGGTAACCAGCATTTTCTCCTTTTCCCACAATGTTTTCTACTCTTCTAAAGTCAAGTTTCAATTTTTGAGTCACGTTTATTTTGTCGTCTGCAAATGCTTTCAATTTGGACAAGTCTAAAATTCTGTCGTTTGGTAGAGAGTTAAATGAGCCATGCTCTTGCAAAAGGAGGTTTAATGAATCTGTATGATGCATTTTACCTAGCAAGTCATCACATAATTATGGATCCATTTGTCTAACAAAAGTCTGGAACTGGAAGTAGACTGGTCCTTTGGCATGCAGAAAATTTACAAATACCAAAAAGCTCTGATCTAGGTCAGCCTGTGCAGAATGTGCAGGCTGATCATAGTCAATACATTTCGTAAATGCATTAGATCCCCTTTTTGCAGAGTATGGCCCAAATGAATTTGAGAATTACCATGGTCGTGAGTGCATTTCATCTTGTTTATTTTGTGTTCCCCAATTCTGAAAGTTCATTTGACAAGTATCTTCTCTCAGAATCTGTGGTAGAGCATTGAGCTACTAGTCTGACCTTTATCTTGGTGACATGGTCCACGAAGCTGTGATTCACACTCCAGGGTTAAAGTTTTCCTGATAGTTTTATCCTTACATAAGAGCCATTGTAGGTGAAGACAAAGGTCAGGTGCCTCAGGGAGCATGTATCATTCAAACATCAGCACATGCACTTTGATGTAATACAGTATTTTAGATGTAACACCTTTACTTAACCCTTTACCAGAGGACAAAGTTTTAGAATTGTCCAATTAGAAAGCATTTGCAGACGACAAAGAAAATGTGACTCAAAAGTTAAAATTTGCTTATGGAAGGGTAGAAAACATTGTGGGAAAAGGAGAAAATGCTGGTTACCAGCATTTTCTCCTTTTCCCACAATGTTTTCAAAAAGCCTTTTCTTTGGGATCGTTAAAAGTCGGGATTATGTGGTAAAGGGTTAACCATTTACCAAGCAGTCCGAAGTTTCAGTGATCCTTTGGGGAGAAAGCTTTTGATATGATTGATTGAATGGTGTTTTACGCTGCTTTCAACAGTATTTCAGTCATATCATGGTGACAGCTCACATATTTATGTTTTTAGCTCCACTGGCCGAAGGCCAGCGAGCTATTGTCATGGCGTTGTGTCTGTCATGCGTCCGTCCGTCCGTCCGTCCGTTCGTCCGTGCGTGCGTCCGTAAACTTTTTCTTTAAAAAACTTCTCCTCAGAAACTATTGACTGGATTTTTACCAAATTTCACAGGAATGTTCCTTTTGAAGGTCCTCTTTCAAATTCCTTCAAATAATTGTGTTCCATGAAGAATTCTGGTTGCCATGGCAACCAAAGTAAAAAACCTTTAAAAATCTTCTCCTCCCAAACCGCTATTTGGATAGCATTATTATTTTGCAGGAATGTTCCTTAGATACAGGTTTACAGAATTCCTTAAAAAAAAAAAGATCTGTCAAAAAACATGGCTTTTATGGGAGACTCATTTTCCTTTTATGGTATAAAGTAAAATCTTTGAAAAATTTCTTCTCTAAAACTATTCATTGGATTTCATTGTTGTTTTGCAGGTAAGTTCCTATGGTGGTTGTCTACCAAATTGTTTCTTCAGTGAGCTAAAATGCAGGATTGAATGATAATTGTTAAAAACTTCCTTTCGCCATTATAGAAATATCAGGCCTGTGGAGCGATACAGGCGCTCAAGCGCCTCTAGTTTAATAGTATGAGTTTTAATAGTACTAGGCTAGATCTCTTAAGTATCTTGCCCAAGGACAATCTGGTGAAAAACCCAGTGGATCCAGTGTGGCTAGAATCTAGGGCTTCAAGGTTACGAGTCCCACACTTTACCACTAAGCCTTGCCGGACCCCAAAAAGCTTTTGGTAACATTGTGGGGAAAAGGAAAAAAAGCTGTTTACCAGTATTTTCAATCCTGAAGGACTTAAACTCATACCTAAACATCTGAGTCATCAGCAGCTCTGGCAAGAGGAGTTTTCATGAATCCCCATGATGCATTATAGCAAGCCATTCATCATATAATTCATCCATAAAATCCATTTTGTCAAACAACAGGCTGAATCATGAGGTAGACTGGTCCTTTTACATACAGAAAGTTGACCATTAGCAAAAAGTTTCAACCCAGGTCAACCTGTGCAGGCTGTGCAGACTGCAGGGTTTACCTGGGTCAATACTTTTTGCAGATGTATTAAACCCTCTTATCACAGAACATTCCTCATTTGTTGTAGATGTTTTTCATTGGTAAGAGTCTGAAATTTTTGTTTCTGAAATATTTTAAAGAAGTCAAGAATGAGCCAGATATATGGATCTTATGATCAAAATCCACAACCAATTTTACAAAGCAAGTATATATAGCCTGCAATATACGAAAAGGGGCATTAGGACATTTGCGTAAAGTGTTGTCTCGGATCAGCCTGCGCAGTTCGTGCAGGCTAATCGGAGACGGCACTTAACATAAACATTAATTTTTGTCCCACAGTATACTTGCGTGAAACAGAAAATCACACACAATTAGAAAGTGTTGTCTCGGATCAGCCTGCACGGACTGCGAAGGCTGATCTGGGACGACACTTCACGCAAATGTCCGAATGCCGCTTTTCCCGTGTTGCAGGCCATATAGGAGATAGGAATGTAGACCATAACAATATGCCATTGTTTGACTACACTATAGGGTATGGGTCAAGGAAGCAATTGAAACATGGGCTCACAGCTATTTGTAATGTAAACTGTACATTACTTCCACTGACTGAAGGACAATACCTTACATAACACACATAACTATTTACATTCTTGTTGGATAAAATTGTCTTAGATCAAATTTTTAACATTTTTCAACCCTTTCACACAAAAAGCCTGCTAGATCAACTGTAATGGAGAGCTTTTTTTCAACCCTTTTCCAAGCAACAAAATTTTAGACCAGTACAAATTGAAAGCCTATGCAGATGACAAAATAAATGTGACCCAAAATTGAAATTTATTTTGTGTAGGGTAGAAGACATAGTGGGAAAAGGAGAAAATGGGGGTTATCAGTATTTTTCCCTTTTCCCACAATGTTTTCAAAAGCCTTCTTCAGGGTTGTTAAAACTCAGGATTGTGCGGTAAAGGGTTAAACTATTTGGACAAAAAAAATGCTCATAATTAGCAGCTTCCTTATTTTTCGAATGTTCTCTTACTTGTCTAAAATGTGTGAAACCATCGTATCCCAATGTCCCTTTTTGACGAAGATGTTTCTTGTCAAAGTTTAGAGAGCTCAGCAGAACTTATGTTGTGTTTATATTCAGTGTCGATTAACTCTTTACCAAACGACACAATTTTAAACTTGTCCAAATTGAAAGTATTTCGAAGATGAGAAATTAAATGTGACTCAATAATGGGATTTGTAATTGAAAGGGTAGAAAAAATTTTTGGATGAGGAGAAAATGCTGGTTTTCCCAAAATGATTTCAAAAGCAGTCTTTCTCAGGGTCGTTAAAACTTTGGATTGTGTAGTAACAGCTTAAAGTGGGACAGCATAGAACATGAAGCCTGGGCGCATATCCACCATGCATTCTAAATTCGGCTCTTAGTCTTGCTCTTAGAAAATTCGTGAGAATTGCATAAAAAATGCATTCTAGAGTGGCTGGTGGATATAGGCCAAGGCTACATGTTCTGTCCTAACTTGATCTACGCTGGATACGAAGGATACCATTCGTTCCTTTACAGTTTTGATTTTTTTCCCATCACATATTTTGACTGATATTTTTAATAATTATGCAACTTGTTCTCTTTTATCTCTTTGCAACTTGTCATGTTACTGAGGAAAGCACATAGTTTTGTATAGTGTTTTATTGCTAGTAATGTCAAAGCAATGACAAAGATTGAAAAGAAAATCATAGTAATTTTACTTGCCAGCTTTATGGTTGGGTAATTTGTTTAGAAATTTGTTGAATGTTCCTCTTGGCTTTTTGTTTGTCATAAATTCATGAAAGATAACGACTCCTGGATTAATTGTTATGATAGTTGAAGATTTCAAATCTTGTTTTCTAGAGAACTAATTCAGATTCATGGTGCAGCATGAAGAGCACTGGATCAGGATGTACAATCCTTTAAGCTACATTTTTGTCAGCCGCAAAGGCAACTGCTTTAGACAGGTCTAGAAGTTTGTTGTCTTGTAAAGAGTTAATTTCTGTTATTTGTTTTATTCTAACTTTATCATTAGACTTGACTTGATGGAGGCAAACATTTCTATTGTATGAATCATAGGTACAGATTCAAGCTAGTCAACTGTTTTTGCATGCATTGATATTGCTCTTCATTGTTGAAGATGAACTTGATTTTTTTTGTGTAACTCTAGATTGTACATCCTCAGGCACTCAGTAGTTAACCCTTAACTCTTTACCAAACAACACAATTATAATTATAAACTGGTCCAAATTGAAAGCATTTGCAGACGACAAAATAAATGTGACTGAAAAATTGAAATTTGGTTTGGGAAGGGTAGAAAACATTGTGGGAAAAGAAGAAAATGCTGGTTACCAGCATTTTCTCCTTTTCCCACAATGTTTTCAAAAGGCCTTTCTCAGGGTCGTTAAAAGTCGGGATTGTTTGGTAAAGAGTTAACCTGCTAAATATGTCAGATGAAATTTTCAAGCAGGTTGCAAAAACCCAAATATTGCTATTTCAAAGGTATTTTTGGGGAGGAAGTATCTCCTTATTGGACATTGTGGATTCAAGATTAGACTGCATGTTCTGTGCAGTTTGATCTTGATCTACACTGTCTGCAAAAGGTACTCAAGTGGAGTTAGCAGCCTAAGGGTTAACGCATCTTTTGTTGCACAAGTTTCAATTCTTTGAAATGATTTTGGAGTTACAATTACGGCTCTCATCTCAAACTAAAGTTATTCATTGGGACAGTGCAGATGAAGAACAGACTGCATTATTATAGCCATAAACTGCAATTTCTTGGTTTCTTTTTATTGCTCCCATTTCCATGATGGTTTTCAAACGTTTTCCTTTAAAGAGATGTAAAAAGTTAAAAACACAGTTATTTCACATCGATCGAGAAACAAGTTTTTGCAACTGATACTAATCTCTCTTGATTCAACTTCCTGGGAACTACACCAGTACTCATGCCAAATGTGTGGGCCAATGAACAGTCCCAAACTTGACATCTGCTCCTGGGTATCAAACTTGGGACCTTATGGTTACAAAGTTGATGCTATACCCCACAAACATAGACACCACAAAAAGTCTTACCAGCATTTGTACAGTCGTAGCTCCAAAGTATCAGCAAAGTCAGTACTGAAACACTATAAAACTGCAATTAATTTTCAAATTATAGGTCTCTTTCTTTGCTATAGTCTAAAACTCATTTTCTTCATCAATTTAGTCGCTTTATTTAGTTCTTCTTCCCTTCACCCTTTATTAAACAAATCTGTGTTTTAATGACTGTGAGGAGAAAGATTTTGGAAAAGATTATGGAAAATTTTTCACTTAATTTCTACTAAATCACTGACTAACCCCATCATGTAACCCATGAGGTTATGCGAAACATTCAAAAATTGAGTCTTTTTTTTCTTTCCTGATACATGTGAACATCCATTTCACAGAACCTGTTATCAAACGATCATGCATTTTCTCTTTTCCCACAATGGTTACCTCTTTTTCAATAGTAAATTCCATCATTTGGGCCACATTTGATTTATAGCCAGTAAATGTTTCAATTTTCATTGGTCTACAATTTTATTGTTTGACCCTTTAAAAAAAGAAGAGTTTTGAAAACATTGTGGAAAAAGGAGAATATGATAGTAATCAGCATTTTCTGCTTTTCCCAATGTGTTTTCAACTCTTCAAAAAAAACCTCAGGTTTTGACTCACATTTATTGTGTTGTCTGCAAATGCTTTGAATTTGGACAAGTTCAAAACTTTGTCATGGGGGAGAGTTAAGACTAATAGTTCATTTTTTCCGCATTTTTCTAATATCCTTCCCTTTGTATTTGCCACAATTTTTTGTCAAATTTAAAGATATGAATGCAAAGTAATTCTTTGAATTGAGATATAAATCAACAGTAAAATATGCATCAAAACCTGTTTGCATATTTTCAAGATTATTACCTGTAATTATGATAGTTCATATTTCATTTTAATCTATCAACAAAATGCTATAAATTACCTTTGATATGCTTCATCAAAAGTACACCTAAATTTTACAGGTCAGAAATGTGACACTTTTAGCTTAACCTTTTTCTGTCGTTTTTGAAACGAGCAGTAATGCCTTCTTAGCTATTCACCTAGCCCTGTAGCTAACCTGGTAATGTACAGTGCTTGAAATAAATCCAGTGGTTGTTGGTTCAATTCCCCAGTGCTGCCTAACTCTCACTGAGGATTGATGATACTGATTGTGACAGGATTCATTCCTCCTTCGCTGTTTTACATTCTTTCAGTGATGTTTTTGTGGGAAAATAGCTAGTAGCTTGGAAAGACTGTTGTGCGAAATACTGGTAAACGAAACTTGAGGAAAGCATGAATAGGTATACTGGCTGCTGTGATAAAACTAAATTAACATTGAAGACAGCGTAAAATACCAAATAGACTCAAAAAAACCTTTTGCTATTCAACAAAGGATATTTTTGTTTCGTCAAATTTTCAATGAAAGTTCTCATGTGTGTCTCCTGCATGAAGGTTTTGCCAGTTTGTCACATACTTCTAACCCTTTACCACACAATTCTGAGTTTTAATGACCCTGACAAAAAAGGCATTTGAAAACATTGTGGGAAAAGCAGAAAATGCTGGTAATTCTGAATTTTGAATGATGAATTTTCTCCTTTTTCCTGTGCTTTTTCTACCCTATCAAAGACAGAAATCATCATTTAAGCTTCATTCAAGTTGTCGACGTTAAATGTTTTCAATTTGGCAGAGTACAAAACTTTGCTGTTTGATTGAGTTAAAACCTCTGTGGTAGATTAGGCTTTTGAAAACAATGGCTGCTGATCACAAGTATTTTCTCTTGTTTTTTTAGAAGACAAATCCTATCATTTTAGCCTGATTTACAATTCTGAGGTAGAAGACTTTTGAAAATACTACTGTATTTTCTGGACAATAAGCTGCTGCACTGTATAGGCCGCATCCGTTCATTCTAACCATTTTAGAAATAAAAAGTGTCGTATAGGCCGCGTCAAATTAGCCGCGGCCGATACACTTGGTTAGTATAAAAATGTCATCCATCTACAGATATATGTATATGTACCGGTATATGTATTATAACAACACAACAAACAAATTATTCCATTGTTTTCGCGTTTTTTCATTCCATTGAAGTGATTTCCCCTTCTGGAGATCAAACACTCAGAGGACTTAAGCCTGTCATCATTCATTATGCCCCCCTTCAATGAAGTGGGAGTATATTGCTTTGCTAATGTCGGTCGGTCGATCAGTTGGTCGGTTGGTCGGTCTGTCGGTAGACCTTACCTTGTCCAGATGATAACTAGACACAGAATTGACCTAGGTTCGTCAAATTTGGCACAGACATGCGTCTCGGAGTGTAGATGATCCCTATTGATTTTGAGGTCAATCGGTCTAAGGTCAAGGTCACAGTGACCGTCAACATGTTGATATATAGACCAAACCTTGTCCGGATGATAACTAGACACAGAATTGACCTAGGTTCGTCAAATTTGGCACAGACATGTGTCTCGGAGTGTAGATGATCCCTATTGATTTTGAGGTCAATCGGTCAAAGGTCAAGGTCACAGTGACCATCAACATGTTGATATATAGACCAAACCTTGTCTGGATGATAACTAGACACAGAATTGACCTAGGTTCGTCAAATTTGGCACAGACATGCATCTCGGAGTGTAGATGATCCTTATTGATTTTGAGGTCAATCGGTCAAAGGTCAAGGTCACAATGACCGTCAACATTTTGATATAGACCAAACCTTGTCCGGATGATAACTAGACACAGAATTGACCTAGGTTCGTCAAATTTGGCACAGACATGCATCTCTGAGTGTAGATAATCCCTATTGATTTTGAGGTCAATCAGTCAAAGGTCAAGGTCACAGTGACCGTCAACATGTTGATATATAGACCAAACCTTGTCTGGATGATAACTAGACACAGAATTGACCTAGGTTCATCAAATTTGGCACAGACATGCATCTCGGAGTGTAGATGATCCCTATTGATTTTGAGGTCAATCGGTCAAAGGTCAAGGTCACAGTGACCATCAACATGTTGATATATAGACCAAACCTTGTCCGGATGATAACTAGACACAGAATTGACCTAGGTTCGTCAAATTTGGCACAGACAAAGGTCAAGGTCACAGTGGCCTTCAACTTAATGATATATAGACCAAACCTTGTCCGGATGATAACTAGACACAGAATCGACATAGGTTCTTCAAATTCTGTACAGATATTCATCTCGGAGTGTAAATGATCCCTATCGATTTTGAGATTAATCCATCAAAGGTCAAGGTCACAGTGGCCTTCAACTTAATGATATATAGAGCAAACCTTGTCCAGATGATAACTACACACAGAATTGACCTAGGTCCTTCAAATACTGTACAGATATTCATCTTGGAGTGTAAATGATCCCTATCGGTTTTAAGGTTAATCTGTGAAAGGTCAAGGTCACATGATTCAGATGATTCAGGGCCCGTGCTGCGGTTCGCCACTTGAGCCATTTGCTAAAAAAAAATTAAAGTGTCTCAAAAATCATCATATGTGGCTCAACTTGTGGCTCCAACATTTTATTCGCGTATTATCGGGGACGTAGTAAGCATCGAAGTCGACTGGGAAAAAGCAGAAGTCGAACGCGTGTGCCGAAAAGAAAATCGATAACCCAGTCTGTGTGTCGGCAACTGTTTACAATGTATACACACGGCGGTGTGTATAATTATGCGAACTGTTGACAGATTATCACATTTAACAATTGAAGCGGGCTATAAATCAAAAAGATGACATCGATATTTCCTAATCAATTCTTTTGATATCAGTTTATGAACTGTGCCACTTCCTGTATCAATGTGGCAGTAGGGGGGCATGACTGTTTTACAAACAGACATCTTGTTTATCATTCGTTTATCCCTTGTTGAATGTTTAAAGGAATTTTGAAACTGTCAAATTTGCAGTTTGATTGATGCTATACACCAAACAACGCCTTTAATTACATGCGCAGTTAACCACTGTTTGATACCAATCAACATCATCAGTCAGCAGGTGTGAAAATCAAGTTTGGTCACGAGTTTTAACACATTCGTAAGCTTGCCTGCACATTAATTTACCTACCAGTTACTAGGTGTAAGTGTTCGAAAAAATACTTTGGGAGCGTGAACCAAAATGGCACTCCCTTGGGAAATCATAAACTGGTTTTCACTTATTTTCAGTTTTACAAGCCACACTAAAAGATCATTCAGAAAAATAAAATCAACGTATAAGCCGCTTCGTGTCATAGGCCGCACCCTTGAAAATTTCCACTTCTTTTAACGGATAGGCCGCGGCCTATTGTTTGGAAAATATGGTATGGGAATTGAGAAAATGTCAGAAACCAGCTTTTTTTACTTTTTCCCCATTATGTTTTCTACCTTTTTTTAAAGACAAATTTCACAATTTTTCAAAGACCAATTTCACAATTTGTACCACATTACAATTTGTCATCTGCAAATACCCCACAGTGTTTTCAAAGGCTTACCTCTTCAGGATCGTTAAACTTGCAATTGATTAGTAAAGATGAGTTTATTTCAATGCCTGTTGGGGCGTATGCAGTTGGATCAAAGTCAAGCTGATTAAAAGCTATGAGCATCCTCTTGTTAATGACTTTTTCAGCCCTTTACTATACCTAGAAATTTTAGACTTGTCTATACTGAAAGCATTGGTCGATGGTAAATTAGACATGGCTGTATAAAAGGGATTTGTCTTTAGTAACGTTAGAAAACATTGGGGGTAAATGTAGAAAATGCCAGTTTTTAAGCAGTATTTTCTCCTGTTTCACTACAATGCTTTCAAAAGCTTTATTCCCAAGGGTGGTAAAAACACAGGATTTTTATGTAAAGGGTTAAAAGGGTTAAAGTAATTCAATTAGCTATCATTGTCAAAAAATACTCATTTATCCCTTTGGAATTGTTCTTTTCTGATACCCCTATTTGTTTTCTAATATCAGTTCTAGAACATTTTATACCTGCCGGCCTTTTAACTCTTTACCAAACGACAAAATTTAAGATTAGTCCAAATTGGAAGCATTTCCAGACGACAAAATAATTGTGACTCGAATTTCGAAGATTGTTATGAGAAGGATAGAAAACATTGTTGGAAAAGGAGAAAATGCTGGTTACCAGCATTTTCTCCTTTTCCCACAGTGTTTTCAAAAAGCTTCTTTTTCAGGATCGTTAAAACTTGGGATTGTGTGGCAAAGGGTTAACAAAATAATGAGTCATAATCTGTGAAGAGGGGGCTTAATACATCTTCCTTTGAATCTTCTCTCTTTTACTAGTGTATTTGCTTGTCTGAATTTTGTGAGATATCTCGGTTACCAAGTACCATGTCTTTCTCTGTTGAAATTCCAAGTGTTAATTATGGCAATAAAATGCTTTTTTTTTTCCCGTATGAATAAAGAAATTACTAAATATCTGGCACTCAAGAAAATGACTGTTGCCTTTGATTCGTAGTAGTGTTGTTGACTGTTAGAGCATCAATAGAAAGGAATTCCGGTTTCTTGGGAAACAGTAAGAACACATTCCAGGTAATTAGCTGTGGAAACTATCCCTTTAAGCATAATGACAAAATTTGTTGGCTCTTTCATTCAAAACAGTTTCAGATGGGAAATTAAACATAGCTCATATAGTAAGATTGGTCTCTGAAAGGATAGAAAGCATTGTGGGAAAAGGAGAAAGTGTTGGCTGCCAGCATTTTCTCCTTTTCCCACAATATTTTCCAGAAAGGCTGCTTCTTTGGGGTTGTTAAAACATTGGATTGCTAGGTAAAGGGCTATATAATGCATCTCTGTTTTCTTGTTATGATTGATCATGATTTAGGTATTTGTTCACTCTTTGCCCATTTCCATACAAACATCAGGTCTTAGCACCTCAAAAGGGCACCTTTTGCAAATTGTGTTGAAAATGGATCAATTTCTTTGACTCTTTCACTCTTAATGAAACAAATTCGATTTTTTTTTAATACATTGGTCTTAAAAAGATTTTTTCTTGTAGTGGTTGAGTATGAATTTCAGCATTATGTTCTGTGCAGCCTGATCTTGATCTTAGCTGTCTGCAAATGGTTTTTAGGTCCCCATTGGTAGTGAATTTAGAGTTGTCGCAGAATATCTCCTTTTCCCCACAATACTTTGCTTCCTACAGGAATTGAATATTTGTCTTTCCTGTGTTACCTGTTTGATTTATAAATTTTTTTCTCAAATAGGCCTGTACAGTTTTGAGCACATACAGTTATGAGCATCATAACAAATTTTATTTTTATATACTTTTATATGCCAGAGGGGAATTATTTAACTCTATCCCAGACAAAATTTTAGATTGGTTCAAATTGAAAGCATTTGCAGCCAACAAATTAAATGTTACACAAATTGTGAAACCTGTCTATTAACTCTTTACCAAACAACGAAATTTTAGACTGGTCCAAATTGAAAGGAGTTGCAGACGTCAAAATAAATGTGACTGAAAAATTGAAACTTGTTTTGGAAAGGAAAGAAAACATTGTGGGAAAAGGAGAAAATGCTGGTTACCAGCATTTTCTCCTTTTCCTACAATGTTTTCACAAGGCTTCTTTCTTAGGGTCGTTTAAAGTCGGGATTGTGTGGTAAACGGTTAAGGGTAGAAAAAGTTGTGGGAAAAGGAGACAATGCTGGTTACCACAATGTTTTCTACAAATTTAATCTCGTGTTTTCGTGAACCCTAAGAAAGAAGGCTGTTGAAAATGTTGTTGGAAAAGGAGAAAATGCTGGTCAGCAGCATTGTGGCCTTTTCCCAGAATGTTTTCTACCCTATCAGAGGGCCTAAGCTCATTTGTATTCATTTTGAATTAGTCGTTTGTGGATGTTTTGAACTTTTGATATCTGAAATTTGTTGTTTGGGAAAGGGTTAAAGGCAAGTTGCATCATTGGAGCCACCTTTGATTAATTTTGTTATGTGCAAATGCTTTGAATTTGAACAAGTCCAGAATTTTGTTTTGTGGTAAAGAGTTTACACTTTACCACACAATCCCGACTTTTAAGGACCCTGGGAAAGAGAGCTTTTGAAAACATTGTGGGAAAAGGAGAAAATGCTGGTTTTCTATCCATTCCAAAACAAACTTCAATTTTTGAGTCAAGTTAATGTTGTCATCTGCAAATGCTTTGATTTTGGACTGGTCCCAAACTTTTTCATTTGGTAAAGAGTTAAGCCATACCCTGCTAAATAAGTGGAATGAAATTGAACCAATGGTAAAAGCCCAAATTTTGCTATTTCAAAGCTACTTTTTGATGGATAAGATGTCTTTACCAGACAGTGTAGATCAAAGATCAGACTGCAGTCTCATCTTGATCTACATTGTCTGCAAAAGGTCATTGAATCATGCTCAGCAGCCTTAACTCTTTACCACACAATCCCGACTTTTAACGACCCTGAGAATGAAGCCTTTTGAAAACATTGTTTTCTACCTTTCCCAAACCAAATTTCAAAGTTTCAGTCACATTTATTTTGTCGTCTGCAAAATGCTTTCAATTTGGACTGGTCTAAAATTTTGTCATTTGGTAAAGAGTTAAGGGTTAAGTGTTCCAATCTATAGTGTAGACATGGGTTTGTACTTTTGTGTTTTGATAGCAGTTGCTGAAGAATCACCTCATCATAGCAGCTGCTGAAGACTTGAGAACATAGTAAAGAACAAAAAACTTCCTGGCATTAAAAAAAAAAAAGAGAAATTAAGAAAATGGAAAAATTCCATATTATGAACAAGAAGTGTTTACTGCCACCATTTTCTAGAAAATCTGACATCAAGATCATGAATTGTAGCATTTGTTAACTTACAACATGTTATGGGAAATGTTTTGTACTTTTACAAGATTGGACTGGATAGAAAATGCAGCCTGATCTTGGATGCACAGATTATGCATTTTAAAAAACAAAGTAGATTAAGATCAGACTGTATAGAACATGTCTGTTACGGTGAGATTTTTGCGGGAAAGAGAAGTAGTCTCATTGAAATCTCTTTATTTTTGATTATTGCTATTGGCTGACAAGTTTAATATATTTTACCAGTGCAAAGGTGAAATTGCATAGATGTGATGATTATCTTTGTTTTTACATGGAAAGACACCCCCAACTTTTTCAATTTGCAAAAACATAAATTTACACATCTTCAACCTTGAGGGAGTACAAAAGATGTATAATTTTTGTGAGCTTATGTAACCCTTAACTGGATTTTTTAAAGCTCTGAATGTGAACCGTTAAAGCCAAGATTTAGCTTTAGTTGCTTCCAATGACCATGTGAATCATGATCAGACTGCACAAAACATGCATTAAGATCTTGGATTGTTACTTTGACAGCTATTTTGCCAGATCTTCTTATAAAATCAGGTTTGAAAGTGCAATATCTTGATCTTTTGTACTGATTGAAATTGCCCATTTATCTAGCAAGACAAGGGTTTATACTTGACCACACCATCCTGAGATTTAACTATCCTGATGAGAGAAGCCTATGCAAACATTGTGGAAAAAGAAGAAAATGCTGGAACCAGTATCTTCTCCTGTTCCCACAATGTTTTCTACCCTCTTCAGATGTCCTGTCATTTGAGACACATTCTTTGTGTCATCTGCGAATGATTTAACCCTTTACCATACAATCCTAACTTGACAATCCCTGGAAAAAAAAGCTTTTGACTACATTATGGGAAAAGAAAAGAAAATACTGGTAACCAGCATTTCTCCTTTCCCCACATTGTTTTTTCCCAGTGAAAGATAAATTCTTTCATTTCAGCAGTAATCGATTTGTCATCTACAAAGCTTTTAATTTGGGCCAGTCAAAATTTATATTGAGTGGTAAAAAGTTGAATTTGGATCAGTTTCATTATGTTTTATTTACATTTATTGAGAAACAAGTTCTTGCAACTTGCAATTCTGTTTCGTGGGAACTACACTAGTACTTGCACCAAATGTATGGGGGCAATGAACAATCCCAAAGTTGACACCCACTCCTGGGAGAACTCGGGACATTATAGTTATGGGGCCGATGCTCTACCTCACAGCAATGGACACCACAGTGAATTTGGACAAGTCTAAAATTTTTTCAGATAGTAAAGAGTTAAGAAATATTACCATCTTGTGCATGAGGTAGAAAGATGTCTGTTGTTTGCTATGTGACTTGGTGTGAGAAAAAGACTTGATTGAATGATGTTTTATGGTGCGATGACAGCTATAGTGATGTAGGACAACCACAAGAGAGGCAGTTACATGTAAAAAAGCCTAGTGGTAAAAGCATGTAACTTAACCCTTTATATGGTTTTCATAACTATTGCAGCAAAAAGGAAAATTAGTGTTTGCAAATGTATTTATCTTTTAATGAAAAGTTTCTTTCAACAAAATTTACGTCCTATGAAAGAGTGGTAGCAAGATAAAACAATTTTTGAAAATTATGCATGGTGTATAATTTTTAGCTAAGACATAAAGCCAAGGAAAAGTTGCGTGGTCAACTGAAGCCAAAATGTCTTTTGGCTTCAGTTGAGCTTTACCTTCTATGACATTAAATTTTATAAAAACCTTTCCCCAAAACCCCTTCTTACAGAAAGAAGTATGTGGAGGTGTGTAATAAAATCAGCTTATCTGCCCATTGAAAAGATTCTGTATTGTCTTCAAATCTCTTACAGATTTGAATCAATTTGGCTGAAATTTCAATGAAAGCCTTCCTAATGTGGGAACTTGAGCACCTGTTATTTTTGTTGTGATTAGTTTACTTTTATGGGAGTTTTGGCCCTTGATTGACTATTACAGGAGTTATTGCCCTTTGAGGTACTTGTTAGCCTTGGAGAGAACTAGTTGGTCTTGTAAAGAATTAACCCCTTACTACACCATCTTGGTCAAGTTTTAACAACGCTGAGAAAAAAAAAACATTTTGAAAACATTGTTTGAAAAGAGAAAATGATGGTTACCAGCAATGCTGGTATCCAGCATTTTCCCCTTTTAGCACAATGTTTTCTGATATTCCAAGAACCAATTCAATTTTTGAGTCACTTTTATTTTGTTGTCTGCAAATACTTTCAATTTGGAGTAGTCTAAAATTTTGTCATTTGGTAAAGAGATAAGCATATGGTGGCTGATCAGATTAAAAAACTGAATATTTTAGAAGACTGAGGTAAACCATCAGAAATACTGCATACTGATGTACATCTTGATCTGTTATGCTTTTCAGATGACTTCCATTCTAGACAAGACTCGATGGATATCAACTGTTCAGAGTCACCAATGCAGGAATGTCATTGCAACAGTAAGAAACCTTTAGAGCGACGCAAACAGCGTGAACGGCAGCGGTGTTTGGCACACTCATTGGTTGGCACACCAAACTATATTGCTCCAGAGGTTCTACTGAGGCAAGGTATGTGGGAAATAAATTTTTACTGCCATGGCAACTTCAATAGCTTTTGCAGATGGCACAGATCAAAATCAGATTGCACAGGACATTCAGTCTGATTTTGGATCTACACAATCTGCAGTCTGATGCTGATGAGTAAAATTATCTTCAAAAGTAGTAGAAAGCAACTTTGGGTACTGAATAGATTTAATGGTTAAGTTATTTAGTCAGCAAGAATAAAATGATTCAAGGCTTTTAACCTGTAACTCTGTTTATGATAATTGGACATTCTTCCATTTGTGACAAGACACATGGCATAAAAGTTTTGAAATCAGATAGAGAGTTTGAAAAAATGCAGAAAGTAAGAAAAAGGTTTGGGAGGAATTGCATGGCACCCAATTGCACAGTATATATTATTAATACCTCCATTTTGGTCAATGCATTATGTAGAGGTAGGCCATAGATGCACTAAATTGGTCTTGCATTGTTTTTAATTGTTGAGCTGAAATTGAAATAGTTGATAAATATAGACCCACATGTGATGAATTACTTAGGGGAGATTTTTTTTGTCTTGTTCTCTCTTGAAAGAAATTGCTTGCTTTTGTATCAAAATGGGGAAATGGATTATAGAAAGAAACAGGTCAGATATTGTATTTCTTATCTGTGTTACAAAAAGGAAAAAAAAAAAACACATCAAATTTGCAATCTAAATACCAATATAAGTACAGCATACTTCAAATGCTATTGAAAATAGAGATTATTAAGTCCATAGCCAAATCATCTAATTATAACTTTAGTGAATAAAATAGAAGTGCTTGCCAAATTTTACCTTTAGGTTTTGTCCAATTCATATTTTTTGGCAGCTTTATGGTATAGTATTGTAGGGTTTATTATTGATATTTAGAAGATCTTTTTCTTTCCTATGAAAATATTTTGTCATTGTCATTCTCTGTCATTTAACTTTTTACCAGACCACAGAACTTCAGAGTTGCCCAAATTGAAACATTTGCAGACAAGAAATAAGACGTGACTCAAATGATGGGATTTGTTTTTGAAAGGGTAGATAATATTGTTAGAAAAAGAGAAAATGCTGGTAACCAGCATTTCCTCCTTTTCTCACAATGTTTTCAAAAGTTTTCATCCACTGGATTGTTGGTTAAAGGATTTAAAACTTGAAACTTAATAGAGTATGCCATCTGTGTGTTTGTTAAGTATTAAACCTTATCCTGCCGGTTTTATTCAAATTCAAATCATTTCCTGTAAATAAAGGCCACCTACCTGAAATACACTGACAGATATATAAGGATCAAATGTGATCAAAAAGGTAATTTTGTGTAAATTGTTGGCCAAGATCAGACTACATTTATGTGCAGTCTGATGTTTTTTAACTCTCTCCACTTCTTGCTTTATGGCCCACGTCATGTACCTGATCCAAATAGAAGATTTAAATAACATATTTTTGTGAGAACAGAACAATGTCATATTTTTTGATTGTCAACCACATGAATTGGCAGAATAGGGGTTAACCTCTTTCTTCACATGCTTTTTTGTTGCCATTTAACACCTTCAAGGCAGGGAACAGCAGTAAATACTGCAAATGTCTCAGTAGGCAATGGCCTTTCTGTAAACACTGAATAGAACCCAAACAGTTATCTATTCCTTGTCCTCAGAAAATTCTCTGTCTTTATTAAGTAACTTCTATGAAGCACCCCCTTATTGAAAATGTCACACCATCAATGGGGGGTGGGTGGGGGTGTTTAATAAAAGATAAAAAATGATACCATGGTACCATGATACCATTTAGGTGCAGAGGATACAAAATTTGATATAGTCATAAGTTACCCTTGGATGTTCACAAAGCAGAACTGTAGTTTTTGCATGGAGCACCAAGCAGAACTGTAGTTGTTTTTGCAGAGAATATAACCCAAGATAAAACTGCCTGTAGCTGGCAATGTAAATCAAGATCAGACTGCAGAGAATATGCTATATGATCTTGAATCTGAAGTGTTTTCTATTTTGTGAAAAAATTCTGTCAAAACCAATGTAGTTGCTAGTTATAGTTATACACAATTCTTTTCCAACGATGTTTTCAGTCAAATTCATGACTTAACTTCTTACCCCACAATCCAGACTTTTAACAACCCTGAGGAACAATTTTTGAAAACATTGCGGGAAAAGGAGAAAATGCTGGTAACCAGCATTTTCTCCTTTTCCCACCGTGTTTTCTACCCTTTCAAAGAACTTCAGTCACATTGGTATAACTTTTGAATTTGTCATCTGCAGACACCTTCAATTTGAAAGTCTAGAAATTGTGATTTGTAAAAGATTAAAACTTTCATTCTATTCTATTTCATCAGGGTACACATCTTGTTGTGATTGGTGGAGTGTAGGAGTCATCATGTACGAGATGCTGGTGGGTCAACCACCATTTTATGCACAGAGCCCCCAAGAAACACAATTTAAGGTTAGTGCTAACATCCATGAGTAGCCCTCTGGGGAATGACAGATTAATGTATCTTTAGTATGCATTATACTAAGCAAGACTTTTGCATACCATGGATCTATTTTTGTCTATAAATCAACTGAATTATGAGCTACAATGGTCCTTTGACATGCAGAAAATTTACCAACAGCAAAAAGTTTCAACCCAAATTAGCCTATGCAGGTTGACATGGGTCAATACTTATTGCAGATCCATTACAGCATCTTTTCACGGAGTATGACTAAATTTTTTTTGCAGGTCTTACAGTAATCCCTGTTTTTTTTGGGGGGGGGGGGAAAGAGAAAGCTGAGCCTGGAAGCCCAGTGGATGACATAAATGGCTTGAAATCCAGGGGTTGCAAGTTCAAATCCCAGCTTTACCAAATCCTTTCAAAGGATTGGCAATTGTCATTGTGACAGGATTCGTTCTTATTTCTTCACTGAACGCTGTTATGACAATGTTTATGTAGGTAAGCAGCCAGTGGCTAGGAAAGAATGCTACGCAAAGTACTAGTAAAGAAAAGAAACAAGGAAAGCATAAATAGGTGCTCTGGCTGCAGAAACACCTGACATGATTGTGAAAAAGGCTCTAAGAAAATCTACCCTTTTTTGGTAGATCTCATCATTTTAGTCACAACTAATTTGCAGTCTGACATGCTTTGAATATGGATTAGTCTTAAATTTTGTTGTCAAGAAAAGAGCTTGTAAACAAATTCATATTTTAACTTACAGGTTATTCACTGGGAAAAGACACTAAGGATACCAAAGGAATCAAATCTATCCCAGCCAGCAACAGATCTGATTTTACGTTTGTGTTGTGGAGCTGAAAATAGACTCGGCTCAAATGGAGCCAATGAGATTAAAGCTCATCGTTTCTTTGCCAATGTGAAATTCGAAGGACTAAGGAAACAGCGTGCACTATATGAGCCAAAAATCAAGCATGCTATGGATACTTCAAATTTTGATCCTGTTGAGGAAAGAGATGAAGGTAGTGATTCAGAGAATGATCACAGAAACAATGATCATAGAGGTGTGAATGGAACATATCCTGAACATGCTTTCTTTGAATTTACATTTAAAAGGTTCTTTGACGACGGTGGGCATCCTTACCCAACTGTAAGGGAATACAGGGAGAGAGAACGAGAAAGAGACAGGCAGCATACACAGGAAACAGAATCGAATAGTGAAAGTAACTCTCCTGTTTATGTGTAGCAAAGGCATAAATAGTAAAAGGTCATTTTTCCAAGGTCATTTAGTCCCAATGTCGTCTTGGTCAGTGTTTTGACTTTACCATTTTCTTCGCTCTTTGAAACTTTTAAATTAAACTTGTAATGCATTATGTAGGATGAAATTTTATCTTACGACTTTTGAAAGTGAATTTTTTCTAGAAAGGGAAATTCAACTCAGAATGACTTAACCCATTACCACACAGTGCCAACTTTTAACAACCCTGAGAAAGAAAGATTTTGACATGTATCTACTTTGCCCACTATGTTTTTTATACCCTTCCCAAAACACAGTTATTTGGTGCATTTTTATGCTCTGTAAATGAGTTTGTGAACAATATTAGATGCTTATATTTTAGGAACATGTCCCTTTTCCGGTTATGTGTAAAATGTTGCTTTGAGCTTACATGGAATGTTAAAATGATTCGTGCATGGACTGTTTTAAGCTTTACCAAACAATACTGTGTTTTAAAGATTCTTCGAAGGAAGGCTTGAAAATATTGTGGGAAAAGAGAAAAGTGCTGGTAACAAGCATTTCCTCCTATACCGGCCATGTTTTCTACCTAATCAGAGAACATCATTTCATTTGTATCAAGTTTTAAAATTTTGAAGAGTCTATTATTTGTTACTTGGGAAAGAGTTATGTGATTTGTATGACCTTTAGACTCTGAAATAGCAGGATGGACTTGACCTTTGAAAAAACAAATTCAGTTTGCTGAACTCTTTTTCAAACAACAAAAATTTAGATTTAACAAAATAGAGGGAATTTGCAGATGACAGATACGATATGGCTTTGTCTGTAAAAGGGTAGAAAACATTATGGAAAAAGTTAGAAAATGCTGATTACGAGCATTTTCTCCCTTTCCCAAAAGTCTGCTTCCTCAAGGTCTTTGTGTGGTAAAGGGTTGATATCTCACAAGATATGTTGTATAATGTTCATTGAATGCATGACTTTGTTATGTAAGCTTTCATGGAAAGTTTATGTGATCCGTTTAACCTTTAGACCACAGAGTATGCTGGATGGACTTCTTTCAAATTGAAAGACAAACCCAAATAATATTAATTGCAACACTTTGTTCAACAGACTGTTTTGTGCAAAAGTAATGGCTAGTGCAGATTATTTATCAGATTGACTTTTTCTGTGCAGTTTGAACTGGCTTTACACTGCAGAACAAATGTTGACTCGGCATGCTTAAATTTAAGGCATTTCCTAAAATGAAGCTGAAAAGTTATTACTTTTATGTTTCCCCAGGGCAGGTCTCTCTATGTGTGATAGATAAAGATTGAATGAAAAAGATGAATAAGTAAATCTTTACATTATAAAGAGCAGACATGGGTGCATAAAATGCCAAAGGCATTCAGATATGTTCTGTTGTGCTAGTTTGATTACAAAAAGAGGGGATTGAGGAAGAGTGGAGAGAGGAGAGACAGTCTCTCTGACTGTGTATCTCTATGTCTCTCTTTCCTCTCTCCACTCTCTATCTCTATCAAAACTTGTAAAAATGATGATGTATGTCTTGAATGGCAACAGTATTTCTAAAAATTGTCTGTTGCAGAGGTATGCATGTTTCTTTTTTTGTGAAAGAATGGCTACTTGTACTATGAAAACTAATTTCTTTTAAAAAATGGAAAACTGCCACAAAAAGGTGTGTATGTTGATATGTTCTATGAGAGAATGATTCCTATATTATGAATATTTATCTCATAAAAAAAATGGAAAATGACCTTTTACTGTTTAAATATAATTAACTATGCTGGTAGTTATAGTGACAACTTGTTCTTAATTATGGGTAATTTGGCTCTGTGGTGCCTTAATTGTTGTTGCCATGGAAACCTAATTGATTGTAGATTTATCTGTTTAAAATGAAAAAAAATCATTATGTGAATAGTATCTGTAAGATCATGGGTAGAAATTGATTACAATTTGTATCATAGAGTTGGAAACAATGGAAAAGAAGATACTGCTTATTTTAAGGATTGAGTTCTGCCAAAATCTTTTTAAGCCTTTATGAACCGATTCGGGGTTTTAACCACCACAAAGAAAAAGGCTTTTGAAAGCAATGAGGGGAGAAATTTATGGTAACCTGTGTTGTCTCCTTTTCCCATGTTTTGTACCCTTTGATAGAAATTCTGAGTTATTTTGTTATCTGCAAAAGCTTTCAATATTGGCAAAACTAGGATTTTGTCATTTGTTAACTCTTTAATATTTGAGAGAAATGTTGCATGTATCGAATAACTCAAAATGATAAATTTAGTCATTCATTTGGTTTCCATGGTATCTTGTTTTATCATTATGTCTGTGATATTTTATAGGGATTCATCCCTATATGTAGAGAAAAATGGTGAAAAATGTATAGATTGTAGCTCTCTCTTTAACCCTTCCCTTTTTTTTTGTTAAAAAAAATGGAAGATATGTACAGTAACAACTTCAGTGAATATTAAAAATGTGGAAAAGGAAGACGTTGCTTCAAACTACTGGTGTTTTAAATCCCTTTACCAAAAAATCCCATGTTCTGATGACCCTTAGGATCAAGCCTTCTGAAAACAAAGTTGGAAAAGGAGAAAATGCTGGCAACCAGCATTTTCTACTTTTCTCACTATGTTTTATACTCTTTCAAAGTCAATTCCTATCATTTGAACCAGATTTTTGTTTTTCATTTGGAAATGCTTTAAGAATGGAGAAGTCTTAAGTTGTGTCCTAAAGAGTTAACTCTTCACCTCCTTAACACTTTACCAAACGACAAAATTTTGGACTAGATCAAATTGAAAGCATTTGCAGACGACAAAACAAATGTAGCTGAAATGATGATTTCTTCCTTGAATGTGGTAGAAAACATGGTGGGAAAAGGAGAAAATGCTGGTTACCAGCATTTTCTCCTTTTCCGACAATGTTTTCAAAGGGCTTCTTGCACTTGGTCGTTAAAACTTGGGATTGTGTGGTAAAGAGTTAGAAAAATTTGCAAGTAACATCTTATGAACATAAAAAACATCAACAATCAACATTACATGAATATGTGGAAAAAAAAGAAATTATTCCTGACGAGAAATTTCTGCTTGTGCCACAAATTTTACAAAAGAGATTGTATGCAAGATGAGAAATGTTGTCTGTTCCTGATAAATTGGCCATTGAAATTTCAAGATTAAAAACAAAATACAGTTTAAAAGCTTTGATTTTAATCATGACTCATGTATGTAACATTGATCAATCTGTTTTTGTTATATTTATAAATCAGTTTATCCTTTATAAAGTTCTTGGAAAAAAATGGGAAGAGTTATTGAGGAAAGTATGCACCAGTTATTTGCCCTTGTTTGGCTTGTTCATGAATCTCATGTATATTTTTGAGCCAGTAAAGGTGAATGAAAAAATTAAATGAAATAATGATACTATCATATCAGTGGTTTTATTTTGTCATTGTGCTCCATAGATAGTAGAATCTATTTTATGTAACAAATGAGCGGTTTAGCCTTTGCCCTGCTTAACTCTTTATCATATGACTAAATTTTAGGCTCATCCAAATTCAAAGCATTTGCAGACGACAAATTCAAGGTGGCCCATATGACAAAATTGGTTATTGATAGGTTAGAAAACATTCTGGGAAAAGGAGAGAAAATGCTTGTTACCAGCATTTTCTCCTTTTCCCACAATTTTTTCAAAACCCTTCTTCCACAGGGTTGTTAAAAGTCGGGATTGTTTGGTAAAGGGTTAACTCTTTACCAAACATCAAGACTTTAGACCTGTCCAAACTGAAAGCATTTGCAGCGGACAAATGTGACTTAAAACCAGAATATTTCACTTCAAAAGGGTAGAAAACATTGTGAGAAAAGGAGAAAATGCTTTTTAACCAACATTTTCTCCTTTTCCGGTAATGTTTTCTCGAGGCCTTTCCCTTTGGGTCGTTAAAACTTGGGCTTGTGTGGTAAAGGGTTAACTCTTTACTGTATGTCAATATTTAAGATCTGCAGATGACAAATTGAATGTGGTAACAATTATAAGACTTGTTTTTGAAAGGGTAAGAAAAAGTTATGGGAAAGGAGAAAATACTGGAGCCAGCATTTTTCTCTTTTTCCCACAAAGTTTTCTACGCTATCAAAATAAGTTGCAGTATTTTAGCCACATTTCATTTGTTATGTGCAAAAGCTTACAATTTGGAGAAGCCTAAAATTATGTTGCTTTATCAAGGGTTAAACAATCCCAAGAAAGACATTTTTTGAAAACATTGTTAGAGAAGGAGAGTGTGCCGGTATCCAGCATTTTCTTCTTTCACCTGCATGTTTTGTTTCATGTAGTGAGACTGCAAATGCTCTCAGATTTTGCAGTTTGGCAAAGTGTAAAGCAAGTTTTGATGTAAGAGAATGTAGTCTTAAAGAAATGCCATCAAAACTGGTCTTATAGGTTATCTGTCTTGCCTTGGTTTTGTTACTGACATTGAGAAAGGTAGTTAACTCTTTACCACACAGTCCTGAGTTTTAACAGCCCTAACAAATTAGGCGTTAGAAAACAAGGTGGGATAAGGAGAAAATGCTGGTAACCAGCATTTTCTCCTTTTCCCACTATGTTTTCTACCATATTACAAACAAGTTCTATCATTTGAGGTGCATATAAATTTTCGTCTGCAATATTAAAGCTTTGAATTTGGACAAGTCTGAAATTTTATCATATGGTGATGAGTTAAATAAGTATGGCTCTTTCCTTCAGTTGGCTTGACCAAACAACAATCTGTTAGATTTGGCCATATTGAAAGCATTTGCAGATGACAAATGTGACCAAAATGTTGACTTCTATCTTTGAAAGGGTAAAAAGCATTTTACAAATTAAATCTGACCCAGATGATGATTTCTATCTATGCATGGGTAGAAAACATGGGAAGAGGAGAAAATGCTGGTTACCAGCAATTTCTCCTTTCCCCATAATGTTTTCAAAAGACCTCTAATTCAGGGTTGTTAAAACACAAGATTGTGTGGTTAGGGTTATATAAAATTATTCTGAATATTGCTTTTCTGGAAAGTTGGAATCTTGATCATTCGATTACCTCTCTTGTGTAATTCATGAGAACTATATGCAATTATTTTTTATGCAATAAATAGACTAAAGATATTATTTTTCATGAATTATTGGGGCATTTTAAAACAGTCAACCTTTTTTAATTTGTCCTTTTGTTCTAGGCCAATTGAAAGTATGCCTAAAGCCTTGTGTTTGTCTTCATTTTAGGTTCATCTTCATGTTTATATCATATTTTGTACTTGTTATTTGTTAACTTTCTTATTGTGTACAGCTTATATTATGTATAGTGTACAGATACCTTACATATCATTTACATACTGAACCTTCACGCTGTATAGAACCCTATATGGGCTCAACCCATTATGTACATACAACTTCCATAGGTCATAGGTCATTCCATGGTGCATCTTACATACATAGTAAATTTTATATGAAATTAATGCAATGCAATGACATCAGATTATCAAAAGTCACTCTAGATACCCAGGAACCATGACTTGTCCCATATTTGTTAACCATTTACCAGATGAGCCCATGTTTTTTTAAAACCCTCAGGGGAAAGCTTTGAAAACATGGTTGAAAAGGGAGAAAATACTGGTATCTATCATTTTCTCCTTTGCCCAAAATGTTTGCTACAGTATCATATGTAGACACATTTAATTTGTCGGTTGCAATTGCTTGCAATCTTGACAGTTTAAATTTCTGTCCTTTGGAATTAAATCTTTACAAAATACAAAATTTTAGACTTGTCCATATTGAGAGCATGTTGCACACAACGAATTGAATGTTACTGAAATGATGGGATAAATTTTGAGTGGGAAGAGAACATTGTGGAAAAAATAGAAAATGCTGGTTTCTTCTTTTTCCTCAGTGTTTTAAATGGCCTTTTTCCGCAGGGTCATTAAAACACAGGATTGTTTGATAAAAGGGTGAAAGGCTGGTGCATTTGGCCCAAGTATCACATATCCATCTTGTGAAGAGGACTGGGAGTGTATCTTTGGTCCCTTCTTGTAAGATTAGAAATAAGTGGCATTGGGGAAATCAAGTAAGAGACTGTACACTTTACTCTGTATCAAACAGCAAAATTTTGGACTCGACCAAATTCAAAACATCTGCAGACAACAAATTAAGTGTAGCTAAAATGGTGTCATCGGCTTTTCAGTGGGTGGACCATATCGTTCGGAAATGGGGAAAATGCTGTTTACCAGCATTTTCTATTTTTTTTCCATAAAGTTTTCAAAAGCCATCCTCTTCAGGGTCGTTAAAATTTGTGATTGTTTGGTAAAGGGTTAAACTTATCTGATGTCAGAGCTATAAAAATTCACTGTAATATGCTACTTCAGCTTGATTGCTTTGTCTGTCTGTAGGTAGAAAGGCACCCAGTGGCTAGGAAATTGTTGGGTATAGCTCTTGTTTGTGCAGACCCAAAAAATCCTAGGTTTTCATGACCTCCAGAGATGAAAACATTGTTGAAAACAGAGAATTTTGGAATTCGTGAAAACAAAGGATTGTTTTGTTTTAACTCTTTACCGCATGAGAAAAATTTAGACTTGTCCAAATCGAAAATATCTGCAGATGACAATTTCAATTTAGATCTAAATATGGAATTAGTCTTTGAAAGAGTAGAAAACATTGTGAGAAAAGGAGAAAATGCTGGTTACCAGCATTTTCTCCTTTTTCATCAATATTTTCAAAAGGCTTCTACCTCAGGGTCGTTAAAACTTGGGGTCATGTGGTAAGGGGTTGAAACAGCCTGTGTTAAAGAACTGGCTAAAATATATCTGAGATAGGAATGGTTGTGACAGGGGCTCTTTTTGTAATACTACCTTCAAACCACTCTTTGGGGCCTGCTGTAAACCACTTTTGAAAACACTGACAGAGAGACATTGCTTTTGATAAGCAGTTTCTCCTTTTGCAGCATTGTTTTCCCTAATATTCATGATAACTTACTCAACTTAATTACTAAGCTGAGTTAATCATACCTA
This sequence comes from Hippopus hippopus, assembly GCA_946811185.2. NCBI lineage: Eukaryota > Metazoa > Mollusca > Bivalvia > Cardiida > Cardiidae > Hippopus > Hippopus hippopus. The sequence goes on along the minus strand of OX328101.1, from coordinate 51,174,260 downwards.
TTTTACAAGAATATTTTCAAAGTTTCAATTACAAATGTGTTTTAAGGGGTAATGAATAAAACTCTTTACCAGACAGTCTGGAATTTTAACGACCCTGAGGAAGATGGCTTTTGTAAACACTGGGGGAAAAGGAGAAAATGCTGGTAATCAGCATTTTCTCCATTTTCCACAATGTTTTCCACCCTTTCGAAGAGAAAGCTCAGTGTTTGAGCTCCATTTTATTTGCTGTTTGCAAGTGTTTAGGATATGGACAAGTTCAAATTTGTGGTTTGGTAAAGAGTTGACTAAATATGGTGATAGTTAACTTTGTGAGTATGTAAATATATGGCATATAGTTTTGTACAGAAATGCAGAAAAGAGATACACGCTTTTTGAAAAAAAGTGTTTGCTTTGTTTTTCAGAGACTGCAGTTGTAAATACAATGGCTAAACTAAAATAATATCCTTATAAATGAATAACATGAAAACAAAAATAAAACGCAATAAAAAACATTTAAAAAAAAATCTTCATAGTTACTTCTTGCTTATTTTCCCATTAACCCTTTACTACACAATGCCAACTTTTAACGATCCTGGGAAAGAAGCCTTTTGAAAACATTGTGGATAAAGGAGAAAATGCTGGTAACCAGCTTTTTCTCCTTTTCCCACAATGTTTTCTACCCTATCATTGCAAAATTGCATCATTTGAGCAACATTGAAATTGTCGTCTGCAAATGCTTTCAATTTGGACAAGGCTAAAATTTTGTCGTCTGGTAAAGGGATAAGTGTCTGTTGTCAGATACCAGCAACTTAACCATTTACCATACAATCTTGAGTTTATATAACCCTTAAGAAGAAAACTTTCGAAAAAAGGGTGGAAAAAGGAGAAAACGTTGGTAACCAGCATTTTCTCCTTATCTCATGTTTGCTACCCTTTCCAAAATTTACACATTCATTTTGTCGTCTTCAAATGCTTTCACTTTGGACAAGTCTGAAATTTTGTCGTTTGATAGAGAATAAACCGCCATGCAAATAGCCTTCTTTTACCAGATAGCAATGACGAAACTTCTAAATTAGGAATTATTCTTGAATTGTGTGGAAAGCATCGTGTGGGAAAAAGTGCAGTTTTTGTTTCAACCTTATACTTTTTTTCCACAATTATATGATTTGATTAGTCTTTGAAGGGGTAGAACACATCGTCGGAAAAGGAAAACATTCTGTTTACCACATCTTTGGAAAACAATTTACAATGAAAATTGCTTCACAGAGGTTTCATCAGCTCTTAAATTAACCTAAATGGCCTTTAACAGTCACTTCTATCTTTCCTTGCATCAACATAGTTATTGAATACCAACCCTTCTCTCTCTCTCGCCCCCATCTCTGGTGGAAGGGAAAGGACTCTTCTTCTCATGTGTTTTCAGAATTCATGAGTTTTCTCCCTTGAACCTTTATAAATTTGTCAGTGAATAATCTCTGCAAAATGGAAATTCGATCTATACTGAATCTTTTTCTTTTAATATATAGAAAAAAAGAAGTTGACAAGGTTTTCTCGAATATTTCAAATCAATAATTTAAAAACTGAAAAAAATATTAATTTTACACATCCGCTCCTAAAAAATAGATCTCGATCTCAATATCTGTGGGAAGTTGTCTAATGAACAACGAAAATACAACCCCAAAGGAAAAAAAAATTGGTAAAGTACATTTTTCCAGGGAGATGACTAAATACTTTGATAGGTTAACTATACATGATTAAAAAGAATGATAGGATACATAAATTTAACGACAAAATAACTACTGCATTCCACTTTGCAGACGAAAATAAAGTGGTGTTGTTTCATATTCGTCCGCCTTGACCATAATCGAGAATGGGGTTTTCTTGGGAAGTGTTGATATTTTATAGAGCTTATTTTTTGGTTGATTCTGATCCAAGTAGACTAGTTATCTGAAATGAAGTAATTAAGATGAAAGAAAGAACTAAATTGCCACCAAAAGACGATGGATCATGACATTGGAAAGGCTTCCAGCTTTAGGTTTCTGCTGAAATAATTTGAGTACCAGCCCGCGGGACGATTTGACAGTGCCGGAACGCAAGGTAAACACCACTAGATTGATTTAGGTGGAGCATTCATTTTCCTTTGCCAAGAATGATTTGACAGGTGATAATAATTCTTTCTTCCAGTACTAAAAGTGCCAAATTCGTTTGTATTTTCTAGTTAATTACAACTATTTATGGAGGTTTATGTGTAGCCCGTTCGTCCTCAAAATTTTTCGTTCAAACACATGCATACCTTTCGAAGTTGCAAGTATGCAATGAACTACTCCCGATTCAGGGTCTAGCTCCGATGTTATTTTTGTGGTTGTTTCTCCGCTAGACTCCCGCAGCAGCCTTCTTTAAAGGTATCTGGAATGAATACGATTTTACCTGCATCTTTTCAAACGGCTCTATGCGACAAAATTTCCAATGACAGCTAATAAAATGGGCACGGATTGTTAGATAAATGATTAATCTTTATTATCACACAAGCTGTGCTGCAAAATACCAATTAAATCAATGGAAATTTACATTTTTTCCCAACGTAAATAATAAATCCTGTGATCCAACGTAAATAAATCCTGTGAAATTTGTAAACAACTTACATGGCGACTTACGTTAAACAGAGATGCGCACTCAACGGAATTTGAATTTTGTACAGTCTGGTTCTCTAACCCTAACAATCGTTTTCGCACAAGGTGCTTTTGTCAACAGCGAAATTCGCAACTAAACCGTCCTGTAGCTTGTCAGAGATACTGCGATTTCTGCCGAGACATGCGCATTGATGATACCACCATGTTTTGATTTCTGGTGAAGTAGGTCAATGGTTATTTACGTTGAAAAGTACAGAATTGCACGAAGGTAAGATTTAGATATTAACTAACATAAGTTTTTTTGTAAAGATAAATCATTTATCTAACGATCCAAGCCCATTTTATTAGCTGTCATTGGAAATTTTGTCGCATAGAGCTGTTCGAAAAGATGCGGGTAAAATCGTATTGATTCCAGATACTTTTAATGAACGTTGCTCTGAAGGTCTGGTGAAGACCAGTAACAAAAATAGCATCGGAGCAGACCTTCAGACTGAAGGTAGCAATGAACTACTCCCGATTCGGGGTCTAGCTCCGATGTTATTTTTGTGATTGTTTCTCCGCTAGTGGAGAAACAATCACAAAAATAACATCGGAGCTAGACCCCGAATCGGGAGTAGCAATGAACGTCTTAGCCCCTGTTTTGCTCGTTATCATGTGTCGTTAATAAATGATTCATTACTTTAAGATTCCAATGAAAAGAGTTTACAGGTTTCACTTTGTAAAGTTGAAATAGCACTTGTAAGCAAAATTGAAGAGTTTATGCTCAGGATGCCCAACCTTCAGTCTGAAGGGTTGCTCCAATGTTATTTTTGTGGATGGGTCTCTGCAACTCTTCACAGCAGCCCTTCTTCAACAGTATCTGGAAATTTCAAAATCTTGTCCGTCATCATTCAGTCTGCTTAATATGTCTATGATGTTAATGTACTGCCTTTTTTTTCTGTAAATTGTATACTATTGTATGAAATATGCTTAAACCATACCAAAAAGGCACTCTCAATAACTTTAGGTATATTGGTATTATATCGTCTGTAATTTCATTGAAAATTTGGTTGATTTACAGGTAAAATGTCTTTTTTTATAATCATTTTAACTGAGTGAAAAAGAATATATGAAAATACAAATTACGTTTCCAACAGTCATAGTCTTACTGTTCTATAGATGAATAGACACCAGATCAAAGGATAAAATATTAGTTTAAAGACTGATCTTTGTCCTTAAAAAGGGCTGAGCCCCGGTTGCATTGTGGGTGGCTTACGAGACATGAGAACAAGGGGTCTCTGGTTCAAATCCCCGACGCAGTTAATTTCTTTCCAAGGATTGATGATAGACATTGTGACAGGATTCATTCCTCTCTCACTGCTGATCATTGTTAAAATGGTTGTAATATGGAAAAGCAGCCAGTGGCTTGGAAAGAATATTTTGCAAAGTACTGGTAACATAAACTTCAGGACAGCATGGATAGAGCCTAAGAAAGAAATATCTGTGTTTAGGGTTTTCCTACCCTACCTAGATAATGCTGCCGACCCTAAACTTTGTACACTACGTTGGGTGTGATTTCGGTACATGGTCAGAGTTCCCGATCAGGCAAAATTGTACGTGAAACACGTATAAGTGAAATAAAAAGTGTACAAAATGACAAACCTGTACGTAACATCATGCACAAAAAATACGGAGAAAGATCGAAAAAAAATAGAAGTTGGTTGCATAGAAAAACGTAAAAGCGATTTTCGGAAAATTTAAATAATCAGAAAAGTTTGGGATTTCCAGCTTTCTATTGTTAGAACATTTACATGCTCGGCGTACTCGGTCTTTATTGTTGTGATCAGTAATTGCAGACTGGGACTCGTTTGTTTCCCAAAAATATCCATAATTCAGCTGTCCTTTTGTTAACACAGTCTATGAAAAAGCGTTTTGTAGACGTCAACGTCTTTCGTCTGTAAACTAACATTGGGAATGGCTCAGAAACGCTGTACCTTGGAAGCTTTCGGATTTCAAAATTCGGGTTCCCGTAAGAAAGTCAGGCCAAATGAAACGACGGATTCTGAGGAGGATAATAGTGCCGCAGAAGAAAGCAAGGTTATTCAGAAACCAATAGCAAAAAAACTGTTCCAGAACAAATGGCTGTCCAAGTTCTCGTGGAGAAAGAGGCATTTAAGAAAATAATTTTGAGTTGTACTAGTTTTTTTGAATTTGTACCCCCATTTTTTTTCTTATACCCCCATTTTTCAATTGTAGGGGGTACAAAACTCCCAAATAAAAGTTTCAGTGGGAACACTGATGGTCCACGTAAAAAGTTTCTGGAAAAAAAATCTCTACCTACCCTACCTACAGCATCTCGGACCGAAACCCTAAACACAGATATTTTTTTGTTAGGCCTAGGTACACTGACCGATGCGTTATAAATGAATTAATGTTTAAAACCGTGTCAAACACCATACAACCTAAGAACACGTTAAGAACTGAAACACTTTAATGTAGGTTCTAGAATCTCTATGGGGCAACAATATTGATTTTCAATATTCATTAATAGGAACAGATAAACAGGTTAATCCTAAGAGCACCAAGCATAAGTTTTGTTCTGTATAAACAGTGTACATTAATTTCAGACTGCACAAGATGTACATTCAGATCTCTAGTCTGTATCATCTGTTGTGAGTTATTCATGTAAAGAACTAACATGAAATTGAGTAGTAATGAATTTTTTGCTGACTTAAAAAGTCCAGTTGATTCATTTAGCACTCTAAGGGTTGTTCTTTTTTTTAACTTTACCTTTACATAATATTATGGCAGTATACAGCATGTTGTCCTCAATGTCTTTTGTAGAATTATTGATTGAATAAGCCTGTGAAATATAAAAGTGATCATTCTTTAAGTGAAATCTTACGTGAATCAAATTACATTCCATACCAATCTTTCAGGCAACTGTAATGAACTAAGTTCTACATGCAAAACTAGCACTAGCTATGAACAAATATTTCCCTTTCATATAGTACTAAAAAGAGTTTAAAAGGTCTAGCTAATAGAGCATGTATCAAGATTTTTTTACATTGGTTTCTTAGGTGTTTTATGGCTGTTACTGAGTTATATGACAGCCAGTCCACCTATCGTAGCTTTCCTGGAGTTTTTTTTACAAGTATTATGTACAAAATTCTTTCCAAGCCATTGGGCTTCCAACAGTACCAAAACAGTGTTCAGTGATGAGAGAGGAATGAGCACTGTTGAACTCTCAACAATCTTCAGATAGAATTTAGATGAGCTAGGAATTGAACCAGTGAAAATGACATCAGATAGAAATTGTGTGATATTGTTTATGTGTAAGTGAGCCAATATAGCTTTACCCTTAATTTATGGAATCATTAACAGAGCAGATTATTGAATATTAAAACCATGCACTGTTACAATCATGCATCTTAACTCCCTATTGATTAATAGGTGAGAAACATATCAGTAAACCTTGCATGGAAAATTCATCTTTGTTCACTGGATCAGTGTATTTAAGTATAAATTGCAAACTGTGCAAAACAGTTGAAGTAATGATATTTTTGCACTTGATTTTCACCTGTCTTGGGCAGCATGGATAGCTTTGTAGATGAGGAAGGTCACATGATAGACCAGCTGTTCCTTAGCTGTGACATCAATAAGACAGGGCTGGTTGATGTGAAATGTGTTGTTGATTTCCTGAAGAAGGAATGTAACAAATCCAAATCTGTAAGTTTTACATTATTTTATACATCTTTCCCTGCTTTTAAGTGGTGTTAATTTCTGGGGTGGTCAGACAAACTGTTAAACCTTTACCAAACCTTTACCAAACACTCCAAAGTTTTAATGATAAGGAAAAGGGCTATTATAAACATCATGGGAAAAGGAGAAAATGCTGGTAAACAGCATTTTATCCTTTCCCCTGAATGTTTTAACTCTTCTAAAGATAAACACAATCAATTGAGACACATCTGATTGGTTGTAAGTTCCTTCATTTTGGACTCGTCTAAAATTTTCTTGTCCGTTTCACCAGTATTTAACTTTGAAAGTGAAGTAATTCAGTGCAGTTTGACCTGGATATTAACAGTCCAAAATTTGTTGGACAGTTGCTCTTAGTGTTAGTTAAACTCATCTGTAGGTCATGTTTTTTCTATTTTAGAATGAGCCAGATCTTGTTGAATTAGCAAACATTTTAAAGTCTCACAGTGATGATGGTTTTGTGAACATTATTAGCTTCAGAAAGGCTCTTAAGCAATGGATATCTGCCATCAGGAAGAGAAGGTATCTATGTGCTTGTATTGTCATCAGTTAACCCATAGAGTGCCAAGTAAACCTATCACACATTTTCATCCAAGAAATACTACCGAAATAACTTCAGTTTCGTGACTGCTTTTCTCTACAGTGTTTCATCTAAGTGAACAGTGTAAAATCAAAGATTTGGCTGCACATTTTGAGCAGTCTGGTCTTGATCTACACCGGTGGCACAGAAAAATATAGTTGTGAAAGGCATTTTAAGGGTTGATATTCGTATGAAATTTATTTTTCCACGTAACTCATTGTTACACAAGAAATCTTTCATTATCAAAACTTCATCTATGAAAAGATTGAAAGCCCAAAATTATTTGCTCAAAATGTGGTTAAACCATGTAAATCTGCTAACTGTATTTCTTATCATCTCAAATTTTCAATATTGGGACTCCACTCTTCAATTTTGTTTGCAGAAGCACTTGAAAGTTTGTTTCATCAAAATCATAAATGCATATAAAATGACGCATTTTCTTCTTTTATTATGCTGGTACTTTTTAAAACATTGTGTAAAAAGGAAAAATTGCTTATGTTTGCCATTCAGCTTTCTCAGTTGTTTTGACTTGTCTTACTGATTTCACTTTTTGATAACAACATTTCATTTACATATTTTTATTGAGGTGGAATTGTCAATGGATAAGAGGTAATACTTCAAAACATACATTGATATAACTTGTTTTCTCCCTTTGGAGTTTAAAGGTGGTCCTTCAGATTTTGGGACGAAAATTTTACAAAAATACACAAAAATCATCCTTGTACTCCCAAAGCCTTTTAATTTTCATTCATAAAACCCCAGTAGTCAAAAACCATCCGACAACAAGAGAAATTAGAGATTTACTATGGCCCAGGTCGACACCGACGGGAAACACGGTCTATTTTTAGATGAGCAACTCGCTTATTTACATACCGGAAATACACAAACGAAGCTTCAAACATAGCGTCCGAAGAAGACATTATGGAAAATAATTACATGTTTGTTATGTTATGGAATTTAAGCGTCATTAGTCACGTGCCAGTCACATGACATTCCCACAATGCTTTTTTGATTTCTGGAGCGAAATCTAAAAATACCTTAAGAGGCTACGTAGCCTTTTAAGGGAACACCATCAAAAAAAATTTTTTTGTAATTTTATGATTTTTAATTATTGATGATTTGTATTGTTTTTTCATATAAATTTCAGTGATATATATATTTTTTAATTTGGTGAGATGTGAAAAATCTAAATACCCACCTTTAATGCGGTTTTAACAGCTTAGGTTATATCGCGGTGGTCAGTGCACCTGGCTTTCTCACACCAGTACTGACACAACTTTATTTCCAAGCACTGACTGCTTTTGTCACATGCATCAGAGGTGAGAGGCGAAAATCACTGGAAAGAAAGTTTGCCTCGACCAGGTATGGAACTTGCAATCATCAGGTCACGAGTCAGATCCACTAAGGGCGGGCAGGCTTCTTGTTGTCTCCTTAGATTAATTTTTTGGAGACAACTTGAAAATATCATAATTAACCCTTTACCAAACAAGAAAATTTAAGACCAACCATTCTGGAAGGACTTGGGAGCATACCAGTCAAATGCAGCATAAAGGAAGGGATTTGTCTTTGAAATGGTAGGAAACAGTGTCCAAAAAAGATAAAAGGCCAGTTATCAGCAATTTCTCCTTTTCCAACAATGTAATAATCCTTTACCCCACAATCTCAACTTTAACCAAACCTGAAAGGGAAGGCTTTTGAAAACATTGTTGGAAAAGGAGAAAATGCTGGTAACCAGCATTTTCTCCTTTTCTCACAATGTTTTCTACTCTATCTAAGCCAGAAGTCATCATTTTAGCAACATTAAATTTGTCGTCTGCAAATGCTTTCGAATTGGCCCACTCCAGGATTTTGTTGTTTGGTAAAGGGTTAAAAAAAAACTTTCCTCCTCAAGGTCGTTAAAACTCAGTATTGTTTGCTAAAGGGTTAAACCAGCTTAATATGGAAAGATAACACAGAATATTGTAAAAATACCGTGGCAAGAAGGGAAATTGCTTCTTATGTGCAATTTCTCATATTGCCACCAGGCTTTCAAAAAAGGTCTTGCCCCAAAATGAAAAAAAGTGGTCTTCATGTTTTAATGTGGTAGCAGTTTACTTCTATTGTTTTCAAACAGTTTTAGGTTACTTCTACTCATGCATTTTCACACATGTATTTATCCCTTACGACACTCCATTGTTGAAGACCCATCCAAAACTTTTTTTGGGATGGAAACAGGAATGCACTTTTGTTGAGTGACATGCGAAAAAGAAAGGACAAGGAGCAGTTGCTTGTAAAAAGTACTTGATCCTTTTTCTTTATTGTTTTCAAACATTAGCAATGCAGGGACATAGTGCATGTACATATGTGATAATTGGTGAATTTACATTGCATAATTAAAGTATATTAAATGACACTACTTTAATGATTGGCATAGTTTTTCTGAATATTTTCGCTTGTTATTTGTCTTAAAGAATAATTGCTATGGAAGATGTAAATTTTTAAATGTTTGAATAGTCATGCAATAATTAAATGTTTTGACTATTAAGTTACAAATACTAAAGGTATACAATATATGTTGAGAAGATTAAACATTATGTGGTACTTATTTGCTCATTGATAGTATGAAATGGTGAATTTGTCATTTAATTGACCCTTTACCACACCATACTCACTTTTAATGACCCTGGGAAAGAAACCTTCTGAAAACATTATGGGAAAAGGAAAAAGTGCTGGAAACCAGCATTTTCTTCTTTTCCCACAAATGTTTTCTATCATATAAAAGAAAAATTGCACCATTATAACCACATTGAAATTGTCGCTTGCAAATGCTTGCACTTTGGACAAGTCTAAAATTTGTTGTCTGGTAAAGGGTTGACCCCTAGCTCTATGGCTCAGTGGTCAAAGTATAGAATTAGTGACATATATGAATGAGTTGAATTGTCACCACGTCGTGACTGAAATACTTTTGAAACCAGAGTAAAACAGTGTTTTAACAAAGCTCTTAACCTTTGAAATGCTGAGCACAATTTTATCTTTTTGAGAAATAATGCTCAGGCGTAATGAATTTAAAGTCAGACCCAGGATTCACACCTATTTGTATTTTGTAAGGCATTCAAGCTAATATAATCTTGGAATTGCAGTCTCAAAAGTTTTTTTATTATTGGAAATGCTTCTTTCATTCACTGCCTTCAGTGTAATTTTCAGTGAAAGCACCAGCTTCCTGGGATCCGTTAGTGAACCTGATTTGCTGAACATGACAAATAACTCAACAGGTACTTTACCCATTATTTTAGAGTGTGTTATCAACTTACTGCACTCATTATATGTGAAAATATTAAAGTTCCAGAAGGAGTTGCTTGTTATATGTAATTTTGGCTTTTTCCAAGAGAGATTTAATACTGGTCTATAGCAAGAAGGAAAAAGCTGTCTGCAGGAGGTAATGAGTTAAAATAGTTGGTATTGTTGGAAATAGCCTGGCCAGGTAGCTCAGTGGTTAGTGTACCTGACTTGGTGGTTGAGGGTTTGATACCCGGTTGCAGCAAGCTTTCTTTCTGGCGATTTTTTGCTTCTCACCTCTGATGCATGAGAGAAAAACAATCAATGGCTTTGAAAGAAAGTTGTGTCAGTACTGGAGTGAGAAAGCCACGAAACACATGTGTAAGTGCACTAGCTGCCATGATTAGACCTAAACTGTTGTAACGGCATTACACTCCAATAGAAACAAACAAATTAATGGAAATAATTACTGGTACAAATCTTTGTTATTGTTGATTTTTTGTCTCTTTAATGAATGTTGTTTTATGCTGCTTGTGATAAATAGGCTAAAAAATCTTTTCATTATAATCTATTTTATCTATTCTATGGCGTTATTTCAGATTTGTCTGTTTGCATAGAGACCTCAGCCTCACATGATGATTCCATATTCAGGCATTCACAGTGAGTGATAGGACACCTTTTTTGTTTTAAATCATTGTCAGGGATTCTTATCCACAGTTTTAGCTCAGCTTGAGGTATTGTCATAGCCCTGTGATTGTCTGCATCGTTGTTGTGCAAGAACTTTGACATTTTAGAATATCTCTATTATTACTGAAGATATTTACTTCAAATTTGGAATAGTGGTTCACTATCAAAAGGGGAAACCATACCGTAGGAATATATAACAATCAAAATATTTTTGACACAGTAATGCTCCTTTTTCAAAATGGAATTTTCACTGAAAATCAATCTATTTCTAAAAGCAACTGCAGCCGAGCATTGGTACCTACATGCCATGCTTTTGTTCATAACTTGATTATGGAATTAGATAAAACATCATTTTGTATGGTAGCATCTTTTCCATGTGTGTATGCCTTGGTTTGAGTGATGTCTTCCCTTTACCAAACAATCAAGTTGGAGAAGCCTCAACCCTTAACCAAACAAACAAATTTTTGATTTCTTGGAATAGAAAGTTTTGCATAAGACAGAATGAATTTGGTTCAAAAATTAAAATTTGAATTTGATAGAGTAGAAAACAATGTGGAAAAGGGAGAAAATGCAGCAGCATTTTCTCCTTTTCCAGCAATGTTTTAAAAACCTTTCTTTCTTTGGGTTGTTAAAACTTGGAAATGTGTGGTAAAGGGTTTAATTTTGTCATCAAGTAAACGCCTTAAGGCAAGCAGATGTACTTACATGATCAGGGATGATCTGAGCTTTAGAAGTTAAGTGTTAATCCTTTACTAAACAGTTGCAAGTTTTAACAGTCCTAGAAAACATAGTAGAAAACAAGAGAACACACTGGTAACCAGCATTTTCTCTTTTGCCAACAATGTCTGTAACCTCGTCAAAGAAGAACACTATCAATTTGGACACATTTTGTAAATAATCTACAAACATTGTCAAAAAAGGGACACATCTAAGATTTTGTTGTCAAGGTCAGAAAATATAACTCAAAATTTTGAGTTGGATTCCAAACTTGGTCAAAGTTTGGCTTGAGGACTGATGAAAGTCATTGTGACAGGATTATAGCTCACAATCTGTTATGATGGAAAGCAACAACTGACTTGGAAAATGTTATGGATAATACTGGTAAGAGACACTCGCTAATTTTTGAGAACTCTACTTCTAAAAGTCAGGAATCAGCAGTATACAAAATCAATTAATAAAACGCATGTTTTTGTGTAATCTATAATTAATTCCGTCTGAAATTTGTAATGGATCCTCCCTGTCAGAAGTAATTATGTACTTTTCCCACAATGCTTTACAGGCTATAACACCTTTTCCTTTTCATCATATACATGTACATGCGTTTCTGTTTTGTGTGCCCGGCTGGGTAACTCAGTGGTTCCCATATCTGACTTGTGACCTAGTGGTTGTGGGTGTGATACCCAGTTGCAATAAACTTTATTTGCGGTAGTTTTTCGCCTCTTACCTCTGATGCATGTTAGAAAAGAATTCATTGGTTTGGAAAGTTGTGTCGGTACTGGTGTGACAAAGCCAAGAAACATGTGCATAGGTGCACTGAATGCCGTGATATGACCTAAAGTGTTAAAATGGCTTTAAACCCAAATACAAACAAACAAGCTCTTTTGTGTTCTGGTCAGGGATATGTCTTGGTGAGACTAAATAGAATATTAAAAGAGAATTTCAGTGAGACTTAATAGAGAATAAACATTTTGTTAATGATTGCAATTTCTATATTTTCCTGTCATTTTTTTCAAGAGATGTTGCAGAGTTACTCAATGACTTGAAGTTTCAGAACAGAAAATTGTGTGATGAAAATGAAAAGCTACAATTCCAGCTTGAGGCACAAGAAGAAACAGTTTCATCCCTTTCCAGAGAACTGCAAGATAAGATAAAAGATGAGGAACAAATGAAGAAAAGAATTGAAAGGTATTGAATGCAGTATATTATGCTAATCACTTTTAATCATATCTTTGACCTTATTGGGCTGCACTATACTCTATCAATTTTAGTTTTGATGTTGAACAACCATTTTGAATTCAGTCTTACACAACTGTTTACCTGACAACAAAATTCTAGACTTGTTCAACTTTACCCTTAACAACACAATTAACGACCCTATAGGAGAAAGCTTTTGAAAACATTGTGGGAAAAGGAGAAAAGGCTGGTAACCAGCATTTTCTCTTTTTCCCACAATCTTTTCGGTCCTATCAAAAAATTAACTGTTTTACTGATTTTGATTGTCATCTGCAGATGTTTCAATTTGGATGACTCTAAACTTTGACAAATAGGAAAGGGTTAAAGCATTGGGACAGGAAAAATTGAATGTGGTTCAAATGATAAGGTTTGTATGCAAAACAGGAAAACATCGTTTGAAAATGAGAAAAAGCTGGTAAGCAGCAGTTTTCTCCTTTTCTCTCAAAATTGGCAAAAGCCTTCTACCTCAGGGTTGATAGGTCATGAAATTGTTGGTAAAGGGTTAACCCTTTACCAAACAATCCCTGGTTTTTACGACCCAGAGGAAGAAGCCTTCTGAAAACATTGTGGGAAAAGGAGAAAATGCTGGTAACCAGCATTTTCTCCTTTTCTCACAATGTTTTCAACTCTTCTAAAGTCAAGTTTCAATTCTGTAGTCATGTTTATTTTGTCGTCTGCAAATGCTTTCAATTTGGACAAGTCTAAAATTTTGTCGTTTGATAAAGAGTTAAGGAAGAGGTTAAGACATTGAAATTATACTTCAGCGGCTATGGGTTTGACCCCTGCAAGTCGCACTGTCTGTGTGGTAGTGTACTTTGGCACTGCTTGACAGAGCCTCATCCTGAAATTGATAAAACCCTGGAAAGAGGCAAATGAGTTATTGTTGTAAACTCTAATCCTGTTCAAGGTAGTGTAAAGTATCATCCAAATGTAGCTTTGATTCTTTTCAGTCTACAAGATCAAGTAAATATGGGACAGATGGTTATGGAAGAAAATGAGGTTCTAAAGAGCAAGCTAGATGAGCTTCAGGAAATCAAGAAAGACCTTGATATAAAGGTTAACAGCCTTATTAAAGAAAACGCATTATTGGACAAACAGGCGTGGACATTTGAAAATAAGGTAAAGATTTAATTAATTCTATGACAGATGACATAATCTTGGATTCTTCCAAATTAAATGCACTTGCAGACAACAAATTAGATGTGTCTTAAATGATGGGATTTTTATGTGCAAGGATGGAAAACATAGGAAAAGTAGATAGTGCTGGTTAATACAAGAAAATGCCGGTTACGGGCAATTTTTGAAGTCGCAACAATGTTTACCAAATCCTTTTTGCTTTAGGAATTTGGAAATTTGGATTGTTTGATAAAGAATTAATTAAGTAAAATGCTCCATTTTGTGTGAATGATTTATTTAAAGTGCGTTTGTTAACTTTAATCCTTAGGCTGTGAAGCGCAAGTCATGGACCTTTTGCAGATAATGTAGATCAGTATCAGACTGCACAGAACGTGCAGTCTGCTCTTTCATCTACACTGATCAGGAGATATCTTTTCCCCAAAAATATGTTTTAAATAGTACAATTTGGGTTTTTACTTTCAGTTTGAAAGTTTCATTTCACTTACTTAGCTTGATAAAGGTCAAAATAGATTTGTAAGTGTCTATTGCCAAGCAAAGCTTAAGTTGCTTTTGCCTTCATAGTAGATTACTGTCAGATGCTTATGAAGTATGGTTTTTGATCCACACAGCCTGAAAGTTTTGCAAGATTATATTGCCAAACCAGCCTTTTAATTTCAACATCTAAGTATTTTTATTGACACAAGTTGAAATATATAAAAATGGCACTTGGAAACATTGTGGGAATAGGAGAAAATGCTGTTTACCCATTTAAGGTCAAATCCCATTTAGTTGGTCATCTGTATGCTCTTTCAACTGTTTATGGCAAAAATTTTGTCATTTGGCAGAGAGTTAATACTTAAAGTCCCTTTCATGACTGTAGTTGCCTTTGTGGCCAGTGAAGATCAAGATCAGATTGTATAAAATATTCAGTCTGATCTTTGATTTATACTGTCCACTTTACTGAAGCTTTTTAGAAAAAAACAACTGTGAAGTTGCCATTATTTGGGTATTATATTTCCATTGAAAATGTCTGTTGGGTTTATTTGGTGCTTTAAGGGTTAAGAGTTATTGTTTAGACAGTTTCAGAATTCAACACTGGGATATATGTACATCACTCCCTACTTGACCCTTTTCTGAAAGTGTGCCATATTGACATATTCCCATATTTTTCCTCTTTAGAATAAATGTTAACTCTTACGATGAAGTGTGCTTGAAAAAGTAAGGTGTGTTTTGTGTTGTACTTGTCAATTTAAATGAACATGACTGTGTTAGGGTTGCTTGTGAAATATCCTGTTTTTTAATGACCCAGAGGAAGAAGCCTTTTGAAAACATTTAGGAAATGGAGAAAATGCTCGTAACCAACATTTTCTCCATTTCCCGAAATGTGTACTATCCTTTCAAAGACAAATCTGATTGTTTGTTCCACATTTTGATTTGTGGCTCTGACGTTGTGTAAAAAAACTGTGATAAGAAAAATACTACAACCAGTTGGTTGTAAGTCAGCTACAATTATGAATACTAAAAGATACTGCATTTATGATTTATTCTTTAATTCTTATATCATGGAAGCTACATAACAAACACTATAGCAAGAAATGAATGATTGGTGTTAATCGTATAAGGTGTTGTGAAAAAAAATCTGACAAAAAAAAAGAATTTTCTTTAATTTGAAATAGTGGCAGAAGTCAATGTCAGAAGTGGATATTCTGAAGAAAGACATGCAGGATTTGCAGTGCACCTATTTGGAAGAAAAGGTATGTATGTGTACTTTTACTTTGTATTTTATCAAAGATTGCATATTGAATCTGTATTGTTGTTTTAACTTAGAATGAGGTTTGGCTGTAGTGGCAAAAGATTCTTGTAAAACTTGGAAGAAAATTATTTATATCAGTAACCATATATGGAAATGGAGAATATTGTGAAGGAAGAGGAGCCTTTTCATCTCAAAATTTTACATATTTTACATTTTTAGCTACATGATAAAGTCTGCACTTTTGCATAGGTTATTTGCAGAAAAAAAAGTCTATTGAAACTTCCACATTTATACTGTAAATGATGGAGTAAGAAGTTATATCTGAAAAATAACACAGAAATGAAATCCATGACTTTGTTTGGTCATGTAAATAAGTATCTGAGTATAAAGTTGGTCTTTGCAGATTTATATAGTGAATCAAATTTGGTGAATCTACTGCTGATATTTGCTAAAGTATAATCATACATATTCCTGTCAGTATGTTGCTTTTTTAACCCTTTACCAGAACAATCCCGAGCCTTATTTACCCTGACAGAGAAGATTTTGAAAATCTGGTGTGAAAAGGACAAAATGCTGGTCCCCAAAGGCTTTTTTGTTATGATTGTTCAGTTAAGCACCTATATTTTTAAACATCTTAAATATAGTTTATAACTCTTTACCAAACAACAAACTTTTGACTGTACCAAATTGAAAGCATTTGCACAAGACAAATTCAGTGTAGCTACAAAGATGAAATCTGTTTTTGGTTGGGTAGAAAACATTGTGGGTAAAGGAGAGAATGCTGGTTACCTGCATTTTCTCCTTTTCCAACAATGTTTTCAAAAGCCTTATTTCTCAGGGTGTTAGAATGCAGGATTGTGTGGAAAAAAGGGTTAACTTGAAGTTGAGAATTATTGATGTATGTGGATATTTTACTTCTTTATCTCACAAGATGACTATATTGTTCTTTTTGGGTGTATGATATAATCAACAGTTACTAATGTATAAATTCTTATTACATTTTGAAAACATTATATAAAACAGTGTTAGAAAGATGTTATAAAATCAGGGTTTCCTGTCTTTACAGGTAATGCTGAATCAGGCACAGCAGCCAAAGTCAACGAGAGAGGAGAAGATTGAAGAGGTAAGCATATTGTATACAAATAAATACCATTAATAACTTTTATGCTCCTGAAGGAGACAACTTTTGAAAATGGTGTTGGAAAAGGAGAAATTGCTTGTCAAAAAGAATTGAGTATTTTACGCATAACAATGTTGTATGGAAAATGAGTTCATGACATACATGATACCAGTAAATCTTCACTATAGTACACATTTTTACTCTTTTCCATAACAATAGCATTAGCAGAAAACACATTAAATGTGGCTTGAATGATTTCTGTCTTTGGAAAGGTAAAGACAATACCCTTCTTGTCAGCATTTTCCTCATGTCTTAAAATGATTTCAGATGCTGTTTTTTTCTCTTAGGGTGGTAGAAATCTAGGATTTTTTTTTTTGTAAAGGGTTATATATATTTTGACCCATTATTATAGCCAATAGACATGGTTTTCAGAGTCACTATTTCCTCAAATTTGCCACATGTTTTAAAGATGCCCCTGCACCAAGATTTTAGTTACATATGGGTGATATTCTTTACTTGTTATCCTTCTCTGAATTTTGTTGGGGGAGGGGTGTTTGGTAGGGGATATAGTTTTTGCGTTGTCTGTCCGACCTTCCATCTGTCTGTTTTTTATGATATTCTTCTGATATGATTTTTTTTCTTTTTTGATCTGACGCGATGTCATGGAAAAAGAGAAATATTTCCATTGTGGCCAAATATCTTTGTAACTACTGGACAAAGTTTTATGAATCTTCATATTTATATTGTGTATCATAAGCCACAGACATTCATTATTTGTTTTTATTCAGTGAAATGCCATGTCTTGGAAAAAGGGGACTTAATATATAATTTCATGATAGACCAATAACCGTCTGTTTGTCCGCAGATCTGGACAGATATCTTCTAAAATCCGTAACGAAAATTGATGCAACTTCATACATGTGTTCCTTATGATAGTCTTCCGATACAAAATTTTTGAAAAATTATATTTATAGTATTTTTCATAAGCCATAGACATTCATTATTTTTCATTTAATGAAATGCCATGTTATGGAAAAGGGGGAATTAATGTATAATTTCACGATGGACCAATAGCAATAAGGCCACATGTATATGCAGAACACATACCTGGTACATGTTTCTATCAAAAAAAGGTGTTTTTCAGCAGGGGATATCATTTCAACAAAATAACTTGTTAGCCAAGGCCTGATAGCACTGTCAGTACAGCACAGCTGCTCAGGGCTTGTAATTCAAACATTTTGAGTTCAAATCCCTGCTCTACCAAACTTCACAAGGACCAGTGATAGTCACTGTGGCATGTTTACTTCTTCTCTCTCCACTCATATTGTTTTGACTTAATATATGTGTGAAAGCAGCACAGAGCTTTGAATGAGAACAGGCTTTATGTTGCACTGGTAAAACCAAGAAAGGATGGATAAGTGCACTGGCATTGTCAGTATAGCTGAATAACCGTCGAAAATGGTAAGTCATTGAACATTGAAAATTACTGTCTTTATGAGGGGTGATCAAACAGAATGCTGAAATGACCCATAACATTTTGTTAAACAGACTTTTTACAAAGACACTATTACATTTCTCAAAGTAAACTTCCCCTGATTCAGTGTGCTTCCTCAAGCTGGATTCCCTTTTATCTAACTCATGCACAAGCTTTGTCATGGGATATACTTGTTAGTGACCTGCTAATCGCTTGGTTGAGTTCTTCCCAGCTTTCGTAACATGCTGCATGAAAAATATCCTTCAAAGTTGGAAACAGCCAGAAATTACATGGGGCCCCTAAAAAAATCTTGGCTATAAGGCAGGAATGGCAATGTTTCTGTGTTGCAATTGAGCAGACTGTCAAGTTTAGCCTTATGTACTGGTTCATCATCTTGGTGCACAATATTCCCCCTCCCATGAGATCAGGTTATTTTTTGAAGAATAGCCTTCTTTAGATTGGATTTTATAACCTGGGCATAGTATTTGCCATAGACTGTTGTAGCCTCTGGAACTATATGATTTGAAGTAATACCATGCCAACTGAAGAACATAATACACATTACCTTACCAGTGGATTTAGAAGTAAGCCCTTTTTTGGCTGAAGAAGAACTTGTGTGCTTCCATACCTTACTATGTTGTTTACCCTCAGGCTTATAAAAGTGCACCCAAGTTTCATCACATGTAACAATTCTTTAAAAGAAATTAGGACCCTCTGAAATAAAGTAACCATGAATTTCACACCATTAAGATAACAGCAAATAATAAAGATTTGAGGAAGTAATGGAGTACACGTCATTCTTAATACTCTCTATAATGACATTTAGCTCGGAAATAAAGCAACTAAGAATTTCACACCATAAAGATAACAGCATATGAGAAAGATTTGAGCCAGTTAGGGAGTATAACTCATTCTTAATACTGGCTGTAATGACAGTGAGCTCCCTTTATATTCTCTCAAAACTTCTTGTGCTAGATAGTAGATCTTCTAGAATTGTATTTTACATGACACGTGACAGGGAAAATGCAGGCTAAAAAAATCTAATCTGATGACAACATCCTTATCTAGTAGGATGATTTAAAAGTAACAAAATAAAGATATTGGTTTATTTTAACCCTTAGCCAGCTAATATTTTCTCAAAGTTTAAAAAATCCAGACATTGCATTGTCAAGGCTGGTTTAAGCATGTAAATCTTACAAAAACTACAAAAATACCTAAAAATGACTCCTGCATACTAGGAGTTTAAGATAGATGAAATCCAATAAATTATGTTAATTACTTTAAACCTTTCTGTTTATTGTGGTATTGAGTTTCAAGATAATTATGTACATTGAAGTGTGGTCAGCTGTATGTGGTTTATTAACTAAGTTTATGAGTACATAAATTTTATCCAAACTTTTTGGGATAGAGGATATGGTTAAACATTTTACAGAGGTATTCTTTTTGCTCTGTTTGATCAGTATTTGCTTGCATTTTTTCCTGACCGTTTAATTTTATGTTAAATGTTTTAGGCTAAAGTTTCAATCAATGAGCCTTTCTGACTGCGATTAACATTTCTGATACCCTTTGGGTACAAATATACATGTCTTTCCTTCTACATTTGAGAGTTTTCAAAAACACTTGTCATTATTTTGTCCTCATTAAATACTTTAATGCTTAAGCTTTTTTAGACTGATACGAATAACTGATAGGGCAGACATGTGACTTGGGAAATTATAATATGCTGGTTACCTACATTTGCTCCTTTTTCTCACATTATTTTTTGTTTTTCTTTCTCAGGGTTGTGGGAATGTTGGTAAAGGATTAAAAGAGGGCATGCTTCAGCCGTATATTTAGTTTCTTAGCACATTTTTCATACTGTGAATTACAAACACAATTTTCTCATCACTAGCCAAATATATTCTTCTTTGTAATAAAATGTATGCTGAGGTCGAAAGGTCAGTCAATAATGTATAGGACTTGAACCCAGAGGGTCATTGGTTTGAATCACCTGCTTGGCCAATTTCTTTTGGAGGATTGATGATGGTAATTGGGACAGGATTCATCCACTGCTGATCATTGTTCTGATGTTTACTTTGGAAAGTAGCCAGGGGCTTGTAAAAAATATATTGTACAAAGTACTTTTAAAAGAAACTACAGGAAAGCATTGAAAGGCTGGCTGCTGCAATATTCAGTTAATATAACTGAAATAAAGTTGAAAATTGTGTTTAATACCATCCAAACAAACAAACAGATTCAAATGAAATGTAAACCCTGATAGTACAAAATATATGAAAAGGGGATACATTCATTCGAAAAATACCAATGTACATTGTATTGTTTTGACCACCATATTTTACAAAGTACGAGGGCTGTTCGATATGTAATGTGTATTGTACCACAGCGCGATAACGCTTTGCACGATTTCGTGGATGATGATATGCTTGAATAGCTCTATTCAATACCTTTCCAACGGTATAAACACGAGCCTTCAGCTCCACATAGTTTTAAACTTATAGTCATTTCAGTAGAGCTAGTCGTTGACCACTGTTGTAAAAATGGTTGGGAAACGGATTAAGAATATTGAAGAAATTAGAACTTATATAAAAGTTCGCACAAAACTCGGTCCTTTGGTAATGCAGATTTTTACTGAATTGGGGGAAGTTTATGGGTCTGATAAGGTATCTTATGAGACAGTTCGTAGTTGGAGAAAGAAATTTCTGACTGGCACAGAGTCCGTCAAAGATGCAGCAAAATCTGGCCGACCTGTGACTTTAACAGGCAAGGCAAATGTCTCAAAAGTCAGGGAAATAATTGAAAGTGATGGCAGATACATGATTTGTGATATTGCCAACGCTGTTGGCATATCGCTATCGCGGGTGTATTTCATTTTGAAGCGTATTTTGAAAGTATGAAAGATTTCTGCCAGATGGATACCGCATATATTGACAGATGACTAAAAACAGGTACGAGTACAAACCGCTAAGCAATTGCTCAAAATTTTTCCCAAATTCAATCAAAGGCAATTTGCAAACATTGTTACTGGTGACAAAACATGGGTTCACTATTTAGAACCAGTAAGAAAAATTGGAAACAAAATATGGCTAACTAAACATGGTAGAAGGCCTGTAGTTGCCAAAAGAAGCACAAGCACAAAGAAGGTTCTTTATTGCATATTCTTCTCATGTGATGGTATAGCTGTACACATTCCGGTGCCGAAGGGCAAAAGTGTTACAGGTCGGTATTACCGAGATGTTATACTAAAAAAGGTCAAGAAATATTATCTTAAACGACACCCTGTGTCAGGATTTAGGCATGTTCGTCTACTTCATGATAATGCTCCATCACATACATCTGAGCTTGTGAAGCAATTTTTGAAGTCGGAGAAGGTTACACCCACACCCACCATACTCTCCAGATCTAGCCCCAATGCGACTTTTTCCTTTTTCCAAAACTTAAAAAGTTCTTATCTGGTCGTCGTTACAAGTCCCGACAAGCCCTTGGCTCAGCCATCAGTCAGTGCCTCAGAGGTCTACCTAAATCAGCGTACCGTGACGCATTTCAGAAATGGATTCAGAGATTGCAATTATGTATTTCAAACCGCGGAGAATACTTTGAAGGGATGTAATTTTCATTTCACTATTTGAGTCGAATGCTTTTGAGATATTGTACAATACACAATACATATCGAACAACCCTTGTATAGATTCAGATTCAAATTGCACATTCCATGCATTCTGTCCTCAGTCTGTGCTATATGTAAAAGGAACTTAAATTGAGCTAATTTAGGCTGCTAAGGGCAACCCAAGTACCTTTTGCAAACAGTGTAGCAAAATTTGGTTTCTACTAACAGCTCGAAAGTTTCCATTTAATTTATTTAGCATGATAAGGGTTAATACCATTTTATTCATTATTTTCAGTGAAAAGCTGTCAGAGTTATATATGAAGCATTACTCTACACACAAATTGCCCCATTCAAGGGCTGATTAAAATTTGCATTTATAATTATGCAGATTTGATTGAAATTCGGAGGGTGTCTCACAAGCACATTTAAAATGACAGATTTTTATTTATTTTTCCATGAACATAATTAATTTAAAGGATAGTTTAAGAAAACTACTCATCAAGTTGCAATCTTGTTTCAGAAAGTTTCATAGCATATGCTTTAACAGACAAAAAATTCAGTTGATAAATGAATAAATTTTGGAAATTTGAAACAGTGGATTTATATGTGAGATTGAAATTGGAATGTGACTTCTTTCTTCGAAAACAGTCATTTACTGTGATAAGTCATATTTCAAATAGTCATAAGTTGTGATAAATCATTTTTAATGAACTCTGATTTTGTCAATTATGAGGCATGTCCTCCGATGTCATACTGTTTTTTATTCCAAGGACCTCAATGGAAATAAGGGATCTATAACCCTATTTTTTGTGTTAACCTTTGTATTTAAATATAGTTTGACGTAATTTCATTATCATTTCCATTTTATCTCATGTATAGTGTTTTTATATTGTCATATATTTTATACAGAATAAATCTATCTATCTGTCTACTTTTTACATCAGTTTCATTGGACTTTTATGTACAGTTTTCATTGCAGCATAAAACAACATTCATTCAGTCTTTATTTGTAAGACCAAATTACATTACATTGGCATTTTACTTTGGTTTTCTTCAATTGGATGTACACAGATTTTGTTTTGCAAGTTCTTGAGAAAACCTGTACTGAAAAAAAATTTCTTGCACAGCCAATGCAAGAGGATCAGAGTTTTTACTTTGTGTACATGTATGTACATGAAGTCAATCATCTTATTTCATCTATATGAACTGAATCAGGGAAAGTAATTGTTAATTGCGTATTTTCTGTCTAGGCTTATTTCTGATATGTTTATTTTTTCACAGGAGAAACTGCAAGAAAAAATAAAATCTCTGTCACGGCAGAATCAGGTTTGTACTGTGATTTATATATATTGCCACTTTTTTTTTTTCGTTTCTTTGCTCCTTCACAACACTTTTTTGTGGGGATTTCGTCTTCTGTCATTACTTTTCTAATTAACTTTTGGCATAGCTTATTCTCAGGTTTTCTGGCATAATTTAATAATCAGTCAGATGACAAAATGATAGATTAAATGTGGCCCAAATGATGACATCTGTCTTTTGAAGAGTACAAAGTAGTGGAGAAAAATGGTGAAAATGCTGCTCACCAGCATTTTCTCCTTTTCCAAGAAGTTTTCATAAGCCTTCATCCTCAGGGTCGAAGAAGCATAATGTATGCCCCAGGAAAAGACAATTGGAAAACAGAGAGAAAAGATGCAACTGCTCGTATTCCTACTATATTTTCAATACTGTTAAAAACACTGTTTACCATTGATTTAAATCTTTGTCCTTTATTATCCCCTGCCGAAGGCGGAGGGATATAGTTTTAGCGTTGTCCATCCGTCTGCCCATCCATCTGTCCATGTGTCCATCCGGGACAATATCTCCAATACCATTGGACGGAATTTCGTGAAACTTTATACGTGTGTACAATAACCTATTCCGCCGATATACTTTTTTTCTTTTTTTGATTTGATGCAAAATGGCCGACTGGGAGCGATTTTGAGTTATGCAGTTGCGTAAGTTTTTGAAAAGGTCTTTTTCAGCGGCGGATATCATTTCAATGAAATTGCTTGTTTACTTGGTATTAATTTTGGGAAGCGTAAAAACTTCATGGATAGACAAGAGTTTATGAGGCTGATTGTATTTTGTTATACAGAAACTACAGGAAGAGAAGGAGGAGGCAGAGATTAAACTGACTCAGATTCAGGTTAAACTACAAAGGTTTGTTGCCTGTAAATTACTTTATTTTTATCTTGAAACCACATTCAGCAAATTGGCTGAGTCCCTGTAGTGCCGTCAGTAGCATACAGGGGGTTGAGGGTTGGAACCCCTAGCTTGGCCAGTTTCTCTCTGAGGATTGGTGATAGTCATTGGGACAGGATTCATTGCTCTCTCATCACTGATCATTGTTTCAACTATGGTTATGCGGGAAAGCACCTTATGGGTATTGAAGTATTTTGTTTGAGGTACTGGTAAACAGAAACTCCAGGAAAGCTTGGATATGTGCACTGGCCACCGCAATATTACTAAAATAATGATGATAACGGCATTAAACCTCATACTATCAATCATATTATCAAAATTCAGTACATGAAGAAATAACAAAGTTTTATGTGATACACAAATTAGTAGTGGACTCCAAATTGTTTAGCACTTTTGCAAATTATTTGTGTTATGTTATGAAAAATCATAATGATAAATTCAGGGAGCTATATTTATGGTAGGAAGGAAACTTGAACTGAAATATTTGAATGAAGGAAAAGCTATTAGTTTGACTCTTTATGGTAAAAGTTTATTTCTAAACTATAAAGAAATGTTACAATTTAAATGTAAAAAAAGGTTAACCTAAATTTCTTGAATTACATTTTTTTTAGCTCTTATACTGCTGTCAAACATATATGACTGTCAAACATATTCATTAACTCTTTACCTCACAATCCCAACTTTTAATGAGTCTGAAGAAGAAGACTTTTGGAAACATTGTAAGAAAAAGAAAAGAATGGTGATAATCAGCGTTTTCTCCTTTTCCAACTATGTTTTCTACCGTATTTCTTTATTTGGTTCACTTATGGTTTGTCCTCTGTTAATGCCTTCAATTTGGACCAGTCCGTAATTTTAATTTTTGGTAAAGAGTTCACACTCAGATACACATGTTTGACCTCACTAGTCATGTCAGTATGTAAAGCCTTAGGATTTCATATTTCAACAAGGCTATTGAAAACATGGTAACTAGCATTTTCTCCCTTTTCCACAATGTTTTCTAACCAATCAAAGACAGGTTCCATAATTTGAGTCACATTTAAATTGGTGTCTGTAGATGCTGTCCATTTGGACAAGTCTACAATTTTGTTGTGTAGTTAAGAGTTAAGCCACATTTAATGTATTGTCTGCAAATGATTTCAATGTTGACAAATCTAAAATTGTGTTGTCTGGTAATGGGTTTAGCCGACTTTTTTAGAACTCCTTATTTCATTGTATTGTAGGTTTCAAGATGTATCACTAGAAGAGGACCAACCAAAAGAGATACCCAAGTTGATATGTAGCACACCAGGTCCACCTCTATCCATATGTATGGAGCTGAAAGACAGGGTAGATAAATTGTTTGGTTTTTGTGGTGCTAGTTTTCTGCAGGTCAAAATGGAGAGCACAAAATTGAAATGTTTGTTACTTTCCATTTCATGTCTGCATCACTAGAAGGTTTTAATGATTTTGCAGTGTGGATCCAAATTTAAGTTTAAACATATTTATTTAACATTGATTTAGAAACAGTTTCATGCAACTTTTACTTATCTCTCTTGATTCTGCTTCCTGGGAACCATGCCAGTACTTGCGCCGAATGTGTTGGCCAATGGCGGTCCCAAAGTTGTCATATGCACCTTGGTATGGAACTCTGGACCTTATGGTTTAGAGGCTGACACTCTACCTCACAACTACGGACACCACAGTGTAGATCCAAGATCAGACAGCTCATTTTGTATCTTAAACCATTTACAAACCATCCTGTATTTTAATGACCCTGAGGAAGAAGGCTTTTGAAAACATTGTGTAAAAGAATAAAATGTTCCCGTTCACACAATGTTTTCTATTCTTTCAAAGTCAGGTAGTGACACCTGCCTTGACACCTTTTTTTTATTTGAACTAAAATCTTCCGTATTAGAAAAGCTTTTGTTTTTCTCCCATCACATTAGCTGAATGAGGACAAACACCTTCCATCTCCTCTGTGTGAGAAACAGGACCTGTATGATGAAGTTCTGATTCGAAGAACAGCTTTATTACCGGAATACCTGTCTACATGGGACTTGGAGTTTTCCACAGAATCTTCTATAACAGATACCTCATTTGATCTGGTAAAAGCAACTTTCATAATTACAAAAAAAATCCATTCAATTGATTGCTAATTGATTGACAGTAACGGTCAATAATGAAAGTTCATTTACAGTAGATTTAGAGTCGGTTATTTCAATAACTTCCTGTATGCAAAGAAACTCAAACAGTATTTCAGCAAACTTTATTATAATGCATGAATTTAAAACTATGGAACAAATCAACAATAAAGTGCCTTTCAAAACCTCATTTGCTTTTGTAGCCAGAGTAGATCAAGAACAGACTGCACAGAACATGCCTGATTTTTTATCTACATTGTCAACTATATTTAGTCATGGCCAAAAAAGCCTTTGAGTTGTAAGATTTGTTCTGTATTTCTTGACAGAAGTTGTCCATTGTATTTATTTCACTTTCTAGGAAATTTTGAGTACGAAAAAAACAAAACAGTATTGCAGTTTCAAGGCTGTTTTTCAAGTGGTATTGCACAAAATATTGGAAATTGTTGGTAAGACTGCATGTCTTGAACTGTGTGATATAGATCCCTATCTGTAAAACCATCAAATTCCTGTCATAGCATTCTATGGAACAAGTTTATTAGATAATAACTAATAGTTTACATTGTTTCATCACTACAGTTCACCAAGAACAGTCCATTAAAACCAGCCGAACTTGATCTTGGAAAAAAACTAGCCTCCCTAAAAAAGTTGGGGAAAAATGGTTTGGAGAATGAAATCATTAGACTCTGTAGGTAAGTGGAAGAATATATGTGTCATTTATGAGAGGTATATCTTAGGTAGTGGCAACAGTTATGTAAATTACTAATACCTGTGCAGAAATGATTACTGTATAAGTGGAAATTTGTACAATGTGGAAATTCTGCGATTTCGCGAATTTGAAAAATTCACAAACTTTTCTGTTGGTGAATTTTACCACAAGTATACCAACAAATAAGTGTCTTGAATTTGGGAACATTTTTATTAAGCAAAATGTCCGAAATCGATAATTTGCACAGTTTCCAACACTCATATATATCCACATATACAGTAGTAGAGTCCCTCAAAATATTCATCCTGGACCTCTACATACTTTACCAGCCTCAAAATCCACTCTGAAAATGCATTTTTGAACTGTTCCTTAGGTATACTGTTTATACTGATAGAGAGTGCTGCAAAAGGCACTTCTGCTTTCAAACAGGTTACAGCGTAAGCAAGATCTGATGTACTGATTTAACAAAAAGTCACGAGAGAGGTCAGGACTGTAAGGAGGATGTGGTAAAATCTCAATTCTTTGTAACTCTAAATAAGCTCGAACCAGGGCTGACTGGTGCACTGGTGTATTATCATGGAGTAATTTGATCCCATGCACCCCAGAAATTGGGTTCTTTGTAGCAGCAAGAACATTGTCACGGTAAAATGTCCCAGTGTAACTATCAAGCTCAGGCACAGCAACACAAGCCACTACTCCGTCACTGTCAAAAAAAGGTGCTTATATAAATCCCTTGACACTCTGCTGGGTCAAGCTACAATAGGGCATTGGCTGTTTTCACCTATCCACATTTTGTTACTGAGCTTTTTGTTTTGTGCAAAAAAGTAAAGCCATGTTTCATCTCCTGTGACAACCTCTCTGAGGCATTGGGGGGGTCTTGATCTTTGAACCTAGTCAATAATGCAGAGGCTTTTTCAGCCTGCTCCCTTATTTGGTCAGAAGTCAGCAAATACAGGTTCCAACTGAAACAAACTTTTCTAAACTTTAATTTTTCTTCAACAGTGAAAACACGTATGACGCACTAAGGCCCGATATGTCACATATCTCCTTCCAGCATGAATTGGGATTTAAATCCTGAATAAGTGTAAAAAGATGTAGACAAGTGGAGGAACTGCTCATTATGAGCAATTTCACAATTTACTATTTTGGAAAGTGGTCTCCCATAAGTGGCAAGAAGTTGTCTGCAGAAGGTAACCATCACCTTCAATGGGAATAACTAACAATTAAATACCAGGGGTACCTTTTCACTAAACTGCACAGGTTTACATGAGTTTTTTGGGTTTGAACACATGTACATTCCCTGCTTTACCCAAAGGTATAAAGTGGCGGAACTGCTCATTATGAGCAATTTCACATTTTACTATTTTGGAAAGCGGTCTCCTATAAGTGGCATGAAGTTGTCTGCAGAAGGTAACTATCATCTTCAATGGGAATAACTAACAATTAAATACCAGGGGTACCTTTCACTAAACTGCATAGATTTACACAAGTTTTTTTTTTGGATTGAACACATGTACGTTCCCTGCTTTACCCGTAGGTATAAAGTGGCGTAAACTTATCCAAATACTTAATCACATCATAAGGTAATGCATTTCAGTGAAACTTGTTTTCAGAATTGATGCTTGCTTACAAAAACTGGGTATGCAAATTTTGTGTATACACAGTTTAGTGAAAGGTGCCCCAGATGTTTTATAAAACATTTACATTTTTATAAAACATTTACTCATGATGATGAATTGCACTATAGGGATTCAAGAAAAAAACTTAGTATTCATCTATTTTTGCTTCATTTCACCAAGTATCAGATAACAGAAATTGACTTGCTTTATTCTATCTAAGTTTCTCTTTGGAATTGGATTAATCCTACATTGTTGTCCATGACCGACAGTGACTTATGTATCACCTATATCTGGTGAAATGGTCCAACTGATTAATCAATTACTAAATGTGAAAAGATCACCATCACTTGTATATATTTGTATAAGTTTGTGGTTTGCTTTCCCTCATATGAAAGGATCCATTGTTGTCACATTCATCTTACAGGAATGATTCGTGAAATTGGTTGTCATTGGCTGGAGCTAATTTCTTAGGCATTTTCTGCCAAGAAAATTATTGCAAGTATTTCAATATCAAAACTGATTTAAACCTGAGTATCTTGACATAGACAGTTTAGATCTAAGATTAGATTTCAAATTTGGTTAATCTGATCTTGTTCCACAGTGCCTACAATAGCAGCAAAAGTTGTGAAAGGCACTTTAAGGATTATCCCTGAAAGCTCCTTTCACGCCTACACAAAACATGCAGTCTGACCTTTGATCTACATTGTCTGCACTGCTGAAATAGTACAGACAAAAGCATCAATGAAATTGCAGTTACCATGGTATTATTCTCAACAAAAAATGTCGGCTTTTTTTAGCTCACCTGAGCACGAAGTGCTCAAGGTGAGCTTTTGTGATCATGCTGTGTCCGTCGTGCATTGTGAACTTTTACCTGGTGTACGCTCTAGAGGCCACATTTTCTGTCCGATACTCATGAAACTTGATCAGAATGTTTGTCTTGATGATATCTGGGACGAGTTTGAAAATGGGTCATGTTGGGTCAAAAACTAGGTCACTAGGTCAAATATTAGGAAAACCTTGTGTACGCTGTAGAGGCCATGTTTTCAGTCCAAAAGTCTTGAAAGTTTGTCAGATTGTTTGTCTTGATAATATCTTGCACGAGTGTGAAAATGGGTCATGTCGGTCAAAAACTAGGTCATTAGGCCAAATATTAGAAAAACCATGTAAACTAATATCAAAATGACTTTTCACAAATCATGTCCAAGGTCAAAGTCACAACTCTTTTTAATTATGAATGAAATTCAGCATAACTTTGCAGAATTGTCAACCACATGTAAATGATGTGTCATACACAAGCTTTCTCTAGATTAAGAGTCTAGGTCAAGACAAGGTCAGAAGTGTTTGTAAGTGTTGTGTCCATACTATTTTCAGGGACATCAGTCACTTCTCAGTGACACATCTTGTCTAAAACCGTTCATTCTTCTTTTTTTTATGATTTGCCAGTGATTGTCCTACTTAATTCAGTGATGAATCAGTTTTTAGTTACCTGGTTGTTTAGCAACCAGGCTCTCATTGTTGTTATCCTGATCCATGGAGTGATTATGTCTCAAGCTTTGTATTGCTACCTGTCTGAGTTCCAGTTTGCTAGACATAACACAGTTCTGTAATTATTCAGTAAATAAGCCTGTTTTTTTTTTACATATTTCTATCGCATATAGCAAATTTCTTACCCATTACACACCATGCAACTCTCAGGACTATCAGCCCTTTGATTTAAGTTTGTTGAGATTATAAAAATCTGAGTAACCCCCTTTAAATCTTTACCACATAATCCCTACTTTTAAAGACCCCAAGAAAATGCATTTGAAACCATTGTGTGAATAGGAGAAAATGCTGGTTACCAGTATTTTCTCCTTTTTCCACAACGTTTTCTACCCTTTCTAGACAAATTGCAACATTCAAAACAGATTTGGTTAGTTGTCTGTAAATGCCTTTCAGTTTGGACAAGTCCAAAATTTTGTCGTTTGGTAAAGGGTTAAAAGAAGTCTGACCAAGATTGGTTTTGAACTCAAAAACCAAAGTATTACTAGAGCTGGTATGCCTTCAGCAGCTTGATGTTTGTACGATGAAAAACAGTACATGACTGTTTAGAAAGGGATTTGTTTACTTGAATTTACTTAAGATACAACAGTATTTTTTCTGGACAGACTTTAATTTCTCATGCTGTCAAGGTTAGTAATAACCATTGAGCAATATTGTATATCAATCAAGGGAAAATGAAGTTTTTGTGAGGTTTACTGTTTTGGGTGGCAAGTGATGGATGGACCCATTAACTCAGAAATGGTATTGATTCAAAATACCATTGAAGTTAGTCTCTAACAGAATAGAGGAAGGAATATCAGTTTATTGTAGATTTTGTTATTTACTAGAATTAGACTTTTTGAAAATCTACATCTTGTCAAGGCTGATCAGTTTAACCCTTTACCACACAACGACGCCTTTTAACAACCCTGAAGAAGAGGCCTTTAGAAAACATTGTGGGAAAAGGAGAAAATGCTGGTAACCAGCATTTTCTCCTTTTCCCACAAAGTTTTCTTCTCTATCAAAGAAAAGTTGCGTCATTTGAGCCACTATGAAATTGTCTTCTGCAAATGTTTTCAGTTTGGATAGGTCTTAAATTTTGCTGTGTGGTAAAGGGTTAAGACATTTTATATATCCCCTCTGGTGTAAAACAAGTGTTTATGGTGGTACACCGGTACATCCTGTCAGTCTCTCTGTCAGTCCATCTGTGTTCATGCATACAGGCATTTTTGTTGTGAGCTCCTGAATTAAAAAACTATGTTTTCCCATCAAATCTTAGAAAAACCTTGGCCATACTCTATAAACCACATTTTCAGTCTGATACTCATGAAAAATTGTCAGAATGTTTGTCTTGATAATATTATCTTGGATTAGTTTGAAAATGGGTTACGCCAGGTTAAAACCTAGGTCATCAGGTCAAATATTTGAAAAACCATGTGCACACTCTTGAGGCCACATTTTCAGTCCTATTTTCATGAAAGTTAGTCATAATGTTTGTTTTGATGACATCTCAAATGAGTTGAAAATGGGTTATAACAGGTCAAAAATGGGTCTAGAGGTCAAATCTTTGAAAACCTTGCATACACTGTAGAGGCCATATTTTCAGTCTAATACTCATGAAAGTTTGTCAGAATATTTGCCTCAGAATATTTGATAATATCTCAGACAAAGCTTGAAATTGGACGACATGGGGTAAAAAATTAGTTCACCAGGTAAGATCTTAGATAAACCTTGTGTACGCTCTAAAGATCAAATTTACAGTCCAATATTCATGAAAGTTGCCAAGGATGTTTATCTTAATAATATCTCAGACGAATGTGAAAATCCAATACTGACTGAAAGTTTGTCTTGATAATATCTTGGATGAGTTTAAAAAATTGGTAAGGTCGGGTCGAAAAGCAGGTCACTGAGACAGATCCTAGAAAAAGCTTGTGTACATTTGAAAGGCTATGTTTTCAGTCCATTACCCATGTAATGTTGTTAGAATGTTTGTCTTTGATATCTCAGAAGAGACTGGAAATGGGTCATTTTGGGTCAAAAAGACTTAGGAGAGCAACTGTGAGAGCAACTGTGAGCCATCATGGCTCTCTTGTTTTAGTCCTGATTTGGTGTCTCAGTTTTGTTGTTATGGTTCCTCTTGGTCATGAAACATTGAATTGTTTGGTAGAACACTGAATTGTTTGGTAATGGTTTTCTTTCTTCATCTATCCAAGATGGCTTCTGGAAAATGAGATAACTTGTGTAAAATGAACAATCTATTCTAGGGAAAAAAAGGACCTGCAACAGATCATATCTTCTCTTCTAATTTTCCTATCTAGATTTCTTAGGCAGACACTACCTTGTATAATGAGTTGCATCTTTTTTATTCATCATGCAAGTTTTATCTGCATAATCTTTGAATCATGTTTAAGTTTTCTGCATGATTTTGTGTCAGGGACCTCGAGAATTATTCAAAGCAAGAAAGAAATCAGTGAAATAAGTGATGAATACTATTGGTTTTAACACAGAGGCTTAACCCATAGCTAGACAAATATAATATATGTCTCTGCAACAGAAAGCTTTTTAAAACACTGTGGTAAAAGGAGACAGCAAGTTTTGTTCCTTGTCCCACAATATTCTGACGACAGTTTCCTTGCTGGTATTTGTGGTTATTGTTTAACCTTCAAAATGCTGTTGACAAGTTTAATCATACCCTCATAACAGGGTAGAGGGCATTATACTGGTGTCATATTGTCTTTCTGTCTGCTCATGCATAGACATTTTCTAACTTGTCCTTCTACAGTTTTCAAGCAGTTTTGCTGAAATTTTAATGGAAGCCTTCATACCTTGGGAACTTGTGTGCCTGCAATTTTCATTATGTTTGGTCCAATCCAACAAGAGTTATGGCTCTTTGAATTTTTTTCCTGTTTCCAGATCCAGTGACATGGTAACTGGTGGTGGGGGGATATTTGTTGATTGTTTTTTTTTTACTTGGAATCAAAAGGTTCTGAATTTAACCCTGTACCACACAAGCAAAATACAGACTTTATATACTGAGAGCATTTGCAAACAACAATATTAATGCAGCTGAAAAGATGCAATTTGTCTTTGATAGGGTAGAGAACAATATGGGAAAAGGAGAAAATGCTGGTTACCAGCATTTTCTCCTTTTCCCACAATGTTTTCAAAGGGCTTCTTCCTTTGGTTGTTAATACTTAGGATTGTGTGGTTAAGGGTTAATCACTGCTGCTGGTGCTGATCATACTAGTTCGTTCCTGGGCAGTGCATGCCTAAGCCTCCAGTAGTAGAGTGAAATTTGGGTAATATAATTATGTAAGTGAAATGTTCTTGGATGTAACTGAACAAATAAGCCATGCTCTTTGAAAATGGTGCTTAACTCATCTGCAAAAGGTACTGACCCAGGTCAGCTTGCACAGTCTGCACAGGCTGACCTTGGTCAGTACTTTTAGCCATTGGTCAATTTTATACATGTCAAAGGACCATTTTACCTCATGAATCAGTAATTTGTTAGACAAAATCGATTTTATGGATTCATAATTATATGATGACTTGCTTGTATCACGCAGATGCATAAAACCCCCTTTTGGCAGAGTATGGCTCAAATGTTAAAGGGGGTATTATATACCAGTCAATCAAATTCAAATTTGTTCTAAATAGTTGAAAAGAACTGCTAATCCTTTGGGAACATAAAATCATTTATACCTTATTTCACATCAAAACTCTATACAGTATAAAATTCTTCCAGATCAGTGAGAGATTTACAATACAAAATGTGGCCAGAGGAGGACAAATAAAGCAATAAGTTCTCTCAGTTGACAGTGTCAGTTATCAACAATGTCTATTTCGTTTAGACATTTTCCCATAGAACCCTAGTGTCTCAGGAATATTACCATACAGCTGAAGTGAACCACTTTTAATGGATTAAATTGCTTTGAGTTTTATAATTTTGAAAGCGTTTCAGCTCTTGTTTCAAGTTGTAATGCAAATTTTGGATGAGAAATAGGAATACTGTTTATTGGCAATCATGGATACCCTATAATTTTTTACCAGACAACAAAATTTTAGAAATCCAAATTTGATGCATTTACAGATGACAAGCTGATTTGGGCCCAAATGGTGGATTTTGTTATTGAAAATTACACTTAAAATTGTGACAGGATTCATTCCTCTTTAGCAGCTAAAACTGCGCTCCACCATATTTATGTGCAAAAGCAGCCAGTGGCTTTGAAAGAATGTTTTGTGAAGTGCTGGTAAGAGAATCTCTTAAGAAATCAAGGGTAGGTGCACTAGCTGAAATATATAGCTGAAATAATATTGAAAGCAGCATCAAACGAAAACACTGAATTGCATCTGTTTGGCTGCATAAGGGTTAAGGATTCCAATATTTTCCCTATTGGTGTTATGATTAATTTTTTCATGATTCTTTTTCAACCTTTTACTACACTACAAATATTTAGACTAGTCCAAATCAATAGCATTTGCAGATGACAAAAGTAATGTGGATCAAATAATGAACTGTGTCTTAGAAAGGATAGGAAACATTGTGGGAAGAGGATAAAATGCTGGTTACCAGCATTTTTTCCTTTACCTGCAGTGTTGTCAAAAGCCTCAATCCTTAGGGTCGTTAAAATTGGGGATTGTTTGTTAGAGGATTAACAAGCAGTGTCTTTTTTCTTGAATCCAATATGATTTGATAAACTAAGTTACACAAGCATCATTGGAAATCTGTTGTTCCTTTTATCCACTACCTAGGATCATACTTGGCTGTGGACCTAATTTAGATATTAATATTTAGCAAAGTTTTATTTCATAAATGGAAATGGGTGCTTGTGCAACTACAAAGAGAAAGTATGTGTATAGCACTGTCGGAAGTACCAAGTAAGTAAATTGGACTGTATAACCAAATACGGCTCCTTTTCTCTAATTAAAGTTTTGGATAATGTGTTTTGTCAGGAAAAAACATGAAAGGCAAAATATTACATCTTTGCAACATCATTTTCTTTTTCGAAATGTGTTATAATGTCTTTTTGATGCTTTAAACCAGAATACAAAGTTTTAGTCTCATCCATATTGAAAGCATGTGCAGACAGCAACTTGATTGTGGCTCAAATGATGGGACTTGTCTTTGAAAGGGTAGAAAACATTGTGGGAAAAGGAGAACATTCTGGTTACCAGCCTCTCCATTTTTTTTCTTTTTCCTACCATGATTTCAAAGACCTTCCTTGTGGTCCCTATGGTATTGTATTGCTTGGTAAAGGGTTAAACAAATATTAGAGGTATAAGTTCTCTGTCAATGATAAAACAACAGTTTTTGTTGGATGAAAAGTATTCTACTTAAAAATAAGTAACAACATTTTTGTAGAACTGTATCTAATCATCTCCCACTGTTGTCCGTTTGAAGTTTGCTTTTTCTCTGGTATCTGTATCTATCTGGGAATGCTTACAAAAAAATCTTTCCTGATAGGATCTCTGTCTATATTAGGAAATAATTAGGTTTACAGGAAAACTACATCTTTAAGAAGGTTTGGAGACAGTTTCTAACACTTTTGTTGGAATCATATATTGATCATCCTGCTCTCTCTACACTTAGACTCATGGTATGGATCAAAGCTTTGAAAGTCTTGAATGAACTATTTTTTGCAACTGCTACAAGAGTGAAAATAGTTTAGCCTTACCATACAAATACATGTGCATGTAAATTTATGCTTCTTTAGTAGAATGTGAATATATTCTGGAACAAGCACTTGTACTTTTTTCAACAAATTTTTCTTTATTCCAAAAAGACATCCTCTTTGAAAAATAGACCAATCCATCCATTAAGTTGAAATGAATCAACTGGCAAAAACTAAGGGCATCAGGATTATCCTTATTACGTAACAAATCAAAGTCATTTACGCCTTACTATCTGAATATGCATTCATTTTGGATAACATTATGATTTGCTGGTAACATATCACCGTAATATGACTGAAATA
Organism: Hippopus hippopus; assembly: GCA_946811185.2. Taxonomy (NCBI): domain Eukaryota; kingdom Metazoa; phylum Mollusca; class Bivalvia; order Cardiida; family Cardiidae; genus Hippopus; species Hippopus hippopus. The sequence continues at coordinate 51,138,192 of OX328101.1, read as the reverse complement.
ATGTTGAAAGCAACAATCTGGTAATGTTAGATTTGTCATCTACCTTTGAAGAACTATAGGAAAGAGAAGGTATCAAAGATAAGTGTCCCTTATAATTCAGGAATCATGAATACTATTTAACATCCAAATGAATCATGATCCGTGAGTGATAAAACTGATAGTTTGCATGAAACATAGTTGGTTTCTGAAATGGCAATTGCTTTGCTATTGGCACTGACTACAACCAGGACAGCAATGTTAATGTCTTCTTTGGAAAACTGAACTTCTAATAATTGCCCCCGGTTTGGAAAATGTAACACCCTGGGGGCCTAAAAAAAGAGACAGTATTGTACCCATTTCTTAACAGGAAATTTGAGAAATTGTAGAAAAAAAATAAACACCTTCATTGAAAGAAAAGAATAGACCTTTTACTGATATGGCAAAAAGTTGTAGGAAAATTTGTAAATGTTTGCATAATGCATTGCTCTTTTTTCATATGTTTCTTCAAAGCTCTGTTTTTAGCTTGGCTGTTTTCAAAAAAAACATAGAAGTATTGCCATATATAAGCCCTGGCATCGTCTATTCAAAAACTTTGACATTTTATGATATCTCTGTTTTTACTTAAGATATTTACTTCAAACTTAGACAGGTTGTTCACTATCATAAGGGGAACCATACAACAAGGGCAGGTAACCATCAAATTATTTTTGAAACAATTATGCCCCTTCTTTTGCTGAATTTTCACCAAAAGTCAAGTAACTGCAGTTGAGGGTAGGCACCCTCATGTGGTGCTCTTGTTTTTTTAAGAGGAATAAATTTTTTATTTATATGGTAATAAATTACACATCATGACCAAGTTCTGTGCTATACAGTTTGAGAGATAACCTCTGCATTCAAAGGCCATTCCAAAGAATCATCACAGAAATTATTTGGTATCTACAATTATGGCTTTCCTTAACCCTTCACTAGACAATCTGGAGTTTTAACGACCTTGAGAAAGATTGCTTTTGAAAACATTGTAGGAAAAGGAGAAAATGCTGGTTACCAGCATATTCTCCTTTTCCCACAATGTTTTCTACTAGATTAACACTTTACCAAACAACAAAGTTATCATTTGTGCCACTTTTCATTTGTAGTACTCTGGAAATGCTTTCATTTTGGATGAGTCTGAAATTTTTCATTTGGTAAAGAGTTAACTCTTTACCAAAGGACAAAATCTTAGACTGGTCCAAATTGAAAGCATTTGCAGATCACAAAATTAACTTGACTCAGTTGAAATTTGTTCTGGAAGGTTAGAAAACATTGTGGGAAAAGGAGAAAATGCTGGTTACCAGCATTTTCTTCTTTTCCCACAATGTTTTCAAAGGCTTCTTTCTCAGAGTCGTGAAAACCCGAGATTATTCAGTAAAAAGTTAAATCCAGCAATAAAGTTACAGACTTGGATTAAAGAATTTTATCTCCATTCTCAGTACTAAATTACATGAGATATTGATTCTTATTCCTTAGTGTGCCAGAAAACAAAATCAGGATTCTACAGCAGTAGGAAAAGCCTAACTCTTACATTTTGGCCTGAGTACATCACTTAAATTTAAATATAGATATTGTAATATATATATATGAGCCATGCTCTGTGAAAAGGGGGCTTAATGCATCTGTGAAAAGTATCGACCCAGATCAGCCTGCGCAGACCGCGCAGGCTGACCTGGGCCGAAACTTTTCGCTATCGGTCAGTTTTCTGTTTGTCAAAGGACCAGTCTACCTCATGATTAAGTTGACTATTTAATAAAGTGGCTCTTATGGGTTCATAATTATGTAATGACTTGGGCTGGTATCGTGTAGCATGGAGATGCATTAAGCCCCCTTTTGTCAGAGCATGGCTCAATTATAAGTATGAGCCATGCTCTGTGAAAAGGGAGTTTGATGCATCTGCAAAAAGTATCAACTCAGGTCAGCCTGCGCAGTCTGCACAGGCTGACCTGGGTCGAAACTTTTTGCTATTGGTAAATTTTCTACATGTCAAAGTATCGGTCTACCTCATGGTTCAGTTGGTTATTAGACAAAATGGATTTCATAGATCTGTAATTATGTGACCATTGCTTGGTATGATGCATCACAGAGTTGCAGTAAACACCCTTTAGCCAGAGAACGGCTCATACAAATATATTTCATGTTGTATATCACATTATCTGACAGATGAAATCAGAGATCAGATTACATGTTTTGTGTGGTCTCATCTTGATCAACACTTAGCAAAAGCAGCAACCGAAGTCATTGTAGGCATATTTTTTTGAATTTGCATCTTCAAGACAGATGCAACACATTTACCAAAGATTTCAAAACCATTACAGCCAGTGGATAAATTGCTAAGAATATGGATTTTGTGTACAGTTTTCTGTACACTTTATACATTGTCATTATTTGTCATTATCTATATCTTATGTTACGTGAAGTATTTGTCTTTGAAATTGAATTGTACAAATACAACATATCAAGAAAAGAGTCTATTTAGATCTCACAAGTAAGGAGGAATCAATCTAGAAAAACCTCAATCCCTTGGTGACAAGGAAATTAAATGATACCAGTTTTCATGAGTATTTTCCTCTACATTGGCAGGGAAAAGTCCGACAATCCCCAGTAGAATTAATCCAGGGTCTTTTTTGCTTTCCTTGTAATCAATTTTCTGTTACTTGATTGGTTGTCACACTTGGATGGCTTTCATCAGTGACCATACATATTAACCTGTCTACTTTATCCACAGTTTTTAGGTGATTCCAGCTTGTCACTTGCTGGATTAATTGATTGAATATTGTTTTCTGCTGCTTTCAACATCACTGCAGTTATATCATGGAGACAGCTTGCTTTTTCATGTGTGTCCTGGGTTTCACCTTTGCAAGGCCAGAGCTGTGAAATGTCTTGCCAAATGACACTCCTGCACAAACCAAGGGGCTCCAGGGGCCATGTTCATGAACCATTCTTAAGAACATCCTTAGTCTTTATATCTGAGATTTCCTAAATTTGAAAGTAACACAACTTTTGATTGGCTTAAACCAATTGGTTTAGTCAATCAGAATTGTGTTGTGTTCAAATTTAGAAAATTCTGGAAAATGAGACTATGAATGTTCTAAGAATGGTTGGTGAATATGGACCGAAGTTACAAATCTTAACCCTTTACCACACAATGACGCCTTTTAACACCCCTGAAGAAGAGGCCTTTTGAAAAGATTGTGGGAAAAGGAGAAAATGCTGGTAACCAGCATTTTCTCCTTTTCCCACAAAGTTTTCTACCCTGTCAAAGAAAATTTGCGTCATTTGAGCCACTATGAAATTGTCTTCTGCAAATGCTTTCAATTTGGATAGGTCTTAAATTTTGCCATGTGGTAAAGGGTTAAACCCTCAACACCCACTTGTACAGAACCCCACACTCTCTGGAGCTTATCAAGACAGTTTTAAATTAAGTGAAGAAAATACTCACAATTTGGAGGAAATTTCTCCTTTTTGCACATGACAGTGGCAAATGCCTTAGAATGAATCTACATAGTCAAAAGGATTTATATTTCAATGCCATATACAACTTTTTAAGTGGAGATGAACATTTTTCTGTACCGTATTTTCCGGACAATAGGCAGCTGCACTGTATAGGCTGCACCTTTCCATTTTAACCATTTAAGAAATAAAAAGTATTGCATAGGCCGCACCAGCACATAAGCCACAGCTGATATCCTTGGTTACTGTACAATGTCAGCCCTCTTTAGATACTTGTACGTGTATTTGTACCGGTATATGTATTATACGTGTTTAAGATATGAAACAAATTTATCCGTTGTTTTTGCATTTTTTCCATTGGAGTACTTTCCCCTTCTGCAGATCAAATCACTCAGAACACTAGAGACCATTATCATTCGTTTGTCCATTGTCGAATATATTAAGGAATTTCGATATTGTCAAATTGTTACTTCGATTGACGGTACACACCAAACAGCGCCTTTAATTGCATTTGCAGTTAACCGCTGATTAGTACTGATATCATCAAACAAAAGGTGTGAAAATCTAGGTTGGTCATGAATTTTAACACATTCACAAGTTTACAAGCGGATTAATTAATCTACCAACAAAACAAAAGGTATAAGTGTTCGAGAAATACTTTGTGGGCGTGAACCAAAGTGGCACCCACATGGGGAACCATAAACTGGTTTCCCTTTATTTTCAGTTTTACAGGCCTCACTAACAGGTCATTTAGAAAAATAAAATTAAGGTATAAGCTGCTTCGTCTTATAGGCCGCACCCTTGAAAAATTTCACTTTTTAGCTCACCTGAGCACAACGTGCTCAAGAGGAGCTTTTAGGATCACCCTGTGTCCGTCGTCCGTCGTCAACAATTCCTTAAACATCTTCTCCTCCTAAACCACTGGGCCAATTTGGACCAAACTTGGCTGGAATGTTCCTTGGCAGGTTCTCTTTAAAAATTGTTCACAGAATTTGATTCCATCAAAAACTCTGGTTGCCATGGCAACCAAGTGGAATTTTCTAAGAAACTCTTTAAAAATCTTCTCCTCTGAAACCGCTGGTCAGATTTTAAAATCATTTCACAGAAATGTTCCTTGGGTGACCCTTTTCAAAAAGTGTTCACGAAATTTTGATCCGTCGAAAAACATGGCTGTGGTGGGGGGGGGGAATCTTTGCACTGTATGGACTTAAAGAAATTCTTTGAAATTCTTCTTCTCTTAAACCACTTGCCAGATTTTGATATTATTTTATAGAAATGTTCCTTGGGTGCCCCTTTTGAAAGAGTGTTTGCTAAATTTTGATCCATCAAGAAATATGGCTGTGGTGGTGGGGGGCTATTTGCACTATACGGACATGTAGAAATTCTTAAATGATCCTTATATTATGTGCCTTTTTTTAGTTTGGCTGTTTTCGAAGAAGATACTGAGGTATTGTCATAGCCCTGTTGTTGTCGTCTGCGTTGTTGTCATTGTCATTGTGCAAAAACATTTTGTTATATCTTGGCTTCCACTCAACACATGTACTTGAAACTTGGAATAATTGTTCACTAGTAAAAGAGCAACCCAACAAGGGCAGATAACTCTAAAATCATTTTGTCCAAATTATGCCCCTTATTCGACTAAAAATTTTAACTTACTATCCAGCACCCAACAACCAATGGTTGGCACCCGCATGCGGTGCTCTTGTTCGACTTAATATTTTTAGCCACTATCGGGCATCTACTCTTGTTCAAGAAATGGTCTTTGGGTGACCTATCCCAAAATTTATTTCCAGAATTCTGATTTGTCAAAAATATGGCTATGGTGATGATTGTAGGGGTGGTGACAGATTTTGAAATGATTTTTACAGGTGATCTTTTCAAAATTGCTTGGCAAAATAATGATTTTGCTTCCAAAATTTCAATACAAAAAAAAAAAAATTGGCTGTGGTCCTCTCAAAAATTCAGGTGAACGATCCAGGGCCATCTTGGCCCTCTTGTTGTACAGATAGGCCGCGGCCTATTGTCCGGAAAATATGGTACTCTTTTGAAATCAATAGAGATTTCAAACACAACATTTATACTCTTAATCTTTAAAACAAATGCTGTATTTAGAAAAAATTTTCTTCCATAAGATAGAATGCTAACTGTGGTGTAAGCCCAGGGTATTGATTGGCTTTTTTCTCAAACTGATATCTTTAACAAAAGCTTTGTCAACTTAGATTTACCTCCATGCAGGTAGGGTTAGAGAAAATCATTATGGTATATTATGGTATGTACATGTATATCCAGGATTTGATTTGGGCTTTTATTCAACTCTTTACCAAACAACAAAATTCTAAACGTGTCCAAATTGAAAGCATTTGGAAACAACAGAATAGTTGTGACTCAAAAATTGAAATCTTCTTTAGAAAGGGGAGAAAATATTACAGGAAAAGGAGAAAATGCTAGTAACCAGCATTTTCTTCTTTTCTTACAATGTTTTCAAAAGTCTTTCCACATAATCATTAAAACTCGGGATAGTGTGGTAAAGGGTTAACCCAATACCAACACTGATAGAAGATTTTAAGCTTCAACAAATATCTCTTTTGAAAATACTTGTGAAAAGGAGCATTTATATGTCCAAAGCCTTGCTACTTTTCTGAACAGTTTATGCATTTGATATAGATAAGTTTTTCTAATGGGAAATCATATCTATTTCCAGGGTCAATCTGGACCTAGCAGAAAGGTGCCATAAAGCTGAGTGTAAGTTGAATGATCTCACATGTATTTTGTTTGCTCAGTCCTCTAGTGGAGTGTAAACTCTATCACAGTTTGTGCTCAAGAAATTCTAAGAATGCACAGATAGATGCATTGGCTGCCATGGTATGATAGAAATAATGTTGAAAATGGTGTTAGATATCAAATAATCAGACAAATCAACAATCAACTTTTTGATTAGGACTCTAGGACACTAGCAGTCTTCATTTTATCCCGTGGGAACATTATGGAAAAATCTCATGAAGACTGGAAAGACCAAAGTGCATACCGGTAATTTCATTATTATGGTAACTAGGTCAGGAATGAAGTCATCAGTTTTTGTCAATAACGTCACTTGGTAGTATTGATGAAAAATATTATTATTTATAGATCACAGTTTTTATCATTTTAGGTTAGTTAAGTCTAATTGTGAGTAGTGTTGAATAAAAGAAAAGGTTACAACATCAAAGTAAAAGTCATGAAAGATTTTTGAACAAAAATCTAGAGTCCACAGCTTTAACTGTACTTTTATAAAACATTGTCAGAAGGTTTGACTTCATGATAATTATGTAGATCAAATTTTAAGTGATCTGAGGGGATCAACAACTGTCATAAGGTCAGGCTGATAAATTTTTTAAGATTATTTAGCTCCACTGGCCGAAGGCCAGCGGGCTGTCATGGCCTGGTGTCCGTCATGCATCAGTCTGTGCGTCCGTCGTTCCGTGTGTGCGTTAACTTTTATTTCAAACATCTTCTCTGGAACTACCCATCCAATTTTGATGAAACTTCACAGAAATGATCCTGCCATGGTCCTCTTCAGAATTTCTTGAAAGAATTTGATTACTTCAAAAACTCTGGTTGCAATGAAAAATACTGAAAATCTTTGAAAATCTTCTTGTCTGAAACCACAAGGCCTGGCTACCAAATTTGGCATGTAGCTTTATCTTGTGGACCTCTACCAAGTCTCTTCAAATTTATAGCCCAGGGGTCAAATTTGGCCCCACCCCGGGGGTCACAAGTTTTATATGGGCTTATATAGGGAAAACTTTTAAAAATCTTCTTGTACCTAGCCATAAGGCGTAGGGCTACCAAATTTTGCATATAGCTTTATCTTGTGGGTATCTACCAAGAGTGCCCAAATTATAGCCCTGGGGTCATATTTGGCCCCGCCCCAGGGGGTCACAAGTTTTATATGGGCTTCTATAGGCAAAACTTTAAAAATCTTTTCTTACCTAGCCATAAGGCCTGGGGCTACCAAATTTTGCATGTAGCTCTATCTAGTAGACCTCTGCTATGTTTCTTCAAATTATAGCCCTGAGGTCAAATTTGGCCCTGTCCCGGCAGTCAGAAGTTTTATATGGGCTTATATAGGGAAAACTTTAACAATCTTCTCGTACCTAGCCATAAGGCGTAGGGCTACCAAATTTTGCATGTAGCTTTATCTAGTGAGCCTCTATCAAGAGGGCCCAAATTATAGCCCTGGGGTCAAGTTTGGCCCCACCCTGGGAGACACAAGTTTTACATGGGCTTATACAGTGAAAACTTTATAAATCTTCTTGTTACTAACCATAAGACTTAGGGCTACTAAATTTAGCCCTGTAACAGGGGTCTCATGTTTTATAGGGCCTTTTATTGAGCAAACTTTGAAAGTTCTTGTTTATAACCACACATTCTAGACCTGTATTATTTGGTACGGGGCTTTATCTAGTGGACCTCCACCAGGATTCATGTAATTATAGCTCTGTGGTCAAAAATGGCTTTGCCCTGGGGTCATAACTTTCTCATAGGATTTTATAGAAAAAATTTGTATGTTTTCTAGTTCGAAACCAATTGACCAAGTATTGCAATGGGTGGCTTGTAGTGTTTTTACTTATTAGCCTATGGAGTGATACAGGGCCATCATGGCCCTTTTTGTTTTTATCGTATTATCATCATCATCAAATGTTTGTCCATCTTAAAAAGGAGAAGTATTTACTTGAAACCTATGTAATTTTGGTAGAAAGATTATATCTTGCATATCTAACAAAAAGTCTTAGGGCCATAATTTCATTTTTGCTTCAGCTGTTTCAATTGCCATACAAAAGGACTGGTGTAGACCAAGATATTCTCTTTTTGTTTTTGTTTTACAGTGAGAGAAACAGAACTTAAAGATAAGATTGAGAAAAACACTCATACTGCTGAACAAGAAAAACAGAAGAGTGTGCTCTTAGAGGTATGATTGTACTTCTTATTCTCTGTGCACTCAGTTGCATTATGGCCTTATTGTTGTAAGCTTTCGCAAATGACAAAAGAGCAAGAGATTTTTCCTTCCTTCTGATTTTTTGTTATCTGACTTTTTGGTGCATTAGCAAGAATTATATTTTTTTCTTTCTCTTGAACTTTTTGAAATGTCAGCAGGCTATTAGGGCATTTTTTTCTACTAATGAAAAACCTTGTAAAGATTCAGGAGGCCTACACTGTTTTCTTTTGGTTTCCAAGTTTTGCCAGAATGTAGATCTCAATAATGAAACAAGGCTATGCAGGGTTATTGATCAGGTCAAAATGTCAAATTAACCCTTTCCCAAATGACAAATTTTAGATTCTTTCAAATTCGAAACATCAGCAGACAACAAATTTAGCATTGGTAAAAAAAAGCTTAAGCTCTCTGATAGGACAGAAAACATTGTGGGAAAAGGAGAAAATTTTACTTATGATTAGGATACATTTTTTTTTAGGGTATTTGTATCTATTTTCATATAAGCTGAGTAAAGTAGGATCAAATACAAGGTCATAGTGTGAATTTGATGAAATGTGCTATAAAACAATGTTGCATCTTTTTTCTTACTATTTCAGCTGTTTAGATCATACTTAGGTCAATATAAAAAGTCTAATGCAAGCAAATGAGAACCTAATGGAGCTTTTATTATATTTTATTGATTCTTTTAAAATCAATTTATTCATCACATAACAGAGATATGGAGGAAGAGAAAAATTCTGTATATCATGATGAAAACTTGCTTTCTTTGAAGTTGTATCCTTGATCATTTTGCTGCATTGTAACAAAAAACTACTGCATAAGCTCATTTGCGACTACTGGAATTGGAAATGGTGACACTCAGGGGAAATACTTGAAGGGAATGAAAATACCTATTTATCCCTTTACCAAACAACTCCAATTTTTAACAACCTTGGAGAGGATAGGTTTTTGCAAACATTGTGGAAAAAAGGAAAAAAATGCTGGTAACCAGCATTTTCTCCTTTTTCCACAGTGTTTTCCACCATATCAAAGAAAAAATTACATTATTTGAGCCACATTGGTGGTCTGCAAACATCTTCAAATTGGACCAGTCTAAAATCTTGCTGTGTGGTAGAGAGTTATTGTGTGGCACAAAACTACCAAAGAAACAGGAGTGATTACTTGTTTTAGCTCCTTAACAAACAAGCCCATGTTTTAACGACCCAGGGAAAGAAGACTTTTTGAAAACATTGTGGGGAAAAAGAGAAAATGCTGGTGATCAGCATTTTTTTTTCCAACTCTGTCAATGTTTTGTACCCTTTCAAAGACAAACTACATCATATTGAGATGCATTTATATTGTGATCTGCAGATGCTTGCAATGTGGGGAAGTCTAAATTTTGTTGTTTGGTAAAGAGTTAATCAGTAGATTCTTTTCCGTCAATGTTTTCGAAAGTTGCGAACTAAAGGATTGTTGTGTTTCAAATATTAACACTGACAGCTGGAGTAGATCTATAATCTGATTGTATGAATCTTAACCCTTGACCATATAATCCTGAGTTTTAGCAACCAGAAGGAACGAGGCTTTTGAAAACATTGTTGGAAAAGGAGAAAATGCTGGTAACCAACACTATCCCCTTTTCCACAATGTTTCTCCTTTATTTAATACAAAATGATTTTAGCCCCATTTAATTTGTCTTCTGCAAATGCTTTCAATATGGACAAGTGTAAAATTTTTCTTGTTATAAAGAGTTAAGCCTCACAGTAAAGGGCACTTCCATAGGGGATTTCGTAGGCTTTGTAGATCAAGATCAGACTCAACTGTACATAAAGTCTAATTCTGTATCTACCTTGTCTGATATTTTATAAGATACTATTTGATAATCAAAGAAGTAGGAGTAACTAGTCAACTAGTCAAGTTTTTTTCTTTTCTGAGTAGTACTTATTTCTTTTTGATGGAGCACTGTAAGGGTGTAAAGCATTTTAGCAACCAACTGTATAAATAATGGAGACAATAATAGTAAACTTAATGACCTTTGGCATCATGCATGATTACAGTTGATCTTCCGATAATGTCAAAACAATGAATTGATCTTTAATTTAGATTTAAGTTTATTATGGTATTACATTTAGATAATGGCCCTTTTATGTAATTCTTTTACCCATTACTGCACAGTGTATTTTTAGACCTACTCTTAATTCTTTACAGCAAAATTTTGGAGATGTCAAGATTGAAGCATTTGTAGATGACAATTCAAAAGTGGCTTAAATTGTGGAATTTGTCTTTGGTAGAGTAGAAAATATTGTGGGAAAAGGAGAAAATGCATTTTCTCCTTTCCCACAATGTTTTAAAAAAGCTTCTTTTAGCAGGATCCTTAAAAAATAGGATTGTTTGGTAAAGGGTTAAATGGTTTTAAATTCAGTAGTTAGCAGATAGAAAATGTTTCTGTTTACATTACACTTTGCTTCTAATGCAGTTGTAAAAACAGTAAAAGAGCCTGTTACCCAACAAAAAAAAAGTTACACTGATCCAAATTGACAGCATTAATTTTGCAAACAACAAATCAAAGGTTCTCTAAACTTGATATTTGTCTGTGAAAGGGTAGGTAATTGTGTGCAAAAAAGGAGAAAATGCTTCCTCAGAGTAGTTAAATCACATGAATGTTTGGTAAAGGGTTAAGCACAACTTCATTTGTTGTTGATGTACAGGATATAAATCAAGATCAAACTGCCTCTTAACTCTTTACCACACGAGAAAATTTTAGACTGGTCCAAATTGAAAGCATTTGCAGAAGACAAAATAAAGGTGACTGAAAAATTAAAATTTGGTTTGGGAAGAGTAGAAAACACTGTGGGAAAAGGAGAAAATGCTGGTTACCAGCATTTTCTCCTTTTCCCACAGTGTTTTCCAAAGGCTTCTTTCTCAGGGGTGTCAAAAGTAGGGATTGTGTGGTAATGGGTTAAGAGAGTCTAGGTCAAGATCAGAATGCTCAGAATAGTCTGGCAATTGCAATGCTTGATCTTCTTTTCTGATTGAGAGTCCAATGGCTAAGACTTATTCAAATCAAGATATCATAGAAAATAGTCTCTGCATACAGATAAAATTAATGCTTAGGCTGCTAAGCGCGACTCACTCACCTTTTGTGGACAGTGTAGATTAAGATCAGACTGCACAGATCTGGTCTGATCTGAATGAAGTCTGATCTTTGATCTACACTGTCCGATAAGGAGATATTTTTCTCCATAAAATAAGTTTGATATAGCAACATTTGGGTTTTCACTAATGGCTTAAAAGTTTCATTGAACTTATTTAGCAGGGTAAGGGTTAAAGGTTGGTTAAAAGTCTAGCAAACACAGGGGGAAATGAATTAGCTGCTCACATGCACTTATCATATTTGTCTGAGTCATTGTATTTAGTCATGTACGGCACAAAAAATGGATTGTGGCTACATGGAATGTACCAAATTACAAATGTCCAAATCAAAAGCATTTGCAGATGATGAATTACCATGTAAATGTTTCCTAAGTTAACAGATTTTCTTAAAAAGGCTGGTGGTAAACATGTTGGGAAAAGGACATTATGCTGGTTACCAACAGCAGAAGCTTTCTTTCTCGGGGTCATTAGAACTGAGGATTTTGTGGTATACAGCAAAGGGTTTCTGATGTTTACTTAACAGATTACAATGTAGAATTTTCTCTTTGTTCTTTACTTTTTTGTCCAAAGAACAGTAGCGATAATAAGTTAATTTCATAAAAGTATTGTTACAAACTGTTCTACTCTTGTTTAATGCTTTACCACAAAATCCCAAGTTTTAATGACCCTGGTGAAGAAGTCTTTTGAGAACATTGTGAGAAAAAAAGAATATGCTGAATTATATCAGTACAAGTATGTTTTGCAAAAGAAATTAATAGACCCTTGACCATGAGAAAGCCAAGCTTAGCTAGAGTTGCTTTTTCTGATAGTGTTAATCAAAATCAGACTGCAAGGAATCTGCTGTCAGTTGGTTGCCAGGGTTTGTAGAAATTCTTTTGCCAATAGGTCTTTGGATTGCATCCAGCTGTGTTTTTTGACTGACTGAAAATAGAGCTACCTCAAAGGGTGAACTCTTTACCAAACAACAAATTTTGGATTCGTACAAATTAAAAGCATATGCATTCAATATGTTAACCCCTCTAGCTCCAGATAAACCTAACAGACATTTCCATTCTGAATAGAGCATGATAAGAGCAATATAGGTAACGGTAGTTTGCAGTTCATAGGGACCCCCTGAATTTTGAAATATCTTGAAAAATCCTGTATCAATTTTTATGAAACTTTTCAAGGTCTTTTAAAATGACCTTACCAACTCTCACAGTGAAAATAAGAATTTTTCTGCTGCAAGAAAGAACATCTTGCCCATTCCAGTAATGTTAAATTTTTGCTCTGAAGCTTAACATTCTCCGACAGTTTCCCACAGTGACCAGAACAGCAAACATAACTGGACAAGTGCATGACTTCAGTACTTCATTTCAGTTAAATATGAGGCCCTGAAATTGGTTTTTTTTTTGTACAAATGATATAGTTCTATACTTTACCTTAATTATCGCTCTCGTCACTTTCATTCAAACTTTGAAGTCTAAAATGATTTGTCTAATGTTTCTTATATGGTGTCTGTTCTCCAATATTTGATTAAATTTTATTTTTGGCATGGCTTCAACTTTTTATACCACTTCTGTTGAGATATGTGTTCCAAACCACCTGACACTTAGACTTAAAGGCCATTCATGGTTTGTTTTGCCTTGTTTTTCGCTATGATTTTTTCATTTCGCCCAAAATTAGCTCAATTGTATTATGGTCACACTCATAGGGTGGTAGTTTTAAAGACACTGTGTCCCTTTGACCATAAAAACTCATCTACAAAAATACTTTTGAGCTTGTTCATGGAACTTAACTTCATACAATGCACCATTCTTTATCTTATTGTTGTATGCTATACCACATGATGTGAGCCAGAGTTTGACAGGGTTTCGGGAAAAAAAAAAACATCTATGGTTGGGCGTGGAAAAGAAAACAATGTGTAAACTTGTGTGTGCAAGTCTCCAATATTGAATCATTAAAATAAAACCCAAATAAAAAACTACATCAGGGCCTCAAAAGTTGAAGTTTTTACTATTCAAACAATAGACGACCACAGTTACTCTACTTGCATGAGAATTTTTTTCATAAACAGCCTTCAACCCTCCCACTGTTTTTAAACTGTTTTGTTCATACTTTTTAAGATTGCATTGAATGCAAAAAAGTCAAACTAAGTCATCAAAAATTCTGAAAATTTCACCCAGAGTTGGTTAAGGTAATATTATTAAGTATGCAAATTTTCAGTACAACAGCTAAAGCATTTTTCAAGATATTTCAAAATTCAGGGGGTCCCTATAAACCTCAAACTACCTATACCAAGGTTGCTGTGTCCAGAATGTCTCAGCAAAGCAGACAGTATAGATCAAAGATCTTTCCCAAAGTGTTTGTGCCACAATGCTTTCCAAAAATGTTTTCAAAAGCCTTCTTCCTCAGGGATATTAAAGCAAGGAATAGTTTGGTAAAGGGTTACAGGTAAATAGTGGGATCACGGTCAAAAAGCTATAAATTCAAAATTAGCAGTAATAAAAATTCATGTCATTTGTTTTGGGTGCTTCATGTCGGATTACATCCTACTTGTGTATGGTATACAGCTATTTACTTGTTATAAATGTATATCAATAAATACCTTTTCTCTTCGCTGTGAGACATACATTGTTTCATACTTTTATGGTCACAGATTTTATTTTGGATATACATGTATATGTTAAAAGGTAGAGTATGAGTAGTTAACTTAGATGATGTATTTTTTATTTTAACATGTTTAATGTTTAACTCTTTACCAAACAACAAAAATTTAGGCTTGTCCATATTGAAAGCATTTGCAGACGCCTTTTCACACAATGTTTTCAAAAGCTTTCTCTCTGTGGGTCGTTAAAAGTCAGGATTTTGTAGTAAAAGGTTAACTCTTTACCAGCTTACAAAATTTTAGACTGATCCATATAGAATGCATTTCAAAAAGACACATCTAATTTGGCTTAAATGCAGGGACTTGGTCTTTAGAGCAAAGAAAACATCATTGGAAAAGGATGATAATGTTGGCTACCAGCATTTTTTTTTTGCCCACCATGTTTCCAAAAAGCAAGATCTATAAAACTTGCTTGGTAATGGATTGACTTAGGTAATGCTTTGTCTTATAGGAACATATTTTAGGTTTAATGTTATTTCCATCAGCCAACCCTTTTTGTTTTAGAGCAGACCACTTTTAAAATAATTGAGACAAATATTTTTCAAAAGCAATTTCTCCAGCTGCTGTAATGTTTTCACTTCTCTTGATGTATTGATTCATAATTCATGTTGATTTTCACAGAGATGTTTTCAAAGTCTTCTGCTGAAAATTTGTTTCAGGTGAAAATGAGTTAGAAATATGTCTTATTTTTCAAATATGGCTTGCAGTTGCTTTTTTTTAAGTGGATTCATGACCCTTTTGGTTATTTTTTTGGTGCTAGACAGCTTCAAAAATACCTTCAAATGCTGACTTTAATTAATTCCTGTCATGGGACGAAAAATATGAACCACTTAATTTGTCATCTGCAAAATTCATGCTTCCAAAATGGACAAGTCTTCAATTTTGTCTTCTGGTAAAGAGTTAAACAAGAGAAATATGATCAAAATAATTATCTCTCACAAAATCTGGCATTGTACATCCAAAATCAGACTTCATGTTATGTACAGTCTCTTTCCTTGTCATTGTATGAACAATAGTTATGCCAAGCAGTCGAAGGTTTGAGATGTCATTTTTGTAGAACCATATTGTCTTGTCTTTTGTAGATTAAAAAAGAAAATAAACTTTGACATTCAGTATGGATACAAACAAACAATCATTTCATTTTATGAGAGGTAGTTTGAAATGTTCATTCTATGACTGGTAGTTTGAAATGATACACAATAATAATTATGATATCTTGTTTTCTATTATTATAGGAAAGTTTGAATCACAGTCTCCTAGCAAGAAATCTAGATTTGAAAGATTTATGGAGACTTGTACACTGTCCAGAGGAGGAGGAGGAGTCTTCAGAGGTCTGTTTACTTTGCAGGGTTTTTGGATAGTTTTTATATTCCAATATTAGTTTAAAGATTCAAAACTGAAGACAAATATAGACTTGAGCTGTGTTTACATATGCAAGTTTTTTGATCATCCATATTTGTGAATCAAATAAAGCCTTGATGATGATGTAGCTATGGAAATTTTGTGACAATTTGAAACATTTTGAGAAATTTCTCCTTTAGTCAGGATTTTTTTTTTCAACCATTTAACTCTTTACCAAACGACAAAATTTTTGACAAATCCAAATTGAAAGCATTTGCAGACGACAAATTAAATGTGGCTCAAATGATGAAATTTGCCTTTTAAAGGGTAGAAAATATTGTGGGAGAAGGAGAAAATGTTGGTGACAATTTGAAACATTTTGAGAAATTTCTACTTTTGTCAGGATTTTTTTTCAACTCTTCAAGTACAGGGGAATAGGAAAGGTATCTGCATAAGGTAAAGGCTGAAGCCTCTACCACACAATCCTGACTTTTAATGACCCATAGAAAGAAAGCATTTGAAAACATCGTGGGAGAAGTGGAAAATGCTAGTAACCGGCATTTTCTCCTTTTCCCAAAATGTTTCTCCTTGTATTAAAACAATCATTAATCTTTGAGTCACATTTGTTTTGTCATCTGCAAATGCTTTCAATTTGGACAAGTCTAGAATTTTGTCATATGGTAAAGAGTTAAATGCAGATCTGCATAAAATGTTTGCTAGAAACTTACCAATTTTTAACCTGAGCAGATTGTTAAGTTCTTTTGTTGAAAGTCTTTTCTAAATAGTCTTACAAGTATCATGGGAATAACTATATGCATTTTTTGTCAGTTTCTTGTGACATAATTATTCAGGACATGTTTTTTATAACAAATTTCTCTTATCTCTGTCTGCATATAATTATTAGTCCTGAAGATCATGTCAGGAATATAGCAATACAAGTTAGCCAGCAAAATTGAATTACATAGACACTGTCAATTTTATTACACCCTAGACAGAATTCATCAAAGTTTTGTACCAACAGTTCACACAATTTATTTGCAGTCTTCACCAGTACAAAGCTTGCAAAACAAAAAATGGGTCTTTCAGAGGAAATGCGTCAACTCATTACCATACAGATACCACTTTTTATGTATTTTCAAAATATTGTGGGAAAAAGAACACTTGCACAAATTCTGTAGTCTGATCTTGAATCCACTCTGTCAGATACTTGATAAAAGATTCTTGCAAAATAAGGCTCTGATTTGCAATTATTGGGTCTCTGATATTGGCTGAAAATATTTAGCACTGACAGGGTTTGATGAAGAGTTGTTTTAGATAAGAAACCATTTGAGTATAATTCATCAGTGTTCCATGAAATGAATGTCTAGAAATCTTCCTACAGCAAAACATATCTGCTGAGATTGTCTCTACTTTTTGTTTTTAATTCCTTGGTCTCTCACCTCTAAATGATGAATGACTTTATCCAGAGCTCTTTACTCCTAGTGAAAGAATCATTTGGAATCATGGAAAAAAAATCAGAACATATCATTTTAAAGCTGTGTTGTCATGTTATTTCATTACTTATCAAATAGTATAGGTCAAAGATCAGAATAGTATCTTTGTTGTCTGAGGTTAAGGTAATGGTAAATACTCTTGAGACATCTTCTGGGGAAGAAAAAGATATATAGATACACCAAGAAATGATTCAAGTTTTGATCATTTCATGATTTTGAATATGTAAGAAACTTTGTTTTCAATAAAAAGTGCAATAAATAAGATTCCAGGAAAGTTTCTTGTATTGCTGAGGGCTTAACCCTTTACCAAACAGTCCTGAGTTTTCACAATCCAAGCAGGAAAGGCTTTTGAAAACATTGTGGGAACAGGAGAAAATGCTGGCTACCAGCATTATCTCCTTTTCTTACGTTTTCTACCCTTCCAAAAATAAATTTCAACTTTTGAGTCATATTTTTTTTGTCTTCAGATAAATACTTTTAACTTGGACAAGTCTAAGATTTTGTCATTTGGTAAAGAGTAAAGTATTACCACACATCATTTTTGTATCATCTGTTTATCTACATTTTATTTCACATTGTGCCTGCTTACTTGGTAGCCAAAAAGTTTAGATGACAAACAAAAACTACTTGTTTGAAATAGCAAACATAATTGAAAAAAAAAAGCAACACTGAGACGAAGTTAAGGACCTTGTCATATTAGGGTGAATTAAGTTGCCCAAATTGCCTGCAAGATACAATTAAAAGATGTAGTGGCAATATAAAATCAATACTATTATTCCAATGTCTGTTACAGAGTGACAGCTCCCTGTCTCCATCCACTGAGATACTGAAACAACAGATAAAACAAGATATTGAGGCACTCAGAGAAAAGCTACAGAAGAGAGAAAGCATACTAAAGTCACTGGTAGGAATGTTTAAACATGTTCAGTAATTTTAACTCTTTACCCAAAGATAAAACTTCGAACTTGTCCAATCCCAGTCGGGTTGTTCATGGTTGCAGGTTGGATACCCAGTCAAGGCACACTTTCTTTCTGGCGATCTTTCACATCTCACCTCTGATGTATGTGAGAAAAATAGTCAGTCACTTGGAAAGAAAGTTGTGCCAGTGCTGGTGTGAAAAAGTCGGGAAACATATGTGTAGGTGCACTGACAGCTGTGCTAAGACCTAAGACCTAGGCTGTTAAAACAGCATCAAACTCCAATACAGACAAAATTGAATGTCCAAATTGAAAGCATGTTCTGATACCAACTTAATTGTGACTCAAATGATAGGGTTTGTCTTAGGGTAAAACATTGTGGAAAAAGGAGAAACTGCTGGGTTCCAGCATTTTCTTCTTTCCTAGCATGTTTTCAAAAGCCTTCCCCCTAAGGATTGTAAAAACATGGGATTGTATAAAAAAAGGGTTAAACCATTCATTGTTATGTTGAGACAGACTAAAGCTAGCACTAGTGAGGCAATAAAGTATTAATTATATCGAAAGGAAGGAAAACACGAAAATACTTCTTTATGCTAATGATTGCACCCAATTTACTTAGGTTAGACCTTGTAATAGCCTATCGGTAGATGTGTGTCGTGAATCTGATGTTGTCAACAACTGAATTTTAGCCCTCAGTGATTATCAGATCCTTGTGAAACTTTGTCAGGAATTTTCCTGTGTGCAGTCAAGGTCAACTTTTTTATCAAGTGAAATGTGTACAGTAATTAGGTCAATTGGTCAAATTAATAATTTGACCTAGTGTCCAGAGGGCATAATTTTCACCAATGTCATGGAAATTATTTTTGAAATATCAGGGTAAACTTTAAGTCTTGGTTGTGTGGGATTTAAAAACTAGGTCACTAGGTCAAGTTGCTGAGTAATCTTGCCAGAGTGGAGAAGCCACAACATCTAATTTTCACCAAATCTTATTTTCATGTTTGTCAATGTTCAGGTCAAATAAAAGAATGTTTTTAAATCTATAAGCCAGATTTGCATCAGATCTTCATAAAATTTCAATAAAGTATTCGTCTCCATTACATCTTGGCCATATTTGAAACTTGCCTATGTGAACTTAAAAACTAGGTCGCTAGGGCAAATTAATATCTCCATTGATTACTTAAAGATCTGAATCTTCATGTAGTCTTCAAGTGTTTTAGAATATTTGTATGCATACCAGCAGTATCTCTGAAACTGATGGTATATATTAAAAACCAATATCACTAATCAAATTATTTGTCAAATCAGTGAATATCTAGGTAAAGTTTATCATGTACCATGCAGAGGTCAATAATCATGTAAATTAGATAAATAATAGAAAATCTTATTAAAATTCTAGAGCCCACATCAAAAAATAGTCAGAATATTTACCTTTATGAAACCAAAGGTAAGTTCTGAATTGGGTCGGGAGGGGGGATCCAAAGACGATATTATTAAGTGAAATTTGTGACAGGTCTTGCTGAGATGACAGAGGCTCCATGAACTCATTAGGAAACTTTTTCACAATGTTTGTCTCCCTGTCTGGGAGTGTAAGGTCAAACTGATGGAAAGTCTTGTCAGTCTCTTCTAATTACATCTACTTATGTCTGGCATGCCGCTATTAACTCTTTACCACACAGTCACGACTTTTAACGACCCTGAGGAAGAAGCCTTTTGAAAACATTGTGGGAAAAGGAGAAAATGCTGGTAACCAGCATTTTCTCCTTTTCCCACAAAGTTTCCTACCCTATCAAAGAAAAACTGCGCCATTTGAGCCTCTATGAAAATGTCGTCTGCAAATGCTTTCAATTTGGATAGGTCTAAAATTTTGCCGCGTGGTAAAGGGTTAACTGCATTCCCTGGTCAGACACATAAAGCTGTTTAACCCTTGACCAAAGAACAAAGTTTTAAACTTACCCACATTGAAAGCATTTGCAGACAAATGTGGCTCAAAAATTGAAATTTGTTGTCAGAAGGGAAGAAAATATAGTGGAAAAAGGAGAAAATGCTGGTTACCAGCATTTTCTCCTTTCCCAAGAATGTTTTCGAGAGTCCTTTTCCCTAGGGGTTGTTAAAACTTTGAATTGTGTGATAAGGGGTTAATGTTAGTAACTCTTTGTGCTTTTAGCACAACTGTGCCTAAATCTTTCAGATATTGTAGATCCAAGATTACTCTGCTCATAACATGAAGTCTAGTCTTGAATGCACAATTTCTTATGTTTAGTAAGATAATAATAAGTAATAAGAAAATCATGGACATTTCAATATTGAAGCTTTCTCTTCTCAATTTTGCTTGTTTTTGTTTCAGAGAAAATCAGTTCCAAGACTGCCTTACAGAAATAAAGGATATTCAAGTAATTCAGCCCTTGTTGGTATGTTGGCTGCTTTTTTGCACAAACTCTTGAATTGATGTCTAATATACTAGTGCAGTACTATAACAGTGCACGATTTCTATTGTGAATGCATCCCAAGAGCTCTGTTAAAGCATACCATGTAACAGGCATGCACATAGGTTTTTAAAAAAGACTTTAACTTTGTATGCCCCTACCACAGATGGCTTTATGGTAGAAGTATAATGATCTTTGGAAAACTGTTTGCATACAACTCTAGCTTGATTAAAAAAAGGTAATTGATTATAACTTAAGATGTTTTAGAGAAATAGAGGATCTTACATGAGTGTTTATGTATTATCATTTTTATCAAACAAGTTGACTAAAATTGTATGACGCGAGCCTTGGCGAGCGTCAGATACATTTTAGTCAACGAGTTTGATAAAAATGATAATACATAAACACGAATGTGAGATTCTATTTATCACATAAAACGAATGACAGACAGAAAAATATCCCGCATCATCACCTTCAGCCTCTATACTGTTCACGGGTCCATGTTTACGTTCTAGTTTGGTTTCAAATGTGTACATACACAACTAGATAGTTCTGTGACATTTACACCAAAAGAAGAGTGAAATAGTTTATAGAGGGGTTAAGTCCACTTATTTCCGCAATAATATTGATTTTAAGAGACTTTTGCTGCATTTCTTGGTTTTTATATAACATGAAAATCAAAAACTTATCACGTGTATACATCTTAGCAACAGTGACGTCATTTTTCCCCGAAACGGCGTAACAGTACAAATTCCCGCACAAACTGTGGTTGGTTTCTCTCGCTTCACGCGCTCGTGACTGAAAACTGTTCAGAACCGGGACCAAAAAAACAATAATACACTAGTGTATTATCAAAAATAAGTCATGGGTTTAATACACTGCCGGAGAGGTTTTATGTGATAAATGCTATTATTCTGGAGCTATCTCTTACCATTCTTTGTATCTAGACTATCTTCTTGCATTTACTGCTTTAAAAAGGCCTGTCTAAGTTCAAGTGTTATTTTTAAACTTAAAGACTAACCATCTGATTGGCTGAAACAAGGCTCAAGCCTATCATATTGGTGAATATAGTTCCATATATCTGCTTTAACTTGTAAGAATTATGCCCTCTAACTGTTTCTATTCTTCACTTGTTGATTATGCCCTGTAACTGTTTCTTTTCTTCACTTGTTGGGTCTAAGTTGTAATTTCTGTGCAAGGCACTTATGGCTTCCAAAATCTGCATGGCTGAACACCATATCAAAGTATGTTTGGAATAATCTTGATACACATTTTTCAGATAATGTTTAATTGACCTTTCTGTAAATGCGAGTTTGGCGCGCCAACCTTAGCAACGCGGTATTTCGGTTGTCAAGCCTGACAAACAAACCAGAAAATGGCGTCGAATACAAAAAGAAAAAGCGTTTATTTCAGTTTTATTCTAGCTGATATTTCGCTCTAGGTTAATTATCCCAACTTTTTTCCCCAACTCTCTTATCAATTCGAACTAAATCGGCAACGTAACCAAAAAAAAAAACCTTAAAATAATGTCATATTTATGAGAAATCGATAAGTAAAAATAATGAAAATATGTTCGTAATTCCATGTTCGGTCACAGCATTTCAAATAAAAATACATTCTGAGTAACTTACTGTTGACAATATGTATAATTACTAAAGGGGCATAAGTTTTTAAGACATTTTTTGACTGTAAACAATATAGGAAAAGGTTTTAAAATTTTACCCTTTACCACACAGTCCCTTTATCGACCTTGAAGAAGGAGACTTTTGAAAACATTTCTCTCTTTTCTTGGTTGTTTTCTACCCTTTCAAATACAGATCTCATCACTGGAGTAACATTTAATTTGTCGACAGCAAACTTTTTCAAAATACACAAATCTATTGTTTTGTTGGCTGGTTAAGAGTTAATTAACACCTCTAATACCTGTTTGAGTCTGAGAGGTGCAATAGTGTTTATTTATTTTGTGTTTAAAATGCTTGAATTTAATAACCTTTGAACATCCGAAAAATGACACATGTCATGAATGTTTCAGTTTGGCATTCATTCTAACCTTTGGTGCGTGAAGAATATGCTGAGTGTGTAGATATAGATCAGATTGCAAATAGTATGCAGCCTAGTCTTGGATTTAAACGATCTGCTACCTACATTATTAAGCATCCAGTTTACAGTAGATTTAAAGGTCTTACTTCTATTCAATTCTGTTTCAGAAGTTCAGTTTAAAAGGCAACTTATCTTAACCCTTTACCACACAATCCCGTGATTTAACGACCCTTAGGAAGAAGGCTTTTGAAAACATTGTGGGGAAAGGAGAAAATGCTGGTAACCAGCATTTTCTCCTTTTCCCACAATGTTTTCTACCTAATCAAAGACTAATTACATTATGTAACCCACATCTAAATTAACGTCTGCAAATGGTCCCAATTTGGACAAGTCAACACTTTTGTCGTCTGGTAAAGAGTTAATTAAATCATTTTTTTATTTAGCCATATTTAAGTGGATTAGCACATCTGCCATTTCAAAGGGTTTGTCGGTAAACTGTTAATTTGATAGGATGTATGTTTGATTGCAAACCAAAATTGCCGCTCTAATCCACTTGACCACCCGTTGTTTCAGTATATCATTGAAGTTCAAAACAATGCCGTCAGTGATATTTACAAGTTTGTTAACTGATGGCACACTGAACACATTTTAAATTCATCAAACAACCAGTTTCCCTTCACCCAAAAATGTGCATTCGGTGGATAAAACTATTTGGAAGACCTCATGAACAGCTTAATCCATCACAGATTAATAAGAATCGTAATGTATGCACAAAATGATGTCAAAATGATATCCCAGTTTGTGAATGTTTTACCTGATAAACTTTCATAATGACTAGGCTTGGTTTTCTCCATTGATATTCAGCAATTTCTCATTGCAGATGCCTTAAATATAGATCTAGAGAAAATTCAAGAGTCTGGATCATTTGAGTACCAGTCAGGATTATCCATTCAAACAGATTGTAAGGAATGTAACAAAAACCAGTTTGAATATTCACAAAGTTTTCAATCCAAGCATAATAACAACAGATCTGCACCACTTCTAAGAAGGCACAACAAGGTTCATTTCTCTGTACCACACTGGAACACAATGAACCATGTCAATGGTAGTGTAAATATCAGGGATTCAGATATAATGCAGAACAATAATGTTGTGGCACTGAAAAACAAATTGAATGCAACATGTGATAGCTCAAGTTATCCTGGAGATGGCTTTGAACTTCAGAAATCTAAGCATTTCAGCAGTTGTGATAATAAAGTTACAAAAACATGTAATACTAAACTCACATTTACAGAGGATAATGAACATAGAAACATTGTGGATCATAAGGACGAACATGGGAAAGGTCAATTTCTGAGAAGAAGAAGTTATGTTAATGCCATAGAGAATGAAGGCTGCTCAATAGAGGATGGAACTATTCCAAGAAGAAGAACTGATAGTTTTCAGACAGCTATAGAATATGGACAGTCAAGTGCTCTAGGATCAACAGCTTCCATGCCAACCAATTCATCTGTAGGGGACACCACACCAGAAAATGAGAACACAGATTCAATTTCTTGGAATAATGCTCCAAAATTCTCAAGTACTCCACTACCTGTATCATCTAAACCAGTTGTAAAAAATGTGAATTTTCATCCAAAAATATTTATCAAAGAAGAATCCATAGAACATGAAGAAGAAATAAGTGAGATATCCCAATCAGGGGTGAATTCGATAGAAACAGATGAATCAGAAAATCCTACAAACTTTGGTGCTAAAGAATCTCAAATATATCAAAGTCATGCCAATCAAAAGAAAAGCACTGATGATTGTTCTATCAGGTTTGTACAGTATTCCTTACACAAAATGTAACAGTTGCAATTCTGAGGATGTAGGCTTTTGAAGCATGAGAAAAGGAGAAAAACATGAAAAAAGTAACAATTTAGTTTCACTGTTATTGTTGAGAGAGAAAAAAAAGTGTAAACTCTATATCACACAATCTCAAGTTTCAAAGACCCTGAGAAAGAAGATTTTTGAAAACATTGTGGGAAACATTGAAAATATTGCTTCCCAGTATTTCCTCTTTTCACACAATGTTTCCTAGCAAATCAAAGACAAACTCCGTCATTTGAGTCACATTTTTCATTTGTAAATGCTTCCAATTTTGACAAGTCTGCTTTTTTGTTGTGTTGTAAAGACTAATTGTATTTGAAGCATTGTGGATAAATATCATGTACCTTGCTGACACCTTGGTTGTTGCCCTTGTACATATTCAAGCTGTAAGCTAATTGGATTATGAAACAACTGGTAATCTGACTTGTCCTGGATACCTAGAGGGCAAGCTTATTTACTCATTACCCCCTGTAAATGACTTTTTAGGGATTTGTATAGCAAATCAGCTTACTGTGATCTCTCTGATCAGAACCAAATACTGTCATACGTGCTTGCGCTGTACTCATTTTACTTTCAGTTTTAGCTAGTACACGCCAAACTCGCATTTGTCACTACCTTATATATGGTCCTGCATGTGTATACAATGCTCTAATACCAGAAAAGAATGTGTAAGATTGAGATCAAGTTAATACTCATTGATAAGTAATAAAATAGAAGATACTGTGCAGCCCCCTTGACAGAACAACTTTGACTGTCCTTGCTAACTCCACTAATTAATAACATGAGCCATGCTCTGTGAAAAGGGGGCTTAATGCATTTCCGTGATCCATGGTACCAAGCAAGCCATCACATACTTATGGATCCATAATAGCCACCTTTTTTAACAACCAACTTAATCTTGAGGTAGACTGGTCCTTGGACATACAGAAAATTTACCAATAGCGAGAAGTTTCCGCCCAAGTCAGCCTGCGCAGGGTGCGCAGGCTGACCTGAGTACATACTTTTTGCAGATGCATTAAGCCGCTTTTTCACAAGCATTGCCGATATAAATGTACATGTATTACAAGTGATAGAAGTTTTATTTTTCATTACACCATATTATAGCTTAATACTTTTCCACATGTCCTCTTTTAAGGACTAAGAGTCCTTAGATTTATCTTGCAACTGACCAGACTCTTTACCCTATGAAAAGTGTTGAAATTCATCTACACTGAAAGTATTTGCAGTAAACATTATGAACTTTTTACCAAATAAAATTTTGGACAGGACCAAATTTAAAGCGTTTGCAGATGACAGATTGAAAGTTGCCTGAATGGCAATTTCTTTGTTTATCAGGAAAGAAAACAAATGTGGGTTTCCAGCATTTTTTCCTTTTCTCTTAATGTTTTCTAAAACCTCTTACTTTAAAATCCATGGTAAAGAATCAAATGTGGCTCAAATGACCGGATATTTTCAAAAAGGTAGAAAACATTGATGATTGTGAGAAAATGAGAAGATGCTGGAAACCAGCATTTTCTCCTTTTCTAAAAGATGCAGTCAGAAAACTTTATCCTGTAGAAGTGTTTGGTTCATAATAGTTATGGCAGAAGGGAAAGAAAAGTATTACAAACAAATCCCTTTTTTTGCCAAAATGTTTTCGTTTATTTATCAATCCATTATTCTTGTGAATATTACCATTTTTTTACAAGCTGTTTAGGTAATATTTCTGTTATCGGGTGCACCGATATTGTCTAAATGTATCTGACTGCATCCAGGTATGACAAATATCTTCCTTTTTATAACTCATACATCATTGGAAAATCAGAAGAATTGATGAATTTTCTGAAAGAAATCTGCAACACACAACTTTAAAAACACCCTGTATATTTAGCTAATGAGATTGGATTTAGGTAGTATATAAATGCATGTAAAAACATAGTGTCAAGAGGAGAAATTGCTTGTTATGGAAGATTTTTCCTGTTGCTACAAGTTTTCTCGAAACCTGGATATATTTTTCTAATGAAAATATGTTTCATCCTTTTAATTCTTCAAGTGTGCTAGAAATGATATTTTATCTCATAATACATGTTTGAGTTATTTCCCTTCCTACACAAGTTGATTTTCCTGAACAAATAAGTTTGATATAAAGGAACATTACGTTAACCCATTACCATACAATCCTGAGTTTTAATGACCCTAACAGGGAAGGCTTTTGAAAACATTGTGGGATAAGGAGAAAATGCTGGTATCCAGCATTTTCTCCTCTTCCCACAATGCTTTCTAACCTGTCAATGACAGAAATCATCATTTGAGCTGCATTTAGTTTGTTGTCTGCATATGCATTCAGTTTGGTTGTGTCCAAATCTTTGTTATGTTTTGGTGAAGAGTTTTGGTTTCATTATAGGGACTCTTCTGCTTTGACAGAGGAAGAATTACCATGTGTGTGTTGTGATGCAAATGAAGATCTTAATGATGTAAAATCATCACATACAGAAAAAGCCTCATCTCAGTTTGATGACTTCAGTCCAGAGGTCTGGACTTTGAGCAGAACTAGTGAGAACTCAGACTTGTCAAGTTCAAGAGATTCAGGTCATTCCAGTTCCATGACTAATTCCTGTGGTAACGTCCCAACAGATGAAGTTGTTGTGACAGATCTATGTGATCCAATCTTGAAGGGGGGTGGAGACAATGAAATTAAAGTGTCCAGGTATGTGTTTCAATATGTTTTGTGTGTTAATATGTCGAAGATATAAAGATTCAGTATTGGTCTGCAATTTTGTCTTTACCAATAGACAAAACTTAAAACTGGTCTAAATTGAAAGCCTGTGCAAATGACACACTAAATATGGCTGAAATATAATTATGATATATGTCCTATAAGGGCAGAAAACATTGTGGAAAAAAGGAGAAAATGCTGGTTACCAGCATTTTCTACTTTCCCCACAATGTTTTCAAAAGCCTTCTCCCTACAGGTCGTTAAAATTCAGGATTGTTTGGTAAAGAGTTAAACACCACAAAAACCAAACCAAATTCTAATAAATGTATAGATGTCAAACATTATGACTGAGAACAGGCCTGTTCCATTCTATCAAGGGGCTTACTTAAAATTTATCAAATTATTACGCATATGTTAATATTACTCTTGAACTATAGCAGTAGATAGCTTTTGAATTCACATTGTGAGAAAAGGAGCAGTCACTTGTTATCTGTATTAGTTTTTGTCCTTTTCATAACCCCAGCTGGGCGGGGGGGATAGAAATAGCTCAGCTGTTGCATGACAGCAGGGGTAAGATGCCCCCCCCACCCCTTCACTGTGCCTACCTGTTTGCCGTGGGCTGCAACTTGTGTCGTTCGATGACGGATCCTGGTGGTTGAGTGGATTCAGAGTATGGCCCTTTGATAGCTCTGTTTTTGCAACACACCACTTTGGCCTTTAACTGAACTAAACGAAGGGTCAGGAAGGCCCATCCTGATCAATCGGCTGGTCATGCCGAGTCCTAGGGTGTTTCTCTGACTGTTTTCCTTTACAGGTACACACACAGATACATAATAAAATCCATTTCCCTTCTCTGTCATCAGTTGCTGTATGTCAAAACCCTAGAAGGTGGTGGCTCATGGGCTAATCGGGTGAAAGCATGGTGTTTGATTTACACTTTTGAATGCCCAAAGACAGTCTATGCTTGGTATGACATTCTGCGGGCCTACATTTGTCCAGTCTAGCTTTTTCACTTCGAGTATATCACAGATGTATCCTTGTCATGATCTGAGTTGGATTTCCCCAGATCATATCCCCTTGTTGGGCTCCGGGGCAGGTGGGGAACATCATTGATGAACCCTATTAAACAAACATGGCAACACAAAAGAAAGCCAAGCGTGTTCTTTCTGACTCCGATTCAGAATCGGATATATCATTCAACGCAAACAACATTTGCTTGTTTTATTTTAATAGAGGCAGTTGACTCATCAAAACCTGTCTCAAAACTTTCTCCATTTGTTATAGAGAAGACAGTCTCTTCTATTTTGGGCACACCAGAATCTATTAAAAAATGACACTGCTTGTTGAATGTCATTTACAACAGCAGGCCAAAAACGTCCTGGGACATAAAAGATTTTACAATTTGGGCGTAAAAGTGTACCCACATAAAACTCTAAACACCAGCAAAGGAGTCATCAGGTGTAAGGAGCTGTCATACTGTGACTCAGTGGAAGAGATTAAAAGTAATCTCAAATCTCAGGCTGTGTCTGAGGTCAAACAGATCTCCGTTTTCAGAAATGGTATGCATAGAGATACAAATACTTATATCCTTACCTTTAATACACCGATTCTTCCTGCTTCCATCAAAATAGGATTTCAATCTGTGAAGGTCGACGTGTATGTGCCTAACCCTCTGCGTTGTTATAAATGCCAGTGGTATGGCCATCACGAAAGCAATTGTCTGTCCAAAATGTGCTTTTGAAGAATTAGACCATGACACTAATACTTGCAATAACCCTGTACTTTGTTTCGGTTGCAAGCACTCTCATCCAGCCTTTTCTAAAGACTGTTCAGTCTGGAAGGATGAGAAAGAAATCCTATCAATAAAATTTAAAGAAAATATTAGTTTTGTGGAAGCTTGGAAGACGGTTGAAAAATGCAGAAATGACCAAACATTGTTGAATAGTTCAACAACATATGCAAAAGTCTCATCTGCAACATCTGGACAGGAACATTGCTCCACATGTGAACTCTTGGCCAAAAAACTCCTCAAAAAATTGCCTGAAATGGCCAATGAGTTAAAAGGCATAGTGCCAGACCTTAAATTTTCTAAATCTCCCATACAGACACAGTCTGCAGCAAAACCAAATACATCCTCTTCAGCCCCCAAAACACAAACCTACTCTGTTAAAGTTACAGAAAAACCTGTCCAAAAGAATGATGAATCTGTAACTGACTCTAAAAAACAGAGTTCAACACAGAAACAACATCCAGCCTCTATGTAGCAAAAACAACCAACACCCAAACCACAAACTCAGCCAAAATCACCGAAGAAAAAGTCACCTGAAATGCCGAAGCCTAAAGCTTCCAGCTCCTCCAGAAACAAGAAACCTGTCAAAGAGGATTCATTACCTACTTCAAATAGGTATGAGCCTCTGAAGGACCAGGAAGAAAACATGAAAGAAGAGGAATTGGAGGGAGAACTCTCCGATTGGGAATTCATACCATCTCAAACAGATTGGGACAGGACATAAAATCCTTGTCCACCTCAAAATCTGAGACTGAAGTCATTGTCCATATCAATTCATAGGGTATATGAAACACCTACAGAAAACTTTCATAGCCCATGTTTACATTCTTTTTATGGGCATAATGGCACACAATATCACACAGTGGAACTGTCGAGGTCTAAAGTCAAATCATGAAGAGATTTCACTTGTAATTAGTGACCACAGTCCTGTAGCAATTTGTTTACAGGAAGCTTTTCTTAAGGAATCTGACCTTGTCTCTTTCAGATGTCACTCAGTATATAATAAGATATACAAGGAGGGTGATAAGGCCCAGGGCGGTGTGTCTGCTATTGTGAATAACAACATCCCCTATACACAAATACAGTTAGACTCTACACTACAAGCTGTTGCTGTTCGCCTTTCTCTTCATAAAACCATTACCCTTTGCTCTATATATCTTCCCCCAAGTTCTCCTATTAACTGAAACAAACTCAATGATCTTATTTCACAGCTGCCATCTCCTTTCATACTGGCAGGAGATTTTAATGGTCATAATATTATATGGGGTAGCAGTGACACAAATCAAAGAGGCATACAACTTGAGAACTTCATTTCTAATAACTCTTGATCAATAATGAATGACAGTAATTCAAAAACATGTCTTCATCCAGCAACTGGGTCTTAGTCTTCTCTTGACCTTTCTTTGTGTAGCCCTGCCTTGCTTCAGCATTTTAACTGGAAAGTGGGAGATGACCTTTGTGGAAGTGACCACTTTCCAATTTTTATTACATCTTCTGAGCCATCTACATGTGAACGTCCCAAGAGATGGAAACTGTCTAAAGCCAACTGGGACCTATTTCAAGTTCCCTGCAAGCAGTCTATAACAAGAGATAAACTTGAAGATTGTACTGATCCTGAGAACTATTTTCCTGACTGCTTATTGATGCAGCAAAACAATCAGTACCACAGACCTCGACAAAGCCAAAATGCCCAAATAAGCCTTGGTTCACTGATGAACGTAAATCGGCAATACAAGAAAGGAATGAAGCTCTCAGAAAGTTCAATCTGAGACCCACTCCAGAAAATCATAATCTTTTCCGTATTTCCAGAGCAAAAGCCAGACAGACTATAAAAAATAGCAAACGTTGGAGTTATTTTGTTTCCAGACTTAATGCAAGAACTTCTACAAAAAAAGTCTGGGACATGATCAGAAAGATCAAAGGTAGTGCTTCTTCACCAATAAAGCATCTTTCTGCAAACAATAGTAATATTGAAAACCCTAAAGAAATTGCAGATACTTCAGCCGATTCTTTTGCAAAAAAATCATCCTCTGAGAACTATTCTGAAAAGTTCCCGAGGAATAAAGCTAAAAAAGAAAAGAAAAGGCTGAATTTCAAATCCAACAACCTTGAGTTTTACAATGAACTGTTTTCATTCAAAGAACTCGAGTCTGCTTTGGATAAAGCCCATGACTCCTCTCCAGGTCAAGACAAAATACATTATCATTTTCTAAAGCATTTACCAGGTACCACTCTATCAATCCTACTTGATATTTTCAATGATATCTGGCAAAAAGGGGATTTGCCTTCCTCTTGGAAAGAAGCTTTAGTAATCCCATTTCCAAAACTAGGGAAAGATACTTCTGACTCAAACAGCTACAGACCCATAGCTCTCACAAGCTGCCTATGTAAAACTTTAGAGTGAATGGTCAACAGTTGCCTTGTTTGGTTTTTAGAGAAAAATAATCTTATTGTTGATGTTCAAAGTGGATTCAGACGTCAACACAGTACAGTTGACCATCCTGTACGCTTTGAAACTTTCCTAAGAGAAGCCTTCATAAAAAAGCAACATGTTGTATCAGTATTTTTTGACCTGGAGAGTGCTTATGACACTACCTGGAAATACAGAATTTTAAAGGACTTGCATGACTTCGGTCTCAGAGGCTGCTCACCTCTTTTTATATCTTCCTTTTTAAATAATTGACTGTTTCATGTGAGGGTTGGCACAACCTTGTCAGATGCAAGGGAACAGGAAATGGGTGTGCCACAAGGATGTATCCTCTCTGTGACACTTTTTAGTATCAAGATAAACAGTATGATAAAGGCTATTAACCCTGGTGTGGATTGCTGTTTATATGTGGACGACTTTGTCATATGTTTTAGATCAAGCCATATTGCCATCATTGAAAGACAACTTAACAATGTTTGAACAAACTTCAAACATGGTCTGATGAAAACGGTTTTAAGTTTTCAAAGACCAAAACAAAATGTGTTCACTTTTGTCAGTTATGAGGTCATCATCCAGACCCGGAACTACATCTTGACAACACAAGAATTGAAGTTGTGCCAGAATTCAAATTTCTGGGTGTAATTTTTGACAGGAAATTGTCCTTCTCGCCTCACATAAAAGCACTCAAAAAGAAATGCTACAAGGCCCTCAATCTTCTCAAAACAGTTGCTCATTCAGAATGGGGAGCTGATAGGAAAGTCCTACGTCTCTATCGCTCCCTTATTCACTCCAAACTAGACTATGGCTCTATTGTGTATGGTTCAGCCCGCAAATCATACCTGAAGATCTTTGACACAATCCACAATCAAGGTTTACACTGGGCCCTTGGGGCTTTTTGGACCTCTTCTATTAACAACCTGTATGTAGAGGCAAATGAGCCTTCTCTTTCTCATAGACGGCTCAAGCTATCTCTCCAGTATCTATTGAAGCTGAAAGCAAACCCAACCAACCCCATACATAAAGTAGTTTTTAACCCTGGATGTAAAAACCTTTTTGCTAGGAAGCCAAATGCAATCCCTCCATTTGGTATTCGCATGCAATCACATCTAGACAATCTCCATGTTGACATGAATGCCATATGTGAAAACAAAATTCCTGATACCCCTCCATGGTTGATTAAAGCTGCTGAATTTAGATTTAAACTTTTAGCCCACAAGAAATCAACCACAGGTAGAGTTGTTTTCCAAACTCGACATCAGGAAATAAAAGAACAGTACAACTCCTATAAACCCATTTATACAGATGGATCAAAGGATGGACATGCTGTGTCAGTAGCAGCAGTATTTGGTGGAAAAAGTAAAAAATGTCGTCTTCCCGACAACTCTTCAATCTTTTCTGCTGAAGTTAAGGCAATCGATCTTGCTTTGAGTCTAGCAGAGGAAAGTAGATCTAACCGCTTTCTTCTGTTCTCAGACTCCCTCTCTACACTCCAGGCTATCTATAACCAGAAAATTGAAAATCCATCTATTTGTGCTGTTCTTGAGAGAATTTCCTCTCTCTCTGATACAAACAAGTTTTTTTTTTTGCTGGCTTCCTAGTCACATGGGTATTCAAGGCGATGAAAAGGCCGACAAACTTGCCAAGTCGGCATTGTCTCTACCCATATCTCATTTTAAAATGCCCCACACAGATTTTAAAGCATCCATTTTACCTTTCATCCAATCTCTTTGGCAATCCCAGTGGGATGCAGATCTTTTCAACAAACTTCATTCTGTTAAACCAACCCTTGGCGAGTGGTACCCCTCTTACAGGTCCGTTCGTCGAGAAGAGGTGATAATCACAAGGCTTCGAATTGGACATTCTCGGTTAACAGACTCCTGGCTTTTAGCCAGAGAAGATGCACCAGAATGTATTCCATGCAATGAACACCTAACAATTACACATATTCTTTTAGATTGCATTGACTTTCAGCCAATTCGAGAGAAATACTACAATTCTGCCCAGGCTGAAAAATGCTGAAAGTTTTTGCTATTGGTAAATTTTCTGCATGTCGAAGGCTGATTCTACCTCATGATTAAGCTGGTTTTGATAAAATAGGGTCCACATTATGCCATGGTTTATACATGGAATAATACATAATGAAGATCCATAAAACCCCCTTTTTTCCAGAGTGTCACTCATGTTTATGGTTGTGTTTTTAGCTCAACCATTTTCAAAGAAAACATTGATATTGTTGTAGCCCTGGCGTCTGGGTCATCTGCTTCATTGTCATTGTGTGAAAACTTTGACATTTTGTAATATCTCTGTTATTACCAAAGATATTTACTTAAAACTTGGACAAGTTGTTAACTAATAAAAGGGGAACTCATACAACAGGGGCAGATAACCATTAAAGTATTTTTTACACAGTTATGCCCCTTTTTTGACTAAGAATTTTCACTGAAAATCAAGCATTTGCACCCAAGCATGGGCACCTGCATGCGGTGCTTTTGTTTCACCTTTTACTCTGTATGCAATTTCTGGACTAGTTCATACATCTCAAGAGCAGAATAATGAAAAAATGGACAAATGCCAGTGTGATGTTCAAATTTCTCTTGATTTTTAGCTCACCTGAGCACAAAGTGCTCATGGTGAGCTTTTGTGATCGTGCTGTGTCCGTCGTGCGTCGTCTGTCGTCAACTTTTACCTTGTGTACACTCTAGAGGCTACATTTTCAGTCCGGATACTCATGAAACTTGGTCAAAATGTTTGTCTTGATAATATCTCAGACGAGTTCAAAGATGGGTCAGGTCGGGTCAAAAACTAGGTCACTAGGTCAAATCTTAGAAAAACCTTGTGTACACTCTAGAAGCCACATTTTCAGTCCAAAACTCTTGAAAGTTGGTCAGAATGTTTATCTTGATGATATCTCAGACGAGTTTGAAAATGGGTCATGTCAGGTCAAAAACTAGGTTACTAGGTCAAATATTAGAAAAACCTTGTGTACGCTCTAGAGGCCACATTTTCATTCAGATACTCATGAAACTTGCTCAGAATGTTTGTCTTGATAATATCTCAAACGAGTTTGAAAATGGGTGATGTCGGGTCAAAAACTATGTCACTAGGTCAAATCTTAGAAAAACCTTGTGTATGCTCTAGAGGCCACATTGTAAGTCCAAAATTCTTGAAAGTTGGTCAGAATTTTTGTCTTGATAAAATCTTGGATGATTCCAAAAATGGGTCATTTTGGGTCAAAAACTAGGTCACTAGGTCAAATCTTAGAAAAACCTTGTGTTCACTGTAGAGGCCACATTTTCACTCAGATGCTCATGAAACTTGGTCAGAATGTTTGTCTTGATGATATCTCGGATGAATTCGAAAATGGGTCATGTCTGGTCAAAATCTAGGTCACTAGGTCAAATATTAGAAAAACCTTGTGAACGCTCTAGGGGCCACATTTTCAGTCTTGTTTTGATAATATCTACAATGGGAAAATTGGCTATGGTTGGCTAAAAAGTAGGTCACTGAGAGAAATTCTAAAAAAAGCTTGTGTACATGCTAGAGGCATTTTCAGTCCAATAATTATGAAAGCTTAGTAGATTGTTTGTCATGATATCTCAAAAGAGATTGAAAATGGGTCATGTTTGGTCAAAAGAATCAGGTGAGCAACTTTAGGGCCATCAGGGCCCTCTTGTTTTTGCATCAACTTAAACATTTCCATTTGTTTCAAGATCTAACTTCAGCAGATCAATCAATATGCTATTATCTAAGGTAATAGTTCAACACATTGTCATTTATCCCTTGACCAAAGAATCTTGAGTATTAACAATACTGAAAGAAAAAAGCCTTTTCAAAACACTGTTTGAAAAAGAGAAAATGCTTGTAAGCAGCATTTTCACCTTCTTTCTGAATGTTTTTTCCCTGTCACAGTAAAATGCCATTATTTGTGACAAAATTAATAAGTAGTGTAGTCTGCAAATAGTTTAAATTTCAACATTTCCAAAATTTTAATGGTCTGGTAAAGGAAAATCATAGATGAACACAAGGGCTATAACTAAATATATTAATTGAAAAATGTAAAAACAATACAAATTTACAGCTTTTCCAACCCAGTATCTTACTTGCGCTTACATTTTGTTTTTTTCCCACTAGATCTCTGTTGTTGTCAGATGCTGTGATTGGTCCAAAGCAGCGTAGTGAAAAGGGAACGTGCACAAATGATATTGTTGAAGAAACTCACTCAACTTCTCCTGAAAATACAGAAATGATTAATCCAATAAAAGAACCAATGCAGAAAACTGAATTACAGCTAAATATCATAAAACCAGTGGAGCAGCTAATAGTAGTTGAAACAGACATAGTAAAACCCACTGTTCAAATTCAGACAGAAAACAGTTCTGATGCAAATTTAAACAATACAGCCACATCAACAAAGGACATTCAGTTACTCTCCACGGATCTTGATAAAGTGAATTCCTCAAACAAGTTCAACTTTTTGAAGTTACCGGATCATCCAAATATGTTGACTCCACTTCTGGCAATATCCCCAATTCCAAGTCCGCCCCCATCTCCAAGTATCAACTTCTTCCAGGTAAGTTTTTTGTATTATTTCATCAGTTTTAACCAATAACTGCATAAGAGCAACTGTTTAGGTCCTTCCAAAGACAAATTTTGGAAACCATTGTGGACAATGGAGTAATTGTTTGTAACAAGCAATTGCTCACCTTTTCCCTCAATGTTTTCCAAACTTCTTTGTAAAGCTTGTCAATTATATTCAAATACTATTTGCAAGACTTGTTGGTGTTCAAATTTGGCCGGATCTTTATTAACTGATACAGTAAGCAGTAAATGGTATCATTTACATGTTGGGGATTTTTTGTCCTGTTAGAGGATAGCTGTGATTTTAAACTGTAATAACCTGAAATGATGTGGGGGTGGTTTAACTGCGATCAAGTTGTCCATCCACCTGTCTGTAGACACAATTTTGTGTTTTCTTTTCCTTAACCCTTTACCACACAATTCCGATTTTTAATGACCCTGAGGGAGATGTCTTTTGAAAACATTGTGGAAAAAGCAGAAAATGCTGGTAACCAGCATATTTTCCTTTTCCCAAAATGTTTTCTATCCTTTTATTGACATTTTATTATGTGTAAAGTAACATAATTTGTCGTTTGCATAATGCTTTCACGTGGACAAAGCTAAAATTTTGTTGTGTTGTAAAGGGTTAAAGAGTTTTTAACCAAGACAGCTGAATGTATTCAAAAGTAGTTTGTTTCAAGACAAAAACATGTTGAATGTAGAGGGTGATGAGTGACCCCATTACTGTGCATGTTAATGTCGCCAATCAAAAACCAGTGCTGGTGGTATGATGGAGATACATTTAACTCTTTACCAAATGACAAAAATGTAGACTTGTCCAAATGGAAAGTATATGCAGACGCCAATTAAAATGAGCTTAATTGATAGAATTTGTCATTGTTAGGGTAGAAAACATTGTGGGAAAAGGAGAAAATGCTGGTTACCAGCATTTTCTCCTTTTCCCACAATGTTTTCAAAAGGCTTCTTTCTCAAGGTCGTTAAAAGTCGGGATTGTATGGTAAAGGGTTAAAGAGAAGAGATGATTTTTGTTACTCACATCAAAACAGAGAAGAAGAGCAGTTGTTTGTAACAAGCACTTACTCAATTCCCTCATTGTGTTGTCAAAGGCTCTCCACTGCAGGGACAGTAAGTCTTACCAAATGACAAAGTTTTATGCTTGCCCAAATTGAAAACGTAGGCAGACATCAAATAAAATATGACAAAAAACTGAATGTAACTCAAAAAATGATTTGTGTCTCTAAAAATGAAAAAAAGCTTTGTGGAAAAAGGAGAAAATGCTGGATACCAGCATTCTCTTCTTTTTCCACAAAGTTTTCAATAGCCTTCTTCGGGTCATTAAAACATTAGATTACTTGGCAAAAGGTTAAAAAAAAATATCAGCTTAGGAAGTTTAAATTCTCATTTTGTGGATGTTGTAGAAGAGTTTGTAGAAATGAATACATGTCCAGTCAAGGAAGGAGAACATTGTGGTAAATTAATGAACATTTGCTATGATATTTGGATATTTTGGATTGTTCAGATTAGCTCTGACAATAAATTACCAGGTATAGTGTTCTGATACATTATCCTTAAAATAAAACCCTTCTTCACAATTATGCAAATTCACCCTTGACTAAGTAATCCCAATTTTTAATGAACTTGAGGAAAAATGCTTTGAAAACATTGTTAGAGAAGGACAGAGGATTGAGTTTGGTATTAAGAATTGTTGATGAATGAAAAATGTAATTTTAAACTGCTACATTACTAAACCCATTTCAAAAGCCTAAAAATTAGACTTGTCTGTTTTCAAAGCCTTTGCAGGATGCAACTCAAATGATGAGGATTGTCTGTGAAAGGGTAGAAAACATCGTAGGAAAAGGAGAAAAATGTTGGTTATCAGCATTTTCTCCTTTTTCCACAATGTTTTCAAAAGCCTTTTACCTTGGGGTTTTTAAAATTGGTGCTTGTGTGTTAAAGAGTTCATGTGAGCTTCTGTGATTATGCTGTGTCTGTCATCCATCCCGTGGCATCCTGGCTTTAACAATTACCTTGTGTTTACTCTAGCAGCCACATTTTCCGACAAATACTCGCCCGGCCGGGTAGCTCAGTGGTTAGCGTATCTGACTCATGACCTGAAGGTTGTGGGTTTGATAGCGGTTTGCGGCGAACTTTCTTTCGGGCGATTTTTTGCCTCTCACTTCTGATGTATGTGAGAAAAGTAGTCAGTGGCTTTGGAAAGAAAGTTGTGTCAGTACTGGTGTGAGAAAGCCAGGAAACACATGGGTGCATCACTGACTGCCATGATATAACCTAAGCTGTTAAAAAGGCGTTAAACTCCAATACAAACCAAACCACACTGACAGATACTCATGAAACTTGGTCAGAATATTGGTCTTGATAATATCTTGAACTTGTTTGAAATTGGCTGTAGTTGGATCAAAAAGTAGGTTACTGAGACAAATATTAGATAAAACATTCGTGCACCCTAGAGGCCACATTTTCAGTCTGATACTGATGAAGCTTTGTCACAAGTTTGAAATTGAGTGAAGTGGTATCAAAAAGTAAGTTACTGGGACAAATATAAGAAAAAAACATTGTGTGCCTTCTAAAGCCCACATGTTCTGTCTGATACTCATGAAACTTTGTCAAAATGTTTGTCATGATGATATTTCAAGTGGGTATGATATTGTATATGAAATCAAAAGTAGGTCACAGGCACAAATCTAAGAAAAAACCTTTAATGCCCTCTAGAGGCCATATTTTGTCTTTGATATTCATGTAACTTGGTCAGAATGTTTGTCTTGACTACAATTAGGACAAATTTGAATTTGGGTCATATCACATAAATTTAAGAAATACCATGTATGCACTCTAGAAGGCACATTTTCAGATTGATAGTCATTAACCTAGGTCACACTTATCTTGATATCTTGGACAAAATTGAAATTGGTTCATGTAAGGTGAAAAGAAGGTCACTGGGACAAATCTTAGAAAAACCTTGTGTGCACTTTAGAAGCCATATTTTCAGTCTGAAGCTATTGAAACTCGGTCAGAATGTTTCTCTTGATGATATGTAGTACATATTTGAAATTGGGTTGTACTGGGTTAAACAGTAGGACACTGGGACAAATTTTAGAGAACCTCATGTGCGCTCTAAGAGGCCACACATTCCATCAGTTACTCTTGAAATTTGGTCAGAATGTTTAAATTTGTCTTGATGATATCTCAGACACCTTTGAAATTGGGTCACATCAGATCAAAAAGTAGGTCACTGGGACACTTTTTAGAAAAACATTGTGTGTACCTTATAGGCCACATTCTTGGTCTGATACTCAAGAAAATTGATCAGATAGTCAAAATTGGGTCATTTTGAGTCAAAAAGTAGGTAACTGGCACAAATCTTTTAAAAAGCATGTGTCTTGATATTTTTTTTAGAATAAGTTTAAAACGGGGGAAAGTTGGATAAAAAAGTAAGTCACTAACATTCATGTGTTTTACATCATCACAACTAGGATCTCTTCAACTTTATCAATGCAAGAAACACATATGTGTTTTACATCATCACAATAGTTACGAGGATCTCATCAACTTTATCAATGCAAGATGCCTTTACTCGGGTGAGTGCTTTAGGGCCAATGGCTCTCTTGTTATTTTTCCATATTAGATTGTAACCTGTCAAATTTCAGGCCACAATCTTTGTCAAATATTTCCAAGTTTCAATAAATCCATGGAAGAATTGCTTTTGAAAAAATGTGGGAAAGCATGAAAATGCTTGTAACCAGCATTTGTCCTGTTCCCACAATGATTTCCACCCTGTCAGAGGCAATTCTCATCAGGTGAGCCATAGTTACTTTGTTGCCTGCAAATGCTTTCAATTTGTACAAATCTGAATATTATTCATGTGTTGTGGAGTCAAATGATCATAATTATGAGTAAATCTTGTTTATCGGATGTCCCACAAATTCCCCATGACGTAGATAGGTATCCGGTTAATTTGTTATCTAGTGCATTTTCTTATATTTTTAATCCACCCATAAGATGAATCACAACAGCACGGTCCATTTAATGCAGCCAGTCACAAGCTACATTGTTGTGGTATATATGTATATAGATTTTTGGAAAGTTATTATTTTTCTTACTAGTCCGTAACAGCCTGATTCTTTCTGAATGTCTCTAATCCTTTCTCTTATGCATCTTTTCTACCCTCATTTCCATGACCCAGACTTTTCAGTCTGCTTTTTGTTTGTTTCCCCTGGAGCAGATATTCGTCAAACATTTAGTTTCTTAACTTTTTACCAGACAAGCCCTACTTTTAATGACCCGGAAAAAAGAAAAAAAAGCGGAAAAGAGCAGGAAAAAAGCTTTTAAAGAAAAAGCGATATGGGGGAAAAAGAGAAAATACCGATATCCAGCACTCTCTCCATTTCTACATTATTGTCTACCCTTTCAGAAACATTAACAATCACTTGAACCACATTTAATCTGTCATCGCTGAATGCCTTGAATTTGGACGAGTCTAAAGTATTTTTTGTCTAGTAAAGAGCTGGCCATCAAATACATGAAACCTAGTTATAGTTTTTTACCAGCATTTTCTCCTTTTCTCTTCTCTCTCTTTCTCTCTTCCCCCCTCTGGATCTACGCTATCCAAGAAGGAAATAACAGCATTTAGGTTTTTACTATCGGGTTAAAGATTTCATGTAACTCTTACCAAACAACAAAATTTTAGACTGGTCCAAATTCAAAGCATTTTCAGACAATAAAATAAACTTGACTTAAAAATTGAAATTAGTTTTGGGAAGGGTAGAAAATATTGTGGGAAAAGAAAAAAATGCTGGTTACCAGCATTTTCTCCTTTTCCCACAATGTTTCTAACACTTCTTTTCTCAGGGTCGTTAAAAGTCTTGATTATGTGATGTGGTCAAGAGTTAACTTAGGCTAAGAGTTAAGACTTTGAATTAATGAAGAGGGGCCTAGGAATTCACAAATCTTCTTGTATTTAAATATGCTCTTTGGTATGGTGAAAACTCATGGTTTAGCGGTTGATTTATGTGTTCTCAATTTTGTAACAGCCAAGGGTAAATGAAAACAAATTTACATCCTGGTATAGTGTATCATTCATTGGATGCTTGTGAACTGGTGATTCAGGTAGAGTTAATGATCAGAGTGGGTTAAATTCAAAAATGAAATTGATATCTTTTAATAGATATGTTTTTCTATGAAAGGGGGAAAAAAAATCTCTATTTTTTTACATTGACTTATATGTACCTAGTCAGTCCTAGATTATGAAAGCTGAATTTCTGCAAACTTGATCTTTCTAGCATGGCAGTTTTCAAAGAAATCAGTGAGGTATTGTCATAGCCCTGTTGCAGTCTGTGATGTGCAAAAACTTCGACATTTTGTAATATCTGTTATCACTTGAGATATCTACTTCAAATTGGGACTGGTTGTTAACTATCAAAAGGGGAACACATACAACAAGGGGCAGGTAACCATCAAAATATTTTTGACACAGTTATGCCCTTTTTTTGATTTTCAATTTTCATTGAAAATCAAGCAACTGCAGCCGAGCATTGGCACCTCCATGCTGTACTTTTACTATTTGTTGCTGCAATAAATTTAAGATTAATGAGAACTTTGAAAACCAAGAAACTTTTTGTTGAATGAAATAAAGAATGGTCATTTACATTTTTCATTCATTACATTGTTTTCAAAATATGCCTTTTGTCAGTGTTCACTCATAACTTCAAAATGCTAGTAGACAACTTAAAGAAGAAGCTTTCGAGTGGTTCCATAAATGATGAAACATAAGCATATTTTTGCAAAATGAGGAGTTTCTGTTTGGAAGCAATTTATTCTTTGCAATAATTTTTTCAAAGACTGTTCTAAGAGGTAAAGAGCTGACTGCAAGTTATGTGCAAAAATAAAATGGTTGATAAAAAGGTTTGGTTCAAGAAATGAAATTAGCTTATACCCCTCTTTAAAACCAGTGATTTCATTCATTCCTCACCAAATGAAAACTAATTTAGTCTCTTCTATATTGAAAGCAGTTGCAGATACCAAATGAACTCATGTAAAGGAATTGGCCTTTG
This sequence comes from Hippopus hippopus, assembly GCA_946811185.2. Taxonomy (NCBI): domain Eukaryota; kingdom Metazoa; phylum Mollusca; class Bivalvia; order Cardiida; family Cardiidae; genus Hippopus; species Hippopus hippopus. Next base: position 51,096,335 of record OX328101.1, on the reverse strand, counting down.
GAAGTGAAGAAAGAGTGGGGGAAGTTACCAGCATTTTCTTCATTCCTTTTTTCAAGAGTCTCCTTCTTCAGGGATATGTAAACATAGGATTGTTTGGTAAATGAACAGGGCTTTTTTTTTCTCTCAGCGAAAAAAACAATTATTGAAAAATATTGGACATGAGAGATGCAAGATTAGACAACATACTTTGTGGAGTCTGATCTTGATCTACAATACCCTTACAAGTACATGATACTGCACAATAGCATTCTTGAGAACAGTTTAGGTGTACTTTTGCCATTGCATTCCCACATTGTTCTCTCTTAGTACTTTTCTAAAACTGAAATGATAACATCCTTTCTACAGAAAAAAAAAGAATTATGCATGTTATTTTTCTTTAATTTCATACCTACACTTTCTTATATTTTTAAAAGATGCACAATTATCACAAAGACTGATTGACTTGTTGGTTTATGCCACTTTCAATATTATTTCATTCAATATAAATTATCAGGGCGATAGGCTACTTATTCATGCAAATGCTGTGTATTACCAGTACAGGGCCATGACACCTTAACTCTTTACCACACGACAAAATTTTAGACAGATCCAAATTCGAAACATTTCCAAAGGACATAGTAAATATGGCACAAGTAATGGGATTTGTCTGTGAAAGATAAGAAAACATTGTGGGAAAAGAAGAAAATGGTGGTTACCAGCATTTTCTCCTTTTCCCACAATGTTTTCAAAAGCTTTCTTTCCCAGGGTTGTTAAAACTCAGGATTGTGTGACAAAGGGTTAACTGCAGTGCCTTGAAGTGACCCCTATCACACAGATAAGGCGTTGATCAAAAGATTTGTAAGAAAGGTTTAGCTAAAAAAGCTTATCAAATTAATGAAATGATCCTTTCAATTAGATTCTAAAAAAAGCCCTAAAATATTGCAATTTAGAGGTTGTTTGGGCCAAATTAAGGTAGTAGACCCATAACACTTCTAGTGCAACATGGAATAAAATTTTTTGATAGTTGATAAATAAGGATTTATACCGCTATAATACTTTTGCACATTTTTAACCGACCAGAAATTCCTTTGATGTCTATCTTGAAATTATTTGTTGATATTTTTGTTAGTTTCCAGAAAAGGGAGGTTATTATTATCTACCTTTGTAATGAGAATATAGTGGTTTTAGATTTATAAATGATAATTCTAAGAAGGAAAAAAAGGAAAAAGTGGCTCGGTTAAAGTAGTACAATTATACTCATTTTTAATCATAGCAAATTTGTAGGATAATATTATAGTGGAAATAGCTGTTTTCTATTACGGGTCCACTACCTTAAGTAAAACAATAGCAGACAGTGTAGATCAAAGATCAGACTGCACATTCTGTGTCCACTGATACAACTTAATGAAGTCCCGTTCATGACTTAACTCTTTACCGCACAATCCCGATTTTAAACATCCTAAAGGAAAAGGACTTTTGAAAACATTGTGGGAAAAGGAAAAAATGATGGTAAACAGCATTTTTTCCTTTCCCTACAATGTTTTTTACCCTTTCAAAGACAAATTTAAAAATTTGTGAAACATTTAATATGTCGTCTGCAAACGGTTTCAGTTTGGTCCAGTCTGAAATTTTGTCATTTGCCAAAGAGTAAAAAGGATTAATATTCTAGTGAGTTTAGAATAAGGGACAAAAAGTGAAATTTGAATCATAAATATACCTCTGTTAGGCGACAAAGTTTTGGACCATTTCGAAATCATGTGCAGACCTCAATTACAAACATGTGCTTAAATGATGAGATTTATCTTTGAAAAGGGTTGAAAACAATGTGAGAAATGGAGAAAATGTTGTTAACCAGCATTTGCTCCATTTCTCACTATGTTTTCAATAGGCTTCGTTCTTAGGGTCATTAAACTCTGAATTGCTTTGTTTAGAATTAAAATAAGTTAAATTTTGTAGTGGTTTTAGAACAGAGGACAAAATAGTGAATTGTGTATCACAAAGTTAACCCTTAACCTGCTTAGCACATCTCTAGGACCTTATGTGGACAGTGTAGATCAAGATCAGACTGCACACATTGTGCAGTCTGATCTTGGACCTACACTGTCCAATTAGGAGATATTTTTCCCTCAAAATAACTTTGGAATAGCAAAATTGTGGCTTTTACTATCGGCTTGAAAGTTTAATTTCACTTATTTAGCAGGTTAAGGGTTAAATACATACACATTTAGATATTTTCAGTGATGTAGAACTCCATGGTCTACTGAAAATTTCATTATGACCAATTTTAGAATGTTCAGCTGATTTTATTGGTTTTAGATAGAGTTTGGTGGAGTCCTATTAAGTGATGATACTACATTATAGATAGTGCACCTTATATATATAAACCAGCTTGCATCTTTTTGGGATTTATTGTTGTTACCTAGTTTGTGGGATAGGGAATACCCACAGGATTAAACGGTATTTAAACATTTACTTTGAACTTTCTTTTTTCAGATTGTAAAATTCTACCAAACTTTCTAGAAAAAAATTGTTTTTATTCTTTCAGTCTCTTTTGTGACAGTGATTCCCTGTGGAATCTCTTGTTATTAATTCATTATTTCCTGTGAAAACTTATTTTTTCTTGTAGTTTGCATACTAATTTCAAAACATGGCAAATAAAGTAGTTGCAGTTTGCAGCAATTACTTTCTCCTTTTGTGACAATGATTTTCATGTAAAATAGCCAACTACTTTACAAGAATTTTTTCAGTTCTCTTTTATAAATTTTTAAAAGTTAATAAAATGAAAACCCCATACCGAATAACTCCATGTTTTAATGACTCTGAGGAAGAAGGCTTTTTGGTTTTTTCCCCACAATGTTTTGTTCCCTCTCATGGACAAATTCTGTCATTTAGTAACATTTTCATTGTTTTTGTCAGAAACAGTTCTTTCAATTGGAACACTTGCTATTTTGTCATTTGGTTAGGGGTTTACAAACAGTTTCAATTGTACTGGAAAGGCACACAGTGTAGGCTGACCTTTTTGCACATGCATTAAACATCCTTTTCACAGAGCATGGCTCATACATAAAGCAGTTTAAGGGTTAAAGGTACTGGGCAGCCAAAGTGGCTAAAAACTCAGGTGTCAGAAATGTAAGTCGGACCAACGGAGGTCCCCAGTGATGTCACAATCATTTTTCTCTCACTTTCAAACATTAACCCTTTACCACACAATCCCGACTTTTAATGACCCTGTCAAAGAAGCCTTTTGAAAACATTGTGGGAAAAGGAGAAAATGCTGGTAACCAGCATTTTCTCCTTTTCCCACAATGTTTTCTACCCTTCCTAAAACAAATTTCAGTTTTTGAGTCACATTTATTTTGTCGTCTGCAAATGCTTTCAGTTGCTTTCAAGTCCAAAATTTTGTTGTCTGGTAAAGAGTTAAATTGATGTTTTCATTATGCCAAAAAGTAAACAGTGTGTTACAAAGTGAGTTTTGCATTGTACTAGATTGATAAGAAGTGAGAATAGTCTGGGTACACTGGCAGATGTTACATAAATGAAGATACTATTGAAATTATTGTTAACAATAACACCAAAAACTAGGGGTAGCTAAAACACGAGGTATATATACATGAAGGTAAAAGTCTGAACTTGACAGTGCTTGTAAATCACAATTATATTTTGTATTAGGAACAATGTGGACACGAGATCAGACTGTCCAAAATCAATCTTGGTCTGTAGTCGCCAACCATTCTTAAGAATGTTCTTAGTCTTATTCTCCAAGATTTCCTAAATTTGAAAGTAACACAACTTCAGATTGCCTAAACTAAATGATTTAGCCAATCAGGAGTTGTGTTACTGTCAGTTTAAAAATTCTAGAGAATAAGACTAAGAATATTCTTAAAAATGGTTGGTGAATACGGACCTGTATCTTGGATTTATACTTTCTGCTTCCTTTTTGCAAAAAAACAAGCTTGAATTCACAATATTATGGTCAGTTTTTTCACTGAGAATATCCACTGTTGACTGTCTAAGGGTTAAACCTTTTCCAGACTATCCTGTGTTTTAATGACCCTGAAGATGAAACCTTTTGAATCAAAAATGTTGGAAAAGGAGTAAAGATAGTTATCAGCATTTTCTCCTTTTCTCACACTGTTTTCTGACCTCTCTAACGTCAACAGGTGAGCTCCGTTTGATATTTCATCTGCATATACTATCAAATAGACCAGTCTAAAATTTTGTTGTGTGGTAAAGCGTTAAATGATATGATACAGAGATGAGCATGACCTTTGATTTATCTATCAGTGATTTCTCAAGAGAACAGATTCCATTTATTCTACCTGCCATGTTTGATTACAATAAGGCCTGTCCACTCATTCAACCATTTCTCTATATACACATGTTATCATAGATCAGTATGATCCTAGTGCAGATATCTCTTGTACAGCAATTCTTTCTATATATGCTTTCATGTTTTACATAGATGAATTGGCATAGTAGCTGCAGGTTAAGCAGTTTTTTCAACGAAACATAACGTTTTCTTACTTGTCTAATTAAGCAGATTAATTTACTTTTAATTAACATTTTACTTCCAATTTAGAAATGCCAGCAAATTTGGATCATAAAGAAAACGGTCTATCAAGCACTTTTATCATAATTTTGCACGAAAGAAATGTGCCATGCTCTGACAAAAGGGGCTAAATGTATGTGGTTATGCATTATACCAAGCAAGACATCACATAGTAATGGATCCATAAAATCTTTTTTGTACAACAACCGACTGAATCATAAGATACACTGGTTCATTGATATTTAGAAAATTGACCATTAGCAAAAGGTATAGAGTTAGGTCAGCCTGCTCAGACTGCACAGGCAGACATGGGTCAATACTTTTAGCAGGTGCATTAAGCCCCCTTTTCACAGAGGGTGAATCAAATACTTGAGCATATAATCTTTATTCTATCATTCATATATTTAATTTATAAAATTATGTACTAGTATATTTTGTATAAGAAAAGAAAAAAATACACACGAAAAAGAGATTATTGCCCTCAAACGAAGAATTGTCAGTAATAGTAACTGTTGTAAAGAGCTGCACCAAGTCACTTAGTGAGTTTTTCAGCAATATTGTGTTGCAATACTTAGTTAATATGTCAAAGATGAGCAAATGTATAAGGTGTCACTATCTGAAAATTGCCTAGAGTCCTGTCTTTTTAAGTGGTTATTTAATTCATGATGAGGGTCAGTGAAAGAAGGTTAGATTTGTGATTGACCTGTCATGGATTGCTAGTCAAGATTGCTAAATCATCATTATCTATAGAAAGGTTGTTGATTCTTTTCCAGCTGACAAAATTTTACATTCTACCAAATTGAAAGTATTTGCAAATGGCAGAATCAAAACAAATTCGATTGTTGGGGTTCGTCTATATTAAGGCAGAAAATATTTACCAGCATTTTCTCCTTTTCCAAAAATGCTTACAAATGCTGTCCTCTTGGGAGTGTTCAGCAAAGGGCTATACTCTTAGCTTGCCTCAAATGAAATTTAGTACCACTGCAGGAAATATACACATAGTAGATTTTCAAATTCATTTTTCTGTCAACAACTAACACTTGGACCAACCACACTTTAACAGATTATCATCTTCACAATATTTTCCATACTTTTAGAAGGCATGATTTATATTCAAATTAAAAGTGTTCTTTTGGCTGTTATTGGGCCTTTAGGTAGGGACTATTGTAAAAACTAGGGATGGCAACGGTTAACCAATCGAATGACCGATTAACCGGTTAGGAAATCGGCAACCGGTTAACCAGAAACAAATATATATTTTACCAAAATTTTACCAAAATATTACAACGTTAGTGAAAAAATACGCCTACAAAATTAACTTTGCCGGTTCTTACAACCATAACTGCATTATACGCGCATCCATGTCGCAAAGACGTGGCGAAGGTGTGATACACAGTTTGACATGTCTATGCAATAAACATTGTTAATCCGCTAATTGGTCCCCAGTCTCCGATAATAAACAGTCTCCGACAATAAACAATCAAAAACAGGTGTCCTCTTCGAATCAAAGGCACTCGCTTATCGTAATTGATTTGCTTGGATTATTTCATTAAGTGCCCGCCCCAATCAAATATATGCATGGATTGACAAATCAGCGTAAGAGGGATTGAAATTAACAAGTCAATCAATCTGTGGTCAAGCACGCACAGCGATTACTTTTCGTTCATATATCACTTCGATAAGTATCCTCAAAAATCGTAATATAGTGTAGAGGCTTTGAATTTGGGAGAGTCTAAAATTTAAGCTGTAAATCTGTGTTAAGATTTCATATTAGAGGGTATGACAGTAATGGTTCTCAACTTGAGGTAAAGCAATCAATATTGATGATTTGCAGCACAAAAGTCCGTTATATTAAGATATCTATGGAAATTCACTGCTTAAAGTCATTAAAAAGCTGAAAAGACGGTCTGAAGTGACTCAGATCGGACAATGTCGAAAGGAACATTTTGTTGTGTCATGGGTTTCTGTGTTTTTTGCATCGAGCATTTTTTCATGTGTGTTAATTTATAAATAGGTATTTCCGCCTGATTTGACTATAATTTATCAATAGGGGTAGCAAGTAACTTCAAATCCTGTCATTTTACACAAGTTAAGCGGATAATGGCTTTTTTTTTTTTACCGTTTTTTTTTTTCTAACGTGAGGTCTCGCGTGTAACCAAACTTTGTTACGTGAATTTCAGTTCTATAACATGATATACACAATAATTTGCGTGTCAGAGTGGAAAAACTGAAATAGCCTGATAATTTCTAGTCCTCTAAAGAAAACATTGTGGAAAATTGATTATATTGCCGAGAGAGAGAGAGAGAGAGAGAGAGAGAGAGAGAGAGAGAGAGAGAGAGAGAGAGATTGATTGGCCGTCTTCTGCGCCACAGTACAGAAATAGTAAACGTCACGGGTATGCATTTCTCACACACCGGTCATCGATACTGACATATCGAGCAAATGGCAGGTACCTTCATCTTAAATGTTTTTTACATGGTTGTTCAGTTAACCGGTTAACCGATCGAAAGATTGATTGGTTAATCGGTTATCAATTTTACTTACCGTTGCCATCCCTAGTAAAAACAGAAAATTTTTAACATGGAAATTTTCTCTTTTTGCCTCAATGTTTTCAAAAATGGTCTGCTGCAACTATCATTACTAGCAGATGGAGTAGATCCACAATCAGGGTTGGTATTCACCAACCATTCTTAAGAACAGTTTTAGTCTAATTCTCAAGAATTTTCTAAATTTGAAAGTAATACAACTTTGATTTGCCAAACCAAATGGTTCAGCCAGTCAGAAGTTAGGTTATTTTCTAAATGTTGATAATCAGACTCGGAATGAAACAAAGAATGATCCTTGAATATGCACCCTGGGAGACTTCATGTTCTATGCTGTCTGATTTTGATCTGTGCCATCCACACCAAATATATTAAGGCCAGAATTAAAAGGTTTGAGACCTCACAGTTTTCACTAATGTTTTTGACAGTCCATGTCTAAGTTGCCCACTAAAGTCTATAATGTCACAAACTGGAGCTTTAACAACCCTGAAAGAAAAGGCATTTGAAAACATTGTGGGAATAGGAGAAAATGCTGGTAACCAGCATTTTCTCCTTTTCCCACAATGTTTTCAACCTTATCAAAGGCGGAAATCATCATTTAATCTACATTTAATTAGCCGCTGTAATTGCATTTAACTTGGTATAGTCTAAATTTTTGTAGTTTGGTAAAGAGTAAAGAACTTGGAACTTTTTCAGCGCCACTTACTTACTTTCATAAACTGAAAATACAAACTACTGAAGCTCAGAGAGATTTTTATCTGATATGCTTGATATCTAAACAAGCGGGTGGTATACATCCAGGATCAGACTGCACACTCTGTGCAGTTTGATCTTAATATATACTGTCTGCACAATAGCCCCTGCTTTTGTCTATGGCCTGGAAAGGGTTAATCATGATTCTTTACCGTATGATAGACCTGTCTATTTTAAAACCATTTGTAGACAATGAATCAAATGTGGCTCAAACAATAGGATTTGTGATTAAAGGTTAGACAATACTGTGATAAAAGGAAGAAGATGCAGGGTACCAGTATTGACTCCTTTTTCCACAATCTTTTCAAAAGGCTTTTTCCTCAGGGATTGTTTAATAGGTTTACCTACTAGTCTTGGTCTGCACTGCTCATTTGATAGAAAAGAATGGTTCCTTTTTACTCTGTACCATATAAGAAATTTTAAACTTTGTCTGCATTGAAAGCAAGGACAAACCAAATGTGGCTCAAGTTACAAGATTTGCACATGATATGGTAGAAAATGTTGCGGGCAAAGATGAATTAAAATGCTGGTTATCAGACATTTTATTCTTTTCCCACAATGTTTTTAAAAGCTGTTTACATCAAAGTTGTAAAAACTCGAGATTGTGTGGTATAGGGTGAAACAAGTACCTGAGTCCCAACCCCTTTGACTAATAGAGTGCTGAATAAATGTTAACCCTTAGAGGGCAGAATAAACACAACACACATTTTCAGTTTAGACATCAGACCCATATAAGTGCAACTTCAAGGTTGCTTTTGTCTCTAAGGTTTCAGTAAAACGGACAGTGTAGATCAAAGATCAGACTGCACATTTTGTGCAGTCTGATCTTGATTTACAGTGGCTGCAAAAGGCAACAATAGCTGTGAAAGGTGCTTTAGGGGTTAATGGACCTTTTCATTTTTTGGAAACAGTAGAAATAGACTGCATCATTTTGGGGTGGGGCGGATAAATTATAGCAAAGTAGTGGACAGTGTAGATCATGGATAAGACTGCATGTTATGTGCAGTGTGATATTGATCTACATTTTAGCAAAAGCAACTTTGATCTGGTCTTTTGCTTTAATCCTTTACCAAACAATCCCATGTTTTAATGACCATGAAGAAGGCTCCTGAAAGCATAATGGGAAAAGGAGAAACCGGCATTTTCCCCTTTTCCCATAACTTTACTACTTTTTCAAAGACAGAAATCATCTTTTGAACTACTCTAAAATTGTCATCTGCAAAGTTCAATTAAGTTATGTCTAAATTTTTGTTGTTTGGTACAGAGTTATAGGTAAAAATGCACTGGAAGCAGGGTTTTCCCTTGCCTCTCTTATATGGGGGTCATTTGACCCAAAAATGACCCCCTTCAAATGAAGAAAAGAAGGCAAACATTGAAATTTTGGGGGTCATTTAGAAAATTTGGGGGTCAAAATTCAAAGAAATAGGGGGTCATGGAAAACCCTGTGGAAGACAATGAAGATCAGACTGCACAGATCATGCAGTCTTATCTAGTAATCCAGTGAGCTATTTCATAGTTTAATAATCTGGCAACTTATAGCATGGAAAATATCCATCTTGATCATTTCGATGCAAGTTCAGTTAAGATGCTATTGTCAAATTATACCTTTGAAGGATTCTTTCATAAGTACAAATCTATACATCAAAATCATGTCTTAAATATAAGTGCAACATTGTCATTAGTTTCTTTTATTATACCCCCGCAAAACGAATGTTTTCGGGGGTATACTGGAATCAGCCTGTCTGTCCGTGTGTACGTCCGTTTGTCCGTCCGTTTGTCCATCCGTGTGTCCATCTGTGTACAAATAATTGCCTGTTTCTGTCAAAGCGCTGGTGGGGGTATTAAGTCACATTCAGTGACAGCTCTAGTTTCCCATGTTTTGTAAAATGAAAACTGGAAAATAATCTTTAAATACAATCCTTAATTCTTTGCCAAATATAGAGTGATTTGAGGTAAAACAGGTTGGTTTTTTTTTTTTCACCAACTGAAGAACCCTTGAAATGTGGATTAAACCAAGTGGACATTTTCATTCTAGCATAAGACCCAGGTAAGTGCAGTTTCAGGACTGCCTTTCGTCTGTAGTGACTCAGCCTAGTGGACAGTACAGATCAAAGATTAGACTGCAAGTTTTGTGCTGTCTGAAACTTGCTGTCTGATGTTGATCTACATTGGCCTCGAAGGCAACTATAGCAGTGAAAGACACTTAAGAGGTTAAGGCGCAGATCAGAATCAAGGAGTAGATGGTGTAGAATCAAGATCAAATTGCTCTTCTACAGTCTGATCATGATCTATGCCAGCTGTAAAGGTTTTGCGGTGAAATCATTAAACTGCTAAATAAATTGGGAGTATACTGGTATTTACAACCAGATAGACAAAACTTTTACTTATGAAATTTCAAAGCTGATACTTTTTGTCTGAAAAATCTCACTGTAAATTATGTTTGTGCTGTCTGATATTTATATACAATGTCTGCAAAAACATGCTAAGTTGTGCTTAGCAGCCCAAGAATACAGTTTGGCAGTCACGTATTTAGGAAGGTTTGGAAACATTTTGAAAAAGAAAAGGGACATTTGATTGTATTTAGAGCAGTTGTTCCATTATCATGTAAAGATTTTTTTTAAAGGCTATTATGAGCAATTTGATGTTTTATTACTTTGTTTCAAGACATTACTGACTGCAAAAGTACCAGAATAAATTATGCACATTTAAAAACATAAAGGTATAGGAGAAACAAAAACCAAAACGTTAGAAAAGAAAGTGTCAACAATATGAAGGAAGTGTCGGATATTAAATTGAATTTCAACCGGAAATTTGTAATGTAAAGATAAATGAAATGTGTTGTATTGAATCAAATTCTCCTTGTACTGCATAAAAAGCAAATAATGACTCTTTTGCTTAAGAAAAAACAATTGCAGTGCATGTGAAGACAAAGTTATGTTAAACTTTAGAATGAACTAATGAACAGTGAAAATTTAAAGGAAGACTGCACATTCTGAGGTGCTTGGGAGTGAAAGGATTACATACTTCAATAACAATACATTTAGTATTTTATGTCATTTTCGACCCTTAACCCTTTACCACACAATCTGGAGTTTTGGCGACCCTGCAAAATAAAACTTTTGAAAACATTGTGGGAAAAGGAGAAAATGCTGGTAACCAGCATTTTCTCCTTTTTCCACAATGTTTTCTACCAATACAGAAATCATCATTTGAGTTACATTTAATTTGTTGTCTGCAAATGCTTTCAATTTGGATGAGTCTAAAATTTTGTCATTTAGTAAAGGGTTAACTTAAATCTTTTACTTTTCAGGAAGTGAAGTCTAATCAAGTTGGGGATTCCATAAATGGTTCATGAACAAAGTATATATCAAGAAAATTGCAAAGCTTTTTCAGGGCCCGTAAACACCACATGTGAGACAGTATACGTCATCAAATTCCAAATTTAGAAAGTAACACCATTTCTGATTGGCTAAACTGTTTGATATAGCCCATTGGAAAGTGTGTGACTCTGAAATTAAGAAAAAATTTAAAGACTTAGAATTAAGGTACAAAATACAGTGGTTGGTGAATACAGGCCCAGTTTAACAATGTGTTATACTTAGGAAGATTGTCTTGCTTTGAAATAGTAATTATCTTTTCTCACCTTTCAGGCTAGAAAAATGTCCATTTGATCTATCTAGCAGACTTGCTTGTTGAATAACTACCAATATTCTAAGGAAATTTGTACGTTAAGTAGGTCTGGAGCAGCTTTTTAACTTACTTGAACACAAAGTGCTGAAGGTGTGCTTTTGTGATCGTGCTGTCCGTGTCTGTTGTCCGTCATGCTTCGTTCAGGTGTCAACAATTACTTTTAGTGCGCTCCAGAGGCCACATTTTTAGTCTAAATCTCATGAAACTTGGTTAGAATGTTTGTCTTGATAAATGTTCAAAATGGGGTCTCGTTGGGTTAAAATATAGGTCAGAGGGACAAATCTTAGAAAAACCTTGTGTAAATTGTAGCGGCCATTTTTTCAGTCTGGTCCATGTTTTAGAGATTTCTGAAAAGAGACGTTTTCTTTCTGTTGGCGGCAAACAAAACTGAGGTCAGACTGGTACTGTAGTTGTGTTATATATTCTAAGGGTAAACATTATGTTTGCACGTGTGTTTAACTCTTTACCAAACAACAAATTTTTTGGACTTTCCCAAATTGAAAGCATTTGCAGATGACAAAATAAATGTGACTCAAAAAAAGAAATTTGTTTTTGGAAGGGAAGAAAACTTTGTGGGAAAAGGAGAAAATGCTGGTTACCAGCATTTTCTCCTTTTCCTACAATGTTTTCAAAAGACTTCTTTAACAGGGTCGTTAAAAGTTGGGATTGTGTGGTAAAGGGTTAACTTTATTCAAAATATTCTGCTTTACCATTCATTTTCATGGGATTTTTGATTAATGGTGAACTGCAACCTGCAGAAATCTAAACAATCTGTTAAAGATTTTGTGTAACTGAACTATGTAAACTCAAGCAAACAGGTAAAACATCTACCCTAAAAACAGCTGTGAATGGAAAAACCTTTTATAATCAAGAGTCATTTCTTACTTGAATTATTAACCCCTAGGCTGCTAAGCGCGAATCACTGACCTTTTGCAAACAGTGTAGATCATGATCAGACTGCACAGAACATGCAGTGTGATCTTTGATCTACACTGTCTGATAAGATGGTATTCCCCAAAACATAAGTTTGAAATAGCAGTATTCGGGTCATTACTATTGACTTGAAAATTTCATTTTAGTTATTCAGCAGAATAAGGGTTAAATGGAAGATTGTACACAGAAAAACAGGGAAATAAGATTTCATTATTCTAAGGCATATAGAAAAGTGCAATTAGTGTAATTTCGAGGATTTTTGGCCAGTATATTTCATGAATGATTTGGTGATGTTGTTTCAAGGTTGGGCTGCATGCTTGAAGTAGACTGGTCTTGATCTACAATGTCAGTAAAAGTGAATAAAAAATGTCTATGGCATCCCTAGGGTTAACTCTTTACCAAACGACAAAGTTTTTTGACAAGTCCAAATTGAAAGCATTAAATTTTGCAGACAAAACAAAATAAATATGACCAAAAAAAAAAGAAATTTCTACTTGGATGCATAGAAAACATCGTGGAAAAAGGAGAAAATGCTGGTTACCAGCATTTCCTCCTATTCCTACAATATGTTCTAAAACCTTCTTCCTTAGGGTTGTTAAAACTCAGGGTTGTGTGGCAAAGAGTTAAGCAACTATTTTTGTTCAAAGCCCATCATGCTGCAATTGGCTGAAATCAGCTGGTGAATATGAAGCATGCATTATGAGGTCTAAACATGTGAATGCTAGAAACTTCAAAACAGACCAATCATATAAACATCTGGCAGTGAAGAGCTTCCTGTTATCATTGTTAACCCTTTACCACACAATCCCAAGTTTTAATGACCCTGAAGAAGAAGACTTTTAAAAACATTGTGAGAAAAAGAGAAAATGCTGGTAACCAGCATTTTCTCCATTTCCCACAATGTTTTCTATTGTATTAAAGGCAGAAATTATCATTATTATGATCTACATCTGATTTGTTGTCTGCAAGTGCTTTCAATTTGGTTGAGTCGAAAGTTTTGTCGTTTGGAAAAGGGTAAAGGAAAAAATAATTATGGCAGCCTACAGGCTGTTTTGACCAGAAAATATTAATTGTACCAGCAAGATTTAAAATTAGACTGCACATTTTGCACAGCAGACTGATCTTGACCTCCGTTGTTTTGAAAATCACTTACCTCGCTACCAAACAACAAAGTTTCAGACTCGTCCACAGGGTTTTCCCTGGACTCTCTCATTGGGGGGGGGGGGGGGGGAAAGATTTGACTCCCTTCAAATTAGTAAAAGAAGGCAAACAGTTAAATTTTTTTTTGGGGGGGGGTTCATTTAGAAAATTTGGCAGTCCAAATTCAAAGAAACAGGGGGTCAGGGAAAACCCTGCATCCAGTTCCAAAACTCCTGAAGAGGACAAAAGTTGCTCAACTGCTGAAACTTGTCTTTAAAAGGGTATATTCATTGTGAGAAAATGCTGATTACTAGAATTTGCTGTTTTTCCAAAATTGCTTCTGAAAGGCTTTGTCCTCAGGGCTGTAAAACAAGGGATTATTTGGTAAAGAGTTTAAGTTCTCTATGGCATTCTAAGTAAGTTTGTTGGAGTTCAAGGCATCCATTCTTTTTTAGATATACAGAGAACAGTAATAACATGGAATGTAAACAAATGATAAATTCTTACATCTATGAGTTACTGCTAAGCTTGCTTTTGTTATTCTCTTTATCCCTTTAGAAATTGTTGTGGAAACTTCTACATGCTCTACAAATGCTGAAAAAAGCGTCTTTCCAAAAATGATGATACTCATTATCTTTAAAAATTTGGCTTTTTGTAAATCTAAGATGTTAGTTATCTTTGTGACAGGAGGTATGCCTGTTGATATAAAAGTTGCCATTGCAGACATTGTAAATCAAGATCAGACTGCATAGAATGTTTTTTCTGATCTTGGATGTATATTCTCCAATATTATATAGTAACCTTTCCTTGGACTGGCTTTACCAAAAATAGAAGGTTTTAGACTTGTCTGAATCCAAAGCATTTGCGGATGACAAATTTAACGTGACTGTTATGGAGAAAATTGTCTTAGAAAGGGTAGAAAACATTGTGGGAAAAGGAGAAAATGCTGGTTTTCAAAATCCTTCTCACTGTCATTAGAACTCAGGACTGTGTAGTAAAGGGTTAAAAAGCACCATTGAAATCCACTCATTGTCTCCTATTTGGGTCTTAGAGCAAAACTTTTTTGAAAATATTACAGCAAAAGGAGAAATAGATGGTGCACTTTCACATGACTGTGCCGAGCCCCAGGAGCTAGAGTGCAGGGCTAGAGAACAGGGGATCGTTGGTTCGATCCCTGGCTCGGCCAATTTCTTTCCAAGGATTGATGGTAGTCATTGCGACAGGATTCATTCCTTTCCCACCTGCTGACCATTGTTTCAACCATGGTTATGTGGGGAAGCAGCCAGTGGCTTGGAGAGAAAAATTGTGGGGAGGGCTGGTAAAAGAGGCTCCAGGAAAGTATGGGTAGGTGCACTGGCTGCCATGATATAACTGAAATAATGTTGAAAATGGCATGAAACACCATACAGTCAATACAGTCAATCAGACCTAAAATTGCTGTTGAAGAATTGAAAATCAGGACTAAATAAGGAGAATGTACATTCTGATCTTGGGTCTATACTGGTTGATATTCTTTAAAATCAAGACTAAATCAAGAGAATATACAATCTGATCTTGGATCTGTACTGTTTTATATTCTTTTGGATATTCTGCCCAAGCCATCCTTGAAATTGCAATATCTTGGTCTTTGTTGCGTACTTGAAGATGTCCAAATTAAGTAAGGGTTAATTTAGCCCTAAGCATTCTAAATCAATTACCTTTTGAGGCTGTGTATAAAAGGAAACTAAGGTGATAAAGTTTCAAGGCAGTGTCACATGGTATCTGACTTTGTGAACCAAAGATCAGACTACCGTTCATTGTCTCTGCAGCCTGATCTTGATCTTTTCTGCCTAGTTTAGCAACAACACTTTATCTCTTCACCAGAACACAAGAGTTTAGACTTGGCCATATAAAAAGTATTTGCCGATGAAATATTAAATATGATGCAAGTTGTGGGATTTATGCTTGAAAGGGTAGAAAACATTGTGTGATTCAGAGAAAATATGTTGGTTACTCCCATTTTCTCCTTTTCTGATAACATTTCCAAAAGCCTTTTTCCTCAGGATCCATACAAAAATGGTTGGCAAAGGGTTAAAGGCCAATTCAATCATCATTGACCCTCTGCCCATTTATCATGCAGTAAATAGTTTATCAGTTGAGTTCATCAGAATGATGCAGAGATGCCCCTTAACAGGTACAGATTACCAGTCAAATTTAATTGGCTTCTAGAAATTGATTTATATAAATAGATTGGAGGATGTCTCTTGACTTCTGGTATTTTTGTGAGTTAACAAGGGTGATTTCAAAATGAACTCAGGAAAGAACTGCAGAATGTCAAAGCTAAAGTCATAGTCCATGCAGCCACACTACCAACTGAGCTATTCGCACAACTAAATATAATACAATGTTTACAATGTATTTCTCTCTTCATTGATATTACACAATTATTATGAAATTGGGCTGAAAAAGAAAAGCGCAAAATTTAAAAAAAGAAATGGACATTCATCTCGTTTTCTAAAATCTATTTTTGTCTATACCTCAGATTTAAAGCCATCTTTACATGCAAATAAAAAGATTATAAGATTTTCTCGAAAACATTGGAAATGAAATCTGGTTGCATGCTACTTTAAGCCCTTACTACACAGTCCAGAGTTTTAACTACCTTGAGAAAGCTGTCTTTTGAAAACACTGTGGGAAAAAGAGAAAATGCTGGTAACCAGCATTTTCTCCTTTTCCAAGAATGTTTTTTACTCTGTCAAAGACAACTTTTATCATTTGAGCAACATTTAAATTATTGTCTGCAAATGCTTTTAGTTTGGACATTTTTGTTGTTTGGTGATGAGTTTGTTACTGGACCTAATATTTTTGTAATGATGATCATTGCATCTAATCATGGAAAAAATATTATACCTGGTAGTTGGTAATCAGAATGAAAGTGGCACACTGAAAATGCTAGTTAGAAACATTTTGTCTTTTTTTCCTGGTAGTTACAGACTTGTGATATCTTGAGTGATTTGTATCCAAATGTACCATTAGAATGCCAGTCACAACTGTTGTTGCTTTTGTGGACAATGTACATCATGATCAGATTACACAAAACATCATGGATTATTTATGCCTTCATTTTAAAAGGATTTATGCTAATTTAGCAGTTGCTTGTACTTGTAATTCATGACACATAATATTTACACCTCTGTGATACAGTAAATCATGATAACTTTACAAATTACAAAAAAAAAACTCATGAAACCACTGGATTTATATTTATTTATCTGACAGAGCGGTATTAACTCTTTCCCAAACGAGAATTTTATACCCTGCTAAATACAAAATAAGCACAGACAACACATTCAAAATTGGTTCTTGTTACAAGCTCAAATTCTTTGTGAGTATAGGTTACCAGCATTTTCCCCTTTCCCAAAATGTTTTCAAAATCTTTCTTTCACAGGATCATTTAAACTTGGATTGTTTGGTAAACAGTTAAAACATCAAAATTAGATGGGTAGAAATTACCAGTAATTCAGTGTTGGAATAAGTTCTTGTAAAGATATAGGACAAATAAATAAGCCCTAGCTGTCAGGTTCACGTGATTTTAAGGTTTTATGGTAAGAAAAACTTTGCAACCTAAACTAAAAATTATAGAAATGGAATCTTTTATGTTGACTATCCAATAATACGGAATCTCATGTTTCGGTATGATCATTATCCTCCATCCATAGAACTATGTTATTCCTGACTAATCAATTATTTGTTTGATTTTGTTAATAATTTTCAAATAAAATATCAATTATTTCAGTATTATGTTTTTGAAAGTTGTAGGTATATAATAAAAGGAATTTTATGTTACAGTAACATTCCTTGTATTTGCAGGGGTAAAAGTTTTCCGTATTGTGACGGAATTCCGTATTTTCAGGGGCCGACCAGGTTTAAATCTGAGGAGAAATTTTCTTGGGGGGGGGGGTACCCCTTTATCTCGTATCTGTTGCAAGTCAATAGATTTCCAGATGCCGTATCAATAAAATTTATTACCCCACTGCATTTGCTTTGTCCGGGGCTGATCTCGGTCATTAATGTCTCCCGTCAAACGCACTCGCCTTAAAAACAATGAAATTCAAAGAATATTGTAATTTCGGGGATAACTTGCACCGAAATGTTTACAGTCACTCACTCTTGCTTATAAGGGTTTCCTGATTCTAAATATAGATGCTGAACCGGAACGTTCTAAGGTTATCGTATGATGTTATATTGTTCGTGTCCAAAATGTTGCGGCTGTGTTTTGATCGGTTTGCAGACTTTAACATTTTTGCCGCTAGGATTGTAAAACAAAATAAAGCATTAACAAAGCCCTTCGTTTTAGGGGACAAATATTAGCTGCAATTTGATTATTTGCTAGCGAAAGATGGCTCATTTTAAATTATCTTTGTTCTTTTCAATAACAAATGGATGTCAGAGCTGGGGATCGGCAACTATCTTCCGAAGTTGACAGTACGTGCTACTCAAATGCCGAAGCGACCGAAAAAGGGGGAAAACTTTCATTCATACACTGTAGTCCGATTTGTAGTGGTGGGCCAGTGATTGACTATAGTCGAAAGTCAGTTGGTTTTGGCTTCCGATTGCGATTAGCTCTTGAGAAATCCAGGAATCGATTGCAGTCGGTACCGAAGCTCGCTCGGTCGTGAAACGTGAATACTGGTTTGTAGCGCTTGGTTTTGTGACTGATATTAATCACACTCTAGGATTCAATATAGTGATAACAAACACGAAAATTGGTTGGAAAAATGAGAAAGAAATTTTTGTCCATGGATGTGTTGTCAAAACTCGACAACTTGGCAAGTTTCTTATTTGATCCCTGAGACCGGGTTTTGACGCTTGGAAATTTGAAATGACATGTCTTTGACGCTGAAAAATATTTGCTTAATTGTCAATCTGACCGTATATAAGATCCCTGATCTGACACATGAAATTATCGTCAAGAGCTTCATATAACCTAGCTTGTGTGCATCCGGCAGAAATATGGGCTAAACACGATCAGTATAAAATGTGAAGGACACGCGCGTGATCTAATGAAGCTGGCGAGTCATTTACGAGAACGTAATAACGGTGTTAATCCTTTGATCTAGTGTAAAGTGACAGATTTTAAAGTTACCTGCTATTCAAAATGACTAACTGATGTCAAATCATGTGGTAATACTTCTCTAGAAATTAATTGACACGAAAAATTGATCGCCAAAAAAAACGTGAAAACCCATGACACTACCATGCTCAGCGTGACATCGTCCGATCAGACGGACTTCAAACTATCTTCTCGACTTTAATAATGAATTTAAACATTGAATTTACACAAATCTCTGAAAAAAACAATAAGTGGAATCTAAAATTCTGTCATGAGTGAAAAAATTGTTGTTTTATGAAATGAAAATATAGATCTAAAGGGGGGGGGGGGTGTCTTCTGCAAATGCTTGAAATATGTGAATTTTTTTTAACTGGTTTGGAAATAAAAAAATTTAAAGATCAAAATAAATGATATTAAATAAAGTAAAGAAAATTTAAAGTACAAAACATCACATATTTATGAACTTGATATCATGTAGACAAATTGTCAAAGTATTTAAAGCAAAAAGGCATTCCCAGTTCAATGGAGAAACCGATTGTACAACCAATAGCTAGTTGGTTTGCTCTTCTGGTTACAAAGTGATAATCATTTCTGCATTTAAACTGATTGCCCCACACTGCCGATTTGATAGATTTTTTACAGGAATTGGACCAGTTCCATGGTATATCACTTACCTGCTTGTTTTAGCAAACATTAGAATTGATTTTGCCAAAAATGTTTGCACATTTTAGGAAAGGTTCTTAAAGTGTTTAAAGAGCTTTTAACAGTGAACATGTAGATGTATCTATAAAATCTTGTTTGGGCATGTTGCATGAAAACAGTCTATCTTTTAATGGGCTGTCATTAAAACTTGATATTTTAATGAAATTAATATGTAGTTTAGATCTGAACCCCCATCCTTGTTTGTGTACCCCAAACTCCAGTTACCAAAGGGTGCAAAAACCTCAAGCTAGAAAATGCACAGCACACTCTGTCACATTCTCCCTGATAAATTAGCCATTCTTAAAGAGAGTGTTCTTTTCCTATTTGACAGATTTGATTTTATTCTTTTGACAGAAATTTAGCACATGTGATTGCATTTTAATGAATCAAATATTAAATACAAGATATGTCCTTTCTCATACTTGTACTTTCAAATACAAAACTGATGTAGGGCTAATCTGATTAGGTCCTGTGTACAAAATGGAGATAAAAGAGGACAAAAATAACATGGGTGCTAAAAACTTTGAGATTTTCTTAGGTTTTAGCATATCATATCTTTCATTCGTTTCAAGATTTTTTCAACTTTAAAATGCAAAAACTGGATCTCATTAGAGGTATTTGATGCTTATAAAATAGCTAAATCTCAGGAGTTGCCCTGGACCCACCGGGGTCCCTAGCGGCCCCCAGGCCCCCAGCTCAATTTTCAGTATTTTCAGATTTTTTAACTTTTACCCCTGTATTTGATTCAAGCTGCATGAGAAAATTTGATTTGGCAAGAGGACAAAGGTCTAGTGAGATATCAAAATTTTCTTATGCTGTGAGAAGTATGTAAAGTTAATCTAAAAATGAATTCTAATGCCAAAATCATCAAATATTCATGATGTTTTTTTTTCAATTCAAGATCACAAAACAGAAATGTTTTGTGGTATTTCATAGTGTGAGTGGTATAGAGCTATGAGCAGTAGGTAAAGTCACTGGATCGAAATTTATTGGACTTTATAGCCAGATTGGACTAGGCCAAACTGGATTGGACTTAATGAACGGATCAAACCGCAACAAACTTGAGTACTAGAGTGCGCCATTTCTCTTCAGTCTTGATGAACCAACCAAGTTTTATCTTAACTAAGGCCACTTATTCCACCTTGGCTGGTCTGTCAGTGCTTTCAGCACTTTGATATCTTTCTTGGCCACTCTGAGTGTTCAGTACTGAAGCTCTCAGACACTTGGCAGACAGCTAGTAATCTATTACCTCCTGGCTGCCCCTATTAACTCTTTACCAAATGACAATGTTTTTGGCCTGTCCTATTATCAGCAGGAGACAAATGTGGCTAAGGCGATGAGATTTGTCTTTGAAGGGGTAGAAAACATTGTTGAAAAAGGAGAAAATGCTGGTTACCAGCATTTTCTCCTTTTCCAACAATATTTTCAATGCCCCTTTCCTTTTGGTTGTTAAAACACAGGATTGTTTGGAAGAGGGTATACTTGCCATATGGCTGTCATTTTGTACTAGCAGACTATTACCAAACACTCTAAATCCATTACTGTACAAGCTATTTCTATCCCTGGGAAACCTATAAAAAATTTGTACATAGGAAACAAGAAATATGTATAAAAAAAAAAGATAGACAGGCTAACTTTGCCCAAGTACGCCTGCAGAGGCCCTCAGAATAAATAGGTCCACATTTTTTACGAATCGCAAATCAATATACCGGTATATCTTTTAACATTCTAATACATCAACACCAAGAATTATATAAAAAGCCAATGCATTCAGCTGTGCCAAAAAATTTTTAAGGCACGGAAAATATTGTTCTTCAGCAGCGTGGAAAATATCCTGGGATAATGGAGTGGCTGCATGTTACAAGCAACTCGCCTTTTTCCATAATGCTTTTTCAATCTCTCTGCTATTGAGGCATCATTTTATAAGCCATCTGAATGGCTGAGACAAAATACCTCAGCCAGTCAGATAGCTGGTCTTGAAATTTACCCTTCAAGGTTGCACAAAACAGACAGCCTGATCACAGATCTGCACTGTCAGCTTTTGTGAGACATTCTGGACAAGAGCAACCTTGACATTGCACTTATCTGTATCTTATTTCTAAACTGAAAATGTCTGGTGGGTTTATCAGGCCACCTGAACCAGAGAACACTGTTGAGAAATGTTAATGGGTTCAAACCAAGAGACATTTTATGAAGTATTGGGTTAGAATAAAAAAAGAACTATGCTACAAATTGTTGAAATCATCAGTTTGATGGGTCACTGGACTTAATTTGTTTTCTTTCCAGTAGTCTTTGGTGTGGTTGAGATAGCTAGTATACCATACAAAGTGGACCTTAACCCTTTACCAAACTAAACTGATTTTTAATGTCATTTTGGAAGAAGACTTTTGAAAACATCATGGGAAAAGGAGAAAATACTGGAAACCAGCATTTTCTCCTTTACCCACAATGTTTTCTACCCTTTGAAAGACAACTTTTTTGTTTTGAATAAGGTTTATTTTGGTGTCTGCAAATACTCTCACTTTGGACTTTGTTAAAATTTTGGCATTTGGTAGAGAATTAACCAAAAATTGCATAGTGCTGGATATTATTTTGAATCCTCAAAAATTTTACTACAAGATGCAAAATTTATCCCCATTACCACTTAACCCTGCCTTTTAACCACACTGAGGAAGAAAACTTCTGAAAATATTGCAGGAAAAGAGAAAATGCTGGTAACCAGCATTATCTCCTTTTCCCACAATGTTTTATGAATCGTTTGTTATATTTGATTTGTCATCTGTAAAAACTCTCTATTTGAACAAGTCACAAGTTTTTTGTTTGCTATAGAGTTAAACTGTAAGTTTTTTCTATTGTGGTTTTCATGACAGGGAAATTTGGACATAGTCACAGTTGGTGCAAGCTTTTGATTTATAATTTTTTCAACCCATTTCTTTCAAATATAACTGTTGCTCTGGATGCAATTTTAAATAAATATTGATTGAGAAGAGCCTAAGAAAATAGCCCAAAGTACTAGAGCTTCTCTTGAATGCAAATGTTAGTCCTAAATGTTTGCTAGGGCAATGACTGATTAAACAAGAAAAATTTTTAATATCTTAACACTTCAGAAGAACTTACTACCCATGGACAAAGTTCAACAATATTTTGTACTTTTCAAAAGAGAGATATCACACAGTTTTCTGTCATTGTATTAGATGAAATCAGAAAAACATTTCTATATTGCTAGGTATGGGGATATTTATCTCGGATAATAGATGTTCTTGTTTGCCCTGGAGCTATAGAGATCCAACATCTACCCTGACCTTTGCATAGATACTATGAGTAATTGGATTTGTAGGTTTATAAAATGCCTTTACTGAGGGTCCTTCTATGCTGCTTTTGAGCTTTAGTCTAGGGTTAGATACTTTTGGTGTACTTTGCTGCTGAAGACTGAATTCTTTTAATTGACACTCAAAAGAATTTTGGAGAGTGAGGTTTCCATAAATTTTTTAGTTCATGGCTGCAAGGTGTCTTCCTTAAAAGTTGGTGCCAAGCTGTCAAACCTTGCTGCCATGCATTCAAGGATCAGACTATGGACTAGAGTGGTAGACCCAGGTAGTCTTGCTGACACTGTTGAAGCTACTTCAGCTCAACAGTACCTGAGCACAATTCAAGGAAGAAAGGAATTTGTCAGTGTTATAACCCTTTACCAAATGACTTATTGAATGGATTCAAGAAATGGCATTAAATCTTGTGTTTGAAAGGGTAGAAAACAGTGTTGGAAAAGAAGAATATGCTGGTTGCTAGATAAGGCCTGCTTCATCAAAATCGTTAAAACTACTGGGTTATTTAGTAAAGGGTTAACAGTAGTATTAATGGTCTTACTACATATTGATTCTTTGCTGCTTGTACCTCAATAGGCATTAAACCAGGTGATTTAGCTGTGATGTAGTCTTTAAACTGTTTCAGACAATAGGTATTGTTGATTCTTGTTAACTTAAAACTCAGCTGACATAAACCATTGCCACTCTGCAATGATTGAAGGCAATTGTAAAAAAAAAAATCCAAGTGACAAGGCTTCCAAGGTTTTCATCCATGCAACATCAATGGATGCATTTTTAGTGCTTCTACAAACCATGATGTTATCCTGATATCACGAGGTTTGTGAAAACCATTGTCAACAATTAAAAGTGTGCCATGAACATGTATGAGGTATGTCCATAAAGTTTGTGGACAATGGCGATAAATAAAAAAGTAACATACTTTCGCGAATTTTAT
Source organism: Hippopus hippopus (assembly GCA_946811185.2). NCBI lineage: Eukaryota > Metazoa > Mollusca > Bivalvia > Cardiida > Cardiidae > Hippopus > Hippopus hippopus. The sequence goes on along the minus strand of OX328101.1, from coordinate 51,072,696 downwards.
TGTTTCTATTACTTTTGGATATATCTTAAGCATTCTATGTATAAAATACAAATATATTGCGCCAGCAATAAGTGGTATACAAATCATACTTTGAACGATGTAAGCGGGACCCAGGGCAACCCAAACAATGCAATGAAATGTATTTTTTAAAATATCGTCTGCATTCTATAACCTGACGAAAAATAAACTGATCCTTTTCGAATTTTATCCTGTGATTAAGGATGACGTCGACATCATTTCCAGAAAATATAGACAATGACATTGAAGCCAATTAAATTTTGCACACACAAGTTCTGAAGCACTGCGAAGATGTTTTTGTCAAAAATGGCAGAATTTATCGTCGTTTAACAGCAGAAGACTGTAAAATTTGGGGCCAAATGCATTGTAGCGAAAGGTTGATATTTCTAAAAGTTCTGAATCGTGTTTGATTATGTCACAAATACATACTGATTCCATGGTAAGCACCTGACACCTTATCATTACAGTGTCTAAAAACGATGTCACGACGTCATGACAACGTCAACACCTGCCCCGGGTTCTTATAGGTATGTGCAGGCTAGGACCAATAAATGAAAAACTATTAATAGTAGCGGCATGTTTTTTTCACATGTTGGCTGGGAAAAGTTTGCTCTTTATGATGATATAAGTTTCCTGCGCCTAACTTGTAAATTTGCTAACTTTTTAGCAATGTCCACAGACTTTACAGACATACCTCTTAACTTGTGGCTAGTATTTACTGGAAAAAAATGACACTTAAGCAAAATATTTATCAGATAAATTTTGTGTTGCTATGAAGGACAATACTGAAGACTGCATGAAAAGCATTTATTTTTGAAATTCCATACACCATATGTTTTTTTCTAAAAGAATAATCAGGAAGTCAGTATCAGAACTGATGGTCAGAAGTTCAATTACTGCAGTGAAATATTTAATCAAGTTCCCTGCTTTCAAACATCAAGATTAGGTTTATATTATTTATTCTATGGCAGTATTCATTTTATGATACTTCAAAGACAAGTTTATTTACTTAGAAAGTCATTGCAATGTTAAATCCATTCTTCATGATGTTTTTTGTGAGGCCTCTAAGATGGTAGACTTTGGAAAACATTGTGAAAAATAAAAATGTGCTTATAGCGAACAATTTCTCTATCAGTCTTAGTGTTTCTCTGCTTTCTCTTACTTTTTTGTCAACCTTTGTTCTTTCATTCAGCCCATTACCACACAAATACAAATTTGTAGTTGACAGTCCATGTCAACATTCTTTGAAATAGAACAAATGGTTATTGAAAGCAGTTATTCCTTTTACAGCAATGCTGACCATACATTTCAGAAATAATTATTCATTTCCTTCAAATGATTCTTCTTTTAGTGAGTTGTACTTGCTAGAATAAGTATAAAACTAACCTGTTGTATGATGGTTTAGGGTAAACGATCAACAACTAAGTGTTGGTCAGGTATATATGGGAATAGGCAATAAGCCTTTTTATAGCTTTACCTTCTGAAGTGAAGGTATTAAATTATAGGTGGTAAGTAGTGAAAAGCAAAAGTAGTCTGTATGCATCAGACTGTTTTTAACACCAAAGATAATGAAGAGAGAGGAGCTTTTTGCTTTGTTTGCAAGAGCTCCTGTTTCTAGGGTGTATGCAGCTCTTGAAAACATTGAGGGCAAGACATTGTAACAAGCAATTGCGTCCATCGCAGCAGAAGAAAAGTATTTTCCTGGCCTGTATGTGTTACTTCTTTGCATCTTTTGTACTAGCTTTTGAAAGGTCTTAAAAAAGTTAATGGTAATAGGTTAAAAGTGACTTCTTCAAAATGATGAGATCTTATTTAACCCGTAATTACCTATTATTGGCTACATTTTTAAGATCAGATAATATAGAACATGAAGAATTGGATTTTACATTATTGTTTTGTAAGATAGTCTTGCGGTGAGCCAGACATATTTGCCACAAGGTCAATCTGGTATATGTGTGTGTCTTAGTGTGAGTATGCGTGCCTGCATCCAATCATACATCCATAGGGTTTGTCTGGACCAAAACTTCCAAATTTATGGATAGATTTTAAAATGATTTAGCACAATTATTTTCCTCCATGAATAGAAGTGTGATTTGAAACATTTGTTCAGGTAGGTCCAAGGTCAAGGTCACACTTGAAGGTCAAATGATATGATGTCATAAATGGAGCTTTTCTGAGCCATAATGTCTATATTTATGGATGCATTCAGAGTTGCTCTCCTTTACCATTAGAAGCGCCATTTGTATAATTTCTTCAGTTAGGTCCAAGGTTAAGTCAGACTTACAGGTCAAATGAGAAAATTGTCATACATATGTGAGTATGGACTAATTTAATTGACTCTTTACATCCATTAATTCAAGTTTTGTTTAAAGGGGCCTATTTAGTTTTCATGGCGATAAGTGCTGATTTTTTTTCCTCCCAGCCATAAGGAAACTGTATGTCTACATTTGATAAAGTTGCAATTTGGGGCTTTTGAATAATGGGATGGTCATTTTCCTGTCTGTATTTATATCTTTTTTTTATTTAATTACATGAGATATGACATCATTGTACCAATTTGGTTACAATTTTTGTAATCGACCTGTATTATTGATTGTGTGACATTCCCTCAAGTCTTACGGAAACTCTGATCCACAATTTTAAAATACCTCAAGAATCTACATAGCCCAACAAGGAAATACTATTGGAAATTTTTTTTTTTTGTACTTTTGTCTTTCCTCTTAAATGTTGAATTACCAGCTATCACCTAACCTGATTCAGTGATAAATCATTTTAAGACTAGGGATCATAAGATTTATATTCTATTGCCACCAAGAGTGACCCACATCAAAATGTAACAAAAAACCCCACTGTCACCAAAAAATGCTTAATGGAAAATAGTACTTTCTGTTAGTAATCATAATTTTGTGAAATATGACAATGTTGACATGAACTACAAAATCTCTACCACTGCAATTTGAACTTAAAGAGACATAGACTGAAGATGTCATTGATAAGGTATAAAATGTTTGCTGATAATATTATGTAAGTCAGTGACCTATGCATCTTTACTTATTCCAATGCAACCTTTTTCATTCTTTCGTTTTTGTGGGTGTTGTAGATCTTGTCTAGCTATGAGTTTGTCCAACGGATAAGAAAGTGAATAAGCATTATCAGTTTATCTGAAAGTGAAATCTAGAAAGTTTTTAAAATGCTGTACCTTTAAATTCATATGTTCTGTAGTTGCCTTTTTAGCTCACCTGAGCACAAAGTGCTCAAGGTGAGCTATTGTGATCACCCTATGTCCGGCGTGCATCAACAATTTCTTTAAACATCCTCTTCTCCTAAACCACGAGGCCAATCTTGATGAAACCTGGCAGGGATGTTCCTTGGGTGAAGCTCTACCAAAGTTGGTCAAAGAATTGAATTCCACCCAAAACTCTGGTTGCCATGGCAACAAAAAGGAAAAAAATGCAAAATCTTTGAAAATCTTCTCCCCTGAAACTAGAAGGCGTAGAGCTTTGATATTTGGTATGTAGCATCTCCTAGTGGGCCTCTATCAAGTTTGTTCAAATGATGTCCCTGGGGTCAAAACTGGCCCCGCCCCGGGGGTCACAATTTCGAACATAGGAACAAAGATGGAAAACTTTAAAATTCTTCTTCTCTGAAACTGGAAGGCATAGAGCTTTGATATTTGGTATGCAGCATCTGCTAGTGGACCTCTACCAAGTTTCTTCATATGATGCCCCTGGGGTCAAAACTGGCCCCACCCCGAGGGTCACAAGTTAGAACAAAGGAACAAAGAAGGAAAACTTTAAAATTCTTCTTCTCTGAAACTGGAAGGCGTAGAGCTTTGATATTTGGTATGTAGCATCTCCTAGTGTACCTCTGCCAAGTTTGTTCATATGATGCCCCTGGGGTCAAAACTGGCCCCGCCCCAGGGGTCACAAGTTTGAACATAGGAACAAAGAAGGAAAACTTTAAAATTCTTCTTCTCTTGAACTTGAAAGTGTAGAGCTTTGATATTTGGTATGTAGTGAACCTGTTCTAAGTTTGTTAGCCCACCTGAGCACATGTTCAGTGAGTTCAAAATTGGGTCACCTGGGGTCATAAACTAGGTCACTAGGTCAAATTAAAGAAATACCTTGTGGGCACTCTAGAGGCTACATTTATTGCTCAAATGACCTGAAATTTGGTCAGAATGTTTGTCTTGATGAAATCTCGGATGAGTTTGGATTTGGGTCACCTAGGATCATAAACTAGATCACTAGGTCAAATTAAAGAAATACCTTTAGGGCACTCTAGAGGCCACATTTTTTGCTCAATTGACTTGAAAATTGGTCAGAATGTTTGTCTTGATAAAATGTCACATGAGTCTGAATTTGGGTCAACTGGGATCATAAACTAGGTCACTAGGTCAAATTGAAGAAATACCTTTAGGGCACTCTAGAGGCCACATTTATTGTTCAATTGGTTTGAAAATTGGTAAAAATGTTTCTCTTGATGAAATCTAAAATGAGTTCAAAATTGGGTCACCTGGGGTCATAATCTAGGTCACTAGGTCAAATTAAAGAAATACCTTAAGGGCACTCTAGAGGCCACATTTCTTGCCCAATTGACTTGAAAATTGGTCAGAATGTTTGTCTGGATGAAAACTCGGATGAGTTTGGATTTGGGTCACCTGGGATCATAAACTAGGTCAGTAGGTCAAATTAAAGAAATACCTTGCAGGCACTCTAGATGCCACATTTTTTGCTCAGTTGACTTGAAAATTGGTCAGAATGTTTGTCTTGATAAAATCTCACATGAATCTGAGTTTGGGTCAACTCAGGTCATAAACTAGGTCACTAGGTCAAATTAAAGAAATACCTTGTGGGCACTCTGGAGGCCACATTTCATGCTCAATTAACATGAAAATTGGTCAGAATATTTGTCTTGATCAGATCTTACATGAGTCTGAATCTGGGTCAAATCGGGTCATAAGCTAGGTCACTAGGTCAAATTAAAGAAATACCTTTAGGGCACTCTAGACGCCACATTTATTGTTCAACTGATTTGAAAATTGGTTAAAATGTTTCTCTTGATGAAATCTAAGATAAGTTCAAAACTGGGTCACCTGGGGTCATAATCTAGGTCACTAGGTCAAATTAAAGAAGTACCTTTAGGGCACTCTAGAGGCCACATTTCTTGCTCAATTGACTTGAAAATTGGTCAGAATCTTTGTCTTGATAAAATCTTAAATGATTCTGAATTAGGGTCAACTGGACTCATAAACTAGGTCACTAGGTCAAATTAAAGAAATACCTTTAGGGCACCCTAGAGGCCACATTTCTTGCTCAATTAACTTGAAAATTGGTCAGAATATTTGTCTTGATCAAAACATTTCAAATGAGTCTGATTTGGGTCAACTGGGGTCATAAACTAGGTCACTAGGTCAAAGTAAAGAAATACCTTTAGGGCACTCTAAAGGCCACATTTATTGTTCAATTGATTTGAAAATTGGTAAAAATGTTTCTCTTGATAAAATCTAAGATAAGTTCAAAACTGGGTCACCTGGGGTCATAAACTATGTCACTATGTCAAATTAAAGAAATACATTCAGGGCACTCTAGAGGCCACATTTTTTGCTCAATTGACTTGAACATTGGTCAGAATATTTATCTTGATAAAATCTCACATAAATCTGAATTAGGGTCAACTGGGCTCATAAACTAGGTCACTAGGTCAAATTAAAGAAATACCTTTAGGGCACTCTAGAGGCCACATTTATTGTTCAATTGATTTGAAAATTGGTTAAAATGTTTCTCTTGATGAAATCTATGATAAGTTCAAAACTGGGTCACCTGGGGTCATAATCTAGGTCACTGGGTCAAATTAAAGAAATACCTTTAGGGCACTCCAGAGGCCACATTTCTTGCTCAATTGACTTGAAAATTGGTCAATGTTTGTGTTGATAAAATCTTAAATGATTCTGAATTTGGGTCAACTGGGCTCATAAACTGGGTCACTAGATCAAATTAAAGAAATACCTTTAGGGCACTCTAGAGGCCACATTTCTTGCTCAATTAACTTGAAAATTGGTCAGAATATTTGTCTTGATCAAATCTTAAATGAGTCTGATTTGGGTCACCTGGGGTCATAAACTAGGTCACTAGGTCAAAGTAAAGAAATACCTTTAGGGCACTCTAAAGGCCACATTTATTGCTCAATTGGCTTGAAAATTGGGCAGAATATTTGTCTTGATGAAATCTCGGATGAGTTTGGATCTGGGTCACCTTGGATCATAAACTACGTTACTATGTCAAATTAAAGAAATACATTTAGGGCACTCTAGAGGCCACATTTTTTGTTCAATTGACTTGAACATTAATCAGAATGTTTGTCTTGATAAAATCTCACATAAATCTGAATTAGGGTCAACTGGGCTCATAAACTAGGTCACTAGGTCAAATTAAAGAAATACCTTTAGGGCACTCTAGACGCCACATTTATTTCTCACTTAACTTTAAAACTGTTCATAATGTTTGTCTTGATAAATATTTTAATGAGTTCTAAATTGGGTCATGCATGGTGATAAAGTAGGTCAGTTGGTCAACTTACGGAAATTTCTTGTGGATGCTCTAGATGCCACATTTTAAGCTCAATTGACCTGACGATTGGTCAGAAATTGAATTTTGCACATGGAGTGAAATTTCGCCTATTGACTCAGGTGAGCGATCCAGGGCCATCATGGCCCTCTTGTTTATTAAATATTAACAAACAGAACTTTTAATGTTATTTCTTATTATTGTGATATGAGCGGTAGGTAAAGTCACCGGATCGAACTGGGTCAGACTTTACAAACAAATTAGACCATTTTCCTTCAATCTTGTATGGACAAACCAATTTTTAGCTCCACTGGCCAAAGGCCAGCAGGCTTATGTCATGGCCCAGTATTTGTTGTGCGTCTGTGCTGTTGTCCGGTCATCCGTCCGTGCGTGCGTTAACTTTTATTTCAAGCATCTTCTTCTCTGAAATTATCCATCCAATTTTGATGAAACTTCACAGAAATGATCCTGGCGTTGTCCTCTTCAGAATTTCTTGAAAGAATTTGATTCCTTCAAAAACTCTGGTTGCCATGGCAACAAAACTAAAAAATATTGAACATCTTTGAAAATCTTCTTGTCTGATTTGGTTTGTCATTATTTACCTCCCTTGATTATCAAAACTGCACTGTTTCATGATTGATGTTGGGTATTCAGGATTTTGGGATAGAAAATGTTCAGTTTTCGGGGACAGTGAGTTATTTTGATGCTTATGGTTTTCCTCGGATTTGTGGAATATTTAACATAAAGTAAGGTTTCTATCATTCAGTTTTTTGTTCCAGAACTATACCGTTCATGCCATTGAAAAAACCCTGCATGTATTCACTGACATTATCTTTACATTTGAAAAAGATGACTTTTTTTCTTTCCTTTTTTTATAGGGGGGGGGTATTTTTTCTATGTAAGTTTAGACTCACAGACTTTTATGCTATATGTCTCATGATACATTTATTTTACTCTGTATGAAACAACAAATCTTTTGACGGGACCAAATTAAAAGCCATTGCAGACAACTGATTGAATGTAGCTTAAACGATTATTTCTGTCTTTAATACAGTTGGAAACATTGTGGGAAAAGGAGAAAATACTGGTAGACAACATTTTCTCCTTTTCCCACAGTTTTTTCAAAAGCCTTCTCTTTCAGGGTCATTAAAACTCAGAATTGTAAGGTATAGGGTTAAAAGCCAGTGGAGCGATACAGGGCCATCATGGCCCTCTTGTTTTTTTTGTACCAAGGCCGCTTATTACACATTCACTAGTCTGTCAGTACTTTCAGTAATTTGATTGAAGTTTGGTGAAATTATAAAAATCTGAATACTTCCCTTTAGGTGCAGTTCCTTTATAAATTGATATCTTATTTTTGCAATAGTTTCGCATTGAAGAGCGGACGGTGAGGATCCGAAATCAGACTTCTAATTCTGCACATTATGATCTAAATTTATACATGTATTGTCTGCAAAATCTGTTCAGATAACCATTTGCAAGCAAAGATTTAACATGCTAAGTGTTAAAAGTTATCTTTCTGCCATTTCTTGTACTGGATTTGAACTATGGAGGTTGATGCAGAAGGTCTGTTCAAGAAGATAACAGAAATGTCAGGCTCCACCAAGAATGCATACCTGGAAAAATACACCCCAAGTGGGTCTATGTATAGACATTACTTCTGTTTTATGCTCCATTAAATTAGCACCAAAGGTACATATTTCTTTTGGAGCTCAGTTTGTTTTTTTCTTTCGTACTTAACTATATACCACCTGAAGACAGACTTTTGAATTTTGTGGCAGACCCCTTTTAAGTGATTTCTCATTTTGTCACAGTGTCTTTACTTGTGTAGAGTGTACAGTTATAAAATCCAATTCCTTTTGACAGTCTTTATTTTACATAAATGTTTTCAAAGTAGTGCAAATTTTCTTCAGCAGGTACTGAGTTAAGTACCCAGGTCATTGATGGTGTTTTCTGCCAAAGATTAACATAGGAAGTGTTTGGATTTTTATTTATGTGTGAAACGATTATGCTTGGCTGCATGAATAAAGATGGTTTCAGTGCCAAAACATGAAATGTGTTTGTTCGGGTTCATCATGGTTTTGTACTACATTTAGTCTTTGTGGGATGTGCTAATTACACTATACTGTTTTTCATGTCTTCTGTTTGTTCTTCATGTAGAAGGTGGGTTGAGGAAGTAGTAAAAGGCATTATAGAGTAAGTACTCTAGTGCATTTTGTATATTAACTCTTTACCAAACAACAACATTTTAGACTTACCAACTTCAAAGACTTTGGAGACAACAAATTAATTATGGACCAAATGATAAGATTTGTCTCTGAATGGACAGAAAACATTGTGGGAAAAGGATAAAATGCTGGTTACCAGCATTTTCTCCTTTTCCCATAATTATTTCAAAAACATTTTCCCACAGGGTCATTAAAACTTGGAATTGTTTGGTAAAGGGTTAAAGTTCTGTCATTTAGTTTCATTGTTAAAATTTAGATGTAGGTTAACGGATTTTGTGACATAAATCTCATAATTTTTGCTTTTGCTTGAGAATCAGATTTTTGCTGTGGGGTATGGTACTTTTCATGTGGGATATAAATTGCGAGTTATAATTATGTACAGAGCAAATTCTTTTTGCCTTTCATACATTAACAGTTATGGAGAACTTTTTTGTGTTGCACCAGACAAATTTTAAAAAACAAGAAGACTTATAGTGAGCTATTTGTCCTTCGCCATGATTCTTTCATATGTATTAATGTATTGAATCTGAGTTCATGTTAATGAACCATACTTTTAGTCTTTACCAAATGACAAAATTTTAGACTTGTCAAAATTCAGAGCAATTGCACATGACAAAGTAAATATGTCTCAAAAAATTGAAGGTTGTATTTGTAAGGGTAGCAAACATTGTGGGAAAAAGAGAAAATGCTGGTTACCAGTATATATTAATGCAGTGTCTTTGTTTACAAGTATGCATGTACAATAATTTAGGGGTCCATTATAAACCCCAGTTCCATGGGAAGGGAGCATATTGGCCCATGTTACCAGCTCCCCACTTGGGATTCATGCCTCAGGTACGGCCAGAAGCATTACTCTTGAGTACATTATTAGCTCTGTTGTTTTTGTATAAATTGTCAAGATATTTAAGGGGAACCTACACAACTATGGCAAGTAACCTTTGAAATAATTTTATAACAGTTACGTCCCATACTCAGTTTAAGTAGTACTTTTCCTTGGATTAAATTATATGCTATATACATGTATTTCTGAAAGCAGCTGTAAGTGTTGGTACCCACATGCATTCCTCTTGTTTTGGCTTGCTATGCTTATTTTACAATATACATTTTCATTACCCTTTAGAAGTTGTATGTTTCCCTAAAAGGCCAATGCTCTGAAAAAGCTTGACTACATATTAGGCTTAGGACCATGTTGATCATCAGGGGCATAGCTAGCCCAAAATAAAGTATGCGCAAAAGTAATACTGAAAGTATTACCCAATAGGCAAGGTGCAGAGAGGTGAGGGGGGGGTTCCCGTAGGGACTGTAAATTCTCCCCCAGAAAATTTTTGAATTCTAGAAGCTATTTGGTGGCCTCTGGTGATGTTTTTGGCAAAATTTCCCTTTTTTTTTCTCTCCCTTTTTATTTTCAAAGTGTATGCAACTGCATTTTTGCATACAGGCAGCTTAAGGCCCCTGATCATGATCTCTCAGTTGTATCATAAAATGCTGAATAATTAAAAAAGGTAAAATATTTTTTCAGCTGTTGAAAAATAAAAAATACTTTTTCAATTGATGAAAAATGAAGTTTCATCACCCATTCATAAATTCAACTCTCTCAAGTTAATTACCTCCTGCAGAATGTTTTACAAGGTCTTGCAGCTGACATGTTTTGAAAACATTGTGGCTAAAGGAATAATTGCTATTTACAGCAATTTCTGCTATTTCTACAGTGTTCTTTTTGCTAAATTGTATTTGGCACGGATGTTACCTGAGTCTACAGGAGTGTAATTATTTGTAATGAGTAAGGTAATTTGCATCTTAATCCTTTTTGTGCTGAACACAGATTTGATTGCTTGTGCCGACAGTGTGGATCAAGATCACACATCATAGAATGTGCATCTGATCTGTCTGCTTCATTACCAGGTATGCTGACAACAAGAATGGCTTTGAAATTACAGTATCTGCACCTTTAGAACTGTCTGAGGAAAGTCAAAATTTCATATATTTAGCACTACAAGGGTTTAACCTTTCCCACATGACAAATTTTAGACCTTTCCAAATTGAAAGCACCTGCAGATGACAAATTTGAAAGTGGTACAAATGAACTTAAGCTCTTTAACAGGGTAGAAAACTGTGAAAACAGGATAAAATGCTGGTTATCAGCATTTTCTTCTTTTCCAACAATGTTTTCTAAAGGCTTCTTCCTCAGGGTCATGAAAACATGGGATTGTTTGAAAAGGGTTAAAGAATAGTAATTATGTTCTTCATTTTGTTCCAATTATTGTGTAGACTAGAGCAGAAAATCGACTGTGAAGGGATTTTTGTGTAAAGATCAGAGTCAAAGTACCGGTGAAATCATCTACATTTTTTCAACCTTTTCATGTGGAAAGTCTCATTTCTTCATCCAAGTTATCCTATTAGTGCTTATAATCAGATTGTTGATGTAAAAGAGAGTCTAACACTTGCATTATGTAACCTTTGTTGTATTGCTGTCCATGCCAGTAATGGATTCTTCGACATGTTTGTAAGGGCTGTGTTACATAATTCACCAACCATTCCAAGATCTTTTAAATGTGAAAGTTACAATGCCTCTGATTTGCTAAAACCGTTCTGATTAGCTAAACCAAATGGTTTAGCCAGTCAAAAGTTAAGTTACTTGCATTGAGAATAAGACTGAGAATGTTCCTAAGAATGGTTGGTGAATACAGACCACAACAGAGTGATATACTTTGTCCAGTTAGTTCAATCCCCAGCTGGGTGTGGTAGAAACGATATAGAATGGAACTTTGTTACTGTTTATTTCTTAACCTTTTACCAAACAATCCTATGACTTAACGACCCTAAGAAAAGCAGCTTTTGAAAATATTGTTGAAAAAAGAAAATGACATGTACTAGTAACAACATTTTCTTCTCTGCCCACAAGGTTTTCTGACCTATAAAAGGCAAATTCCATCATTTTGGCCACATGTTAATATGGACAAGTCCAAAATATTGTGATCTGGTGAACAGTTAATTGAAATAATTGTACCTAAACACTCAGGGTCCAAAAAATCCACTCGTCCTCTCGTATTTACGAGTAAGAAACGGATGAGGACGAGTGAAATATCACTCATACTCGTCAGGCAGGATGAGTGGTGAATAGGAGATAGTAAAACAAGTTTTTCAGATGAATATTTAACTTACACGAGACAAAACGGCCATTCAATTATTGAATAAGCGAATTAAGGGTATTCAGGAAATCAAATTTTGAAATAGAACATAAAACGTGCTGGTCCCCGCCCCAAATAAAGACCGATTTCAAGTCAGCCTAATGATATAACCCAGGACCTTTCATTGCAAACAAAAATCTCATAATATGCTTCGGGTGTACCTAATTCAATCTGAGCGACTTTGCTAATTATTAAAACGAACGATATTAACATTAACGCAAATACTTTCCCGAAACCAGTTTGAAAAACTTTGTTGTGTTGGCTTTATTAATTTCTGTAAATTGACTGGATAACTGGTACCGGTTTTTAAAACCTGGTATTTAAGGCTCGTTGTAACGTTTCCGTTTCGTCTGAAAAACACAAACCGTCAGAGTCCAATATTGGAATTTTCTCGGCGGACGAGTGAGGATCAAGGCAGGGCAAGTGTTTTTTCAAAGTCACTTGTCCTACAGAACGAGTGCCTTTTCTGGAAATTTTTGGACCCTGTCATGTAAGATCCTCTATTTGGAAGCCTGTGTTTACATCCATATCAAAACAGCCCTGAAAAGAAGGCTTTTTGAAACATTGTAGAGAAAGAAGAAAACACAGGTATCCAGCATTTTCTCCTTTTCCCACCATGTTATCTATATCTTTTGGTAGACAAATTTCATCATTTGAATGACATTTGATTGCATTTCATTTGATTGGTCATCTGGAATGCTTTTCATAATTATAGACTCCTCAAAATTATTGTCATTTGGTAAAGAGTTACATAATATCTTCCTGGTAAAAAGCAGGTGTGTCTAGATTTCTCAGTAATTGCATGGAATGTAAACTTTCAGTTTCTGTCTCAAAATTTATCACAGAGTGCGCTTATCTAACCTCTTACATACAAACAAATTACTTGGAAATATGATAGGTGCCTTACTACTGGGAAATATGTTACCATGAAAAGTGGCAGGTTTGTATTCACATTTCTAGGATCTTACAGTCCTGACTGGTCCAAGGTCTTCTAACTCTTTATCACAGGACAAAATCTTAGACTTGTCCATGTTGAAAGCATTTACAGATGACAATTTGGTCTAAAATGTAGTCTAAAATGATGGAATTTGTCTTTAATGAGGAGAAAAACATTTTGAAAAAAGAAGAAAATGCTGGTTACCAGCATTTTCTTTTTTTTCCATGATGTTTTCCAAAGGCTTCCTTCTCAGGGTCGTTAAAGCCCAGTATTGTGTGATAAAGGGATAACTCGTAGAGTGCTGCATAAATCCTGTACATGTAGACATTTTCCACCTAAAAATAAGGTCCAAATAGTTGCAATATCAAGATTGTTTTTGTCCAGAATGTCTAGGCAAGGTGGACAGTGTAGATCAAAGATCAAACTGCAGGTTCTGTGCATTATGATCTTGACCTATGCTGGCTGCAAAAGCAACTAAAGCTATGAAAGGCTCTTTAGGGGTTCAGGGCTTGAAAATTTTTTTAAGATTCACTTGTCCTACAGAAAGCACTGGCAGACGACAAAATAAACGTAATTTAAAAATTGAAATTGAAATTGGAATAAAAAATTCACTCGTCCTTCATTGCTTTTTACTCGTCCTGCAGGAAAGATATAAAAATCAATAATTCAAACATATAACTTTTTATTTCCTAAAATACAAGACTTCAGCTTCTCATCGTCTTTCTTTCCAAAGAAGCTTCTGATGTCCGTCATTTTTAACAGACTTTCGCAGACGCCCGAAACCGAGTCATCAGTTTTCTATTTATAGCAACAAACGGACAGGACTAAAATGCCGACGGAATGTACCAAAAAAACGAGTAGTAACATTTAATAACCGGTTTAACGTAATGATAAAATAATGAATTTCTAATCATTTTGTCAGTAGAATTTACCTAATTCAATTCACATCATTCAGTTTGGCTCTAGTTGAATTCAATCGTAATTTTTCGACATGCATATGACTCTGAATAAACGAGACGATTTAGGACAGCGACGGCGATTTATACTACATCAATCAATAGCTTCTGGGTGTTTGACTACCTTGAATGCCCAGCTGATCTAATTCATTATGAAGGATTCAAATCGCGTTTTTTAAGTTGATTACGGGACAAAAACGTCGCTTTTTCTGTCACAATACACTCAAACTTGTCTTCAATCCTGATTGGTTATGTCATTTGCAAAGTTCTTCAATTTTCTTACTCGTCCAGCAGGACGACCATTTGTAAATTTCTGCTTGTCCAAAAGCCGAGCTCACTGGTCATGACGAGCGGACGAGTGGAATTTTCAAGGCCTGGGGTTAAAGTAAACCTGAATTATGTCATGAGACGACAAATTAAATGTGGCTCAAATGATGGAATTTGTCTTTGAAAAGGTATAAAACATTTTCGGAGGTAAAAGAGAAAGTACTGATTACCAGCATTTTCTCCTATACCAGAGCATATTTAATTGCCTGCTACCCTGGGCCCCATTTTACTAAGGTAGTTAAGAACATAATTTGTTTTACGTAACTATAGTATGGTGGCGTATTTCTGCCACGAGATACGAGATAAAGTATCATAATTATTTTAGAAGGCTGTTGCAATAAATCAAAGTTTCCTGGAAATTTTATCTTTTCATTTTATGTAGATAAAATTTCCAGGAAACTTTGATTTATCGCAAAAGTTTTCTAAAATAATCATAACTATTAATTTCTAAAATAATCATAACTATTAATAGCTATCTCGTATCTTGTATCTTGTGGTAGAAATATGCCACCATACTCTAGTTACGTAAAACTTACACAAATTTTGTTCAAAACTGCATTAATTAAATGGGGCCCAGGTCTTTAACACATTAGACAGTATTGTACTGGGTTTAAAACAGAGATCAGAGATTGCAAAAAACAAAAAAAATCAAAATCGGAAGCAAGATCAGACAGTCAAGAAATGTTTATGGCCTGTGAGGAAATTCTGAATTTAATGGGTAATGTTGGCATTTGTTACATTGGTAATAAAATTTATGAAATTGCAAAAGTAAGGCCAAAACAAAATATAATGTTTGGTTCCGGTTACAATACTTTTGAGGATAAGGAATAGTGAGTAGGAAAACCATTTTATTTTTTTACATTATTTTTTTGTCCAGAAACGCCCTGGGGGCAATTAATAGAGGTAAAACAACATATAATTTTCTGAATTTTCAGAGAATGACGATAACATTACGGTGTGATATAAATATTAAACAATGAAGAGGTGAAAATAATGTTCAGGGTCGGGCGTAAAAATTAGACATGGTTTGGTAACCTAAACCACAATTATATTTTATTTTGGCCTATTACAAAGTGGTCCTTTAACTTAATCGTTAGACCTGCTGAGAATGAAATGGATATAAAAAAAATACCATGTTATTAAAATGCATGTTTTATCATGTATTTTTGATGACTGTGGTAACAAAAAATCTTTTACCCTTAGAATGCAAAACAAAAATCACATTGGTGGTTGTGTTTGTTGATAGTGTTGATTAGATCTATCTACAGAACATTATGTAATCTAACCTTGATTTATGCTATGCTAACTTTTTATCAAACGAAAAAAATGTAGACCTGTCCAAACTGGAAGCATTTGCAGTGGTAATTTAAATGTGGTCCAAATGAAGGAAGGTGTCTTTGATAGGGTGGAAAACATTGTGAGAAAAGGAGAAAATGCTGATAACAGACTTGGACTGGTTGTTAACTATTAAAAGAGCAACCCATGCAACAAGGGCAGGTCACCATCAAAATATTTTTGACACATTGATGCCCCTTTTTGTCATAAAATTTTCAAAAACTTAGACATTTATTATGTCTCTGTCATTACTGAAGATATATACTTCAGAGCTGGACTAGTTACTAACTATGAGAAGGGTAACCATTACAACAGGGGCAGGTAACCAACAATATTTTTGACACAGCTATACCCCTTTTTCTACCTAGAAATTACACTATAAGCAACTGCAAATGAGTTTTGGCACCAGGATGCAGTGCTCTTGTTTCTCATAAATATGGAACCTAGAATGACTGAAAAAAGTTGTGGGCATCATTTTCATTGAATTTTATAGCAGGTTCTTCACTTTTAGGCTAAAAATTCATTTACCTCTTTACCAAACGACAAAATTTTAGACTGGTCCAAATTGAAAGCACTTGCAGACGACAAAAACTTAATTCAAAAATTGAAATTTGTTTCCAGCAGGGTAGAAAACATTGTGGGAAAAGGAGAAAATACTGGTTACCAGCATTTTCTCCTTTTGCCACAATGTTTTCAAAAGGCTTCTATCTCAGGGTCATAAAAACCAGGGATTGTTTGGTAAAGGGTTAACTCATTACTAAACCACGAAATTTGGACCTTTCCAAGTTAAAAGTCCAGATTGTTTGGTAAAGGGCTAAGGTCACTGTAACTGAAAAATAGAAAACAATGTTCACAGGTAGGAAACTTCATATTTAGAGCCAATGGCTCTGACGAGAAAATGTTGTGTTGGTCTTCCGTTTCTGAAGATGTCGGCTGAAAAACAACCAAAAACCAGGTAAGCTTGTCATTATTTGTGATCGTGTGTTCTTAGGTCTTTGAAATTCAAAAAAAGGAGAATGTCATGCAATGCTCTGGTCTTTCAACGTGTTTTCTACACTACGGAAAGTTGTAACAAGTGTACGATGTTGTCTGAATCATTTGTGGCATGGGTTGACCTTAGCTAAAATAATACGTCACGGACCTAACTTCAGTCTATTATTGCCATATAATTGGCAATTAAAATAGAGTCTTGCTGTCCCATAAGTGTGAATTAATGTCTTGAAATGTTACATTCACTGCTGGTAAAGAATTGAAAAGAAATAGCACAAAAAATGATAAATATAAAGAAGGGCTCTGATTATGTGGACCGGCTCTGAATATGCGAGTCGGCACAGATTGATGAGGGCTTCCTTTCGAAAATTTAGTTTCCTGTAAAAATGTACTTGGGAAGTAGGCTTTGTTTTTCCGTTAACACCTTTTAGTCCAAAATGTAGTACTATTGTTGGATG
Source organism: Hippopus hippopus (assembly GCA_946811185.2). Taxonomy (NCBI): domain Eukaryota; kingdom Metazoa; phylum Mollusca; class Bivalvia; order Cardiida; family Cardiidae; genus Hippopus; species Hippopus hippopus. The sequence continues at coordinate 51,055,693 of OX328101.1, read as the reverse complement.
GAACATGGCTGAATTTATGAAAATACAAAGGACTGGTATTGTCACGATTGAAAAATCCTGTCGAAAATTAGTCTATTTAAATTTTGAAAATACTCTTGTGTAGCTTTTGATTAACAGAATGATCCATACATGTATATAGGATTTGTCATGCTTTCGTCGTAAGTGCAGCCCACAAGTAAGCAAAAATAATGAAAAATATTTGGCATCTTCGGAAGGCTATTTGGTCTTGAAACAGTCATTAAAAAGCTAAATGGAAAATGCCGACCGTAGCAGAGATGATGAATAGAAAAAAAAAACTTTTACAAAGCGTGAGAAATACAATTGACCTATTCGCAATACACGCCTCAGAGTATATGTGTGAACACTCTTTGCTCTTTTTAATACTTAACACTACACAACAGTATGTCAGGTGGGTGGGGTATATACAAGTATTTAATAACAAAAAAGAATCTATTTCACAATCACGTCAGGACCAAAAAATGTTCATAGATCCCTGATTCTGATAGTACTTACTCAGATCTTTCAATGTTCAATTAACAGATGCACATTAGATCAGAAAATGTCACATATCAGTTATCTTTAAGCCGATGATAAACAAACATCCATCCAAGCGAACGATCACGTTTTGTGCAGTCTAATATTGATCTACACTGGCTGCAGAACCAACTAAAGTTGTGACAGGCACTTTAAGGGTTCAAAATGAATAGCTTCGAGTTATTTATTTTTCTTTTTCCGTCCTAGATTTTTGTATGAATGTCCTAATCGTTGTCGTTGGATGGATGTTTATTGGCATAGAAAATAACTAATATATGACATATTCTGATCTAATATGCGTTTGGTTAATTGAGCATTGAAAGATCTGAGTGAGTACAATCAAAATCGGGGATCTATGAACATTTTTATACGCCCGTCAAAGACGGGACGTATTATGGGATCACCCATGGCGTACGGGCGGGCGGGCGTCTACATGGGCGTCAGGGCGGCGTCCAGTTCTTTGTCCGGAGCATAACTTTGTCATCTCCAGTCCGATTGACTTGAAACTTGGCATTTGTGTTTGTTGCAATAATACAGAGTGCAGTGCGAAAGAACCATAACTCTACCTCATGCTGTCTTTGAGTTATTTCCCTTTGATCATCATTTTTACAGCATTTTCTGCTTGTCCGGAGCATAACTCTGTCATTTCCAGTAAGATTGACTTGAAACTTGGCATTTGTGTTTGTTACAATAATACGGAGTGCAGTGCAAAAGAACCATAACTCTACCTCATGCTGTCTTTGAGTTACTTCCCTTTGATCATCATTTTTACAGCATTTTCTGCTTGTCCGGAATATAACTTTGTCATCTCCAGTCCGATTGACTTGAAACATGGTATTTGTGTTTGTTGCAATAATACAGAGTGCAATGCGAAAGAACCATAACTCTACCTCATGCTGTCTTAGAGTTATTTCCCTTTGATCATCATTTTTACAGCATTTTCTGCTTGTCCGGAATATAACTTTGTCATCTCTAGTCTGAACATCTTCAAATTTGGTATGCATGATTGCTGAAAATTTACGGAGTGCAGTGCACGATAACCATAACTCTTCCTAGCACGAATTTTGAGTTATTTCCCTTTGATCGTCATTTTTACAGCATTTAGTGCTTGTCCGGAATATAACTCAGAGTGACTTCAAACTTGGTATGCATGTTTGTTGCAATATTACGGAGTACAGTGCGCAAGAACAATAACTCTACCTGGCACGGATTTTGAGTAATTCCACTTTGATCTTCATTTTTACAGTATTTCTTGCTTGTCCGGAACGGAACTTTGTCACCTCAAGTCAAATTGACTTGAGACTTTGGTAAACATGTTTGTTGCATTACCTGCCCTTTACGATTATTATACCCTCTCGACAACTGGTGGTGGGACGGGCGTATCTTGCGACAATTTGCCGCTCTTGTTTAGTCTTGACGTGCTTGTGAATTTAAAGACTTGTATATACCCCACCTACCTGACATACTGTTGTGTCGTGTTAGGTGTTGAAAGAGTTAAGAGTGTTCACACATATACCCTAGGCGTGTAATGCGAATAGCTCAATTGTATTTCTCACGCTTTGTAAAAGTTTTCTTTTTCTTTTCAATATCTCTGCTACGGTCGGTACATTTTCCATTTAGCTTTTTAATGACTGTTTCAAGACCAGATAGTCTACTGAAAATGCCAAATATTTTTCTTTTTCATTATTTTTGCTTACATGTGGGCTGCACTTACGATGAAAGCATGACAATGCTATATACATGTATAGACCATTCTGTTAATCAAAAGCTACACAAGAATATTTTCAAAATTTAGATAGACTAATTTTCGACAGGATTTTTCAATTGTGACAAAACAAGTCCTTTGTAGATTCATGAATTCGGTCATGTTTCATCCAACATAAGTACTACATTTTGGACTAAAAGGCATTAATGGCAAAACAAAGCCTACTTCCCAAGTACATTTTTACAGAAAACTAAATTTTCGAAAGGAAGCCCTCATCAATTGGTGCCGACTCGCATATTCAGAGCCGGTCCACATAATCAGAGCCCTTCTTTATTTTCATCATTTTTTGTGCTATTTCTTTTCAATTCTTTACCAGCAGTGAATGTAACATTTCAAGACATTAATTCACGCTTTTGGGACAGCAAGACTCTATTTTAATTGCCAATTATATGGCAATAAAAGACTGAATTTAGGTCCGTGACGTGTTATTTTAGCTAAGGTCAACCCATGCCACAAATGATTCATACAACATCATACACTTGTTACAACTTTCCGTGGTGTAGAAAACACGTTGAAAAGACCAGAGCATTGCATGACATTCTCCTTTTTTTGAATTTCAAAGACATAAGAACACATGATTACAAATAATGACAAGCTTACCTGTTTTTTGGTTGTTTTTCAGCTGACATCTTCAGAAACGGAAGACCAACACAACATTTTCTCGTCAGAGCCATTGGCTCTGAATATGAAGTTTCCTACCCGTGATGGTGTCTGCCATAACTGCAACAATTCATCAATTGTGACGTTTTAGGGGGACAATTAGGGCCAGGATTTCTCCTTTTGCATTCTGACTTTCTAACTCTTCCTCAGGGTTTTAGAAACCTGAGATAGTTTGGTACAGTGTTAAATCCCATATTCTTAACAAGAGAGCATTGGGGATATATTGAGTACTCTTTCCTCTTGTCATTTGACGGATCAGCCTGTCTTTCTGTTCAATAAAACTAAACCACTAATTTCCTCCTGCCATTAGAAACAAGTAGCTCACAGGTCAGGTTTCAAATTACCTTCGTTGCTTCCTTTGATGCAGCATGTGTGTGTTTGATGGATCTTTAGCTGTGTAACATACAACAAAATTTTAGGCTTGTGAAAACCCAAGGCATTTGCAGACTTCTAGTCCTTAATTGGCTTATCCAGGATGAAGTTGCTTATGCAGACAGTGAAAATCAAGATCATACACAGAAACTGCAGTATGATATTGATGTGCATAGTCCCCATCTTTGCCAGATATTCTGACAAGAAAAATGTTGAAACTGTAAAATAACTGTATCCTTTATACAGACTGAGAATATCTATTCATTTAACCCTTTACCATACAACAAAATTTTAGACCTGTCAAAACCCACTGCATATGCTGATGTCAAACTAATTTTGGTTAAATTTGTGGATGCAGTCTTTGATAAAGTAGAAAACATTGTGGGAAAAGGAGAAAATGCTGGTTACCAGCATTTTCTCCTTTCCCCACGACGTTTTCAAAAGACCTCTTCTATTTAGTCATGAAAAGTTGGTATTGTATGGTAAAGAGTTAATTAAACGGCAAGATGAGGGTTAGAAATTTTCATGCAGCTTGAAGAATCTTGAATTCATTAATACTTATTTTTAGAACCTGTATTAAGCTTGCTTAAAGCAGGTGCTTAAAACTGGTACATTTCACCGTTTAATTTTGTGTTCTTTGGGATCTCAATAAATGTCTGCTTTTCAAAATGATAAAATTTTACACTTTTCCAGAATTGAAAGCATTAAAATTTTGCAGACAAGAAAATAAATGTGACTCACAACTGAAATTTATTTTTGGATGGGTAGAAAACAGTGTCGGAAAAGGAGAAAATGTTGGTTACCAACGATTTCTCCTTCTGCCATAATGTTATCAAGAGCTTTCCCAAGGTCATTATACCCCCCACAAACAAAGTGGGGGGGGTATACTGGAGTCACCTTGTCCGTGCGTCACGAAATGCTTGTCTGGGGCATAACTTCCAAAGTATAAAAGCTATTGACTTCAAACTTCATATACAGATAGGTAACAATAAGGAGAAGTGCAGTGTACAAGAATCATAACTCTTGTCTTCAGTATATTCAGTTATTGCCCCTTGTAAATTTTTAACTTGGGGATTTTTGTCCGGGGCATAACTTCGAAAGTATGGAAGCTAGTAACTTCAAACTTCACACACAGATAGATCACATTGAGGAGAAGTGCAGTGTACAAGAACCATAACTCTATTCCAACTATTTTTAGGGTTATTGCCCTTTGTAAATTTTAACTTTGGATTTTTGTCCGGAGCATAACTTCCAAAGTAAAAAAGCTAGTAACTTCAAACTTCATATACAGATAGGCCACATTAATGAGAAGTGCAGTGTACAAGAACCATAACTCTATTCCCACTATTTTTAGAGTTATTGCCCTTTGTAAATTAAAACTTTGGATTTTTATCAGGGGCATAACTTGCAAAGTACAAAAGTAAAAGTTAGTAACTTCAAACTTCATATACAATTAGATCACCATAAAGCAAAGTGTACTGTGCAAGAACCATAACTCTATTCCCACTGTTTTCAGAGTTATTGCCCTTTGTAAATTTTAACTTTGGATTTTTGTCTGGGGCATAACGTCCCAAGTATAAAAGCTAGTGACTTCAAACTTCATATACAGATAGATCACATTAACGAGAAGTGCAGTGTACAAGAACAATAACTCTATTCCAACTAGTTCTTTTTTCCAACTCTGACTTTCGTGGTAAACCATTCTGCATTCTGTGACAAAGTGCTGTTTTGTGATAAGGAACTGGTGGGGTGTATGATCATGTTTAGTGATGGCTCTAGTTTCAAGTCAGGATTGTGTGGTGAAGGGTTAATACAGTTTGCTGGCTGAATAGAGGTGACCACTACAACAGGTTTTAGTCTACCTCCTCAAAGGAATTTGCAGACTTTGAAAGCCTCTCTGAATGCTCTCAACAATATTAATTTTGAAAAGAAAACATTATGGAAATTGGAGAAATTACTAGTAGAGAGCAAATTCTTCTTTTGCCACATCGTTTTCAACAGTGATCTATTGCACAAAGAAAGAAGACATCTGCAGATGATAATAGGTTAATGTTTCATTTTCTCCTTGTTTTCTGGGGGGTTTTTGTTCTCTGCATGGATTATACTCTAGAAAATGAGTGAAGAACGATTTAATGTTTTTATCAGACAAAAATTTAGATTAGTCTAAATTAAGAGCATTTACAGAAAATAACGTCTTTTTAATTATGACTTTCTTACCTTTTAAACGAATTATCAGATGTTTTTATAACTCTATGGCTTTCTTTAAACAGTAAGCAAAGGATAAAATGCTAATCATCAGCATTTTCTCCATCTCTCACCATGGTTTCTACTGTTTGAAAGACAAATCCCATTGTTTGGGTGACACTTACTTTTATCATCTGCAAAATTTAATGCTTGTAATATGGACAAGTCTTGAAATTTCATCATGAGGTGAAGAGTGACTTCCCTTTGATACATAGATGATACGGTGTTTAACACTGTTTTCAACATTATTTCAGTTGTATCACAATGGCCAGTGCACCTATCTATGCTTTTCCTGGAGTTCCTATTACCAGTACTTTGCTCAATATTCTTTAAAAGCCACTGACTACTTTCCCACATAATTATCATTGAAATAATGATCAATTATGAGAGAGGAATGAATCCTGTCGCAATAACTATCATCAATCCTTGGAAAGAAATTGGCCAAGCAGGGGAATCGAACCAGCAAACCAAGTCCTGCTCACTACCAACTGCACTGCTCAGCTTGATGCAGAGAACAACAGTTATTGCACTGGGTGTTACAGACAAATTACAAATTGCAGGTCAGGGTAAGGCTGCATATCCTCTGAAGGCTGATCTTTAATCTACAGTATGTAATTTTTGAAACTTTGTGGTGGTTGTGAGGTAGAGCGTCGGCCTCATAACCATAAGGTCCTGAGTTTTTCTATTCCCCGGGAGTGGGTGTCAACTTTGGGATCGTTCATTGCCTCACGAAAACTGCGCAAGTACTGGTGTAGTTCCCAGGAAGCAGAATCGAGAGAGATTAGTATAAGTTGTTAGAACTTGCTTCTCATTTGATGTAAAATAAGTATGTGTAAACTAATTTTTGTGAGATAAGCTGATTAAAATTGCGTCGAAAATCCATTTTTTGTATAAATGTCAGTTTTATCCCTGAGGTGCTAAAGGTTGATTGTGTTCTGTTGGGATTGCAGGTAGGGATGCTGGTGTCTCTATAATGATAGAGAAGTAATTATCTGTCAATATTGAACATGTTTTCACAGAGATTTTCCAACCCTTAATGCTTTACCACACAATCCTGAGTTTTAAGGACCCTGACAGAACAGACTTTTGAAAACTTTGTGGGAAAAGGGGAAAATGCTGGTAACCAACTTTTCTCTTTTTCCCACAAAGTTTTCAAAGCCTTTCAAAGAAAAATCCCACCATTTAAGTGACTTTTAATTTGTTGTCTGAAGATTGTTTCAATTTGGACAAGTCGGAAATTTAGTCCTGTGGTAAAGAGTTAATGCTTAAGTTGCTTTTGCAGTTTTACAGTCTGTTTAGATTCAAGATCAAACCATGCAGTATGGTCTTGGATCTACAATATCGGCCATGCAGAGACACAACTAAAACATTGAAATGACAAGTATTTGGACCTTTTTTTCTGGCTAAAAATTTCAATTTTGTTCATCAGGCACTGTAAGGGTTAACCCTTTACCAAACAAAAATTGAAGAGGTTTAATGACCCTTAGGAAGAAGGCTTTTGAAAACATTGTTGAAAAAGAAGAAAATGCTGGTTACCAGCATTTTCTACCTTTTCAACAGTGTTTTCTAAACTTTCATTGACAAATCTCATCATTTTTGCCTTATTTATTTTGTTGTGATCAAATGCTTCCAATTTTGATGAGTCTAATGATTTTTTTGTCTGGTAAAGGGTAAATAGGAGGATTTTGTTGCCAAGGCTTTCCAGGTACTCTGAACAGTATTATGTCATTTGGCTACTGAAAAGCTAATGACAATATTCTACAGGTGATAATAGTCTTGATTGCTATCATCTATTTTGTATTTATTTGGTTCTGTGGAGAGCAATGCAGGTGTGAATTAGTCTGTAAAGGCATTATTCTCCAGTTGTTATAATATCCAGTGAATTCCCATACAAAATATATAATGTTCATGTGCTTTCAGTCATAAAAAAAGATTAAAACTATAAAAAAGCAGTGTGTTTTGAAATGTTAAAATTGTGTGTAAGAACAAGTGGATTTTGTTCAAATTTCATGTATTTCTGATATGATACTTTAAATGTATTACAATATGCTCTGGATAGAATAATGTAAAAAAAAAATGAGGGAAAGTTTATAATCAATAATTGGTAGAAACATGTACTGTTACTATGGTTAAATTCCTAAAAATACCTAAAAAGCATGTGACAAAAAGAAAAATTGCTTCTCAGCATCAGTTTCTCTCTTTGTTTCTATGTTATTGTTTTCTTATAAAGTCTGCAAGATGACAGCAGTTGTCTGCAGGTGACATGTGGCCATAAAATAGTAATTCCCACTGAGCTAGTTTCAGTTTAACTCTTTCACTAATGAATAAAAAAATTGCATTTTCTAATAGGCTAAAAATACATTTTCTCTGCAAGATCAAGAGACAAAAAAAAAATGTTTATAATCTGGAATATAGCAGTGGACAGTTTAGATCAGAGATCAGACTGCAAGTTCTGTGCAGCCTGGTCTTGATCTATACTGTCCACAGAATCATCAGATGGTATGGAAAGAGTTAAGATGGTGACTCCCATATTGTGGATCATACTTTGTTTTCCTGCGTTCACAGGTCTGCTTTCACTAATTATACCAAGAATATCTCAAGATTCAAAGTTTTATTCCTAATGGGTAGTAGTATTCACAGTTGCTTATTTACAATGTATTATTGACAAACATGTGATTTGTAATCAAAAGACAGATTGATAGACTCATTCTCAGATACTTGTTAATTTTCAGTGGATATAAGAAATTTTGATAATATTACTTCTTCCATACATACAAATGGAGTATTTGAATCGCAAACAGCGACATTTATTTTGGATTTATCGACATGGACATAAATACAGACAGTTTAACACGGTATTTTTTCTAGATTTACTGGTACATTATTTTTATCGGTTTTATAAGACTTCAGTGTTTTTATGAGCCTATAGAAAACATTGTGGCAATAGGGGGAAGTCTTCATAATCAATATTGATTTACAGCAAAGTTTTCAGCAGTTTCACATATTCCATCATTTGAGCCACATTTCATTTTATTGTCTGTTTATTGCTTATAATTATGATAAGTCAAAAAATGGTCAGGTAGTTAGAATCAGGACTTAAGTCTTTGACACAACACAGAAATGTAGACTTGTCCAAATTGATAGTATTTGCAGAGGACAAGTTAATTGTGGCTCAAATGATGGAATTTAAAATTGATAGGGTAAAAGAAAATTGTGGAAAAAGGAGAGACAGCATTTTCTCCTTTTCCCAAAATTTTTTGGACACGCTTCTTCCTCAGTATCATTAAAATTCTAGATTGTGTGGCAAAGAGTTAAGGACAGCTTCACTTATCACCTCCTTCACCATTTACCAAACAGTCCTGTTTGTTTTTTTCCCCCCATTGGTGAAGGCTATTGAAAGCATTGTAGGAAAAAGGGAAAAAAGCTAATCAATGTTGTTTTTTTTTCACCCTTTCAGAGACATATCCCTGCATTTATCTTACTATTTGAAAATGCTTATAATTTGTATATGTCTAAAATTGTGTAGTTTGGGAAATGGCTGTACAAATTTGCTGCTAATTGGGATGTTTACTTAATATGAATTCAGGTTTATTAATGAAAATGGTGTTGAAAAGGAGAAATTGCTTGTACCAAGAGAATTTTTCGTGTTCACACACTGTTTCAAACTTGTGTCTGCAAAAGTTATAAGGGCCACCACTGTGGAACTTCAATTGTGGATACAAGACATCATACAGATGCTGTATGTTCCTTCACTTCAAGTTGGTGTTGTCAAATTAAGGACCACTGTTACAGAAAATGGGAAAAATAAAGTCTGCAGAAGATTTTAAAAAGAATGAAGCTAGCTTTATGAAAGTTGGTATAGTGGTAGATTTTGGTATGTTGTTTATGTTACAAGGAAGGAAAGTCAAGGTCACTGTTACTTAAAATAGAAAAAGTAATACATGTATCCACCGGTAGGGAACTTTTCACCAGCTCTGCAAAAGTCAAACTCTTGTTCATTTTATGATTTTCTTCGCACCAGTGTGTAAAAGTCAGGATTTAATTTATTATAAGGCAAAGAGTCAATTGTCTCTAAAGGAATTGTAGTTGATTCTTTTTTTTTCCTTAAATTTTCAGGGCAGAGACAAAATGAAAGGTCCAAAGACTGGTCAGTTGTCTGACCAGACAAAGGCTGAGGAAAACAACAACAAAGATGATACAGTGGTAAGTGCATTAAGCCTGTACCATACAATCCGGAGTTTTGATGCTCCTAACAGAAAGGAGTTTAGAAAACACTGTGGGAAATGGAGAAAATGCTGGTAACCAGCATTTTCTCCTTTTCCCACAATGTTTTCTGTCCTTTCACTCACAAATTCCAGCACTTGAGTCACATATACATGTAGTTTGTCCTCCACAACAGCGTTGAAATTAGACAAATCCAAAATTGTGTCATTGGTAAAGGGTTAACCCTTTGTATATTACAACAGGTAAAACCATAATGGCAAAAGGAGAAGTTACTCAGTGTGAACATTATGTGGTTGCTTTTACAGACAACATATGAAATTCAAAATCAAGCCGCACAGGATACTTAGCTTGAAAATGTCTGTATTTCATCTATAAGGCACTCTCAGGCTTGGATATATTGGTCTATATATACCGTTTTTTCTCTGATATTCCCTGGAAAAGAAGTGGATTTCCTCATACATAATTATATACTCTTTAATCCAAAATATATTGTATGTGAACATGACCATCATCCACAATGTGGCTGGTCTGGCATGGTACAACCAATTGTTTGACTGGATTTATTGGCTGTACCACTTTTTGAAATATGGCAAATACTCAAGTCAACCGTGTTTTGCTGGTGAAAGTAGTCTTGAAATGTAGTAGAACCACGTCTTGTGATTTCTTTAATTCAAAAATTTTGTTTATGAGGAGGGGGATGGGGGGATAAGGGCACCCCCTGTTATGCTCTCTGCTGCTCAAATGATAGGAAATGTCATCAGTGTTCTATGACTGTATCACTTTTAAAAAGCCAAAAAAAGCCCAGTGTAAGGACAGATGCTGATAACTTAATGACAGTCAAACTGCGTGGATTGCAGAGTAGAATGTATAACCTTGAGATTACGAGGTAAAAGGTTCAAACCTGGCTTGGTCATGCAAAAGGAAATAGATCTTGGAACTCTTGTTTATGTAAATAGTATTGAGGCTGATCTGCCTGTATCACAGAAACATGAATGGTATAGTACTTGTACAGAATGATTTAACTCTTTACCAAACAACAAAATTATAGACTAGTCCAAATTGATGGCTTTTGCAGATGACAAAATAAATGTGCCTGAAAGATTGAAATTTCTTTTAGGAAGGGAAGAAAACATTGTGGAAAAAGTGAAAATGCTGGTAACCAGCATTTTCTCCTTTTTCCACAATGTTTTCAAAAGGCTTCTTTCACAGGGTCGTTAAAAGTCGGGATTGTGTGGTAAAGGGTTAAGTAATATGAATATGTTAACTCCTGTACTAAAATTGCTTTTGATTCCCCTGTTGCCAACAGCTTATAAAAATATTATGGTAGAAGGGCCAATTTGTTTAAACATATTCCATATTGTTTGAAAAAAGTCCATACATCCAAATTTTTATCCCTAGCCTGATTTGTACTGTATTCGGTTTTTAATAAGTCAAGGCAGATAACTGAGGAAGACTCCCCAAAATAGAAAGGATTTGCAGATAACAAATTAAAGTTGGCTCAGATAATTGAATCTGTCTCTGAAACCATAGAAAATATTTTGGGAAAAGGGGTACATGCTGGTTACCAGCATTTTCTTCTTTTCTCACAAAGTTTTCATTAGCCTTCTTCACCAGGGTTCAAACATGTAATTATGTGATAACAGGTGAATGTATGACCACAGAACAACCGTGACTGTTAGCAAACATTTGGATATATGCAGAAATGGTTTACCATTAGCAATTTATGCATTTTTCTTTATGTTTACCAAAACAGTTGACACGCTTACATCAGCATGTGACTGCTAACTCCTTACCACACAATATTGAGTTTTAAGGGCCCTGAGGAAGAAGCTTTTGAAAACATTACGGGAAAAGGAGAAAATGCTGGTAACCAGCATTTTCTCCCTTTCCCAGAATGTTTTCTTCCCCATCAAAGACAAAGTCCATCATGTGAGCCATATTCAAATTATCGTCTGCAAATGCTTTCAATTTGAACATGTCTAAAATTTTGTTGTATGGTAAAGAGTCAATATAGAAATCTATGAAGTAGATCATGTAGAAATTTCATTGTTTTTTCAACAACAGAATTTCTCAGAAAATCATATAATGAGTTATTTTCAGAAATTAATTTCTGCTGAAATTCTAGTATTATGATCTGATTTTTGCCTCATAAATCTTTTGTCATTATATTCCTACAGATGAAAATTCCTATAAAACATTCAGCAAATCTTAACAATACATGCAGCAGTAAGCTTCAGTATTAAAACAGAGCTTGCTTGCTAACTATTTGGGCTCAATATCATTAAATGATTATGTTGTATTTTACCAAATAATATCTTTTTTTACAACTCTATGGAAGTATGCCTTTGAAAACATTGTTGGAAAAGAAGAAAATGGTAGTTACCAGCATTTTCTTCTTTTTTCCATGTTTTCTACTTGTTCAAAGACAAACCCCATCATTACAGGAATTATTAACTTGTCATATGCCAACATTGCTGAAATGGATCATTTTAAAAATATGCCCTCTGGTAAAGTGTTAGAGACCTTAAGGAAGATGGTTTTTTAAAACATTGCGGGAAAAGGTAAGAATGCAGGTAAACAGCATTTTCTCCTTTTCCCACAATGTTTCCTACTCTATCAAAGACAAATTCTATCACTTGAGCCACATCTAACACCTTACCAAAACACAAAATTTTGGACTTGTTAAATTTTAAAGCATTCACAGATGACAAAATGTTTCTGAAATATTGGAATTTTTTAGTTTGAGGGTACCGGCATTTTCTCCTTTTCCCACTATGTATCCAAAAGTTGTCTTTCCCAGGGTTGTTAAAACTCGGGATTATTTGGTAAAGGTTTAAAATGTTGTTTTCTATGCATTCAGTCTGGACTTGTCTAAATTTTTGATGTTTGGTAAAAAGTTAAAAGGTAATTTTTGATAGGTACTTCACTTGGTGGAGGACACTTATTAGTGCTGTCTCACTTTGACAGTTCTGGGGTGAATCTTCAATATACATTTAAGGCCTTTATTAGAATTATTCATGGACTAGAGTACAACTCACTTGAACATTTTTTTATTGGCATACTACCTCTTGAAATAAACTTGGAGCAATCGACTTTCAGATATGAGTCATCGTCATGAATAAAGGTTTATGAAAACAAATGGAAACAGTGTGGCAAATGTTGAAATTAATCCTAGGAAGTGATTTGTCCTTTGCCACTATGTTTTTAAAAGTGGTCCACTTCAAGCTTAGAGCTTAAAAAAATCAAGAAAGACAATAAAGGGGCATACGAGCTAGATTTTGATCCCAATTTTTGAAGGGTGGGTAAGGAAATGTGGGTTGGTGGGGGGGGGGGGCTTGGGGGATAAAGGAAGAAATTTGATACTTTGTAGGGAAAAATCATGAAAATGTGACTGTTTATGCCCCCCTTCAACGAAGTGGGGGTATATTGCTTTGCTAATGTCGGTCGGTCCGTCGGCAGACCTTACCTTGTCCGGATGATAACTAGACACAGAATTGACGTAGGTTCGTAAAATTTGGCACAGACATGCGTCTCGGAGTGTAGATGATCCCTATTGATTTTGAGGTCAATTGGTCAAAGGTCAAGGTCACAGTGACCGTCAACATGTTGATATATAGACCAAACCTTGTCAGGATGATAACTAGACACAGAATTGACCTAGGTTCGTCAAATTTGGCACAGACATGCGTCTCGGAGTGAAGATGATCCCTATTGATTTTGAGGTCAATTGGTCAAAGGTCAAGGTCACAGTGACCGTCAACATGTTGATATATAGACCAAACCTTGTCCAGATGATAACTAGACACAGAATTGACCTAGGTTCGTCAAATTTGGCACAGACATGCATCTTGGAGTGTAGATGATCCCTATTGATTTTGAGGTCAATCGGTCAAAGGTCAAGGTCACAGTGACCGTCAACATGTTGATATATAGACCAAACCTTGTCCGGATGATAACTAGACACAGAATTGACCTAGGTTCGTCAAATTTGGCACAGACATGCGTCTTGGAGTGCAGATGATCCCTATCGATTTTGAGATTAATCCATCAAAGGTCAAGGTCACAGTGACCTTCAAGTTAATGATATATAGACCAAATCTTGTTAGGATGATAACTAGATACAGAATTGACGTAGGTTCTTCAAATTCTGTACAGATATTCATCTCGGAGTGTAAATGATCCCTATCGATTTTGAGATTAATCTATCAAAGGTCAAGGTCACAGTGGCCTTCAACTTAATGATATATAGACCAAACCTTGTCCAGATGATAACTACACACAGAATTGACGTAGGTTCTTCAAATTCTGTGCAGATATTCATCTTGGAGTGTAAATGATCCCTATCGATTTTAAGGTTAATCTGTGAAAGGTCAAGGTCACAGTGACCACCAGATGATTCAGGGCCCGCACTGCCGTTCGCCACTTGAGCCATTTGCTCAAAAAAAATTAAAGTGCTCAAAAATCATCATATGTGGCTCAACTTGTGGCTCCAACATTTTATTCGCGTATTATCGGGGACGTAGTAAGCATCGAAGTTGACTGGGAAAAAGCGGAAGTCGAACGCGCGTGCCGAAAAGAAAATCGATAACCCAGTTTGTGTATCACATTTAACAATTGAAGTGGGCTATAAATCAAAAAGATGACATGGATATTTCCCAATCAATTCTTTTGATATTAGTTTATGAACTGTGCCACTTCCTGTATCAATGTGGCAGTAGGGGGGCATGACTGTTTTACAAACAGACATCTTGTTACCCTTAGTTAGGGAAAAACAAAAAAAATACGGGAAAAAATGTGCCCCATGTTAAAAATGTACTTATCCCATGTTGTGGAATAATGGCTGTACTCCTATATAAGGAAATAGAACATTCTACAGTAAAAATTACAAGCTTGGTAATTTCTCTTGTCTTCTACATGTACTTCTGTCTATGTTTCAGTTTTAATGCCATCTTTGCATGGAATGAAAAAATGTAGTCTGTTAAATTCTTTAAAAATAAAAGAACTTATGAAACAAAATCTTGTGGCCTTTAAAAATGAGCTGTTCCCATGATATAATGGAAATGTTTAAAGTGGTGAAAAAGTTACAAATGAATAATAGACAGGAAGTAACAGAGGAGATATAAAGTTTTTGTGTGGCATAAAGAGTTCTGGGATTCATTAACGTTTTACCAAACAACAAAATTTTGGACTGAATTGAAAGCATTTGCGAACAGCAAAAGAAATGTAGTTTAAATGATTTTTGTCTTTGATAGGGTAGAAAACCCTGTGGTAAAAGGAGAAAATGCTTCTCTCCTTTGCCCACAATGTTTTCAAAAGCCTTCTTCTTCAGGGTTGTTGCGGTAAAGAGTTAAAAGACTACTTTTAACTCTTCACCACGCAATCCCGAGTTTTAACAACCCTGAAGAAGAAGGCTTTTGAAAACACTGTAAGAAAAAGAGAAAATGCTGATAACCAGCATTTTTCTCCTTTTTCCACAGTGTTTTCTACCCTTCCAAAGAACAATAATTGCAGTTTTTGAGTCACATTTGCTTTGTCCTCTGCAATTGCTTTTAATTTGGACAGGTCTAAAATTTTGTGTTTTGGCAAAGAGTTAAAATGCTGTGTGATGGAAATATTGTGGAAAATGGTATAAAGACTACAAATGAATAATGGAAAAGATTTTACAGAAGTTCTGGGATTCAGTAAAAACTGCTTTTAACTTTAAGCAAGTGTGTTAGAGAACTGTGTGAGAATTGATGGTTATCTGTGTTTGTGAGTGAAGCTTTTATCAGCTTTTTGTCAGAATTTATGGAGATGAAAGGGCATTATTAGCATGCTTTAATTGATTCATTATCTCTTGGATTTTTTTTTGCAGGCAAAAGTGGAAACAGATAAGACTGAAACAGAGAAAACAGACAACAATGATATACCTAAGACATCATCATATCTAGCTAAAATTAGAGAGGTAATTAAATTGGTAGTATTTACCAAAGGGATGAAATGAAAATAGATCATGTAATTGCAAGTATGAGATTTCCATTTTTTCCCCCAAAAGATATTTCAGCATAGCCGACAGTTTAGATCAAGATTAGATTGCAGTGTTTTGTGCAGTCTTGTCTTGATCTTTCAAGTCCACAAAAACCGATAATGCAATTTGGTATGACTGATAGTTGAATTCAGATACTTTTGAAAACATTGTAGCAAAAGAACATCTATTTCAAGCAATTTCCTCTTTTGCATCAGTGTTTTCAAAAGTTACGTTTAGAGGGATGAAAAAGTTTGCTGGTGGGTGTTAAAGTAATGGATGATATTATTAACATTAGTCTGTACTGGTGACAATTGTATTCGCAACAACACACAGTGTTTTAGTATTTATTTATATTGGTAATTTAAGGAAAGCTGTTATCAAGCAAACAGTGTGAGAATGGGAAAAAATTGATCTTTAGAACAATGTTTCAGTGATTTTCATACTTTGTTACATAGAGTTGTCAAGGCATGGTCTGCTGAAAGGCATAAAAATCATCCTCAGGTGGTAACGTATTAACTCTTAACTAGACTTCAAATTTATAGACCTCAAAATGTAAGCATTTGTTAGACGACAAATTTGATGAGATTTACATGATGCAATTTTTGTTGAAAGGGTGATAAGAATTGCGGGAATATAACAAAAAGCTTGTTGAAAGCATTTTGTCTTTTTCCCATGTATGATAGTTTTGTAAAGCTGTTTTTCTAGCTGGGCAAAAAAATCATGATATTCCTAGGGAAAGGATCATTCTGTCTTGAAAGGTTAAATAAGAAAAAATCATATACAGTTATTTCAAGTTATACTATCAAATAATGATTGATTTATGAGGTAGCTTACTTGAGCATGTCCTGATAGTATTTAACCCTTTATCAAACAATATGTTGTTTTAACTAGTTTGAAACACATTAATTTACATCGATTGAAGTGCCTCTCACAACTGTAGTTGTCTTTGCGGTCAGTGTAGATCAAGATCACACTGCGCAAAATGTGCAGTCTGATCTTTGATCTACACTGTCCGATTAGCTGAAACATTCCGGACAACAGTCATCATGAAATTGCAATTATTGGCGTTTTATTTGTAGACTAAAAGTGTCTCTGGTTTATTTGACACTCCAAGTGTTAATTATTCTTGATGATTGCTTCTTGGAAACTTTAACCCATTACCACACAATCCCTACTTTTGACGACCCTGAGAAAGAAGCCTTTAGAAAACACTGTGGGAAAAGGAGAAAATGCTGGTAACCAGCATTTTCTCCTTTTCCCACAATGTTTTCTACTCTTCACAAAACAAATTTCAAATTTTCAGTCACTTTTATTTTGTCGTCTGCAAATGCTTTCGATTTAGAAAAGCTTAAAATTTTGTCGTTTGGTAATGAGTTAACTGGTACTTGCACTGTGTTCTGGGTAGTTCCAAAGGTTGACCCTGCTCATCATTGGATTTGAACCTGGAATGTTTGATGTGGAAGGCAGACGCTCTACCCCTACATCACTCTCTTTTGTTTTAACCCTTTACCACACAATCCCGAGTTTTAATGACCCTTAGGAAATAGACTTTTCAAAACATTGTGGAAAAATGAGAAAATGCTGGTAACCAGCATTTTCTCAATTTCCCACAATGTTTTCTACCCTTTCACAAACAAGTCTTATCTGAGCGACATATAAAATGTTGTCTGCATATGTTTTGAATTTAGAAAAAGTCTGAAATATTGCTGTCTGGTAAAGGGTTAAAGGCCTTAAAAGTGATGGCCTTTGAAACATGATCAGCCTTTTCCTCTTTTTCCCACAATATTTTTACCCTTTCACAGACAGGTGCCATCATTTATGCAACATTTACTGTGTCTGATGTTTCTTTTAATTTAGGCAAGTCCAAAATTTTGTCATCTGGTAATGGTTTAATGCTTTATCACACATTCCCAAATTTTAATGACTGTGATGAAGATGGCTTTTGAAAACATTATGGGAAAAGGAGAAAATGTTGGTCACCAGCATTTTTTCCTTTTTATACACCCGTCAAAGACGGGACGTATTATGGGATCACCCGTGGCGGGCGGGCGGGCGGGCGGAATGGCGGGCGGCGTCCCCATTCTTTGTCCGGAGCATATCTCCAAAACTATGCTAGCTACGGTTATGAAATTTCATGGGTGGATAGATCTCATCAAGGCGGAGTGCAGTGCACAGGAATCATAACTCTCGCTTTTTTAATTTTTGAGTTATTGCCCTTTGTTGTTTTTCATACTTGAATTTTGTCCGGAGCATATCTCCAAAACTATACTAGCTACGGTTATGAAACTTCATGGGTGGATAGATCTCATCAAGGGGGAGTGCAGTGCACAGGAATCATAACTCTTGCTTCCTTAATTTTTGAGTTATTGCCCTTTGTTGTTTTTCATACTTGAATTTTGTCCGGAGCATATCTCCAAGACTATACTAGCTAAGGTTATGAAACTTCATGGGTGGATAGATCTTATCAAGGGGGAGTGCAGTGCACATGAATCATAACTCTTGCTTACTTAATTTTTGAGTTATTTCCCTTTGTTTATATTCATACTTGAATTTTGTCCAAAGCATATCTCCAAAACTATGCTAGCTACGGTTATGAAACTTCATGGGTGGACAGATCTCATTAAGGGGGAGTGCAGTGTGAAAGAACCATAACTCTACCTCGTGCTGTCTTTGAGTTATTTCCCTTTGATCGTCATTTTTACTGCATTTTCTGATTGTCCGGAGCATAACTTTGTCATCTCCAGTCCGATTGACTTGAAATTTGGCATGTGTGTTTGTTGCAATAATACGGAGTGCAGTGCGAAAAATCCATAACTCTACCTGGTGCTGTCTTTGAGTTGATCGTCATTTTTACAGCATTTTCTGCTTGTCCGGAGCATAACTTTGTCATCTCCAGTCCGATTGACTTGAAACTTGGCATGTGTGTTTGTTGCAATAATACGGAGTGCAGTGCAAAAGAACCATAACTCTACCTTGTACTGTCTTTGAGTTATTTCCCTTTGATCGTCATTTTTACAGCATTTTCTGCTTGTCCGGAGCATAATTTTGTCATCTCCAGTCCGATTGACTTGAAACTTGGCATGTGTGTTAGTTGCAATAATACGGATTGCAGTGCAAAAGAACCATAACTCTACCTCGTGCTGTCTTTGAGTTATTTCCCTTTGATGGTTGTTTTTACAGCATTTTCTGCTTGTTTGGAGCATA
This sequence comes from Hippopus hippopus, assembly GCA_946811185.2. Lineage (NCBI taxonomy): Eukaryota > Metazoa > Mollusca > Bivalvia > Cardiida > Cardiidae > Hippopus > Hippopus hippopus. The sequence goes on along the minus strand of OX328101.1, from coordinate 51,036,683 downwards.
ATTTTGTCATCTCCAGTCTGATTGACTTGAAACTTGGTATGCATGTTTGTTGCAATATTACGGAGTACAGTGCGCAAGAACAATAACTCCACCTAGTGCGGATTTCGAGTAATTCCACTTTGATCTTCATTTTTACAGTATTTCTTGCTTGTCTGGAACGGAACTTTGTCACCTCAAGTCAAATTGACTTGAGACTTGGTAAACATGTTTGTTGCATTACCTGCCCTTTACGATTATTATACCCCCTTGACAACTGGTGGTGGGATGGGCGTATCTTGCGACAATTTGCCGCTCTTGTTCCATAATGTTTTCTACCCTTCCAAAGACAAATCCTATCATTTAGACAACAATTAATTTTGTCTGCAAATGCTTTCAATTTGGACACATCTAAAATTTTGTCTTGTGATAAATAGTTAATTATAGGTTTATGAACTATCTACATCTCAACTGGTACAGGATGGTAGGCCACCCATTAATACACCCTTTATCATTCATAATTATTGTGAACTCGATATTTTTTGAGAAGAGGTTAGACCAAGGGTAGACTGTATATCTATGTAGTCTGATCTTGGTCTATCCTCACATTAGTTCAGCTTATCAAACTGATGAGTAGATTATGAACAGCTTTGCAGGGTAGCTCAGTGGTTAGCATATCTGACTTGTTACCTGGTGCTTGTGAGTCAAATACTTTGAGGCAAACTTTCTTTCCGACGATTTTTCACCTCGCACCTCTGATGCATGTGAGAAAAAGTTGCTTGGAAAAGAAAGTTGTGTCAGTACTAGTGTGAGAAAGCCAGGAAACATATGCCAAGGCATTGTGGTATGACCTTAGCTGTTAAAATGGTGTTAAACTCCAATACAAATGAAACTTTAAATGTGACAAAATGATAGGATGTATCTTTGAAAGGGTAGAACCATTGTGGAAGAAGTGAAAAAGTGCTTCTAACCAGCATTTTCTCCCTTTCCAACATTGCTTTCAAAAGTCTTCTTTCTTCGGTTGTTAAAATTTAAGATTGTGTGATGAAAGGTTAGCTGGTTAGCTTATTATCTTTGGAAAAAACTTATATGGCAAACAAGTTACTCCTTGCCAGGTATTGATGCCTTGTTTGTATTTCTTGTGAATACTGATTTTGATATTAGAGAAAGACCAGAAAGTTTCAAAGAGAACAAATTACTTTCAGTATTTTCAAGGGAAGTAAGGCTGTAAGAGATTATGATTATTATAGGTAAATATCTCCCTTGTTTTATCTCCCTTGTTACAAAATGCTTTAAATACCCAGATATCATGATGAGTAAAGACACTTCTGTGTCTGATAATCCATTTGGTATTTTCTAGGTAATCACCCTTTAGGCTCTGAATCAATGAAATGGACTTTTCAAAGCAGGAACACAGACCTAATTTACAGTTGTTTTTGTCAAAAATATTTCTCAAAATACTGGAGTACATCAAAAATCAAACTACACATGTTGTGCAGTCTGACCTTGATCTATGCTATAAACAAAAGTGTGTCTTATCTTGATCTTTTTTTTTAAAACAAACATATTTTTGCTCAGAGCTCTAAGGGTACATCCAAAGGCTGTTGGAAAAATTAAAGGAATAGCTTCAGTAAGTAGAAAATGTTGAAGTTGTTCGAATTTGGATGCTAGCTATTCTACTCAGATTACCTTGTAAGATATTTGACAGTGAATTGTTCTGATCCTAGGAGTTAACATAGCAGAATGACAAAAGCATTGACTTGTTGATATTGAAAGCAGTTGCAGAGAAAAAATTAACCCTTTACTCGACGACAAAATTTTAGCCTTGTCCAAGTTGAGAGCAATTGTAGATGTTGATTTCAATGTGGCTCAGATGGTGGGATATTTCTTTGATAGAGTAGAAAACATTGTGGGAAAAGGAGAAAATGCTGGTAATAGCATTTTCTCCTTATCCCACAATGTTTTCAAAAGGCTTCTGACCCAGGGTTGTTAAAAGTCAGCATTGTGCGGTAAAGGGTTATATGTGGCTCATAGGTTAAGAATTGTCTTTTAACTCCTTACCAGACAACAAAAATTTAATTGAAAGCATACACAGACAACAAATCAAATACGTCTCAAATGATGACATTTGTCTTTGAAAGGGTATGTTGTGGGAATGGAGGAAAATTCTGGGAACCAGCATTTCTTCTTTGGAAAGGGTTATGGAGGAGAGTTTTTGTTTGAAATATCCAAATGATTGTCAGACTCTATTTTGTCTTTGTAGACATATATTAAACACCTGGAACTGATATACAAAAAGTACCTGTAACCCTTTTATTATGTAGGAACATTTTATGGTATTGACATTCGCCAATATTGTGAACAATGTAGAAATATCCCATTTTGAGTAATATCTCCATTTGCCACAGGTTTTTTTTTGGTCTGCTAATCAGACGATCCGATTTTTATATTTCTGTTTTCAGTTTGCAATTGTAAACAAGGTAATGTTTTGACCAAAACAAGGATTTTTTGGTCAATAAATACACTCTTCACAACTTGGCTGATTTTGTATCTACGTCTAGCCTTGTCCATAATAAGGAAGTTTCTGTTGGTTCACTTTCAGTCATATGATCTTAAATATGGTTGCACCCATGAAATTCTTTTCATCATCATCATCATCAGCAGCAACAAGAAGAAGAAGAACAACAACAACAACAACAGCAGCAGCAGCAGAAGAAGAAGATGTATATAACATCAGCTGAACCTTCCACCAAAATTGATAAATTGCACAGAAATTTGAAATGAATTATTTGTCATCAGAAATGTTGTTAGAATGGTTTTGATTGAAAACTGTGACTCACATATTTTTAGTGGGTCATGCATCCTGATCTTGGATGGGCACTTTCTATTTATATTGGACTGCCCAGTTCACTTAAGTAGGAAAATTTCCCTCCTCCCCCATATAAATTAATGTTCCCTGACTATTGCAGTTATACTGCTGTCTCAAGCCAGGATATTTTACAAAATAGCCCATGGCTTGACCTTGTAACACAGTCAACAACAATACCTGTAGCTCTCTAAGTGCCAAACATGCTTTCTAAAAGCAAGTTATGTCACAGATAATTCTGTGAACCTCTTGTTTGTGTGACATATGAAAATACTTAAATAAAGATACAGGTCTTGGCCTAAAGAGAGCCTGTATACTTACACAGAAAGTAATAACCTTATATTTTGGCATCATCTTTGTTTAGAATAGTTTCTATGGCTTGCTTAAATGACATTCCAGGGGTGTCAATGACATGCATGTGAATAGTTCAATTAAGATAATGAATGATCATATCCCAGGGTTTGGACCCTTACGTTCTGATAGTTAGGGATAACACAATTTTAGATGACTTGTACTTTTTATACTTATGGTTTAAGGATTCTCCTTTTGTCTGTCTGTCTGTCTGTCTGTCTAAATGCAGCTGAAATTATGAGATTTGGCTGTGAAAGAGTAGAAAACATTGTAGAAAAAGGAGAAAATACTGGTTAGTAGATTTTCTTATTTTTCCCACAATGTTTTCAAATGGTTTCTTACTCAGGGTCTTTAAAATGTAGGTTTGTTTGTTAAAGGGTTAAAGATATTTGCTTTCTTGAAGCCAAAATGTTCATTCAATGTAACTTTTGAGGCGTTATTTCTCCTCAGATATCCCTAAAACTTCGGCTTTTTTGCTTGATATGTAGTCTTTTGATAAGTGTTTTGTCCCTTTTCTTCAAAATTTAAAGGCCTACCAGTGGCTAAAAGTAAACAGGTAGTCAAAATGCAGGCAACTTTAATTCATACCATTTAAAAGTATTGATATTGTTGAGTGTCTGACAGTGTGTTACAGTACTCTGTCAAAGCTGCAGTTGCTGACAGAAAAATGAATCTTTAAACTAGAACAAAAGTTGGCAACCTTAATTGAAGTTTTACCAGTCATATTTCCAACAGTGACTCAACTTTTCACAGGCTATGGGTCTCTAAGGAAATTATAAAAGCTTAAATGTCTGAGCTGAGCAGTGAAGGGCCATAGTGATCCTCTTGTTAAAACCTTATTGTAGAAAGCTTTTTTTTTTAAGTCTGAGCTCTATGTACATGTATTTTCTCATTATCATAACACATCACTATTGAAATATGAGTGGCAAAAAGGAAAATAGGAAATTACTCTGGTTGAAACAATATTCTCTTAAATTTCTATGATCAAGATGATAAATTCAATTTGTGATTATCTTTTTACAAGTGTCTTGAATAATTAATATCTTGAACAAAGTTCTTCAACCCTCAAAGTGCCTCCCAGTGTAGATCAAGATCAAACAGCACACACTGTGTAGTCTGATCTTTTGATTTACACTGTATGCTCCTCTGAGACATTCTGGATAACCATGTAATTGCAATTATTTTGGTCAAAAATGTATGTTAGATTATTTAAAACTATAAAATTTTAGAATGTTCCAGCTTAACTCTTTACCAAACGACAAAATTTTAGACTAGTCCAAATCGAAAGCATTCGCAGACAACAAATTTAAGATGGCTCAAATGCTGGAATTTGTCCTTCATAGACTAGAAAACATTGTGCGAAAAGGAGAAAATGCTGGTTACCAGCATTTTCTCCTTTTTCCACAATGTTTTCAAAAGGCTTCTTTTTAAGGGTCGTTAAAACCCGGGATTGTTTGGTAAAGAGTTAAAAGCATTTACAGGCAACAAGGTAAATGCTGCTCAAATGATGAAATTTGTCTTTAAAGGCATTTTGGTCAGGGTTGTTAAAACTCGGAATGATGTGGTACAAGCTTGATATTTGATATACCTGTATATGGAACTTCGGTAAGATAAACAAGACCATGGTCAAAAGTGTGGATGAAAGTTGTGAGAGTGTTGATGTGACTTCCTATTGTACTAGAATATCACATAGATAACTGGAGGCTGTTTGTTTCATTCGGCATCTGTTAGTGTATGCATTGTAAATAATTATTGTTGGCCTGAAGAACAGGGTGTCATTAGTGTGTTGATTTGTTTCCGTAAATGAACATTATATTTTTGGTGGAATAATGACTGACATAAGGTTTACAGGTTAGTTAACTGCTTTTTTTATCATGTGTGTGGGCTATGACTTTTATAGGACTTAAAAAATGGAAAAATGAGTTATCTATAGGCAGGTTTGAAATTTTAGCCAAATGACATGCAAGCTAGGTTTAGATAAACATGTATGACTTACTACAAAAAAGACAATGTTAAGGTGAAAGAAACACTTCATGGAAAGGTAAATTTCTTCCTTTTCTGATATGAAAAACACTGTGGGAAGAATAATAATTGCATTTTGCTATTAAATGATTGCTCCTGTTCTAACAATGTTTTTAAATGTTGCATACCTTAGGAGTAAGAAAAGCATTGTTTTCTATGGATAGACCAGCACTCAATCTACATTTAACGGGTTTACTTGGACAAGATGCTTTAGTCAGAAGATGATCCTCTGTCTTCAAAGAAAAACAGATTTAGTAATAAGCCAATCAGGAGCTTCCTTGGACAAGAAACAATTTTTATTAACTTTAATGAAAAGTGAAAAAGATATTGATAGATGACACAGAATAAAGAAAACAAAAAAAAAAAGGTGTATAATGGTTAAATGCCCATTCAAAGGGCCTTAACCTTTAAAGGGCGCCTTTTTAGATTCTTGCCTTAACTCTTTACCAAACGACAAAATTATAGACTGGTCCAAATTGAAAGCATTTGCAGACGACAAAATAAATGTGACTGAAAATTTGAAATTTGGTTTGGAAAGGGTAGTAAAGAATTACAATTTCGGAGTTCAAATATCAGGGATATGCCCGTCAGACTGAAACTATGATAGAAAAATCTCATATAAATATTTTTCATGAGATTGTTTTCAAAGATTTAAAGATAGTTGTTGTCAATGCTGAAGAAACCTTATTTAACTCTTTACCACACAATCCCGACTTTTAACGATCCTGAGAAAGAAGCCTTTTGAAAACATTGTTGGAAAAGGAGAAAATGCTGGTAACCAGCATTTTCTCCTTTTCCCACAATGTTTTCCACCCTTTCCAAACCAAATTTCAATTTTTCAGTCACATTTATTTTGTTATCTGCAAATGCTTTCAATTTGGACTGGTCTATAATTTTGTTGTTTGGTAAAGAGTTAGGGGGATAAGAATTAGCTCGACTACTGAACTGGAGTGAAAATAAAGTCATTCCCCATTCTGCTACAAAGTTCTAAAATGTTCATCTAAATCTAAGATCTGTTATAGCTAATGACACACACATAAACTTAGGGTTATGAGAAAAATTTAACTTTGTACAATTCTGTAAAAATATAGTGTAGAACAGTGCAGATCTCTACAGCGAATGAAAGAACATGACATCTTTCTCTTGATTGTACCTGAACCAATGGTAATTTTGAAGCATTTTTTGCTGAAACTTTGGCTGATCTTGCAAATTTGATTTGGAATGTACATGGGAATCGTTGCTCTAAGCCTCCAGGTTATGGCTAACCATTTGGAGAATCATTTTATTACTCTCTATGGACTTCAGCTTCTTTTTCGGTGGCATTTTTTTTATCAAGGACTTTGTCTGCAAACTTGCAACATGAAAAAAAGCTTCATGGAGTTAAAAGAAGCGGTTGCAATCATTAAAAGCATGTAATGCAGTCTAGATTCGAGCATCTACATTATATCAATTTATAAACACACATTCACCAGTCTGAATGATTTATCTCCATAGTTGACTATCGAAAACAGTAGTGAAATTGTCTTTTTTCATCACTGATTTTTCTATTTTGGATGCGATTTTGTCTCATGTTTATAGATTTTTAATGAGATTTCTGTGACTTTTAGCGTTAATATCAATAATATTGCAGAATTGTGGCGTTTGTATATTCCTAAAATAACAGGGTAGTCCCATTGCAATAAGTAACTCTGTCTATTTTCAGAAGCCAGGTGTGACAAAATCATACTGGTTTGACTATGAATTCATGATGATCAGCCCTTGACTACGTGACATTCCCACAAGTTGTTGTGTGTTGGACTAAAATCTGGAATTACTTTCAGAGGCTACATAGCCATCATGGAAATACCATTGAAAAAATTTTTTTCTTACACTTTTTCTTCTGGTTGGTGGTTTGCAAGGTATTGCCTGCTAGTATGATTATAAAAATCTGAATATCCCCTTTTTTGATGAGTCTGTATCAAGTTTATTTAAAGATATTTTGACATAGTCATACCATATGGCGTTTTAAAGATTGTTACCTATAGAAGAATTGCTCAGAGTGAGCCATGCAGATGGCCAATTTCTTCCACAATGTTGAAAATTTCAGGAACTATTCATGCACAATTCCTTAGTTGGTAGTGTGCAGGACTTGGCAACAGGGGATCGCTGGTTCGATCCCCGGCTTGGCCAATTTCTTTCCGAGGATTGATGACAGTCATTGTGACAGGATTCATTTCTCTCTCACCAGTAATCTTTGTTTTGACAATTGTTATGTGGGAAAGCAGCCAGTGGCTTGGAAAGAACATTGTGCAGAGTACTGGTAAAAGAAACTCCAGGAAAACATGGATAGGTGCAATGGCCGCTGCGATATAACTGAAATAATGTTGCAAAGGGTGTTGAACATCATGTAATTAATTATTAATCATGCACAATTCATGAACATAAGTCTTGATCTGTTTATGAATTTGTGTATCAACTTTTATCTATACAATTAGTTCATGAAGAAGTTAATGAACAATTAGTGAACTACTGGTTCATGATATTTTGAAAGATTTTCCTTGAGGTCCATAGACCTTATTTAGCAGTTCATGATTGTTATATATTCATCAGTTTGTGAATTTACTTTCGGACTGGGAGAACTGCCAACTCTCTTTAAACAGATATTAGATCATAATTGTCTATCTCTCTATTTTATGATCTTCTTTATGGTGGTTGTCTTTGATTAGAAATAGTCTAAATACAGCTCACAAAGAGCACAATACAGAAAAAGCGCTATGACTTAAATTTAGTATTATGTCAGTCACTTTCGTGTTTTCATGTCTAGGACTGAAAGTGGTAGTTATTAGATAAGATGAAAATTTTGGGAAAGTTCTAATTAATCCATGATACAGGATATTGCGTAAAAAATCATGTGGAAGGTAATTGGTTAATGGGCATTTTGATAGGTTTCCAGGTATCCCTGGTTTCAAGATGTTTCCTATAGTCTAATTTTATTCCAGGTGTACTTAACTCTTTACCAAATGACACATTTCCAGATTTGTCTTAATTGGAACCATTTGCAGACAACAAAATAAGTGTTGAATAAATCAGGAATTTCTTCTATAAATGGGTAGAAAACATTGTAGCAAAAGGAGAAATAATGAGTACTATGATATCATGACTGCTTAACCAGGTAACCAGCATTTTCTTCTTTTACAGTGAATTTTTTCTTCCTTTTTGGACACATATTTCATTATCACATTTTATTTGTTGTGTGCAGATGCTTTCGTTTTGGTCAAGTCTAAAATTTTGTCGTTTGATAAAGAGTTAAATATCACCAGAGTTATTTACCTCTTGACTTATGAAGTTAGTTAACATTTTGTATCCTTGAAAAAGTTCATATCTTTAATTTCTTGTTTTTTGGGGGGTGAAGTCACTCTCATTGTAGTGAGTGGTCAGTATAGATAGGCCTACAATATTGGAGTACATTATGCCAAACAATTGAATCTTGATCTCACTATTTGATAAAGGTCCTTAATTTGCCTTTAGAATGTTAAAAGCTATAAAGAAAAGTGTTTGTCTGAGGTGTGGCCCAATAATAAAGATGGAAAATAGCCATTTGGCTGCTGACAGGAATGTTCGTTAACCCTACAGGAACATTTCTTAACCCTTTATCACACAATCCCTGACCGAGAAGACTCTTGAAAACATTGTGGGAAAAGGAGAACATGCTCATAATCAGCATTTTTAACTTGGCTGTTTTGAAGAAAATGTCAGGGTATTGAGTTCGCCCAGGCATTGTCATGCAAGACATTTTCTTAAACTTTAACACTTTGCGAAATCTCTGTAATTACTGAAGATATTTACTTCAAACTTCAATAAGTTGTTCACTATCAAAAGGGAGTCCATACTAAGGGACAGGTAACCATCAAAATATTTTTGACGGTTATGCTTCTTTTTCGACTGATTTCAACCTAAAATTTTCACAAAAAGCCAACTGCAGCTGAACATTTGCACCCATATGCAGTGCTCTTGTCTCCTTTTCTCACAATGTTTTCATCTCTTTGAAAGACATCTCTCATTATTTACTGGTAAGCCATGTTTGTTAGCTGGGAAATTGCACTTAACATAGACAAATCTATTTCCGTGTCCAGTAAAGACTTAACGTGGTGTCCATGGGTGTGAGGTAGAGCGTCGACCTCGTAACCATAAGGTCCCAAGTTCGATACCTAGGAGTGAATGTCAACTTTAGGATTTTTCATTTGCCTGCACATTCGGGGTGAGTACTGGTGTTACGTTCCAAGGAAGCAGAATCAAGAGAGATCAGTATAAGTTGCAAGAACTTGTTTCTCATTCGATGTAAAATAAACATGTTTAACCTTTTACCAGACGACAAATTTTAGCCTTGTCCAAATTGAAAGCATGTGCAGACGACAATTTCAGTGTAACTCAAATGGTTCAATTTTTCTTTGGTAGGGTAGAAAACATTGTGGGAAAAGGAGAAAATGCTGGTTATCAGCATTTTCTCCTTTTTATATGCCCGTCGAAGACGGGACATATTATGGGATCACCCATGGCGTATGGGCGGGCGGGCGTCTGTCCGGGCGGGAGGGCGGGCGGGCATCTGTCTGGGCGGGAGGGCGGGCGGGTAGCGTCCAGTTCTTTGTCCGGAGCATAACTTTGTCATCTCCAGTCCGATTGACTTGAAACTTGGCATGTGTGTTTGTTGCAATAATACGGAGTGCAGTGCGAAAGAACCATAACTCTACCTGGTGCTGTCTTTGAGTTATTTCCCTTTGATCGTCGTTTTTACAGCATTTTCTGCTTGTCCGGAGCATAACTTTGTCGTCTCCAGTCTGATTGACTTGAAACTTGGCATTTGTGTTTGTTGCAATAATACAGAGTGCACTGCAAAAGAACCATAACTCTACCTGGTGCTGTCTTTGAGTTATTTCCCTTTGATCGTCATTTTTACAGCATTTTCTGCTTGTCCGGAGCATAACTCTGTCATCTCCAGTCCGATTGACTTGAGACTTGGCATTTGTGTTTGTTGCAATAATACGGAGTGCAATGCAAAAGAACCATAACTCTACCTCGTGCTGTCTTTGAGTTATTTCCCTTTGATAATCGTTTTTACAGCATTTTCTGCTTGTCCGGAATATAACTTTGTCATCTCTGGTCTGAACATCTTCAAATTTGGTATGCATGATTGTTGAAAAATTACAGAGTGCAGTGCACAAGGACCATAACTCTTCGTAGCACGAATTTTGAGTTATTTCCCTTTGATCGTCATTTTTACAGCATTTAGTGCTTGTCCGGAATATAACTTTGTCATCTCAAGTCAGAGTGACTCCAAACTTGGTATGCATGTTTGTTGCAATATTACGGAGTACAGTGCGCAAGAACAATAACTCTACCTAGTGCGGATTTTGAGTAATTCCACTTTGATCTTCATTTTTACAGTATTTCTTGCTTGTCCGGAACGGAACTTTGTCACCTCAAGTCAAATTGACTTGAGACTTTGGTAAACATGTTTGTTGCATTACCTGCCCTTTACGATTATTATACCCCCTCGACAACTGGTGGTGGGACGGGCGTATCTTGTGACAATTTGCCGCTCTTGTTCCACAATGTTTTCAAAAGGCTCCTTTTCCAGGGTCGTTAAAAGTCGGTAATGTGTGGTAAAGGGTTAAAGCCTAAACCCTATAAAGACTTAAGCTTGATGATTGACCATGTGAAATCTAAGGAGAATGAAGTTCCTAAGTAATGTGGACACTGTAGACAAAGATCAGATTGCACACAATATCAGAGATCTAATATTGGATTTAATGTTTGTTTATGCAAAGTTTTGGCATGTGAAGCCTTGAAATTAGGATGTTCATATTTTGCTGTCTGGAAATGTTTATTGAGTTAACTCTTTATCAAACAATCCCTTGTTTTCAGGACCCTGGGAAAGACGGCTTTTGAAAACATTGTGGGAAAGGGAGAAAATGCTGCTGAATCTATTGTCTGCAGACGATTTGAAATAGAAAGAGTCCACAATTCAACAATTGGGAAAGGGTTAAGTGTGTGATAAATCTACCATTTAAGACATATAACAATAATGTCACCCGAGGATGGGTGACTGTACAATGGAAACAAATTTAATAATTTGAATCATTTTGACCTTTTACCATTACATTTAACCATAAACACCCTAGAGTAAGCAGTTTTAAAAGTCAGGTAGGAAAATTAGAGAATACTGGTACAGGGTTGCATCTAGAGCATGACCTTGCAGGATTGCCACAAATGTTTGTGTTTATCCCCCTATTTATCAATTTTCTGAGGGCAAATCCCACAAAAATAAGTCTTAATTTCAACTAACAAAGTCTTCGTCTCGTAGTCCATCACTCATAAAAAGAGGATAATTCAAACAAAAAAATTGTAACAGGGACAATAAAAACTTTCAATTATGAAAGTAAGACCTGTCATTCCACCGAAATCATGACTCCTTGTCAGTGTCTCCTCAGTAACTCCACCCCAATTTACCGTATGTGGATAAGATGTATTCCAAATATGGTTACGATTACAACGGCAATCCCGCAAGAAAAGAATGATGTTATAAGCAAAAACTCTACATTCAGATGATTGGCCTACGTAATTCCTGTCTGTGACGTCATTTTGGTGTCTGTTCCCCATGGTTTTTCAAACAGAATAATCGAAAGCGATCCCGGACGTTTTGTTTCTGGGATAAATAACTAAAGTTGGTAATGCCATGTTAAAAATGTGAGTTCCGTTAGAAATGAAGTTTTATCATGAATTGTGGAGTCACATGTTGCATTCTGATACGCTGGAAAATGGCAACTTTGTTGCATTATTTAACCAAGACTGCTAAGGGGAAATTGCCAGACAGGACAATGGAAAATTCTCAGGATGGCAGTAGCGATTCTGGTTCTAGAGATGCTGTGGATACTCCGGTCACAAAGAGAAAAAAAGAAAAGACATGCTTGGAGTCCTGGAAGGCAACTCGGCCGTGGCTGCAAGTTGACTCTGAAAATAATATGTTTTGTGCTTGGTGTAATAGGAACAAGCAATTTCGTTGAAATGATATCCCCTGCCGAAAAAGACCTTTTCAAAAATTTACGTGACCGCGTAACTCAAAATCGCTCCCAGTCGGCCATTTTGCATCGAATGAAAAAGAGAAAAAAACTATATTGGCGGAATAGGTTATTGTACACATGTATAAAGTTTCACGAAATTCCGTCCAATGGTATTTGAGATATTGTCCCAGACCGACGGATGGATTACATGAGGAATCATGGCTAAACTGCTGGTTTTTAGCTCTACTGGCTGAAAGCCAGCAGAGCTTATGTCATGGTATGGTTTCCGTCGTCCATCAGTCTGTCCGTTAGTCTTTTTCTAGTTTACGCGATAAAGTCTGCATTTGTTATCGGATTTTCATGAAACTTGCACAGTTTGTTTATCTCATTAATAGCTTGAAGCCTATTGATTTTGAACAAAATCCAACAAACAGTATGGGAAAAGTAGCCATTTGAAGTTGAAAATTTCCATTTCTTGTTTACGAGATAAAGTCTACATTTGTTGTCAGATTTTCGTGAAACTTGCACAGTTTGTTTATCTAATCAATAGCTTGAACCCTATTGATTTTTAACAAAATCCAACAAACAATATGGGAAAAGTAGCCATTTCAAGTTGAAAATTTCTGTTCTTGTTTACATGATAGAGTCTGCATTTATAATCAGATTTTTGTGAAACTTGCTCAGTTTGTTTATCTCATCAATAACTTCAACCCTATCGATTTTGAAAAAAATCCAACAAAAAGTATGGGAAAAGAAGCCATTTCAAGTTGAAAACTTCCATTTCTTGTTTATGCGATGGCGTCAGCATTTGTGGTCGGATTTTCATGAAACTTGTACAGTTTGTTTATCTTATCAATAGCTTCAATCCTATTGATTTTTAACAAAATCCAACAAACAATATGGGAAAAGTAGCCATTTCAAGAAAAAAATTTCCATTTCTTGTTTACATGATGAAGTCTGCATTTGTAATCAGATTTTTGTGAAACTTGCACAGTTTGTTTATCTCATCAATAACTTCAACCCTATTGATTTTGAACAAAATCCAACAAACAGTATGGGAAAAGTAACCATTTCAAGCTGAAAAATTTCTATTTCTTGTTTATGCAATGAAGTCAGCATTTGTGGTTGGATTTTCATGAAACTTTCACAGTTGCTTTGTCTCATCAACAGCTTGAACCCTATTGATTTTGAAAAAAGTCTGACTATCAGTATGGGAAAAGTAGTCATTTAAAGTTGAAAATTTCCATTTCTTGTTTATGCGATGAAGTCAGCATTTGTGGTCAGATTTTTATGAAACTTGCACAGTTGCTTTGTATCATAAACAGCTTGAACCCTATTGATTTTGAAAAAAATCTGACAATCAGTATGGGAAAAGTAGCCATTCAGTGTTGAAAATTTCCACTTTTTGTTTAGGCAATAAAGTTCACAGTGTTGATCCAATTCTTTTAAAACTTCCAAAGATTATTTGGTTCATCAAGGGATTGAACTCTATTAAAAGTGAAGAAAATCTAGGAAACCGTTCAGGAAAAGCAGCCATTTGATGACGTAGTATCGTATACTCAACAAAGTCCACATTTGAAATTTGCTAGGATTGTTTAATACAAGGCATACTGAAACCCTATCAAATTTGGCTTGATTCCACACATTTAGTTTTGAGAAATTGCACTTCATTTTTTTTTTTCACTGTTTGTTCAATTCACCATGCCTACTTACGCTGTCTTAGTGGGTTCAAGCCCAGTTGCAAGAATACATTGTTGTGTTTTTTGTCTTTTTTTCTTTTTGCATCATGAATTCATAATGTATGCTAGCATAAAAGCAAAATCACTACCAGTAGAGCGATTTCAGGCCCTCAAGGGCCTCTAGTTTATTTTTCAACTCAGGAAGTAAAAAAAGTAGAAAAGAAAAAGCTAGATTGAAATCAGTTTTCCACAGAAAACTAAAAAGATAGCACTTGAATGATATCAGGTTTCAACAGGAAACAGAAAACTGACATCAGTGTAGTTCTTTCTTTTCTATCTCATCTGCAACTGTTCAAAAACACTTAGAGGCCGTAAATCATGTATGATGTAGCGAGCTATGGATCTTGTAACTGCAGTGGCATGGACTGAATTCAGTGGGTATGGTTTGACAACATCAAATATCCCAGTAAGAGTAGCCTGCACCTTTTTGCTGGGTTTGCCAGTTGGTTCTGGGGTAAAGGTTGGCATAATGGTATTAATGGTACTTTCTTCTGACTTCACTTTCGTTTTCAAAGCTGATGGATGACGGCGATTAATATGCAAGTTCAAATTTGTTGTGCCACCAGAATATTTGACTGTCAGGTCGCAGCACCTGCAAATTGCTACATTTTCAACTGCTTTTTGCGTGTCTTTGTTTACCTTCAGCCAAAGTGTTCCCAGATACTGCTTCTTGCCTTTCTATTTGGCATGTTTACGAATTCTTCACTTTTTTCAGCCATACTGGGAGGTGTTTGTTTGTTGATTGCGCTGCATACGTCGCCTGAAATATGTTACAACTGACCTGGATAAAAACCAGTATTTTGCGGTACATGCAATGCATACAGCAATGCAATATCGGCGGGGGTCTGTACTGCAATGTACCAGTATACCAGTTTATTGTTACACCACTAATTCTTCCCCCCCTCCCCCCCCTCCTAGATGCATCCCTGTTGGTAGTCAGAATTTTCTCCTTCTTGCACAATGTTTTAAAAAACAATCTTTCTCTGAGCAATTGGAACAAGAATATTGTTTGATGACTCCTGACAGTGTTATTGTATTATCTAGCAGAGATCACTTTAGTCAAACAAACAGGGAATACCATGTGGCTCTCACTTGTTCTTAGTTCTTGGTTTTGACACATATCAGATGATATAAACAGTAAGGAGCCTGTTTCTGGCAAGCAGATATTATAGCTCACCTGTGCACAAAGTGCTCAAGGTGAGCTTTTGGGATTATATTGTGGCCATTGTTCAGGATCATGTGTTCTAATAGACCTAAAGAGATGGTTTTTGAAAACACTGATATCCAGCTTTTTAGCTCACCTGAGCACGAAGTGCTCAGGATGAGCTATTGTGATCACTCACCGTCCGTCGGCGTCCATCTGTCGTCCGTCCGTTCACATTTTTTTGTTTACACTCTAGCATCTACAATTTTTAACAAATCAGCACCAAACTTGGTCAAAATATATTTGGACCAGAACAACTGGAGTTATTTGCCCTTGAATTAGAAAAATTGCTATATTTGACTTTGTTTACACTCTAGCATCTACAATTTTTAACCGATCAGCACCAAATTTGGTCAAAATACATATGACCATAAGATCTTGGATGAGTTCGATTATGGGTCTAATGGGACCAGAACAACTGGAGTTATTTGCCCTTGAATTAGAAAAATTGCTATATTTGACTTTGTTTACACTCAAGCATCTACAAATATAAACAAATCAGTACCAAACTTGGTCAAAATATATATGACCATAAGATCTCAGATGAGTTCGATTATGGGTCTAATGGGACCAGAACAACTGGAGTTATTTGCCCTTGAATTAGAAAAATTGCTATATTTGACTTTGTTTACACTCTAGCATCTACAATTTTTAAGCAATCAGCACCAAACTTGGTCAAAATACATATGACCATAAGATCTTGGATGAGTTTGATTATGGGTCTAATCCGACCAGTTCGACTTGAGTTATTTGCCCTTGAATTAGAAAGTTCTTTAGAATAGTTCTTTGTCCGGAGCATAACTTTGTTATCTCCAGTCCAATTGACTTGAAACTTGGCATTTGTGTTTGTTGCAATAATACGGAGTGCAGTGCGAAAGAACCATATCTACCTCGTACTGTCTATGAGTTATTTACCTTTGATTGTCATTTTTACAGCATTTTCTGCTTGTCCGGAATATAACTTTGTCATCTCTAGTCTGAACATCTTCAAATTTGGTATGCATGATTGTTGAAAAATTACAGAATGCAGTGCACAAGAACCATAACTCTTCCTAGAACGAATTTTGAGTTATTCCCCCTTTGATCTTCATTTTTATAGCATTTCTTGCTTGTCCCGAGCAAAACTTTGTCATCTTAAGTAGGAATGACTTGAAATATGGTATGCCTATTTGTTGCAATATTTGGAAGTGCAGTGCACAAGAATTGTAACTCTACCTTGTGCTGTCTTCGAGTTATTTCCCTTTGATCATCATTTTTACAGCATTTAGTGCTTGTCCAGAATATAACTTTGTCATCTCATGTCTGAAAGACTTCAAACTTGGTATGCATGTTTGTTGCAATATTACGGAGTACAGTGCGCAAGAACAATAACTCTACCTAGTGCGGATTTTGAGTAATTCCACTTTGATCTTCATTTTTACAGTATTTCTTGCTTGTCCGGAACGGAACTTTGTCACCTCAAGTCAAATTGACTTGAGACTTGGTAAACATGTTTGTTGCATTACCTGCCCTTTACGATTATTATACCTCCTCGACAACTGGTGGTGGGACGGGCGTATCTTGTGACAATTTGCCGCTCTTGTTTCATTATCATTTAGCCGTGAACCTCAATATGTGGTATTTATCTTCATTGTAGACCTTTACTGCTTAGTACTCAGGTGAGCGATATAGGACCATCACGGTCCTCTTGTTCTCTTTTTCTGCCTACAATTTTTTTCTAGCCTTTCATAAACAAATCCCATCATTTCAGCTACTTTCATGTTCACTTTGTCTTTTGCAACTGCTTTCAATGTGGACCAGTCTTAAACATTGTTTTCTGGTAAAGAGTTAAATGAAGTGTGTGTGTGTTAATTGAAGATTGGTTTGTATAATATCCACTCAGTTTTGTAGGAAGATCAGATGGTTTATTGTGAAGTTTAACCCTTTACTGCAGAAAGCCAACTTTTAAAGACCCTGGGAAAGAAGCATTTTTGTGGGGTCCTGTGTGGCTCAGTGGTAAAGTGTAGGACTCGTGACCTGGAGGCCAAGGGTTCGAGCCTTACTGGCTCAACTGGGTTCTTCACAGGAGTGTCCTTGGGCAAGACACTTAAGAGCCCCAGCCTAGTACTGGTGAAACCCAGCAAATACATGAATATGTTAGCTGTCGCAGTGATATGACTGAAATAATGTTGAAAGTGATGTAACATTGAAAACACTGGGGGAAAAAGAGAAAATGCTGGTAACCAGCATTTTTTCCTTTTCCCACAATGTTTTCCACCCTATCAAAGAAAAATTGCACCATTTGAGCCAATTGAAAATGTCGCCTGCAATTTTTTTCAATTTGGACAAGGCTAAAATTTTGTCGTCTGGTAAGGAGTTAACTATGAGGCAGGTATAGTTGGTAATTAACAACAAAACATAAAAGATACCCTTTAATGACCTTTACAGTGCTTAGCACAAATAAAGGTGATATTACAGACAGATTTTTAATCATGATCAAACTGTTTAGAATGTGAATTCTATTCATTAACTCATGCTGCATGATATCTGATGAAAGATTCTGGCCATTTTTAGCTCACCTGAGCACGAAGTGCTCAAGGTGAGCTTTTGTGATCGTGCTGTGTCCAGCGTCCGTTGTCCGTCGTGCGTCGTCAACTTTTACCTTGTGTACGCTCTAGAGGCCACATTTTCAGTCAGATACTCATGAAACTTGGTCAGAATGTTTGTCTTGATGATATCTTGGACGAGTTAGAAAATGGGTCATGCTGGGTAAAAAACTAGGTCACTAGATCAAATCTTAGAAAAACCTTGTGCACACTCTAGAGGCCACATTTTCAGTCCAATACTCTTGAAATTTGATCAGAATTTTTGTCTTGATTATATCTTGGACGAGTTTGAAAAAGTGGTCATGTCTGGTCAAAAAGTAGGTCACTAGGTCATATCTTAGAAAAACCTTGTGTACGTTTTAGAGGCCACATTTTTGGTCCAAAACTCTTGAAATTTGGTCAGAATGTTTGTCTTGATGATATCTGGGACAAGTTTGAAAATAGGTCATGTCGGGCAAAAAACTAGGTCACTAGGTCAGATCTTAGAAAAACCTTGTGTACGCTCTTGAGGTCACATTTTAAGTCCGAATTTCTTGAAAGTTGGTCAGAATGTTTGACTTGATGATATCTCAGAAGAGTTCAAAAATCGTTCATGTTTGGTCAAAAACTATGTCACTAGGTCAAATCTTAGAAGAACCTTGTGTATGCTCTAGAGGCCATATTTTCAGCCCAAAACTCTTGAAACTTGGTCAGATTATTTGTCTTGATGACATCTCAGACGACTTCGAAAATGGGTCATGTTGGGTCAAAAACTAGGTCAGTAGGTCAAGTCTTAGAAAAAGCCTGTGTATGCTCTATAGGCCACATTTTCTGTCCAATACTTACGAAAGGTGATCAGGATCTTTGTTTTGATAATATCAACAGTGGGAAAATTGGGTATGGTTTGCTAAAAAGTAGGTCACTGAGAGAAATTCTAGAAAAAGCCTGTGTACATGCTAGAGGCCAAATTTTAAGTCCAATAATTATGAAAGCTTAGTAGAATGTTTCTCATGATATCTCAAAAGAGATTGAAAATGGGTCATGTTTGGTCAAAAGACTCAGAAGAGCGACTTCAGGGCCATCATGGCCCTCTTGTTTGTGTTTTAACATCTCTGAGCAAACAGTTTGTTTTTAGCTCACCTGAGCACAAAGTGCTCATGGTGAGCTTTTGTGATTGTGCTGTGTCCGGCGTTCGTTGTGCGTCGTCAACTTTTACCTTGTGTACGCTCTAGAGGCCATATTTTCAGTCCTCATGAAACTTGGTCAGAATGTTTGTCTCGATGATACCTCGGACGAGTTCGAAAATGGGTCATGTCGGGTCAAAAACTAGGTCACTAGGTCAAATCTTAGAAAAACCATGTGTACACTCTAGAGGCCACATTTTCAGTCGGATACTCATGAAACTTGGTCAGAATGTTTGTCTCGATGATATCGCAGACGAGTTTGAAAATGGGTCATGTCGGGTCAAAATCTAGATTACTAGGTCAAATCTTAGAAAAACCTTGTGTTTGCTCTAGAGGCCACATTTTCAGTCCAAAACTCTTGAAAGTTGGTCAGAATATTTATCTTGATAATAACTCGGACGAGTTTGAAAATGGGTCATGTTGGGTCAAAAACTAGGTCACTAGGTCAAATCATAGAAAAACCTTGTGTACACTCTAGAGGCCACATTTTCAGTCAGATACTCATGAAACTTGGTCAGAATGTTTGTCTTGATGATATCTCAGATGAGTTCGAAAATGGGTCATGTCAGGTCAAAAACTAGGTCACTAGGTCAAATCTTAGGAAAACCTTGTGTTTGCTCTAGAGGCCACATTTTCAGTCAAAAACTCGTGAAAATTGGTCAGAATGTTTGTCTTGATGATACCTCAGACGAGTTCAAGAATGAGTCATGTTGGGTCAAAAACTAGGCCACTAGGTCAAATCATAGAAAAACCTTGTGTACGCTCTAGAGGCCACATTTTCAGCCCAAAACTCTTGAAAGTTAGTCAGAATGTTGATGATATCTTGGTCAAGTTCGAGAATGGGTCATGTCAGGTCAAAAACTAGGTCACTAGGTCAAATCTTAGAAAAACCTTGTGTATGCTCTAGAGGCCACATTTTCAGTCAGATACTCATGAAACTTGGTCAGAATGTTGGAAAGTGGATCATGCTGGGCCAAAAACTAGGTCACTAGGTCAAATCTTAGAAAAACCTTGTGCACACTCTAGAGGCCACATTTTCAGTCCAATGCTCTTGAAAGTTGGTCAGAATGTTTGTTTTTATGATATCTCGGACGAGTTTGAAAATGGGTCATGTCTGGTTAAAAAGTAGGTCATGAGGTCATATCTTAGAAAAACTTTATGTACGCTCTAGAGGCCACATTTTCAGTCCAAAACTCTTAAAATTTGGTCAGAATGTTTGCCTTGATGATATCTTGGAAAAGTTTGAAAATGGGTCATGTCGGGCAAAGAAGTAGGTCACTAGGTCAAATCTTAAAAAAAAGAAAAAAAGAAAGAAAACTTGTGTACGCTCTAGAGGTCACAGTTTAAGTCCAGATTTTTTTAAAGTTGGTCAGAATGTTTGACTTGATGACATCTTGGATGACTTCAAAAATCGGTCATGTCGGGTCAAAAACTAGGTCAGTAGGTCAAATCTTAGAAAAAACCTGTGTATGCTCTATAGGCCACATTTTCTGTCCAATACTTATGAAAGGTGGGCAGGATCTTTGTTTTGATAATATCTACAGTGGGAAAATTGGGTATGGTTGGCTAAAAAAGAGGTCACTGAGAGAAATTCTAGAGAAAGCTTGTGTACATGCTAGAGGCCAAATTTTCAGTCCAATAATTATGAAAGCTTAGTAGATTGTCATGATATCTCAAAAGAGATTGAAAATGGGACATGTTTGGTCAAAAGACTCAGGTGAGCAACTTTAGGGCCATCATGGCCCTCTCGTTTATCTCATTAGAACACAAATTCCACCAGTTACAGCACATCTGATATTTTGTTTGTATTATGCTTTCAGTATCTCTGTTTCTAAAAAACTTTTTCCTTTTGGGGAAAAAAAAATCTTGGGCCCAGATCAACTTTGTCTACCTTGAAATTAAAATTCAAAGAAATGAAATATATGGACAATCAGTTACCTAATGTTAGGGTATAGTTGAATTTCATACAATGTTTTGTATTTACCATGCACAAACTAAGGACAACTTTCTGATGTTGTCTTTAAGGACAGTGTAGATCAAGATCAGAAGGGTGCAGCATGATTTTTGATCTGACACAGATTGATATTTGTAAGAAATATTTCTCGAAATAGCATTGATAATGTGCTATTTAAGCCTCATTTACAACTGTATGATTTATTGCCACTTTAACCCTTTACTGCACAATGCCAACATTTAACAACCCTGGGAAAAAGGCCTTTTGAAAACATTGTGAGAAAAGGAGAAAATGCTGGTAACCAGCATTTTCTCTTTTCCCCACAATGTTTTCTACCCTATCAAAGAAAATTTGCACCACTTGAGCCACACTGAAATTGTCGTTTGCTAATGCTTTCATTTTGGACAAGGTAAAATTTTGGTAAAGGGTTAAGGACTTGCTAATTATTGGAAACTAATCAACGCTGCATTGTTATCTCACCTGTGCATTAAGTATCAATTAGATTCTGAACCAGTTAACCTTTCCTGTGTAAACCTTTGCCACTGTATAGAACATTACAAATATTTTATTAGACACTCACACATACAAATTGAACAGGACTTAGTCGAAATCACATAATATATTCATCAAACCAATGTCAATCTGTCTACCCTCCCTCCCCCTCCTATATTGCTGTAACTTACGGTTTTCAACTAAATAAACTTGAATGCTGTTACCATGCTGACAATAATTTTGAAAGTACTTGCATGCAGCAGAGTAAGGCTCATATGAGTGAATTTGTCCATGAAAGGGTAGAAGACATTGTGGGGAAAAGAAGTTTGCTAAAACTGGTGATTGTTTTGTGATGTTTTAACCTTCAAAGCGCAGAATTAACCCATTCATCATTCCCATTCTTAAATAACACTCAGATAATTTCAATTTCATGTCTGTCTTTTTTCTGTAGTATTTCAGAAAAGCAGACAGTGTAGATCAAAGATCAGACTTTACGTTTTGTGCAGTCTGATCTTGATCTACACTTGCAGCAAAAGCAACTATAGCAGTGAAAGGCGCTTTAAAGGTTAACCTTCAGAGCGCCGAATTACTGAGATCGACATTTTCAATCTGGAAAATCCGCTGAAATAGTGTGAGTAGTCATAGGATTTTTTGGCCAGGAAAAAGGTTACATAGTAGTAGAATGTAGGTTTGAATATCTCACATTGCACATTCTGTATAGCCTGATCTTGATCTTCACTGTCAGCAAAAACTGCATAGTTTGTACTTTGCACTCTACCTGTTGACCCTTTACCAAATAACTGCAAGTTTTAAAGACCTTGAGGGAGAAGACTTGTTTAAAAAAAAAAACATCCTGGGAAAAGGAGATAATGCTGGTAACCATCATTTTCTGCTCTTAGCAAAATGTTTTCTATTCTTTCAAAGACAATTTTCTTCATGTGAGCAACAATTCGTCATCTGCAGATCTTTTCAATTTGGACAAATCAAAGATTTTGTCATGTGGTAAAGAGTTAACCCTTTACCAAATGATCCAACTTCTAACAATCCTGTAAAAGTAAGCTTTTGAAAACATTGTGGGAAAAGGAGAAAATGCTGGTAACCAGTATTTTCTCCTTTTACCACAATGTTTTCCACCCTTCTGACATCAACTTTTTTTTTTTGAGTCACATTTATTTTGTTCTCTGCAAATGCTTTCAGTTTGGACAAGTCAAATATTTTGTTGTTTGGTAAAGAGTTAAAGAGATCTTTGAGTATAATTATGTATTTGTCAAATCAGTCACACTGTGTGAGTCTTTCAAAATTTACATGTTAATGATTTTGATAATGTCTAATTGTTTGGCGATATTGTTAAATGGTTTAAACATGGATTATTTCTGTATTTTTTACCCTGAATATCTTTAAAGGCTTAATAATACAATGAGTATGTATACTTGTGTGCATAATAAAGCTATTATTATTATTATTATTATTATCTTCAAAGGCTTTGTACTGCAAGGGAATGAAAAATAAGTGTTACTGTGTTTATGGGTAAATGATAAGTGATTATTCAGTTTAATCAGATGGATACATGTAGTTTATTATGTGCAAGCTGATTGTAAGATTGATGAAATGGCTTGCAGATTAATCTTTGTAATGTTTAATAAATGACATTCTAAGTCTGTTCTAAAGATGCTGACTGAGCAATATCACAACTGTTTTTGTCAGAATATTTTGCAAAAAAGAAGGCTGTGTAGTTCTATGATCAGAATGCACATTTTGTATAGTCTGATCTTGATCTACATTGTCAATATAAGCAATTTGACCCGGATTCAGCATTACCAGGGTAAAATTAACAGAAAGCTGAGCACTATGTCAGTTGTGTGTGAAGTCCTTGTTAAGTCCAAGGTTGGACTGGGCAGAACATCATACAGTCTTGTATTCCATCTATTCTGGATGACATTTGTTCAGTAATCTTACCAAAACAACCTTTAACCTCTGAAGCGCTAAATTAATGAAAATTTCAGTCCATTTAATGGACTTATTAAATCAGGAAAAAGAACCCCTGCAGTGAAATTTCAAGTTTTCTTTTCCTGGAATATTTCACAAAAAAAGGACCCCATTGATCCAAGACAGCATGTTCATTCTGTCTGATCTACACCATTTGCAAAGGTAACTAAGTTAAATAGGATTAAATTGTCCAACTGTTTTTTGTTGGCAGGCCGAAAGTGTTTATTTCATTCCTTTGACAATATAATGGTTGGGGTGTTAAATTGTGTTAAATTCATTACGTTGTCTGTGCATGTCATATTTTTCAAAGATTCAAACTGTCTCCTATGATGCATCACCCATCTCATATACAGGGGAAATAAAGGGCTTGTACCGAAGCTATTACCCAAGCCTATAGGGGCTGTTTTAATAAATGACCGGTGCATAGGTTACATGCTAGCTGAATGAATTGCACCAGGTAGCATTTTATTGAGTAAATATTTATTTTGAAATTCAAAGTAATGGTTGTTGTTTTGAAAAGTAGTCTGGTTCTGTACCCAGAATGCCCAAATAAGATAGATGTGTATTAAGTCCAAACATATTTGTTTTACATCGATTGAGAAACAAGTTCGTACAACTTATACTAATCTCTCTTGATTCTGCTTCCTGGAAACTACACCAGTGATCGCGCCAAATGTGTGGACTGATGAATGGTCCCAAAGTTAGTTTAATTTAGCTTAAACATATTTATTTTACATCAATTGAGAAAGAAGTTCTTACAACTTACACTAGTCTCTCTCGATTCTGCTTCCTTGGAACTACACTAGTACTCACACTGATTGTGTGGGCCAATGAAGGATCCCAAAGTTGACACCTGCTCCAAGAATTCGAACTTGGGACATTTTGGTTACAAGGCCATAGCTCTACCTCACAACCATGAACACTACATGTGTTTGAAGAATGCTTTCTAGCAGAAGATAATGAAATTCATTAGCCAGTCGGAGTGTATATGTAAATGTGAGAAATCTTACATGTGAGTTAAAAAATGATCATGTATGGTCAAAACTAAGTAACCAGGACAAATCTTTAAAGAAATGTTTTGTACACTTTAGAGGTCATGTTTTCAGTCCAAAACTCATGACTAACAAAAAGTTTGTCACACTGTTTGTCTTGGTGATATTTAGGGTGTGTTAGAAAGTGGTTCATGTCAGCTAAAAAAGTATGTCACTTGGACAAACCCACAAGAAACCTTATGTACACTGTAGAGACCACATTTTCTTTCAAATACTCATAAGAATGGCTCAGAATGTTTGTCTTGATGATATCTCTGACAGGTTAGAAATGGTCACATCAGGTCAAAAAGTAGATCACTGGGACAAATCACTGAAAAGCCTTGTGTACACTTTTGAGGCCACATTCTTTAGTCCAAAACTCATGAAAGTTGGTCAGGGTATTCATCTTGATATCTACGAGTTTGCAGATGGGTCATGTGGGGTCAAAAAGTAGGTTACTGGGACAAATCCTGGATAAAAGCTTGTGTACACTCTAAAGGCTACATTTTCAGTGTAATACTGATGAAATTTTGTTAGAATGTTTGTCTCAGTATATCGTAAGAGATTTGAAATGGGTCTTGTCAGGTCAAAAGGGTAAATTTCATTCATACCATTTAAAAGTATAACAGTTACCGTAAGTCTTAAGATATGTCAAGGTCTGGGTGATCAAGGTTCCAGTATCAGGCTGAACAAAGACTAGAATTAATTTTGTAAATTGTTATTCCTTTATTTCCTCTAGAATGGTTTGCATAATTTGATTTGCAGATAGTGCAATCAAGACCAGGTTGGATATTCACCAACCATTCTTAACTTCATTGTAAGTCTAATTCTAAATTTAGAAAGTAAGACAACGTTTGATTGGTTAAACCATTTGGTTAAGCCAATCAAACCTTGTGTTAATTTCAAATTAGCAAAAAACGCTAATATATTCTTAAGAGTGGTTGGGTGAATACAGGCCTAGAGCCCATACTTATAAAGCTTGAGTTCATAGTTAACTGAGTTTGAGCTCAAACTTTCATTTTCCATACTACTGTGCAAGTAGTACAATTATGAATAAAGACTTTTATTTAATAATAAGGAGGAAAGAGAATTTTGAAAAGTGAAAAAGTTGCTCTGTGAGGTGAATCAAATCAATTATCTATGATTTTGACATTTCATACTCAGCTGAGTTGAGCATGAAAAAAGTTTTATAAGCACCGACCCTGATTGTACAGAATAGCTGAACAGAGCCTAGCAGCTCAGTAACCTACAGGACTTGAATTCAGGGAGTCACATGTTTGAATCCCCAACTCGGCCAACATCTTTCCAAGGATTGATGATAGTCATTGTGACAGGAATTATTCCTCTCTCTCCACTAGTCATTGTTTTGATGATGATCATGTGGGAAAGCAGCCACTGGAAGGGCAAGAAAATGGTGTAGAATAGTGGCAAAAGGAACTCTAGGAGAGTATGGATAGGTGAACTGTTTGCTATTATATAACAGGAAGGCAGCTTTAAACAACATACAAAACAGACAGAATATGCTTGCTGATAATTTTGTTTGATACTTATGACAAAAACATCCTTTAAATGGTAATATCTACTATCTTTTATGAGGTCTGTATCCGTATATTGACTTTACAGTTTAATTTCAAAGGATTGGTTCTTTACCGAAGAATCTCATGTTATAATGACCCTAAGGAGGAAAGCTTTTACAGACATAATGGGAAAAGGAGAAAATGCTGGTAACTAGCATGTTCCCCTGTTTTCCCACAATGTTTTCTACCAGTTAAAGGATAAATCCCCATCATTTCAGCCAGATTTGTCGTTTAAAAATGCTGTCAATTTGGTTGAGCATAAATTTTTGCCATTTAATACAGGGTTAATTCAGAACTCTATGTATGTAGACACACTTTTATGTATCAGCCGAACATACCTATTAAAAACATCGTTGCATTCAGTTGATTTACTGTGATTTATAGATGCCTAATCGCCTAGAGAAATTTGTGAATGGGTTTCTTTAATGTGGAAACCATAGTAAAAAGACAAAATATAACTTGTATGACAGTTGCTAAATTTTGTGCTGTGTTTCAGACTCATCTAGCCAAAAGGAGAGACCAGCTGAGACAAAATAAGATGCCAGAACTGTCAGAATTGATTGAGAAAGATGGTATGGATGACAGTGGTAAACCAGGAACCATTGCCAATGATGTACACAAGGTGAATTAGCTTATTACATCTTGAAACAAATATGCAGCATTTGATCATTTGCTTTAAAAACATCAGTGCAAAATATGTCTAAGGCTCAATATGATTATAAAGTGCAAAAGCATTGTGGCATAAGGAGAAATAGCTTGTCACAAGCAATTTCTCCTGTTGCCACAGTGTTTTAAAAGTTGCAGAACAAGATAAGTGGTCAGCAGGTGATAAGGTATGAAAGCCTCACACACTTTTTTTCAGTTTTTTAAATTGGCATACAAAATGGAATAAGCTGAAACTAATAGTTTCAAACAAAATACTTTATTGATATTTCCTTTGCTATAACTTAATCTTTTACTACATATTCCTGAGTTTTAATGACCCTGAGAAAAAGGTGAGAAAAGAAAACATCGTGGGAGAAGGAGAAAGTGATGGTAACCAGCATTTTTCTCCTTTTCTCCCTATGTTTTCTACCCTTTCAAAGACAAATTCCATCATTTGAGACACATTAAAATTGTTGTCTGCAGTGCTTTCAATTGTGACAGGTCTACATTTATGCTATGTGGTAAAGAGTTAAATGTGATAAATTTATAATATCATGGGAATTCCCTGTAATACACAATTTAAGATAAGATTTTAATTATTATAATGAGGTGAGAGGTGGTTTACATAATTAGGAGAATGCAAACAGGCGCATTTGTCTCTTTCTGTGTAAGTAGGTGCTGCCACCCTATATGATACATTTCCGTTGCCATTTTCATAACAAACGAGACTCTCTTTACCATGAAGGATGACCAATGGCAAGGAGTCAAGTGTCGCAATTGTTGCTTGGCCGACACATGCCATTAACATTTACTCGTTTTATACTCACACTTATGGTATTTTTTGGTTTTTGTTACATGACACATTTTATCTTTATTTGGTCTCAAAAAAGGCCTACAGAGAGCAAGCGACCACATCATTAGGTCTTAGCTCCCTGGTTTATTTTTAAACTTTGCTGATTTGCTAGTTTTTAGATGTGATATGCGCAAGGTAAAATGTAGCTTTACTACTAAAGCAGCAACAATTTTTTTACTCCTCTAAAAAACTCTCAGTAATATTTCATCTTTTTTGGGAAAAGCTGACAAAATGAGAAGGATTTGAGGCTTTAACCCTGAACCGCACAGTACAGATTTTTTATAACTCTGAGAAAGAGGGATTTTGAAAGCATAGTCAGAAAAGGAGTGTTTTCTTCAAAGATACCGTAATTTCTACCATTTGAGTCACATGTCATTTGTTGTCCTCAAATGCTTTGGATTTGGACAAGTCAAAAATGTAGCCTTGGTAAAGAGTTAAATACATAGTGGATAGTTGTTCATTTTGGTGTTAGATGCAGATCCAGTTCTTGAACAATAGAAGTAATATTTTTGGGTATCAGTATCAGGTTTGTGAAACCATAGCCAACCAATTTAAGTTTAGTACTCGTGAAGGAAATATTTATTATCTTACATCATAATACAGAGTTATCAAGCAGGTAGCTCAGGAGAAACCTTATTTCAATAACATTATTTCTTCAGTACAACCTTTGTTGTTGGTACTAATCAGATTGGTCTCAATGAGAGTGGTAATTAGTAGCAACAAAATCTGTTTATTGTAAAGCACTTGGCCCTTAAACCCTTGCAACATTTTCCCACAATATTTTCCACCCTTTGTAAGACAAATACCATCTTTGGAAGTTCTACTCACCAATTTGTCAGCCACAAATTATTTGCAATATGGGCCTGTCCAAAATTTTGTCTTCTGTTAGATTAATAATTGTAGAAAAATGTTTCATTGCATAATGTCTTTATCATTGATAGAGATAGCACATGTTTATACTGCAATTGTATGTCTATATGGCAAGAATTTGCAGTTACTGATGAATTTATTCTTACTTTCATTTGTTATCCTCTATTGTCAACCAGTAGCTCAGGAAAAGATTCATATGAAATTTATCTTTCTTTTCATGTGACTTTAAGGATGATTAATGGTAGTTTACCATTTTTGTCTCAGCCTCATGAATATGTCTATCATAATTCATTTAAAATCTATGCCATGTCCTGTGATGGGCAATTGTTTGATTCAAAAGCTAATTAAGGTAACTAATAAATTTTAAAGGATAATGATAATTGCTAGTCAGTATATTATTAAAACATTAATGTTGGAAAGGCATCCAGTTCTCTTCCAGAGACACAACTTGTATCTATTATTGTGGCAGAAAGTATTCCGATTTTTTTTAAGTGTTCATGTCTCTGCCGTAAATGTAGCACTATTTTTTTATTATCTCCAGCTGAAGGCAGGGGGATATAGTTTTAGTGTTGTCCGTCTGTCCGTCCATCTGTGTGTCCGTCCGGGAGAATATCTCCAATACTATTGGACAGAATTTCATGAAACTTTATATGTGTGTACAATAACCCATTCCACCGCGAGAGTTTTTTTGTTTTCTTGATTCAATGCAAAATGGCCAACTGGGAGCGATTTTAAGTTACGTGGTTGAGTGAATTTTTGTTGTTTTCAGTCTTCATTTTTACAGCATTTTCTGCTTGTCCGGAGCATAACTTTGTCATCTCCAGTCCGATTGACTTGAAACTTGGCATTTGTGTTTGTTGCAATAATACGGTGTGCAATGCGAAAGAACCATAACTCTACCTTGGACAGATATCTTCTAAAGTCCTTGACTAACATTTATGAAACTTCATGCATGTCTTCCTTAGGATAGTCCGTTGATACAATTTTCTTTTTAGCTCACCTGAGCACGAAGTGCTCAAGGTGAGCTATTGTGATCGGTCAATGTCCGTCGTCCGTCCGTCCGTCCGTTCACAATTACAAAAAAATCTTCTCCTCCTAAACCGCCAATCAGATTTCAATGAAACTTCACAGAAATGATCCTTAGGTGATTCACTTTCAGAATACTTCAAAGATTTGAATTCCATGAAGAATTCTGGTTGCCATGGCAACTGAAAGAAAAAACTTTAAAAATCTTCTTGTCCCAAACTGTAAGGGCTAGAGCTTTCATATTTGGCATGTAGCATCATCTAGTGGCCCTTTACCAAAATACTTCAAATTATGGCCCTAGTGTGGAAATTGGCCCTATGCTGTGGGTTCTCGGATTTCACATAGAGATAAAGAAGGAAATCTTTAAAAATCTCCTTGTCCCAAACTGTAAGGGCTAGAGCTTTCATATTTGGCACGTAGCATCATCTAGTGACCCTTTACCAAAATACTTCAAATTATGGCCCTAGTGTCGAATTTGGCCCTATGTTGTGGGTTCTCGGATTTCACATAGAGATAAATAAGAAAATCTTTAAAAATCTCCTTGTCCCAAACCGTAAGGGCTAGAGCTTTCATATTTGGCATGTAGAATCATCTAGTGGCCCTTTACCAAAATACTTCAAATTTTGGCCATTGTATGGAAATTGGCCCTATGTTGTGGGTTCTTGGATTTCACATAGAGATAAAGAAGGAAATCTTTAAAAATCTTCTTGTTTTGTTTACACTCTAGCATCTACAAATATCAACCAATCAGCACCAAACTTGGTCAAAATATATATGACCATAAGATCTCGGTTGAGTTTGATTATGGGTCTAATCGGACCAGAACAACTGGAGTTATTTGTCTTTGAATTAGAAAAATTGCTATATTTGCATTTGTTTACACTCTAGCATCTACAATTTTTAACCAATCAGCACTAAACTTGGTCAAAATATAAATGACCATAGGATCTTGGATGAGTATGATTATGGGTGTAATCTGATCAGAACGACTGGAGTTATTT
Organism: Hippopus hippopus; assembly: GCA_946811185.2. Classification (NCBI taxonomy): domain Eukaryota; kingdom Metazoa; phylum Mollusca; class Bivalvia; order Cardiida; family Cardiidae; genus Hippopus; species Hippopus hippopus. The sequence goes on along the minus strand of OX328101.1, from coordinate 51,006,305 downwards.
GCCCTTGAATTAGAAAAATTGCTATATTTGACTTTGTTTACACTCTAGCATCTACAATTATCAACCAATCGGCACCAAACTTGGTCAAAATATATATGACCATAAGATCTTGGATGAGATCAATTATGGGTCTAATCGGACCAGAACAACTGGAGTTATTTGCCCTTGAATTAGAAATATTGCTATATTTGACTTTATTTACACTCTAGCATCTACAAATATCAACCAATCAGCACCAAACTTGGTCAAAATATATATGACTGTAAGATCTGGGATGAATTCCATTATGGGTCTAATTGGACCGGAACGACTGGAGTTATTTGCCCTTGAATTAGAAAGTTCTTTAGAATAGTTCTTTGTCCGGAGCATAACTTTGTCATCTCCAGTGCGATTGACTTGAAACTTGGCATTTGTGTTTGTTGCAATAATATGGAGTGCAGTGTGAAAGAACCATAACTCCACCTCGTACTGTCTATGAGTTATTTCCCTTTGATCATCATTTTTACAGCATTTTCTGCTCGTCTGGAATATAAATTTGTCATCTCCAGGATGAACATCTTCAAATTTGGTATGCATGATTGTTGAAAATTACAGAGTGCAGTGCACAAGAACCATAACTCTTCCTAGCATGAATTTTGAGTTATTCCCCCTTTGACCTTCATTTTTATTGCATTTCTTGCTTGTCCGGAGCAAAACTTTGTCATCTTAAGTAGGAATGACTTGAAATTTGGTATGCTTATTTATTGCAATATTTGGAAGTGCAGTACACAAGAATTGTAACTCTACCTTGTGCTGTTTATGAGTTATTTCCCTTTGAATGTCATTTTTACAGCATTTAGTGCTTGTCCGGAATATAACTTTGTCATCTCAAGTCAGAACGACTTTAAACTTGGTATGCATGTTTGTTGCAATATTACCGAGGCCTAAAAAAAAAAATCTGTGTTTCGGGTTTCAGTCCTAGATGCAGTAGGTAGGGTCGGTCAGGAAAAAAAAATTTTTTTCCAGTCTTTTTTTTTTTTTTTTATATATACATGGACCATGTCAAGATTTCAAAAATAGAGATTTTAGCTTCCATTTATTATTGTTTTATACAGAAATTTGTGTAAATTCACTGTTTAAATTAATTATTAAAGATGTGAAGAGAGTTTTAAGTGTCTCTGATCGGACGATGCCAAAATGGCCTTTGTTGTGTCATTGGTTTTCGCGTTTTTTTTCCAGTGCTCTTTTATGAATGCCAATTAATTTTTGAGGAGTATTACCTCATAATTTGTCTTGAATTTGTCAATTATGGTAGCAGGTAACATTCAAACCTATCACTTTACACCAGATAAGTGGACCAACATCTATATCACATTTTCATAATTGACTCGCCAGGTTCACGAGCTGTGATAAACAGAACAGCGCGCGTTTTTCACATTTGTTACTGAATGTGTTTATTAAAGCCCATTATTCTGCTGTATGCACGTGAGCTAAACTATTTCATATGGAGCTTTAGCCGATAATCACATGCACCAGATTGACTCTAAGAAAGATAATTTTTGAGCGTCAAAAACGTTCATTTCAACTTTCCAAACGTCAAAACCCGGAGTCACTGGTCGTATGAAAATGCTGCACTTTCGCTACTCTCTTGTAGTTGTTGACAGCAGGAGGCAAGTTTTAGTCCCAGGGAAGGGACGCTTGAAATCATACAGTGTGATACAATCTTATCGGCTTTTATACCCCTTAATTTGCCTAAACGTTGCGATATCAGATAAAGACCAGTGCCTAGATTTTTTTTTAATTCCTAATTTTTCAATTTTTGTAAATTGGCTACCTCACTGGGTGGCTATCGCATATCATATTGGTTATACAACGAGAACTATGTCTTTTTCTTTAATGCAAAACTGGCAGCCTGTTCGGCCATCGCTAAATACATATGGATTTGTAGACCGACCAGTTTTGGAGCAGTACCTGTTTTTGAACCCGAAATGATATCCCACTTTCCTTGCGAACTATAAAGTGAATGACATCGCCATTTTGTGTCAACTGCTTGTTTGAATGTAAATAACGGAGTAACCACTGTTAATTTACGAAATGCAACAAAAGCAGACAGTATGCATGTTTCTAAAGGAAAGATCAGTTTTAGTGACAAATTTCTTATTACCATTTTAAACTCGATACGTGCCCAATTTAAATTCTCCGTTTAAAGTTCAAGTTTAATCCTGAAAAGTTCCCAACATGTGACATAGTGTAGATGCCAAAAAGTCACATAACCATACTGGAATAATGTGACAAGATTCTGATCTATATTTAGATCAGAGAATTTCGTGACCTATTTCGTTCTGTCACTTATGACTGAACAATTTTTCCAGAACACTCGCTGCTACTGAGAGTACAACCCTTTTATAAAGACACTCAATATTTTCAGATACTTTATGAGATAAGTTTTTGAAAAATTCCTAATCTGTCCTCAAAGGTGCATGTAAACTGATAGAAGGCACCAAAAGGTCTTAATTTAGCTTTTCAGGTATTGTAGAGCTACTGTAAAGAAAGGGCCAATGGCCGCCTTGAATTATATCTGTCCCCTTCATTGCGCTTCAGAAACTGAAGACAGTTGACTTAGAACTGGTCATTTATGCTGTTCAGAACAGTTCATTCTCGTGACAGTTAACATTTTAGTTGAGTTTGGTGCACACGATGTTTTTCAGTTCCTTAATACATGTTCATGAACTGTTCTATAGATAGTGAAGGCCACGAAATGAGAGCAATAAATTTCGTGCTTGATTCCCGAGTTTGCAGATGGGGCGTGGCAAAGTTGACATTTGATTGATTGGCATTTTATGGCGTGTACGCATGTTTGGTATGTAACTAGACAAAACCTAGTTTGTTATCGATCTTTGTATCAACTCTTTTGGACGGCTACGGGACATACAACAGGTGTTAGTATATTTCGATACAGATGAGTGACAGGGAACGAAATTGCAACAGCCAAAAAGTACCGAGATGTACCAAGATCGCACCTAACAATTTTTTTTTTTCGATCGTAGTGGAAAAAAAAGTTTAGGGTCGGCAGCATTTTTCTAGGTAGGGTCAGGAAACCCGAAACACAGGTATTTTTTTTTTAGGCCCGAGTACAGTGCACATGAACAATAACTCTACCTAGCATGGATTTTGAGTAATTCCACTCCGATCTTCATTTTTACGGTATTTCTTGCTTGTCTGGAACGGAACTTTGAAGTCTCAAGTCAAATTGACTTGAGACTTGGTAAACATGTTTGTTGCATTACCTGCCCTTTGCAATTATTATACCTCCTTGACAACTGGCAGTGAGACGGGCATATCTTGCGACAATTTGCTGCTCTTGTTTCATTATCATTTGGCCTTGAACCTCGATATTTGGTATTTATCTTTATTTTAGACCTTTACTGCTTAGTACTCGGGTGAGCAATATAGGACCATCATGGTCCTCTTGTATATATAATGACGTGTCAAGGAAAAAGGGGGCTTGATGTATATTTTCATCATTTGTTTTCATTTAATGAAATGCCATGTTATGGTAAAAGGGGACTTATTGTATAATCTCATTATGGACCACTTATATATTTTTCATTTAATGAAATGCTGTGCCATGGAAAAAGGGGGCTTAATGTGTAATTTTATCATGGACCATTAACAAAAAGGCACCATGTTCATGCAACACACAATACCTCTAATATGTTTGTATCAAAAAAGGTCTTTTTCGGCGGGGGATATCATTTCAACGAAATTGCTTGTTTTTACAAAAATGATGACCTGTACATTTGCTAAATTTGCTAACGCTGTTAACTTTTGAGAAAATGTGGGGCAATCATGAAATTATAGATTTCTTGTACAGAAGCATATGTCATAGTGCCTATTAGTTGGTCTCTTAGTTGTTTGCTATTGATTTTAGGCTGTAATGCGCAGCAGTAGGTGCTATATGGCCTGCAACACATGAAAAGGGGCATTCAGACATTTGAGTTAAGTGTCCCGGATCAGTCTGCGCAGACTTATCCGAAACGACAATTTCTGTTTTCATGTCATTTTCTGTTTTGCTCAAGTCACTGTGGAACAAAATCTAATGTAGTCATAACGTGACGTCTCGGTTTAGCCTGCGTGGTCCGAGCAGGCTGATCCGACACGACACTTTACGCAAATGTCCGAATGCCTCTTTTCACATTTTGCAGGCCATATAGCCAACACTATGGGCTTGAATAGCCAATAAACACTCAGTTTTAAAAATACTGTCCTATACCTTAAGATATACTCTTTCCAAAAAAACTTGGAATTATAGTTACAATTTTGCTAAAAGATGACCTCAATATCGTTCATTACCATAAAGGTTAAATCCAACCTGTCATCCACATTATGTCTGAACAGCTTGCAGTTGACCTGTTGCCATTATGGCACGTAATAAACTGTTACTAACCAAGTTGACATGTTCAATGCTAAAAGAGCTGAAGAACTGAATAACAATGTGGACAAAGTGCATAATGATCTTTGCATGAAAAGGAATTAACTGCTTGGAATGCCAAGATTATTTTTTCTTGAAAACCTGTCAGAAAATTAGAATTTCTTAATGATCCATTTGATGGTTAAGTGTTTAACTCTGTACCACACAATCCTTTTGAAAACCCTCTGAAAAAGGCTTTTATAAATGTGAGAAGGGAGAAAATTCTGGTAACCAGCATTTTCTCCTTTGTCACAATTTTTTTCAATTCTATCCCAGGTAGATCTCACCATTTGAAAATTTATTTGTTTGCAAATGCTTTCAATTTAGACATGTCAAAGATTTTGTCGTTTGGTGAAAAACTAACTCTTTACCAGATAAAAGAGTGTGGATTCATCTATATTGCAAATTGAAAATATGTTCAGACAATATGTTGTATACCCCTCAAAAGATAAGATTATAAAACATCCAGGGAGAGCTGGTCACAAGCATTTTCTCCTATTCCCACAATATTTTCAAAAGCCATCTTACTCAAGGCAGCAAGAAAATGGCATTGTTTGGTTATGGGTCAGTGCCATTTTTCAGCACTTTTCAAGTTATACTATGGTGGGCAAATTCACCTCTCCATGCATTCCAGTTCTTTCTTGACCAATACTACACACATGGGTGAAAATTTTCAATAAAACTGTATAGAAGTAGCATTTTTGAGCCTTAAAGCCAAAATTTTGGGTGATTTGATGTCACAAAATTGTTATAGTTTTAAGATTTCAGGAATTTGGAAAAGTCCATGTACGCACAAAATTCTTTCCTTGTTTCTTGCTGCTCATCAATATTAACAAAGTGGAAACAATATTAAACAGTGCTGCATTCATCTAATTACAAACATTTCATGATAATTAAAAATCATTAGCTCATTAAATCCTGTTTTTTTTAAGTTTTGTGGCATTTTGTAACACTTATTAACACAATATAGCATCAGTAATATTCAGTTGAAAACTTTTGATAAAGTTGATTTATTGACCCCATGAAAGAAAGCTTTTGAAAACAGAGTTGACAGAGGAGAAAAAGCTGGTAACAAGTATTTTCTATGATGTGTTCTTTCTATAGGCAAATTTAATGATTTGAGCATGTCTGCCAAGACATTTAATATGGACAAGTCTGAAACTTTGTCATCTGGTAAGGAGCTACATTATTTGAGCAGCCTTCTGGCAAAAGGGGGATTAATGCAACTTTGTGATGCATTATACCAAATGGGTAATGACATAATTATGGATGCATGAAGTTTGTTTTGTCTAACAACCACTTTATCATCAGGTAGAATGGTCTTTGCAGAAAGTATACAAATAGCAAAAAATTTAAACCCAGGCGAGCCTGTACAGACTACACAGGCTGACACGGGTCAATACTTATGCAGATGCATTAAACCCCCTTTTCACAGAGCATGGCTTATTTTAGTCTTTTGCAAATAGGATTTTAAAAAGTTTACCGGTTTTAGAAGACAGTAGTCTGAAGGAGATTAACAAGTGAGCATACTGATGTCTCTTTTACAGCCAGAAATAATTCAAGCCCCAGAGCCAAATGGAGAGATCCTGCCTAGCATCCCAGATGAATTCCTTGAGAAACTAGGGCTGTCAGCTGATGATGTCAAGTAAGAACATTTGTGGAAATTATGTTTTATTACATATCAGTAAATTTTCCGGCTCAAATACAAGTGTCGCAAGCAGATAAATTAACCCTTTACCACACAATCCCGAGTTTTAACGACCCTGATATACAAGCCTTTTCAAAACATTGTGGAAAAGGGAGAAAATGCTGGTAACCAGCATTTTCTCCCTTTCCCGCAATGTTTTCTACTTATTCAAGGGCAAATGCTATCATTTGAAAAACATTTGAATTCCCATCTGTAAATACCTTGAATTCCTTAAAATTTTGCCATGTGGTAAAGGGTTAACACACACGACAGAAAAAAATCTGTATCTACACACTGTCAAATACAGTTCCAATTATGGTATGATGATGTAACTCACACACAGACTAAACATACATTGATTCTGGATTTGATTTGTCAAAATTTTAGGCCATGATATGCATCTGCCATTCATAAAAACAGGGTTACTACCCTCCACACTATTAATTGTCTCATTTCGTTTACCATTTTCGAATAAAACGTCGGTGCCTGCAAAATTTTGTCAATGAAAGTTGTAGGTATATAATGAAAGAAATATCATGCTTTATTTCATGCTTTCTGGTAGGTTATCAAGAAATATCAGTGAAATATTTTTCTTGATTTCATGGTTATGACCAGTGAAAATACCGATTTTTAGCTCCACTGGCCAAAGGCCAGAGAGCTATTGTCATGGCGTTGTGTCCGTCGTGCGTGCGTCCGTCCGTTCGTCCATGCGTGCGTCCGTAAACTTTTTCTTTAAAAAACTTCTCCTCAGAAACTATTGACTGGATTTTTACCAAATTTCACAGGAATGTTCCTTTGGTGGTCCTCTTTCAAATTCCTTCAAATAATTGTGTTCCATGAAGAATTCTGGTTGCCATGGCAACCAAAGTAAAAAACCTTTAAAAATCTTCTCCTCCCAAACCGCTATTTGGATAGCATTATTATTTTGCAGGAATGTTCCTTAGATACAGGTTTACAGAATTCCTTAAAAAAAAAAAAGATCTGTCAAAAAACATGGCTTTTATGGGAGACTCATTTTCCTTTTATGGTATAAAGTAAAATCTTTGAAAAATTTCTTCTCTAAAACTATTCATTGGATTTCATTGTTGTTTTGCAGGTAAGTTCCTATGGTGGTTGTCTACCAAATTGTTTCTTCAGTGAGCTAAAATGCAGGATTGAATGATAATTGTTAAAAACTTCCTTTCGCCATTATAGAAATATCAGGCCTGTGGAGCGATACAGGCGCTCAAGTGCCTCTAGTTATATTCTAACTCTTCATTTGAAGGCGGAAACAGTTGTTCCCGCGCACTAGTTACCTAGGTAAAATGCACGTGCCTCACAACCAGATGGAAATATGATGTAATTTACCTTACATTTCTCGCTCTTGATGTAATATTGTAATGCGTTGCTATGCGGAGGGGGTACGCCACGGGGAATAATTGAAAAGAACTGTACTGCATTTTGATTAAGTTCCCCCCAGACAGGGTTAAAAGCATGAAATAAATAGAATATTTGTTTTTTTCGGTGAAAGATCGAAATTTATTTCATCTCATGAACATCATCGGTAATATTTTCACTCATGGCTGCGCCACTCGTGAAAATATTACTGATGATGTTCACTTGATGAAATAAATTTTGATCTTTCACCGTCAAAAACAAATATCCTTATTGTAGTAACTTCCCTGTTGCTTGTATTTGCTTCCAGCTGCATAAGAAAATTTTGACATCTTGCTTCAACTTTGGTCTTGCCCGATATCAAATTTTCTCACGCTGCACGAATCAAATACAAGCACTAGGAAAGTTACTACATAATATTCCAAATGCAGCAACTTTCCTGATGCTTGTATTTGCTTCGAACTGTCGAGAAAATTTGATATGTAGGGAAACAGAAGGTCTAGTGAGATGTCAAAATTGTCCATGCATCGAGACTGTTTTTGACACTGTCCAGTTACATTTTTTTTCCCATCGTGTTTGGATTTTATTTAGGTGTGATGCATGTATTTGAGCTGTAATATCTATAGGTATATGATAAAGTTTATTATTTCTTGAACATAATGTATGTTAAAAGGTAATAAATTGTAATTACTGAATATAACAGCAAGCCATATAAAGAACACCAATATATCTGAAGTTTTCCATAGCTACCATTATTTATCTCTTTACTAGACGACAAAAATGAAGACCTGTCCAAGTTGAGAGAATTTGCAGACTACAAACTAAAAGTGGTTTGAATGATGAGGGGAAGAAAACATTGATGGAAAAGGAAAAAAATGCTGGTTACCAGCATTTTCTCCTATTCCCACAATGTTTTCAAAAACTTTTTCCTCTGGGTTCTCTAGGTTGTTCAAAGGCGAGACTGTGTGATAAAGAGTTAGTGTACATGATGTATATGAACGTTAGCACATGCAGAGCACTCATGTCAAATACAGATCCAACTTGCTAGGATGTCTGTCAGGCTCTTGTTTCAAGGTTTTGAAACAATACTTTGCAAATCTAGGCAATTATCATATTCTGCGGAAATAGACAGCTTGGTTTTTCCTCGAAATTTCTCACTAGAGGTAAAGATAATAATTATCAATAAATGTTAACTGAAGAAAGGAGGAACATAACTGGAAGTTGTTTTTTTTTTGCCATATGTGTCATATTCACTTAGTGTAGATAGAGTAGTTTCCCTTGCTCAGATTGGTTTGCTATTGCAAGAGTGGCATCCCCTGATTTTGTGTAAGGAAGCTGGAAGCAAGAATGTAATTCTTGTTCTTGAAAAGTTATGATTAAAATTAAAGATAGGTTTTACATTGGTCATGTGGCTTTATGATTATAGTAAGTAGACCTAGATATGAGGGAGAGGGGGAAAAGAGTGAGAAAAAGAAAGAAGATGTGGGTTGCAAAAGAGGGAATGATGGGTACAAAGCCAGTATAAACTGCTTTCCAGACAACAGAATTTTTGACCAATCTAAATCTAAAGCATTTGCTGATGATATTTGAAATAAAATGAAGCTATTACCCTTTGGAAGGATAGGAATCATTGCAGAAAAAGGAGTAAATGCTAGTTACTGGCACTTTCTTCTTTTCTCATGGTTCTTTCGTGGTGCAGTGGTAAAACTTGGGCAAGACATCCCAAAGCCTTTGCCTGGTACTAATGAAACCCAGGACATACACGAATATGTGAACTATAGCAGTGATATGACTGAAATTGTGTTGAAAGTGGTGTAAAATGCCATTTAATCAATCTCCTTCACCCACAATTTTTCACTGAAACCTACTTTCTGAGCAATGTCAGAACACTGGATTGTATTGTACAGGTCAGAGAAAAACATATGGGATACAAGATACATTAAAAAAAATACATTTAAAAGATATAAAAGTAATTGGTATCTTAGATTTCCTGCTGCCTAGAGCTGACAGTTTTCATGCTTCATCAAGAGAACATAGCATTACATATAAATTTTGGACAAATAAAGAAGACATCAGAGGAAATAAGTCTGGATTATTATTATCGCATATGAAAGGCCCTGAAAAAAAACAGCCCAACAAATGAAACTACCAAGTTTTCAAGTGCATCAGAATGTGCTTGCAATATTGTAAGGGTTAACCCCTAGACTGCCAAGTAAACCCAGCATTCATATTCAGTGTAGAAATAAGACCCAAATACTCACACTTTCATGGTTGCTTTTGTCTAGTGTGTTTCAGCAGAGAGGACAGTATGGATCAAAGATCAGGCTGCACGTTTATCGTGGTCTATACTGGCCACAAAGGCAACTATAATTGTGAAAGGCGCTTTAAGGGTAAAATTCATACTGTGCTGGTTGTTATCTGAATTTCACATGGTGTAAGCTGCTTGTCACACTCCCACATTAGCAAATAATTATAAACACTTGTCTTACCTTTGACTTTGTGTTTCCAAATACAAATGAGCATGCCTCTTAACCCATTTCCATACTTTTGTGCACCTTTCACAGATGATAGGTTTTTTTAAATAATTTCTTGAGGAAATGAAATATTGGGTTATAGAAACATTTATTGCTTTCCCACAATGTTTTTCATCATTTGAGCAACAATTGATTTGTTGTCTGCAAATATTTTCAAAGTGGACAAGTAAAAAATTTTGTCGTTTGAACTACATGATAATTTATATGAAATGACATAATTCCTATGAAGCTTGGATAAAATCAGAAAGAAAATGTGAAGCTTCAGACACCAATCTGATCAGATTTCAAGGGCAGGTAACTCATGTGTTTGCTGATACATACCTCAATACCTGAACTAATATGCGGAACAGAAATTTTTCCCCAAGAAAGTACTTTTTTGGCAACTGTCAACAGTTTTCAGAGTTATTGGTCATTGAACTGGAACCAATGTAGGTCTGAACAAAAATAAAAATTCTGTCAAAACACTTTGAAAGGGTGTTAAAAATCTAGTTTCAGATGTAACATCTGCCTACAGACTGGTTCGATTGCAAAATATCCATAGTACTGCAGAGAATGTGATATAATAATTTATAGGCATCCTAAATGTCAAAATGTTAGACTTCATATTTAAAGTAACAGTAAAGGCCAAAAGTAAACAAAGCTGGAAATAAAATGCATTTAAATTTATATCATACCATTTAAAAATATGGAAATAATTGTGAAGATGACGATCTTTCATTTTACGGTCGGTCCAAGTGTTAGTCGTTAACAAAGTAATTTCAAAACTAGGTTAAAACCTGCCAGGTAGCTGGCCTGATTTTAAAAATTATAGTTTCTGCCAGCAACTAACACATGGCCCTACCACACAATAACAGACTGTCATCTTCACAATATTTTCCATACTTTTAAATGGTATGATTTGAATTGAAATGTATTATGGCACCTGCTTTGATAGTTTGGCTTCTACGTGGCCTTTTAGCTTTGGAAAGCTTTTACCCAGTAATGCACATATTTGATTTTTTTTAAGCTCAGGTAGATGGTGATTTTGAAAACATTTAGGAAAAAGGAGCAATTGCTTCAAAGAAACAGTTGATTCTCTTTCCTGAGTGTTTCATATTCAAGGATAAAAAATTTCGTTCCTTCAATCGTTTAACCCTTTACCACACAATCCCAACTTTGAACGACCCTGAAGAAGAAGGCATTTGAAAACATTATGGGAAAAGAAGAAAATGCTGGTAACCAGCATTTTCTCCTTTTCCCACAATGTTTTCTAACGTTCCAAAAACAAATTTCAATTTTTCAGTCACATTTATTTTGTCATCTGCAAATGCTTTCAATTTGTACCAGTCTAAAATTTTGTCGTTTGGTAAAGAGTTAATTTGTATTGAATTTTGATTGGTCTTTACCGAACAATGCTGACTTTCAATGACTATGAGGAATAAGGTTTTTCAAAACATTGTTGGAAAAGGAGAAAATGCTGGTAACGAGCATTTTCTTCTTTACCCACAATGTTTTCTAACATTTCATAGGAAAATCTCATTAATTGAGCGTCAATTTGTTTTCTTCAAATGCTTTCAATGTGGACAAGTCTAAAATTTTGCCTTGTGGTAAAGGGTTAATCATTGTATAAGAGAGAGAGGCATGCAAGAAAATGGAAGTTACTATTGGAGAAAATTTTCTTTTTATATGAACCAATTCCCGTGTTTGTCATGATGCTTTCAAAAGCCTGCAGAGTCGTCAGAATGTGTTGGCATGGAGGACATAGCTAAGGGTGTTGGAAAGATAACATTATCCAGTTTTCTTAACAATTGTAATAGAATACATGCTGCGTGATCTACATCGAGCTGTAGTAAGATAGATTAACTTGGAATAAGTTATGAATAAGTGTGGTTAGTGCAGTGCAGGTTTTGTCATTGTGGAAGTCCGCTTTGTCCGTATAGCAAGATTGTTTCACATGAATGATAACTGAGGAACTGATCAAAGGAATAATTTGGAGTTTTAAGTTATTTAACTGCTGTCCTTTACTTATACTGTGGGTACTGTGTTGAATTGTCGAAATGAGAGCTTTTTACAAGTACCCATAACATAGGCTTGTGTGAAGAAGTAGTACTTTAACCTGTTACCTCTCAATCCTGATTTTTAACGACCATGAGGAAGAAGGCTTTTGAAAGCATTTTGTGAAAGGAGAAATATGGGAAACCAGCATTTTCACCTTTTTTCCACAATGTTTTCAACCCTATTAAGTACAAATTTTGTCATTGGGTCGACTTTTAATTTGTTGTCTGCATAATTATGCTTTCAATTTGGACTGGTCTAAAATTTTGTCATTTGGTAAAGAGTTATGGATTGATTCAAATTCCAAAGCTTATCTGAACCTGTGAACTGACAGTAACTAAAAAACATTAGGCATGTGGGATTTTGATCTCGATGCAGAGTGAAGTCAAGTAAAGATTATTGAAAATGGAGAACTTGCTTATTCCGCGTAACTTCCCTTTTTGCCACAATATTTTAAAGCTTTGTAGATGCTTCTACATGAACTTGAAAGTCAGGATTGTTTGCTAAAGGATTAAGTTATGTGGCAGTGTGAAATATTAAGCAGCATGCATGAACTTCCTATTGCCTGTTAACCCTTCAGAGTGCGTGACTCACTGACCTTTTGAGGACGGTGAAGATCAAGATCAGACTGCACAGAATGTGCGGCCTGATCTATGATTTACACTGTCCGATAAGAAGATATTAATCCCCTAAACATAACTTTGAAATAGCAACATTTGGGTTTTTTCTATCGAATTGAAAATTTCGTTTTAGTTATTTAGCAGGATAAGAGTTGAACCCTTTACCAGACGGCAGATTTTTTAAAACTCCACCATATTCAAGGAATTTCCAGACAGCAAATGAAAATGGCTGAGATGATGGATTTGTATTGTTGGGAAGGAAAAACAGCCTATTTTCGGCATTTTCTGCTTTTCCCACAAAGTTTTCATGTGCTTGGACCTCAATGGTGGTTAAAACAAGTGACTGTTTGGTAAAGAGTTAAAAGCTGGACTTTGTCCTTCATATTTTAGCTGGTTTATAACCTTTAGGAATCACAACACCTGAAGATATTCCTATTGGTTACCACTTTCCAGTTACCTAACATGTGGTTTTTAGACAAGTTAACATTTAACTCATTACCAAACGACAAAATTTTAGTTTTGTCCAAATCGAAAGCATTTGCAGACGACAAAATAAAAATGACTGAAAATTTGAAATTTGTTTTGTGAAGGGTAGAAAACATTGTGGGAAAAGGAGAAAATGCTGGTTACCAGCATTTTCTCCTTTTCCCATAATGTTGTCTAAAGGCTTCTTTCTCAGGGTCGTCAAAAGTAGGGTTTGTGTGGTAATGGGTTAAAACAGTTGGAGGAAGACTTGGAAGTTGTGACAGCCTTGAAAACTTTTTAACGATTTGATGTTTTACCATTAATTTTGAGCAATTTGACATTATGTATGTACTAATATCATTGTAGATGTAGGGATGGGTTCAGATGCCTTTTTTTGATGACTTCTAATTCACAAGGTTAAAGACATGGAGAGACATTGGTGCATGTGTAGAGTGGGAGCCACTCATTCTTTAGCTTAGAATCTTGCAAAGAGTACGACATAATAGCAGATTTCTTAGGATGTTTTTCAACTTTTTTTTCTGCCTCAAGGTAATGAAAGTAATGAAATGACATGTCTTTGTCTTAAAGGCCCACTAGTAGCCTAAAATAAACAGTTCCAGATTCAGAATGCTGATAAATTTAATTCATCCCATTTAAAAGTGTTGGCAAGTCTGACAGTGTGTTATAGTATGATCATTCAAAGTTCAGTCACTTGCAGGAAAGTTAATTGTACAATAAGATCTCAATTTGCTAGCTTAACTGATTTAATTTTGAGCTTGTATGGGCCTGGATTACTTTAAGAGTTAAAAAAACAAGAATTATGTAAAATTTGTAGAGTTTAACCCTTTACCAAACAATCACATGTTTAACTAACTTAACCCTTTACCACTCAATCCCGACTTTTAATGACCCTGGGAAAGAAGCCTTTTGAAAACATTGTGGGAAAAGGGGAAAATGCTGGTTACCAGCATTTTCCCCTTTTCCCACAATGTTTTCTACCATATCAAAAAAAGATTTCACCATTTGAGCCACAATGAAAGTGTTGTCAGCAAACGCTTTCAATTTGGACAAGGCTAAAATTTTGTCGTCTGGTAAAGGGTTAAAGATTATGGTTGTTGTAGATATTTTAAGAGAAAAAATCCTAGGGATCACCATTCTCAAAATGTTTCAAACATTTCAAAGATAGAAATAATCTTTTGAGCTATGTTTTTTTTTTTATGTTGCCTGCACATGCTAACAATATGGGTTTGTCTAATTTTTTTGTGTCATTTGGTAAAGATTTAATAGGTTGATGATGAATCTCTTGTTTTTGTTGAATTTTTAAATGTTTTTTCCAAAACAAAGCAAAAAAAATTTCCCAGTAGGATTTTTTTTTTCAGGTTATGAAAAACATAAAGTGTTGTCAATTACTGGGGTGAATTATGAATCATATGTTTGTCAGCTTGATAAGGGGATGTTTCTATTGCAACAGCTATCAACAATTCTTTTTAGCCTTTAACTCTTATCCTGCTAAATAACTAAAATGAAATTTTCAATTTAATTACACATGTAGTACAAACCCATATATTGCAATTTCAAAGTTAATGTTTTGGGAATAATATCTCCTTGTTGAACAGTGTAGATCCAAGACACTGTCCGCCTAAGGTCAGTGAGTTGCACTTACCAGCCTAAGGGTTAAGAAAAACTTTAAGTTCTCAGAGCACCATAGTTATGAAAAGATCATATTGTAGCTTATGGACTGTCTAGAGCAAATCATAAATTCTTGGAAAAAGTAGCTTAAGGATCTTCATTCCCTGTTCTATGCAGTCTGATCTTGATCCATGATGTCAACAAAACTTAAGTAATGCTTTTCACCTGAAGGGTTGGGATACAATTTTTAAGATACATTTTGAAATGTTGTAAGTTTGATATTTATTAACTATTTACACAAGACTACAAGAATTCAGTTGCTTTTAAAACAAGGGTTGAAGATGTAAAAACTTTGTAACATTTTCTTAGGGTTGAAACTTATTATTTGTGCGGGTTCCCTTTGGGTCTGTATGGTGGTATATTTCTGCCGCTAGATACGAGATAGCTATCGCGATAATTTAAGAGAAGTATCGTGATAAAACGAAAATTTTCACAATAAAAATGTCGCGATAATTCTAACTCTTATCATGATTTTTTTTGTTTTCATGCCCACAACTGACATTCATGGCACCAATAATTAGATACGGTTTCGGAACACCTTCGTCTACAACCTTATGAATTCTCCTTTTCCCTGAATGGTTTTAAAAGTTGTTCGTAGGAGGCATTTCGAGTCGTCTTTGTGATTTTACAGACCTCTGTTCATTTCGAGTATTGTCAAAATTTACTAATTAAGCTAAAATTGTTAATGATTCGAAATTTTACTTACTGCAATCTTATTAAAGGGTAACTCCAGACCAAAATTTTTTATTTCAAAATCGGATAAAACTATACTAGAGTATGTTAACAAAAAATTTTTTAGCGTTCTGTGATGCTTACTTCACGAGATAAAGAGGTTTAAACTTCGGATTTTCACCTGTCTGAAAGTCGCTAATTGAAAAAATCGTGACTTCCGGTAGTTTGCCATGACATCACAAGTGTGAGAAGATATGGTCGCTATATGTGAACTAACGCAGAAAACTGAGAAAACTGCATGATATTTGTAAAGATATAAATCGCTTTATCACGTTTCAATCACTTGTGTACTGCAGAATTTCAATCTCTATCGCTCTTACATCTTACTACAATCATAGGAAAGAAATTTTGAATGAATTAGCCTAGTGGAGATAGTACTTATGAAAAGGAAAAGTTATTCTTCTGGAGGGGAACAAAACTATTTCGAAATTTATTTCTTGAAGTTATTTCAATTATACCACTGCCTAATCAACAAATTTTAATGGATAAATATAAAAGAAAGAAATAATAACTCGAGATAGTTGAAACATGCCAAAAGTCTCTTCTACTAGGTGGTAGAAGGAAGAAGGAACGTTGCAATGTGTAAAGGAAATCATTCGAGTATAGTTCTAAGGCTGTTTCTACCAAATATAGGACACTGTCGATCATTGAAAAGTCTAAAAATCCTACGCAGTCTGATCATCAATGTCAGCATTTTACATGTCTCCTTCAGCTTGGGAAGAATTGAAAGCCTTGATCTACCGTAGAAATCATATCCTCTCTTTAACATTCACGAACAACATTAAATCCAGCACACATCCTGAATTTGCCGTTAAAGTTAAATCCATTTGATCTTCATTTATTTTCCTACGTGTTTTTTTTCACAATTTCAAATTTGTTTCTTTCATCAACAACAACGTTAAAAGATTGTCTGAATTGCCTCCTGCCTTTCTGCCCATCCATATCATGCAGTAAACGTTTTTGATCGTTTGCAAAATACAGGGTCAGTCCATTTCCTAAATACTGAGACATGTAAGGCGTAAAATTTAAAAGGAAATACCAATGTGGACAAAAATTATTTAACTTTCTTCTTCCGTATTTCTCGCTGTAATCATGTACAAGATAACAGATGCTGACCATAAAAATGCAGCGTAAATTAAAAATTTATAACTGCCTACAAACTTTACACAAAATTTTAGTGCGACAACCTTTTATTTTGAGAGAAGAATTGTGTGTTCCATCCATGTAAATGGGCAAAGGGTTAATTTGGCGCCTCTTTGATGTTGGTATCGCACCGTTGTGGTCTCACATATTTTTTTTACCCGGCTTGCAGCTGGAGGTTAACAAGCACTTGTCATAAACATGTCATGTACATGTACAAAGTTACTCTTTTGTTTTCACGACCATATTGAACCCTTTTTTTAGCTCACCAGAGCACAACGTGCTCAAGGTGAGCTATTGTGATCGCCCTATGTCCGGCGTCAGTCAACAATTTCTTTAAACATCTTCTTCTCCTAAACCACTGGGCCAATCTTGATGAAACTTGGCAGGCATGTTCCTTGGGTGAAGCTCTACCAAAGTTGTTCAAAAAATTGAATTCCACCCTTAACTCTTAACTCTGGTTGCCATGGCAATAAAAAGGAAAAAAATGCAAAATCTTTGAAAATCTTCTCCTCTGAAACTAGAAGGTATAGAGCTTTGATATTTAGCATGTAGCATCTCCTAGTGGACCTCTATCAAATTTGTTCATATGATGCCCCTGGGGTCAAAACTGGCCCCGCCCCGGGGGTCACAAGTTTGAACATAGGAACAAAGAAGGAAAACTTTAAAATTCTTCTTCTCTGAAACTGGAAAGCGTAGAGCTTTGATATTTGGTAAATAGCATTTCCTAGTGGACCTCTACCAAGTTTGTTCAAATAAACCAGCTGGGATCAAAACTGACCCCGCCCTGGGGGTCACAAGTTCGAACATAGGAGCAAAGAACGAAACTTTAAAATTCTTCTTCTCTGAAACTGGAAGGCTTAGAGCTTTGATATTTGGTATGTAGTATCTCCTCGTGGACCTCTACCAAGTTTGTCCATATGATGCCCCTTGGGTCAAAACTAGCCCAACCCCGGGGGTCACAAGTTCGAACATAGGAGCAAAGCAGGAAACTTTAAAATTCTTCTCTGAAACTGGAAGGCGTAGAGCTCTGATATTTGGTATGTAGTATCTCCTCATGGACCTTTACCAAGTTTGTTCATATGATGCCCCTGGGGTCAAAACTAGCCCCGCCCTGGGGGTCACAAGTTCAAACATAGGAACAAAGAAGGAAAACTTTAAAATTCTTCTTCTCTGAAACTAGAAGGCGTATAGCTTTGATATTTGGTATGTAGCATCTCCTAGTTGACCTTTACCAAGTTTGTTCAAATGATGCCGCTGGGGTCAAAACTGGCCCTGTCCCGGGGGTCACAAGTTCGAACATTGGAGCAAAGAAGGAAACTTTAAAATTCTTCTTGTCTGAAAATGGAAGGCGTAGACCTTTGATATTTGGTATGTAGTATCTTCACATGGACCTCTACCAAGTTTGTTCATATGATGCCCCTGGGTCAAAATTAGCCCCACCCCGGGGGTCACAAGTTCAAACATAGGAACAAAGACGGAAAACTTTAAAATTCTTCTTCTCTGAAACTGGAAGGCGTAGAGCTTTGATATTTGGTATGTAGTATCTCCTCATGGACCTATACCAAGTTTCTTTATATGATGCCCCTGGGCCAAAACTAGCCCCGCCCTGGGGGTCACAAGTTCAAACACAGGAACAAAGACGGAAAACTTTAAAATTCTTCTTCTCTGAAACTGGAAGGTGTAGAGCTTTGATATTTGGTATGTAGTATCTCCTAATGGACCTCTACCAAGTTTGTTCATATGATGCCCCTGGAAACAAAACTGGCCCCGCCTCAGGGGTCACAAGTTCTAACACAGTAACAAAGAAGGAAAACTTTAAAATTCTTCTTCTCTGAAACTGGAAGGTGTAGAGCTTTGATATTTAGCATGTAGTATCTCCTAGTAGACTTCTACCAAGTCTGTTCAAATAAAACCGCTGGGGTGAAAACTGGCCCTGCCCCGGGGGTCACAATTTCGAACATAGGAACAAAGAAGGAAAACTTTCAAATTCTTCTTTAAAAGTGGAAGGCGTAGAGCTTTGATATTTGGTATGTATTATCTCCTATTGGACCTGTACTAAGTTTGTTAGCCCACCGGAGCACAACATGTTCAATGAGTTTCAAAAATGGGTCACCTGTGGTCATAAACTAGGTCACTAGATCAAATTAAAGAAATACCTTGTGGGCACTCTAGAGGCCACATTTCTTGGTCATTTGACCTGAAATGTGGTCAGAATGTTTTTCTTGATGAAATCTGTGATGATTGAATTTGGGTCACTTTGGGTCTTAATCAAGGTCACTAGGTCAAATTAAATAAATAACTTGTGGGCACTCTAGAGGCCATATTTTTGAACTCAATTGACTTGAAAATTGGTCAGAATGTTTGTCTCGATGAAATTTTGGATGAGTGTGAATTTGGGTCACCTGGGGTCATAAACTAGGTCACTAGGTCATGTTAAGGAAATATATTGTTGGCACTCTAGAGGCCACATTCATTGCTCAATTGACTTTAAAGTTATTCAGAATGTTTGTCCTGATAAAATTTAACATGAGTCTGAACTTACGTCACCTTGGGTCATGAACTAGGTCACTAGGTCAAATTAAAGAAATATTGTGTGGGCACTCTAGAGGCCACTTTTATTGCTCAATTGGTTTGAACATTGGTTGAAATGTTTGTCTTGATGAAATCTAGGATGAGTTTAGAATTGGATCACCTGGAGTCATAATATAGGTCCCAAGGTCAAATTTAAGAAATACCTTGCGGGCACTATGGAGGCCACATTTCATGCACAGTTGACATGAAAATTGGTCAGAATGTTTGTCTTGATGAAAAATCGAATGAGGTTGAAATTGAGTTATAAACTAGGCCAGTAGGTCAAATTAAAGAAATTTATTTGGGCACTCTAGAGGCCACATCTATTGCTCAATTGTTCAGAATGTTTGTCTTGATAGACTTTATGATGAGTTCTAAATTAGGTCTGTGGGTTCATAAACTAGGTCACTTGGTCAAATTAAAGAAAAATCTTGTGAGCACTCTGGAGGCCACATTTATTGCTCAATTGACTTGAAAATTGCTGGGAATGTTTGTCTTGATAAAATCTAGGATGAGTTCAAAATTGGGTTACCTAGAGTCATAAACTAGGTCACTAGGTCAACTTACAGAAGTTTCGTATGGGCTCTAGAGGCAAAAAATCTTGCTCAATTGACCTGAAAATTGGTCAGCATGTTTGTCTTAATAAAATCTTGGATGAGATCAAAATTGGGTCATATGGGGTCATAAACTAGGTCACTAGGTCAACTTACAGAAATTCCTTGAGGGCGCTTTAGAGGCCACATTTTAAGCTCAATTGACCTGACAATTGGTCAGAGTTTCAATCATGACCCTGGAGTAAAATTTTGCCTGTTGACTCAGGTGAGCGATCCAGGGCCATCAGGCCCTCTTGTTTATAAAATGTAAATGGAATTTGGAATTTTACACAGGTTAAATGGGTAAGTCGAACGTCATAACTTTTGTATTTTCCTCATTCATACGATCTTAAATAAAAAAAAATCCCATAATCTGCTTGTCAAATTTCTGTTCTAACTACCCTCTCTCTCAATAATATGAAAGAGATGGATAATCAACAGTGAATTTACCATTGATTTCTTGCCTCATTTAAATTTCTGTGTGGCCCCAAGGCTGCTGAGCGCGACTCAATGACCTTTTGCGAACAGTGTATATTAAGATCAGACTGCACAGAACATGCAATCTGATCTTATGTAGAGTGTCCGATACGGAGATATCTATTTTTGTATCTCCAAAAACTAGCAATATTCGAAATTTTGCAATCGGAATGAAGGTTTATTTAACCTGTTGAGGATTAATGGTAAATCTGATATTAAGCCATGTCATTCGGTTCAGACGGACAGACAGACAGCAGACTGACAAATAAATAGTCATCTCCTTGCTCAAAATAGTGCTTATCAGGAAACTTTTCACTATCTTGATAAGATTTCCAGGAAACTTTTAATTTATCGCGATAGTTTACTAAAATTATCATGATAGCTATCTCGTATCTCGTGGCAGAAATATGCCACCATAGGTCTGTGATAGAAGCATTTGATTTGTAATGTAGGTTTGGTTCAATCCATGCATGTGGAACCTGTAAACTTGGGAAGGTCTTTGGATAAAGTACTACAACTGTTCCTGGTGAAATCCGGAAAACTTAAAGAGGTCATTTGTATGCATGATACAACAGGAAAACTGTTGGAAGTGGTGCACAATATCATTCATTCATGAAACCATAAAATGCCTTCATATCAGTACCATCATATTTCCATTCTTGAACTTCTTGAAATGTTACACATTGAGAATCATCCAATTGAAAGCATTTGCGAACAACAAATACAAGGTGGCTCAAAGGATTTGAAACTTTCTTTCTAATGGTCATTTAAACACAAGATTGTTTTGTAGATTATTTTTTTTTCTTAAAATTCAACTTATTTAGAGAACTCCTCTGTAACACATTTTTTGAATTATCTGTGACTGAAGAGGTTATGATAATATCTAAAAAATATTATCTGTGATAAATTAAGGTTACGTCTAGACTCAATAATATAGTGTTGTGAATATTGGAAAGTGGGAGATGGAGGAATTCCGTGCACTTTGTGACGAGATAAATGACAACTTAGAAAGGTAAGAGTTTATTTTTACATTAATTTTGCTTGTTCAAACTGATATGTATTAACCCTTTACCACACAGTCCCGATCTGTAACAACCCTGAGAAATAAAGCTTCTAGAAACTTTGTGGGAAAAGGAGAAAATGCTGGTTACCAGCATTTTCTCCTTTTCCCACAATGTTTTCTACCCTGTCAGAGAATTCTTTTCCTTAGTATCAATTTTTTATTTATCATGCACAGGCACTTTCAGTTTTGAACAGGCCTTTAATTGGTCGTTTGAGAAAGGGTTAAACCATTTTTGTACATGCATGCAATTAGCAGCCTGTGGAAGATTTCTGGAAAAAGGAGCAGTTTGTTGTAACTAATGCTTGTTCCTTTACTGGCTGTTTTTTTCCATCCCATACAAGAAAGGTTCATTATAAAGTTTCCTGTCCTACAAATGAGTCTCCTTTGCTGTCATTCTGTAGAAGATCTTGCTGTAGCTTGTGAATTTTTGATAATCAGATTGAACTCTACAGGAGATTGGTGGGATGAAATTACATCTCAAGAAAGTGGATTTCTTGTTAAATGATTTTGAAATAATTGCAAGTGGAGAAAACTTAAATTTATCTCTTCCTTATTTTCTGCAAAATAGTAACTCAAAAAGTGGATGATTTAGCTCCAAGATCAAACTGCGTATTTTGTGCTGTCTCATCTTGATCTACACCTTTTGCAATAGCTGCTCTATTCATCTCAGGAGCTGAAAAGGTTAAAAAGCTGCTTATTTGGATGAAAATGTGCCAATGATGCATGTGGTAAAGCGTTAATTTGGATAAACTTCAAGGCTTCTTAGTAACACAGAAGGAAGTTCAAATATTATTGAGTAATGTGGAACTAGATTTCAGTTCACTCTTTACCAAAAGACAAAAAATTCAGACTTGTCCAAATTGAAAGCATCTGCAGAAGACAGTTTACAGGTCGCTCAAATGATGGATTTTGTCGTTAATCGAGAAGAAAACACTGTGGAAGAGGGAGAAAATGCTAGTTACCAGCACTTTCTCCTATACGCACAGTGTTTTCAGAAGGCTTATTTCTCATGGTCATCAAAACAAGAGATTGTTTGGTAAAGGATTAACCCTTTCACATATACAGATAGGTAACCATACCACTTTTGAAAAAAAGTTTTTAAAATTATCAGTTTTCTATAGAAGTTGTTTGAATTGTCTTAATATAGGATGGATCTGTCTGTCTGTCCTGTCCCATCCTGTCTGTCTGTCTGTCCGTCTGTCTGTCCATCTGTCTGTCTTGATAGGTAAATAAAGTCGACCTCTTTCTTTGGCTGAAAATACAAATTACTGAACCTCAGAAAGATTTTAATCTTTCTGGCTTGACTAAACATGCAGATGATACAGGTACAGGCTCAAACTAGACTTGTTCAATCTGATCTTATCTACACTGTCTGCAAAGGCTATTAAAGAGGTCATTGGTAGTGATAGAGTTAATGCCTGTGTATATTTCTTGAAGGTGTACCCCTCAACCTGGTTTGGACCAAACTCTTTCTTTTTGTCTTTGAATTGCTTTATAATGTGCAAATGAAATCTTGGAGTACCTGGGTGTATATAATACAGCTAGGGTTAACTGTTTACCAAACAATCACAAGTTTGAAAGACACTGAGAGAGCTTTAGAAAACATTGTCGGAAAAGGTGCAAATGCTGCAAACCAGCATTTTCTTATTTTCCAACATTGTTTTCTAACTTTTAAAAAACAAATTTCAGTTTTTGAGTAATTTTCTTTTGTCTTCTGCAAATGCTTTTAATTTGGACAAGGGTAAAAATTTGCCATTTGATAAAGGGTTAAATATTTACCATATTACAAAATTTTACACATGTCCAAAACAAAAGAATGTGCAGAGGACAAATGTGACACGAATGATTGGATTTGTCTTTGGAAGAGTGAAACAAATAAATTCAAAATCTTTTCTTCCATAGGCTTTTTAACCCTTTACCACACAATTCCAAGTTTAAACAACTCTGAGGAAGGAGGTTTTCGAAAACATTGTGGGACAAGAAGAAAATTCTGGTAACCAGCATTTTTTCCTTTTTATACGCCCGTCGAAGACGGGATGTATTATGGGATCACCCATGGCGTCCAGTTTTTTGTCCGGAGCATAACTTTGTCATCTCCAGTCTGATTGACTTGAAACTTGACATGTGTGTTTGTTGCAATAATACGGAGTGCAGTGCGAAAGAACCATTACTCTACCTTGTGCTGTCTTTGAGTTATTTCCCTTTGATTGTCATTTTTACAGCATTTTCTGCTTGTCCGGAGCATAACTTTGTCATCTCCAGTCCGATTTACTTGAAACTTGGCATGTGTGTTTGTTGCAATAATATGGAGTGCAGTGCGATAGAACCATAACTCTACCTTGTGCTGTCTTTGAGTTATTTCCCTTTGATCTTCATTTTTACAGCATTTTCTGCTTGTCCGGAGCATAATTTTGTCATCTCCAGTCCGACTGACTTGAAACTTGGCATGTGTGTTTGTTGCAATAATACGGAGTGCAGTGCGGAAGAACCATAACTCTTCCTCATGCTGTCTTTGAGTTATTTCCCTTTGATAGTAATTTTTTACAGCATTTTCTGCTTGTCCAGAGCATAACTTTGTCATCTCCAATCCGATTGACTTGAAACTTGGCATGTGTGTTTGTTGCAATAATACGGAGTGCAGTGCGAAAGAACCATAACTCTACCTCGTGCTATCTTTGAGTTATTTCCCTTTGATCATCATTTTTACAACATTTTCTGCTTGTCTGGAATATAACTTTGTTGTCTTCAGTCCGATTGACTTGAAACTTGGTATTTGTATTTGTTGCAATAATACGGAGTGCAGTGCAAAAGAACCATAACTCTACCTCATGCTGTCTTTGAGGTATTTCCCTTTGTCATTTTTACAGCATTTTCTGCTTGTCTGGAGCATAACTTTGTCATCTCCAGTCCGATTGACTTGAAACTTGGCATGTGTGTTTGTTGCAATAATACGGAGTGCAGTGCAAAAGAACCATAACTCTACCTCGTGCTGTCTTTGAGTTATTTACCTTTGATCGTCAATTTTACAGCATTTTCTGCTTGTCCGGAATATAACTTTGTCATCTCAAGTCAGAGTGACTTCAAACTTGGTATGCATGTTTGTTGCAATATTACGGAGTACAGTGCACAAGAACAATAACTCTACCTAGTGTGGATTTCGAGTAATTCCACTTTGATCTTCATTTTTACAGTATTTCTTGCTTGTCCGGAACGGAATTTTTTCACCTCAAGTCAAATTGACTTGAGACTTGGTAAACATGTTTGTTGCATTACCTGCCCTTTACGATTATTATACCCCCTCGACAACTGGCGGTGGGACGGGCGTATCTTGCGACAATTTGTCGCTTTGTTCCACAATGTTTTCTACCCTATCAAGGACAACTTACATGATTTGAGCCATATTGAAATAGTCCTCTGCAAAATTTAGTGCTTTTAATTTGAACAAGTCTACAGTTTTGTTCAGTGGTAAAGAGTGATAGCACAAGATTGTTGGGTAAAGAGTTAAGCATTTCTTTTTAAATACCATGTTCATTTGTCTGTTCTCTTTGTGCATTGGTCCAATCAAGAACTGTTACTATACTTAGCTTAAACATATTTTTTGCAAGAAGTGTCCTATTGTTGCAATTGCAGGTCCTAAGTGACCAAGAAATTAGAATAAAAGTCAACTTTCTAGAGTCAAATATCTTCAATTGAAAATAAAACACACATTACATCATTATAAGGGAAACATATATAATAGATAAAAATGCAATCTCAACAGGTCATACCAGAAGAAACTTATCTTATCTCTGATAAACCTTAGTCAAGAGCTGAGTGGGCAGAATTTAGTAGGACAAGACTGATAAAAGTTGAGATTAACCTGAAAAAGTACAGTGTACTTCCTTAACTCTTTACCACACTATCCCGACTTTTAACGACTCTGAGAAAGAAGCCTTTTGAAAACATTGTAGGAAAAGGAGAAAATGCTGGTAACCAGCATTTTCTCCTTTTCCCACAATGTTTTCTACCCTTCTCAAAACAATTTTCAATTTTTGAGCCATATTTATTTTGTCGTCTGCAAATGCTTTCAATTTGGACTGGTCTACAATTTTGTTGTTTGGTAAAGAGTTAGTGCAGTAGACTTGTATAATCTTGAAAATAGGAAAAACGCAAAAAAGGAAAATGCATGTTTTGGCTTATGGTGTTTATTATAAATTTGTTGCTATTGCTGATGGTGAAGAGAAAGTCCCAGTAACAGCCAAAAGTAAACAGTAGGCTGTTAAAAAAATTCAACTAGATTCAATTCATATTGTCTAAAAGTATGAAAACTATCATTAAGATGGCAATCTTTTATTGTATGGTCATTTCAAGTGTTAGTTGCTGGCAGGAAAATGAATTTTAAAACCGGCTTAAAAGTAAACAAAAGATAGAGCAACCTGGCAACTTTTGACCTAGTTTTAAAATTCATTTTCCTGCCAGTGACTAGCACTTGGACCAAATGTACAATAACAGGTTGTTCTCTCCACAATAATTTCCATACTTTTAAATGGTATTATTAAATTTTAATGTATTTTACTACCTCCTCTGTTTACTTTTGGCCACTATCTGGCCTTTAAATCATTACCATAAGACAATGTTTTGGACTTTTGACGATGAAATAATAAACATACTATAACAGATTGTCCCCTTCGAAATAATTTCCATACTTTGAAATGGTATGATTAAATTCATATTTTACTTCCCATTTTTTATTACTTTTGGCAATTATTGGGCCTTTCAATCATTACCACAAGACAAAATTTTGGACTTTTGCTGTTGAAATATTAAAGGTAGCTGAAATGGTGTAAATTGTTTTTTGAAAGGGTAGAAAACATTATGGGAAAAGGAGAAAATGCAGGTCAACAGCATTTTCTCCTTTTCCTACAATGTTTTCAGAAGCCGTCTTCCTCAAGGTCATTAAATCTTGGCATTGTGTGGTGCAGGGTCTAAGATCAGATTGGACCTATTATGCTATTAGATGAAGGATTTAGATCTCATGTCTTTATTATATATCTTTGTCAGAAATGATGGCCAAAGATACTGTGAAAAAGCAGTGTTGCATCCAGAGTGCGCGATTGCACAAATCCTGCTGTTTACACTTTCATTCCCACAATTTTAAATTTTCTTGGGTGATAACTCCCACAGAAATGGAAATAATCCCCCGCTCTGCAATAGTCTCTGCACAACAAAATTGCATTTTACAAGAAAAATGAAATACTGCAGACGCTCCAAGTACACGATTTCTGCCTAAAATAATAACCCACATATCAATTCTTCAGCGGAATAAGGTCGTATGTGGTACAGTCTACAATTTCATTTACGTCATTTTATTCTAAGGTATCGATATCTTACTGTGGAAATACCCATATGATGCAATCAGCATAGACTGGGATAAATGATATTGTTGAATACCTCGGATGATGTAATCGGCCTGTATGTGTATAAGTGCTATTGAGGAATACCCCGGTAGCAATTTCATCGCATGTGTAAATAAAATTTGAACGCGGAATAGATTTGAAATAGAATATTTGCTGGATTATGCCACCTAAACGGATAACTGGCTTTTTTAAGACGGGGACAGACAATGAAAGAGCCACCCTGCAGCCGTGTTCTTCATCAAATACTGACTAACTGTTACTGGAAGCTTCGCCTCTAGGCAGCACAGCCGCGAAAAAACGTAAAATGTTCGAGCCCAAATTTCAAGAATGATGGAAAAAGACATATTGTTAAGATATTAACTGTGAGTATATAATATTAAGATGTTTCTTTTGCAAAGGTAAATGTATGCTACATAATTTCAAAGGTAAATGTATGCTACATAAAGGTTATTAAGATGAGTTTTATTTGCAGTGCGCTCAAACTTTCCACTTCCCTCCTTTTGATTATATGATTGGGGATCTCCCCCTCTCTGAGGTCATCCTGGATGCAACACTGAAAAGAATATGTTTTATTTTGTTATTGACTGGTTATTACCATTGCCGAGCCCCGGTAGCTCAGTAGCATACAGGACTTGACAACAGTGGGTCGCTGGTTGAATCCCTTGCTCGTCCCATTTCTTTCCGAGGATAGATGATAAATCATTGCTACAGGATTCATTCCTCTCTCACCGCTGACCATTGCTTCGATTAAAGTTAGGTTGGAAAGCAGCCACAGGCTTGGAAAGAATAATGTGCATAGTACTGATAAAAGAAACTCCAGGAAAGCTTGGATGGGTGCACTGGCTGCCGTGATGTAACTGAAATAATGTTGAAAATGGCATTAATCACGATACATTAAATCAAAGACTTTTACCATTTATTTTCAATCAGTATTCTAGGTGTTAAGTTTACGTTTGCAATAGCAGTTTAAGTAGTGTTTCAATTGTCTTCAATTGAAACCCCTAACCCACTAAATAAATTAAATGAAACTTTCAAGCTGATAGTAAAAATACAAATGTTGCTATTTCAAAGTTATTTTTTGGGAAGAATATCTTCTCATCGGACAGTGTAGATCCAAGATCAGACTATGTTCTGTGCAGTCTGCTCTTGATCTACACTGTTTGCACAATTTCCTTGAGTCATGCTCAGCTGCCTAAAGGTGAATAATGGCATTGACAGTACTGATCTATAAACTCATGCTATTTCTGTAGACAAGTAATGCAATAAATTTGCCCAGATTACATACTACAGCAATCTCTTCAGAGGAAAAAGAGATATATTTTGTCATCTGTGCAGCAGAATGTGTGTGTGTATGGGGGGAGGGGGAATCTCCAAGGGAATTAATTCACATACTTATATAAAGTTTTCACATTGTTGGTCTCCCTTTGATACAATTGGTAGAATTCGGTTACAGAGCACAAAGATGCACAAAGGTGAGGTATTGTAATATTATTATGTTCATTGTAGATTGTCAGTCAGGGACGTCCATCATCTATGTTCATCAGTACCGACATTAAACTTTTACTACACATTTCCGTGTTTTAACAAACCTTTTGAAAACATTGAGGGAAAAGGAGAGAATGCTGGTAGCAGCATTTCTGCAGTATTTCCACAATACTTTTTTTTATCCTTTTGAACACAATTCCAGTTACTTCAGCAATATCACATGTATAATCTGTGACTACTTTCTAAATAAACAATTTTGCAAATGTGGCATGTGGTAAAAAGTTAAGAAGGTAATATGATGTAAATTAAGGCAATAGAAATAAGTAACTTGCTCTCAATTTCATTATCTATTACAAACAGGGCAAGTAACTATTGGGACTTTCACTAGACTGAAATATTTCAGCTCATTCTGAAAAGCTGCCTAGCTCTAACACAAGTACTGGTGTCAGTGAGTCTCATATTGCTTAGCAAGGGAGATCTTTGGTGACATGAGAAATTGCATTTGTAAGCAATATAGATTAATTGTATGGTGTTTAAGGCCTTTTTCAACATTATTTAAGTTATACTGTAGCAGCCAGTGCACCATGCTTTCCTGGAGTTTCTGTTTCTTGTACTCCGTGCAATATCCTTACCAAAGCAGTGGCTGCTTTGCCACTTAATCATGGTTGAAACAATGTTCAGAGGTGAGAGAGGAAGGAATCCTGTCACAGTGACTATCATCATTCCTTGGAAAGAAATTGGCTTAGCTAGGGATTCTGTTCTAAAGTCTTGTACACTACCAACTGTGCAACCAGGGCTCGTTGTTAGCAATATAGAAGTGGATCAGACTGCTCAGGTTTTGCTTTGGGATCTCAACCCCAAAGCTACTAAGGGGCGTCAATGACCTTTTGTGGACAGTATAGATCAAGATTAGACTGCTCGATAAGGAGGATTTTCTCCTCCAAAAAATACCTTTAAAAGAGCAAACTTTCGGTTTTTACTGTCAGCTTGAAATTTTCATTTCACTTATTTAGCAGATAAGGGTTAAGTTTATAGTAAATGGTAGTTGGACAGATATTCTGACCCAAATTAACCTTACTGACTGAATATGTTAATTTCTCTTTTTGACTCTTTACTAGACCTCAAGTACTGTACCAGACTTGCCCAAATTGAACAATAATTACAGGCAACTCATTAAATGTGACCAGGGTTCGACATTAACATTTTTCAGATAGACCAGTGGACCAGTACTTTGCACCTTTTACTAGACCACTTCGGATTTGCACTAGACCATCTTTTGCAAAATGAAGAAAAGTATAAAATAGATCAAAATCTGTTATTCCTCTTTTTTAATACCAAAATTGTAACCCTAAAAGAAATGACAATGTCATGATAAGTAATGATCAATGAATGTTTCCCCGCTAATTATTTCAATTACGATTTCTTTACCAGAATACAACATTTAGACTTATCCATTCTAAAAGCCATCGCAGACAACATATTTGAGTCTAACTGAGGCTTAAATAACAGAATTTGATTTCAAAACAATAAAACCATTGTGGTATAATGTCACCAGATCCTTCAACAGATCTTAATTTTTAAACTTTCTGCAAAAACAAAATTACATTTTCTGCCAAATCAAACACAAACCAAATCGCGAATTCAGCTTTCCACTCAGGGTCTAAAATGATCTTTTTTCTGTGATCCAGATCTAATTCTATTCATCTAGATCTACTTTTGTTTCATTCCATTTCTTTTCTTTTTAAATTCTTTTTATGACTCCGCTCTCCCCAATCAGATATTAGTTTGAAAATGCAAGCTAGGCATATATTCCCCAGTTGTCTGCTCCTTTGTCTATGTAAACGTCCTGACGATTCATTTTCGGTTGTCGTCAAAATGAAACTACGGTATTCAAAAAAAAGGGAGCTAGTCATAAGAATCCTTGCTAAAAGCTCAAATACTCTGACAAAATGATAACAATCAGAATAAAATTTATGACTTTTATCCTCGATGACAAAATAGCGAAATCCGGTGGACTCTGGTCTACTATCTATATTTCCAGTTCGATTTGTTTTTTCCAGTAAAGATATGGACTACTGCGCATGAGTGGCCGTCTTCCTGTTATCAATTTAGAAGTCAACAAATCGCTGGTTTAACAAAATCACAAGTTAGTTAAGCAATCTTGTTTGGAGAATGGGATGTTACTTGTAAGATTGACTTTCGTCAATTATGCAAAGTATTAAACTGATACTTAAACTAACTCGATTTTTGCACTAGACCATTCTGGCTAGCTGGACGCAATCTCTACTAGCCCAATCCGATGGTTTGCTAGACAGTGTCGTTGGAACGTGCCTTAATGTCGAACCATGGTGGCTTATGTCAAGTTTTTGTCTTTGATAGGATAGAAATCATTGTGGAAAAAGGAGAAAATGCTGGTTACCAGCATTTTCTCCTTTTCCCACAATGTTTTCATAAGTTTTTTTCATCCGAAACCTTATAACTCAAGATTGTTTGGTAAAGGGTTTAGAGTGAACTCAACATATACTAGAGTTCCATTTGCTCATAAAGTGATTTATTATCTAGAACATAAAATAGTAGATACCGGTTTCTTTCAGTGCTGAGTAGCTTGTAAGTGCTTAAGCCGACTTTCGTTACCTATAAAGAAGTTTTTCATTAGTTGAAAGTTTGGGGATCTGAAATGATGGCTGATGATTGGCAAACAAGTTTAGATTTCTGAGTTTTCCCATACCTTTTTTTTCCCAAATTTTGGACAGCCCCAGCTGAACCAAAAACATGACGGATTTGTAAAAGCTGATAATAAAAAAGCAAAAGAAAAAATCCAACCCATGAAGAAATTGCATGATGGTGCACTTTTGATTTACCTTTTTTTTTTTCTTTCAAAAGTTCCTCTGAAGTTTATAATCAAATATATGAGAAAAGAGCTGAACCCATTCTAGTACCATGTGGGTTGGACATAGCTGTGAAATAATTATATGGCAAACATTGCTTTTTTGATGATATGAAAAAAAACTTTGTTGGGAAACAAGAGCAAACACTTGTCAAAAGAATGGCACCGTTTTCCCACAAAAGTTTCAGAAGCTGACTACCCTCAAGGGCAGTGGTAATAGATTTAAGACAGATACCCCATATAAGGGAAAACTTTTCTTTACCCATTATAAGGCGATAAAATGCTAGACTTGTCCAGAGTGAAAGCATTTGCAAGGACTTTGAGTGTAGCTCAAATGAATGGATCTGTCTTTGAAAGAGCAAAAAATATTGTCAGACAAGGAGAAAATGCTTGAAACCATCATTTTATCCATGTCCCAAATTTTTTTCTGAAAAGCTGATTTTCCCAAGGTTAAAGCTCGGGATGTTTTGCGAAGGGTTGAGCAAGGTAGTTTATGAGTGGTATCACAGTAACGCATTGTGAAAATTTTGTTTGATTTTCATGGTATTACTTATCTTTTATTATTTTATGACTATACTTCATGTAACAGTTTTAGAAGTTTGAGGTAATCATTTTTAAGATGTTTTTATGTCTCAATTTTCTGATTATAGACTGGACAAAAGGATCATTATGGACAAGTAAAAGCTTCTTTACCTAATGTTAGGTTTCATTATGTCAAAAACCAATGTCTTACCACTGTACGAACAATTTTTTGACTCGTTCATTTTGAAAGCATTTTAATACATGCAAAACAAGAAATGTGGCTCAAACTATTGATATATCTGTGAAAGAGTAGAAAACATTGTGGAAAAGGAGAAAATGCTTGTTACCAGCATTTTTAGCTGCACTAGCCGAAAGCCAGCGGGCTTATGTCATGGCCCAGTGTCTGTCGTGCGTCCGTGTGTGCATGCATGCATGCATCTGTCCATTCATGCATGCGTGCTTGTGTGCATGCATTAACTTTTATTTCAAACATCTTCTTCTCTGAAACTACCCATCCAATTTTGATGAAACTTCACAGATATGATCCTGCCATAATCCTCTTCAGAATTTCTTGAAAGAATTTCATTCCTTCAAAAACTCTGGTTGCCATGGCAACAAAACTGAAAAATGTTGAAAATCTTCGTGTCAGAAACCATAAGGCCCAGGGCTACCAAATTTGGCATGTAGCTTTATCTAATAGACCTCTACCAAGTTTCTTCTACAAAGATGGCCCAATTTATAGCCCTGGGGTCAAATTTGGTC
Source organism: Hippopus hippopus (assembly GCA_946811185.2). Taxonomy (NCBI): domain Eukaryota; kingdom Metazoa; phylum Mollusca; class Bivalvia; order Cardiida; family Cardiidae; genus Hippopus; species Hippopus hippopus. The sequence continues at coordinate 50,973,821 of OX328101.1, read as the reverse complement.
CTGCCCATGGGGGGGGGGGGGTTACAAGTTTTACATGCGCTTACTTTAAAAATCTTCTCATACCTAGCCATAAGGCCTAGGGCTACCAAATTTTTTTCATCTAGCTTTATTCAGTGGGCATCTGCCAAGGAGGTCTAAATTATAGCCCTGGAGTCAAAATTGACCCCGTCCCGGGGTCACAAGTTTTACATGGGCTTACATAGGGAAAACTTTAAAAATCTTCTCGTACCTAGCAATTTTGCCTAGGACTACCAAATTTTTCATGTAGCTTTGTCTAGTGGGCCTCTACTAAGGGGGCCCAAATTATATCCCTGGGGTCAAAATTGGCCCTGCCCCAGGGGTCAAAATTGGCCCTGCCCCAGGGGTCACATGTCTTACATGGGCTTATATAGTGAAAAGTTTAGAAATCTTCTTGTTACTTACCATAAGACCTAGGGCTACCTAATTTTGCCCTGTGTTATGTCCTCATGATAGAAACCAATTGGCTAAGTATTGTAATGTTTGGCATGTAGGGTTTTTCCTTTTTAGCCAGTTGAGCGATACAGGGCCATCGTGGCCCTCTTGTTTCCTTTTTCCACAATGTTTTCGAAAGTCTTCTTTTTCAGGGTCATTAAAACTTAGCACTATTTGGTTAAAGGATAACCAGGGAAGCCAAAAAGAAAAAAAAAGACACTATAGTCTTCTTTTTATGTTAGCTTGTCATATTTCTGCAGTACACAGTACCCTAGTTGGTAACGTACAAGTAATGTACAAGGTAATGCAAGTAATTGAGTAGTCGTGATATGTGAGGTTGTAAGATTGAATCCTGTCTCAGTCAAACTCATTATTTTTAAGGACTGATGATAGTCAGCAAGATAGAATTTTTTTCTGTCTCCCTTTTGGACATTATTTTGACAATATTTATGTTGGGGAGCGGCCAGTTGCTTCAAAACAGAATGTTGTGCAAAGCACTGGTTAAAGAAAATTGAGAATACATGGTGCACTGGCCCTGTGATTTGACTGAAATAATGTTGAAAAAGATGTTTTTTAAAATAAAAAATTCAAGAACTCACTTTCTTGATATTAGGTAAGAATGTGAATTTCAACATGAGTGATTTCTCTGTCACTTTGTTTTCTTGATTTTGTTGTCTTTAGTTATTCAGATCCCAGGTTTTCAAATATTATTGATATTTTTCCCTGATGAATCTGAGTTAGAACTAAAATTTCTTCTGAAGTAGTAGGATTTTACAGTAACCAGGGTATGGTAAAAAAAAAATCACACCTTGTTCAAGTTCCCTACATATGTAGTTTCACTGAATGAAAGATCTTCTTGGCACATTCATTAAGACCTTGTTTGTCATGTGATAATAGCACAGACTTTTAGCTTCAGCTGTGACAATATAATAAAGGCTTGAGGAGGCAATATCCTGATACCAGATTGATTTTTGTTATTTCTTATTAGTCACATTGTTTTGTTGGACTTGCAAATTACTGTACAAACTGATTGGATTTTGGACATTTTTCATTTTCTATTTCCTTAAAGTAACAAGATAAAAATTGCCATGTAAGCTTTTGTAACCCTTTGCCAAATAATCACAAGTCTTGACAACCCTTAGGAAGGCCTTCTCAGTAAAAAGGCTTTTGAAAGCATTGTGGGAAAAGCATAAAATGCTGATAATCAGTATCATCCATTTCACACAAAGTTACCTACCCTTTCAAAAACCCCATTGTTTGAGCAATTTTTAATTTGTTGTTGACAAATCTGAAATTTTTTTATTTAGTAAAGAGTGAAAAAAACCAAAACAGAACAAACTTAATAAAAGTACACATTGGAGAAATATTTCCAGGTAAGGTTTAGCCTTATTTGAATGATACGGAAATAACTGTAGAAAAGAAACAATAATTGCTTTTGCCCTGCTTTTTAGAAGAAGCCTTAGCTGAATCTAATTGAATTTTTTTTGTTGGTTTTTCATAGCCAAGACACTTAATCAGAGCCCTTGTTTTGAAATGGCGAAACCTAAGAACCGATAAAAAAGTGAGTTGTGGCAGTTGTATGACTTAAATAATTTTTATAGTGGGTTAAAACACCATACAATCAATCAGTCAATCAATCAGTCAGTCTGTTTGAATATTGATGCTATGATGTTTGGAGCTAGGAAAGAGAAAAAAACAATGAAAGGAATGAACACTGGGTACAGCTGTTAAAATATTCAACGCTATGTTCAACCCAGTGCTTCACAAATCTGATATTCTGTGCCCCTGCAGCAGATAGCACTTGAAAACATTGTAAACAAAAGAGCAAAGACAAGTACTGGTCTCTTTTCTTATGCTGTTTTTCTCCTATTCAAATCAGACTTTCCAATTTTGCCTTTACTTCCCTATATGAACTAGGAATGTTAGTGTCAAAAATAGCTTGTAGGCTAATAGATCCAAGATCAGACTGTGTGTTATGTGCAGTCTGGTCTGATCCGCACTGCCCACATAGGTAACTACAGCACTCGAAGGATTAATGTTAAAGACAACCTATTTAGGGATATTATTATTAGAACTTCAGCTTGCTTGAAGTGTTTCATTAAGGGTATGAGACAAAAACATGCAAGCTTGCATGATTTTAGGGCATATAATATTCTTTGTATGGAAATTTTAGGGCACGTTTATGGTTGGTATTACAAAAAAGCCATCATTGGTGAGCGTCTTATTTTTTTTCAACAGAAAACTTAAGGAGAACTTCAGAGAAGTAGAATTATACAAGAGTGGTGGATGAACAAAATCATTAAGAAATTATAGAGAAAGTTCTGAATGGAGTATATTTGACTCTTTGCAAGACGGCAAAATTTTAGAATAATCCATAGTAAAAGCGCTGACAGACAACAATTTAAATATGGCTGAAATTACCACATTTTTATGTAAAAGAGCAGAAAACATTGTGGAAAAAGGAGAAAATGCTGGTTTCCAGCATTTTCTCCTTTTCCCACGATGTTTTCAAAAGCTTTCTTCCTGAGGGTTGTTCAAATTTGGGATTGTGTGGTAAAAGGTTAAACATGAACAGTTTCTCTCTGTTTCATTCACTTACAGCAGGTTTGTCAAGACATGTCTTTATGAAGTAAATTAATAAACTCAGTAGAGCTCTTTCATCTTGATTAAGGCCATTATTCTATCCCACACTGTACAAATATTATGATTGGGTTTCACTCACCTGCAGTAGGCGGCTTTTGATACTGAGTTGGCAAGAAAAGCAATTGTGTGTTACAAGCAGTTTCTTCAATCCATACAATTTTTTTTATTTCAAAAGCAATTTCTTGCTCTTTAAATGTTTGTTCTCTGTGATTTGTTCAAGTTTTTCTGTAGGCTCAAAATACGCCTGCAAGATAAAGGGCTGAAGTTAAAATTTAATGTAACTGAAGCATAGCTTTCAATTTGCTGGTAATGAAAATTGATGGTCACAAAAATCGATTTAGATTATTGCTGTTGCAAGTGTAAAGCTATTGTTACGCCCCCCTTCAACGAAGTGGGGGTATATTGCTTTGCTAATGTCAGTCAGTCCGTCGGTCGGTCGGTCTGTCTGTTGGTCGGTCGGTAGACCTTACCTTGTCCGGATAATAACTAGACACAGAATTGACCTAGGTTCGTCAAATTTGGCACAGACATGCGTCTCGGATTGTAGATGATCCCTATTGATTTTGAGGTCAATCGGTCAAATGTCAAGGTCACAGTGACCGTCAACATGTTGATATATAGACCAAACCTTGTCCGGATGATAACTAGACACAGAATTGACCTAGATTTGTCACATTTGGCACAGACATTCTTCTCGCAGTGTAGATAATGCCTATTGATTTTGAGGTCAATTGGTCAAATGTCAAGGTCACAGTGACTGTCAACATGTTGATATATAGACCAAACTTTGTCCGGATGATAACTAGACACAGAATTGACCTAGGTTCGTCAAATTTGGCACAGACATTTGTCTCGGAGTGTAGGTGATCCCTATCGATTTTGAGATTAATCCATCAAAGGTCAAGGTCACAGTGGCCTTGAACTTAATGATATATAGACCAAACCTTGTCTAGATGATAACTACACACAGAATTGACCTAGGTCCTTCACATTCTGTACAGATATTCATCTTGGAGTGTAAATAATCCCTATCGATTTTGAGATTAATCCATCAAAGGTCAAGGTCACAGTGGCCTTCAACTTAATGATATATAGACCAAACCTTGTCTAGATGATAACTACACACAGAATTGACCTAGGTCCTTCACATTCTGTACAGATATTCATCTTGGAGTGTAAATGATCCCTATCGATTTTGAGATTAATCCATCAAAGGTCAAGGTCACAGTGGCCTTCAACTTAATGATATATAGACCAAACCTTGTCTAGATGATAACTACACACAGAATTGACCTAGGTCCTTCACATTCTGTACAGATATTCATCTTGGAGTGTAAATGATCCCTATCGATTTCAAGGTTAATCCATGAAAGGTCAGGGTCACAGTGACCACCAGATTCAGGGCCCACGCTGCCATTCGCCACTTGAGCCATTTGCTAAAAAAAAATTAAAGTGTCTCAAAAATCATTGTATGTGGCTCAACTTGTGGCTCCAACATTTTATTTGTATATTATCGGGGACATAGTAAGCATCAAAGTCGACTGGGAAAAAGCGGAAGTCGAACGCGCATGCCGAGAAGAAAATCGATAACCCAGTCTGTGTATCGGCGACTATTTACAATCTTGTATGTATACACACGGCGGTGTGTATAATTATGCGAACTGTTGACAGATTATCATGTTTAACAATTGAAGTGGGCTTTAAATAAAAAAGATGACATAGATATTTCCCAATCAATTCTTTTGATATCAGTTTATAAACTGTGCCACTTCCTGTATCAATGTGGCAGTAGGGGGGCATGACTGTTTTACAAACAGACATCTTGTTACATTTATTTTTCAGCCCTGTTTCATTTATGCTAGGGTGGCAATTGCCTTACCTTCTAATCTTGGTCTTGGTTATCCAAGAAATGGCATAGAAAAAAGATTATCTTCTGTATAGTGTGTACAAATTATTGCTGAGTATCAAGAAGTGAGACAATATTCTTTGTAATGCTCTTGAATGCAGTTTTCAGCCGAGGCTTCAGCCTGTTACTTTTACAGTGTTTTACTTGAAATGCATTTCCATTAACAAAAAATGATTATTTGTAAAAGAATTATCTTTAAATGCTCCTGCAGTATTCAAAGCTTTTTGAAACAGGAAGGAAAATGGAGCAATGGCTTTGCTACAAAATGTTTTTCATGTATGCAAAAAGATCCTGCTCCACAAGTATTTCTCATATATTCAACCAGTACTACTACTTTTAGAATTTCTTAAACTATATGATACTACTAAATTATATGGACATTCTCAGTAAGGACTAAACATGGAGATATAGCAGTATCAAAGCTTTTTTGATATGAAAAAGCTGTTTCCAAATATCTGACAAAGACATGGACAAAATTGAAAGCATTGCAGAAGAGCCATGGAATATTTTTCAAATGATGGGATTGGCCATTTAAAAGCTAGAAAACATTAAATAAAGAGTAGAAAATGCTGGTTTCCAGCATTTTCTCCTTTTCCTGCTATGTATTCTAAAGCTTTCTTATTTAGGGTTGGATCATTTTGTAAAGGAAGTTATTGAAAGTGGAAAGCATACACAGATGGGTGGTGAAACATTTCTAGAGAAAATGAGAAAAATTAGTATGTCAATTATAGTCTGTCAGTGTTTCAAGTTATTCTGGGAAACCTAGCCAGACATTGGGAACCAATTCAACCTTTTACCAAATTATACAGCTTTTTTGACCATGATACCGAAGGGTTTTTGAAAACATCGTGGACAGGCGAAAAAATGCTGGTTTCAGCATTTTGTACTTTTTCCAGAATGATTTCTATCTTTTGAGAGACAAATATCATCATTTTAGCTTCATTTGTCACCTTCAAGTGCAATGGATGTACACAAGTCTAAAATTCTCATGTTATAGTGAAAGAGACTTTAAAAAAAGATGGAGTCCAAAGTAGTTAAATTGAAAACAGATGAAGTGAATAAGACATTGTGTCAAGTAGGGAAATTTATTCTGTTTGTTATAATGATTTCCAAAATATTCTGTTTCTTGTATTACTTGCTACATCCATTTCAGGTTGGATTTTATTTAAGTCAGTAGTTATCATATACCTCATTTCACTTGATTTGAGCTTGCCTGGTCAACCAGATGCATGCTCATTGCTGCTATCAGAACAATCTGGTATTATCAATTGACTGTGATAAGTTTTGTGTATCTGGCTGATGCTCTCCACTTGTCTTAACCTGTTAGATGATCTGATTGATTGTGAAGGCCAACTTGTCATTCACCTTTTGAACTGTTCCAGTCATGAAAGACCTGCTCAAAAACAGATTTTTTGCCATTTACCTCTGATGCATGTGAGAAAAGTAGTCAGTGGCCTGGAAAGAAAGTTGTGTCAGTACTGGTGTGAGAAAGTCAGAAAACACATGGATAGGTGCACTGACTACTAATATATGACCTAAGCTGTTAAAATGGAGTTGAACTCGTATAAAAAGCTTAAAAGATTGAAGAAAATCTATAAAATGAGTATGCTGCTGAATACCTAAATGATATGGCTTGCAACACGCGAAAAGGGGCATTCGGACATTTGCGTAAAGTTTTGTCTCGGATTAGCCTGCGCAGTCCGCGCAGGCTAATCTAAGACGGCACTTTACGACTACACTAGATTTTGTGCTACAGTAGACTTGGGAAAAACAGAAAATTACATAAAAACGGAAAGTGTCGTTTCGGATTAGCCTGCGCGGACTGCGCAGGCTGATCCGAGACGACACTTTACGCAAATGTCCGAATGCCCCTTTTCGTGTGTTGCAGGCCATATCAGAATAATATTTACAAGGTGGCAACAAGCTCAAAACTAATTGCATTTTTTGTCATGTACTTTGTTTTATTATGAAATAATGACATATCTGTAACCCTAAATCTAAGCTTTCATATTTATTGTATAATTTATGCATACCTAAGTTTTAAATCTGGTTAAGTCAGTACTATTTCAGGTAACAGATTATTTCTTTACCCTTTACCACACAATTCCAAGTTTTAACCAGCCTGGATATTTGTTTGCATTGGAGTTTATTGCCGTTAAAACAGGTTAGGTCATATCAAAGTGGTCCATGCTTTTATGCATTTGTTTTCTAGCTTTCTGTAACAAGTACTGATACAACTTTCTTTCCAAGTCACTGACTACTCTTCTCACATGCCTCAGAGATGAAAGGAAAAAAGTTGCAGGAAATAAAGTTTGCTTCAACCAGTTACAGAACTCACAACCACCAAGTCACAAGTCAGATATGCTAACCACTGAGCTACATGGGCCGGCAAACGCTGAAGAAGAGAGATTTTGAAAAAACTGTGGTACTTATAAGGAGAAAATGCCGGTAACCAGCACTATTCTCCTTTCCCAAGAATGTTCTTTAATCTTTTAGAGCCAAATCCCATCCTTTGTTCCACACTTTATTTGTTGTCTATAAATGCTTTCAGTTTGGGCAAGTCTAGTATCTTGTTGTGTGGTAAACAGTAAAAAAGATACTTACCACAAATAAGTTTGCTTTTGCCGACATTTTCTTGGGCTCCTGTACACTGTCTAACATTTTATGACATCTTAAGATTAAAAAGCCAATAAAGCCCTAAAGTTGGGTCTCATTTACAGACTGTTAATTTCATTTATTATTTGGCACTACAATGTTAAGATAAAATCATTGATGTTTTCCTACTGAACTGTAAACAGTGATAAGTACCATAGGGCCTGGTGGTGTTAGCTTACATCCCAGTATTCTTAGCACAAATAGCACTGAACATGGATTTAGTCTCGTTCCTAATGCAGACATTGTAGATCAAGATCAGATGGCACATTCTGTGGAATCTGATCTTGATTTACACTGTCCACTTGTTTGCTAGACATTCTGAAAAAAAAAAACAGCCATATAATTTAAACAACCTGCATGTTTTGTACTGATTGGGAATGTCCATTTCATTTATTTGGTGCTACAAATAATAACTCTTTACTACATTTCAAAAATGTTGACTTGTCCAAATTAAAGGCATTTGCAGAGGAAAAAATTATGTGTGACTCATCTTGTCCTTTCCCACGATGTTTTCAGAAGGCTTTGTCCTCAGGGTTGTTAAGGATTGTGTGGTCAAGTGTTAATAGGTTTCAGAAGAAAGTATTTCTAGGGGCAGTACTGACAGAGGTTATTGGATTCAGTCAAATGGAGTTCAACAGGATGTGTATGAACTCACAGAGAATTTTGTTTTTTGGGGAATTTGTGGATTTTTGATGGAGGCACTGGTTTGCATACCTTTCAAATTTATATAATGGTTCATCATGTGCTTTGTGGTGTTGTATCTCAGTGATTTTCTGTGTCATATTAATGAGAGATACATTGTAATTTTGAATGTTGATGTTAAAACTGCCAGGTATTCTTAATGTGAATGGTTCAAAAGTTATGAGACAGTGGCTTGAACCAACCAGTAAAATTTACTTGCCATTTTAACTTATCACATGACCTCCTGCAGACATCGTTATGCTGGTCATGCAGCAGATCATTTTTGAGAGCACTGTTGTTTACGGGGATGTGCTTTTGTGTTTTGCTACAAAGAAATCAATTTGATCTCATTGTAGGCTATATGTTTTCTTGGCTATGCCATGTCTAAGGCATCAATATAAAAATATAAGTATATGGATATGAATTGTGTATGGATATCCAGTACAGATAAAAATACTAGCAATTTAAGAAATGGTCTTATAATTTTCTAATTCCACTTTAAGACATACGGTATACTGTTTTTAACATTTCTGAAATGATTTGAAGGAAACTGTAAGATACATCCTTACAGCCAGAGAAAAAGAATGCTGTAGAGATTCAGTAGACTGCAGAGTGGTTCAAAATTTAGTCAGCTGTGTAAATATAAAACATATTGGAAATCTACAATTTAAAACTGGAAACGTCACAACATTGACTTCTTTGCTGGCCCCAAGAAAATGAATTGCATTTTCTATCAGTCGTAATCTATGCAACCTTGCAACTGTCATGGGCAACATTTGGCATGAAGGCACAAGAATGATTATAGTTTGATTAAAAAGATGAAATAGGTTAAAAACTGGCTGAAAACGAGTATAGATTTATCTTAAAGTAATGTTAGAATCAGTCTTTGTTTTCCAGATCGATGGTAACTGCAAGTATGAAATGAAGTTAATTTGATAAAACCTTCACAGAGTAAGCTAGACCAATATACTCTTTGTCAGCATTTTTACTGACATCTTTTTATAGTAAAAGTTTAAATTGAAGTTCCTGAGATTAGCATCAGAAGCTTTGTTGTGACAGGATATGGTTTTGTTGCGTTTTTGAGAGAGACCATTTTTTATTGTGAAATTGAAAATTTGAATTATGCATTTTTTTCCTATATTATTCTTTTATTACAATAGGTTCCCTTCATATGCCTCATCTTTTTGTGGTATTTGCTAGTTTTTTTTCTGTCAAAAAATACCCAGTTTGATAATGTTTATTTTTAGTTACCAATACATGTGACATATAAAGGAAAAGTGTTTGAAAAAAAAATAAAATGATTTTTCTGACTGTACGGGGAAAATAGATGGAAGGGAGAAATCTGTTTCCTTCAGCCTTTTTAATAACTCTGGTTAAGGGTTATAAGAGTGAATCAAACTGCAAAAGTACATAAATCTAAATCTGTTGTTTTGGGGAACATGACAAAGATGCGTGACCGGTTAAGATGGTTTTAACTTGCATGATCGGTTCTCTTGATTACATCTACAAGATCCTGTTGTGTCAAGTGATTTACCTTGAAACACGGGGACAGGGTTTTATATATAAGTTGTGGGAGTAAGCCCTTCTATCATTTGGGATGCTATCATTTGGGATGTATGAGGTAGCAGATTTAGTATTCAGGATTTAGAATGGATTTTCTATTCGATATCTAATGAGGATTTAATAGACATCAAAAACAGTGTTTTCTAGGAATTTTATGGATGCAGATTGACAAAAACTGTCTTTTTTACCTTATCACCTTCAAGGATGGTTTTGCACACACTGTTGCCTCCTCTTTGGACTTCTACATTCATTGATAATGTGTATTGTCACCTACACACAGAGATCTATTCTTGAAATAATGTGGTAAATCTGATAAAAGGAAAATGTTAAAGTTACTAGGGATTTGAAATACATGTACCGTATTAACTGTCAAATACATTTGCTTTGAATTAAGTAGATGTTTCAATAAAGAGTCAATTAACTTTATGGTACTCCATGGTTTGAAGATGCTAAGATGTACATGAGAAACAAAAATTATGTGGAAATATACCACAGAAAATGAGGATCTGAGTAGTTTCTGTTAGTTTCTGTTACTTTGCTGACAGAAAGATCTTGAGACTGTTTTACATTGATTTTCTTTCATGGAGAAATTGTTGAAAGATTATTGACTTTGAAATGGTTAAGATGGCTTTTGCCAATGTGGTTCTGCAAGCTGTGAGGGCACAAAAAAGTCAGAGGTAAGTATTTCTAATAAGACAATTATGTTTCAGTTAAACCTTAGCCAAAAAATTTTGTATTTTAACAAACCCAGGGAGAAAAGGCTTTTGAAACAATATGGGAAGAGAACAAAATGCTGGTAACCAAGAATTTCTCTTTTTCCCACTATGTTGTCTACCATTTCTAAAACAAATCATATTGTTTTGGCCACATTACCAGTACTTCTGTTGTCTGCAAAAGCTTCTATGTTGGATAAGTATGGAATTTTGTCTTGTTCTAGTACAAGGATTAAGTCTTTACCAAACGACAAAATTATAGACTGGTCCAAATTGAAAGCATTTGCAGATGACAAAATGAATGTGACTGAAAAAATGAAATTTGGTTTGGGAAGGGTAGAAAACATTGTGGGAAAAGGAGAAAATACTGGTTACCAGCATTTTCTCCTTTTCCCACAATGTTTTCAAAAGGCTTCTTTCTCAGGTCGTTAAAAGTCGGGATTGTGTGGTAAAGAGTTAAACTAATTGACTGCATCAATCCCCTAGAGTATAAGTTCACATTTAATTGCTTTTAACCCTTTACCACACAATCTGGAGTTTTAACGACCCTGAGAAAGAGACCTTTTGAAAACATTGTCGGAAAAGAGAAAATGCTAGTAACTAGCATTTTCTCCTTTTTCCACAATATTTTCTACCCTTTAAAAAAAAAAAAATAATTATTGGTTGGTTATCTGCAAATGCATTCATTTTGGTCCAGTCTAAAAATTTTGTTGTCTGGTAAAGATTTAATTTGAGTAGATTAAGATCAGACTTCAGAATTTGCAGCCTGATTTGAAATCTACAATGTGTTTAGGGACGTAACAGTTGTACTAAATCAATTTTGAAATAGTGAAATGTAATTTTTTGTCACCAACTGAAATTGTCCATATTTCTCTGAAAGTTGAGTCAGTACCTAATAGAAGACACAGGTAGAAGAAAGCATAATTTTCAGGCTTCTAACTAAATGGACTTAATTAAAATGGCTTTTAACCCTTTACCACACAGTTCTGGTTTTAATGACCCTGAAAAATAAGACATTTGAAACTATAGTTGGAAAAGGAGAAAATGCTGGTAACCAGCATTTTCTCCTTTTCCCACCATATTTTGTACCCTTTCAGACACAAATTTGTTATTTTGAAATGCTTTCAACTTGGACCAGTCTAAAATTTTGTTGTTTGATAAAGGCTAAAATAAAAATTCTGGGGTAAGATGTGGTGAACAGAATCTGGTAGGGAAAGAAACAATGGGAGGAAAGGGCCACTGTAGATCACTCAAGCTGGTTTTGACACCTTTATGTCAATAGGAGCTTGACATTGAAGATAAGTAAACACTTGATATAGAAAAGATGGTGACATTGACATAGATAATAGTATTAGGGGTCATTTTTGTACTACGATGTTTAAGGAACAAAGAAAGACAGAAAAACTCCTACATTGAAATAGAGTCTGACTGTCATATTTCATACTATAAACCATAGTAATACCTCCATTCCACTGGACGGCGATTCTACTACAATAATGGCGCTTCTCAAAAATCTTCCAAACCACTGCAAAAGCGCTTACATATGCAACATTTTGGGAGTTAAGCATTTCCAGTATGCTTCAATCACGATCTCGCTGAGCTGGTCATGATCCTGTCATAATGTTGTGCTTCAACGGCCCTTGAGGTCTCTCCAAGGCACTTTTACTGTGCTTCCACTACGGCACACAATTTTAGGCTTACTACGTTGCTGCTGCGACCTTGCTACAATCTATGTGCAAGAGCTGCGCTTCTGTTGCCCTTTTGGAGTGTTTCTATACAGAAAGGCAATTTAACTGTTTGGCAGCAGTTGACCATCAGCCTTCAAAGAAAATTGCTGCAGTATCTGTACTCCAGCTTGTGGATATGAACAATAGATTGATAGGGTTGGGTGTTGCTTTTGTTACAATGCGCTGCATATGCACTGTGTTACTTTTGCTGGGGCTACAATACTGCTGCGTTCATGAATATCTTGCTCCACTTTTACTACGCTTTTGTGGTGCTTCGAGCTTACAGCGATCTTGCTTCGTAAATTTTGAGCAAGGTCAAAACAAGTGCTGTAAACAGGCAATCATGAAGCTTTTGATACGCTTCTACTACCATCAAGGTCTTTCTACATGCCCTGTTACTGTTCCTGCTACACCAAAATTTTGAAGCATAGCGGAATCGTCACTCAGAGGAATGGAGGTCTAAAGTGATGATCATGAAGCTTTCAATATGCTACTACTACTATCAAGGCATTTCTACTGCACTGTTGTCATTCCTGCTGTGATTTGCAGTGCTATTACCAAAATTTCGAAGTGAATTTGAATCACCACCCAGTTGAATGGGGGTATAGGAACTTCATGTTGTAAGATAGATGAAAAGAGCTTGAATGTCTAATTTGACCAAAAATCTCACAGTGTACCCACAAAGATCATGAGATCTGGATCCATATTCACCAACCATTCTTAAGAACATTCTTATTCTCCAAGATTTTCTAAATTTAAAAGTAACAGAACTTTTGATTGGCTATACTGTCAGAGGGTGTGTTTCTTTCAAATTTAGAAAAGTCTTGAGGATAAGACTAAGAATCTTCTTAAGAATGGTTGGTGAATACAGACCTGGATGTTTGACGCTTTACCACAGGACAATATTGTAGACTTCTCTAAATCTAAAACAATTGCAGATGACAAATTAAATTTGGCTCGAAGGATGGCAGTTGTCTTTGAAAGGGTTGGAAACACTGTGAGAAAAGAAGAAAATGCTGGTGACCAGCATTTTCTCCTTTTCTCACAGTGTTTTCAAATTGCTCCTTTCTCAGGGTCCTTGAAACTCGGGATTTCGTGGTAAAGGTATGAAGCATAGTGATTCTTCATGGTCCCACATTTACCAGAAAGGCGCTTGAATTGCATTCATGAGAGCCAGAGTTGAGTCCTTGTCAATATTTCAGGCAAGCTTCAGTTCCCTGAGCCAGTCTAAGTTCTGTATTAAATGTGAAAAACAATTAATACTTGTGTTAATTCGATGACTCTAGAATGATTCTTAAAATTGCCTGAAGAAACACAAGCTATTTATGTGAAATGGCTAGAAAGGAAATTTTGATATCACACAATAGAATTCAGATGAGCTTAGAACAATTTTCTGGGAGATGTTGTCATTTGTTATGTTTTTTGCCTCTAGAGAAAGATAAATGCATTTTAACAGCCGCATCATTTACTTCTAGATGCTACTGGGGCTTGAAAATCGCCTGAAGAAACACAAGCGATTTAGGTGAAATAGCTAGAAAGGAAAATTTAATATCACACAACAGAATTCAGATGAGCCAGGAACAATTTTCTGGGAGATGTCATTTGTTGTGGCTTAACCCCTAGAGCACAGTAGACATTTTTTGGTCTAGAAATACAACCCAAGTAATCTAAAGTTTTAAGTTGCTTTTGTCCAGAATGTCTTACCAAAGTCGGCAGGGAAAATAGAAGATAAGATTGTATATTTTGTGTAGTCTGATCTTGATATGTAATGGCCACAAAGGCAACTATGGTTGTGAAAGGTGCTTAAAAGGGTCAAAGCCGACAACAGATACTTGTCTCTTAAATTGCCTTATATGGTAGTCTGGGATTGTCTAGATTATTTCCAATAAGGTTTGTCCTGTGTCTGAAATCACTCTGATGTAGGTCTTTACCAAAAAGGGTCATAGTAATTTGTTGGTATGAAAAATGTAATAAAACCTGTTTTTCTTTAACCCTTTACCACAAAATCCTGAGTATTAATGACCTGAGGAAATGGCCTTTTGAAAGTCTTGTGGGAAAAGGAGAAAATGCTGGTAACCAGCATTTTCTCCTTTTCCCACAAGGTTTTTTACACTTTCACAAGCAGTTACCATCATTTCAGCTGCACTACATTTAATTTGTTGTTTGCAGAAGCTTTCAATTTGGACTGGTCTAAAATGTTTAGTGTGGTAGAGGGTTAACCTGTTACCAAACAAACCCAGGATTTTACAACCCTAAGGAAAAAGGATTTTGGAAATAGTCATGGGTAGAGGAGAAAATGCTGGTTATCATCACTTTCCTCTTTTTTCCACAATGATTTTTGCTGTTTCGGAGGCAAAATGCTATATTTTGAGCAACACTTCATTTTTCTTTTGCAAACGCTTTCAATATGGACATGTCTAAAATATTTGTCCATAGTTGGAACTGTAGAGAGTGCTTATGAGCACTTAACCTTTAGAATACAGTGGATGATGAAAGCTGTACTTGTGGACAACCTATATTCTTTGCAAGGGTAGAAAACATTGCATGAAGAAGAGTAAATACTGTTTACCAACAAAATCCTCTTTTGTCAGTTTACCGCGCCTTGAACATAAACAAAGCAGGCCTCAAACAAGAAAAGGATGGGATATTTTGCTTGTCTAATTCAAAATCTTTTTTTTTCTGCTTGGCTTCACAATGAAACAAAATTAATACAATATCAAAGTCATGTTTATTTCTCATGGTCGGGTAAACCTATAGGTTTATGGAGTTACTTATACAGTTAACTTAAACAATTAAGGTTACTGAGCTCTGACTGATTGCCAACCTTTTACTCCTTTGGCTATCTGGACTTACCTGAATCGAAACTTGTAAGTGATGCAAACAAGAATCAATTGATATTTCAAGCAAATGAAAGCAAATAAAAGTGTCTGTCTTCACTCTTTACCAAACAACATAATTTTAGACTAGTCCAAATTGGAAGCATTTGCAGACGACAACATTAACGTGACTCAAAAATTGAAATTTGTTTTGGAAAGGGTAGAAAAGATTGTGGGAAAAGGAGAAAATGCTGTTTACCAGCATTTTCTCCTTTTCCCACAATGTTTTGAGAAGGCTTCTTTCTCAGGGCCATGAAAACCTGGGATTGTTTGGTAAAGGGTTAAATTTGATAGAACACATCTTGGGAAAAGGAATGTTTGAATTATACAACAAATTAATCCTTTTCTCGCCATAAATGGATGCTACGATCAACTAAGGTTGCATATATAGACAGTGTAGATCAAAGTCAGACAGCACAGAGTGTGTGGTCAGATCTTAGATATGCCATCTTTAATATTTTGTTATGTATGTATAGTCCTAGCATACAAATTTGAAGTTGCGATTATTGGAATCTTTCTAACCCTGTAAATGAAATGGACTTTGTTAATCAGGAAAAAGACATACGCATTTCTGTTTCAAGGATATTTCTTCTTGAACATTTCACAGAATAGCAGACAGTGTAGATAAAAGATTAGACTACATATCTGCATGTTGTGATCAATATGCCCTTGATCAGTCTACACTGTTTGTGAAAGGCAGTCTGATCTTGATAAATAACATCATAACTTGTTGCCAAATGACAAAATTTTACTATTGCCAAAATTGAAATAATTTGTAGACATCATGTTATATGTGGCTCAAAGAATGAAATTTGTCTCTGAAAGGGTAGAAACATTGAGAGAAAAGGAGGAAATGCTGGTTAACAATATTTTCTTCTTTTCTCACAATGTTTTCAAAAGCCTTCTCCTTCACAGTTGCTAAAATTCAGGATTGTGTGGTAAAAGGTTGAATTGCAACTGAAAGAGTTACAATTTGAAATTTGCCTTTTTCATTTAACTCTGTACCAAACAACAAAATTTTAGACTGGTCCAAATTGAAAGCATTTGCAGACGACAAAATTAACGTGACTCAAAACTTGACATTTGTTTTGGGAGGGTAGAAAACATTGTGGGAAAAGGAGAAAATGCTGGTTACCATTTCTCCTTTTCCCACAATGTTTTCAAAAGGCATCTTTCCCAGGGTCGTTAAAAGTCGGGATTGTGTGGTAAAGAGTTAAGTTTAAGGGTTAAATATTCTAATGAACAAAGTCTGTAACAAAGAAACAAATGAACGAATGCATAGCAGAAATACAGGGACCGGGCAGGATTCGAACCTAGAATGCCCGGACGAAAGGCCAACACCATAACCACTGCGCTAAAGAGAATTCTCCCTAACGCAGTTTTTAGGTATTGTACTTAAACCGGGATGAAGCCATGCATGTCCATGCTAAAGAATTCTCTTTAGCTCAGTGGTTATGGTGTTGGCCTTTCATCCAGGCGTTCTAGGTTCGAATCCTGCCCGGTCCCTGTATTTCTGCTATGCATTTGTTCATTTGTTTCTTTGTTCCGGACTTTGTTCATAAGAATATAAAATGATGTACAAATGTATTTAAGTCAGAACTAACCATATTAAGTATTCACAACAAAATTGGTCAGTTTTTGGATTGATGTTTTCAGCTTACATGATCAGGTGTAGCTTTAACTCTGTAACAAGCTGCAAACTTGTCCAAATTCATAGCATTTGCAGACAACAAATTAAAAATGATTCAGATAGTGGGGTTGGTCTTTGAATGGGTAGAAAACATTTTGGAAAAAGGAGTAAATGCTGGTTGCAAGCATTTTTTCCTGATCCCAAATGTTTTCAAAAGCCTTTTTTCTGAAGCTAATTAAAAACTAGGATTGTTTGTTAAAAGGTTAAGGTTTGTTTCGTATGAAAGATGAGAATTTAAGTATTGTAAACTATTTGAAAAACATGTTTATAGCTTTTTGATATCACTGCATTGTTCCATTTTGTTTGTCCACATTCCAGTGCTTTGGCTTGATTATCACATATATTTGAAGAAAATGAGCCATGCTCTGGCAAAAGGAGACTTAATGCATCTCCGAGATCTATGATACCAAATGAGTCATCACATAATTATGAATCCATAAAATCCATTTGGTCTTACAACCCACTGAATCATGAGGTACACTGGTCCTTTCACAAGCAAAAAATTTTCAGAAAGCAAAAGTTTTGGCTCAGGTCAGCCTGCGCAGATTGCACAGGCTGGCCTGGGTTGGCACTTTTTATATGCCCATCGAAGACGGGACGTATTATGGGATCACCCATGGCGTACAGGCGGGTGTTTGTCCGGGTAGGCGGGTAGGCATCCGGGTGGTCGGGCGGGCAGTGTCCAGTTTTTTGTCCGGAGCTTAACTTTGTCATCTCCAGCCCGATTGACTTGAAACTTGGCATTTGTGTTTGTTGCGATAATACAGAGTCCAGTATGAAAGAACCATAACTCTACCTCGTGCTGTCTTTGAGTTATTTCCCTTTGATCGTCATTTTTACAGCATTTTCTGCTTGTACGGAATATAACTTTGTCATCTCTAGGCTGAACATCTTCAAATTTGGTATGCATGATTGTTGAAAAATTACGGAGTGCAGGGCACAAGAACCATAACTCTTCCTAGCATGAATTTTGAATTATTCCCCCTTTGATCTTCATTCTTACAGCATTTCTCGCTTGTCCGGAGCATAAATTTGTCATCTTAAGTAGGAATGACTTGAAATATGGTTTGCTTATTTGTTGCGATATTTGGATGTGCAGTGCGTAAGAAGTGTAACTCTACCTCGTGGTGTCTGAGTTATTTCCCTTTGATCGTCATTTTTACAGCATTTAGTGCTTGTCCGGAATATAACTTTGTCATCTCAATTCAGAACGACTTCAAACATGGTATGCATGTTTGTTGCAATATTACGGAGTACAGTGCTCAAGAACAATAACTCTACCTAGCGCAGATTTTGAGTAATTCCACTTTGATCTTCATTTTTACAGTATTTCTTGCTTGTCGGAAACGGAACTTTGTCACCTCAAGTCAAATTGACTTGATACTTGTTAAAAAAAAGTCTTGGAATTTGGCGAAAAGACCCGTACGTCAATACACAGACGTTATGTAGTCCGTGTACACGACTATGCTCTACACACGGTACTAGGGTGATACAGAAAAGTTTTCTGTCGAGTTGTATTGGCGAGTAAGATAATGCCCGTATTTTATTTAGATCATAGATAGGTATATAATAAAAGATCAGACTGCACATTCTTGGCAAAGGGTTATCAAGGCCCATTCTCACCAACCATTCTTAAGAACATTCTCAGTCTTACTCTCCAGAATTTTCTGAACGTAACACAACTTCTGATTCAGCTTAGCCAATTGGAAGTTGTGTTACTTTCAAAATTAGAAAATCTTGGAGAATAAGACTTAAGAACATTCTTGAGAACCGTTAGTAAATACGGACCCTGTTCTTAGTTGCCAGTAAAACAGCTAACTATGTACGAAAAAATCCAGTGTTTTACATTATCCTTGAGAAAAAGTCTTTGGAAAACATCATGAGAAAAGAAGAAAATGCTGGTAACCAGCATTTTTCAAACAATCTTTTCTACCCTTTCAAAGACAAATCACGTCTTTTCAGCCCTATATATTTCATTGTCTGCAAATGCTTTCATTATGGATAGTTCTATGATTTTTGTAGCTCGGTAAAGAGTTTAAAATGGAATTCATATTTGAGCCATGTTCTGCGAAAAGGGGGCTTACTGCATCTGCAACAAGAGCGGCAAATTGTCACAAGATACGCCTGTCCCACCGCCAGTTGTAGAGGGGGAATAATAATCGTAAAGGGCAGGTAGAGGAAAATAGTAGTGCAGCAGAAATCATGTAAGTGATTGAAATAGGCATGAATGTCTCCTCTAATGTTAAGGAAACATGCATATAAAGTTTCAGGTCATTCCAACATGAAAAGACAAAGTTATATTGTAGAGAAGCATGAAAAGCTGTAAAGTAAATATAATGAATAGGGAATAATTCCAAAAGGGCATTAGGTAAGGTTATGGCTCCAGTGCATTGCACTTTTCGTAACTGCAACAAACATTTTTAACAAGTCCCAAGTCAATTTGACTTGAGGTGACAAATCCAACTACAGCAATTTCAAAGTTTTTTCCTCAAGAATATTTCTCAGAATTAGAGTGGATAAATGATCAGACTGCATGTTTTGTACTGTCTAATCTTGCTCTATCTTGTCTGCATAAGCATTTTATGTTTTGCCTATCTTACTAAGAGCTAAGATATTTCTCTCACAGTGCATGACATTAAGTTACCCCAGGTGCAGAGGGGCCTGTTAAACATTAACATATCATGTAAACATTGCATTCAGACGACGCCCACTACTGCACAAGAAATTCTTTGTGTTTGTTTCATTACAAAATCTGTTGTTCATAAACATTTTTTGTTTCTTCAGATATAACCCTTTGCCACACAATCCTGACTTTTTGTGAGGAAAGTGGGCTTTTGAAAGCATTGTGAGAAAAGGAGAAAATGCTGGTAACCAGCATTTCCTCCTTTTCCCACAATGTTTTCTACCCTATCAAAGACAGAAATCATCATTCTAGCAACAGTTAATTTGTTGTCTGCCAATGCTTCTAATTTGGACAAGTCCAACATTTTGTTGTTTGGTAAAGAGAATAATGTTTCAAGTTTTTGAGGTTAAGCCCTGAAGCACAAAATAAAGTTTCATTTGTTTTTATGACATGGTTAATCAAGATTACAGTGCATAGAAAGTGCACTCCTATCTTGGATCTTCACTGTATGCAGAGATATTCTGAAAAAGCCTTGAAACTTTGAAGTTGCAAAATTTGAAACATGGGAAAATGGTTGCTGTTAAACAGAAAATGTCTGTCCAATCAATTAATATAAGTGCTCAAACCAGAGAAACCTTCACAGAGACCATTACTACATTTATCTGGTTGAGAGTATTCTTAAAGTATTGTTGTCTGAAGATGACATACCACTGACTTCTCATGCCATATTTAGTGCATAACTGTCAGTACTTAAGATCATAACCACTGACTTCTCAATCCATACATAATGCATAATTGTCAGTACTAAAGATCACATAATCCTGACGGACTGCCCATACTATATTCAGTGCATAATTATCAGTTCTGAAGATCACATGTCACTGACTGCCCATACTATATTCAGTGCATAATTATCAGTACTGAAGATCACATATTACTGGCTACCCATACTATATTCAGTGCATAATTGTCAGTACTGAAGATCCAGTAATCAGTGCAAGAATGTCAGTATTGAAGTTATACATGTAAGGAATATGCCAAGAGTAGTCAGTGTTATCATATAAGGAAATTTATTAGAAATTCATTTATCTAGCATTATTATCACACATGTATATTTGATTTTTATTTTGTTCTTTTACAGTTCTGATGAGCTGTCTGATCAAGAAATAGAGGTAAGAACATATTTTTGGGAATCAGCTTTCTCATTAATCTTTTACCACACAGTTCTATCTTTTTACTGTACATTATATTAGGTTTTAGAAAACATTGGAAACAGGAAAAAATAATGGTTAACAACATTTTCTCCCATAATGTTTTTTACCTTTTCAACAAGCAATTCCATCATTAGAGCCGCATCTGTTTTGTCTTCTGTCAATGTATTCCATGTGGAAGAGTTCAAAATTTTGTCATGTGGTAAAGAGTTAAACAGTTTGAGAGGACTATTATGGAAAGCTCTACTCTTTAGCAGCACAACTCATTTGCCAGGATTGAGGTTGTCTAGTATATTTGTCATGCGTTTCTAAAAATGTCTGCAACGTTAGGATCTAAATCTATATCTGTCAACCAGCTATGTTGCATTGATTTCTTGTCAGTAGAATTTGCTTTGCCTGAGTGGAGCTGTGACAAGCATCTGCTAATTTTACTCATGAGAAACTCCTAGACTAGTAAACCGTCTCAGTTCAGTGGTAATGCACAAGGCTCGTTATACAAAGGTTGTGGGTTCAACTCCTTTGCCCAACAAAAACTCTTTTGAAAATTGATAACTGTCATTGCAATTTAAGAATTCATTCCTATCTCACTGTTGAACATATTTTTGACATTGGCCAAAAGCCAGTAGCTTTAAAAGAATTTTTGTAGGATCTGATTAATTTTAGGATTTGGTTTATCATGGCCAAAGCTTTTAGGTTTTAACATGGATAGCTGGCAGCTTTCCTTGATTCTCGGTAAATGAAGTCAAAAGATGGTGATTTGATATAATTATTTGGCTGTTAGTCATCAAGGAAATTGCAAGCTATTATTTTATGATCTTGCAGCTAATGATGAAATATTTTGTTCATTACACAAATACTATATAGTCTAAGCATGCTCATGGCATTTAATCAGGTGCTTTGGTAAATTTTGTAGGCCAATATCAGACTGGATGAAAAGCTAAACTGTCTGATATTTTGGAAGGCAAGATATATACTAAATTTGTATGTAACATACATTTTTGTTCCATATTAGTATTAACCTGTCTGCCAATATAGTGTTGTATAGTAGTCCTGTGATTTAATGACCCTAAATGAATGACTGAAATTCACTGAATGTTGTTTCAGGGAAGAAATAGACTTTTAAACGCAATGTGCAAAAATAAAGAAATCCTGATTAACCTGCATTTTCTCCTTTTCCCACAATGTTTTCTACCCTTTCAAAGACAAATTTCATCATTTGAGTCACACTTAATTTGTTGTCTGCAAAATTAACCCTTTCAGCGCCATAGGCGAAAATAGGGACTTTTGTGGACGGTATAGATCAAGATCAGACTGCACAAAAGGTGCAGTATGATCTTTGATCTATACCGTCCGCTTGTCTAGTCAAGCCTACACGATAGAACATTTTCTGAGTATCAGTCAATGGTATTTACAGCCGTGGAAAGACTTCGAGTTCATTTACTTGGCGCAGAAAGAGTTAAGGCTTTCAATTTGGACGTGTCATCTTTTATCTTTTCAGAGTAAGTTTGCAAGCCTTTCATTGGCATTCAAGACAGATGCCCAGACTTTAGAGAAAAGATTAGAGATTCAGGAGAGGTCACGAGACATTGCTGAGCAGAATGTGGATAAAGAGCTACAGGGTCTTAGGTCTGCTCTGTCTGTAAGTTAGCAGTCTTTTCTTTGTTAACCCGTATCCTGCTGAATAACTTAAATGAAACTTTCAAGTCGATAGTAAAAGCCCAAATTTTGCTATTTCAAATTTTTTTTTTTTTTGAATAATATCTCCTTATCAGACATTGTAGATCCAAGATCAGACTGCATGTTCTGTGCAGTCTGATCTTGATCTACGGTGTCTGCAAAAGGTCAGTGAGTTGCACTTAGCAGCCTTTGGGTTAATATTGTCACGGAGAGAGGTCAGATACATAAGCACTTCAAACCTGCCTTTGTGTAAAGCTAGCTTTTACAGCGATGAGGTTTGCTGTATTTCTTTCCATGCAAGGTAAGCGGCATGCCTAATGGTTAGTGCCTGGATAGGTGACCAGGCCATTGCACATTACATTATTTTCCCTTAACTCTTTAACAAACGACAAAATTTTGGACTGCTCCAAATTGAAAGCGCTTGCAGACAACAAAATAAACGTAACTCAAAAACTGAAATTTGTTTCCAGCAGGGTAGAAAACATTGTGGTAACAGGAGAAAATGCTGGTTACCAGCATTTTCTCCTTTTCCCACAATGTTTTCAAACGGCTTCTATCTCAGGGTCGTAAAAACCAGGGATTGTTTTGGTATAGGGTTAATCCTTTACCAACAGTCCCATGTGTTATAGACCATAGAGGTAAAAGGCTTTTGAAAAACAAATTGTGGAAAAGGGAGGTGAAAGACTTTTACCTGCATTTTCTCCTTTTCCTACAATGGTTTCTACTCTTTCAAACACAAAATTCTTTCATTAGAGTTACGTATAATTGGTCTTTTTCAAATGCATTTATTTTGGACAAATCTCAGGTTTTTTGTGGAAAATGATGTGGTTACCAGCGAATTCCTCCTTTTCCACAATGTTTTCAATAGCCTTCTTGCCAAGGGTCGTTAAAAGTCAGGATTGTGTGGTAAAGGGTTTAAAAGGGTAATTGGGAAACCAGAAAGAGAAAGGCATCCTCTGAACATAATTTGTTTGAAATTCTACATTCCATAACTGAATTCTCAAGGGGAAAACCTTGTGTTTGCTAAATGACGAGAATTGATTTGATATAATGGAATGCTTTTATGTGTTCTTTTGAATACTGAATTGTTGAATTTCAGAAATTAAACCAAATATGCACAGATCCACAAGTAAGAGAAGTTCTGTCAAAGATCCAAAACCATATAGATATATTAGAAAAATCCTCTGCAAGGGTATCTAGTCGTGCTGAAGTATTTGGTGCAATACAGCAGGTATGATATGTAGGATATTTAACTCATAGAGTTCCTTTCACAACAATAACTGCTTTTGCAGACAGTGCAGCTCAAAATCAGACTGCACAAAATCAGTCTGACCTTTTTCTTCGCTGTTTGCTGTTTTGGCAAATGTTGCCTTCAAAGTACATATAGCAATAACCTTTTGGTCTGTTTTTACAGACCCAAAATTGCTCTTGTTTGGTTTGCTCTCTAAGTGTTTTTCATGAAGATGCTCATCTCCAAACCTTGCTGTAAACCCCTCTTTCTGCTTTTATAGACAAGTAAAATTTTTTGTCTATTAAATCTTGTACATTAGTATGTGACATTCAGGGGTTGGAGGTCAAAAGTAGACTCTGCTAAGAAAAATTCTCAGGATTTTATAATAATGGTTGTGATTGCACTCATTCCCGTCTTTCCAATGAGCATTTTGCTGAGCCCCTTTAACACAGCCAGTAGCGTTTAGGACTTAAGAACATGGGGGTCTCTGGTTTGAGCTTGGCGAATTTCTTCACGAGCATAAATGATAGCACAACAGGATTCATTCCTCTCTCACTGCTGATCATTGTTTTGATGATGGTTATGTTGGAAAGCAGCCAGTGGCTTGGGAAGAATATTGTGCAAAGGAATGGTAATAAAAACTCTAGGAAAGCATGCATAGGTGCACTGGCGTTTAACACCATGCAATCAACCAATCAGTGCGATGAGTTTTTAACTTTTTGTTGGAGAACAGCAAGTTGCCTAAAAGGACAGTTATATGTATTTATGAAAAACCAGGAATATATCAATAGGTACAATGGACATTGTTATGCTTCAAATACAACTATGCAAATAGTAATAAAGTTGTTATCAACATATGAACTTTTATCTCTGTGTCTTAGTGGGCATTTTATCAACACTGTAGCAAACAATCCCGTATTTTAATGACTCTGAAGAAGAAAACTTTTGAAAACATTTTGGAAAAGGGAAAAAATGCTGGTAATCAGCTAGTGGAGTTTGAAATTTTGTCTTTTGGTAAAGATTTAATGAATACTAATTTTATTACTTCTTGGATCATGAATCATAGTTTGCTCTTGTAAATGTTTTGTAAGATGATGGCTAACTTAACAATACTCAATTTTAGAAAATGTGTGATTTTTTA
Source organism: Hippopus hippopus (assembly GCA_946811185.2). Classification (NCBI taxonomy): domain Eukaryota; kingdom Metazoa; phylum Mollusca; class Bivalvia; order Cardiida; family Cardiidae; genus Hippopus; species Hippopus hippopus. Next base: position 50,949,031 of record OX328101.1, on the reverse strand, counting down.
TTTGCTCTGTAAAACATTCTTATGTCACAGAGTTATTCAGAAACTCACTGTAAAGGTTTTTAGGTGAAGATTAGTGGTATAGTTTTGTAATTAAGATTGATATTGTATGATTCTTGATCACCTGATTTTCATCCAAAATGAAAAGGATAAAAAACATTATTGCATAGTGCATGTGGAGGCACACTGGATTGCTATTTGAGAAAGCATTTCCTGTTTGACATTTGACAATGATGTGTTTTATTTTGCTGATGTGTTTTTTCATGCATCTTCTTTTTTTTTAACACATGTATGGCTAAATAAGTGTGTGTTTTTCAGGAAAAACGTCTCAGTAAGGCTGTAGATATAATGGTACATCATGTAGAAAATATCCATAGAGTTCATGAGAAGGAGCATGCTGAACTGGAGGAGGCAAGGTATGGTATCAATGTCAAATCTACACTATATAAAGGAGTGTGCAAATGAGGACGCTTTTTTGGAATTCGGGGTTTTACTTTACGTCTTATTGTTCACATTGTGGAGCTGTACAGTGTAGGAAAAGAAACAACTCTCTCTTTTTTTCCAGATAGGAATCTTAATTTTTGGCTTTTGTTATTAACATGCATTAAGCCACCTTTTGCCAAAGCATTGCTCATATATATATGTGTGTGTGTGTGTGTGTGTGTGTGTGTGTGTGTGTGTGTGTGAGCCGTGCTCTGGCAAAAGGGGGCTTAATGCATCCCCGTGATGTATGATGTCAAGCGAGCCATCACAGTATTATGGATCCATAATAGCCACTTTTTTTAACAACCGATTTAATCATGAGGTAGACTGGTCCTAGGACATACAGAAAATTGACATATAGCGAAAAGTTTCGGCCCAGGTCAGCCTGTGCGCAGTGCACGCAGATACTTTTCGCAGATGCATTAAGCCTCCTTTTCACAGAGCATGGCTCATATCCATCTACCAGTTTGTATGAGAATATATTTTTCTACTTATTTAGGAAACTGCTTCAGGACAGTCGTTCTCTTGGATCATCTGCATTAGATATTCCAGGTAAGAAAAATAAAGAGGAGGAAGTCATTCTTAGTTTACAGCCTTATATCAGATATATACACTTCTAGAGCAATTGACACATAACAGTGCCCCCTGAAAGTAGTTCTCATGTAAGGACTTTGCAGATGGGCCTGCAATGGGTTCCCTTGGTCCACACTGGGAATGTCCCAGGCAACCTCAGAATTTTAGCCCAGTGATGGTGACCATTCAAAACAGAATTCTGTACAAAGCGTTTGCTGCTTTCCACATACTCTATGCCAGATCAATGTAGCAAGTGGCTGAAAAACAGATATATAATACCTGTCAGCAAAGTTTTTTTGTACCTGAATTGTTTGACATTTCAGGTGTAATACTTACTACTTTCCTCCCTGTGCAAATTTGTGAAATTTTGAACACATCCTTCTAAAGTGGGGATAAAACAACCTGATTTAATGTTTGACATACAAGCTCCTGTAAAAATCGTGTGGCAGTAGTAGAATTGCTTGCTTCAAGCCATTTTCCCTTTTTCACAAGGTTTTCAAAATGAGTTTGCTGCAAGATTGAAAAACACAACTGCAGTTGGTAATTTGCTGATCAAGTCCTCTGTTTTACTCTGTAGGAGGAGATTTGTTGTCAAGAAGATCTGCCTCAGTCTGTCCTAATAATATGGGAATGGGAAAGGTAAGTTCACTTAACTTTTTACCAAACAACAAAGTTCTGGACTTGACCAAATTGAAAGCATTTGCAGACAACATACCGAATATAACTCAGATGATGATTTCTGTTTCTGATAGGTTAGAAAATATTGTGGGAATAGAAGAAAATGCTGATTATCAGCATTTTTTCCTTTTCCCACAGTGTCTTCAAAAGCCTTCTCTTTCAAGGTTGATAAAACCCAGGATTGTGTGTTAAACAGAGAAAAGAGGCTGTTACAGTGGTGCTGGCAAGTATGACTGTCCATTCATTCCTTTTCCAACATGTTTTTTATAACCCTGCAGAAAAGGGCTTTGAAAACATTACGAGTTAAATTAAGTTTCGAAATATGTTGGACTACTAACTTTTTCGGAATCTGAATCACTACATTACAGAATAATCAGGCTTTTTGATGGACTGAAAGTATTTGACAATTTTCAGCTGTCCAGGAGTGAAGAGTGAAAGGGTTATAAGATACTGTCCATCAAAATGTCTATGCAGCAAAAAATGTATGAGATATTGTACATTGGTTGTATTGTATATTTGTATTATGAACAAGATCAAGTCATAAACAAACGAGTCATGCTCTGGGAAAAGGGGATTTGATGCATCTTTGTGATGCAATATACCAAGCAAGTCATCATATAATGATTAACCCATTAAAGCATTTTGTCCAACTGCCGACTGACTGATGAGGTAGAATGGTCCTTGGACATGCAGCAAATTTACTAATAACAAAAAGTTCCCACTCATGTCAGCCTGAAAGGACTGTGCAGGCTGATGTGAGTTGATACTTTTTGCAGATGCATTAAACCCCTTTTCACAGAGCATGGCCCAAATATGTTATGAAGTAGCGTTAAGTTTGCAATTCATGGCATACATATTGGCAATGATTTCAGAGTTAAATATAATAATTACCATGTACACTGTGTGGTACTGAGTATAACACTGTGATTTTATATAAATTCTGGCAATAATATCCAGGTGAATAAGGTAGTTTCTCTGAGTAGATCAATAGGTTATTCTAGGGCAGTTTTAATTAGCATATCTTTTCATTATCATTTCATGTATTGTCATGAAACATACCATAACATGCCATTGCCAACCATGGCTTTATGCTATTTTTAAGTGTGCAAGCCCGAGCTTATGTTTGTTTGCTATGCTTATATTTTTCAGTCTTATGGTATAGGGACCCCTTCATCAGGGTCTCTCACCCCTGCCACTGTGAAAGCTATTAAGTTAATGAAGGTAGAAACATTCTGTTAGTAGACTGTAGACTTGTTTACTTGCTGTTTCAAGATTGTTGACTGGTTCACTCACTGCTTCCAGATTGTAGACTTGTTCACTCAATGTTTCTGTATGATCTTCTTCATATTGTAGACTTATTCACTCACTGTCTCTCTGTGATCATTTTCAGACTGTAGACTTATTCACTCACTGTTGCTATGTGATCTTATCCAGATTGTAGACATATTCACTTTTTGATTCTCTGTGATCTTTTTCAGATTGTAGAAATGTTCAATCACTGTTTGGATGTGATGTTTTCCAGATTGTCGCTTGTTCACTCATTGTTTCTATGTGATTCTGTCAGTATTGTGGGCTTGTTTGCTCTCTGTTTTTATGCCATCTTTTTAAGATTGTAGACCTATTCATTCTATCATTTTTCCTAAACCTGTAGTTTTGATGTCATCACTGTCTCCCTTGTTCTGTTCCTTCATATCTTTTTTAGCTCACATGAGCAAGAAGCGCTCAGGATGAGCTATTGTGATCACTCACCGTCCGGCGTCCGTCCGTCCGTCCATCATTTCTTTGTTTACACTCTAGCATCTACAAATATCAACCAATCAGCACGAAACTTAGTCAAAATATATATGACCATAAGATGTCGGATGAGTTCAATTATAGATCTAATCGGACCAGAACAATTGGAGTTATTTGCCCTTGAATTAGAAAAATTGCTACATTTGACTTTGTTTACACTCTAGCAGCTACAGTTTTTAACCAATCAGTATCAAACTTGGTCAAAATATATATGACCATAAGATCTCTGACGAGTTCGATTATAGGTAGAAAAATTGCTATATTTGACTTTGTTTACACTCTAGCATCTACAATTTTTAACCAATCAGCATCAAACTTGGTCAAAATACTTATGATCATAAGATCTCGGATGAGTTCGATTATGGGTCTAATCGGACCAGAACGACTGGAGTTACTTGCCCTTGAATTAGAAAGTTCTTTAGAATTGTTCTTTGTCCAGAGCATAACTTTCTCATCTCCAGTCCGATTGACTTGAAACTTGGCATTTGTGTTTGTTGCAATAATAGGGAGTGCAGTGTGAAAGAACCATAACTCTATCTCTTACTATGAGTTATTTCCCTTTGATCATCATTTTTACAGTATTTTCTGCTTGTTGGGAATATAACTTTGTCATCTCTAGCCTGAATATCTTCAAATTTGGTATGCATAATTGTTGAAAAATTAGGGAGTGCAGTGCACAAGAACCATAACTCTACCTAGCACGAATTTTGAGTTATTCCCCCTTTGACCTTCATTTTTATAGCATTTCTTGCTTGTCCGGAGCATAACTTTGTGATCTGAAGTAGGAATGACTTGAAATATGGTATGCTTATTTTTTGCAATATTTGGAAGTGCAGTGCACAAGAATTGTAACTCTACCTTGTGCTGTCTTTGAGTTATTTCCCTTTGATCATCATATTTACAGCATTTAGTGCTTGTCTGGAATATATCTTTGACATCTCAAGTCAAAACGACTTCAAACTTGGTATGCATGTTTGTTGCAATATTACTGAGTACAGTGCGCAAGAACAATAACTCTACCTAGCGTGGATTTTGAGTAATTCCACTTTGATCTTTATTTTTTTTACAGTATTTCTTGCTTGTCCGGAACGGAACTTTGAAGTCTCAAGTCAAATTGACTTGAGACTTGGTAAACATGTTGGTTCCATTACCAGCCCTTTGCGATTATTATTCCTCCTTGACAACTGGCGGTGGGACGGGCATATCTTGCGACAATTTGCTGCTCTTGTTTCATTGTCATCAGGCCTTGAACCTCGATATCTGGTATTTATCTTCATTGTAGACCTTTACTGCGTAGTACTCAGGTGAGCGATATAGGACCATCATGGTCCTCTTGTTTTATACTTTATTCTAGAAAACAAAACATATGCTATAAAAAAAATGAATCTTTAACAAATAAACATTAACAAACAAAACATATGCTTTAAAAAAATGAATCTTTAACAAATAAAGATTAACATAACGTAATTTTTGAAGCAGTATTTTACATCCCAAGCAGATGATTTTTCTTGTAAAAGGTAAACACAATGGCTTACTTTGACATCATTGATTTCACCATTTCTGTGGATGATTTATTCAATATTGATGAAAATACAGCTGGGTATGCTGACTTTGACCTAGACCCTTCAATTTTTTATGACAAAATGGAAATAACTGATGAAAAATTAAATGTTGAAAAAAAAAGACACAGAGGCACAAATTTCCGTGACGTCCCCTCATTCAGATCCATCCAGTTCCCTTTCTGAAGCAGTTGCACATACTACAACTCTGCTAAACCGCCAGGATGTTGAAAATGCCATGATGTTGATGTGGGAAAGGTAATCACCCTAAAGAAGCTTATGCCATTTCAGAAGAGGATATCTCAACCTTATATCGTAAAAATTTGCTTGGTTCAGCAACTCCAGAGGCTGTGATTAACACTTTATGGCTGAACAATTGTCTACACTTTGGGATGAGAGGAGTTTCTGAACAGTATGAGTTACAGTAAACTGCCATTCAGTCCTTTATCCACCAAGTTACAAGCCTATATTACCATGCAGTTATGGAAGTTGATAATTCTTCTTTTTTTTTTCAAAACAGATTTTCCACATGACAGTAGGTAAATGCATCTGAATCCATTTCTGTAAAATGTCAGTCTGGTATAAATCTGATGTAACCAATGCTAAAAAATGGGAACAGTGAAAAACACCCTGATAAGCAGAAATATTCAGCTTTAGGTACATCATGGAAAATGGAATCTGTACTTCCACATTAATGTTACCTTTATCCTGCTGAATAAAAATGCTTGACAAATACACAGATTTCAATAGATCAAATGGCATTGGATGGGGTTTTTAAGGCAAAAAGTAATAACAGAGCAGCAGAGAGTGCAGAGCAAGATCAGACTGCATGTATGTGCATGCTGATCTTGCTCTACATTCTCAAAAAAAATACATCCATGGTCGCAAAAGGCAGGACATGAGTTAAAACCGGTAGTATTAAGAATTTATAGAATAATAAATGTGTGATGGACTACAACTATTTGGAAGGGTAATAAAGAAGCTTTCATAACTTTATTAAACTCAAAAATCATCAACAGATCTGTTGTTACTCAATACACCATACTTGAATGGGCAGAAAAGTACATCCTTTATTAACTCTTTACCACAAAATCCCAACTTTTAACAATGTTTTCTACCCTTCCCAAAGCAAATTTCAATTTTTCAGTCACATTCATTTAGTCATCTAAAAGATAGACAAAAACTAGAACTGGGGAACAAGTGTCAAATATTCGAAAGATCAAACCAAGAACATTTGAAAGCACAGCAAGAAACTCAATAGATATTTATAAACTTTATGTCCCCAAAAGACCGGCAAATTTTTCTGGACCAGATTCACCCCTTTATCTAGCCCCATGAACTATCCCTGTACAAAATGCATCTGATTAGTGGTTTATGAGGCAGAGGATTGGTTTCAGCAAACTGTCAACGTTGATGAAAACAATGTGCGAAAAGGCTGGCATTACTGGAAAAAGACTGACCAATTACACTGCTCGTAAACACCTGGTGCAGAAGCTGAGAGATTGTAACGTAATTCCTACAAATATAATGTTCAGTCTGTGATAAATTTTTCCTCAATTTAAACAGAAAATCAAAAGAAATGCTCCAACATTCTTTCTAGTAGCTCCAAAAACAAGAAAAACATCACAATCTTGTCTTTTTCAAGGGAGAATCTAATAAAAATTGATAATGTACTTACGGCATCAATTTGACGAACAATGAATTATTCCAGAATCATCCAGAACAGGAGCAGCCTACTGCAAACCTCGTGGGCTCAGTCCCAGCTCCAGCCCTTACCCCTCCCACTCTCTTCCGTACGATATTCCTCACATAAACATGAGTACAACAGCCACAATACTCCCATATTCTATGGTGCTGTGTTGAATATTGGCACTTTGAACGTATTTTCAGCACAAAATCTAGTTGACAGACAATAATCGGTACCCCACAAAAATAAACTGTGCAACACATCCAACGTTCCATGTTGGTCATAATTCATATCGATTCAACATGAGAACACGTTGAAGCGATGGCAAAACTGAACAACGAGATCTCCTATAAACTTCGTTTTAATTAAATTAGTATTTCAAATTGTAAATCTGTTGATTTCTCTATAGACATGGGGTAGAATGAAATAGGAAAAAATATAGTTGAATGTTGAACTTCTTAGTGTTCTCAGATGTTTGTGTACTTTACTGTACTACTACGCATACACACCAGGATTCCCTCTAGTAAAATATTGTGTTGGGTGTGTATGCACTGGGCCATTCTAAACATGCCTTTTATTTTATCATAATTATTTGCAAATTAAATTTGACCATGTTGCATGATAAATAGAATAATATGCTAGTGTCTTACAATATCAAGTTTATCTGGCTCGGCTGGGAGAATTTATCATGACTCGGCAATGCCTCGTCATGATAAATTCTCCCAACCTCACCAGATAAACTTGATATCGTAAGACACTAGCATATTATTCTCTATATAGAAGCAGATACAAGCAACAAATTGATTTTGGTGTGTTTTTTTAGCAACCACTGTTGCAGTTCACTGACTTTAGTCATCTGATAATCTTATAGGATATGTCTGTTATTACTTGAATAAATATTGCAAATAGAAATATAATTTGCATTGAAAATATAATGACAAATAGGGTAATTGCTTTTGATAGGGAATTTCTACGTTTTGCATGATAATGTTTTGATGCTTTTATCGTTTTCCTGAGTACCATGTGCTCAAGAGCAGCTTTTTAGCTCTACGGGCTGAAAGCCAGCAGAGCTTACGTCATGGCGTGGTTTCCTCCGTCCGTCCGTCTGTCTGTCCGTCCGTCTGTCCGTTAGTCTTTTTCTTGTTTATGCGATAAAGTCTGCATTTGTGGTCAGATTTTCGTGAAACTTGCACAGTGTGTGTATCTTATCATTTGCTTCAACCCTATTGATTTTGAAAAAAATCCAACAAACAGTATGGGAAAGGTAGCTATTTCAAGTTGAAAATTTCCATTCCTTGTTTACGCGATAAAGTCTGCATTTGAGGTCAGATTTCCGTGAAACTTGTACAGTTTGTTTATCTTATCAATAGCTTCAACCCTATCGATTTTGAAAAAAATCCAACAAACAGTATGGAAAAAGTAGCCATTTAAAGTTAAAAATTTCCATTTCTTGTTTACACGATGAAGTCAGCATTTGTGATTGGATTTTCATGAAACTTGCACAGTTGCTTTGTATCATCAACAGCTTGAACCCTATTGATTTTGACAAAAATCTGACAATCAGTATGGGAAAAGTAGCCATTCAAAGTTGATAATTTCCATTTCTTGTGTAGGCAATGAAGTCCACAGAGTTGATCCAAATCTTGTGAAACTTACAGAGATTATTTGATTCATCAAGGGATTGAACTCTATTAAAAGTGAAGAAAATCTAGAAAACCATTCAGGAAAAGCAGCCATTTGATGACTTAGTATCGTTTACTCAACAAAGTCCACATTATTAGTCACATTTCTTTAAAATTTGCTAGGATTGTTTAATACAAGGCATTCTGAAAGCCTATCAAATTTGGCTGGATTCCAAACAATTAGTTTTGAGAAATTGCACTTCATTTTTTTTTTTCATTGTTTGTTCAATTCACCATGCCTACTTATGCTGTCTTAGTGGGTTCAAGCCCAGTTGCAAGAACACATTTTTGTGTTTTTTTTTCTGTTTGCATCATGAATTCATAATGTATGCTAGCAAAAAAACCAAATTCACTGCCACTAGAGCGATTTCAGGCCCTCAAGGGTCTCTAGTTTCATGTAGCTGTGCCTTGTGTCAGTAATTTGTTGTTATCATTTTCCTTGTATACACTTAGAGGCATCTTTATCAGTTTGTTGCAGTGCTTTTACTGATTATATCTTGAAGTAAAATTTTGAATTACTTTTGGTGGAGAAGCAAACTGTTAGGACTTGTGAGGAAAATATTATGTGCTCTCAAGGAGAGAAGTAATTATCATATACTGCCCTATGTTTGTGAAATTTTAACAGAATGAGAATGTTTGTCTGGCTAATTTAATTAATTAGACTTGTCATCATTCTGTGAAACGTAGCAAGCTCAGCTGAGTGTTTCATTCAAGGGCCAACCTGGCCCGCTTGCTAGTTCACCTGAGCGTGAAGTGCTCAAGGTGAGCTTTTGTGATTGTGCTGTGTCCATTGTGTGTCGTCTGCTGTCAACTTTTACCTTGTGTATGCACTAGAGGCCACATTTTCAGTCTGATACTCATGAAACTTGGACAGAATGTTTGTCTTGATAATAAATGAGTTATGTCTGGTCAAAAACTATGTCACTAGGTTACATCTTAGAAAAACTTCATGTACATTCTAGAGGCCACATTTTCTATACAATACTCTTGGAAATTGATCAGAATGTTTGTCTTGAAGATATTTTGGTTAAGTTTGAAAATGGGTCATGTCAGTCAAACACTAGGCCATAGGTCAAATCTTAGAATAGCCTTGTATACACTCTAGAGGCCACATTTTCAGTCTGTTACTCATGGAAATTGGTCAGAATGTTTGTCTTGATGACATCTTGAACGAGCTTGAAAATGGATCAAGTCAAAAGCTAGGTCACTAGGTCAAATGTTAGAAAAACCTTATGTACACTCAAGAGGCCACATTTTCTATACAATACTCTTGAAAATTGGTCAGAATGTTTGAGGATATCTTGTATAATTTTGAAAATGGGTCACATTGGGACAAAAACTAGGTCAGGAGGTCAAATCTTTGAAAAACCTTGTGTATGCTCTAGAGGCCACATTTTCAGTCCAATATTCTTAGAAGATGGTCAGAATGTTTGTCGTGATGATATCTTAAACGAGTTTGAAAAATGGTCATATTGGACCAAAAACTAGGTCAAATATTAGAAAAAACTTGGTGTGCACTCTACAGGCCACATTTCCTTCCACATACTTATGAAAGATGGTCAGAATGTTTGTCTGGATAATTTCTACAAGTTTGAAAATAGAAAAAGTAGGACTGAAAGGTAGGTCACTGAGACAAATTCTAGACAAAGCCTGTGTACACTCTAGAGGCCATATTTTAAGTCCAATACTAATGAAAGTTTGTCAGAATGTTTGTCATTATATCTTGGAGAGATTGAAAATAGGTCATTTTTGGTCAAATGGCTCAGGTGAGCGACTGCAGGGCCATCATGGCCCTCTTGTTTTCATGTTATTTTGAACTTGACTTTCAGTCTTAAATAAAAGTGGCATACAAGGCAAAAGCATTGATGCTTTCACAAATGCTGTAGATCATGTTCAAGACCATACTATGAGCAGTCAAGTCTTGGGTCCCACACTGTCTTATCCTGTTGAATAAGTGATGTGAAACTTTCAGGCCAAAAGTAAAAAGCCAAAATTTTGATATTTAAAAGGTATTTTTGATCGGACTGTGTAGAATCCAAGATCATACTGCATATTCTGTGCAGTCTGATCTTGATCTACACTGTCAGCAAATGGTCCTTCAATCTGGCTCGGCAGCCTGAAGGTTAATGAGCTAAAAAGTAAACATTTGGCACATCATGTAGAACTGTCAATATTCTTTTAAGTCAGAAAAAAAAAATTTTTATATTGCAGCCTAGGAGACGTGTGAGTGAAATAGCCCTTCCCAAGGTACTGGGTGGATCTGGGGCTGCAAATCTACATCCCTCACCATCCATGGTAGGTATTTCTTATATTGGTTGAAACAAATAGAGTTTGCTTCTTTTATACTCATTATTTAGAATCATGATGATACTGTTTGAATGACTTATATACTTTTTTTTATATTTTGTCTCTGTTTTCAAAGCCATGACCTCAGATAACTCATTACCTCCTTTGCTGAATTCTCTGCTGACGTCCTGGTATGATGTGGATAATCAACATGAAGGAAGGTTTGTTACATGAATACATGCAGGAGCATTGCAAAAGAAAAATACTCATTACTTAATTCTGTTTCTGACCACAATGTTTTTTTTTAAAAACAGCCTGCAAGATTTAAAAAAACAAATTTGAACAAGATAATGAGTCCAACAGACTTATGTGCATATGGAGTAGAAGCAGCCCTTTTTATCCCCTGGGTTATACTGCCAAAGAAAAACTTAATATTCTGCAATAAAGGTACTGGGTTGAGACAGCTGTTTTAGTAATGTCACTCTCATTTTAACTATTTTAGTAACTCTGCAGCATACTCTTTTGGACAAAGTTAGAACCCTTCAAGTGCCCCTCACCTGCTACCAGTGTAGATCAAGATTTGACTGCAAAAAATGTACAGCTTGATTTGTGGGCTACAGAGTCCACTTTGCTGAAACTGTTAAACAAAAGCAACAATGAAATTGCAATCATTTGGGTCATATTTCTAAACTGAAAATTTCTGTTCAGTTAGTTGGTGCTCTATGGCTGGTTACAAGTGCTAAGTGTAACTTTCGATGTTTTGGTGTTGAATGGAAATAACATGTTTTACAAAGCACCTTTGATACTCCAGGTAAATTATCATTTACTCGTGTCCAAACAATCAAGTGTTTTGTGACCCATAGGAACAGGGTTTTAAAAAACACCGGGAAAAGAAGAAAATGTCACTGACCAGCATGTTCTCCTTTTTTCAATAATGTTTACTACATGTACTTTTTTAAAGACATGTTCCACCTTTTGAGCCTCATTTAATTTGTTCTCTGCAAAATAGATGCTTCCAAGAATTATGACCATGAAAAAGCTGCAATTATATGCTTAATAATTTACCAGACAACAAAATTTTTTGCTTGCATAAATCAAAGCAATTGCCCAGCCAGGTAGCTAAGTGGTTAGTGCTTTTGACTCCTGACCTAGTGGTTGCGGGCTCAATATTTGGTTGGGGGAAACTTTCTTTCCTGTGAATTGTGTCAAAACTGGTGTGAGAAAGCCAGGAAATGCCTGTGCAGATGCACTGAGTGCCGTGATACTACCTAAGCTGTTAAAAGAGCGTAATACTCAAAAACAGACAAAAACAAAAATCAGAGTATTTGCTTAAATGCATAAAAGTTGCTTAAATGCTGAGATTTTTTTGTGGGTAAAGGAGAAACTGTTTGTCACTGTTATTTTCCAAGCCTCCGTTCTCAGGATTGTTAAAAAACTAGATTGATTGGTAAAGGGTTAAAAAAATATGCGTCTCATGTATTTTCCATTAATGTGTATATCCCTCAGTTTTTTTAGTTTCAGATATACATTATAGATGTAATTTGAAGAAAAAATCTCTTTGAAGTTGATTTCCAAATAATTAGATTATACCACTTGACAAGACTTGTAGTTGATGAATTTCAAAAATATATGTGGCAGAGTTGTCTACCATTCTGATATCAATACTATGTAACTTAATTGCTAGACAATTTTGGAATGTGCATGCAGTTTGTAAACCTATTACCACATAAATGAAACTTTTTACTCCCCTACTGTAGGCAATTGATGAAAACTTAATGAGAAAAAAGAGCATTTGTGTACAAAAATGACTGAGCTAAGCTCTGGAAAAGGGGGTTTAATGCACATCCATGATGCATTATACCAACCAAGTCAACGCATGGACCCATAAATCCATTTGAACCATGCTCTATGAAAAGGGGGCTTAATGCATGTGCGAAAGGTATCGACCCAGGTCAGCCTGCAGTCCGCGCAGGCTGACCTGGGCCGAAACTTTTCGATACTGGTCAATTTTCTGTAAGTCAAAGGACCAGTCTACCTCATGATCAAGTTGGTTGTTCAAAAAGTGACTATTATGGATCCATAATTATGTGATGACTTGGGCTGGTATCATGTATCACGGTGATGCATTAAGCACCCTTTTGCCAGAGCATGGCTCATTTTATTTAACAAGTGATTAGATTGTGTGGTAGAACAGTCCTTGGACATGAAGAAATTTAACAAATAGCAAAAAGTTTCAACCAATATCAGCCAGCCCAGTCTGTGCAAGCATAATAGTTTGATTCTTTTTGCAGATCTATGGCTCAATTTGTTTCTTTTTTGACAATGTTTTCCACATCATTCAAAAAACATATTTTGATTTTTTCAAATCCGTTTCTCCTTTGTGCTATGGACATAAGTTGGTGGTTTGTCTGAAAAGATCTTTTGTGGTAATAGGTTGAACTTATGTGTAACTAGTCTTCTAGGATGCATGTGTTTGAATACTGATCCTCTTTCTAAAGGTATGAATAGAAATAGGTTTGCCATACCTATACAGATTTTAACTGATATGTACTGTGTTAGCTTGTAATCCTGGTATGAAAGATAAATAAGTTATTGCACTCTTGTTCATATTGAATGCAATTTATTTTAAAAATTTTTTGCTCTTGATTTTATCTGTTTACCACTTTAATGCATTCAATCCTTATAGACAGTGACAATTATCTGTACAAGTTTGTGTGTTTGTTAAATACATGCATGTTGTTATGTAGGACCATGCTTTCGACACACGACCCATGCGGGCATTTGCCTTACCACAGAAATGTGATTTTCCTCTAGATGATAGTGAGGTAAGATGGATGACCCATTCTAACCCTCCCAGCTCCTGTGTATCATGTTACTGTGTATTTTTGTAATAGGGCTAGGCACAAGACATAAACACATCTTTTCATACATTCTGGCAAGCAGGAAAGATAAATTTTTTAGAGTAGTGAAATGAAGAAGTAGGTTTATTTCTTTGACTTGTGATTGTTTCTATTTGAGTAACATCAGTCAGTTTATTTAGTTATTAAGATGTAATGATATGCTTATCATAGAATAAGATATAATGTAGTGGACTATTTTTCCCCATCAAAGTTATACATCCTCATGGCTACATGTTTGTATTTGGAGAGGTAATTTGTTCTTTATAATTGAGAAACCTAACATAGAGCTAAATTGGCACTTTTTATACTGTCAAAATTCATTATTTTTTGACTGTCATTTTGCTTGTGACAGTTAACAACATTTTTTTTCCTCTTGAAGAAGATCTTGGGGATTTTCATTGAATGTATTTAAATTTATCCTGTTGATATAACCACCTCACCCCCTATCCATTTAGTATGTACCTATTGCGTGTTAAGTTTGTTTCTCATTGTGTGACATTGTTTCTCATTGTGTGACATGGTGGCATAGAGTTTTAACTTATTTCAGGGAAACTGAATTTCTATCAATGTCTTTCTGTCTTTAATACTGTTAGCACAATAAATCAGTCTTTGGTAATGGTAGGAAAGAATCTGGAAGATATTATTTTTAGTTAATAATGTTTTACTTCTGTATGCATTAACCTTTACCAAACGACAAAATTTGGACTTGTTCAAATTGAAAACAATAGGGGACAACAAATTAAATGTAGCTCAAAAGAAAAAGGTTGTCCAAGAAAGGGTAGAAAACATTGTGGGTAATGGAGAAAATGCTGGTTACCAGCATTTTCTCATTTTCCCACTGTGTTTTCAAAAGCCTTCTTTTTCAGGGTCGTTAAAACTCGGAATTGTGTGGCAAAAGGTTAATATTTATGCCCCCCTTCAACGAAGTGGGGGTATATTGCTTTGCTAATGTCGGTCGGTCAGTCTGTCCGTCCGTCGGTCGGTCGGTTGGTAGACCTTACCTTGTCCGGATGATAACTAGTCACAGAATTGACCTAGGTTTGTCAAATTTGGCACAGACATGCGTCTCAGAGTGTAGATGATCCCTATTGATTTTGAGGTCAATCGGTCAAAGGTCAAGGTCACAGTGACTGTCAACAGGTTGATATATAGATCAAACCTTGTCGGGATGATAACTAGACACAGAATTGACCCAGGTTCATCAAATTTGGCACAGACATGTGTCTTGGAGTGTAGATGATCCCTTTTGATTTTGAGGTCAATTGGTCAAATGTCAAGGTCTCAGTGACCGTCAAGATGTTGATATATAGACCAAACCTTGTCCGGATGATAACTAGACACAGAATTGACCTAGGTTCGTCAAAGTTGGCACAGACATGCGTCTTGGAGTGTAGATGATCCCTATTGATTTTGAGGTCAGTCGGTCAAAGGTCAAGGTCACAGTGACCGTCAACATGTTGATATATAGACCAAACCTTGTCCGGATGATAACAAGACACAGAATTGACCTAGGTTCGTCAAAGTTGGCACAGACATGCGTCTTGGAGTGTAGATGATCCCTATTGATTTTGAGGTCCATCGGTCAAATGTCAAGGTCTCAGTGACCGTCAACATGTTGATATATAGACCAAACCTTGTCCGGATAATAACTAGACACAGAATTGACCTAGGTTCGTCAAATTTGGCACAGACATGCGTCTCGGATTGTAGATGATCCCTATTGATTTTGAGGTCAATCGGTCAAATGTCAAGGTCACAGTGACCGTCAACATGTTGATATATAGACCAAACCTTGTCCGGATGATAACTAGACACAGAATTGACCTAGATTTGTCACATTTGGCACAGACATTCTTCTTGCAGTGTAGATAATGCCTATTGATTTTGAGGTCAATTGGTCAAATGTCAAGGTCACAGTGACTGTCAACATGTTGATATATAGACCAAACTTTGTCCGGATGATAACTAGACACAGAATTGACCTAGGTTCGTCAAATTTGGCACAGACATTCGTCTCGGAGTGTAGGTGATCCCTATTGATTTTGAGATTAATCCATCAAAGGTCAAGGTCACAGTGGCCTTGAACTTAATGATATATAGACCAAACCTTGTCTAGATGATAACTACACACAGAATTGACCTAGGTCCTTCACATTCTGTACAGATATTCATCTTGGAGTGTAAATGATCCCTATCGATTTTGAGATTAATCCATCAAAGGTCAAGGTCACAGTGGCCTTCAACTTAATGATATATAGACCAAACCTTGTCCAGATGATAACTAGACACAGAATTGACCTAGGTCCTTCAAATTCTGTACAGATATTCATCTTGGAGTGTAAATGGTCCCTATCGATTTTAAGGTTAATCCGTGAAAGGTCGAGGTCACAGTGACCACCAGATGATTCAGGGCCCGCGCTGCCGTTGGCCACTTGAGCCATTTGCTCAAAAAAAAAATTGAAGTGTCTCAACAATCATTGTATGTGGATCAACTTGTGGCTCCAACATTTTATTCGTGTATTATCGGGGACGTAGTAAGCATCGAAGTCGACTGGGAAAAAGCGGAAGTCGAACACGCGTGCCGAAAGGAAAATCTGTAATCCAGTCTGTGTATCGGCGACTGTTTACAATCTTGTATGTATACACACGGCGGTGTGTATAATTATGCGAACTGTTGACAGATTATCACGTTTAACAATTGAAGTGGGCTATAAATCAAAAAGATGACATCGATATTTCCCAATCAATCCTTTTGATATCAGTTTATAAACTGTGCCACTTCCTGTATCAATGTGGCAGTAGGGGGGCATGACTGTTTTACAAACAGACATCTTGTTTTTTTTTTCAATTGTCAAATGTGTTTTATAGACAGAAAATACTGTTTCAAAACTTCTCCAGTACTTGCTTTGCAAACAGACTTAAACTTTATTTATCAAAGAGTAAAACTTTGTCATTTAGGAAAAAGAAGCTTTGACTTATCAAGCTTCAATGTATTTATCTCTGAATGAACACTTTCAGTGATACCTTATAGAAATCAGAGTGTCATGAATCTGTTAGGAGAGGTTACAATTTCTTATTTTTATAAAAACTGAATTTTCTGCTGCAGCGTCTGTACTTAAGAAACAAAGGAATAAAAGCTCCAACATCTAAGTGAAATGTATGGCCTTAAATTGGACAGATAGAATACATACTTGTACAGCCTCTATGCTGTCTAACCTTTTAGCACCTAATTCCAAGTCTTAACAACCCTGATAAAAAAGCCTTTTGAAAGCATTTTGGGAATAACAGAAAATGCCAGTACCCAATCAAAGACAAATTTTATTGTTTGAGCCAGGCTTGAATCATCCTTAGCAAATGCTTCGAACTTGGACAAGTATAAATTTTTCTCATGTGATAAATACTTGAAAATAGATAAGTTAGTGGTTACAATCAAGTGCTCTTTTTTCCTCACTGTTTTCCATATCATACAAGGAAAGCAGTTTCCTTTCTGTCAAGTATTTGTGTTTTATAGCATTTGTACCAGTTTTTGGTTGTTCCAGAAACAGCTTATACAATGATGGGTTAATGCATGACTAAGTAGGCTATTGAAGACATTCTAAAAATTAGTATGATGATACTTACCATAAGCATGAATTACTATATTTAAAGGATATTCAGTATCTCCATCTAAGTGTAAGGAAAATCTCTCTTTATATGTATATTAAAAGCTATCTTGATTGGATTTAAGAGGTATTTTGAGATGAAATGTCCACGATTTTGGCATTTGAAATGAGTGCAAGTGATATTTCCTGATCTTAAATCTGAGAGCTGAATTTGAAAAGTTCTGATGAATATCAATACGTAATAACATCAAGGTTAAAGAAAACAAGCATAAGAAAGCACATTTGTATCAGTATATCCTCCAAGTTATTATTTTCTAATAACTATTTATTTGTGACTTTGTTTGTTTAAATGTAGATTTGTCTTATAAGAAGTATATTTGATTTCATTACAGAGGTATATTGTTCAAATATGTTGATGTTGAAAACTCAGCTTTATGAGTGTGGAAGTTGACTTGAAGTTATTGTCGTTTGAATGTTGTCAGTGTTGAGGGCTCTTTGGTTACTACCAGTATAAATCAACATGAAGCATGCTGAAAATACAGTTATGCTAATCTTTTGAGTTATTTCTATCTATCTATCTGTCATTTAACTCTTTACCAAACAATCCTGTGTTTTTACAACCCTTGGAAGGACACTTTTTGAAAACATTATGGGAAAAGGAGAAAATGCAGGTAACCAGGATTTTCTCCTTTTCCTATAATGTTTTCTTCCCTTTTAAAAGCTATTCCCATTGTTTGAGGAACATTTGATGTATTATCTGCAAATGCTTTCATGCTTTCAATTTAGAATAGTGTAAAATTTTGTTGTTTGGTAAAAAGTTAACATATAACCTCCTGTGGACAACTACTTTAATAAATTGTATGAATAGGACAAATTGCTAATTATGAACAATTTGTCTTTTTGTCACAGTGTTTTCATATATAACTACAATCATTCTGTTAGTCCTAATCAACTACTTTTTAGTTGATTATTTGTGTTTTAAATTGACAAGTTGTCTGCTGCATATTGTGCAGGAGGTAATAGATCTACAGAGTTAATAATGTTACATTCTGTTCTATAACTGGCTATATCATATATAAATTGTGGACCTAAAAGTTTTACTAAAACCTAAAGGAAAAAAAAAAACTGATTGAAAATTATGGTTTATGTAGATAAAGAGACAATAATTTTAACATTTTGGCAAATGGTTCATGATAAAATATGGTTTTCAAAATTGTAATACATTTGTTTACAGTGTTTTTAGGTTGTCTGCAGTGAAAGCTTCATTATGAATTTTATAATGTTTAGAACTACTTACTCTTGGTCCCAAGTACCATTTAAATCCTTTCATCACAATGTTTCCTGACTGTCTGTACAATTGAATATCAGTTTTCTATGTATAATGCTTATCTTCTTTATATAATTTGAAGCAGTCCAAATTTATATATGTAGTGTTGGATTAATTTCTTTTTCAGTTAGAATGATATTCATTACTTAACAGTCTTGAAGTTTGCTGCATTGTGTAACTTTTCTTTTTCCTCTTTTTTCTTACAAACAGGGAATTACTATACCACACACAGTCCAAAATGATACAACTGATTCTATCAGTCGTATATCTGAAAAAGTAAGATGTAACTTAATTGGTTGATGCTATGTCATGTGACAACTAATGCCTTTTAGCTTGAATACATACGGACTAACAACATTGTATTCCAGAAAATGCATTAACTGCTGTTTTGCTCTTGTTATTTTGTAATACATTTACTGTGCATGTACTTTTGAACAAATCACATTAATTATTTCATTAGTTCATTAGTAACCTGCTCTCTTTTTCTGCTTGTGAAAAAGCATTTTAATGGTGCTCTATTTGCAAACGAGGTCTCTCTTGTGACAAACTCATTCTAAGACCCAAATTCACCACACTTATACTGAATGTGAGACTGAAAATAAGTTTTATGAGCTATCTCATTAACAAGTTTAGATGTGTTGGCTTTTGAATGTAGCAGATTAAAACTATGGAGAATGTGTTGGGTAACATATGTCCAGATGTTTTTAAAAGTTTCCTACTTGTTCAAAAGGATTCAACTACACGGTGAGCCTTTGTGATTGTTTTGTATCCGTTGAAAAGTAGTCAACAATTGCCTTATGTGCACTTTTGAGGCCACATTTTCAGTCTGGTACTCAGGTAAGTTGATCAGAATGTTTGTCTTGATAATATCTCAGATGAGTCTGAAACTGAGTCACCTCAGGTCAAAAAGTATGTCACAGAGACAAATCGTAGAAAAACCTTGTGTGTGTTCTAGAGGCCACATTTTCAGTCTGATAATATTGAAAATTTATCAAAATGTTTGTCTTGTTAATATCTCAAACAAGGACAAATTGGGTTATGTCTGGTCAAAAAGTTGGTCACTGGAATAAATCATAGAAAAGTGTGCACTCTAGGGACTACATTTAAAGTCCAAAACTTATGAAAGTTGGTCAGAATGTTTCACAGAAGAGTTTGAAATTGTTTCATGTCTGGTCAAACAGTAGGTCACTAGGTCAAATCATAGAGAACCTCTGTGTACACCCCAGAGACCACATTTTCAGTTTGATACTCTTAAAAATTGGTCAGAATGTTGGTCTTGTAATATCTTGGACAAGAGTGAAATTTGATGACATCAAGTCAAAAAGTAGGTAACCGAGACAAATCTTAGAAAAAAACTATGTTTGCTCTCTAAAGGCCACATTTTCGGTTGAATACTCATGAAAATTGGTCAGAAAGTTTATATAGGTAATATCTTCAAGTTTTATATGGGGCCATGTAGGATCAAAAAGAAGGTCACTACAAGAAATCTTTGAAAAACCTTGTGTGTACCCTAGAGACCACATTTTTGGTATGATACTAATGATAATTGGTCAAAACACTCATGTGTTTTACATCATCACTACCAGGAGGTCTTCAGTTTTATCCTAGATGACTCTACTCAGGTGAGTGCCTTAGGGCCAATGGCCCTCTTGTTTGTTGACAGGTCCATCCTAAACTTCAATACATTCAATCTTCAGTATATCCTTTTCATACAAAATGAATCGGCATCCATGGCCAAGGCAGGGGCTCAAAGGTCATACATGTATGTACTAGAATTGTATTTGTTTCTCATTTCCTGAGTCCCATATCTGATTATTTTCAAAATACATGTATTTCAGACTTGTCTCCAAACATGATAAGACACCATGCTAGGTGGAGGTTTCAAATTCTAGTCTCCAATGTCAGGGAAACAGCAAGGGGTCAAAGGTCACATGTACTGTTATCCAGATAGCTCCTTATTTCTTGAACCCTTACATGATTTTAATGTTTTACACAAAGTCTGCTTAAATAAGATGATGTGCAAAGTGGAAGCTTTTTATACCAGTTGTAAGGTGGAGACCACAGTGAGGGATAAAAAGGCACTTGCACTTGATCTTTTTATTGTTACATTGACAGAAAAGTCACAAAGTTTTTTTGGGGGCGAGACATCTGTTTTTACCAAAAATAAATAACATTTAGTTTAACTAACAGTATCAGAGAATCTTTTTTAACTGCAATAGACTTAGATTTGGATTTTGCTTCACAGATTTTTGTAGATATGTAGGTGTTAGTAATAATGTGCAAAAATTTAGTGTGAAATTAGGATTTTTTGCCATATTTAAATTCGTTTCAAATTCATTAGAGTTTTTATAGCTTATTCCACAATTTGGCATCATTTTATAAAAATAGATATTGTTTCAATGGACTTGGATCATCTTCCACCCATTCCTGTGTAACACTTGTAATGTCTTTAACATCATCTTGTGCTGTACCATCTAGCTATAAACTTTTAATTGTTCAACTGTCATTAATGTATACAAGTTTTTCACATTTGTACACCATATATAGAAAACAGCCTCCAACCAAACTGATTTTGATATTTTATATAACAATGTGGTTTCTTTCAGAAAACACCTTTCACTGTCTTAGTGAAAGCCCAGGACAAATGCTTTAGAGCCCCAAAAGCTATAAAACAAAAAGGTTTTATATGGAAATAAAAAAAAAACAAGATAAAAGAAGTGTTATTCAAATGATGGATAATATATATTATACCCCAAAGTATGAATTAGGGGCAGGTTGTTTGTATGTCTACTTGTCTTGACTTTTTTCTCCAGATCCAGTGACCAAATAACCATTAGGGGTAGTGTCATCCTGTGACATTTTTAGTTGATTTTGTGGGGTCCTGAGTAGCTCAGTGGTTAAGTGTGGAACTCGTGATCTGGAGGCCCAGGGTTTGAGCCTGGATGTATCCTCTGGGTGTTTTGTGGTACTGTTGCATAGTACTGTTGAAACCCAGGAAATACATGAATATGTGAGCTGTTGTTGTGATATGACTGAAATAATGCTGAAACAGGCATAAAACACCATTCAATCAATCAATCAATCAACTAGTTGATTTGCGCTTTCTTTGAAAATCAAATACATATGACAGTTAATGAAAATAAAATGTTAAATGTAAAAGTTAAAGAAATAGATTATGGTGTTTCAGATGTATAGTAACTTCCAACAAGAAGAAAGTCTTTACCACACAATCCTAAGTTTTAACAAATAAAGAAAGCTATTTAAAACATTGTGGAAAAAGGAGAGAATGCTATTTATCAGCATTTTCTCCTTATTCTTCACATGTGCAGACAGATTAAATTGAATGTCTGATTAATGGTTGTTGCTAATGCTTTCCTCCTTGGTTTAATCCAGAAAATCCTCTGTATGTGGGCTCATTTAAACTATACCTTCAATAATTTTTACTCAATTAAATGCAAATTTCTTCATTTGAGCCACATTGAAATTGTTGTCTGCAGATGCTTTCTGGACAAGTCTATGTTGTGTGGAAAAGTGTTTGAAAAAAAACTGTCAAGAAGCTGAAAAAAACTTGTAATAAAAAGCCGAGAATCTGTCACAGTATGTATGTAAATTTCACCAATTCTATATGAAATACATGATCATTGGTGTGGAAGTGGTGCATGGCTGTTGTTGTAACCAAATTTACCGTGATCATCTAAATTTGTATTCAACATAACTTTTAGAATGCTTTATACACTAACTTAGGTTCTTGAGTCCAGGCTCAAAGATCAAACTGCAAAGAACTTTTTTGCAATTTGATCACAGGCATACACTATTAATTTTGTTCGAAACATAACAATTTCATGAGGTTGCAATATGTAGATTTTATCAGTTTTACTGGAAATGTCACTGATTTGTTCAACAGTCTATGTCTTCAAGTAAGCATTTTGTCTTTAATGATCTTTTACTTGCACTTTGGAACTCTTTTACTCTTACACTTACTTAATTTCTGTTCAGATAATATTTCCTTCATATTCAATTTTAATGGCTTTCCAGTTTAATAAAAGTGTTTTTGAGATTTACCTCTATAGCAGATAACAAAAACAGATGCGGATAAAATCATGACATTTGTCTTCAATAACATTGTGAGATATGTAGAAAATGCTGGTGACCAGAATGGTTTATAAAACCTTTTTTCTCTGGGCTGTTGAAATTCTAGATTGTTTGGAAAGGGGTTAAACTTTAAATAAGTTGTAGACAATACTTTTTTGTGATAAAAAAAATAGTTTTATGTTTGGTAAGTTTGGCTGCAGTTTGCTGATTTTGACTTGCCAACATTCTTTCAAAATATATTTTTACCTTGTGAAGAAATATTGATCAGCCTGTTCAGTTTTTGAAATTCTCTTTCTCATTTAGACATGTTTTAGCATGTGCTGCATCAATGGTTTTGATAACTATTTTCTAAACACACAAAAATAACACAGAGTACAATTTTGATGTTGGATAAGCACCAAGAAAATATTATTACAGATTTGCTTATTTGCCTCGATGCTTCTAACCATTTACAACTTAATCCCAAGTTTTAATGAACCTTACAAAGAAGGCATTTGAAAACATTGTGGGAAAAGGAGAAAATGCTGGTAACCAGCATTTTCTCCCTTTCCCACCATGTTTTCTGCACTTTCAAAGTCAAATGCTGACATATGGGCCACAATTAATTTGTCGTTTGCAAATACTTTCAATGTGGACATGTCTAAATACTTCGTCGCATTATTGTATTACTGTTCTAACTGCCATTTGAACTTTTTCGAGAAAATTAGCTCCAAAGTTTCTGAGGGTAGTAGAATCATTAGTTGAGTTAGAACAAGTTAATACTGAAAACTTCTTAGCCAGGGCCTATAATGCAAAACTGATTTCATGGGGAGATAGAACTCTTCAAGATGATTCGAACGATATAAAAATCTCAAATTTCACAAAAATGGAGTTAGAACACTATTATAATAATGCGACGACTTGTATAGTGGTAAAAAGTGTAAGCGTTGTGTTGTAGATGCAGCATAATGTCTAAATGAAGAGACCCATCCCCCCACCAAAATTTAGGAAATAATGCAAGAAAAGGTCCTCAGTTTCCAAAGAAAATAAATCACTTCATTTTGTCTTTTTTCATTTTCTTTAGGACCCAAAGAGTAGATTTCAGGCTGTTGTTGCCTCCACAACAGTTAAATCTGCAATAACCAACAGTTTAAGGAGGACCTCTCTAGAGAAACAAAGTAATGTATTTAGTCTACCACCAGGCAATGAACGCCCTCAGATCTCCAGAACTGCCTCTGCAGAAAGGTGAGTAACATACCAAGTTTTGTAAGAATCTGATTAGTATGATATCAAAATGTTTAATCCTTTACCAAACAATCCCATGTTTTCACGACACTGAAGATGAAGGCTTTTGAAAACATTGTGGGAAAAGGAGAAAATGCTGGTAACTAGCATTTTCTCCTTTTCCCACAAAGATTTTTTTAACCTGTTAAAGACAAACCCAGTCAGTGAAACTACATTTTAATTGTCGTTTGCTATTGTTTTTTAAAATTTTGTCGTCTGTGAAAGAGTTAGCTCATTACTGACTGAAAGAAATTTTAAGTACTTCTGTAGAAAAATGATATAAAAGTATACAAGTTACAAAATATAAGTAGATGTGAGTACAGTGTGCCAATAGGAGAAATTATTGCCATGATAACAATGTTTCTCATATTTCATCAAGTTTTTCAGAACCAATCTAAAATGTTTCTGTCAAAAGTATTGCAATAAATGTTTCAACCTACTACATGTACTAGTCTCTGTATTTCAAACACAAAAAAATAAAGAAGTAGAAGGTAGACAAAAGAAATTATGTGAAGAAAAGGAACTATTATTTTGATTTGCAACTGCTTGGAACTAGCAGATACACTTTGTTCTACACTGTCTTCAAAAGCTATCTACCTCAGTGGTTCAACTTTGGGAGAATATTATGCAAAGTATGTTAAAGAAACTCCAGGAAAGCATGGATATATGCACTGGCCACTGAAAAATAACTGAAATTGAAAGGGGCATGAAAAATACCATACAAACAAACATTGGTAGTGCTAAATGTTAATTTGTATGGCAATAGGTGAAGCAGGAGTTCTGTTTGTGGACAACGTCAATGAACCAGTGTAGTAAATGACATAAATTGTCAGATCTTATACAGAATTGTGCATAATTTTCACTGAAATACTTTGTAGGCTTAACCCTTTACCAAACAACAAAATTTTAGACTGGTCCAGATTGAAAGCACTTGCAGACGACAAATTAAACATAGCTCAAAAATTGAAATTTCTTTCCAGCAGGCTAGAAAACATTGTGGGAAAAGGAGAAAATGCTGGTTACCAGCATTTTCTCCTTTTCCTACAATGTTTTCAAAAGCTTTCTTTCTCAGGGTCGTTAAAAGTTGGGATTGTTTGGTAAAGGGTTAAAGATGATGCAGACCAATAAAATCTTTGTAAAATAACCTTGCAAAATGTGTGGGCATCAGAAAATATCACTCACTCCTGGACTTCTTTTCCCACTTTGCTTTCTGAAAGACTTGTACAGTAAATGTATCAAATGGGAGGTATTGTAACATGTTCAGTGGCACTGACCATTAGGGTGCTTATGAAGAGTGGGCACATACTTTTGCATGGAACATGCAGTCTGATCGTTTGTCTACACAACCGTCTGTGATGTGAAATATCCTGACAACATGGTCTTGACACTGCATATTTTTTCTTTTATCGATTGATCGATGATGACTGTTTGCCAGTCTATGGAGGGGGCCTTTCTCTTTGGGATGAAAACATTTTTGCTTAAATTTTGTCATTTCTCTTTTTTACAGTACTAAAGATAGCCAAGAAAAAGAAAAACAGCAGAATTTAGAAGAGGAGGCATTTAAGAAAGGGTTTGTGTTTTCTTGTGATAGATAAGAAATTTTAACTCTCAGTTTACTCTTTACCAAACATCCAAATTCTAGACTTACAAATTGAAAGCATCTGTGGTCAATATTTTGTACAGTCTGATCTTAATCTACACTGTTGCCATTATCAACTAAATCTGGGTTCAGTGCTGCAAGGGTCAAGCTATTGTTTCATGTACACATACACTGTAAAGTTCTCCATGGTTCACAATATTTTGTGTATTACAGGTATGAACAAGGTATGAGAGCTAGTCTAGGACAGGACCTCACAAGTCTAAGAGAGCAACAAAACAGGATCAATGAAAGTCTTGGGGACATCATGGATAATATAGATAGTAATATGGAAGAACCCAAGTAGGTGTTCTTTTATTCTTTATGTTAGCTCTTTAGCAAACTATCTTGTTTTTATCAGCCTGGAGGAGAAAGGCTTTTGCAAATGATGTAGGAATAGGAGAAAATACTGATAACCAGCATCTTCTCCTTTGTCCCACAATGTTAAATACCCTTTTTAGGACAAATCTTATCATTTGAGTTATTATGTCTCCCCCTGTCAGGGTCGGGAGATATATCGTTTTTCCCCGTGCGTTCGTCTGTCTGTCTGTCTGTCTGTCTGTCTGTCCGTCACAAATCATGTCCACTCTATAACTTGAAAACCTTTTAAGATATTTTGATAAAACTTCACACATTTGTAAAGCACCATGATACGAAGTGTCATGCTCAAGAACCGTAACTCTGGCTTGTATATTTTCGATTTATTTCCCTTTGATTGTTTTCCTTACTCATTTTACATACAATTTCGTGTCCGCAACAGAAATCTGGGAGAAAATGTTGTTAACTTTATCACGGATGATTAATCCTTCTGACACCAAAAATGGGGGAGACATCTGTTTTTTTGTAGAAAAACAAGTTTTAGTATTTAATGAGGGCCATTCCTGTAAATTAAATTGTCTCCCTTGCCAGATAAAGCCCAAAGGTAACCAAATAACAGATTGGTCCTCTCACCTGTATTCCTTTGTTTTTATCCTTGGTTACCTTGAGGATGTTGCGATAAATATAAGAATGATTTATGATGTATGTGTAAGGTTCGCATATAATTCAAATCAAATTCTGTTCTTAATCATCAGGAACTACTTATATATTGATTTATAAAACAATCTAACCAGATTTACTTGAAATATTATCTCCAGAACATAGCTCTTCGGTGCAAGAAAATCAAGGATAAAATCCAAGTATTCCCCTTATCAGGACCAATGTAGTACTGGAGAAGAATCACAGGAAATAACTGAAGAATGGCCCTCATTGGTTGTCTGCAAATGCCTTCACTATGGACAGTGCAAAATTTTGTCATTTAGTAAACAGTTGGTATCTCAAGTCATTGTTTTTCAGTTACCAGGGTGTGTGTGTTTTAACAATGCTGATATTTGTGGTACAATTTTCATGGGCTTCTTTCATCATGGGCATCATCAATTATACAGCCCTTTTCCACAATATCTCAGGTTTTGACAACCCTGAGGAAGAGGCCTTTTGAAAACTTTGTGGAAAAAGGAGAAAATGGTGATAACCTGCAGTTTGTCATTGTCCAACAATGTTTTCTATTCTGTCAAAGAACTTTCATTAATTTGTACCTCCTCCTAATTCATATAATAATCCTAGGAATTGCTATTTCCCCTTTGAAACACATGCAGTAGCAGTTTTGATTGTTTGCATGAGCAATCAGAAATGCTGATACAGTTTCCAATGCATTATTCCTTCAGCCATTACTGTAAATTATCTTATATATTCAAATTATTGTTGGTTGACATTATAAAGATTTCTCTGTGTCATTTGTAATAGTCTTATGATTATAGTAGGGTAATATTGTTTGCATTGTTTTCAAGCCATTGACAAATCGTATCATTGCCCAAAGAAACCATATCTTAAAGATTAATAACTTTTATCATGGTTTCATTTCCAGAGACCTGCGGGAAATCCTACAAGAAAGGTTCCAAGATAACTTTCCAAAGATACAGATATCCAGTTGGAGGATCCGTTTGACAATGAGCTGCTTCTTTGTTGTAATGGCTATCTTGTCGGTGCTGATGTCCCTCTTTCCAGTCAATAGTGCCGAACTGTACAGTTACAGAAATCTTGGTTACCCACCTTTGTGAAATTTTTTACAGAATTTGCTGTTTCCTATGTCAATTCTTTCGAGATCATTTATGTTACTTTTTTTTTTTTTCCTTTTTCAAATATTACCTGCTGTAATTTAAAAACTTTGAGGTACTGTCGCAGCCCTTGTGTCATTGTCTGTGTCATTGTTGTCCTGCAAGAACTTTGACATTTCATAATATCTCAAATATCTCTCTTATTACTGAAGATGTGTGCTTCAAACTTGGACAACTTGTTAACTATTAAAAGGGGAAACCATACAACAGAGGCAACCATCAAAACATTTGTGATACATTTATGCCCCTTTTTCGACCTAAAATTTTCAAAAACAAACATTTTATAATATCTCTGTTATTACAGAAGATATTTATCTCATACTGGAACAAGTTCTTAACTGTAAGAAGGGGAATCCATACAACAAGGGCAGATAACCAAAGTATTTTTGATGCAGTTATGTATCTTTTTTTGACTAAGAATTTTCACTGAAAATCAAGCAACTGCAGCCGAGTGTTGGCACCCCTCATGCGGTGCTTTCTTTTTTTTTAATCTTTGTCTTGCAGCAGGCGTCTACAGGAAACATTGTGGTAAAGATGGTCATTTTTCCACCATGTTTTTATGTGTACATGTATTAATATTGCATATTCAACCTCAATTCATGTTCACTATTAATAATTTGTGAGTTGTGTACTGCAAATTTGTTTCACTTGGGGAATGAGCTGTGGGAAGTCTTGAACATAATTGACTTTCTATTATGCATCACCCTAAAAAAAAAAGTACATGTCATGAATTCATGCCTTCATTATTTGTGTTGTATGCTGAACATGTACTTCATGAAAGACAATTAACCCTTTACCAAACAATCCAGGGTTTCTACAATCTTGAGAAAGACGCCTTTTGAAAACATTGTGGGAAAAGGAGAAAATGCTGGTAACCAGCATTTTCTCCTTTTCCCAAGATGTTTTCTTCCAATCCAAAGCCAAATCCCGTCATTTAAACCACATTTGATTTGTCATGTGCAAATGCTGTCAATTTGGACTAGTCCAAAATTTTGTTGTTTGGGAAAGAGTTATGATGGTGATATATTTCTTCATTCTTTACCCTGTCAAATTATGTTTGATGGTTATACAGATACATGTTTACCACTGCATATAAGGGGTGTTGAATATAATCCCACAATAGTTGAACCAGTTTTCCGTATTGAAGTAATTGATCTTTTCCATTTGAGCCTTATTTCTTGTGTTTATTATTTCATCAAATGTATTAGTTATATCATTTCATTTTCCTACAAAATTATCGCTTTAACCTTTATTAAACGACAAATTTTAGACTTGCTTCTGCAGACCACAAAATATTTGTTACTCAAAAATAGAAATTCATCTATAGGATGATAGAAAACACTTTGTGAACAGGAGAAAATGCTGGTTCCTAGCATTTTCTCCTTTTCCCACAATGTTGTCAAAAGCCTTCTTCCCTAGGGTCATCAAAACTCAGGATTGTGTGTTAAAGAGTTAACCCTGTTCCACTTGGCTAAATATAAGTCTCATCCATATCGAAGGAATGTACAGACATGCAAGTGATTTTTAGATTATAGCATTTGTTCTTGAATAAATAGAAAACATTGTGGGAAAAGGAGAAAATGCTGCTTACAAGCATTTTCTGACAATGGTTTCAAAAGCCTTTTTGTGAGGCGTTAAAACTCAGAAATTTGTGGTAAAGGGATGGAAAGAGATGAGTCAGGAACTTTAACATCCTCACAATGAGTCCAAATTAGGGTAAGCGTTTTGAAAAGTAAAAACATTTCACATTTTCTAGTTCATTTCATTCTTTAATTGCTTACTCTCTTGGCATATTTTATGTACACAAAGTTCAGTAATTCATTGAAGAGATAAATTGTATTTGTAAATCATCTACATCAATTCATATTATCATTCTGCAAAACTCTATTCTATTGCATAGTGCATTTGAAAGGGGGGATTGAATGCAACAGTTAGAGAAGAAATTAGAGTAAAAAGATTTTTCTTCTGTATATGTTGCTGTTTTTCAGTAAAACAGTGTGTTCTGTAACCAGTAGATCTGTTATCAACCATGTTGACTAGATTTCTACCAATGACATGTAGAAAACAAAATGTTGTCAGTATTTCATACAGTATGTCTCTGACTTTATTTGAGACCTCACTGCAACCCTTTCGGATACCAGACAGTCAAAGTACTGTCTGAACTTGGCTTTCTATAGTTTGAAGGCATTCAACAGATTCTTCAGGAGGTAACTGTACAAAACGTGAAAATGAAAACATGGCAAGTGAGGTACTGCTCAAAATTAACAATGAGGGTTTTTGATTATAGGCTGTATGAGTACAAATGGGTGGTGCTCTGGCAAAAGGGGGTTTATTGCATCTCCATGATGCACCAAGCAACTCATCACATAATTATGGATCCATAGAATCCATTTTCCCTAACAACCAGCTGAATCATGAGGTAGAATGATCCCTTGACATGCAGAAAACTGACCAATAGCAAAAAATTTCAACTCAGATGTGTGGACTATGCAGGTTGACCTGGGTCTATACTTATTACAGGTGCATTAAGCCATTTTTTCATGAAGCATGGCTCAAATACAAGTGACGCTTGGCGCTAGACTAGAAGTATCTCGTCATCACATTATAGAACTTTTTTAGCCCTAATCTTGATGATACTAAGACAACTTTTCTTCAAAATATCTTATACCAGTGTGAATGTGGGTCTTATCTGGTAAAAAAAAACAGGTCACTCGTTCAAATCCTGATAGATTTAAATACCAGGTGATTTTTTTTTTAGCTCACCTGAGCACAAGGTGCTCAAGGGGAGCTTTTAGGATCACCCTATGTCCGTCGTCAACAATTCTTTAAACATCTCCTCCTAAACCACTGGGCCAATTTGGACCAAACTTGGCTGGAATGTTGCTTGGGAGGTCCTCTTTAAAACTTGTTCACAGAATTTGATTCCATCAAAAACGCAGGTTGCCATGGCAACCAAATGGAATTTTCTAAGAAATTCTTTAAAAATCTTCTCCTCTGAAACCGCTAGTCAGATTTTTAAATAATTTCACAGAAATGTTCCTTGGGTGACCCTTTTCAAAAATTGTTCGCAAAATTTTGATCCGTTGAAAAACATGGCCGTGGTGGGAGGGGGGGGAATCTTTGCACATGTGTGGTGTCAACAATTCTTTAAACATCTTCTCCTCCTAAACCGCTGGGCCAATTGGGACCAAACTTAGCAGGAATGTTCCTTGGGAGGTCCTCTTTGAAACTGGTCACAGAATTTGATTCCATCAAAAACTCTGGTTGCCATGGCAACCAAAAGGAATTTTCTAAGAAATTCTTTAAAAATCTTCTCCTCTGAAACCGCTGGTCAGATTTTGAAAAAAATTCACAGAGATGCTCCTTGGGTGACCCTTTTTAAAAAGTGTTCGCGAAATTTTGATCCGTCGAAAAACATGGCCGTGGTGGAGCGGTGATTTTTGCACTCGTGTGGTGTCAACAATTCTTTAAACATCTTCTACTCCTAAACCGCTAGGCCAATTTGGACCAAACTTGGCTGGAACGTTCTTTGGGAGGTCCTTTTTTAAAAGTTCACAGAAATTGATTCCATCAAAAACTCTGGTTGCCATGGCAACCAAATGGAATTTTCTAAGAAATTCTTTAAAAATCTTCTTCTCTGAAACCGCTGGTCAGATTTTGAAATAATTTCACAGAAATGTTTCTTGGGTGACCCTTTCCAAAATTTGTTAGCGAAATTTTGATCTGTCGAAAAACATGGTCGTGGTGGAGGGGGGGAGGCTCTTTGCACTGTATGGACTTAAACAAATTCTTTGAAATTCTTCTTCTCTTAAACCACTCGTCAGATTTTGAAATAATTTCACAGAAATGTTCATTGGGTGCCCCTTTTGAAAAAGTGTTCGCGAAATTTTGTCAGATTTTGAAATAATTTCACAGAAATGATCCTTGTATTATGCCCCTTTTTTAGCTTGGCTGTTTTCAAAGAAAATGTCGAGGTATTGTCATAGCCCTGTTGTTGTTGTCTGCGATGTTGTCGTTGTGCAAAATATTTGACATGTTATATCTCAGCTTCCACTCAACACATGTACTTGAAACTTGGAATAATTGTTCACTAGTGAAAGAGCAACCCATACAACAAGGGCAGGTAACTCTAAAATCATTTTGTCCAAATTATGCCCCTTTTTCGACTTAGAATTTAGACTTACTATCCAGCACCCAACAGCCAATCGTTGGCACCTGCATGCGGTGCTTTTGTTCGACTTAATATTTTTAGCCACTATCGGGCATGTGCTCTTGTTCAAAAAATGGTCCTTGGGTGACCTATCCCAAAATTTATATGCAGAATTCTGATTTGTCAAAAACATGGCTGTGGTGATGATTGTAGGGGTGGTGACAGATTTTGAAATGATTTTTACAGGTGACCTTTTCAAAATTGCTTGGCAAAATAATGATTTTGTTTCCAAAATTTCAATACTTCAAAAAAAATTGGTTATGGTCCTCTCAAAAATTCAGGTGAGCGATCCAGGGCCATCTTGGCCCTCTTGTTCTTTTCAAACATGATTAAACTTTGTTAGAACTTTTTGCTTGATGATACCACTGATAAATTTGAGTATTTGTCTGTGTTGGCCTTGAACTGGGGTACAAGGTCAAATCCTAGTTGAATGGTGTCAGCTTAGAAGCTTGGCAAAATTTTTGTCTCAGTAGTACCTTGGACACTTTTGAGTATGGCTTGAGTAGGTCTTAAGGTTAAATTTTTATTACTTGAAGCCATGAATGTCAATTTTCCATAATAAACAACCAAAAACAAAAACTGTAAACCAAGATAAGAGACTACAAACCATGTTCCCTGATCTGGACATGTCCAAACTAAAAGCATTTGCAGATGACTTTACAAGAAGCATTGCAAAAAAAGTCATCACATGTAACAGCATTTTTCACTCAATAGTCTCAATACAATTTAATCAGAATACTTCCATTTTCTTCAAATGTTTCTCCTGTGTTTCATTTTTACACATTTTCAGTTAGTACAGAGTTAACCTCTGTGTTTACAGGTTAACCTTTTACCAAAGTGTTGATCCAGTGTTTTTAAGACCATGAGATGAAAGACTTTTTTAAACATTGGAGGAGAGAAAATGCAGGTTACAAGCTTTTTCTTTTTTTTTTACCACAATGTTTTCATCTCTACGAAAGACCTTTTTCATAATCTGAGCCAATTTACTCATTATCTGCAAATGCTTTCAGACTGACCAAGCTTAAAAATTGTGTTGCTTGTTAAAGAGTTTAGTTAAATTGGTTTGATTATAGGCTAAAGAAGAGGCCATTTCGTCCCATAGTAAGATTGTGGTTTTTTTGTGATATTTGTATATATTCTGACTAGCTTAGGATCCTAGTTGTTTAGTTCTTTAAGTTATTATTGTGTAAATACACATGTAACATACACCATGTTGTATTCTTTGTTGATTGAAAAATAAAATGTTTTTTTTTTTATCTGAAAAGTTTATTTATGTTACCTATCTTTGTGTATCCATTTGTATGGGCTCTTCCACTTTTTTCAACTTACTTCAGGAGCAGTTATAAGCTCATCTTGATTTAACTCTTCTACTACACAACAAAATTGTAAACTTGTCCAAATTGAAAGCGTTAGTGTATGACAATTTAAATGTGGCTCAAATGATGGAATTGTCTTTGATAGGGGAGAAAACATTGTGGGAAAAAGATCAAATGCTGGTTACCAGCATTTACTCCTTTACCCAGAATGATTTCAAAAGGCTTCTTTCTCAGGGTCGTTAAAACTTGGGATAGTATGGTAAAGGGTTAATTCTTAGTGATTGTAAAATTTGTTAGCTTTTAACCCTTTATCACACAATGCGGAGTTTTAACAACCCTGAAAAAGAAATCTTTTGAAAACATTGTGGGAAAAGGAGAATAATGCAGGTGACTTTTACCAGCATTTTCTCCTTTTCCCACATTGTCTTCCACAGTTCTAAAGAATCATTCCAACAATTGCACCACAGTAATTTTGTTGTCTGCAAATGCTGTCAACTTGAACTAGTCTAAAATTTAGTTGTGTGGTAAAGAGTCAACCGTGAGAAAGGTAAGCAGAATTTTCTTCTTTTCCCATAATGTTTTCTGTCCATCCCAAATTAAATTTCCATTTTTGATTCACATTTATTTTGTCATCTGCAATTGCTTTGAATTTGGACCAGTCTAAAATTTTGTCATTTGGTAAAGGGTTTTGGAGTTCACAGGAAATCATGTTTGTACTGCTGGTCTTTGAAGTAACTGCCCCTTTACCACACAGTTCCGACTTTTAACGACCCTGAAAGAGAAGGCTTTTGAAAACATTGTGGGAAAAGGAGAAAATACTGGTAACCAGCATTTTCTCTTTTCCCGCAATGTTTTCTTTCCTATCAAAGACAGAAATCATCATTTAAGCAACACTTAATTTGTCATCTGCAAATGCTTTGAATTTGGTCCAGTCCAGAATTTTGTTATTTGGTAAAGAGTTAACCTTTTACAAACAATCTCGGGTTTTCATGAGCCTGGGATTGGTTGATTGATTGAATTTAACGCCGCTTTTAACATTATTTCAGTCACATCACAGCGACAGCTCACATATTCATGTATTTTCTGGATTTCACCAGTAATAGGCTAGGGCTCGGAAGTGTCTTGATCAAGGACACTCCAATAAAAAACCCAGTGGATCCAGTGAATCTCGAACCCCTGGGCCTCCAGGTCATGATTCCTACACCTTTCCACTGAGCCATGCAGGACCCCTCATGATCCAGGGAAAGAAGGCCTTTGAAAATATTTTGGGAAAAGGAGAAAACAATGGTAACCAGCATTGTTTGGTAAAAGGTTACAGCATTTTCAGGTGAATTTAATAAAGCTAAAATGGTGAGATTTGTCTTTTACAGATGAAAAAACATTGCCAGAAAAGGAATAGAATGCATTTATCCGGAAATGAATGCTAATATACCTGCATTTCCTGCTTTTACAACAATGTTTTCAGAAATCCTCTCTCTTAGGGTCAAAGAAACACAAGTTTGTTCAGTAAGGGGTTAAAAAGTAACCTCACTGAACAAATTTTTAGCATGTGACTTTAGATGCATTTTGGCGAAGTTAAGTAAATTTATAAAAAAAAATCCTGTAGCAAAAACAATAAAATGCCTATTACAAGCAATTTCTTTTTTCCACAACAATTTCATGACCGCTCTGTTGCCTTCATTGTTTTGCTTAGTAATTATCATCACATACTAAATAATATTCAATTTCACTAGTTATCGAACTAGATTACCATATGAACAATCATAGAGTCTGTCTTCATTTTTATGGTCTAAGGGAGAAAACTCGTACTAGCATGAAGTCAAATTTATGAAGAGTGACCTCCCTTACTGTGACAATTTTCTAACACACACCCCCCCCCCCCCCATGGATACAATGCTGGGTGGTCCGACATGCGTGCAAGAATCAGCAATCAATACTTTTTGCTAATTGAAAATGACTTTTTGGGTATCAGAAATATTCTTGCATATATTTGCAAGAATTTCGCAAGGATTTCAGCCATTGGCCGTGTCCATTTCGGTTATAGATTGAATTTATGAATTCTGCCTGTTCATTATTATAGCCGTGAGTTATATGTCTTCGGATAAACGTACAGAATCGCCTATAAACATTTTACTCAAGTCACGAAGTTTCAATACATTGAGGACTATTTTTCTCGATTTTCTACCGGTCAGATGTACATTATTGAATTTGAAATGAACAGACTACTCTGCACGTTTGACGATATTGTCGTTGACCTTCGGTGAAGGAAACCATGACCGAGATAATGTGAACAGTAAATTGTTTGTCTCAAAGTAAGTACGTGCAGTAATCTATCTGATCGAATTTCGCATATTGAATTTTATTTACTGAACGTTTAATGATCTAAATTAAGTTTAAATGCTGTTTTGAACATAATCATGATACACAAATCGTTACTCACAACTTTAAACTTTTGCGGTTGTTGTGTTTACAAATATGATGAGATGCAAGGGAGATCACTGGCTAGGTAAAAAATAGCATTCGTATTCGTATCCTTTAACTGCCTTTTTTACTTATATGTAGGCTATGTGATGCAGTAATAAAGTCAGAACTGTAAATATGTACATTAATATCATAAATGAATTGGATAATCCATCAAAACATAGTGGAAGAAAATAAATGTGTTTTTTTTAACCGATTGTTTCTAAAGACGGTTTGCGTGTACCATACTTTTATTCGTCTTTGGTTTTAGGCTGTTAACAACTATAAGGGAGGCAACTCTGATGGTAAATTAGAGTTAAGTAAGTACAAGTTTTCTCCCTTAGACCATTAATTGTTTACAATTTCGCCAGTTTACCAGATCATGACGCATGCAACTTATTTCGAGTTTATTTTGATGCAAATTGGTCAGATGAGGGAAAGAAAGCAAAAGCCTATGAAAATAAGAAAAAGAACAAACTTATCAGTAACGAATAGATGAAAAAATGGATGTGTTTTGCTAAAAGTGCCTGATCATCTTATTTGTGCTATTTTGGTAGCAATTGAAAAACTAGTAGTAATCAGATCTACCAGAAACAAAGTAATTAACTCACTTCTACAAACAGTTATGTTCAGAACCATCACTTATATGCTAATTAAGCAATATCTCTGCTAGTAGTGTCATGTAAGGAGTAAACATTGGGACCAGACTGTCTCAGAACATGACCTATGTAAACAATACCACCATGACTTTTCTACAGGTATTCATGGACTGAGTTTTTATTCATGTTGATTAACTACATATGAGCCATGTTCTGTGAAAATGGGGCTTAATGTATGTGCAAAAAGTATTGACCGCGCAGGCTGACATGGGTGGAAACATTTTGCCATTTGTAAATTTTCTACATGTCCAAGGACCATAATACATGTACCGCTGATTTCAGTAAATTGTGTTACAAAATGGACTTTATGGATCCATAAGTATGTGATGAAATGCTTTGTATCATGCATCATGGACATACATTAAATCCCCTTTAGCGAAAGCATGGCTCAAACATACAAGCCGTGCTCTAGCAAAAAGGGGCTTAATGCACCTCCGTGATGCATGATACCAAGCAAGCGATCACGTACTTATGGATCAATAATAGCCACATTTTTTTTTTTTCCACAACCGACTTCATCATGAGGTAGACTGTGCCCTGGACATACAGAAAACTGACCAAAAGCGGACTGCGCTGGCTGACCTGGGTCGATACTTTTCGCAGATGCATCAAGCCCCCTTTTCACAGAGCATGGCTCATATATATTTCAACCCTTTCATGTCTATTGACAGAAATAGGGGCTTTAACTGATGACATAGTCCTTGGATCTATACTGTCAACTTATTTAATAAAGCCTGTGAAATAAAATTCTGAGTTTCAGTTGATTGTGTTATCAGTCTTGATTGATTGAATTTGCTTTTTTTTATTGTCTCCACTTCTTGCCCATATGCCCAATGCCCTGTGAAGGCTTCTAGTTTTGTTATGCAAGATACAGGACGAAACCCATCCTAAGTTACGTCTGGTTCTTTAACATGCTTCGTGTATAGCACCATCACACAGGCCCTTGGTTTAGGTCTCATTCGAAAGACTATTAGTAATTTTAGAGGGCCAGCCATGGGGCTCAAATCCCCAACTCCTAGTGACCAGAGACTTGATGTTTACAAGTCTTACGCTTTACCACTTGGGTCCAGTTTTGGAAAAGCAGTCATCTGTAATTACCAGATTTTTAGAAAGTATAAAACAGATTTGCTTACCCAAGTTCTATCTTTCATTCTGAACCTTTAAAATGCCAGTCACATAGAAAGATCTTGCTTGGCAAATCAGTAATTATAAAGTAGGCACTTTCTCCTTTTTTGTCACAGTTTGCATGTGTATCAAATCTACAAGACTTTTTTTTGCCAGAACAATCACTTGTTGATTTGTTTTTGGACAACAAAATTTTGCACTTGTCCATACTGAAAGCATTTGCAGAGAAAAAATTTGATATAACTCATATAGAGGGATTTGTCTGTAAAGGGGCAGAAAACATTGTGGGAAAAGGTTACCAGCTTTTTCTCCATTTCTCATAATGGTTTCAAAAGATCTATTTCCTTAGGGTCGTTAAAAGTCAGCTTTGTGTGGTCTAGGGTTAAACTAAACATCATTGCAGTCATCTGATGGCAACAATTAACCCTTTACCACACAATCCAGAGTTTTTATGAACCAGAAGACAAGGCCTTTTGAAAACATTGGGGGAAAGGGAGAAAATGCTGGTAACCAGCATTTTCTCCTTTTTCTACAATGTTTTCTACCTTCTAAAAGTCAATTTCTATTCTTGAGTCACAATTATTTTGTCGTCTGCAAAAGCTTTCATTTCTAAGGCAAGTTTAAAAATTTTATTGTTCGGTGAAGAGTCATCCTAGGCATATTTGCCTAGATTTATTTAATCCTTTACCAAACAATAGAATTTTAGATTCTTCAAAGTTCAAAACAGCTGCAGTCCACAAATACTTTATGGCTCAAGTAATTAAACTTGTCTTTGAGAGTGTAGAAGACATTTCATAATTTCAGCAATAATGAATTTATCATCTGCAAATGATATAGACAAGTATGAAATTTTGTTGTTTAGTAAAGGGTTTAGAGTTTAATCAATTATAGACAGTACAATTTTAAACTTGCCATTACTGTATTTAAATCTTTACCAAATGTAAAAAAATTCTAGACTTGTTTAACTCTACCAAATGACAAAAATTTTAGACTTGTCCAAATTGAAAGCATTTGCAGATGACAATATTAACATGACTCAAAAAATGAAAATTGTTTAGAGAAGAGTTGAAAACATTGTTGGAAAAGGAGAAAATGCTGATTGCCAGCATTTTCTCCTTTTCCCACAATTTTTTTTAAAGGTTTCTGCGCCATAGTCCTTAAAACTCAGGATTGTGTGATAAAGAGTTAAACTGAGAGAATTTACAGACAAATGTGGCTCAACTGATGGGATTAATCTGCGACAGAGAAGAAAACGTTGTGGGAAATGGAAGGAATTTTTTTCACCTTTTCAGGGAAAGTTTTCAGTGGGCTTTTATTTTTAGGGGTTGTTTGATAAAAGGTTAAAGAATTTTCAGGCAAATTTGATATGGCTATATTAATGGGATTTGTCTTCTACAGGAAAAAATATTGCCAGAAAAGGAATAAAATGCATTTAAGCGGAAATGAATGCTTGTGTGCCTGCATTTCTGCTTTTATCCTTTTTCAACAATGTTTTCAAAAACCTCGGGGTCAGAGAAACAAAGTCTTTTTGGTAAATAGTTAAACAATAATCTCATGGAACGAATTTTCAGTGAACAACTTCAGATTCATTTTGGTCAGCTTATGTGAATTGAGGTAAGTACCCAATGAAAATAGATCTACATGACTTTTGTATGTATAAAATTCTGTCCCTATTACAAGCAATTTCTTCTTTTTCCACAATATTGTTGTGCTTAGTAATTGTTATCTTATAGTAAATAATATTCAATTTCCCTAGTTCTCAAACAATATAATATGAACAAGTGAACGGTCGGATATTCCGTCCTTATTTTTATGGTCTAAGGGAGAAAACTCATACAAGCACGCAGTGAAATTTATGAAGAGTGACCTCCCTTGCTGTAACAACTTTCTCCTCTCCTCCCAGGGGATAAAATGTTGGATGGACCGAAATGCGGTGTAAGAATCAGCAATCAATACTTTTTGTTCACTAAAAATGAATTTTTTGGTATCAGAAATATTCTTGCATATATTTGCCAGAATTTCGCAAGGATTTCCGCTATTGGCCGTGTCCATTTCGGTTACAGATTGAACATATGAATCCTGCCTAGATTATGGCCGTGACGAGAGTCGCCTAAGTCACTAAGTTTCAATACATGGAGGACTATTTTTCTCGATTTTCTAACGGTCAGATGTACATTACTGAATCTGAAATGAAACCGTTCTTCTGCACATTTGACGATATTGTCGTTGACCTTGGGTGAAAGGAACCATGACCGAGATAATGTGGATAGAATATTGTTTATATGTCTGAAAGTAAGTACCTGCAGTAATCTATCTGATCGAATTTCGCATACTGAATTTTATTTATTGAACGTTTAATTATCTAAATTAAGTTAACAGTCTGTTTTGAACATAATCATGATACACAAATCGTTAATTACAATATTTAAATTTTTGCGGTTGTTGTGTTTACAAACGTGGTGAGATGCAAGGGAGATCACTGGCTAGGTACGAAATATCATTCGTATTCTTTGACTGCCTTTTTACTTATCATGTGATGCAGAAATAACGTCAGATCTGTAAATATTTACATAACTATCATAAATGAATTTGACAATCCATTAAAACTTGGTGGAAATTTAACCGATTGTTTCTAAAGACTACTTGCGTGTACCATACTTTTTATTCGTCTTTGGTTTTAGACTGTTAACAACCATAAGGGAGGCGACTCTGATAGTAATTAAGAGTTAAGTAAGTACAAGTTTTCTCCCTTAGACCATTAATTGTTCACAATTTCGCCAGTTTTCCAGATCATGAAACATGCAACTTATTTCGAGTTTTATTTTGATGCAAATTGGTTAGAGGAGGGAAAGGAATCAAAAACCGATAAAAGTAAGGAAAAAGACAAACTAAAAAGTAAAACGATTAGATGAGAAAATAGATGTGTTTTGCTCAAAGTGCCTGAGTTTATTTCTTGCTATTTTGGTAGCTATTCAAAAATTAGTGGTAATCAGAGCTACTGGAAAAAAAGTAATTAACTCACCTCTACAACAAAAATGTTCAGAAACATCAGTTATATACTAATTAAACAATATCTCTGCTAGTAGTGTCATGTAAAGAGCAAAGATTGGGACCAGATTGTCTCAGAACATGACCTATGTAAACAATACCACTATGATTTTTCTACAGGTATTCATGGACTGAGTTTTTATTCATGTTGATTAACTACATATGAGCATTAAAGGGTGGTTAAATGCAGTCTGCGCAAACTGACATGGGCCGAAACTTTTTGCTATTTGTAAATTTTCTTCATGTCCAAGGACCATAACACCTCTGATTCCAGTCAGTTGTTTTACAAAAAGGAAAAAAAAAGAAATTTTATCGATCCATAAGTATGTGATGCTTGGTATGATGCATCATGAACATACATTAAACCCCCTTTTGTGAGAGTATGGCTCATATATGTATTTCAACCCTTTCATGGCAATTGACAGAAATAGGGGCTCTAGCTAATGACATAGTCCTTGGATCTACACTGTCAACTTTTTTGTAAAGCCTGTAAAATAAAATTCTGAGTTTCAGTGGATTGTATTTTCAGTCTTGACTTGATTGAATTTGCGTGCAGTCTGATCTTAATCTACACCTTCTGCAAAAGATCAGTGAGTCGCGCTTAGCAGCCTAGGGATAAAATTCGCCTGGTTCTTTAACATGCTCGG
Organism: Hippopus hippopus; assembly: GCA_946811185.2. NCBI lineage: Eukaryota > Metazoa > Mollusca > Bivalvia > Cardiida > Cardiidae > Hippopus > Hippopus hippopus. The sequence goes on along the minus strand of OX328101.1, from coordinate 50,907,854 downwards.
TGTATAGCACCATCACATGGGACCTTGGTTAAGGTCTCATCCGAAAGACTATTAGAAATTTTAGATGGCTAGCCATGAGGCTCAAACCTACACCCTAAAGTGACCCAAGACTTGATGTTTACAAGTCCTACGCTGTACCACTTGAGCTATGGGGGCTGGTCTAATTTGATCAACCTTCAAAAGAGGTCGAGTTTAAATACTTGGTGCTGAAAGAGTTAAACCTGAGTTTTAACGACTTTCAATTCTTTATCAAACGACAATATTTTAGATTAGTACAAGTTCAAAGCAACTGGAGACAACAGCATACAATAAATGTGACTCAAATACTTAAGGTTGGTTTTTTTTTTTTGAGGGGAAGAAAACATTGTGGGGAAAGGAGGAAATGCTAGTTACCAGCATTTTCTCCTTTCCCTATAATGTTTTCAAAAGACTTGTTCCTTAGGGTTGTTAAAAGTCAGGTGGTAAAGAAAAAGGCTGTTGGAAAAACGTTGTGCCTACAGTAGAAAAAACGGGACAAAAACATTTTTACTTTAATAGTTGTTCTGCCAGAATATTTCACAAACTAGCAACATTGTACATCCTAGATCAGACTTGACATTCTTGTGTGGTCTGATCTTGATGTTTACTGTAAAAAGGGCAATTTGATTGATATCAGTGGTTCACAAAGACAGAGTTGATCGTAGCACTTTAGGATTAAATCTGTGCCAGACAACCAAGGTCCGATACATGTCACAGGCTGACCTGGGTGGAAACTTTTCGCTATTGGTCAATTTTCTGTATGTCTCAAGGACCAGCCTACCTCATGATTCAGTTGGTTGTTAAAAAAGTGGCTATTATGAATCCATAATAACATAATGGCTTGATTGGTACAATGCATAACGGAGATGCAGTAAGCCCCATTTTCCCAGAGCATGGCTCATTTTCATAAGTAGTCTGTTGTCTTGAGTTTTTGCATAGTAATGGTTATCATGCATTAATTTATAAATTATGAATTTCACTAAAAATGCTATCAAACAGTAAGAGTATGTGAACGATTAGATTCTGTTTATTTGATAGCCTAAGGGAGAAAACTCGTACAATTTTAAAGTCACTATTAAAAAGAGTGCACTCCCTTATGTAAGTACAGAGGATTTTTCTCCCTTAGACAATTAATTGTTTACAGTTTCGCCATCTTTAGACTAGTGATCAAATCGAGGTCTTTTGCCATCAAGCGGTACCTATGTAACCCCCCTCCCCCACTGTCGCCAAACACTGCCCCCCAGAAAATATGTTTTTTTTTTGTTAGAAATCATATTTCTGTTACATATGACAATGGTGATATGACCTACAAAATCTCTACCACTCCAACCTGAACGATGTCTACTTACAAAGACATAGGCTGAACAAGATTCCACAAAAAAAGGTACAAGGTATTTGCTTATACGTAAATTAAGTCAGTGACCTGGGCAAATTAAGTTCATCTAAAGTTACCTATCCCGTCGCAACCTATTTCATCCTCATGTTTTTTGCTGATGTGGGATTTGTCTAGCTAGGAGTTCGTCCAACCGATAAGAAAGTGCAAAAGCACGGAAAGTTCATCTAACAGTGATTTGTAGAAATTAATCAAATTCAGAATCATCAAAATGATTATGTTTTGTTTTTGCTTTTACAATTAAAGATCAACAAAGAGAATTTTTCCGTGACATTTCCTGTTTTGCCAATTGAATAGCTATAAGCTGTGTGTTAAGTCACAGAATGGAACCGGATCGGATCTATTAACTGGATTGGATCGGGCCGAATCAGATCAGACTTTTAAAAGAACCGGATTAGACCATTTTTTTCTTCAATCTTGTAGGGACCAACCAAGTTTTATCTTTACTAAGGCTGCTTATTTAAAATCCGTTAGTCTATCAGTACTTTCAGTGCTTTGATTATAGCTTCCATCCCTCGAGATCCTCTACGGAATAGGGAGTTTCTGTGTTGGTTTTCTGGTGTAGACCTATCATTTTGAGTTAAAATGTAACATTTCTGTAAAATTTCTGAAGTTTTGTAGGAGATAGGAGCAAACTTTTAAAACAGACCAACCAGAAAAATATTTATCCTGTTGGGTAGATTAGAGAAGTAATAAAGGTATAATAGAAGATGTTTCACATGAAATACTAAAAGTGCTGCTGCACTATTTTCAAGGTAATATATCAGAAGATTATAATAATGATGAGGTGCAAAACTGAGATAATCATTTCGGTTACTGGATTTATCTTATAAGTACATTAGTTCATATGATGGGGATTGCTTATGAAAAGGAGGATAGAAAATATCAGCGTGGGAAAAGGAAAAAGGAGACCGATGAGAAGTGTTTACAGAATTATTTCCGCTTAGACCAAAGGTATCCGTATCTTAACATAATCACACCAGATTCAATGAAATCTAAATCTGCGTCATGTGGACTTGTACTTCTGGGCATTTTTTGTGTTATTCTTGATTTAGAAGTAATAAATTATGTGATTGGCAAAACCCAATTGGTTAAGCCGATCAGAAATTGCATGACTTTAAATTTTATAGAATTCTTTAGAATTGGATAACCGTTGAACGGCACCAAGATTGGTTTGTAAGGACTCTATCAAAGGTACAGTTTCCACATGGATCTAGATCACCTCGAGTGAATTTAGGCCCCGAATCTGACCCTTATCTTCGCACTAAATCGTCAACCTTTGTCTGCATCAGGACTTTGAACCAGTAGCCTACTTGGTACGTTTGCCATCAAAAGGTATAGTGTTGACAACACCATCCTGCACAGGCTAATCTTAGTGAACATTACATATCCCCATTCAAGCCCCCCCCCCCTTCCGATCACAACCTCCAAATTTGCAGGCTTTCGACGAGTTTAATCTGGACATGTTTTGTATTAACTGTTTAGTGTGTTAAACAACTAGTCTCTTGTGTTTATGAGACGATGTGTGCTTTTTTATGGTGGATTATTTAATTGATAGATAAAGTCTGGAAACAATAAACAACAAGATGGGTGAATTTATTGCTGTGATTTTCGTCTTCTCCATTTTAATTGTCATTTTTGTTAAACATAATCATCATACTGTCTGTCGTCGTCCTTGTCACCTGATTTTACCCCACCCGATGCCCAATTCGGTTAAATAATGGTCGTCGTAATGAGCTCAGTCGGTAATGTACGGGGCAAGAAAATTTAGAAGTTGTGGGTTTGATGCCGAACTCGGAAGCTCAGGTGGTGACAACAGGGCTTGAAAATTTAGAAGTTGTGGGTTTGATACCGCGCCAGTAGCTCAGGTGTTGACAACGGGGCTTGAAAATTTAGAAGTTGTGGGTTTGATTCCGAGCCAGTTGCCCAGTTGGTGACAACAGGGCTTCAGAAATTGGGATTGTTGGTTCGATGCCGCGCCCTATGGCTGAGTCGGTTACGTAAAACATATGGGTTCGATTTCTGGCTCGGTCAAACGGTTTCATCATGACCAAGAAGTTTAGGTGTATGATTTATAGTCTGTCAGTCATCGGTTCGATTTCTAAGAGAGAGGTTTGTGTTATGCGAGAGTGCCATATGGTAAAACACTTCAAAAACCTGTCCTAGTACCTGTGAGACGAAATAAGTTATGAAACAGGAATAACTGATAAGCAGTCTCCGTGATATGACTAAAATAATGTCTAAAGCGTCATGAACCGCTAATCCGACAAAGAAACCCCCTCCCCCACCCCGCTAATTACTTGGTGACCCCGAGTTCGAGCCTCACTGGAAGCACTGGATTTTTTGTGGGAGTGTCCCTGGGCAAGACAATTTAGAGCCCTAACCTAGTACTGGTTAAACCCAGGAAACACATGAATATGTGGGCAGTCCCCGTGATGAGTGAAATAATTTTGAAAGCGGTGTAAAAACAATCAAAGATGAAATAATTGCCATTGTGATAGAAATTGTTTCTCCTAAAACTTTTTAGACACGGGAAAGCAGCCGATAACTTTATCACCAAAGACATCATTTTAAACTGTTTATCAGACGACAAACGTTTAGACTTGACCAAATTGAAAGCGTTTGCAAACGATAGATTATAAAATTTTTGATAATTGAGAAAGAATGGTAAATATTGTGGACAAAAGGGAAAATGCTGGCCTCCAGGTTATCAATGTTTTTCTTACTTTTCACCAGTACTAGACTTGGGCTTTGCATTGCTTTGCCCAGGGACACTTCAACAAGAATAGCACTGTAAGCGGGGATTGTTTAAGAACTTATTACAAATTTGGCACCGTAACCCTTAACAAACAATCGAGTGTTTGAACGACCACTAGGAAAAAAAAAAGCTGTGGAAAATACATGTATTATGGTTAAAGCAGAAAATACTTTTCCCACAGTATTTTCAAGTCTACCACGGGCAAGTACTAGGTATATTATGTTAGCCATATCAGAATTGTCGTCTGTAAATACTTCCAATTTGGACAAGTCTACAACTTTGTCGTCTGGTAAAAAGTTAAGGGGAGCGATTTATATTCCAGTGGTTTTGGGGTCGATCCTCACCGGCCACACTGGTTTTTCGTGGGAGTGTCCTTTGGCAAAGCGGAGTACTAGCCTAGCACTGGTAATGTTCAGGAAACACGTAGCATATAGTATGGATCAAGATCGGACTGTTAATGACCGAAGTCTGATTATAGGCTTAAAAAAATCTCATGTCCTAGTTTATTGGTTTTAATTGGCGCTTTAAGTTTTGGTACGCTGTCGCTGTATTGTTACGTGCAATTTCTTCAATCGTATTTATTTTTTCGTACTTCTCAGATAATGTCTTATTATGGCAGTCTAAGCAGGTCTTTAATCTCCACTCATGTGAACTTGTACTAATTTACATTGTAAGCTATAAACATGCAAGTGCGTGGTCTTGTTTTTGCTGAATAAAAAATGGTATGTTATGAATAAGCGAAATGTCGACGTGATATGCTTGTATTTACGAAAGCAGCATGTTGACAGCCTGGGTTCCAGTCGTTGCACTTTCCTATTCATTTATTCTGACGTTACTTTGTCAAAAAAGGACAAAAAAGAAGCGGTATAGATTTGCAGATTGTTTGAAGATCTATGTAGACAGTGATAAAGACTGATTGAGAAATTATTAGATCCTGCATCTAGGCTGAACCGCTCTTTTTGTCACAATCATTTCACCTGCATTCATGTTTGGTATCATCTTTATCAGTATTTTACAGTGATACTTTCAAAGTTATCTGCTGCATACGTGTTTGTGGATGTGCTGAGTTTTGTATTTTCAGTTAAAGCGAACCCTTTACCAGACGACAAAAAAAAACAAGAATCGTCCATGATAACCGCCTGTGCAGACGACAAGTTAAATGTTGCTCAAATAATGGGATTTTTCCTTGAAAGTGAAGAAAACATCGTGGGAATGCAGAAAATTATGGTTACCAGCATTTTTCCCACAGTGTTTTCAAAAGCCTTCTCTCTGTGGTTGTTAAAACACGGACCAGTTTAGTAGAAAGTCTTGATTGAAGAACTCAACTCACCTGGCGTTTATGGCAATACTTCCGGTAGAACTTTTTTTTTTCAATGTTTTTACAAGACATTGTATTCAAATAGAAACTGCAACAATAACATTGTAGGCTCCAAATTGGTGTAATGGTCAGGGGAGTCGACTCGGGTGCCGGCGAACCGAAATCGAAACGCGCCGACGCCAAACGAAAACGCACAGAGAGACGGGGAAAAAGAGAAAGACACCTGGATAGAGAAAGCAAGAGCCGGATAGAGAACGTGCAAGAAAGACACTTGGGTAGGCGATGTGGGACACAGGAAAATTACCTTTTACTACTCTGTGTTGTGGAATTTATTAATTTGAATGCAGAGGTGTTTCATAAAAGATGAATATTTATTTCAGTTTTTCTTAAAGTTCATAGAACTTATTTTCTCTTTCCAGAGATCAAGTTTAAGCAAGAACAACACCAAAGAGAAAGAGAAAATGTTTTAATACTCAAAATGAAACGTTGAAATATACAGTACATATTATCCTAAGATCAATATCAACAACCTTGAATTAAAATGGCTTTGGAAAACATTGTGGGAAAAGGAAAAAAATGCTAGCTACCAACATTTTCCCCCTTTCCCACAATATTTTTTACTCTCTCACGCGCAATTACCATCATTTAAACAAAACATGTATTTTTCGACAGCAAATGCCTTCAATACAGATTATTCTAAAATTTTGTCATTTGGAAAAGGGTCAATATACAAATACTAAAGTCTTAAACAAAATCATTAAAAAAATGTTGAAATAAGTTCATTATCTCTCCATCAAACAACAAAATCGTAGACTGGTCCAAATTGAAAGATGACAAATTGTATATAGCTATGACAATGGAATTTGTCTTTCAAGGGGTAGAAAACTGTGGAAAAGAGAACATGGAAAATTGTCTTTCAAGGGTTTGAAAACAGTATGGAAAAGAGAAGTGCTGGTTACAAGCACATTTACCAATTTCCATAACATTTTTCGAGAACCTTTTACATCTTTTTGACTAAAAACAATGGCTGGTTTGAGATAATGTTAAAATCAAGACAATAACCTAGTCAAGATACAGAATATTTTAACTCTTAACCAAAAGACAAAATAGTGAACTAAACTAAATTCAAACCATCTGCAGACGTAAAAATTCCATACTGCTTAAATGATGATTTCTGTCTTTGATATGGTAGAAAACATTGTGGGAAATGAGAAAATGCTGGTTAACAGCATTTTCTCCTTTTCCTACAATGTTTTCAAAAGCCCTCGCTTTCACGGTCGTTAGAGCTCAGGATCGTGTGGTTAAGCAGGGATCTTATATATGATCCCTGGGTTAAGGGCTTTGAAAAAAACCTTTACGAAATGATGAAATTTTGACTTCTCCATATTGCAGGTGTTTGCAGACAACAAATCACATGTAGCATACATGATGTGATTTGTCTAAAAAAAGGGTAGAAAACATGGGGAAAAGAAGTAAATCCTACTTACCAGCAGTTTCACCATTTTCCACAATCTTTTCAAAAACCTATTCAATCATGGTTTTTAAACAATAGCTGGTTTGACAGAGCATTAAAATTAACACAAACTCACCACAGTAGAGGCTACTTTACATTTTACAAAATGACAAAATTTTAGTATTGTCCAATTTGAAAGCATCTGCAGAGGATATATGAATTGTGGCTGAAATGATAGAATTTGTCTTTCAAGATATACAAAACACATTGTAAAAGGAGAAAATGCTGGTTACAAGTACTTCTACAATCTTCTACATTGTTTTTCTAAAGCCTACTACATATAGTTTTTCACGATAAAAAGGTTGATAATGGGTTAAAATCAATGCAATAAACTCATCACAATACAGACTGTTTTAACTCTTTATCAAATGACAAAATTTTAGACTCATCCAAATTAAAAGCATTTGCAGATGACAGCATAGTTGAGGCTCAAACTATTGGATTGGTTTTTGGCACACTAGAAGGTATTGAGGGACTGACAGAAAATGGTGGTAACTGCTATTTTCTCTTTTTTCCACCAGGAATAAGTAAGTGGTTGGCCAAGCATAGTAAATTCTAGACTTAAACTGAAACTAGCAAAAGTCTCTCAAAGCAAAAACAGAGAAACAAAGGCAAAAAATTGGTGAAACATTTTCAGCAAATGCTTATTAGGACCAAATGCTCCTTTTCTCATAACATTTTCAAAAGTTGCAAAACTGGCTTCGAAAATTTCAAAACTATCCTCTGTTCCAACTGTATAATCTTTACCCTTTACAAGATAATCCCAAATTATGAGACATTTTGGAGAGATTAGCATTTGAAAACAAAGTGGGAAAAGGAGAAAATGCTGATAACCAGCATCTCATTCTTTCCCACAATTTTTTCTACCTCTCTGACAATATTTTACCACTGACAAGTCTAAATTTTTGTAACATTGGTACAGAGAAAACAAATTCCAAGTTTCTACAACATTACTGACATCCTGAACCCCATCACCTTAACCCTTTACCACACAACATAATCTTAAGACTCATCCATATTGAAGGATTTACAATGATTCATGTTTTTTAAAGGATAATTTTTGTCCGTGAATAGGTAGAAAACATTATGGGAAAAGGAGAAAATGCTGGTTACCAGCATTTTCTCCTTTTCCCACAATATTTTCAAAAGCCTTCTTTTTCAGGGTTGTTAAACTCGGGATTGTGTGGTAAAGGGTTAAACCAAAACCTTGGACTATTCAAAACTCGAACAAGAGGGCCATGATGGCCCTGTATCATGCTGGACCTGTATTGCTGTGCTGGCTTACAACCCTTTACCACACAATTCCCAGTTTTAATGGCCCTAAAAGAGAAGGCTTTTAAAAAATTTTGTGGGAAAAGGAGAAAATGTTGTCAACTAGCATTTTCTCCTTTTCCCACAATTTTTCCTACCCTATCAAAGACAGAAATAATCATTTAAGCTATACTCAATTTGGCTTTTCAGTTTGTCTGATAAAAAAAATTGCCATTTCGTAAAGAGTTAAATAAAAATACATGTATAATGCAATTAATTAACACTAACAGAGACATACAGCATAAAAAGTTTACATGGCAATAAACTTACATGGAGAAAAACGCTACCCCCATTAAGAAACAAGAGGGCCATGATGGCCCTGTATAGCTCCACTGGCTTTTTAACCCTTCACCATACAAATCAAAGTGTTAATGACCTTTAAAGAGGCTTTCGTAAACATTGTGGGAAAAGGACAACATGTTGTCAGCCAGTATTTTCTTCTTTTTCAACAATGTTTCCTACCCTGTCAAAGAAAGGAATGATCATTTAAGCTACATTTGTCTTTTGCAATGGCTTTTAACTTGGTCCAGTCAAAAAATTTGTAGATTTTTAAAGAGTAAAATTAAAGTATCATGCACTCAATTGACATTGAAAGAGTCATACAGCATAAAAAGTCTGAATGGTCTGTGGGCTTAACTACTAGCATCAAAATACATCACTCTCCCTGAAAACAGAACATTTTCTATCCAAAAAACTTGAATACCTAACACTAATCATGTTTTTCTGCAGTCTGATAATCAAGAGAGGTTAATAGTAACAAAGTGTGTCTCTTATAACAGGAGTTATTTCCCTTGATTACTATTCAAAATTGAAGCCACTATATAAGCCCATGTTAAACTTGTGATCCCCTGGATGGGGCCAATGTTGACCCTGGGGCTATAATATGAAGAAACTTGTTAGAGACCCATTAGATAAAGCTACATGTACATGCCAAATTTGTTAGCCCTGGGCCTTATGGTTTCAGACAAGATTTTCAAAGATTTTCAATATCTTTTACTTTTATTGCCATGGCAACCAGAGTATTTTAAGGAATCAAATTCTTTCAAGAAATTCTGAAGAGGACCATGACAGGATCATTTCTGTGAAGTTTCATCAAATATGGATGGGTAGTTTCAGAGATGTTTGAAATAAAAGTTAACGCACACGCACAGACGGACAAACGCATAGACAGACGCACGACGGACCATGACATAAGCCCGTTGGTCTTCAGCCAGTGGAGCTAAAAAGAAGGCATAACTTTTCCAAATGCAAAGATAATGTCAGTAAATACATGCAGGTTTTTTTTTTTTTCCAACAACATGAAAGGTAAAGTTCTGGAACAAAAAACTGAATCACAGAAACCTTACTTGACATGTATATTAAATATTCCACTCATCTGTGCATAATATTAGCATCATAATGGATCACTCTCCCTGAAATCTGAACATTTGCTATCCAAAATACTTGAATACCTTACACCTATCATGTAATAGTGCAGTTTGATAATGAAGGAAGTTGAATAGTAACAAACTAAATATCTCATAACAGGAGTTGTTTCCCTTGATCAGTATTATATACTGTGAAATTCAAGTTACTATATAAGCCCACACAATCCCGACTTTTAACGACCCTGAGAAAGAAGCCTTTTGAAAACATTGAGGGAAACGAAGAAAATGCTGGTAACCAGCATTTTCTCCTTTTCCCACAATGTTTTCTTCCCTTCCCAAAACAACTTTAAATTTTTCAGTGACATTTTGTGTTCTGGAAATGCTTCCAATCTGGACAAGTCTAAAATTTTGTCATGTGGTAAAGAGTTAAACTTGTGATCACTGGGATGGGACCAATTTTGATCCAAGGACTACAATTTCATGAGTTTTGATAGAAGTGTATTAGATTAAGCTACATGCAAAATTTGGTAGCCCTAGGCCTTATGGTTTTAGACATGAAGATTTTAAAAAATTTTCAATATTTTTCAATTTTTAGCTCTACTGGCTGAAAGCCAGCAGAGCTTCTGCCATGGTGAGGTTTCCGTCGTCCGTCCTTCCATCTGTCTGTCTGTCTGTCAGTCCGTCAGTCTTTTTCTTGTTTACGCGATAACGTCTGCATTTGTGGTCAGATTTTTGTTAAACTTGCATAGTTTGTTTATCTCATCAATAACTTGAAGCCTATTGATTTTGAAAAAAATCCAACAAGCAGTATGGGAAAAGTTGCCATTTCAACTTGAAAATTTTCATTTCTTGTTTACACGATGAATTCTGCACTTGTGGTCAGATTTCCTGGAAACTTGCACAGTTTCTTTATCTTATCAATAGCCTCAACCCTATTGATTTTGGAAAAAAACCCAACAAACAGTATTGGAAAAGTAGCCATTTCAAGTTGAAAATTTCCATTTCTTGTTTATGCGATGAAGTCAGCATTTGTGGTCGGATTTTCATGAAACTTGCACAGTTGCTTTGTATCATAAAAAGCTTGTACCCTATTGATTTTGAAAAAAATCCAACAAACAGTATGGGAAAAGTAGTTACTTCAAGTTGAAAATTTCCATTTCTTGTTTACATGATAAAGTCTGCATTTGAAATCAGACTTTTGTGAAACTTTCACAGCTTGTTTATCTCATCAATAGCTTCAACCTAATTGATTTTGAAAAAATCCAACAAACAGTATGGGAAAAGTAGCCATTTCATGTTGAAAATTTCCATTTCTTGTTTACGCGATGAAGTCAGCATTTGTGGTCGGATTTTCATGAAACATGCACAGTTGTTTTGTATCATAAAAAGCTTGTACCCTATTGATTTTGTGGATCCAATTCTTTTGAAACTTGCAAAGATTACTTGATTCATCAAGGGATTGAACTCTATTAAAAGTGAAGAAAATCTAGTTAACCATTCAGGAAAAGCAGCCATTTGATGACACAGTAGAGTTTACTCAACAAAGTCCACATTATTAGTCATATTCTTCGAAATTTGCTAGGATTGTTTAATACAAGGTGTACTGAATCCCCATCAAATTTGGCTGGATTCCAAACAGTTAGTTTTGAGAAATTGCACTTCATTTTTTTTCACTGTTTGTTCAGGTCACCATGCCTACTTTTGTTGTCTTAGTGGGTTCAAGCCCCGTTGCAAGAACACATTTTTGTGTTTTTTTCTTTTTGCATCATGAATTCATAATATATGCTAGCAAAAAAGCAAAATCACTGCCAGTAGAGCGATTTCAGGCCCTCAAGGGCCTCTAATGTTTCCAAAGCAACCAGAGTTTTAATGGAATCAAATTCTTTCAAGAAATTCTGAAGAGGACCATGGCAGGATCTTTCTGTGAAGTTTGGTCAAAATTGGATGGGTAGTTTCAGAGAAAATGATGTTTAAAATAAAAGTTAACGCACCGACGGATGCACGGTGGACACCTGGGCATGACATAACCCTGCTGGCCTTTGGCCAGTGGACCTAAAAATGGAAACCGGAGAAACATGTTTCTATCACTTTCACAACAAGTCCATTTTCAAAACTAAACTTAAAGAAGCTAAATAAAAATATAAAATTTCCAACTTATAGCTTAAAGCTAAATTTCATCCTTTTCCATAGAAAATCCCACTGAACGGGGTTGATCAAGATCAAACTGTGCATCCTGAGCAGTCTGATCTTTGATTCACACTGCCTGCAAAAGTGCATTGCATGACACTTAGCATCGGAAGGGTGAAATAGCACTCTTGATTTGGAGTGTGTAATCATACTGAGCCCCTGGTTAGGCCCTTGTTATTTGATATGTCATCTGCAATACGTATAATTACAAGTCCTTTTGAGTTATCTCTCTTTGAGCACTCATGTGCATACAAAAATTAACAATAATCAACAATAGGCATTTGCAGTTGACAAATGTGACTCAAATCCAGGTTTTGTTTTTGATAGGGTAGGAAACATTGTGGGAAAATGAAAAAATGCTGGTTACCATTTTCTCCTTCTCCCACAACATTTTCAGAAGCATACACTCTCAGGGTCATTAAAATTTGGGATTGTGTGGTAAAGGATTAACCTTTAAATTGTCAAATGAACCAAACAAACATCCACAGTCTAGAGCACAAAACTGTATAAATGTAATATCATGGTAGTTTTTGTCTAGAAGTCTCAGCAATGTAGACAGCATGATCAAAGATCTGACTGCATGTTGTTGCATATTGATCTTGATCCACATTGGCTACAAAGGAAACTTAAGTTGTGGAAGGCGCTCTAAGGATTAATAGATGAAGAAGAAGAGAAACAATCCAGAATATTGCAATTAAAATAAGACTGCCAATCGCCATGATGGCCCTGTATCACTCCACTTGCTAAAAGTACAAATCATACATACCAAACATTACAATTCTAGGCCAAATGGTTTCAAACAAGAAGACTGTAACAGACCATGTGAAAGTTGTGACCTATGGCAAGACCATTTTTGACCCCAAAGCAATAATTACTTGAATGGTAGAGGTCCACAAGATAAAGCCACATACCAAATAATACAGATATCAGCCGTATGGTTATAAACAAGAAGATTTTCAAAGTTTCCTCTATAAAGTCCCTGTAAAACATAAAGACCCCAGAGACGGTACTAATTTCGATCCCAGGGCTAAATTTCAACAAATTAAGAAGTGAAGATGAAGCCATGTGCCAAATTTGGTAGTCCTAGGATTAATGGTTAGGAGCAAGAAGATTTTTAGAATTTTCATTATTATTATACATATTTTACCATTCATGGAGTGGGGCCAATTTTGATACCAGGGCTTTAATTTGAAAAGTTCTGGAAGATATCAAATGATGGTAACACTCATAAAATATTACAGCTGTAGCTCACGGTCAGGGACATGAAGATTTTTAAACTTTTCACTAGATCTATATCAGCCAATGTTAAACTTGTGACTTGTAGCGCAGAGCCAATTTTGACCGCAGGGCTATAATTTGAAGAATCTTCTGGCCCTAGGGCTATATTTGGAAAATCTTAGTAGAGGTCTGTTAAATGAAGCTACATGTACATGCAAAATCTGGTAGCCCTAGGCCTTATGGTTTATTACCTGAAGATCTAAGTTTTCACTATATAGGCCCATCTAAAAGTTGTGACCCAGGGAGCAAGGCTAGTTTTGAATCCAGAGCTATAATTTGAAGAATCTTGGTAAAGGTCCATGAGTTAAAACTATATGTCAAATTTGGCAGCACTAGGCCATATGGTTCCAGACAAGATTTTCAAACATTTTCAATAGTTTTCAGTTTTGTTGCCATGGCAACCTAAGTTTAAGTACAGTCAAATTCTTTCATGAAATCATTGAGAAGACCATGGCAGGAAGTTTGGTCAAATCTGTAGTTTCAGGGAAGAAGGTGTTTGAAATAAAAGTTATGGCACAGGCAGACGGACAACAGACACTGGGTCATGACAAGCTTGCTGGCCTTTGGCCAGTGGAGCTAAAAGTTGGTAAAAATATTCAGACATCACTTTCATGAAAGACAGTGAAGATGAAGATCAGAGAAGGATACAGTCTAATCTTCATCTACACAATTCCGTTTCAATATTTTGTGATTCTCCATTTTAGTTATTTATCACTTTAAACATAGAAAAATACAAGGGAAAGACATATGAAAACTCAATATCTTTAAATTCTTTATCAAAACAAATCCACATTCGAACAAAGCCAAGGGAAAAAAAGGGCTTCAAAAACTTTGCGGGAAAAGGCAAATACCCTAGTAACCAGCAAATTGTCTTTTTCCCACAATGTCTCCTACACTACTAAAGACGTAACCCATCATTTGAGCAACATTTGTCATCTGCAAATGTTTTTGATCGAGAAGAGTCCAAAACTTGGTTGTTTCATAAAGAGCTTAATGTGAAGAGTCTTCAAAACATTGTGGCAAATAAACATAAACCTCAATGAAAGCTTCCTATCAATTGGTCACAATATTTTCATCAGCTGTATGTAAAAATAATTGCATATGAAGAAAAGGAATTAACAAGTGACTGCATTTTACAATCTTGTAAATTCTTACCTTTAACAATAATAATATTTATTTTTCCTTAGAGAGCCAAATAAATTCCTGTTTTCACAATTTTAAAGACATGAAAATATTGTGGGAAAATGGACAGAATGATGTTTACAAGCAAGTTCAAAATTTAGTTGTTGTAAACAGATAACAGAACTAAAACATTTTAAGTCAAGACAGAGATAGTAATGTAGATCCTTGATAAGACTGCCTGTTCTGTGCAGTCTGGTCTCAAAAATGCAGTTATTTCTTGGCACTCATTTCAAAAATTTCTCCTTTTACCAAAGAAATCAATTCTTTCTCATGCAAGGCTTCAAAATACAGTTGGAAAAATAAGTATGTACAAGCTTATTTAAAAATAAACTTTTTGACAATAAGGGTCTGTTTTTGACCCCATGGGTATAGTTGACTGGAAATGTGTCACCAACACTGATGCCCTCGCAACATGACAAAGGTCAAAGTCATGATATAGTTCCAAACTCAAGCAAGGACCTATAGCCATATTTATTGATAAAAACATTTTAATACATATATAAACTGAATATGCTAAAATTTTTGCCAAGCACTTTGACCTTGACCTTTGAGCCAGCAAAACAGTTTTGCTCGCATCATGTTTTCTGTTCATAACATTTAATTGTACCAAATTATTTTGAAATCTAACAATTCACTTCAAAGTTAAGGACCTGAAATGAACACCACCTTTTCCAAGAACATACACAAAGACAGACAGGGGTGCACATCTGCCCCTCTCAGGCGGGCACATAATAAGGGCAGTTGCCTGCAAAGATAATAACTCTCGAAGTCTAAATCTGATAAACTTAATTCTGTGTTTGCTTGTAAGTGATTTTCCACAAAGAATCCAACAATCATGAGATAAATACTGCCTGCTGTATATACTGCTGATAAACTGCATCTGAAGAATAAGTAAGGGAGATAAATCCAACACTTAGATCAGAGTTATCTATATATATTGTGACACCCTTTATTTCATGTTTTCAGCAGCCCTACACACCATTTAAATGACTCTACTGGTTAAATGGTTATGGCCTGCACAAAGGGAGATCACTGAAAATAGATGGAGTAAGCCAGAGTTACAATATTTAAAGGCACCCTCCTTCTTGATGTCCTAGGCATCCCTATTCTTTATAACCACAATATCTCAATTGTAAGAGGAATTTTGACCTTAAAAAATTAACAACCATGGAAGATAACTCAAAAATAGAGTCTTTCTAGTACATAATAAACTTTACAGCTTGATGAAGTATCGTGAAAATATATAAACAGGTTAAAGAGTTACAACCTGCACAACATTTAACAACTATGGTAGATAACTCATGAAGCCAACTGAGGATTGTGAATTTGACTTTTAAATGGTGACATAGTTCTTGCATGCCCACATCGTCTATCCATGGGGATCTTTTGTGCAAGATAATTTCAAAATCCAACTAAGTGGGCTGGACACAAACAACCAAAATGTAGCAAAACTTGACAAAGTCAGAGCACTTTGACCTTGAGCTTTCAGCTACCAAAACAGTTTTTGCATGTGACACATTGTCTACCTATGGTGATCATAAGTACCATATTATTCAGAAATCCAACAATTCATTTAACACTAATGGGCTGGACAGGAACACCAATCATCCCTATAATAATATTGACAAAGTTCAACTAAGTACTGTGACCTTAACCTTTGAGCTGATGACATGGTTTTGCATGCAATATGTTTACTGTCCATAGTGATGATTTGTGCCAAGTTATTTTAGAATCAGACCATGCAAATGGAAGTTATTGGCCAGGCAGAAACACCTGTCATCACTTTAATTGAAGCAAATATTGACAAAGTTCAACAAAGAGCTGTGACCTTGACCTTTGAGCTGGCAACACAGTTTCGCAAGTGACACATCATCTATCAATGGTGATGATTTGTGCCAAATTATTTTAGCATCAGACCGTGCATCAGGAAGTTATTGGTACCACCATACATACATACATACCACACACACACACATAAACAACACACAGTCAAGTGACACACTACATCCCCATCCCCATTTCACAGCTGAGGCATGAACATTTCTTGGAAGAGGTCTACCAGATGCTGCCTGTCAGATAGGAAAAATTTGAAAACAAAGATGTGTAAAAGTTTTACAGAATAAGCCTGCATAGAAATTGTGAAACCCTGGCCAGAAGGGATTTTTTTTTTACCCAGGGCAAAATCTTGGTAAAGGTCCACTATAGGAATTTACATGTATGCCAAATTTTGCAGGCCTTAGTCCTGTTGTTTAATCCTTTACCAGACAACCAAATTCTAGACTTGCTCAAAATCAAAGCATCTGCAGACAACAATTCAAATATGGCTCAAGTGATGAAATTTGTCTATGAAAAGGTAGAAAACATGAGAAAAGAACAAAATGCTGGTTACCAGCTTTTTCTTCTTTTCCCACAATGCTTTCAAAAGCTCTCTTCCTCAGGGTTGTTCAAAGTCAGGGATGTTTTTTAAAGGTTAAAGACTAGACAATTCTTAAAGATCTGCTAAATTTCCCCATGTGTCAAAACAGCCTTGATATTACAGTTCCTTTTCTTCTGGCAGTAACAAGTTAAATCTTCACTGCATGGTCCAACACTCCTAGCTGGAAAATTTTAGTCAGATACCCATCTCTACATCACATTGTCTTTCTGAAAATAGAAAACAAAATTCACATTGATTCCAACTCTCCTTTAAAACCCTTCAAGTGCCTTTAACAATTATACTTACCTTTACAGCCAGTGAAGATCCAAGATCAGACTGCATGTTTATTGCAGACTGACCTGGGCTCTGAACTCACCACTATTCAGAGACATTCCATCCAAAGGCAGTTTTGAAATGGCAATTAGATGGCTTATTTTTCCTGACCAAAAATTTCAATTTTGTTTACTTTGCACTTTCAGTGTAAATACATTACTATTGTCTACAATGTAAACATAACTGTAAGCACAAAAAATTTAGCTAAAAGACGAAGGTGCAGTTGATAGTTTCATTGATTATTTTAAACATACTACAGCAACAGCTCATTCAATTATGTCCTGGGTTCCAACAGTACTAGGTTAGGGCTCTGTAGTGTCTTTCATTGAAAAACCCTGACCTACATCAAATGACTTATTTTAATATCTATTCTTTATGAAATTATACCAGTTTGTAAAAAATCAAATCCAACATAATAATGTTCAGTAGATTACAAACAGAAACCTGTACTTTACCAGTTGAAAAATGGTCATAATTTATTTAATAATTGACCACTATGACTTTTAAAATGAATTTTAAAACTAGGTGAAAAGTAAACAAAAGATAAAGTGACCTGGCAACTTTTGCCCTAGCTTAAACTCATTTTTCTGCTTTAACTGTACAAAAATTGGTTGTCATCTTCATAGTAATTTCCATACTTTAAAATAAATATCATTTAAATTGATATGGCTATTGGGGCAATCCCAATCAAAATGTATTCAAAGAAAACAAGCCATTTTCCTTATCCTTAACAGAATGACCATGACATACCTACAGGCAGCAGGGATACTATATGCCACCTGACTTTAACCCAATACCACACAATCCCTACTTTTAACGACGCTATTTTAGAAGACTGTTGAAAGTATTGTGAGAAAAGGAGAAAATGCTGGTGACGAGCATTTTCTCCTTTTTGCACAATGTTTTCTACCCTGTCAAAGACCTTCAGATTATTCATTTCACTACTGAAATTATCGTCAGCAGAAGCATTCGATTTGCAATAGTCTAGATTTTGTCGTTTGGTAGAGTTTAAATAGCAGGAGTATCAAAAGTACTTTGATTATTTAGAACAAAGTTTGTCCATACAAGTACATGTACCTCTATCAAACGTTCATCTCCAACCAGTAACAGATTTGTCTCCACCTGATGTTTTTACACCACTTTCAGCAGTACACCAATTACACCATGGCAAAAGCTAACTTGTTTATCTGTTTTCTGTGCTTCATCAAGCTTAGACTAGGGTTCTTCAGTGTCATTCCCCTGGATACACCCATGAATACCATTGCTGCAATTGGGGAACAAATGCAGAACCTCTAAATGGCCTGCAACACGCGAAAAGGGGCATACGGACATTTGCGTAAAGTGTCGTCTCGGATCAGCCTGCGCAGTCCGCGCAGGCTGATCCGAGATGACACTTTCCGTTTTTATTTAATTTTCTGTTTTGCGCAAGTCTACTGTAGTACAAAATTTAATGTAGTCGTAAAGTGCCGTCTAGGATTAGCCTGCGCGGACTGCGCAGGCTGATCCGAGACGACACTTTACGCAAATGTCCGAATGCCCCTTTTCGCGTGTTGCAAGCCAAATAACAAATCTGGTAATATGTTCAACATATCACCTGTAAGTAAATAAGATTTTTAAAAAAAAAACTCTCTACCAGACAACAATTAATGTTGTTACAATTGTTCCTATTGAAAGAATTTGTAGACAAATGCTGATCAAATATGGGACTGAGCTAAAAATCATTGTAGGAAAAGGAGAAAATAATTGTTATGATAATCATTTTTTCCTTTTTCCACAATATGTTACGATACATCTTCTTTCTAAGAGTCTTAAAACAGAGAACCATTTCATAAATGGTTATATTTTTTTACTAGATATTAAGCACAAAGCACAACTTTTACTGTTATAATGACAGCATTTATGACTTAATAAAACAAATAAAACATTCTGGAAAAATTTGTCTTCTTTCCACTACTCCATAAGTGCATGTGACAAAAACTATATTTGATGTACCCTTCACCAAACAAGTCCATACAATCTCAAGACTTAGTCTCAACAATGAGACTTCATACTTTGACATTTAATGTTCACCAGAGGCCACCAGTCAAAAATTTAAATTGCCTTCGGGTACAGTTATCTGTATTATCCCAAGGCTTTGAAAACATAACAGGAAGAAAAGAAATTGGCTTGCATTTTCTCCTTTCCCACAATGTTTTAAACCCTTTCAAAGACGCAATCCATTTTTTGAATCACAAGTTTTCGTTTAAAAATATTTTCAATGTGGACAAGTTTATGATTTATGTTCTCAGGGTGAGCAGTAATATCCGACTATCCATGGGACTCGGCCCACATAATGAGGATGTTCAGTTGAGAAAGTTTTCACTGTAACCTTTGTTTGCTTACATTAAGTGCATCAATTGATTGTCATATGAGATCTATTGACCCTGATATTAAAATGTTGAAATGTCATCATTTAGTGAAAGGTAGGTCTAAGAACTCACATGCTGGAATGAAAAGGCTTATCTGGTCCCTGGGCTCGTTTGCCTGGGTTGGTTTGTCTGGGCTTGTTCATCCCAACTAAACTTAGCATCTTTGTATACTGAGGTTCCCTCAAAACCAGATCTGTCAATTTTTATAAATATTGAATCATTACATGGAAAATTTAAGCAGTAAATATGCTTAAATATTGCTATCATTTTATAACAATAATGGGTTAATAGTTGACTGTCACTTTGTATTTGTTCCTTCCAATCAACTGTGCTAATCATAAATTTTCTATCACTGATTTTGACAAATGTGCCAAGGTATTAACCCTTTACCAGATGACAAAATTTTACCCTTGTCCAAATTGAAAGCATTTGCACACGACAATTTCAATGCTGCTTAAATGGTACAATTTTTCTTTGATAGCGTAGAAAACAATGCGGGAAAAGGAGAAAATGCTGGTTACCAGCATTTTCTCCTTTTCCCGCAATGTTTTAAAAAGGCTTCTTTACCAGGATTGTTAAAAGTCGGCATTGTGTGGTAAATGGTTCACAGCATATATTCCAAACTATGTAGATTTTATCACAGCAAGTCTATAACTATAGAGATATCGAGCTTTTATTCTTATTTAGGAAGCAAATTTTGATTTTGAAACGAAACAAACCCAGATAAATGAGTCCAGGGGAGAACAAGCCCAGGGACGAACTGGTTTTGAGACGAACTGGTATTGGGACGAACATGCCCTGGACCTAATTGAAACAGGAGTGGCTTTGGGATTTTATAGTCTACTACCTAACGCTTGTTCCTTTCGATTTCAAATTTCCTTTATTGTTTGTCATCTTTAATTCACTATCGATTCATCAAAAGCGTTTGCATACCTATCGGAGTGTCTCTATTTGATCATATACACGTATATCTAAGACATTAGAAACGAAAAACATAATTTCGTCAGGATTCTGCACGTGCAGATTAGAACGTTTCCGCCAGCCTCGTTCCCGTTTCAGCTGGTGCCTCATTTCGGAACAGACTTAAAAATTTCGTCCATGGACTTGTTTGCACTTAATTGTTCGTCCAACCTTGTGCACAGTTTTGAAAAAAAAAATTTTTTTTTTCAGTTTCCTACCAGATATAGCTCGCCAAACTTCATATACTGAACACTTTTTTATGTAGATCAATGGATATCGTTGGTAAGTTTTAGATCCTGCTTTATTTCACTCCTGTATTTATGAATTAACTCTTTACCACACGACAATATTTTAGACTGGTCCACATTTGAAGCATTAACAAACAAATTAAATGGCGACTCAAATGAAAACATTGTGGAAAAAGGAGAAAATGCTAGTTACTAGCATTTCCACCTTGTCCCACAATGTTTTTAAAAGTATAATTTCTAAAGGGAAGCCATAAAGATCCCTGCAGTGAAGGACCGAAGTATGCGGTGTATGTGACTTGGGATTCTTTACAGTGACGGTCTGTCACTTGGGTGTTAAAAATTGTGTTCACACCGTAAGTCAAGCTGGTGCTCTCTCAAAAATTTATTTCCTTAGACCAATGGCGATGCCTTGATCAGTTGCTACAAATACAGATGATTTTGTCCTAAAACGATGCCGTGTTTAGTTTTTATTTGATTACTCAACATTAAAAACTTGTTTTCTCAACGGAAAATGAACAAACAGTTTCTTTATTCATATTTGTTTCAAAACAGGTCAAGGTTTGGTAACAAAGTCGACTACAATGTTCATTATCCTTCGTTTAAAAATGGCATGTTGAGAAATTTTCGGTTGTACAGTCACCCTAGATCTATTAAGCGCTTACAAGTGACTGCTCAAATTTCTTTTCTAAACATGCCGTTTTAAATGAAGGATAAGGATATATTAGCCTTGTAAAACCTATTACCCACAGGGCTGACCCCAGGGCTATAGTTTAAACAATCTTGCTACAGGTCCACTAGTGTGCATAGACCTTACAGATAGGAACCAGACATTTTGCTTTTTTAGTTTATATACCCATGTAAATCTTATGACCCCCGGGGCAGGGCCAATTTTGACTCCAGCGCCATAATTTGGACAATGTTGGTAGAGAATTACTAGATAAAGCTGCATGTCAACTTTAGTTTTCACTATGTTTGTGCAAAGTTTGTGATCTCTGGGGCAAGATAAATTTTGACCCCAGACTATAATGGGACAATTTTGGTAGAGATCTACCAGATGAAGCTGCATACAAGATTTGGTAGCCCTATGCTATCTGTTGAGGAAACTTAGGGTTAGGAATCACACACACACACACACACACACACACACACAAACACACACACACACACACACACACACACACACATATATAGTTTATAAGGTCATGTAAAACCTCTGATCCATTGGGTGGCGTCCATTTTGATCCTGGGGACAGTCTTGGTAGAGATCTACTAAATGAAGCTGTATGCTAAATTTAGAAATCCTAAGCCCTAAGGTTAGGAACAAGATGAGTTGTAAACTTTCACTTTATAGGCCCATGTAAAGCATGTGACCCCTAAAGTGGGACCAAATTAACCCCATGGCTATAACTGAAAAATTTTGGTAAATAGCTATTACACAATGCTGCATGTCATATTTGGTAGCCCTAGGCCTTATGGTTTTGGGCAAGAATATCTGTAAAGATTTTCAATATTTGCCATTCTTGTTGCCATGGTAACAGAAGTTTTCACTCGAGTCAAACTTGTTGAAGAAATTCTGAAGAATATCATGACAGGATCATTTTTGTGAAGCTTCATCATAACTGGGAGGGTAGTGTTTGGGAGATGTTTGAAATGAAAGTCAATGAATGCAAACACGGATGCACAAACAATAGATACAAGGCCATGACAAAAGCTTGCTGTTCTTTGGCCAATAGATGTAAAAATGACAATGCTGACATGAACTACAAAGTCTCTACCACTCCAATTTGAAGGATATACACTTGGTCATAGACTTAACAAGATGTCATGGACAAGGTACAAGATGTTGCCTTGTAGGTACAGTACGAGTATATGTAAATTCATCCTCGGAACCCAGGTTTGAAGCATTACGTTACTCTCCATGCATCACCCTTGGGAAAATTGACTAGCAAATCGTCGTTTCTTATGAATATTCACATGGTCGGGAAGTACCCTAGTAGCCAATTGAAAGATCGATAACATAATGATACTCTCTTGTAGAGAGGATAATTTCATTTCTCCCATTACTAAAAATAACACTGGAAAAAATCCGAGATTGTCAACAAATATGCAGGCTGTCGGCGTGCTTGTCTCCTGTGAGATATGCCATTCTGCAATACAGGGACGACACTATCGATCTTTGAGTACAATTTTAACTGACAATCTTTCGGTGTTACGCCGAAAATCTCTTTTAAACACTTTTCGATCTGATGTTGATGGGCGCCGCCATATTTAAAGTATTGCTAAGCTTGATTTGCAACGAATGATGTGATTGGATATGGAAAAGTAAAAAATAGTAATGACGGCATATTTGTGATAAAAATAGTTAAAATTTTCTCAAAGAAAAACTGAGATCAATCAAAATGCTTCATGAATAATTCATGAGAACGAGGAAACGCCAGCGAAGTAACCCAGGGGCGATTACAGAATGAATCGAAACTGGATCATCGAGGATGATATAAATTAAGGCAGTGATGTATGCCAAACAGGCTCATCTTTACTTATCCAAATGTAACCTTTTTCATTCTTGTTTTCATTGGTGGTGGTGTAGGTCTCGTCTAGCATGAGTTAGTCCAAGAAATTGCACAAGAGGGTCATGGTGGCCCCGAGTTGCTTTTTTGACCCGACAAGACCCTTTTTGAATCTCTTCCAAAATATCAAGACAAACATTTTAACAAACTTTCATGAAATATTGGATGGAAAATGTGGCCTCTAGAGTGTACACAAGCTTTTTCTCTGATTTTTCTCTGTGACCTACCTTTTGACTGAACATAATCCATTTCAAACTTGTAGATATCATCAAGACAAATATTCTGACACAAGTGTACACAAGGTTTTTCTGAGATTTGTCCCAGTGACATACTTTTTGACCCGATGTGCCCAATTTTAATGAATACCCATAAAAAAGCATCAAGGCAAACACTGTGAACACTATAATTATATTATAGACCCCCAATATTATGGCTATTCCACCCTAGGTCGAAACCAGCTTCTGAACCACAGTAATATGATGCCTGCTTTATAATTTAATAAATCTATAAAGTTTTGTCAAATACATGTACTTTAATACAGAAGTTAAAAAAAAAAAAAAAAAATCAGAGGTTGTAGCAATGCCAAAGCATATATCAGGTTAAGAGCTTGGGGAAATAGAAGTACACATTAACCAAGTGCGGCACAACAGACAAATACATGAGCTGCACTGTGTAAAATTATTGGACTTGAACAAATTAAAAGCAATTTACAGACAAATAAAATGTGGCTCAAATGATTTGATTCTGAAAAGTAAGAAAACATTGTGGGAAAAGGTGAAAATGCTGATTACCAGCATTTTCTCCTTTTCCCACAATGTTTTCCTGTCTTATCTACAAAGGTCGTTAAAACTCAGGATTGTGTAATAAACGGTTAATGCATCTCTGTAATACATCATGCCAAGAAAGTCATCACACGATCATGGATCCATAAAATCCATTGTCCAATGATCAACTGAACTATAAGGCAAAGTGGTCCTTGGACATGCAGAAAATTTACCAAAAGCAAAGCTTTGATCTATGTCAGCCTGCATGATACTTTTTGCAGATGCATTAAACCCACTTAAAATATTGTGGTAAATAGCAAAATTGCTCTCAATGGTATCAGACTCTCAAGCTGCCAACTATTGCAAGGTATATTACAAAAATCATTGAAGAGAGATTCAGTTGTAAAATAATTTTATTTACATGAAGATATTATCACGACAGAATTGACATTTATTAAACCATAGAATTCAGAAGTAATACAAATAATAATGATTACGAAAAATATGCTTTGATAGCCCTTTATTCATCATTATTCTTTTTCCAGTAA
Organism: Hippopus hippopus; assembly: GCA_946811185.2. Taxonomy (NCBI): domain Eukaryota; kingdom Metazoa; phylum Mollusca; class Bivalvia; order Cardiida; family Cardiidae; genus Hippopus; species Hippopus hippopus. The sequence continues at coordinate 50,883,285 of OX328101.1, read as the reverse complement.
CAAAAATATTATTTTTAAAGTAAGATTCGCAGCATCATTTTTCTTTTCAAACATGATTCAAGTCTAAGAATAAAAAAAATGTTTAAAATGAACATGGTTCTGAACAATGCAATATTCAACAAGAGTAGTTAGATTTTACATCAAATCGACTTTATCAACCCACTAGGGTAGAGGCTACTTTCAAACTATCAATAAATACGTACTAAGTAACAAAATTACTGAGAAATATCCAATTAAAAAGAAAACCTTTTTGCACAGTCAGGAAATTGCAAGAGAAAAAGAAGCAATTGCTTGTTCCAAGCAACTGCTTCTTTTCCCTTGATGTTTTGTGATGATGTTGAATGCTGGGATTTTAAATCATACCAGTGTGGTTAGGTTAATGTATCCAAGCACAACATTTTATTCCCAGTGCATTTTGTTTTCACAAGGACAGGCATAAAGTTACATTAATATTGTACTGGATTAATTCTACATGATGACAAAATTTCGGATTTGTCCAAGTTGAAAGCCTTCTCAGAACAATAATTAAATGTTGCTCAAGTAATGGGATTTGTAATTAAAAGGAGAGAAAACCATGAGTAAAAAGGAGAAATTGCTGGTTACCTGCATTTCCTCTTTTTCCAACAATGTTTTCAAAAGGGCTTTTTATGAGAGTAGTTAAAAGGGGATTGTGTGGTAAATGCTTATAAAAAGTAGAATTAAAACTAATTATTATCTTAACACAGAATCTCAAACTAACAACATTTTTTTCTCTTCTTTTTAGTTCTGCAACAGATTACTCTATGAAACAAATTTTGTTAAAAGAGCAATTACTCGTAACAAGCAATTTCTCTGTTTCAAATATTGTTTTCATGTGATCTGAATTCATATCAATTAATCAGACCAAATAATTTTTCATATTTAAAGCATTGACAGAAAACAAATGAATGTGATGGACATTGTCCTAAAGAGGGCAGAAAACTTTGCTGGAAAAGTAGAAAATGCTGATAACCATCATTTTCTATTTCCCCCAGTGTTTTTTAAGCCTTCTTCCTCTGGGTCATAAAAATGGGTTCTGTTGGTAGGGTTAAAGAAAAATCTTAGTTTTAGACAACAAAATAAGTTTTATGCATAATTCCAGCACATAGACATTTTACCTCTATACAAACCCACAAAATTTTACACTAGTCAAAATTGAAAGCATTTTGAAAGACGTAATTATTTAACATGGCTCAAAAACTGAAATTTGTCTTAACCAGCATTTTCTCCTTTTTCCCACAATGCTTTTGAAAGCCTCTTTTGTCAAGGTCATCCAAACTTGGTACTGTCAGGTACAGGGTTAAGATTTATTTAAAGGTAACAATCATGTCTAGTCATTGGAGAACATTTTTTTGAAATAGATCAGTTTTCAAAGAACACACAGTATTACCTTTGATATACATACTGATATTTTTGGGCATTATTTTCCCAAAATGGTCTTTTCAAAGCTGTATTTGGGTCTTTTTTATTGGACTGAAAACATCAATTTCACAATTTGTCCTTTACTAGACAATACAAAGTTGGCTTATCCGTATTTATATCATTTTGAGACAACAAATGTTGCTCAAATGATAAGATTTGTCTGGGAAAAACTAGAAACCAATAGTGGGAAAATGAGATAAAACTGCCCGCCAGCTTTAGCCCAATTTTCCTCAAAGTCTTTCAGTTCAACAGCACTGCAAGTTGGGATCCAACCTACTTTACTAAGTTACAATTGCAATGCCCTAACAACTATGCCAGAACCTCTTTTGACAACGTCACAATAAGGTTGGTGAAAAAAAATTCAAACAACATTTAGATGAAAATCTTCAAACAACCTCACATATCGATGGAAACAATATCTTTTTCACAGATGAATCTGTGACTTTTTTAAAGAACAAATACAAATAGGATGATGTCATCCATCAACCACTGTAACGAAAAACAACTCTTCACCTGACAACAAAATTTTAGCCTTCTCCAAATTAGAAGCATTTGCAGATAACAAATATCACTCAAAACATGAAAATTGTTGAAGGGTAGAAAACACTGAAAAAAAGAGAAAATTGCTGGTTTTTCTCGTTTTTCCAAAAATGCTTCAAAAGCGTTCTTCCTAAGGGTTGTTAAAACAAAGCTTGTTTAGTAAGAGGTTTCAGACTAAAATTCATTCAAAATATGAAGTTATTCTATTCATTGGTCATAACATACAGTCCTTACCAATGACATAGCTATTTTCAGATTTAGAATGTAAATTTATAAATGTATTATTCAATTCAATAATTTTCGTAACCCATTACCTCCAAAAGATGATTTCCATGCTTTTGCAACTATTGTCACAAAACAATAAATTGCTCATAACCCTATACAAAATCAAAAAATTTTTTAGTATAATCCAATTTAAAAGCACTTGCAGGCGAAAAAGAAAATGTGGCTTATAAACTGCAAGTTCTTTTTAGGAAGTATAGAAAACATTGTGGGAAAAGATGTTAAGGCTGATTACTATCATTTTTTTCTTTTCTTCCACAATGTATTTAAGTCTTCTTCCTTAGAGTTGATAAAACTTGGGACTGAGTGGTAACGGGATAATGTGCAATGTTTTCCTTTTGCCATGATGTATTAACATATTCAACCTTAATTCATGTTGATCATCTCTATTTTAAAAGAAAATTTCAAACTAGACTGTTGGAAATTTATTTCAAGAGGTAATGAGTTAAACACACTTTCTGGTATACATAAAACATGGTCATTTGGGAATGCTAAGAATTACCACAACACTGCATCAACTTTATCAGTACATGCAAAGGAAGGGTTCCTTTTCAACCCTTTACAAAATCAACAGAGATTAAGTTTAATTCAAATTTGAATAATTTGAAAATAGCAAATTGAAATAAGACTGGAATGACAAATATTTATCTTTGATCAGGTAAAAAACATAATGGGAAAAGGAGAAAATGCTGGTTACCTGCAATTTCTTCTTTTCCATCAATGTTTTCAAAAGTCTTCTTTCTCATGGCATTAAAACTTGGGATTGTGTTGTAAAGGTTTAAAAGTTATGAAAGCATCTTGGTTTAGGAAGCAACTACTTATTCCAAGGTGTGGCTACCTTTTCACCAATTGTTTTTCAAGACCTTAAAATAGCAGGTAACCAGTTAACTCATTACCATACATTTCAGACTTGTCCAGTTTGAAAACATTTTCAGACAACAAATCAAATGCAAGTGAAATGATTGGATTTGTCTTTGGTATGCTTAAATACATCATGAGCAATTGAGAAATTACTGGTTACCAGCATTTTCTCTTTCCCCACAATGCTTTTAAAAGCTTTCTTCCCTCATGGTTGCTAAATCATGTGATTGTTTGGTAAAAACTTAACCCTTTAACAAACAATCCAGAGTTTCAATGACCCCCCAAGAGAAGGGCCACTTGAAAACATTATGGGAAAAGGAGAAAATGCCGGTACCCAGCATTTCTCCTTTTCCTACAATGTTTGCTACTCTGTCAGAGACAATATCATCATTTGAGCCACATTTGATTTCCTTTTTCGACAAATCTGAAATTTCTCCGTGTGGTAGAGAGTTAAGGGGTGACTATAGCTATTCAGCATATCACTGAAAACTTAAGTCACTGATAAAAATTTCCCAAAGATCCATGCACCTTTCTCATCTCCTTCTATAGCACACAAAAACAAATGGTGAGCACTGATGGATATTTACAATTTCGAAAAAAATATATACATATATACATGTAAGTAAACCATTATTTCACAGAAAAGTTCAGGAATAATTTTGCAAATGATTTTTTTTTGTGTGATTGTATTTCTACATAAATGTTTGTATATTTTCCAAATCATGATTCTTAGCCCCACAAATAAAACAAGATAACTCCCTATAACATTTCATGAAATAATATTCAATATATATTTTTCACAAAGCATTTGAATTTGAAGCAACCTTATTCTAAGAGTTTGACTGAAAGTATGTTTAGCTTGTATTGTGACTCTGATGAAAAATATAACGAAAAAAAAAAAAAAAAAAAAAAAAAAAAAAAACATTAGCAGAAGGACGAATCAAATGACAGTACAAAAAAAAAAAGACACAATAGAAAACACTGTGGCAAAAGGAGTATCTGCTATGAGGACTTCCTCCTACTGTCACAATGTTCTCAAATAAAATGTTCTATGTTATATCCAAAGTCAATATACCTTCTGAAATGGGAACATAAAACTACCTTCCTAACTGAGAATATAAAACAGTTTTGGAAAATTTAAATAATTTGATGAAGACAAAACACTGAATTTCTTGAACAAGTTTGTATATATGTACAATTGGTAAATGCACATTCTTTAATCAGTAAATACTATCATCTCTGTATAAAAGCTGTATAAAGTTCTATTGCACAATTTCTGTGTTAAAAAGCTGACATGCTCATACTTCTCTTCATCTTGAACCCAATTAGTCGAGATTTGTGTCTGTATGCTGATACTTTATTGTTTAGTGCGAGAGGAATCTTTCCAGTTAAACATTTTGTAGCTTCTACCAGTTTTCTGTAAAAATAAAGAAAAAACATTATGTTTCAACAAAACATGTTTTAATCCTAACCCAAAAGAGAAAATTTTACAGTTGCCTCAAATGAAAGCATTTGCAGATGACAAATGTGACTAAAAAATTGAAATCTGATTTTGGTAGGGAAGAAAATTTTGTGGGAAGAGGAGAAAATGCTGCTGGTTACCAGCATTTTCTCCTTTTCCCACCATGTTTTCAAAAGGCCTTCTTCCTTAGAGTTGTCAAAACTCTGGATCATGTGGTATTGCGTTAAGCATGTTTTTCTTCAAGGAAATAAAAGTTAAAACATTAATAATTCTGTGAATATACAACATCAGTCTCTTTCGTCAGTTAAAAAAAACATTCAATGAAACTAAGATTTCATCTTTTTTTCATCCAAAAGACTTTATTTAACCCTTTACGGCACAATTCCGACTTTTAACAACCCCGGGGAAGAAGTCTTTTGATAACATTGTGGGAAAAGGAAAAAAAATGCTGATAACCAGCATTTTCTCCTTTTCCCACAATATTTTCTACCCTATTATTGAAAAATTGCTCCATTTGAGCAACGCAGAAATTGTCGTCTGCAAATGCTTTCCATTTGGACATGGCTAAAATTTTGTTGTCCGGTAAAGGGTTAAGAAGCAGACCATTTAGATAAAATATCATGTTCTGTGCAGCCTGCTCTTGATCTATGTCATGTCCCCTATGTGGCTGAGCTATGTCATGTCCCCTATGTGCTTGATCTATGTCATGTCCCCTATGTGGCTGATCTATGTCATGTCCCCTATGTGGCTGAAAGGGTTAATCCTTTACCACACAATCCTCAGTTTAACTCATTACCAAACGACAAAATTGTAGGTTTGTCCAAATCGAAAGCATTTGCAGACGACAAAATAAGTGACTGAAAATTTGAAATTTGTTTTGTGAAGGGTAGAAAACATTGTGGGAAAAGGAGAAAATGCTGGTTACTAGCATTTTCTCCTTTTCCCACAATGTTTTCTAAAGGCTTCTTTCTCAGGGTCGTCAAAAGTAGGGATTGTGTGGTAATGGTTAAATGACCCCGACCTTGTTGAGAAAGAGGACAATGCTGGTAACCACCTTCTTTCTTCTTTTCCCCAGCAATATTTTCTACTCTTTCAAAAATAAATCCCATTGAGCGAGTCATATTTACTTTGTCTGGAATCGCTTTCAAATTGGACCAGATTAAGATTTTGGCATTTGAAAAAGAGTTAAGGTAGATCTTTTTTTTTTGTTTGTATGGTGTTTAATAATGCCATTTTTAATATTATTCACGTTATATTGCTGCCGCCACATCACCTATCTATGCTTTTTGGACTGCCTTTTACGAGTACTTTTTACAATATTGTCTGCAAGCCATTGACTACTTTCTCACAAAACCATCATCAAAATAATGATCAGCAATGAGAGAGGCCAAGCTCAAAAAGCGGCTTTTTGGTCCCAAGTCCGCCACTGGGCTTGGAAACGAGATCTTGAAGAAATGAGAAATCCTGCCACAGTATCAACCAAAGTCAGCCTGTGCAGTCTGCACCTAGGTCAAAACTTTTTGCTATTGGTTAATTTTCGGCATGGCAATGGACCAGTAAACCTCATGATTCAATTGGTTGTTAGAAAAAATGGATTTTATGGATCCATAACAATGCGATGACTTGCTTGGTATCATACATCAGAGATGCACTAAAGCCCCTATTCCCAGAGCATATTATCATTGACCATTAACTACTATTTTTCAATTACTCATCAACAGAGGAATCTCACTTCATGATTAGTAGTTTGACATTTTATTCAGCAGTATACAGAAGAAAGAACTGGTTACAACAGACTTACTGTGACAATAGCTGGTTTTTAAATTTCTCTTCATTCAATTCTTTTCTAAGTTGTGCTCGAGATTTCCTTCCTTGCGGACACAAAGCTGCATGTTGAGACACTTGTAAAGCTGTGGGCCTCTCTTTTGGATCTTCTCGGATCATGCTCTAGAAACCAACAAGACAGAAATTTGGTTATAAATACAGCACATTTAACACACATCTTTAGTCTGGAAAAAATACTGACACTTCCTAGCTTTTACAGCAAACTGTGCAGATTTAGGTTAAAAAATTGCTTATGTTTACCTTGATCTACACCGTAAGTTAAAGCAACATTAACTCTTTACCAAACAATCCCTTGTTTTCAGCACCCTGAGGAAAAGGCCTTGTGAAAATATTGTGGGTACAGGAGAAAATACTGTACAGCATTTTCTCCTTTTCCCACAGTGTTTTCTACCCTGTCAAAGGACTTCAGTTCATTTGTATCACTTTCAGGTTTGTCGCCTGCAGATGCTGTGAATTTGGATGAGTCTAAAATTTGTTGTTTGCGAAAGGTTTAAAGATCTTCTCAGCACTTCAAAAATTCTTCCTTTATCTTGCCTTCTGATTTGCCTAACAGTACTACTTAATAATATTTTAAATACTGAAAATCTGATACATCTGGGAATTTTTTCTTTCGTGTCGATCTTAGACATTTAAATATATGGCTAAATTCAGAGTTAAATGTTTCAGCTATAAAATTTGAAGTTCACAGTTTTCTACAATATTTAACAAAAATTTAGAAAAGCTTTTCCATTAAAACTATAGACTCTAACTCATGGTTTTAACTTATATGAAAAATAATGGTCTGACAAATCACTGAAATCGTAAACGAAACATTGTCATTGAATTTAGATTAAAGACATAGACACTCATATAAAGATGAATGACTTATTTAAACACAGCTGCGATTTTTGACACAACTTCAGCATTCTAAATTCCATTTTCAAAAGGTTTTTTTCTGTATTATCACATGAAGAATTCGCAATTACCTTTATCAAGGCATTCAGTTCCTGTGAATAATGGGGAAGATCAGGCAAGTTCCCTCGCCTAATTTCATGCCATTCTGCACCATTCTTTGGAAGATCACCTCCACCACCCTTAAATAGATAATATAGTAATATGTTTTCAGTATTTCAATGCAAGTAAATTTAACCTACAAAATTTACTGTTTGAACACAAACAGAATTTCACTTCCAGGTAAAATGAACCATTATTTTTGAACAAATACACACATCTGCAATTATCTGTAGCAACATACTAGAGAGAAAAAACCTCCCAGAATGATTTCTTTATAAACTCAAATTTTTCAGACCTTTTCAGGGTCCAAAAAATCCACACGTCCGCTCGTCCTTACTAGTAAAAATTTGGTGAGGGCAAGTGGATTATCCTTCTTTGTCTAACTGTAGGACAAGTGCAAAATGGCAGGAGGACAAGTAAGAATTCTGAAATTTTTTGGACCCTGCTTTTGTTTGCAATCTAGTATCTATATACTGACATTGTCACTGCCTTTTTGCTTAACAGCTCTGATTTGGCATGGCTAGGTAGCTTAGTGGTTCGCATATCCGACTCGTGACCTGGTGGTTGTGAGTTCGATACCCGGCTGAGGCTAATTTTCTTTCAGCGATTTATCACCTCTGATGAACGTGAAACAAGAGGGCCATGATGGCCCTCAAGTCGTTCACCTGAGTCTTTTGACCAAACATGACCCATTTTCAATCTCTTTTGAGATATTATGACAAACAATCTACCAAGCTTTCATAATTATTGAACACAGAATTTGGCCTCTAGCTTGTACACAAGCTTTTCCTAGAATTTCTCTCAGTGATCTACTTTTTAGCCGAACATAGCCCATTTTCCCATTTTAGACATTATCAAAACAAAGATACTGACCACCTTTCATAAGTATTGGACTGAAAATGTGTCCTCTAGAGTGTACATAAGGTTTTTCCAAGATTTGACATGGTGACGTAGTTTTTTACCTAATGTGACCCATTTTCTATTTTATCATATTGATAAAAAAAAAAAAAAAAAAAAAAAAAAAAATCTGACTAAAATTTTCATCAGTTTTGGATAGAAAATGATGACTCTAGACCTACACAAGCAGTTTAAAAGATTTGACCTGGTGACCTAGCTTTTGACCCAATGTGACCCATTTTCAAAATCATCCATATCATTATGACAAACATTCTGACTATTTTTAATTAGTATTTGATTGAAAATGTGGCCTATAGAGGGTACACAAGGTTTTTCTAAGATTTGACCCAGTGACCTAGTTGATGACCCGACATGACCTAGTTTTGAACTTGTCCAAGATATCATCAAGACAATTATTCCGACCAACTTTCATGAGTTTTGGACTGAAAATGTGGCCTCTAGAGCGTACACACAGTTTTTCTAACATTTGATCTAGTAACCTAGTTTTTGACCCAACATGACCCACTTTCAAACTCGTCTGAAATATCATCTAGACAAACATTCTGACCAACTTTCAAGTGTTTTGGACTGAAAATGTGGCCTCTAGAGCCTACACAATGTTTTCCAACAATTGACCTAGTGAACTAGTTTTTGAACCGACATGACCCATTTTCGAACTCGTCTGAGATATCATCAAGACAAATATTCTGACCAAGTTTCATGAGTATCGGACTGAAAATGTGACCTCTAGAGTGTACACAAGGCAAAACTTGTCGACGCACACCACATGACAGACACAGCACGATCACAAAAGCTCACCTTGAGCACTTCATACTCAGGTGAGCTAAAAAGTAGTCAGTGACTTGGTTGTGTCAGTACTGGTGTGAGAAAGCCAGGAAATACATGCATAGAACACAGATTGCCGTGATATGACCAAAGCTGTTAAAATGGCATTAAACTCCAATACAACCAAATAACAGTGTTGAGTTACACACAGAAGTTTGCTGAAAAATTACTCAACTGCCATGCCACTAATTTAAGAACCAAAGTAATGCGATGATCTTTTGTGACAACCGTAGATCCACAAAGGTTGATAAGGTAGGATTAGAGAGGAAATTAAAGGCCAAGAAATTGACTGTTACAACCTTTTACCAAACAATCTGCGGTTTTCACGTCCCTAGGACAGATGGCTTTTGAAAACATTGTGGGAATAGGAGAAAACAAATTTCAATTTCTGAATCACATTTATTTTGTCCTCTCCACATGCTTTAAATTTGGACTAGTCTAAAAAATTTCTCGTTTGGTAATGGGTTAAAGGTTAGTTTCAGATTTACTAGGGCAAAAACATTGATATGAGTAGTGTAAAGACGGTAAAATTACAGCATATTTTAGTGTCTTAACTCTTTACCACACAATCCCGACTTTTAACGACCCAGAGAAAGAAGCCTTTTGAAAACATTGTGGGAAAAGGAGAAAATGCTGGTAACCAGCATTTTCTCCCTTTCCCACAATGTTTTCTACCCTTCCCAAACCAAATTTCAATTTTTCGGTCACATTTATTTTGTCATCTGCAAATGCTTTCAATTTGGACCAGTCTATAATTTTGTCGTTTGGTAAAGAGATAAAGAGGAAATTTTTATAAATAATAAACTCTCTACCATACGAAAAAGTTTTTGACCCCTCCAAATTCAAAGTAGTTGAAGCTAGCAAATAAAGTGTTACTCAACTGTTGAAAATGGTCTCTGAAAGGGCAAAAAAAAAAAAAAACCCCAGTGCAAAAAGGAGAAAATGCTGGTTACCAGCATTTACTCCTTTTCCCAATGTTTTCATATGGCTTTTTCCACAAGGTTGTTGTAACTATGGATTCGACTGCGTGGCACAGAGTTAAGAAGAAGTTTGGGATAATAATGAACAGTAAAATCATTAGTGATACAAAAACTATAAATGAAAATCATATGCTTACCAACTCAAATATTGTTAATCCTAATGAAAACACATCTGTTTTTGGTAAATGGTCAAAGTTTTCAGCCAGGATTTCTGATGCTAGATACCTGCAGTCGCCGTCTTCCACACTTGGTTTAATTATTGATGTGACATGGCCTAGGTCACCTAGAAAAGAAGTAAGTTTGGATGAGCGATTCAAGTCAATACTGGTTCTACATTTACGTGTAGTAAAGCTTGAAATATACAGCTCTGAAATTTTGATAACAGAAGTAAAGCACTAATCGAAATTATCTGTAACTACAATGTCCTCATGAAAAATACTTAAGAAATAGAATTAGGATGATAAGCATAGAATAATGAATAACTTTTAAAAAGCAACAATAAAAACAATACTGTTGTTCCCAAATTTTTCTATGATACTGTTTTCAAAATCATCAACTACCACAAACTAGCATCAACATAACAAAACCATGATTCTAGTACTAATGGTTTAACTCTTTACAAGACAAAGTTTAAGACATGTACATGTATGTCCCAGACAGTTTGGTGTGGTTAACGGAATTTTATACTTTTCCTACAGTTTTCAAAGTTCTTTTTACTTTTGTAAAGGGTTTATATTTTATATGTGTCAATGTTTTTACCTATTTTATAGATAATTGGTTCCTCATATTCCTCCTCATCATCATCACAGGATTCTAAGCCACTCTCTGGAGATTGTAAAAACTTGGGGTTCCGATGTATAAAGATATTACCTATAAAACAGGAAGTGTGATACTTACACATCTATTTAAATCTATAAAGAACTAAGATGGATAATAAACAATAGAAATTATATTTCCAAGAAAAAGTTGGAAGTAGATATCCATAGAATTTCATTCTTGTATCCTCATGCCAAATGTTGCGCCCCCCCCCCTCGACAGTTGCACATTATGACCTTCAAAAAATGCATTTCATTTTCTGGAGGCAGTTGAAGACATCACTATTGTCTTTTCTGATTTTTAAATCGAAGACAAATCCATTGAGTTTCTTTATCTCTTTCACCATACATTGGTAATTTATCTACACAGCTCACTAAATTCTGAACCATTCTACCAGTTTTACCAGCATTTTTTCTCTCTGGCTGTAAGAATGTATCTTTAGTTTGAATAAAGAGGGTATTTTGGTGGTATTTTGTTATTTCGGTGATTCAGCAGACCATGCATATTAGTCACACATCAGGTGTTAATTTACAGTACCTTTGTTGTAGCCATAATAGAAACAAGCTTTAAACAAAATTTCACTCATGTCTGACCAAATTTTATCACATAGTTGTTGACTGTAACTCTTTACCACACAATCACAAGTTTGAAGGCCCAAGAAAGGGGGCTTTTGAACACATTGCAAGAAAAGGAGAAATGCTGGTAACCAACATTTTTTCCTTTTCCCAAAACAAAAAGTTTTTGACTCTTCCAGTGCCAAATCCAATCATCTGAGCTCATTTAGTTTGTCATCTGCAAATGCATTTAATATCGGCCACCCCAACATTGTTGTGTTTGGTTAAGAGTTTAAGTTTAAAAAAAAAAAAAAAAGAACAGTCAATTTCCAGAACATTTGTGAAACACTGACCAAGACAAATAGCTAGCAAAATTTGCCACAATTACAGATGCTGGTATCATTTAATAGTGCAAAGGGAACGTTCTCTAATTAACTTTAACCCTTTACCAAATGATAAAATTTTAGACCTACCCGTATTGAAAGCATTTGCAGACGGCAAAACAGACGTAACTCAAAAAGTGAAACAGAAGGATAGAAAACATTGTTGGAAAAGGAGAAAATGCTAGTTACCAGCATTTTCTCCTTTCCACACACTGTTTTTAAAAGCCCTCTTTGTCAGGGTCATTAAAACTTGGGATTTTTTGGTATAAGGTTTACAAAAAAAAAGAAGGTGGCACATATGAATACCAACCAGGTTTTATATCAAGATGAACTAAATTTTGCGAGTGTATGTATCTAAGTCCTTGTGCTAACTGGTACAATATCTGTGTTAACTCCGTCTCTGTAAACATGTTGCCCGTTCTTTTGTGTTCTTCATGTAACTCTGCTAAACTGCCTCCTACAAAATTAAATACTTTATAAATCATACATTTTTCATTTAAAGTCAGTCACTCTCATTTCTAAGTCTTAGAAATCAAAACATCTCTCACATCTGTAACATAACTGGCAAGATTTTCCTTGACACCCCCCTCCCCCCTCTTCAAATTTGGACTCCCAAATTTTCTGAATCCAAAATTAAGATGTTTGCCTTCTTGAATTCATTTGAAAGGGGTCAAATGACCCCCATATGACAAAGTCTAGCAAACTGGTAAGACATTACAAATAACTCTTTACCATACAATTTGACTTTTAACGACCCTGGGAAAGAAGCCTTTTGAAAACATTGTGGGTATATGAGAAAATGCTGGTAACTAGCATTTTCTCCTTTTTTCCATAATATTTTCTCCCCAAGTTTTAGTTTTTCAGTCACATATAATTTCTTGTCTGCTAATGTGTTCAACTTGGACAAGTCTAAAATTTTGTGATTTGGTCAAAGAGTTAAACACCTCTTTCTCTGTTTGATCCACTTGAATCTTGCAACAGACAATATTGCTATGCGCTGATGAGTGACAGCATCAGACACACTCAGAGTAGAGCTTCATGCTGTCAAAATGAAATTAGACTGACTAAATTCTGTTGAATTCTGACTAGTTTCATAATGAGTGTTCTTTGAAGGCAACACCATCAAGGACTTAATTAACACTACAGGTTATGCAGTTATGAATTTCTAAATGTTACAACTTACCATTGCAGTATTCATTCTGTATGTACATATAGTCATCTTCTGCCCAGGCTGAGTAGTACCTAACAACATGGGGATGTTTACCCAGGACCGCATGGGCATACACTTCATTTAGTGCATTACGTCTGAAAGGATAATAAACTGAATGAGAATTGCAAGTACTTTGTACTTAAATTTTTTTCTATATAGGTACAGGCAGCAGCCTATGCCTATATATCATCTAATGCACACGCAGTGTTGCCATATCAACATTTGCAACACACACAGCGACATTTACAAGCAGATCAATGCAAAAAAAATTAAACCATTCTATTTTTCATCCAGGCATCCAGCTATGATGCATGTTTTTGTCTGTTACTGAAAAATGTTAGGAAAGCAATCAACATTTTGCAATTTATGCTTATCTACATGTAGCACAAAATGACTTGTTTTGAAGATACTTGTTACCCTTATTGACAATTTTATGTCAAATCATGCAGAAAAACCTATCAAAAAATTGACTGACATGAAAAATAGATCGCTAGAAACAATACGAAAACCCATAACAACAAAATGTACCTTTGACAATGTCCAATCAGAGTCATTTCAGACTGCCTTTTCCGCTTTTTTGAACCAGTAAGTTTACATAAATATCTGCATAAAACACTTTACCACTAGTTGGGAACCATTATTGTCATACCCTTTAATATGAAATCTTGCCCCCAGATTTTCAGCCCAAGGGGTAAGAGTACCCTTGAAATAAAAAGCTAGTGGGAACACCCTCCCATGATAATTTCTGTCAGTTCAACCTCATCATTTGAGCCCCATTCATTTTTTTCTTCTGCTGTTGCTTTCAATTTGGACAACTAAAATTGTCATCAGGTAAAGGGTTTGCGCCATGGGAGAAAAATTGTCCACAGCATAGATCAAGATCAGACTGCACCTTAACCTAAAGTACAGTCTGATTTTGGATCTATGCAGTCTGCTTGTTTATTCAGGCCTTTGAGACAAATGATCTTTCCGAATTTCAGTGGATTGGACTTGCACCGAAAGAGGTCCATTTTATATTGACGCTGAAAGAGTGAACAAGAAAAGAAAATGAGAGTACAAACTGCTTACTCATAAACACTTCCAGCCACCGGTGTTTTGGACTTTTTAATAGCATAGGTACATCCATCTAGCCTGTGCACACACTTATATACACTTCCAAAAGCACCATCTCCAAGTTTACATATTTCGTGGAATTCTTCATTGTATCGGGATGTGTTAATTTCATGTAGAGCAAGCTTCTGCGAATAGAAAATAGTTTAAGGTAAGCATTTAAAAATCAGAGAATGGCACAGCCATGCTTTCAATCAGTTTAAGTTTCAATTTACATCTACAGCTTGTTTATTTTCCTCAAGATGAAGTTGAGGACCATGATATTAATACAGACCGAAATAAGATGATATCATTCCATATTAAATTTTTAACTCATTACCTGACAATCAAAGTTTAGAGTAGTCTATACTGAGAGCATTTGTAGACAACAGATGATGGAATTTTGGTCAGAAACAGCAGGAAACATTATAGGTAACAAGGAGATGATGGTTACCACAAATTTCTCATGTTTCTTAATGTTTTCAAATGATTTCTTCTTGCTAAAAAAAATAATTTTTTCCTTTTCACTTGATGTTTTCTCTGTACTGAAAAAAATTAGTCGTCACTTGTTACAAGTAAAAAGTTCTATTATTGAAGATAATATCCAAAGCATATGGAGAACAGCAGTTTTCTTTAGCAACATTTGTTATTATTAATCCTTTCTACGCCAAATATTTAAACTAAGCTTTTGCCACTGCTGAAATTATAACCCACTGAAACTCAGACTTTTATCTTATCGTTATCTTATAGGCGTGACTATACAAGCGGATGGCAAAGATCCAAAATCAGACTGCACCTTCTGTGCAGTCTGATCTTGATCTATGCCATCCGAAAAAGCCTGTTTACACCTATGGTACTGAAAGGGTTAAAGGCATGATCTAATGGATGTGCTCTGCATCCTGTAAAGCTTAGATTCTGTTTATCATAGTATCATCTCTGACTTTAAAGGGCCAGCCAGCCATCTGACTTACGATGACGGCCACTGTCTTAACTCTATACAAGAGAACTTTTAGACAAAATTTTAGACTAGTCCAAATTGAAGCATTTGCAGACGACAAATCAAATGTTGCACAAATTAGGAAATTTGCGTTGAAAGGGCACTGACTAAAACCCGGGTGGTTATGTTATTGTCGTCCTCAAAATTTTCTATGTCGTTTTTCCTGCATTACATGCCCACCTATCGGGAAACTTGTTCGGTTTCTAACATTTTAACTTCTGTATGTTTCAAAATGTAAATAGTCCCCTCATGAAAAAATTGTTACAGATTTAGAAATTTCTCTAAATGAGCAATTTGTACTTTTGTATCAATTTTTTCACATATTGATTTTGTTGTTGTTAAGTTTGTACCATTTAAACTTCTGTGTGTTTCAAAAAAGTCTCTTTAAAACTTTGTTACAATGGGAGAAATGGCTATCAATGACCTAGTTCTCCTTTTGTCACAGTGGTTTTACAAACATTAAGAATAGATCTACGTAGACTCAATACATAATGATTTTTCGTTGTTCACAAAACCAATTTTTGGAATATATTCACACAATAAACATAGATATGAGTAATTAAATCCGATTAAAACAAATGTTTTCATGTTTATATTATTGCTCATAACGCAACCATGCAAGACCAATTCTTGATCATGCCCAACCTACTATACTTTCATTTTAAAACTGGCACCAAATGGCTCCAGTTGTTTCAATGTGATGCAAACTTTTCTTATTTGGCGAAAGTGATGGCGCAAGAAAAAAAGTAGCCAGAGGGAACCCTGGGGTCGTTAAAACTCATGGTTGTGGTAAAGAGTTAAATATTTCTAATTGTGAAATGTACAGTGCTGTCTCCCTGAACAGCGTCTACAAGTGTCTACAAGCATCTACAGCAAAATTTGATGTCAGAAATACAAAAATAGCCTGTCTGATAGTATAAAGAATAGCCACATTGTAGATGCTTAAAATAGCAGCAGGTGAGCGTCCACAAACTCAGAGGTGTCTACATGTTTATAAAAAAAAACATTTTTTCTTTCATCAGAAGGCTGAAAAGTTTCTCCACTTGAGTCTTTTGGTAAAACATATGCCGTGATAGCTTATTTGTAAGTTATTTGCTTGTTGCAAATAATTAAAAATTTAAATGTAAACGAATCGCAGTTGATTATATGCTGCACGTTAGAATTCATACTCTGTGAGAAATGCACCCTCTCCTGTTTTATCAGGTCTAACTTGTTCTTGAATGAATTTACGTTTTTTTACACAGATGCACGAAAGGTTTATTACCATTTCTTAAACCATTTGAATTCATCTAATAACCGTAGGAATTCTATCTTGTCAAATTTTATGCCATATATTACATTAACTGAAATTAATTCTTTAGATCGTTGATTTTTACAACTTAGTAAATCGTACACACACTGGTCAATACTGGCTTTCTACCTGTGTAGAACAAAATAAGTCTCCTTTACAAATGCCAAACTTTAAAGAAGAGGAGTTAGAATTTAAATTAAATCAATTAAAATCATGTGTTTTATGTGAATGTAGGTCATAAGATCTACTAGACATTTCTACAAATTTGTAGACACTTATAGGCGCTGTTTAGGGAGACCCTGAAATGTATCGTCCCTGAGATATAATTGATGAATATGTATTCTTGTCTGATACCTTTGTTGCTGGCATGTCAATGTCTATCTCGTCATCTAAGGAATCATCTAAAAGACTCCTGAAAAATAAATATAGGTACATGTTTAAAAATATTTTGGTATTCTTTGCAATTCGTACTTATCAGATACCTACACTATACTTCTACAGGATGGCTGAAAACAAAACCATCTGTATAGCAGAGCATATTACCTTTTGTCAGATCTTTAAGGCACCTATCTTTGAAACTAAATAACATTTTTCATAAATCAGTGCAAAGTCCTCTTTGATCCTGCAAGTTTTTGCTGCGAAGAAAAAGCGTGAACTTTGTATGTACTTGTTTGATTTGTACATGGAATATTTAGTTTTTAACTTAGTCAAAACCAACTTCATGCATCAACCATTTCATGCATTGCTCAACCATTTTCTTCCAAACCATATTTTACATCAGTACTTTTTTGAAAGAAATTCCATTACATGCTGTCATTCCTCAATTACTCTCTCTCCTTACCTTTCAAGATCTGTTCGACTTCGTTTTCCACTACCACAATATCCTGAATCATTTTGTTCAGTGTGAGGACTTGGGGTGAAAGGGTTAACATTGGTCTGTGGTCTGTCAACTGCAATCCTGGGTTTCTCTCCAGTGGGTCTTCTTCTTCGGGCCCTTTCCAGCAATGATTTTGGGGTATGGGGTGTATCAAACAATCGTAAAGCACGAAGTTTTCTATGTGGCGGCGAAAAGTCTGAACTTGGGCTTAGACTGTCAGATCCGGGGACTTTCTGGGCTT
Organism: Hippopus hippopus; assembly: GCA_946811185.2. Taxonomy (NCBI): domain Eukaryota; kingdom Metazoa; phylum Mollusca; class Bivalvia; order Cardiida; family Cardiidae; genus Hippopus; species Hippopus hippopus. Next base: position 50,865,681 of record OX328101.1, on the reverse strand, counting down.
CCTCTTCCACTTCCTCGAGACCAAAATTGAGTGGTGAAAATTTTTTCCGTCGCATCAGTCTCCTAGATGACTTGGGACTTGAAATCATAGAACAGTCTGGTATTTCTAACTCAAAGTATTCTGAAGAACCTTCATCATATTTGTAAGTATTTTGGAAAGCTTTTTTACCATCTGGCGAACACATCGGACTTGATCCGATCGCTTCATCATGGCTGCTTCCGTCATCAGAATCGTTGTATGTTAAAGTCCTGCTTATTTGCTCTTCTCGTCGTTGAAGTGAAGATCGACGTTTAAATCCAGCTCTAGATTTACACACAGACATATCTGTCCTATTCACAAGTTAAAAACAACATTAAAAACACGGTTAAAGTCCGAATTTAACGTAACAGTTCAACAGTCCTCGATGTAAATAAATCAAGATCACGCCTTTCGGATTTGGCGGGCCGTTATACACGTGACATGATCGACCAATCAGATTGTATATTTTCGGAGTAATGTTTCTCACGGTTGATTTCCTTATAGTCCATTTCAACAAAGCAAATGGCCTCCAGGGTCTGTTTAATCACTCAAGCTTGAAATTTTGACCTATAACTAGTTTCAGCCGGTTTTCAATCACAACGCCCCAAAAATTGACAATAATGAAAGAAAGATTAAATGATAATGGTTATCAGCTGATGGATTTTGTGTTTAAACCAATGTATGAATTCCAACAAACGACTTTCCTAATTAATGACCACTGACAAAATAGCCTTCTTACGACTTTAGAATGGGTAATCGTTTTTTTTACGAACGATTACGTAGTGATTAAAATTTCTCCCTGTACTTTTAAAAACATGTAGATAGATCTATATTTTTTTTGTGTGTATGTGTGTAGATATATTTCTTTCATTCTCTCTCAACTCAACCTAGAAATTAACTCAGATTAAGTGTATTTTGGGACACACATTTACTTTGCCAAGGTTGGCAATAGATTGTTAGTGTTGTAAATTTATGCTTCTGAAAGCGTAGCATCTACGTTTTTCCTTCAATTAACCCAGTACACTGTAAAAATATAAGAAGCAATTTTCAGACTTACTACTAAGCCTGCTTGTACAATAAAGACGCATAAAAATATTGGACGGAAGTTAAATTATATATAGATTTTCATCATCATCATCACCATCGTTCAGGGGTCGCATTCCTGATTAGATGAATGTAGAATTAAGGACAATTATGGGAAGAGGACCACTTACTTGCAACAAGTCAGCAAGTTATTGGTCCTGTTACCACTGTGTTTTCAATGTTTGTCTTTTGCAAAGGAGTAAAAAGTCCTTAAACTGTGGTAATAAGGTAAATTCATGATAGAGTCTACCTTTCATCGCTTAGAAAACAGCCACCCTCTGGAAGTTTAACCCGTAGGCTGCTATGCGCGACTCACTGACCTTTTGCGGACAGTGTAGATCAAGATCAGACTGCACAGAACGTGCAGTCTGATCTTTGATCTACACTGTCCGATAAGGACATCTTGTCCACCAAAACATACTTTTTGAATAGCAAAATTTTGGTTTTTACTATTGGCTCAAAAAATTCATTCCACTTATTAAACAGGATGAGGGATAATGCATCTCCGTGATGCATCATGTACCAAGGAAGTCATCATCCGTAAAATCCATTCAGATCTAGTATCACAATCGACTGATTCTGAACGTAGAATAATTTACTTGTACTGTAGCAAAAATTCCCGACTCATGTCAGCCTTCGCAGACTGTGCAGGATGACCTGTATCGATATTTTTTTTTTTTTCGCAGATGCATTTAGCCCCCTTTTTAGACAGCATTGATCAAGTTTTAAATGTCTTCGAAAATAAATATAGCATGGAAGTTGACAAAGCGAATGAAACCAAATATCACTAAATGTTTCTATGGCCTACAGATGCAAATTTACCCACTTGTATATTCAAATATGAAAGTTGTTGCTCATTGTTCTTGAGTTAATAAAAACACAGCACGATAGAATCATATCTAAATGCGTTATAAATCTTCTTGTTTCTGATGTGTTTACAGATCGTTATCTAACACTTACAAGTTGACCCGATCTGATCCCTATCACGAGGGACCCTGTGACCCCCATCATCTGTTTTGACCCCGAAACCCTTTGATGACACGATATGTTTGTTGCATTAACAATAAGGCGGTAAAACGATTAATTACTCACCATTCTGTCGAGTGATATGGAAACTGTTTTACGGTGACATGATAAAGGCATGTCCAAGATGGTTGTAGAAACCGTTACTTATCTTTTCTGTTCTTCGTAACTCAGGTGGCTAAAGCAAACCACATTTTTTTTTCATTAGAAAAAGTTTAAAGGCTGTTTTTTTTTTTGTAGAGAAGAATTACTCTACCTTTCGTTTCTCACCAACTCTGTTAACAAAAGTTACTGAGACATGATAGACCCATGATAACTCATGAGTTGTAAAAGAAGTTCAAACCCCGGGCCAGGCTGTTTTGTTTAACTCTTTACTACATAATCTCGAGTTTTAACGACCCCGAGAAATAGGGCCTTTGATAACATCGTGGGAAGATGAGGAAATGCTGGTAACCAGCATTTTCTTCTTATCCCACAGAGTTTTCTAAAATAATATGTTGAGCGTCATTTAATTTTTCGTCCACAATTTCTTTTAGTTTGGAGAAGTCTAAAATTTTGTCGTTTGGTAAAAAGTTTACACATTATCATGCTAAATTTTTGCCCCCAATCATATGCTTTTACAGGCACATAATGTGATAGGGGAACAGTCGGCTCTAGAGGTGAGGTAGGCTGTGTTCAGGGTGTAGTGGATTGGGTTCTCTGAAAATTTAAAATCTATGATAAACCCTGGAAATCAAACTGGCCGTTGCTGGAAAAATTACACGCCCTGTTTTACTAAAGTGTAAATTGCACACCGTGAGTCCATTTATCTATTGAAAAGCTGGAAAGAGGAGGGAAACACTGAAAACGCAGGGCTGACCTGGGCCGAAACTTTTTGTTATTGGTAAATTTTCTGTAAGTCCATGGACCGGTTTACCTCATGATTCAGTCAGTTGTAACAAAACGTGGACTTTATGGGTCCATGATCTTGTGATAACTTGCTTGGTATCATACATCACACAGATGCATCAAGCCCTCTTTTGCCAGGCATGGCTCATATATGGCCTTCAACACGCGAAAAGGGGCATTCGGACGTTTGCGTAAAGTGTCGTCCCGGATCAGCCTGCGCATTCCGCGCAGACTAATCCGAGACGACACTTTCCGTTCTTATGTAATTTTCTGTTTTGTGCAAGTCTACTGTAGGACAAAATCTAATATAGTCGTAAAGTGCCGTCTCGGATTAGCCTGCGCGGACTGCGCAGGCTGATCCGAGACGACACTTTGTACGCAAATGTCCGAATGCCCTTTTTCGCGTGTTGCAAGCCATATATTAGGTTTCTGCTGTATTTAGTGTTTATATTCCCTGTATTCCTTTGAAGCGTTCTGGGATAAAACTTTTGTTTAGAGGCAATCAAACATTATTTCTTGTATAAAGGAAACACGGTAAAGATAAGTTTTATAATCTCTTATATGTTAAATAAACGTTAGCAGAATTTTTTTCCTGCATACCCGCAGAATACTATTGGATCCAGTTTTAGTTCACGCAAATGACAAGCCGGGAATCTGTAAATACTCTCTACAAAGGAGAACGTCGTAAAATTACAAATGAGAATTTTACTTGAATGTTAACGTAATAAGCGAGCGATTTCTCGTTTTCCTGAAAGTCATTGTATATGAATAGTACAGAAACAGAAAAAACATTTCATTCTCCCTACCTTAAGAGGACTGGATAAAAATAAATGACAAAAATGATAAACCGTGTAATTTAGCTCATACGCGAAACAATCTCGTGTTTAAAACAACGGGGCGAGTTCGGGACGAAAACGGAAACATTCTAAAAATACTAACAATCCTGTGATTAAGAAAATCAAAGTGCTGCAATCGCTCAGACATTCATAATGGCATTGAGGCAGTCCCGCATCGACCCTTTTGGTGCCAAAGGCGACTTTTAGACGTAAATTATATCACTTGTGAATAGTTGGTAACGTACAAAATTATATAGATCTGTATCATTTGTGAATAGTTGGTACCGTACAAAATTATATAGATCTGTATCATTTGTGAATAGTTGGTAACGTACAAAATTATATAGACCTGTATCATTTGTGAATAGTTGGTACCGTACAAAATTATATAGATCTGTATCATTTGTGAATAGTTGGTAACGTACAAAATTATATAGATCTGTATCATTTGTGAATAGTTGGTACCGTACAAAATTATATAGATCTGTATCATTTGTGAATAGTTGGTACCGTACAAAATTATATAGATCTGTATCATTTGTGAATAGTTGGTACCGTACAAAATTATATATATCTGTATCATTTGTGAATAGTTGGTACCGTACAAAATTATATATATCTGTATCATTTGTGAATAGTTGGTAACGTACAAAACTGTATAGATCTGTATCATTTGTGAATAGTTGGTTACGTTTAAAATTGTATAGATCTATATCACATGTGAATAGTTGGTTACGTACAGAACGTAAAGATCGTGCTTGGTTATTCTCCGACAGTTTATCATCTACCAAAAGGTAGTTTTTACCCTTTCAAAATCCGAATGAGGAAGGCTTTTGAAAACATTGTTGAAAGGTATTTTCTTCTCTTTACACAATGCTTTCTACTCTTTCAAAAACAAAATTAAACATTACAGTTTGTTTGTATTGGAGTTTAAAGCCGTTTTAACAGCGGTCAGCGCACCTACGCATACATGTGTTTCCTGGCTTTCTCATAACCAGTACTGACACAACTTTCTTTCTAAGCCACAGTCTTCTCTTCTCACATGCACTAGAGGTAGGTAGCAAAAAATCTCCGAAAAGAAAGTTTGCCTCAGCCGAGTATTTAACCCGCCTCCACCAGGTCAAGAGTCAGCTACGCTAACCACTGAGCTACCTGTCCCGGTTCAAACATTAGAGACATATTCAATCAGTTGTCAGCAAATGTGTTCAATTTAGACATGTCTAAATATTTGTAGTTTAGTATCAAATATTGTACCTCAGGATACCATGCAGTGCGCCGCAGGGTTACTTTGCACCTTTCTGCTGTTTTCATCACGTTTTGTTGTTTTCATCACGGTCTCTATAATAGCATTTAAAATTGTGACTAACCCTTTACTAAAAAGTTTCATGTGGTAACGACCCAAAAGGCTTTTGAAAACATTGTGTGAAATCGGAAAGATACTGATGACCAGCATTTTCTCTATTTTCCAAAATGTTTTCTCGCCTTCTAAAGACTATTTTCAAAATATGGGCAACAGTCGATTTTGTCGTCTGCGTATGCTTTCCAATTGGACAAGTCTAAAATTTTATCGTCTGATAAAGACTTAACATAAGACCTCTTGCAGGACACTTTTTCAAACATTGTAGCAATCGGATAAATCTGTAAATCAAAAACTGTCGGGAGTTAAGGGTGAAAAAGAAATTTCTCTGTTTGTCTTTTTCCGATCCCGATCAAAACAGCAGAATGACAATTCATAACAAAAAATCTTGCAATCTAACAGTTTGCGCAACACCTTTTGTGTGTGTTATACCTACGGGAGGCATTTACAATGCAGCTTGAAAGTTGTTTTGATTGGTCAATGATGTTTTTGTATATTAAAAATCGCTGTTGTACGCAATTTTTAATTGTTAAAAATTAAGTATAAGGAGCGAAATTCACATATCGATTTTTGGTGGTTTTTGTTTACTGCTTTTTTTTAAATCCAGCATTCTAAAAGAATATTGCTTTTTTTCCTTAACTAAACAGTCTTGAATTTTTTTCGACCATGACGAAGAAGGCTGTTGAAAACATTTTGGGAAAAGAAGAAAATGTCGATAACTAGAATTTTCTCCTTTTCCTTGAATGCGTTCTAACATTTCAAAGAAAAATCTTGTCAATGTAAAAACATTAATTTTACGTCTTCAAGTGATTTCATTTTCGACAAGTCTGAAATTTCGAAGTCTGGTTCACGTATATCAAAAGTTTGAAGCCAAACTTTTCCCCTCGCATGTCCTTAAATAGAATCTATGAAGATTCCTTTGTACTTATGGATCCTTGAAGATGACTGATTAATACTTAAGGGACCGTATACAGACATTCGATTAATTTGAACCCTTCCGGGAAGTTTGACATTGCAACAAATTGATGAGAAGAAATGTTGGGATTTAAATGAGAAGAAAAGTAAAGCAGTTTGTTTAGCTCGATTATTTTGTAATTTCTGCGAATTATGTAGACGTTCTTTATTATTTGTGGTTGAAAATATTTTATTACCCAAATTAGCTCATACGAAAGTTTTAGAATTGTTCGTTCTGCAAACATTTCCAGGCCATGGCACAATCAATTTCTGTGACAAAAAATCGTAAGCATACTTTTTCACGACTATCATTTTGATCACACTATTTGTCGTTTGAAAGATCTAAATGATATGTGTCTGTCTGTCTGTCTCTCCTTCTCTCTTTGTCTCTCTCTCTCTCTCTCTCAACCGATACAACTAACCATTGAAAATGATTTCTTTTAAATGTATATTCATTTTATAAGACTGATTCCGCGGGCGATTTTCTCTTTCAATAACCCATACGATGCTGAGTGCGATCCAGTGGCCTTTTTGCGGACAGTGTAGATCAAGATCAGACTTCACAGACTGTGCAGTCTGATCTTGGATCTACACTGTCCGATAAGGAGATAGTTTTCTCCCCAAAATACCTTTGCAGAATACCAAAATTTGGGGGTTTTTTTTACCAAAGGCTCGAAAGTTTCTTTTCACTTATTTAGCAGGACAAAGGGTTAAAGATAAGTGTTATTGTATCCTACCTGTAACAGGTAAATCCACGTACATCTTTTCAACAGAATTTGTCAAAATTTGAAGCTTTTGCAGTCCACAAATTAAATGTGGGCCAGAAGATCAGACTTTGTCTTCAAAAACGTAGAAAGCATTGTGCGAAAACAACACACACAAAAAAAAAAAGGTTGGAAACCGTATTTTCTTCGTTGTCTACAGTGTTTTCGAAGCTTTTTCCCCAGGGTTGTAAAAACGCGGGATCGTTAGGTAGAGGCATAAAGGGGGACAGATGAGACAGCCATAACTGTCCGGATACCGTTACTTGTACGGTTTCCAAGATGTTATCACTTTATTACACAAAAATTTCAGACGTGTCCATTTTTGAAAGCATTTGCAGACCACAAATTAAATGTGGCTCGAATTATGAGATTTGTTACTGAGTAGGTAGAAAACATTATGGGGAAAGGAGAAATGCTGGTAATACTCAGATACTGGTTACGGCCATTTTCTTCTTTTCCCACAATGTTTTCAAAAGGTAATTTTCTCAAAGTCGTTAAAACTCGGGGTTCTTTGGTGAAGGGTTATCTATGGTTGAAGGTAATCCAGACTGCTGTACTTGATACGAAGGGAGATTTCTGGAGCAAATACAAGAAGAATTTACGCCTCCATTTTTACACACAAAAAAAAGAAAATGTTCCATTGATATCGCTTATTTTTAAGCAATTTGATGCACACGAAATCTTTGGGATCAAGATACTGCACATTTTACAATACAATACATATACCTTTATTCACTCTGTTCCTTTTACAGAAAACTAGAGGTAAATGCACGATACATGAAAAAACATTCTAAGCTTGCCTGTTAACGAAGAAAATGTCTTCGTGTACGTTGTGCAAAAACTTTGACATTTTGTAATACCTTTTTGCTGAAGATATTTACATATGAGCCATGCTCTGGCAAAAGGGGGCTTAATGCATCTCCGTGATACATGGTACCAAGCAAGCCATTAAATCAGACTTAATCATGAGGTAGACTAGTCCTTGTACAAACAGAAAATTGACCAATAACGAAAAGTATCGGCCCAGGTCAGCCTGCGCGGACTGCGCAGGCTGACCTGGGTCGATACTTTTCGCAGATGCATTAAGCCCCCTTTTCACAGAGCATGGCTCATATATTTCAAACATTTACAAGTTTTTAAGCATCAAAAGGGAAACCAATACTACAGGGGCAAGTAGCCATCAAATTTTTTAGACACAGTTATGCCCCCTTTTCGACTTAAAATTTTCACTGAAAATCAAACACTTGGCACCCGCATGCGGTACTCTTGTTTTCTGTTAGCACAGCCCGCTCTTTAGATTCACCAAGGCTGTTAAGACGCGGTTCAAAGCTCGCATGTATCTAAGTTTTAAGTTAATTGCAAAAATGAACTTGAAACTTGATACATGTACATTTATGTGAGCCATGCTCTGAGAAAATGGGGGTTAATACATCTTCGGATCGTCATGCAATATACCAAGCAAGTCGTGATATGATTATGGATCTAAAAAATCTATTTTGTCAAACAATTGACTGAATCATGAGGTAGAGCGATCCTTTGACATGGAGCAAATTTACAAAAAGTTTCGGCCCTGGTCAGCCTTAGCGGTTTGAGCAGGTTGACCTAGGTTGATAATTTTTGCAAATGTATTAAACCCCCTTTTTCACAAAGCATGATGGCACATGTACAATAGTTAGTCTATCATTTAGGATCATGCTTACTTTGGATCGAAAAGCAGCATGTTGCTTTTCGTGCCCATGAAAATTTCTTCGTTGATTCATGTTACGAATAGAGAAAAACACGTTTACGTGTATAAAGTTTCCTTTTATCACTAAGCTACATTTTTTTAAAAACCTGATAAAACAATTAATTCACTGTATTCAGATTTTTGGTTTGTACTGACATCCACGATTCCATAAGCGGGAAAGTCAGAACTTCTTAATATTAGTATATTAAAATTGTTGACAATCGGGAGATCGGTATAAAATGAGGGAAAAACGTGTGTTTCAATGCCTCTCCCAGTTTTCAGACCTATTGAAGCGTAATTTAAATAAAATGGTTATTTAGAATGAAAACTATGAAAACAGATCTAAATAAGTATAAAATTTTGATCACGCTATGTACAGCTGACGTCGCAATTATTAGTTTCAAACTTTGAGCACCGGGTACTTCCAGTGTCATTCAGCATCTCAGCACACAGAACCTGACGGACATATTGGTGGAATATTGTCGTTTAAATAACTATATATTGTTGACAGGGCATTAAACCCTGGACAAACATACAAAACAATGCACATCAATTCTCAAACAAGGTTACACAATGGAGTTTAACCCTTTCTTATGTATTCCAGTGGTCAGAAGACTCGAAGGAAGAAGGCCTCTGAAAACATTGTAGGAAAAGGAGAAAATGCTAATAACCAGCAGTTCCTCCTTTTTCCACGTTTTCTACCAATTGAAACACAGATTTTAATGTTTTAATGTAATGTTTTATTTACCAAGTGCAAATGCTCTCAATTTGGACACGTCTAAAATTTTATCGTCTGGTAGAGGGTGTTTAAAGCGGGCATTGTTGTCAGCAGATGACACATGTCTCAATCGATTTTTGTCAGTTTAATCTTCTTATTTGTACAGGCATTATCTTACGATAAAAGGCCTTTTTGATGTAATAATACAGAAAATCTGAAATGAAAAAAGTACTAATATTGCCATGTAAACATCTTCAGTGATCTTGATAAAACATTGATTGTATTATTAGTACCTTTAACCTTTTCTCAAGCGAATTCGTATTTTAACCACCCGGATGAAGTATGCTTTTTTAAACATAGAGAGAAAAAGAGAAAATGCTGGTAACCAACATCTCTCTTTTTCTCTGTTTTTCTACCCTTTCAAAGGCACACCCCATTATTTGAGCCACATCTTGTACGACGTCTGCAAGGGCTTTTAATTTGGACACGTCTGAACTTTGGTCGTCTGGTTAACATCGCACGTATCTTTTTGAACGTCTCAGAGTTTTTTTAGTGTCTTTCCAAAATATATATAGATCTACAAAAAAAAAAAAGATCGGAAGAAAATTGTTTAAAATCTTGAAAACTTGCTGTTTATGATCACTTCACTAATATTACTCAACGCGTTTAATGCTGTCATTTGCAGCACTGGCGCCAACGTTAGTATGTCCATATGAAGGAAAAGGTCATTTTCTAAGGTCAAACATCAGACCGCTCTTGTAAAGGCAAGCATGTTTGTTTCACACACAGCTGTTTCTACACAATGTTTAAACTGTTGCAAAATTTTAAATATTTTTTCTTTGATATATGCTTAAAAAAGAAATGTAACCATTCGTTGCTTTCAGGCAAAAACAAAGTTAATTGAAAGAAATTATAATGAAAATTGCTCGGAGGTATGAAGTATGGTTATTTCCCAAGTACGACCAGATTGAGCGTCTCGCGGATGTTTACTGTCCACTTACAGAGGTGATTTTAACGGAATTCATTGAAATGCCCTTTCCTCTTTCAGCGCCTCGTTAATTTATCAACCGACCTCGTTCGGTGGTTAATAATTAAACAATTTAATATTGCTAAGAAAGATTTTTATCATATATGTTTGACATAAATAAAAGAAAAAATAAATAAATTTGAAAAGATCAGACCGCACGTTCTGAACAGTCTGAGTTTTATCTATTTGGTCCGTAAAAGCCCTCGTCTTCGCCTTTGGCGCTAAAAAAGGGTAAAGACAACATGTACTATATGAACTATTTTAAAAATGAAAAGTATTATTACAAATTGCACGAAGTAAAATCAATTGAAGAAAATGGAAATGTCTTTTTTCAACAGTCTGGAAAACATTGCAGGATAAGGAGAAATATATTGTTTTAAGCGAATGCTCCTTTTTTTCTCAGCATATGTACATCTTTTTTTTTTAAAGCTGTCAACTGCCCTGGCTTACCAAGCACTTTTTTTTAAGGTTGATGGTTCAGTCGCTGCTGCAGACAGGTTTTATTACATGGCATTACTTCTTTTTTCCATAATGTTTTGTTTTCTGTAACGTTCACAAAAAGAAACAATTTCTTCCTTCAAATAATATTCATTTATTTGACATTTCCAAGTTCGCGTAGCGTCTAAAAAGCCGGTATGGCACTGGAATTAAAATCGCCGTTGAATTATTTACCACACGATGAAATGTTAGACTTGTCCAAATTAAATCATTAGCAAATTAAATATGTTAAAAATGATGAATTTTGGCTGTTAAATGATAGAAAACATTATGGTAAAAGCTTGTTACTAGCATTTTCTCACAATGTTTTCCAAAGCCTTTTTCTTCAAAGTCTTGTAGGTGCAATCCTACCTAACTGTTTAGATGACAATTAAAGGGGTACTTTTCGGAGGGGGGGGAGAGAGAGAGAGAGAGAGAGAGAGACAGAGAGACAGAGAGACAGAGAGGGAGACAGAGAGACAGAGAGACAGAGAGGGAGAGAGAGATGGGACCTATGTCAAACCTATGTAACCCTTTACCAAACAATCCCGTGTTTTAATGACCATGAGGTAAAAGATTTTTGAAAACATTGTGGGAAAAAGGGAAAATGCTGGTAACCAGCATTTCGCTTTTTCCCCCACAATATTTTCTATTATTTCTGAGGTTAATTCCACCAATGGAGCAACATTTATTTTGTCGCATACAAATACTTTCAATTTAGGCATGTCCAATATTTTATCATCTGGTAAAGGATTGAAGTAAAAATAAAAACGATAACAAACAAATAATTTATATTTTTTTGTTATTTGTAATTTATGGCTTCCCTTTATTTTAATTGCACCGACATTTTTTCACCTTCCAAATCTAAAATAGGATCTACGCCGTATTATCGCCTTTAAATGCATACATAAATTGATCTGTTCCATTAGCAAATCGATTATCAAAATATTTTATCGTTACATCAATACGCGCATCAATATGCATTATCACATTTCCAGATACCTTGCATATTTTGTCACACCTAGGAAAGAAGACCTAGAATTCGGCTTTCATTGAAATATTGATTTACAGTGATGGACGGTTTCCGGAGTTTTTACAAGAATTTTGTCCGTTTACCATATTCCCAAACCCTGCATACTTTTTTTTCCACGGAAAAAAAAAAGAAAAATAGCTAGTGACAAAATTTCAGACTTGTACAAGTATGAAGGAAAATTGTAGACGACAAATCAACTGTAGCTCAGATCATGAGATTTTTTTCTGTGAAAGGAAAGGAAAAAAAGTTCTGGGAAAAAAGGGCAAGATGCTTAATATCAGGACTTTTTCTTTTTTCCTTTTTGTTTTCAAAATCCTTTTCTCTGAGGGTCGTTAAAAACCTGAAACATGTGGTAAAGAGTTAAATCACACAAGTGCCAGCTTTTATGTCGCTCCTGCAAAAGAAGGTTTTGAAAATATTGTTGATGAAGGAGCAAGGGTTTTGTCACGAACAATTGCTCCTCTTTCAGCATTCCCCCTCTTTTTTTAAAAAACTCTGATGTTTCCCTTTCATTAAAATCGTACATTTTCCTACACTGTGCTCTTTAGAAAACCAAAAAGCCTTACACTGTTTTTCGAAGCTAAACCTCCGCAATACAAATTGCGCGTTATATAAAGATCTTTACTCTTTGTGAGACGACAAACTTTTAGACTAGTCCAAACTGTAAGCATTTGCAGACCAGAAATCAAATGTTGCACAAATAACGAAGATTTATCTTATAAAGGGTAGAAGACATTGTGAGAAAAGGAGAAAATGCTGGTTACCAGCAGTTTCTCCTTTCCCACAATGTCTTCAAAGGCTTTTTCTTCAGGGGCGTTAAAACTTACGATTGTGTGTTAAAGGGTTTCTGCCTGATATTTCAGACTACATTGTATTTCGAAAGTATGTAATTCATTGAGCTTAATTGAATTTCATCCTGAATGCTGTATATAGTTGAAAGTCTCCATAAGGTCCTTTTTTTTCCGGAAAGGGTAGATTTCTTTTAAAATTTGCTAATGAATACTACTACGCAATTGCTGTTATTTGGTGAAGTATAAAACTTCGTCAATACTCTTTGCATGAGAAAAGTGGGTGGGATAATTTGAGATAAATCAAGCTTCTCAGACTGAATTTCAAGCATGAACACGGGCACTTTTGCGGACAGCATAGATCAAGATCAGGCTGCACAGAACGTGCTGTCTGATTTTGGATCTCCACCGTCCGTTGTTTAGTCAAGCCTATAAGATTAGGTTTTTTTTCTGACTTTCAGTGGACTGTACTTTCACCCGTTGAGAGAGGTCGATATCATACATTTGCCCCTGAAAGAGTTAAGGGCAACGTTCATCTCATTGATAATCTTTTGCGTAAAGAATAACTTAGCACAGATATACGAACAAATGCATGTATGTGTTCACCAAACGACAAAATTTTTGACATGTTGAAATCGAAAGCATTTGCAGATAACAATATAAATGTTGTTAAAATGGCGGAATTTGTTCCTAATAGAGTAGAAAACATTGCGGGAAAAGGAGAAAAAGCTGGTTATCAGCATTTTTTTCTTTTCCCCCAATGTTTTCAAAGAGCTTCTTTCCCGAGGTCGTTAAATCCAGGAAATGTTTAGTGAAGGGTTAAATGAGGCCCACTAGATGTTTATTTCAAGCTCGCATATGCTCAGTGGATGTCGTCAATAAATGAATAAATAAATGTATATAAGTAAACAAATTCACGACATCAATATAAACAAATTAAAGAGGCTGTTACATGGTATAATGGCTGTAAAACAGCACCTGACTGAGGTGACATTTATTATTCTGATTGTAATGGTGCTCATCTTGACACTGGGGTTGCTTCCTTTCCTCCATGCATCTTCTTTCCCTTCGATCTTCTAGGATATTGTTGATAACGTTTGGTGGAGAACGAAAAAACAAGTCTTTAAATATCCTCTTCCCTTCCTACTTAACCTAAAAGATCTAATAAGAGAAATTGAAATTTTTAGCCAGGAAAATAAAAAGCCAAAAATATCTGCCATTTCAAAGCTGCTGTTGACCAGTATCGTAATGCAAAGGTGTCATGCGCTGAGAAAAGGGGATTTAAAGCATCTCTGCAAAAAAAAAAATCAATTCATGTCAGCCTGCGCAGTCGAAAAATCAAAGCAAAGTGCAACGGCAAAAACAAACATCCAACTCTTTCCAAGCCTGTTCTTTTTTTTTCACGACAGCTTAAGGTATAATTTTGTTTTACAAAAAAAATGCTTAAAGTAATAGTAATGGACTATAGAAGTGGGCGGTGTAAATTGAATACCTGACTACACGTCCTATTCTAATCTTGAAGCTCCATTTGGTTGTTCACGGCTTTAAAAGAGACCAAATTCAAATGTACATTCCATTGACTTTACTTTTCGAGAAAGGTTCAGCTGCAGAAAGGACAAAAATTACCTGGGTTCTGGACCGCTACGTATTAGACCGTCGATACTGAAAGCGACTTTATAGACGACGAATTAACCTTCAGGCTGCTAAGTGCGACTCACCTTTTGCGGACAGTGTAGATCAAGATCAGACTGCACAGAACGTGCAGTCTGATCTTTGATCTACACTGTCCGATAAGGAGACATCGTTCCCCCAAAAAGTACCTTTGAAATAGCAAAATTTGGGTTTTTACTATCGAAATGAAAATTTCATTTCTGTTATTTAGCAGAACAAGGGTTAAATGTGGCTGAAATAATGGACCCTTTTTTTTTTATGTAGAAAACATTGTGGGAAAAGAAGAAAATGCTGGTTACCAGCATTTTCTCCTATTCCAACAATATTTTTCAAAGGTTTTTTCTTCATGGTCGTAAATACTGGGGATCTTTTCCGGGTAAAGGGAAAATTAATTGGTTGCATCAGATGGGTATTAGATGACCATACATTACATGATTTACATACAATTTGCATAATATTACGATGATAAATTTGGGTATCAAGGTGGGTGTAGTCAGGTGGGGTACCCAGGATGGGGTCTGTTTTAGGGCTGAAGGTTGTTGATAGATGCACACATAAATAGCATACAATGTAGAGCCAAGATCAGACTACAGATTCTGGGCAACAAAACATTTAACCCTTAGGTTGCTAAGCGCGACTCACTGACCTTTTGTGGACAGTGTAGATCAAGATCAGACTGCACAGAACGTGCAGTCTGATCTTGGATCTACACTGTCCGATAAGGATATATTTTCCCCCCAAAAGAATTTTGAAATAGGAAAATGTGGGTTTTTTACCATCGATTTGAAAGTTTCATGTGAGTGAGTGAGTGAGTAAAGTGAGTGTGTGAGTAAAGTGAGTGAGTGAGTGAGTAAAGTGAGTGAGTAAATCGAGTGAGTGAGTGAGTAAAGTGAGTGAGTAAAGTGAGTGAGTGAGTGAGTGAGTGAATAAGTAAGTGAGTAAGTAAGTAAGTGAGTAAGTTAATAAGTAAGTAGGTAAGTAAGTAAGTGAGTGAGTGAGTGAGTGAGTGAGTGAGTGAGTGAGTGAGTAAAGTGAGTGAGTGAATGAGTAAAGTGAGTGAGTGAGTGAGTGAGTGAGTGAGTGAGTGAGTGAGTGAGTGAGTGAGTAAGTGAGTAAGTAAGTGAGTGACTGAGTGAGTGAGTGAGTGAGTGAGTGAGTGAGTGAGTGAGTAAGTAAGTAAGTAAGTTAGTGAGTAGGTAAGTTAGTAAGTAGGTAAGTAAGTAAGTAAGTAAGTAAGTAAGTAAGTAAGTGAGTGAGTGAGTGAGTGAGTGAGTGAGTGAGTGAGTGAGTGAGTGAGTAAGAGAGTGAGTGAGGGAGTGAGTGAGTGAGTGAGTAAGTGAGTAAGTAAGTAAGTAAGTAAGTAAGTAAGTAAGGAAGTAAGGAAGTAAGGAAGTAAGTAAGTAAGTAAGTAAGTAAGTAAAAAGTAAGTAAGGAAGTAAGTAAGGAAGTAAGTAAGTAAGTAAGTAAGTAAGTAAGTAAGTAAGTAAGTAAGTAAGTAAGTAAGTAAGTAAGGAAGTAAGTAAGTAAGGAAGGAAGTAAGGAGGGAAGTAAGTAAGGAAGTAAGGAAGTAAGGAGGTAAGTAAGTAAGGAAGTAAGGAAGTAAGGAAGTAAGTAAGTAAGGAAGGAAGTAAGTAAGTAAGTAAGTAAGTAAGTAAGTAAGTAAGGAAGTAAGGAAGGAAGTAAGTAAGTAAGGAAGTAAGTAAGGAAGTAAGTAAGTAAGGAAGTAAGGAAGTAAGTAAGTAAGTAAGTAAGTAAGTAAGGAAGTAAGGAAGGAAGGAAGGAAGGAAGTAAGTAAGTAAGTAAGTAAGTAAGTAAGGAAGTAAGTAAGTAAGGAAGTAACGAAGCAAGTAAGTAAGTAAGGAAGGAAGTAAGTAAGGAAGTAAGTAAGGAAGTAAGTAAGGAAGGAAGTAAGGAAGTAAGTAAGGAAGGAAGTAAGTAAGTAAGGAAGTAAGTAAGGAAGTAAGTAAGTAAGGAAGTAAGTAAGTAAGTAAGGAAGTAAGGAAGTAAGTAAGTAAGTAAGGAAGGAAGGAAGGAAGTAAGTAAGTAAGGAAGTAAGTAAGTAAGTAAGGAAGTAAGGAAGTAAGTAAGTAAGGAAGTAAATAAGTAAGGAAGTAAGTAAGGAAGTAAGTAAGTAAGGAAGTAAGTAAGGAAGTAAGTAAGGAAGTGAGTAAGTAAGGAAGTAAGTAAGTAAGTAAGTAAGGAAGTAAGTAAGTAAGGAAGTAAGTAAGAAAGTAAGTAAGTAAGGAAGGAAGTAAGTAAGTAAGTAAGTAAGGAAGGAAGTAAGTAAGTAAGTAAGTAAGTAAGTAAGTAAGTAAGGAAGGAAGGAAGTAAGTAAGTAAGTAAGTAAGGAAGTAAGTAAGTAAGGAAGTAAGTAAGGAAGTAAGTAAGTAAGTAAGTCAGTAAAAAAGGAAGTAAGTAAAGAAGTAAGTAAGGAGAAAAGTAAGTAAGTAAGTAAGTAAGGAAGTAAGGAAGTAAGTAAGTAAGTAAGTAAGTAAGTAAGTAAGGATGTAAGTAAGTAAGTAAGTAAGTAAGTAAGTAAGTAAGTAAGTAAGGAAGTAAGTAAGTAAGGAAGTAAGGAAGTAAGGAAGTAAGTAAGTAAGGAAGTAAGGAAGTAAGGAAGTAAGTAAGTAAGGAAGTAAGTAAGGAAGTAAGTAAGAAAGTAAGGAAGTAAGTAAGGAAGTAAGTAAGTAAGGAAGTAAGGAAGTAAGTAAGGAAGTAAGTAAGTAAGGAAGTAAGTAAGTAAGTAAGTAAGTAAGTAAGTAAGTAAGTAAGTAAGTAAGTAAGTAAGTAAGTAAGTAAGGAAGGAAGGAAGGAAGGAAGGAAGGAAGTAAGTAAGTAAGTAAGTAAGTAAGTAAGTAAGTAAGTAAGTAAGTAAGTAAGGAAGTAAGTAAGGAAGTAAGTAAGTAAGTAAGGAAGTAAGTAAGGAAGTAAGGAAGTAAGTAAGGAAGTAAGTAAGGAAGTAAGTAACTTATTTAGCAGGATAAGGGTTAATATAATTACAGCACTCGTTAAAATCAGTGTAGGTAGGAGGGTAAATGACCTAATTGCACAATTTCTGAGAAGAATGTTCATTATCCATACAGAAGGTCAATTTTTGATGTACTTATAGCTAAAATAACCACGAGAAACCAAACGCTTTAAAGGGACAGTGTAGGTCGAGATCACACAGCACTGACCCAGGGATCGTATATACTCTATATATACAATCCCTGACTGAACGTACAATCCGATTTTGAATCTACTGTGTCTGACACAGTGAGGTTATTTCCAGCAAAGAATCTTTGCAATTACATTTTTTGGGTCTAACTAATACCTGGAAATTCTCATTTGATTTATTTAGAAGCTTAACTATTTACCGAACAACAAAATTTTTGACTTCCTTACTGAAAGCATTTCCAGACCTCAGATTTCATATTTCTCAAATAAAAGGTTTTTTCTTGAGAAGTAAGAGAACATTTTGGACAAGGGAGAATTTGCTGGTTACCAGCATTTTCTACCTTTTCCGCAACGTTTTCAAAAGCCCTCTTCTCAAAGGTCTTTGGAAGTCGGGATTGTCTGGTAAATGGTTATAGACTAATTAGGTAACGTTATTCGTTGTTTTTTTCCCCCTTTTTCATTGTCCTGCCATAGGACCATCCTTTTTTTTCTAACATTTAATGAATATAGGCTTTGCATGTAATATCTAATCTTATCTTGAATTTCTTAAAGCATTTTGTTCAAAACCCTAAGCCCGGCCCGGTAGCTCATTGGTTCCCGTATCTAATTCGTAATCTGGTGGGTGTGGGTCTGATACCCGGTTGAGGCAAACTTTCTTTACGGCGACTTTTCGCCTCTCACCTCTGATGCATGTGAGAAAAGTAGTCATTGGCTTGGAAGGAAAGTTGTGCCAGTCCTCACGGGTGCGAGAAAGCCAGGAAACACATGTGTAGGTGCACTGACCGTGCCGTGATATGACCTAAGCTGTTAAACAGCGTTAATCAAACAATAAAAATCAAAACCTCAAAGTAACGAAATAAAAAAAAAACACATAAATTTGAAGGATTGAAAAAAAAAACTCATGCTATTAAGGATAACTCTTCCTCTTGTTAAGCCCAAAGCAATTCTATATCCTACTTAACCAAATCAATGAAAAAATAGAATCTCCTCGGGTCAGGGATTAAAAGGTATAATTTGTTTGGAAAAAGATTATTAAAGCAGTAGAAAATAAAGTTTTAGATGAAGTCTACCACTAGTATATCATGATTAAAGGTTAAAGGTGAAATCCGTACGTAACCGTTCTTTATCCGAGTGTCACTTTAAGGTGACATTTATTGTATTGAGGTGTTAATTACTGAATGACTTTTATGGACATTGGCTCTATAGAATCACGTGTCAATTTTCATGACATCAATCATCGGCGATTTTTTAAACACAACAGACAAAAATCACCTTTACCAATACATATAACCTTTTCCAGACAATCGCGTGGTTTAACCTTTACCAAACAATGCCTGGTTTTTACGACCCAGAGGAAGAAGCCTTCTAAAATCATTGTGGGAAAAGGGGAAAATGCTGGTTACCAGCATTTTCTCCTTTTCCCACAATGTTTTCTACTCTTCTAAAGTCAAGTTTCAGTTTTTGAGTCACACATTTTGTCGTCTTCAAATGCTTTCAATTTTATCAAGTCTAAAATTCTGTCGTTTGGTAAAGAGTTAAACACGGGTAGGAAACTTCATACTCGGAGCCAATGGCTCTGACAAGAAAATATTATTTAGGTCTTCCCGCTCCGAAATTATCGGCTAAAAAAGCAACTCAAGAAACAGGTAGACTTGTCATTCTTTGTAGCTATATTTTGTAATGTCTTTGAAATTAAAAAAAAAAAAAAAGAGAATGCTCTATTCCTTCAAGGCGTTTTCTACACTACAGAAAGTTGTAGCATGTGTACAGTATTTTCTGAATCATGTACGCTGTGGGTTGACCGTAGAATACGTCACGGACCTAAATTCAGGCTGATATTGCCACTAGATTAGCAAATTAGAGAGAATTTTGCCGTCCTGAAAGCGTGAATTATTTTCTTAAACCTTTTCATTCGCGGCTGGCAAGAAATTGAAAAGAAACAACAAAAAAATTGACATAAATGAACAAATGCTCCGATTATGCGAACGGTTCTGAATATGTAAGTCTGCACCGATGGTTGAGGGCTTTCTTTCAAAAATATATTTTGCAGGGTAAGAAATTACCACTGACTTAAGCTCTGGTATTTTGTCTGTTTATTAAACAATTTCCAGCGAAATAACACCCCCCCCCCCCCAGTTTTATCTTCGCCAACATGGGCATAGAGCCGCTCAGAAGCGTCGGTCGGTATATATCAAGATCTGACTGTACGTTGCAATCTGATCTTGATCTGTTGCATCCACAAATTCACGGCGTCCGTTCATGCACATCTTTGTTAAACAGAGTCCCTCTGAGTGTCAGAAAGCTTTGATAATTTTCATCACGCAATTTATACTATTTTAAGACTATTACCATTTTCGCCCTATATTCACATAATTGTTTATTTCAAAAGGAAGTTTCGAACTAAGGCTAATTGGTACGGTTTATCACGTTCACAACCCCTTTATTTTCAATCTGCAAGTAGGGCAAATTAAATATCGTCGTGTTTCTGTAATGTTGATAGAGAATGAATGAGAAAAGTTCACTGTCCACTTTATATTCGAGTCGAATTCTCATTTGTAATTTAAATCAAAATGGGATCCAGTATTTGAAAAGGTTTATTTTGCAGGTTTGTGAGAAAATGCACGGCTTATGTGTATTGTGCAGCCCTATAAAGCATAGGAAATACAGTGTGTTTGAAATCTGCTCACTCGAATTACTGAGAGAAATAAACTATGACCGCGTTGTCTGCGCATGTCATATTCTTCGAAGATTCGACCTGTCTGCTATGACACATCACCCGTCCCCGAATACTTGGGAAAAGTAGGGCTTACACCGAGGCTATTAGCCTATTACCCAAGCATGTAGGGGCTGTTTTAATAAATGGCCGATGCATAGGTTACATGCTAGCCGATCATAGCTGAATGAATCGCACCAGGTAGGGTTTTATTGGAGAGGTCATCAGACCTCTCCAACAGTGGTGAGTTTAAAAGGCAGACTGCCACAGAATTTGCTGTCTAAATCCATTTTTCTTGCGAAATTGTTCTGATACGCAGTCTGTTTCGTCATGGTTTTGTAAATAAAGCGAAATAAAAAAACCGAAACGGGAAATAGACGTGGTTTATGTTTATATGACGAATTTCAGAAAAGATTTGTTATATTAATTTGCCATGGCTGCAAATAACCTTTCAAATAATTGTAATTTTTCATTAAGCAAATAAATCTAAGCAGAAGAAAAAAAGAAGAATTTCGTTAAAAAAGGGAAAGAAGACCGCTGGACAAGATCATGCAACTTGAAAGGGCGGCAAGAAGGTCAAATAACCGTCATGTAAAGCATATAAGGTTTCTACGTGGCGGCTTTTTTATTTGTTTGTTTACATGTACCAACATATATTGAAATTAAAAGCCAATAAACTGTTTGAAAACATAGATGCTGACCTCTCCTGGCTTCTTTTGTAAAGAAGCCAACTTGTTGAATAAACGTTTATTTCAATACCTCGTCCGTATAACGGTCGTTTCCATTTGAACTGCAAACCACGTGATCTTATACATGGCGCGCCTCTCATACGGCATACCTCGGGTGATGGGAGCCATCATATCCCTCGGCTGTATCTGGTGGATTAATATGCATCAGATCGATACATACCCGGAAATACGCCGGTTTACCGTTCTGAAAATTGTAAGGCTCCTCTTAAAAAAAAGAAAACTTGAGTTTCAATTTTCTATAGAAATCTTTCTATGTTTCAGTTGAGTTAGCAAACAGTTCGTACATTCATTATTTATCAATTCCGATTAAAGTTTTCACCGACAGATAAACATACGTGAATAACTTCATCGAGGTTGTTTATGTCGTTGCTAAACGACTGACAGTGGCGCGCCATGTATATAAGATCACGTGATTCGCAGTTCAAATGGAAACGACCGTTATACGGACGAGGTAAGATGTAGGTACGGAATCGGCCGAGTTGTGACGAGTGGCGCGCCTCTGTCAGTCGTTTAGCAACGACATAAACAACCTCGATGAAGTTATTCACATCTGTTTATCTGTCAGTGAAAACTTCAATCGGAATTGATAAACCACGTTAAATAATGAATGTACGAACTGTTTTCCAGCTCAACTGAAATATAGTTAGAAAGATTTCGATAGAAAATTGAAACTCAACTTTTCTTTTTTAAGAGGAGCCTTACAATTTTCAGAACGGTAAACCGGCGTATTTCCGGGTATGTACCGATCTGGTGCATATCAATCCACCAGATACAGCCGAGCAGGGATCCTATATATATATATGTGTGTGTGTATATACGATCCCTGAGCCGAGGGATTTGATGGCTCCCATCACCCGAGATATGCAGAATGATGTGTATTTGTAGAATGCCATCTAGCGGGAGATAATGACTGTGACCGAAGGTTTTCGGTTTTATAAAACAGACTATGTACAGCGATATTAGCCTATCATGAATCAACAACAGCAAAAGGACAAATCTGTATTTAAATTTCCCGCCACGTTTATCGTAATGACGTCGACGATAATGATTATTATGATTGTTGCATGCTATTGCTATTTAAATGATAACAGAAGGCATACTATTATTAACGATGATAACGATTGGAATAGTCTGCCTGATGACGTAATTTAAAGTGAAACTGTAATACGAGGCGGCTGTCCCAAAATTCCGTGACAATTTTATTAACTAAAGAAAATGAAACGCTACAAATGCAATTTTTAGATATGTTTTCAGTACATATGATCCAAACTCGTATATAAAAAATCACACAGTCTTTACAAATAAGAAAATTATAGCATAAATACTACAACAAGTACCCACACTGCGGCGCACGTCAAGCTTCAATAACAACGTCAATGTTAAGTTTGATTAACAGCCTTTGTCAAAGTATTGTCCATGAATTTCAACGCATTTGCGATGTCATTCAATGCACGACTGGTCAAGAACTGTCTTAAACCATATCTCTGTCAGATCTCTGTTAAAAGCAAATATAGCAGACATCAGCTCATTGCTGGAATTGAACTTGCGACCTCGTAAATCCTCCTTAAGCTGTGGAAAGCAGGCAAAGTTGTAAATCCGAGTAAAAATCTTCGCCTTTTTGGACAGAGGGGTCCCAGGTGTCTTCCATATAATGGACTGTCGCTTTCCTTCGGGTTCGAAGTAGTGTAACCATCTCTCATCCGCTATAAAAAGAGGATCCAACAGTGCGTCATCTGCTTCAGCTCGAGCAAGAAACTCTAGCGACGTGTGAACCCTCCTCTGTTTGCTTTCATGAGATAGCAGACGTGGAGCCCAGCTCGCGCAGACTCGTGACATGTTCAGTTTGTTCTTAAGTATTCTGTGGAAAGAAGACCTTGAAATGGCGGTTGAGGACGATATCTCTCTGACTATTAGTCTCCGATCTGCGAAAATGCATCTCTTCATCAAATCACACGACTCTTCATCTAAAGAAATCGGCCCATCATTTCGTGCTTTCTCCTCTTCCAAGCGTTCAGCTGCCCGTAAGGCTGTCTTTCTGCCATGCCACTTGTAGGCCAGTGCTCGAGAAATGTTTTTAAACTTTCCAGTACGCCGAATTTGTTCTATAGTCTGGACGAGTGTCATTCCAAGATTGACACAAAATTTTATATTAAGTGTTCGCTGCGCCGCGCGATCTTCTGGTCAACGTCGTCATTTCAAACTTCCTATTTTGTACGAATATTTTCGTTTGTCTGAACACTGTCCGTTGTTTACTCGATCACGTTCAAACTTTTCTGTGATGAAGTCAAAGTTTCAGACGAAGACGTCCATGTAATATGAAGCAGAACTGATATCAAATATTGAAAATGTTCGTGCATGATTTGAGTTTATACAAACACGTATGAATAAACGTAAATTCAATCAATCAAAGGCTGACGTACGTCTATCTAAAAAGTAGATCTCAACAACAATGTAAACAGTGAAATAGATCTACCGTTTGTCGTGATAGAGACAATATTTAGTATGAGATTACGAAAATCGGTGAATCATCAGAAGTTAACTTGCTAAAAAGACTGAAATGAAACTTGTAAGCCGATGGTAAATACCCAAATTTTCCAGGTTCGAAGTTATAGATCTATATTTTGTGGGGAAAAACATCTCCATATCGGAGAGTGCATTCTGTGCGCTCTGATCTCGGTTTGCGCTGTCTGCAAAATGTCGTTGAGTCGCGCTTAGCACTAGACTCTAGCAGCCTGAAGGTTAACCCATATGCTGTCGAATTTTTATTGCTGACTAGAGTATATCATTAGAAAATATTTTTCCATAAAGTTAATGCATTTGACTCAGATTTTATGACTGAAGCCATTAACAGAAAATCAGATCTTGTGTAGACACAGACCAGACAGCACATATGTTTATTGCTTTATTTGGTTTAGACTCAGTAAAGTGCGTCCTTAGTTGGGATAAGAGATAAGCCATATGTGGGGAAAGGAAACTTATGGGGTGATGATGAATGTGGCCAGATGATGAAGTTTATTATATTCCTATTCAGTGAATTACTGGGATTTTTCAGTGTATTATTTTTTCAGTTTTTCATAGTGAATAACATCACTAGTGATGATATAGTATCATCAGTAGTGATGATATAGTTTTAGAATGTTTGCCGGAACTACTTTTTTCCCTATATCTCAGTCTAATGTTTCTGTCTGCTTCAAACATCTTTAGTAAACAATAGCACGGTGAAAAGATTTTCGGTATGTCATTCCAAACAGCCCTGAGTTAACGACCGTGCGGGAGAAATCTTTTGAAAACGTTTCGAAAAGAGATCGCTTTTGTGGGAGAGAGCTCTTTGAAAATATTGTGGAAAAACGAGAAAATACTACCAACCAGCATTTTCTCCTTTTTCTATAATGTTTTTTGTCCTATCAAATAACCTAACATCTTTTGTACCAATTTAGTATTTGTCATTTGGAGACGTTTTTAATTTGGGAAAGTCTTAAACTTGTCACGTGGGAAAGGGTTAACTGTTTCTTCTAATTTCAAACGGCTTGGTTTAAATTGTAAACGTACAAAACAATGCATGCCTTCAAATGGAGAGATAGATGACGTAACATACCCTCGAGCGTTACGTCACCTGTTGTGTCAGCTGCTTCTGCCAAATGGATCGTGTGTTTATAAAGAAAAGTCCTATACATGTATACCTACCGTTCTTGATAATTATGAGCAAACAAAAGTAGAATTAGGAATATAATAAATAGAATAATCAACTGGTGGTGTGTGATATTGAAAATCTGTCACTCGAATGGGGTTTGATACGCTTAAAAAAACTCGTCCTTCGGACTCGTTTTTCAACCGCATCACACCCCATGCTAGTGACACCACCAGTTGATTTTCCTCTATTTATTTCATGCTTTCC
Organism: Hippopus hippopus; assembly: GCA_946811185.2. Lineage (NCBI taxonomy): Eukaryota > Metazoa > Mollusca > Bivalvia > Cardiida > Cardiidae > Hippopus > Hippopus hippopus. Next base: position 50,840,805 of record OX328101.1, on the reverse strand, counting down.
GGTAAGTTATCGAGAAATATCGGTGAAATATTTTTCGATATTTCATGGTTACGACCAGTGAAAATACCGATTTTTATAATCTAACTGTTCAATTGAAGGCGGAAACATTTGTTCCCGCGCACTAGTTACCCAAGTAAAATGCGCGTGTTTCACAAACAGATGGAAATATGACGTAATTTTACCTTACATTTCTCGCGCTTGACGTAATATTGTAATGCGTTGCTATGCGGAGGGGGGGTACGCCACGGGGAGTAACCGAAAAGAATTGTGCTGGATTTTCATTAAGTCTCCCCCCCCCCCCGGGTTAAAAGCATGAAATAAATAGAATATTTTTTTTTCGATGAAAGATCGAAATTTATTTCATCTCGTGAACATCATCGGTAATATTTTCACTCGTGGCTGCGCCACTCGTGAAAATATTACCGATGATGTTCACTCGATGAAATAAATTTCGATCTTTCACCGTAAAAAAACAAATATCCTCTATTTCTTTTGTCACAGTCCATCAGAATATCGGATGAGCTAAATTCGTCCATCTTTGTTGACAGTTACCTATTTCGATGCATCTGCTTGGCTACTTTCAACATTTGCCATTTTTGTGTACCTTATTTCATGTGATAATAAATATGTAGATCTAATGTGAAAATAAATATCTATAAATTCATAGTTTGTTGGAGATGATTCCTAGCCCTTCAAGTCTACTCTTCAGTTACACAGTGCTTGCATAAGAAATCATCTCCCCTTCTAACATCTCTCACAGAAGTGCAGAAAACAACGTATACTCAGTGTCCACATCTTGTACACTGTAGACCAATTGACAAAAGTAAGTGATGTGCAATGCCTAAGTTCTGCAGGGGTAAACAAATTGCATACACAGCACAGTTCAGAATCATCATCAAGTGATTCCACCTCTGAATGAAGAGGACTCACATGATGAAGTTCTGTATTTGCAGGTTTGTAAGTACCAGAAGTTCCAGGCTGGGGTTCAAGCATACTTTTCTTAAGACTCCTCATGGTGCCTTATTTCGTTAATTTTCTCTCAGCATAAATTTACAAAATATGGATCCTTATGGATGACAGAACTGAGACCTGTGCACTTTTCGTATGAAAAATGAATGTATCGTTCATATTCAATTGCCAAAATGTACGATATTAAAAACGCAAGTAATTCCTATACAGTGTGCTAAATTCTAATCCTTTTTGTCTGTTTTCAATAAAGGCTCCAATTAAAGGTCAAGGTCATTCAACCGGATGTACACTTGAAATAAATCTCCGTTCTTTGAATTGAAAAAAAAAATTTAGGTAAGGAATTACAGAAGAGATAATTTAACATTTAACAAACTGTAGAGATAAATCATACTATTTTTCAATGCATCAGGGCTGTTCAACTTTAAACTGATCGCCTGACACAGGTTGCATCCGATTAATAAGCTCGACAAGCTTCTTCTTTGGTCATGAATCTGTGATTCATGTCCCTCGTGCAGTTTCAATTCGTGTCTGTCTCTTTAAACAATTACTTGTACCACAAATTAGTGATTTTTAATGTAAAGAGATGCCGTAGAATTAAGATGTTTTCATCGTTTAGCACTGGTGATTAATTCAAACGACCCACGAAAGCTTGTATTTTGCCAGGCATATTTACCATTCATTCGACACCTGGTAATATCGCCCCTGATTATTTGCGCCTCGTGGGTTACAGTTCGATAAAAAAAAACATCAAAATGTTACCAGACTAAAAAAATCAATTTCAATTTTTTTTTTTTAAAATTCACCCTTGAGTTAGAATCCTAGAAAATGTCATCCAATTCCATCAAGACATTTGAAAGAAAAACCACCTTGACCTACATTACTATCCCATAGCCATTTTGAAATAGTATGGTAGGTCCAAATGTTAGTTGCTGGCACAGAAATTAATTTCTGAACTAGGTTAAATGTTGCCTGTCACTCCCTCTATTATTTTCTTTTTTCCTGATTTTGAAATTAATTTTTCAGCCAGCAACTAAAACTTGGAATGATCACACAATACCAGATTGTCACCTTCACAACATTTTCCATACTTCTAAGTGGTGTGCTTTAAATTTAAGTGCATTTGATATCATTATTTTTGTGGCCACTATTGGGCCTTTAAGCTATTTATCTCTATTAACCCTTTCCAGTACAATTAACTTCAGTCTTTAAAAATCAGGGTTCCAGCTGGGCTTCGCTTTTTGAGCCTTTTGTGATAGATTTTTAAATGTGGTGCAAGAAAACGCCGATTGGCGAAAATGACTGGCGCCGATATTTCTCATATCGGGATGCCGTACATTTTGATACTGGTCCCCTTCACTGCAATGCGTGGATGCATGACTGCCAATTCATCGATAAAGTTGAAATAAATCAGCAGGAATAAACTAGATCTACGGCATCGACCTAATCCAAATTACTTTACAAATTGATGTCATTTACACCTGACTTATCAGAATATACATACACTTCCGATAACAAAAACTTCCGGCTATATCCTATATTCAAAACTTGTCAGTTAACTTGGAAAAACTATAAGAAAGTGAAAATATTGAAGACCAGTGTCCAATATAAATCGTGAATGTTATTAAATGTCAAAATGAATCATAATCGCAGGTAAAATTGATAGATTTTGTAGTAAATTAATATACAGCGGGTTTCCGAAATGCTGACCGTGTCGGCATTGACTAAAACCTGGACAGTTATGTTATCGTCATCCTCGAAATTTTCTATATCGTTTTTCCTGCATTAATCACCCACCTTTCGGAAAAACTTGTTTGGTTTTTAACATTTTTACTTCTGTATGTTTCAAAATGTTAATAGTCCCCTCATGAAAAAATTTTTACAGATTTTGAAATTTTTCTAAATGAGCAATTTCTACTTTTGTAACAATTTTTTACATACTGACTTTGTTGTTTGGTTTTTACCATTTAAACTTCTATCTGTTTCATAAATGTCTCTCTTTAAAACTTTGTTACAATAGGAGAAATGGTTATCAGTGACCTAGTTCTGCTTTTGTCACAGTGGTTTTACAAACATTAATGACAGATCTACTTAAACTCAATACATAATGATTTTTCGTTGTTAATAGAACTAATTTTTGGAATATATTCACACAATAAACATAGATACAAGTAATTAAATCTGATGAAAACAAATGTTTTCTTGTTTATATTACTGCTCATGACACAACCATGCAATGATAACTTATTTGACCAATTCTTGATTATGCTCGACCTACTGTATGTTTATTTTAAAATTGGCACCAACTGGCTCCAGTTATTTCAATCTGGCGCAGACTTTTCCCATTTGGCGAAAGTAATTGTGCAAGAAAAAAAGTAGCCAGAGGGAACCCTGAAAATTGAAAGTATCTGCAGTGTGTGCAATCAGGTATAAATGTACGTGATTCATGTTTAAAATAAAAATATCACATACATTCAGTTCCTCTAATATGTACTGGATCGTACAAAAACTTGCGCAATTGAAAGTTTAAAAAGTCACATTTTAGAAATTTCCTGCAGCGAAACGTTTACAGTTACTTCTCTTGGACGGGTTTTCCGATCCCAAAAATAGAATGGCTGCTATCCGCCGTCGTATGTAACTATCTGATGGTAACGTAACATATAGCTGGCACCAGTTTGCTGGACAGTAACATTTCTGAATCATTCCCCTTGAAATTGCATTGTATCCAAAATGTTGCGGATGGCCAAAATGCTATTTTTAGTAATGGTGCATGATCAATTGTTGTCTTCTGTCTTTGGGTTTTGCAATATTAAACATGGAACCTTCTGTGGAATCGTGCAGTGTAAGAAAAGGATAAACTTATTATTCCAAGCACATTTTCCTTTTCCCCAGTGTTTTCAAAAGCTGAAAATCTTTTATCTTTTGAAAACTTGTATCTTTATGTTGTTTGAAAACATTTCAACTCAGCAAGCTGTCATTGACATCAATACTAAAGGGCGATAATGTTGTTTAGATTTGTTTGCGTACCCCCAACTTCTGTTACCATTAAGTGCAAAGACCTCCAGCTGGAAAAAGCACAGCACACACTGATCAGGGAACAGTAATTTTCAAGTAGATTCAAAGAAAAAATGGAAGTTGTCTGACATGGTAGAAAACATTGCTGGAAAGGAGAAAATGCTGGTTTTAAGCATTTTCTCATTTTTCCACAATGTTTTCAAAGGGCCTCTTACTTAACCCTTTACCACAAAATCCTGAGTTTCAACAACCCTGAAGAAGGTAGAAGGTTTTCTGAAAGTACTGTGGGAAAAGGAGAAAATGCTGGTAAGCAGCATTTTCTTTTTTTTTTCCCCTCCACAATGCCTTTAAAAAGCCAAATCCAACATAAGAGCAGCATTTGATTTTTGGTTTGTAAATGCTTTCATTTTGTCTGAGTCTAAAGTTTAGTTGTGTGGTAAACTCAGCATTGTTTGGTAAAGGGCTAATGAATTTTATTTACAGTTATCTGCGGTTGCTGACCGACAAGTGGTGGATCTGGTGCACATGATGTAGCCTGTGAGTCCTTAGTAAGTATTTTATATTGGTGATAGACATTTATGCTTCATGTAAATGTAATAGATGATTGTAACATAAAATCAAAGATTAGTATGAAAGCAATAAGTTACGTTCTCAAAACATATATACCAGTAATAATACATGTATACATGTGCATTGATAAAAGTTGCTTATTCAAAAATCATGCAACAGTGCGTGTGTCTTAATCTAAACTGACATGTGTTTTAGTTATAATTTGGGGAGATGGAACTAACCCTTTACCACACAATCCTGTGTTTTAACGACTCTTGGGAATAAGGCTTTTGAAAAAATTGTTGGTAAAGGAGAAAATTCTGGTTACCAGCATTTCCTCTTTTTCCCACAATGTTTTCTACTCTTTCAAAGATAATGTTCATGATTTGATCCACATTTCATTTGCCGTCTGCAAATGCTTTAAATTTGGACTGGTCTAGAAATGTCATCTGGTAAAGAGTTAATAGAGATATACATTATTTTTCCAACACAGGTGTTTTTGGTATTCATTTGAAATGTCTTGATGCGATGATTTCTTATAAGTACCTTAACACTTTACCAAACGACAGAATTTTAGACTGGACGATATTGAGAGCATCTGCAGACAACAAATTCAAAATTGATGCAAATATGCAGAAGATCTTTAGTGGGGTAGAACACATTTTTGGAAAAGGAGAAAATTCTGGTTACCAGCATTTTCCCCTATTCCCCTAAAGCAATGTTTTCAAAAGTTTTTGTGTTCAGGGTCGTTAAAACTCGGGATTGTATGGTATTGGGTTAAATATTGTTTTTCTGAAAAAGGGAAATATTCAACATTAATTCTTCACTCTTTACCAAATCACAAACTTTTAAACTTGTCCAAAGTAAAATAATTTACAGAGGGCATATTGACAGTGACTGTAGCTCAATTTATGGGAATTCCTTTGAAAGAGTCAATCAAAGTGCTGTCAGCACTGTAATCGGTCGACGTTGAATAACTACAATGGTTTGAAATCACAAATCAAATGGTAGTTGTTTGAGCTATGTATAGGATAGAAATCCTACACCTTATAACAGAGTAATGTAGGAACTCCCTTTTTTAACTGTCCTTTACAAATAAGTAGTTTAACTGAATGCTAAAGATATATATCTGCCAGTCGACAGCAATAAAACGTAGAATGTAAGTGACTATTCTGACCAGTAATACCGATTTTCAAGCTTCAGATATCACTCATCATGAATAATAGTACCTACCAACCTTTTATAAAAGATTAACAAAATACAACATGTATTCTTTTCTGTAACGTTTGCAACTTTGGAAACTATACTGTAACATATTGTCAGATATCAATAATATCTATACTTTAAAATGCTATGAATAAGTCGTATAGAATATGCCTGTGTTATGACTATCAAATTGTTTACTTTTGGCTGCTCGTGTTTATCTCAACAAATTGTCCTACCTAATGTTTTTTGGCTGCCTAAATTGTCCTGGGCAAGATTGTTCTGTCCAAAACATCGGCTGGCCAATTTCTCCTACATTACTTTCAAAGAATGTAGTATCTACCAAACCCTCAACCCTTTACCAAATAATGTAATTTAGACTTTTCAAAATCGAAAGCATTTGCATTTGACAAATGAAATGTAGACCAACTGATGATTTGAATCGTTGAAATGATAAAAAAAAAAAACATTGTGGAAAATGGAGAAAACGATGGTTATCTGCATTTTTCCTTTTTCCACAATGTTTTTAAAAGCCGTCTTCCTCCGGTTTATCAAAAACGGGATAGATTGGTTAAAACACTCAGTTATGGCCTTTGACAGTCACAAAAACAATATCCAAACATTACAATTTCATGATCTTAAATACGAGGTATATCTGCAAAGTTCGTGGACATTGCTAAAAAGTTAGTAAATTTACAAGTGAGGCGCTGGAAACTTATCATGAAGAGCAAACTTTTCTCAACAGACATGTGAAAAATCATGCAGCTACTATAAATAGTTTCTCATTCATTGATCCTAGCCTGCACATACCGATAAGAACCCGGGGCAGGTGTCGACGTCGTAATGACGTCGCGACATCGTTTTTAGACATTGTATTGACAATGTGTCACATGCTTACCGTGGAACCAAAATGTAATTGTGAGATAATAAAACACAATTCAGACCTTCTAGAAATATTGACCTTTCGTTACAACGCATTTTTGGTTCGACAGTTCCCTAATGCTGACCCTACAATCCTCTTTAATCATGTATTCACCGAATCCACAAATTCTATGCTAACGATGCTTGGCTGCCCATATCTCTCGTCGTCGTCGGTAGAATTTCGCCTGTCCGAAAATCTCCTGTACCACTTGTAAATCAGTGAGCGACATACAGCCGACATTTTTATAGTTTCAGAGAGTGTTTTCATGGTATTTATTGGTGATTTCCCAAGATTGGTTTTTTTTTTCATATAAATCATACATAAACAGACAATTAGGATCTTAAATATGTACGTCTGTGATACTGATCTGCATTGCATTCAAAGTACAGCCTGATCTTGATCTTTTATTGTCTTCAAAAGGGACATTACTTGTCAATGGACAACATGGGCCATTGTATTGAATCATTTTAATGAGCAAGATCATCACTACAGTAAACCTTGTGCTTTTAATCTGAAATATGGAAAGGATGAGCATCAACCAGTATGGAGTAGCTGATAAGACAAACATATAACTGAGAGTTTTACACTTAAAGCGCTGAATTACTGAAATAAATATGTTAAGCGTGGAAAAGCAGCCTAAATATTGCAGGGTCATTGCTGTCTTAACTACAATATCTCAGAAAATAGGAATAACAGATCCAAAATCTGACTGCATGCTTTGTTCAATCTGGTCTGAATCTGATCTGAATCTGTGCCCTCCGAAGAGGCTTTTTCCCTGATCAGTTGATTCAGACATGGAGAATATGACGTTAAGTGAGTTTTTTTGTGTTGCAGTTTCAGGTTTTTTTTCCCCCTCTATGAAAATGATCTGTTTAACTCTACCAACTGACAAAATGTTGAAAATCTTTCAAATGATGAAAAAACGCTATGAGAAAAAAAAGAACATGCTGAATACATGTATGCTGTTTTTCCCACCACATTTTTAAAGCCCAACAGGATTGTTTGGTCAACGGTTAACAGACTGATTCCAGTCTTAAGAATGTCATCAAAAAGAAACGTTAGTGAGCGTGTAAAATGGTGGTGCTGTGGCTGGAAGGACAGGAAGAGGGGCTATGAAAATAATTTAACCCTTAACCTGCTAAATAAGTGAAATGAAACTTTCAAGCTGACAGTAAAACCCAATTTTTTACTATTTCAAAGGTATTTTTTGGGGAAAAAATATCTTATTGGACAGTGTATTTCCAAATTCAGACTGCATGTAGTATGCAGTCTGATCTTGATCTACACTGTCCGCAAAAGGTCATAAATTCGCGCTTAGTAGCCCAAGGCTTAATACATTCCAAGCTAAAAGATGCATAATAAAATCTATGCTGGGCAGTATTGTGAATGGACAGTCTGGTTATTAAGGTTGCAAGCGTGGGATAACCAGTCCATTCTGAAAATGTTTACTTAATGGCTTCTCCACTAGGGTCATAACCCTTAAACAACTCTACATCCATTGTCCCTCACTTGCTCACATGTTTCACCTCGCTAACATTAAACTACCAACGGCAGATTACATTTTTTAAACTTACGGCTGTTACCAGTAGCATGTGCATCAGTTTGCTCGAAGGCAAAACAATCTTAATTTTCAAATTCTTTTAAAGCAATGTTTCCTTACAAACTCCGTTCCATTGCAATTTTATCCTTGCTAAAGACTAAATGACCTATCATCTTGGCAACACCTGCTACATATACGGACAGCACTCGTCACAACTCGGTCGATCTCGTAACTACGTATAACTTGATCACTCGAAGTTTGCCAAATAATATGGACAGCAGACGACTACAAGATGTGCTTACATAACCCGATATTCCTTGATTTGCTCTTGTTTCATTCATAAGTTGTTGCTTTATCACTGACACCATTTCTTATAGCTGTGTTGTAAGAAAACTGCTACAGAATTTCTAGTTTTTGCAGGCCCGAGATTTTGGTAATAGTTGTACTATTGCATAATTCAATGATAAACAAACTGTAACCGCCATTTCTTACATAATTGAAAAGTTAAGTAAGGGATTACTTGAAGGTCTGTTTACTTCTAGTTCTTATTCTTGTGCTTATCTAGGTTAAAAGTAGTATTTATAATAAGGTCACAACAACTGGTATTAGTGTTATAAGACTGTAAGTAAAAGCCGTTACGAGTTGCAGTTACATCAGTTTGTCTTCAGCAGACGGGTTTCCGAAATTTGTGGTCTCTCTAATTGTCAGCTCACACTGACCGATTAAAAACATATTTGGAAAATTGTGGGAAAAGGATAATATGCTGGTTACCATTTTTAAAGTTGGAGGAAATGTTAAGATATTGTTGTAGCCCTGTCATTGTCAGGGTCAGGAGACATATTGGTCAGGGTAGGGAGACATACTGTTTTTCCCCCCGTCTGTCTGTCTGTCTGTCTCTCAGTCACAAATCGTGTCAACTCTATAACTCGAAAACCTTTTAAGATATTTTGATAAAACTTCACACGTTTGTAAAGCATCATGAGATGAAGTGTCATGCAGAAGAACCATAACTCTGGCTTGTATCTTCACAAATCGTGTCCGCTCTGTAACTCGAAAACCTTTTCATATATTTTGATAAAACTTCACACATTTTTAAAGCACCATAAGACGAAGTGTCATGCAAAGAGCCACAACTCTGGCTTGTATATTTTTTGAGTTATTTCCCTTGGATTATTTTCCTTACTCATTTTACGTTCAATTTCGTGTCCGCTCTGTAACTCGAAAACAGTTAGAGAAAAATGACCATTATTTCAGTTATAAATTGCCTTGGTGACATATCAATCCTTCTGACACCAAAAAAGGGGGAGACATCTGTTTTTTTGTAGAAAAACAAGTTCTAGTTTAATATTGTAATAACAAGCTCAGGTAACTATTAAAGTATTTTTAACACAGTTATGCCCATCTTTTGGCTTATTTTGTGGTTTTTAAATGTTTTTGATTTGGGCAAGTCTTAAATATGTTGTTTGGTAAGGAGGTAAAATATTGATCTCTTTGTAATAATTACATACATAATTAGAAAGATTTGAGCTATATAAGTATTGAAAATAATTCTTTTCTCTTTAGATGCCATCGTTATGGGCTGCTTTCAATCAAAGGCCCATGTCAGAGAGACCAATGGGCATATTTTTCGTGTGCACAATGTTGATGACCTGGGGGCAGAGATCAGCCCAGGTAAGATTGAGGTCACAGACTCTGATCTGATTCTCTACCAGAGGGGAAAAGAACCTATACTATGGCCACTGAGATGCTTAAGAAGATATGGCTTTGATGAGGAATTGTTTTCGTTTGAAAGTGGTCGAAGATGTGCAACAGGGTCAGGGATCTATGCATTTAAATGTAGACGTGCAGAAGAATTGTTTATACTGGTACAGGAGGCAATACAGAGTGTTGGCCAGCAAAGTCACTTGAGATCACAGCCATTGGTGAATGGAACAGGAACCTTAATGCCTCAGCAGAACAGCCGTCCTACATCTGTGGTTGACCCACATGAACCTAGTGGTATTTATTTGTCAGTTAGAGGTAGAGTTGCTGTTGTTCCTAATGATCAACATCTCTACATGAATGGTTCTGTTGTGCCGCAAGACGAATCTGGACCCAATTACATCAATACAAATCCAAACAGGACAGATGCACAACGACGAGAATCTATTGATCAAACTGCTGCATTAATTGACTTCTTACACAATCCCCCTGTGGCTCCCAAACCCCCTGTCAGACAAGAAACTGTAAACTATGCTGATCTCGATCTACCTGGATCTTCTGAAAATATCTTTGATCAGGCTGAAGGTGCCTATAACAGTGATGCTATTCAACATCAAGACAGAAATGGCCTGGAAATGTCAATTCAGAGCTCGGATGGACAGGATGGTTTAGAAATGGATGAGGTAGCGATAAACTATGATACAGATGTATTCAGTGAAAATGAGTCCAATTTACCAAATTATATAAACTTAAATGCTGATGGCAGGATTAAAGAAGAAGCAGGCTTGAACAGCCACATGGACAAATCAAGACCTTCAAGGCCTAGTGATCTGCAGCAGAATGGCTCAGCCAAACTTTTGGCAGTTCGTAGAACAAGTGTTGAACAAAACTATGCCAATCTTGGTGTTGGAAGTTTTAATGTGTGCCCAGAGCCAAACAATCCCACAGCTAGCCAAACGTCAGCGAGTGGTGGTAGTGGTAATGGAACTAACAGACTTTCTAGTCCTGGAGAACTCAACTATATTGAGATTGATGTAAACAAAACTGAAGGGGATACTACGCCAGGGATCATCACTCCGTCATCAATGTCAGCATCCTACTGTGCCCAGGATAGCAAGAGAACGGAAAGCTATGCCATGATCGACATAAATCGCACACTGGCAATTTCGAATTCCTCAAAGACTGTCAGTGATGATGACCAGTGTGTGAGAAAGACTCGCCATAATAGTACAATAAGTTAGGTTTGATCTTCTAAATACCATGTTAATGCACTTGGCATCAGAATATGTAATTGAGAAACTCCTTTGATCCTCTACATTTTGACTGATTTAGAAGTATTGCAAGTGACACAAATGGCAAAAAGTTTGTACAGAAGGAAATTACCAATTTTTAGCTCCACTGGCCAAAGGCCAGCGGGCTTATGTCATGACCTGGTGTCCGTCGTGCGTCCATACATGCGTCTGTGCGTGCGTGTGTCCATCTGTGCATGCATTAACTTTTATTTCAAACATCTTCTGCTTTCAAACTACTCATCCAATTTTGATGAAACTTCACAGAAATGATCCTGCCATGGTCTTGAAAAAATTTGATTCCTTCAAAGACTCTGGTTACCATGGCAACAAAATTAAAAAATATTGAAAATCATCTCTGAAACCAAAAGGCCTAGGGCTACCAAATCTGGCATGCAGCTTTATCTAGTAGGCCTCTACCAAGTTTATTCAAATTATAGCCCTGGGGTCAAAATTGGCCCGGCCCTGGGGTCACAGGTTTTACATGTGCTTAGAAATCTTCCTGTATCAAGCCTTAACCCTTTACCACACGGCAAAATTTAAGACCTATCCAAATTGAAAGCATTTGCAGACGATGATTTCATAGTGGCTCAAATGACGCAACTTTTCTTTGATAGGGTAGAAAACTTTGTGGGAAAAGGAGAAAATGCTGGTTACCAGCATTTTCTCCTTTTCCCACAATGTTTTCAAAAGGCCTCTTTTTTAGGGGCGTCAAAAGGCGTCATTGTGTGGTAAAGGGTTAAGGCCTATGGCTACCAAATTTTGCATGTAGCTTTATCTAGTGGGCCTCTACCAGGAGTGTCCAAATTACATGTATAGCCCTGGGGTCAAATTTGGCCCTGGACCGGGGGTCACAAGTTTTAATGGGCTTACATGTACATGTATATAAGGAAAACTGTAAAGATCTTCTCATACCTAGCCATAAGGCCTTGGGCTACCAAATTTTGCATGTAGCTTTATCTAGTGGGCCTCTACCAAGGAGGCCCAAATTATAGCCCTGGAGTCAAATTTGGCCCCACCCTGGGAGTCACATTTTTTTTTACATGGGCTTACATGTATGTAGTGAAAACTTAAGAAATCTTCTTGTTACTAACCATAAGACCTAGGGCAACCAAATGTAGCCCTGTGTCAGGGATCTCATCTTTTACAGGGCTTTTAATTGAAGAAACTGTGAAAATCTTACTGGTTATAACCACTCATTCTAGACCTGTATTATTTGGTATGGGGCTTTAGCTTGTGGAGATCTACCAAGACTCAAGTTATTACAGCTTTGTGGTCAAAAATGGCTTTGTCTTGGGGTCATAATTTCTGTATGTCTTCTAGTTTGAAACCAGTTGGCCAAGTATTGTAATGTTTTGTGTTCAGGGCTTTTACTTATTAGCCAGTGGAGCAATACAGGGTCATCTTTTTTAATGAGATATAATAAATGGGATGAGAGGCAATATCAGTTAGCAACTGTTCCTTTTCCCAACATGTTTTCAAAAGTGGGCTTCTCAAGGACACTCAAAATTTTAACTCGGCTGTTTTAGAAGAAATTTTCAAGGTATTTTAATAGCCCTGGCGGCATTATCTGTGTCGTCGTAACGCAAAAACTTTGACATTTCATAATATCTGTTTCATTACTGAAGATAGTTTCTTTAAACTTGGACTAGTTGTTAAATATCAAAAGGGGAACCCATACAAGAGGGGCATCAAAATATTTTTGACACAGTTATTCCCCTTTTTCAACTTAAAATTTTCAAAAACTCTGTCATTTTATAATATCCCTGTCATCACTGAAGATATTTACTTCAAATTTGAACTTATTGTTATCTTTTGAAAGGGGAACCCATACAAGAGTGGAAGGTGACCATCAAAATATGTTTGGCATAGTAACAAACATATAGTTTTCACAAAAAGCAGCTGCAGCCGAGAGTTGGCACCTGCATGCCATGCTCTTTTTATTAGCATGCTAATGGTTTATTGGAATTTTTGCCTATCAGGTCAGTAAGGCAATATTTTGTAATTCATTCTGAGCTATACTTTTCATTTTATGTTAACGTTAGATTGCTTATCATTGGTTACACATTGACATTTCCCAAAATCTTCTCGAAAAAGTCACTGTTTCTATTCTTGAAAGAGTCTTATGGACTTGACAGTTCCTAAGAAATGGCTGGTTTTAGATCATTGAAGTGTTATTCAAGTAATTCTTCCAGATATCTTATTGGATGTAAAAATCAGTATTAATTTGGTTCATTAGGAATAGGTATCTTTTACCCTTTACTAAACAATCCCATGTTTAAAAAACATTGAGGAAAAAAGGCTTGTAAAAACATTGTTGGAAAAGGAGAAAATGCTGATAACCAGTGCACTATTCTTAAGTACAAATAGGGGTTTGTACAGGATTGTACTGATTTTACTTTTTGTTACCAGAAGTTGTGAAATATTGTTTTGGATTATGTTAATGGGTATGTTTAGTCTGCTGTTGATTGTTTGAAATTAGAATTCATTTGATGATTTTTGCCCTTGAACCAAGCCTTCTAATCACATGTAATTATATCCTTTACAAACACGAACTGAGTTTATGATTATGATTAGTGTTTTATGCTTTATATTGTAATTTGTTTGATATATTTATCAATTTCTATTTTCCATTTCTGTAATGTGCTGCCATTGTATGTGGACTCTAACAAAAGATATTGAAAATATTACATACATGTACTACAAAATTAGGAATTATTCCAACTAAGCAATGGGTGCATTCGTCATGATATTTTCTTTGTCAACCTAGCACTATAATTTTGTTCAGCTACTCTTCAGGAAATTATGATAAGTCAATCATTTGATTGTTGGATAATTTGTCACTAATTTTTCATCATAGGACAAAATTTTAGAATTGTCAAGATTGAAAGCATTTGCAAACAACAAACTTAATGTGGTAAAAAAGACAGGATTTGCGATTGAAAATGAAAATTTCATGGGGGAAAAGGAGAAAATGATGGTTACCATTGGGAATCTTAAGGGCAGGTAACCTTCAAAATATTTTTGACACAAGTTCGCCCCTTTGTTTATTGGAAATATGACTGAAAAAGTAACTACAGCCGAGCATTGGCACTCGCATGTGGTGAAGTTGTTGAATATTGCAATAATTTATGTTTTTTCAGTTTCTTACCTTTAGATCAAATTTAGTGATGTATTTTGATGTGTTCTAATTATGTGTTCAAGTATCATCTCATAGAAAATTACAGGCATTTAAGCTACATGTAATTTGTTGTCTGCAAATACTTTCAAATTGGAGCAGTGTAAAATTTTGTCGTTGGGTAAAGAGTTAATCCTTTCATTGCCATAGGTAAGAATATGGGTATCCTCATAGCCCTGTTGTCTGCATTGTCTTGGTTGTGTGAAAAATTTGAATTTTCTCATACTTCTGTCGTAATTGAAGATAATAACTTCAAATTTGGCTTGGTTTTTTTCTTTTCTATTTAAAGGGATACCATTGGGAATCTTAAGGACAGGTATTCTTCAAAATATTTTTGACACAAGTTTGCCCCTTTGTTTATTGGAAATTTGACTGAAAAAGTCACTGCAGCCGAGCATTGGCACTCACATTGTGGTGAAGTTGTTGAATATTGCAATAATTTATGTTTTTTCAGTTTCTTATCTTTAGATCAAATTTAGTGATTTTTTTTTATGTGTTCTAATCATGTGTTCAATTATCATCTAGTGTATCAGCGATGCTGAAAAAATCATCCCCTAGCCCTTAGAGTGACAGATAAACATAACTGATCTTGATCTACACTGGCCGTAAAGATAAGTATGTGGTTCAATGATCAGACTGCATAATTTGTGCAGGATCTGATCTTGATCTACACTGGCCGTAAAGATAAGTACAGCTATGAAAAGCGCTTTAGGGGTTAATTTCCTTTATGTTACGTGTATACCTGCATGTCTTATGACTGTTGGCTATTTAACTTTTTACCATACAGTCTTGAGTTTTAACGACCCTGAGGAAATAGCCTTTTGAAAACCTTGTAGGAAAAGGAGAAAATGCTGGTAACCAGCATCAGTCCGGAGTTTTAACAACCCTTAGGAAATAGCCTTGAAAACCTTGTAGGAAAAGGAGAAAGTTCTGGTAACCAGCATTTTCTCCTTTTTTCACAAGGTTTTCCACACTCTCATAAAAAATTACAGGCATTTAAGCTACATGTAATTTATTGTCTGCAAATACTTTCAAATTGGAGCAGTGTAAAATTTTGTCATTGGGTAAAGAGTTAATCCTTTCATTGCCATAGGTAAGAATATGGGCTCTTGTGGACAGCATAGCCCAAAATCATCCTGCATACAGTCTGATATTGGATCTATACTGTCAGTTTGTTTAGGCAAGCCTATAAGGTGAAAGTCTTTCTCAGTTTCATTGGGTTTTATTTTCAGAGGTCATGTTTTTATGTGCCTTGGTCTGTGAAATTGGGATTAAATGCCTCTGCAAAAAGTATCAATTCATGTCAACCTGCGCAGCTTTGTGCTATTGGTCAATCATCTGCATGTCAAAAGACCATTCTACCTCATGAATCAGCCAGTTTTCAGACAAAATGAATTTTATGGATCCATGATTATATCATGACTTGCATGGTATAATGCATTACAAAAATGCATTAAATCCCCTTTTGCCAGAGCAGGGCTCATATATAGATATTGAACTGACAGACTTAAAATCAAGCAAAAAGAACAGAATGGCGAGGGGACAGCTTTTTAACTCTTTACCAAACGACAAAATTTTAGACTGGTCCAAATTGAAAGCACTTGCAGATGACAAAATAAACGTAACTCAAAAATTGAAATTTGTTTCCAGCGTAGAAAACACTGTGGGAAAAGGAGAAAATGCTGGTTACCAGCATTTTCTCCTTTTCCCACAATGTTTTCAAAAGGCTTCTATCTCAGGATCGTAGAATCCAGGGATTGTTTGGGAAAGGGTTAAACTAATGAAAAGGAGTCATTGCTTATTAAGCTTAAAAGTAATTGTTCCTTTTCCAATTATGCATTGAAAAACTCATACAGGTACATGTATTATTCTTCCTTATGTTTTAATAGTTGTAGGGCCTAGTTATTCAGTGCAAAATATTATCATCATCGAAGGAAAACGTTATTTGTGTTCAGGACATAAATTTCAATTTATGATTAATCTAAGTTTGATTATTGAACTCTGACAAACTCTATACCAAATGACTAAATTTTGGAGTGGTCCAAATTGAAAGCTTTTGCAGACAAGTTGAATTGCATTCAAAGATTTGCCTTTGGAAGGGTAGAAAACATTGTAGGAAAAAGAAAAAATGCTGGTTACCAACATTTCTTCTTTTCCCGACAATATGTTTTCAAAAGGCTTCTGTCTCAGGAATGTTAGAATTCATGATTGTATGGTAATAGGTTAAACATGATACTTACTTAAGTTTTTTTTTGGTGGAAGAAGTAGCAACCATCTTTTTGTTTTAGCTCACCTGAGCACCAAGTCTTCAAAGTGAGCTTTTTTGATCGTGCTGAGTCTGTCGTCCGTTGTGCGTTATCTGTCGTCAACTTTTACCTTGTGTAATCTCAAAAAGGCCACATTTTTAGCCTGATACTCATGAAACTTGGTCAAAATGTTAGTCTTGATTACATTTTGCACCAGCTCAAAACTGGGTCATGTTGGGTCAAAATGTAGGTCATTGGGGCAAATCTTAGATAAACCTTGTGTACACTAAAGAGGCCACATTTTTTGTCTAATATTCTTGAAACTGTGTGAGAATGTTTGTCTTTATGTCTTGGACAAGGATCATATAAAAGACCATCGAGACAAATTTTACTAAACCTTGTGTACACTCTAGATGCCACATTTTACTTTATCAGTCGAATATTCATGAAACTTGGTCAGAATACATGCTTCAATGAAATCAATGTAAGTAGAGTTTGAAAATAGTTCATGTAAGGTCGAAAAGTAGGTCACTGGGACAAATATACTTAAAACCTTGTGTGCACACTACATGTCACATTTTCAGTCCAATATCCTGTTTCATGCAAGCTAATCTTGATGATATCCAAGACAAGTTATGGGCACATAGAATAAAAAAAGTACAGCTGTAGGTCACTGGAACAAATTTTTGAGAAACATGGATGCTCTAGAGGCTGCATTTTCAGCCCAATACTGATTAAAGCTGGTTACGTTTTTTTTCTTGATGATATTTTGGACGAGTTTGAAAAATTAGTCACAATGGGGTAAATGTAGGTGACTGGAAAAAATCTTACAAAAAACCCTGTGAACACTCTAGAGGCCACACTTTCAGTATTGATGAATGTTCTCAAAGATACACAGCTTTAGGTGAGGGATTCAAGGCCATTATGACCTCCTTGTCTTTAAAAATGATTTATTTTAACCCTCAAAGCGTCGAATAAACCCAAAATTTACAGTATAGAAATAAGACCAAAATAATCACAATTTCAAGGTTGCTCTAGTCTGCAGTGTTTCAGCAAAGTGGACAGTATACATCAAAGATCAGGCTGCATGTCTTGTGCTTCCTGATCTTGATCTGCACTGACTGCAAAAGCAACTGTAGTTGTGAAAGGGGCTTTAAGGGTTAATGCAGCAATTTTGTATTATAAGTTATTAATTGTTAGTGTCATGCTCCATAACTCTGCAGTTTATACCAAAGAAAAGAATATACATCGTATTTGCAAAATCCTATTTGTATTCACGTACATGTCTTATTCAATAGATGATGACTAGAAGTTGGGCATGAAAGATATTTTTGAAAGACATATTAAGAATCCTTGATTGTTTACCCCTTGAGCAGACAAACATAACAGGCATTTCCAGTCTAGAAATACGGCCAAAAAAGTTGCTGTCTCAAGACTGCTCTTGTCTAGAACATCCCAGCTAAGGGAACAGTGTAGATCAAAGATCAGACTGCACTGGCCGCAAGAAAACTATAGCACTTTGAGGGTTAATCCTTAACCACACGATCCTACATTTTAACGACCCTGATAAGGAAGGCTTTCGAAAACATTGTGAAAAAAGAAGAAAATGCTGGTTTCCAGCATTTTCTTCTTTTTCCATAATGTTTTCTACCCTATCCAATACAAATCATAACGTTTGAGAATTATTTCATTTGTTGTCTGCTAATACTTTCAATTTGGACAAGTCTAGAATTTTGTCGTCTGGGAAAGAATTAATATATTATGTAAAAAAAAAAAGCACAGCTGCTGTCCTCACAGCTGCTGTGCTGTGCATTTTTTTTACATGACTTTGGAACCTTAAAAAATCTTTGTTTTAACCCTTTACAACACAATTCCAAGTTTGGACAATTCTGATGAAAAGGACTTTTAACCAATAACCAACATTTT
Organism: Hippopus hippopus; assembly: GCA_946811185.2. Classification (NCBI taxonomy): domain Eukaryota; kingdom Metazoa; phylum Mollusca; class Bivalvia; order Cardiida; family Cardiidae; genus Hippopus; species Hippopus hippopus. Next base: position 50,822,270 of record OX328101.1, on the reverse strand, counting down.
CTCCTTTTCCCACATTGTTTTTTACATTTTTAGAGACAAAGCTCATCATTTAAACCATATTTAATTTGACGTATGCAAATGCTTTCAATTTGGACAAGTGTGAATTTTGACATCTTGTAAAGGGTTAAAAGACAATTGATGAGATAATGGGGCATCTCTTTGAAATGGTAGAAATTTTTAGGGGAAAAGGAGAAAATGCAGGTTAAAAGCATTTACTGTTTTTACCCTCGATGTTTTCAAACACCTTTTTTTCTCACGGTCGTTAAAATTTGGGATTGTTTGTTGAAAGGTTAAATGGTACATGAAACTAGAAAACATAAATCATATTGAATTGAAGAAAGTACATGACTGTCATTTTCCCCTTTTCCCGTAATGTTTTCTAAAGGTTTTTCTTCAGGATTGTAGAAACATAAGACTGTGTGGTAAAGGGTTAACATATTTTACTCAGTTTGAAATTTGTCTGAATAAGCAAGATTTTATCTGTATGTTGTAGAACTCTCGCATTATGTTGTTCATACATTGCAGGACTCAAAACAGATTCTGTGCCAAATTTGTGAAATATAATTTAACAATTTGTGATCAAATTAATGTACATGTATTGATTAAAGTTTTCTTTATGTTGTATTGGTATATATCAGTATGTGTCTGTCACGTTGATGCCAGGGTTTAAGTTGGCATATAGTTGTGCAAATAGGTCTCTTTTAACTTTTTAAATGATAAAATACTTGATTAATCCAAATTTTAAGCTTTTATCTGTCAAATTCAACTCTTTACCAAACAATAAAATTGTAGACATGTGCAAAGTGACAAGTTGAATGTAGCTGAAATGATGATTTCTGTCTTTGATAGTATAGAAAACATTGTGGGAATAGGAGAAAATGCTGGTTTCCAGTATTTTCTCCTTTTCCAACAATGTTTCCAATAGGCTGCTACCTCAGGATCGTTAAAACTCATGATGGTGTGGTAAAGGGTTTATATGATTTAAATAATGGAAATTATCTGAGATAGTGACGAAAAGATTGCTGGTTACCAGCATTTTCTAAAACTGTCTTAGAAAGGGAAGAAAATATTGCTGGTTATAGGCATTGTCTCATTTTCCACAATGTTTTGAAGTCTCTCTCTTCAGGGTTGTTAGAATATGGGATTGTTTGTTGAAGGGTAAAGATGTTTAACTCTTTACCAAACAGTCCCGAATTTTAAAGACCCTGAGGAACAAGGCTTTTGAAAACATTGTGAGAAAAGGAGAAAACGCTGGAAAACAGCATTTTCTCCACATTATTTTCTACCCAACCAAAAACAAATTCTGTCATTTTGGCCTTCTTTAATTTATCGTCTTCAAACTGTTTCAATTTGGACCAGTCTAAAATTTTGTCGTTTGGTGAAGAGTTAAATGACACAAAGACTACCCCACCACATCTGTGTATATAGTACATGGATATACACCCTAGATTGCTAATGATAACAAAAGTCACTTTTACAGGGAGTGCATATTGAGGTTAGACTGCAAATAATGTGCAAGCTGATCTTGATCTATACTTTCTTCCTCATTTTTGACAAGAAAATGGCCAGGCTATGTGGTACCTTGGAAAGATTGTGAAAAATCATGTACATGTATATTATTTGTTGGTTGCTGTGATTACATTAATTTGAAGGTGATTATTGATAATTTCTGTAACAGTATTTTCAATCTGTAAATAGTCTCTGAATGTACATGGTCACAAACATAAAATAAATTAATTCATTTATCTTGATTTTACTTTATGTTACTTAATTTTAGCAAAAAAAAAAAATTGAAAGCATACAAATGTTTAACTCATTACCAGATGACAAAGTTTTAGACCTAGTATGTTGAAAGAACTTACAGAAAACAAATAAAGAGTGAGTCAGGCCTTTTCAACCAAACAATTGCGAGTTTTAGTGACACTGAGAAATAAGGCTTTTGGAAACATTTTCTCCTTTACTTTCATTGTTTTCTACCCTTTCAAAGACAAATCCCATGACTTAACTCTTTACGAAAATGATAGAATTTTAGACTTGACCGAATTGAAAGCATTTGCAGACTACAATCTGATTTTATTCTGATGAGGTGATTTGCCTTTGGAAGGGTAGAATACATTGTGGTTACCAGCATTTTTTTCCTTTCCCTGCAAAGTTATCAAAAGCTTTCTAAGAGTTGTTAGAACTTGGGATTGTATGGTTAAGGCCTCTTATTTTGTCTTTTGGAAGGCCTTTCAATTAGGAAGAGCCTAAAATTGTTATGTCTGGTAAAGACTTAGCCCTTTACCACACAATCTTGAGTTTTAAGGACCTTGAGGATAGAAGTATTTGAAAGCATTGTGGGAAAAGAAGATGATGGTAACCAGCATTTTCTTATTTTCCCACAATGTTTTCTATCCTATCTTATATAAATCCCATAATTTGAGTATCATTTAATTTGTCGTCTGCTAATGCTTTGATTTTGGACCTGTCTAAAATTTTGTTATTTGGTAAGGAGATAAACTGAGGATTCTTTGATTAAAGGTCAAGGCAAATTGTTAATCCTAAACATCGCTTAGTGACCCTGGATGTGCATATACCCTAAACAACATTCAATCAATCATTCTAAACATGCTTGATGTATGATATATAATGTATGAATTGGACATTTTCTATCTATTAATGTCTGAATGTCTGAAATGTCTGAATTCCAAGTCTGCTTTGCCAAGTATATCTCATATAGGACAGGGTAAGTCCAAGATTAGATTGCATGTCCTGTGAATTCTGATCTTGTATATATACTATCTCCAAAGGCAAGTACAGTTGTGATAGGTGTAGTGACAGTTAACCTTTTACCACACAATTTCAAGTTTTAACCACCCTGAAAGAGACAGCTTTTGGATACATTTGGGGAAAAGGAGAAAATGCTGGTAACCAGTATTTTCTCTTTTAACTCGATTTTTCTACCCTATCAAAGACAGAAATCATCATTTTGGTAACAGTTAATTTATTGTCTGCATATGCTTTGAATTTGGTCCAGTTCAAATATTAGTCATTACGTAAGAAGTTAATATTAATTTTCTTTGCTAAATTTTCAGAAAAATAGCATCTAAAAATGGTATTAGTATTATGGCCCTGCAAAAGGGATATTGTAAGGGGTTTACAGGAATCAGTTTGTCTGTCTGTCCATGTGATTCACTGTTCATTTATTTGTCATTGGGCATTTACAGGCAGAATAGGTCTAATTCTGCTGCAAAATCCTCCGTCAGCTATGCTGCCATTGATTTGAAATGACACTTATGTCCGGAGTTTTTGTAAAATCTTCAATTGTTGTAGAATTATCTCCCTTTGATCCTAGACATTTTTGGCTTTAATGTAGGTTAGTTTTGAAAAACAGCCTTCTCTATCCGAGCTTTTTAGGGATATTAACTCATTACCAAACAAGGAAATGTCAGACTGGTCCAAATTGAAAGCAATTGACAATTAAAATGTAGCTCAAATGATGATTTCTGTCTTTGATAAGGTAGATAACATCGTGAGAAAAGGAGAAAATGCTGCACAATGTTTCCATAAGGCTTCTTTCTCAGGGTCTTTAGAACTGGTAAAGGGTTAACTCTTTTCTGCATAACGAAATTTTAGACAATATTTACAGATAACAAAATAGATGTGGCTCAAATAACAGGATTTTATATAGAAAGGTAGAAAACATTGTTGGAATAACAGAAAATGCTGGTGGTAACCAGCATTTTCTTCTTTTCCCACAATGTTTTCAAAAGCCATTTCCTTCAGGATGGTTAACATTTGGGATTGTTTGGTAAAGGGTCAAGTCATCTTTGATGACTTGTTTCTGCTGTTAGATATGGTGTACATAATATCTAACCTGCCTCACAATTATAAAAGACATTTTTTAAGTGGAAAAAGAACTAATTATTACAATATAAAGGCAATTACAGGGCTGAAATTCAAAATCACAGTGAGGTTCCAAGATCTGACCACATATTTTGTGCCATCTGATTTTGTTTACAATGGCTGCAAAAGTAATTGAAGTTTTCATACCCATTGTAATGGTTTAGTGTGTTGATCTTGGAGAAAATTTGAGCATCTTACTAGAAGATCTCATGGTCTTTACCACCTTGAATAAGACAGGCTTCGAAAATAGGGGAAAATGCAGTTCTTGTTCTGTGAATCAAGATCAGGTTGCACCGAACAAGGTTTAACCCTTTCCGAAACAACAAGTGTTAGACTCTTTCAAATTCAAAACAATCAAAGACAACAACGTCAAAATTCGTTCCAATAAACTGAAGCTCTCTAGTAGGGTAGAAAACATTGTGGGAAAAGGAGAAAATGCTGGTTACCAGCATTTTCTCCTTTTCCAACAGTTTTTTTTCTACCTATTCCAGGACAAATAATACCATTTGAAAAATATTTGAAATTGTCTCTATATTGCTTCAATACAGAGGAATCTAAAATGTTGCCATGTGGTAAAAAGTAAAGAGTTGGATAATTAAGTTGCTGAAAGCTTCTATACAAGGTTTATGAAAGTGCAAATCATTCTGGTTGTTACCTGATTACATTGTGCAATATTACTATGTATAATTGTGCGTCTTTCAAGAATAAAAATGACAAAATTAAGTGTGTTAACATGTTTGTTTTCTTTTTACAATTCTTTTTTCATAAATATTTTTTTTTATTATTAGTAACTGTATTTCTCTTTATGTGAGGGATGTGTGGGTGATGCTAGATTTCCTTTGTTATATTTTTAGCTCTGCTGTTTTTGAAGAAAATGGCAAGTTATTATCATAGCCCTGTTGTTGTCGTCCTTGCGTCTGCATCGTCTGTGTCGTAGTTGTCGTCGTGGTGCGAAAACTTTAACATTAAGTGATATCTCTTTTACTTCAAACTTGGACAAGTGGTTAACTATCAATAGGGAAACTCATACAAAGGGGGCAGATAACTATCAAACTACTTTTGAGATAGTTATGCCACTTTTTCAACTTAGAGTTTTGACTGAAAATCAAGGACTTGTAGCCGAGTGTTGGCACCCACATGAAGTACTCTTGTTATCTCACCTAAGCACAAAGTGCTCAATACGAGCTTTTGTGATCATGCTATATCTGTTGTCCAATTACCTTGTGTGCACTCTTGAGGCCACATTTTCAGTCAAGTACTCATGGAACTTGATCAGAATGTTTAATTTGATAATATCTTGGACAACTTTGAAATTGGATCATGTTGGGTCAAAAAGCAGTTCACTGGAACAAATCTTAGAGGAACCTTGTGTGCACTCTAGAAGCCTCATTTTCAGTTTGATACTCATGAACTAGGTCAGAATTTTTGTCTTGATGATATCTCGGAGAAGTTGGGAATTGAGTCACATTTGGTAAAAAAATAGGCCACTGGGACAAAACTTAGAAAAACTTGGTGTTCATTCTAGAGGCCACATTTGCAGTCTGATATTCATGAAACTTTGTCAGAATGATTGTCTCAATGATATCTCATACAAGTTTTGGGTTAGTCGGGGCAAAAAGTAGGTCATTGGAATAGTTCTAAGAAAAATCTTGTGTGCACTCTAGAGGGCACATTTTCAGTCTGATACTCATGAAAATTGGTCTGAATGTTTGCCATGATGATATCTAGTGCAAGTTTAAAATTAGGTCAGGTTGGTTAAAAAAGTAGGTCATTGGGAAAAATCATAGAAAAACCATGTGTGCTCTCAAGAAGCCATATTTTAAGTCTGATACTCATGAGACTTGGTCAGAACATTTGTCTTGAGATATTTTGGACAAGTTATAAATGGGTGATGTCAGGTAAAATGTAGGTCACCCGGACAAATCTTAGAAAAACCTTGTGTGCACTCTACAGGCCCCCTTTTCAGCCTGATACTTATGAAAATTGGCCAGAATGTTTGTCCTTATAAAATTTCTGGGATAAGTTCAAGGTTGGGTCATGTCAGATCAAAAAGTAGGTCACCGGGAAAAATCTTACAAAAACCTTGTGTGCATTCTAGAGGCTATATTTTCAGTCTGAAACTCGCGAAACTTGATCAGAATATTTGTCTTCATAATATTTTGAACATGCGTTAAACTGGATCATGTTGGATCAAAAAGTAAATCACTAAAACGCATGTGTTTACATCATCACAACCAGGATGTCTTCAACTTTATCAATCCTAGATGACTTTACTTAGGTGAGTGCTTTGTAGCCCTCTTGTTCAACAAATCTGTCTATTTGTCTATATCTGGGGATGGAAAAGGGGATTTTAATGTTAGAAGAGATCTCAGTTTCTTTTCTATCTGCCAAAGCCAAAATGAGACAAATCATTTAGTAAAATCATTTCCTGAGTACTGGTGAGATACTTCTTAAAATCTGCATTACAACACTGAAGACTTGTCATAAACTTATGCATTCAAACAAAGGCCTATTAGGCCAGGGCTAGTATTTACCAGTTGTTTTAAATTGTGTTCTTAACCTGTTTCTAGATTTAAAAAGATACACGCTTAGCCAATCAGAACTTGTGGCTTTGAAATTCAAATGTTTGGAAGGATGATTTGTGAACACAGGCCCAGGACCGTTGTCTCCTCAAAATGTAATATATATTCACTAACAGATCAGGAAATTAAGTAAGGATTTGTTACAATGGACAGGCCTACCTGATGTATACACAGCAATACAGTAGCCAAAACATACAAAGTCTTATGAATAATAGGGCGAGTTAGAGACCTATCATTCTAGCTCTAAGGACACCAATCTGTTAAATAGTCCATACAATATCTAGGAAAACAAAATTATAGCTATAAATACAGCAATCATAAGTCAAACAATACAAAGTTAAAGCTACACAGAGGTCAATCAGATGTCTTATAAAAAGTTAAAGCAATAAAAAGAGCAAGTATAAGTTAAGTAATACAAAACTATAGCCACACAGAGGCCAACTAGATGTCTTGCTAGACAGGATAGAGCTATACAGAGCCAAATAAATACAGAGGCTAATCAGATGTCTATCAATACAATATTATAGCTACACAAAACTTTATAAATACAGAACCCAGTAAAACAGAGGCTAATCAGATGTCTATCAATACAGTGTTATAGCTATACAGAACCCAGAAAAACAGAAGCCAATCAGATGTCTATCAATACATTGTAATAGCTATACAGAACCTTGAAAAAATAGGCTAATCAAATGTCTATCAATGTAATGTTATAGCTTTAAAGAACCCGGTAAAAACAGGCAAATCTAAAGTCTATCAATACAAAGTTATAGCTATACAGGACCTAGTAAAATCAAGCTAATCAGTTGTCTACCAATACGTTTTAGCTACACATTGCCAAAGAAATACAGAGGCTAATCAGATGTCTATCAATACAATGTAATTGCTATACAGAGGCCAATAAATAGAGATAAATACAAAGTAACAGCTATGCAGAGGCCATTCAAATGTGTATCAATACAAAGTCACAATACAGAGGTTAATCAGATGTCTATCAATACAATTTTATAGCTATACAGAGCCTAATAAATACATAGGCAATTCAAAGTCATAGCTATAGAGAGGTTTATCAGATGTCTAGCAATACAAAGTCACAGCTATACAGAGGCCAATCAGATGTCTTGCAATGTTGCAGAAGTTACAGCTGTACAGAGGCACATCAGATATCTAACGAAACAAAATTATAACGCTGCAGGAGTGAATAAGACTTCAAGCACTAGAAGACATACAAAAGTCAGTCAATTGAAGAGGTTTAAAGCTTTACAGGAGCCAATCTGAATACAGAGGCCAATATAGATGTCTAACAATACACACTTAATGCTATTTAGAGAGCAATCAATAATGAGGCCAAAGAAAAAGTCAATAAAGAGGCACAACAACACTTATATTTTGCAATGCAAAGGTATATCAATTAAGAGGCACAACAACACGTATGTTTAGCAGTGCAAAGATATATTAATAAAAAAGCATAATAACGCTTATGTTTAGCAATGCAAAGGTATATCAATAAATAGGCGCAAAAAAGCTTATTTTTAGCAATGCAACGGTATATCAATAAAGAAGCACAACAACGCTTACGTTTAGCAATGCAAAGGTATATCAATAAAGAGGCACAACAAGGCTTACGTTTAGCAATGCAAAGGTATATCAATAAGGAGGCACAGCAATGCTTACGATTAGCAATGCAAAGGTGTATAAATAAAGAGGCACAACAACGCTTACGTTTAGCAATGCAAAGGTGTATAAATAAAGAGGCACAACAACACTTACGTTTAGCAATGCAAAGGTGTATCAATAAAGAGGCACAACAACACTTACGTTTAGCAATGCAAAGGTGTATCAATAAAGAGGCACAACAACACTTACGTTTAGCAATGCAAAGGTATATAAATAAAGAGGCACAACAAAACGTTTGTTAAAGTAATGCAAAGGTATATAAATAAAGAGGCACAACAACACTTACGTTTAGCAATGCAAAGGTATATCAATAAAGAGGCACAACAACACTTACGTTTAGCAATGCAAAGGTATAGCAATAAAGAGGCACAACAACACTTACGATTAGCAATGCAAAGGTATATCAATAAAGAGGCACAACAACACTTACGTTTAGCAATGCAAAGGTATATAAATAAAGAGGCACAACAACACGTTTGTTAAAGTAATGCAAAGGTATATCAATAAAGAAGCAAAACAACGCTTATGTTTAGCAATGCCAATGTATATCAATAAATAGGCATAACAACGCTTACGTTTAGCAATGCAAAGGTTTATCAATAAAGAAGTACAACAACACTTATGTTTAGCAATGCAGCGGTATACCGATAAAGAAGCACAACAAAGACAGAGGTCTGGTAATTTACAGATATAAAGTATTTCGGACAGTCAGCCAGTGGCCTGTTTGATCTGAAGTTTAACAACACAAAAAGTACGAATTGATTGAAAACGGGGTTTATTTCAAAATGGATTGAAAAAAAAAAAGCAAACAATGACGCATGCTGAAATATTGTAAAAGTAGTGATTAAAACGCTTGTCTTCACCAACTGAAGCTCTAACAACCGTAGGTATACTTGTATACACTAAGCGATGCTACTCCACCGCAGAGCTGATCTACATTTGCATAACAGGGCTGGTCGCAGTCTGTAGAAGAACCGTACATGTCGTAATTCGCATCGCCACAGTAGCAATTGTAACCTATCTGTAAGTGAAACATAAAATTATACACATGTCTTGACCCTGTACCTCATGTAAAGATTTTTTTTAAACCCTTAAATCCCTGGAACCGACTTAAGTGGTTCTTGCAGACAGAACGTGCAGTTTGATCTTTGATCTGCACTGCCTGCTACTATGTTATAGCTATATTTCCGGCTATTTTTCCTAACTGAAAAGGTCCAAATCATTAATTCAGCACTTTAAGTGTTAAATCTCTTCCATAAATGTAGGCTTTACATTAACATGTTCAATATTTTCAAGCCATGCTCAGTGAAAAGGGAGCTTCATGCATCTGCAAAAAGTATCAACCCATGTCAGTCTGCGCAGCCGCACAGGCTGACATGGGCCCAAATGTTTTGCTACAGGTCAATTTTCTGTTTCTCAAAGGACCAGTGTACCACATGATATAGTCGGTTCTTATACAAAATGGATTTTTATGGATCCATTATTATGGGATGACTTGTTTAGTATTATGCATCATGGAGATGCATTAAACCACTTTTTGGCAGAACACGGCTCAATCGTAATTTTTCAGAAATATTTTCCTGAAAGATGGTCTCGTCTTTTTCGTTTCTAACAAGAAAAGCGTCGATTTGGGGCTGTTTTATGCCACATTTTCTTCTCTGTTTTCTCTCTACATTTTCCCTCTAAAACGTCCTCTTGTACTTCAGTAAAAATACACGCCTGCTTTACCCAAAATATATGTCTGCTTTACCAAAAATCCAATATCTGATCACCCTCAAACCCAGAGGTCCGTATTCGCCAACCATTCCTAAGTACGTTCTTAGTTTTGTTCTCCAATAGTTTCTAAAATTGAAAGTAACAAAACTTCTGATTGGCTAAATAAAATGGTTTAGCTAATCAGAAGCTGTGTTATTCTCAAATCTAGAATCATGGAGAATTGGAGTAAGAACGTTCTTAACCCGAAGGTGAATTCATACGGTCCATTTTTTACCTCAGTTCCAAAGTATGGAAGTCCAAACTGTTTACAGTACTCAAAACACCAGGCAGTCGTCAGGTCCGTTGTAAGATGTAAAGTTTGCATCGTGGTGCCATGTTGACATTGATCAACAGAGTGGCAACTACTGAAGCATCCTACGTATTTGTAGCCTGTTATGGTACCTGTCGTTAAATACAGTAAAAATACCATTTCATCACATAACTGTGAAGCCATGACGAATTTTCTTATCCTGCGCATGTTTGAGATAAGCAAATAATGCAGTACTGTATTTGGTCTGTATAGCTGTGTAATCATAAAACATTTCTAAACCATTACTGATTGACATCTGCTTGAAATTAATTGTCAAAATCGCTGGTAGTGACAAAGCTGGCCTTTTTGTATTCCTTAGATTCACAACAAAATAATGATATGCAAGTTTCTTTGGTACTAATTTTATTCCGTGATGTACACACCTGTCAAATACTGTAACATTCATCAACAAAACAAACCCGTGTTTTAACGACCCTGAAGAAGAAGTCATTGGAAAACATTGTGAGAAAAGGGAAAAATACTGGTTACCAGCATTTTCTCCTTCTCCCACAATGTTTTCTACCCTTTCTCCCTTGGCAAAAATATTTTCTATCCTCTTAGATAAAATTATCATCATTTAAACTAAATATAGTTTGACGTCAGCAAATACTTTCAATCTGGACAAGTCTAACTTTTTGTTGTTTGGTAAAGAGATAAAAAGAAATTCCTGGAACCTACGAGTGGTATTTGAAGGTTGTGTGCATATTTTCTCTGGCTAAAGATTTCATAAAAATGGGAATAAACTCTTTTTTTCCTTTGAATTAAAAAAAATTAATCATGCTCTTGCAAAGACTGTTTTGTACTTCTTCGCAATGCATTGTACCAGGCAAGTCGCCACAGAATCATGAATTCATGAAGACTATTTTGTCTAGCAACCGACCAGATCATGGGTTTGTCCTTGGATATGCAGAAAATTTACAAATAGCAAGAAGTTTCGACTCATGTCAGCCTGCGCGGAATGCGCAGGCTGACATGGGTCGATACTTTTTGCAAATGCATTAACCCCCCTTTTCATAGAGTTACAAACAAAAATATTTTTCAGTAATCCTTACAGCTGATACAAAAAAATCATACTATATCTACTTTCCCATTAGGTTTGTCGGTTGCAACAAGTACTTTGAATTAGCTGATATATTCGACAAAAATAATGTTCGAGAAAAACATCAGAACGGAACACATTAAACTTACGTGTGTAGTAAACACTGTTTTCGAACTCAGCAGTAAGCGATGACAAATTGCTGTATACGAAACTGAAAGCATCTCATATCAAGGTTGAAATAAGTACTTTAAATTAGCTGACAGAGAGATGTTAAAAAAAAAACACAAAAAACAGAACAGAGTACATTTTTGTACATTTTTGTACTTACGTTTGTAATAAACACTGTTTTCCAACTCAGCCGTAAGCGATGACAAATCGGTGTATACCAGATTGCAACCATCACATATCCCATCGGCATAGAAGAAACTCACGCAATCTTCAGTGCGTTGACACTTGAAGGCGCAGGTGGACACACTAGGAAATCTAAGTGCACTAGACGCTCGGTTTGTGACGCAGGTGCGACCGGAAATGGCCGTATCTTTATCAAAGCACTTAAAATCGCCAGCGGTCACGACAGAAAGTGTCCAGTGAATTAAAACAGTTACAGCTGAAATGTTGCAACTCTTTCTAGTCATCTTTACAGCGGATGGCTGCTAAACTTATCACATACGTTGTTCTCTATTGTGCTGCCTTGCCGAACTGTTTTTTTTTTTTGCACGGTAAAAATTTAATCAACCCTCTAACTCTGTACCACACAATCCCGAGTGTTAACGACCATGTGAAAGAAACCTTTTGAAAACATTATGGGAAAAGGAGAAAATGCTGGTAACCAGCATTTTCTCCTTTTCCAATAATGTTTTCTACCCTATCAAACAGGAATTCCATCACTTTGAAGCACATTTAGATCTAGATTGTCATCTGTAAATGCTTTCAATTTGAACAAGTCTACATTTTTGTTGTGTGGTAAAGAATGATACGCTTAACAAGTGGAATAGTATGGTGCCACCATAGAATAGATTATATTTGGTCAGTAAAATAGACACAGCTTTCCCGTTTTTTGGCCTCATATTTTGAAAATCTCACATAATATAAACCAATGTAGATCAAGATCAGACTGCAGTTCCTGTGCAGTTTGAACTTTATCTACGACGTTCACTTAGGTACATGAGTTGTCGATTAATATGAAAGAGCAAAACAGTGTCATGACGACATGGCGTCATTGTGAATGGCACCGTAATGGACAAATGGCGAAACAAAATGATTAACACTTAAGCTGCTCAGCGCCACTCAATGCGCTCTTGCAGCCAGTGTAGGTCAAGATCAGACTGCACAGAACGTGCAGTCTGATCTTGGATCTACACTGTCCGAAAAGGAGATACTTTTCTTTCCCGCACCCCCCCCCCCAAAAAAAAAAAAAAAAAATGAAATTGCAACATTTAGGGTTTTTTTCACTATCGACTGGAAAGTTTCATTTAATTTATTTAGAAGGTTAAGGGTTTTAAAAAAAAAATCATTAATTATTTCAGCGCCAAACAAATGAACTCGGCTTCTTTGGACGACTGAAAATACATGTACAATCTAATGAAACTCAAACAGAATTTTATCTTATAGGCTAGACTTAACAAGCGGACAGTAAAGATCCAAGATCAGACTGCACGTTTTGTGCAGTCTGATCTTGAATCTTTGCTGTCCGGAAAAGCCTGTGTTGTCGTCTATACCGTTGAAAGGGTTGAAAGCTAAATAATTCCGAAAGGATAATTGATTGTCTCATAAAAGATTTGAATAAAAAAAGAGGCTTTGTTTTTGTTAAAAAGGTTGATAGACTGACTGTTTTTTTTTTTATCGTCAAATCAAAATATATTGAAAAGTTCGATATATATTTCAGTTTTAGTAGTGAATGGTTTATTCCATTTTTTTTTTAAAATTGAATACAAAGCTTTTAACCCGTGACAGCACTATTTTTTTTTGTTGTCCTTTTGTGTGCGCGTTTGATTTTACTCTCTACCAGACGACAAATTAAAAGATTTGTCAATATTGAAAGCATTAGCAGACGACATATTGAATGTGGCCAAAACGAGGGAGTTTGTCTTTGAGAAGAAAAAGTTGTTGGAAAAGGAAAAAGCACTGGTTACGAGCAGTCTTTTTTCCACGTTGTTTTGCATAAGCTTTCGTCCTCAGAAATGCAAAAACACGGAAATGCTTGATTATCGATGAACTCATTATGAAGAGAGTGTATTGCTATCCGATTACTTCTTAGCACTACAGAAACCATTTCTCCCATGTTGACTATGGTTTCGTAATAAACTCAGTATTTTATTCTGACATAGTAAGGCGAGGTCAAAGAAATCAACTTGCCGAGGACCTGGATTACGATACACTGGATAAGTGAATGTTGAATCAAGCTTTTCCCATTTATACCACTTACTCCAATTTTACTGATGGCTTCCATGTAAACCTATTTATTTTGTTCTTGACAAATGATCAGAGCAAAGCATGGTCAAAAGAAACCAACCTCCCGAATACGACGATAAGCGAAATTGGTAAATGTAGAAATCAAGCTCCTTTCGAAATCACAAGGAAAAAGGCCATCGATGTACGTTCTGTCATGTTTTCATTACGAGAAGATTTTGCTTGCATTACAATGTGCAATGCCGTCTGTGGTAAACAGTATAAAAGTTCTTTGTGTGTATGAAAAGCGTAATAAAAAGGAGCTGTAATTATGCTTTAATTCATAATCTACAGAAACAAAATTGTAGAAGACAGCTAAGAAATATATCCTCGTGAGAAACGGCCACTTAATATCTTATATGAAAAGATTCACATTAAGAGTTCACTTCTTGAGCAACAATGGGTTCAGTAGATATCTGTTGCAAGACGTATGGAGTTGCCAGCACGAGGCATGGCGTCGAAAAAAGATACAATGCTAAAGGTAAGTTGAACACAAAAAAGCTCTGAGAGAAAGGGGGTTTAATGCATCCTCGTAAGGCATTTATGACACCACTTTATACCAAGGAAGTTGTTGTACAATATTGGATCCATTCAGCTATCAACTGGTTGAATCATGAGGTAAAATGGTTCTTGAATATACAGGAAATTTGCCAATATCAAAAAGGTCCGACTCAGGTCAGCCTGCACGGACGGTGCAGGCTGACATGGATCGATACTTTTTGCAGATGCGTTAAATCACCTTTTCATAGAGTATGAAACATTTCGTAAATTCAATTTAGTCTTCATAGAAAATAACTTGAGAAAACAATGCCAGCTGCTGGTCGGTAAATTTATCCTGTTATCTTATCCACCATTCGTTTCAAAGCTGTAATCTGAAATCCGCTCTTTGTGGCTGAAAAAAAAATGAGTATATCAAATGAAATAGACGAACCATATATGCAAGTATTTTTTCTTTACAAAGTCAAAGAATACACACTGATATCAGCATACAACTTTCAACGAAACTGACTGACCTAGTTGTTACCAGTTGTTACATGTACCTAAATTTCACATATAGTTTACCAAGAGACCTTTCAAGGGTGTCCAAACTTTCTGATCAGTGGAAGCCTTTGCAACATGTATAATAAATTTTTTGATGTCTTTGTAGGACATTTTTGACATCAATATAACAAATAATTGCCCATTTTTTTTTTGTAATAACCTGACAGATCTCAAGAAAATAATTTTACACGCCTTTAAGTATCATTTGAAGTAAAGTGTCGTGGATTGTGAACTTTTATTAGGCAGGATTTTTTCTGTGTAAGCTTAGACGAATTAGAAAATTTCTGGAGTCCAATGCCATAGACTGTTACAGATTAGTACACTAACCATTTATTCTATTTGTCCAAACATTCAGTAGACATAAAAACTGCATATGTAATGCCAAATTGCGAGAAGTATCTGCGCTCTTTGGTGTTCTCGATTTTAAGATATAGTGGAACTGGTATAATAAAAGGTAAGTACCATAGCATACACTGTATAATGCAGTGTAAGAATCATGTCTAAATATTCGTTAGTAATATATTTGATCTGCTATCATGTGAGCAATGGGTCTGGGTTGGCCATCACAAAAAGGCAACAATAATGCTTGCTTTGAAAAAGCATGACTTATGACTTCTAGGCCTACTTTTGAAAAAGCATGACTTCTAATGACCAATCCGTTTGAGTGGGGCTCTGGCAAAAGGGGTTTTATACATCTTCGTGATGCATTATGCCAAGCAAGACATCATATGGCCTGCAACACGCGAAAAGGGGCATTCGGACATTTGCGTAAAGTGTCGTTTCGGATCAGCCTGCGCAGTCCGCGCATGCTAATCCGAAACGACACTTTCCGTTTTTATGTAATTTTCTGTTTTGCACAAGTCTACTGTAGCAAAAAATCTAATGTTGTCGTAAAGTGCTGTCTCGGATTAGCCTGCCCGGACTGCGCAGGTTGATCCGAGACGACACGTTACGAAAATGTCCGAATGCCCCTTTTCGCATGTTGCAAGCCATATAATTATGGACTCATAAAATCTGTTTTGTCTAACCAACAAATGAACTCGATTTAGAATGGCTCATGGAAAGGCAGAAATTTTTAATTAATATATACTTTGATATTGTCCCAATGTATTTGCACTGGATGAAAGTATGTAATATTTTTTCATATTGCATACTTTGATATTACATACTTCTGAGCTTTTTTCGCGTGCGTTGCTAAGTACGGAACTATTTTAAAACCCGCCATTTCTCCAAAAATCAAAATATGAACGGTCGCCATTATCATAAACTTCATCGTTAGACATCACATTTTACGAACTTTTCCATGCATAGTACTTAATAAAAACATGAAAAATAAGCAGAATGTTTGTTTCCCGAATAACAGTCACTACAAAGTTATGAAAAATTTGTCTATCGAACATGTTTATCGACGATGAAATTATTAAGCGATGTAAAAGGATCCTCGGTCGCCATCTTGTTTGTTTACTTATCTTTAGCAACGGTGACGTCATCAAAAGCCAAAATTGAAAATTCCGCGAAAACACGGTATAGCGACGAAACAGATTTCTTGTCGCTTTTTTAATAAATAAGACTGTTTTTAAAAAGGTAAATCAACGAATTCGATGAAAACACTGTTAAATCACGGAAAATGATGTAAACAATATCAAAGTATATAATAAAAAGGTTATTGCACTTGTATGGGAATATATTGTTTTGAACTCGTTCTTTTGGCGTAGCTGCCCTCGCAAGCTCGGGCAACTCTGCCAAAACAACTCGTTCAACACAATATATTCCCATACAAATGCAATAACCTATAATATTGCAATATTTAGCCTACCACTCTATGGGTCTAAATGTCATGTAAGGCATATGGAATATTCAGTTATCAATTCGTATATAGAACTTAGCCAGTGTATTACGGCAGTATATCACTCGTATAATCAGGTAAGTCACTTTATCCTGTCACTTCCGGGTTTACCTGACGGATAACAGGGTGCCGTATATTTTTTTTGTTATCCGTCAGTTGGTCACGTGACCGCTAAGTGCGCACTTGCTGACTGGGACTATTTTCAACCAAGCGTCTTACTGCCGTAATGAATGAAGTAATCGCTAGCGAATACTTTTGCTCGTTTAATTAATAGTCTGTTATGTTAAAACATATTGTCTTCTTCGCCACAATATTTTTCTGCGGATATACGTCACGTTTACTAATTATGACGTAGCCAATATCATTCATGACGTCATTATTGCAGCTGCATATCCAGAGGGTTTTGTAAACACGGTTCTTCATTTTTTAAAGTTTCTCATAGATCTAGTGAGAAAGATGTCAATATGTGCCTTATTTCGAACGAAATGTTTAATTTAGTCGGATTTTGGATTGTAATTGAGAAAAGGGATAAATAAAATAGACGTTTGGTGTCTTGGATTGGGAAAGTCGATCAGGCTCGGCTCCGGAAATTTATTAAAGGTACGGTCTTTATCAATGTTTTCTTTTTTTTTCGTTTGTTTTGTTTTGTTTTGTTCCGTTACAGTGAGTGACAGGATAAATAGAATAGATGGTTGGTGTCTTGGATGGGTTAAGTTTATCGGGCTCGGCTCCGAAATTTATCCGGTTCGCCTTCGGCTCACCAGATAAATTCCTCCGCCTTGCCCGATAAACTTAACCCATCCAAGACACCAACCATCTATTCTCTATGCAGAGTCCAAGCCTAGTGCTGGTGAAGCTCAGGACAGACACGACTTTGTGAGCTGTTGTCGCGATTTAAATGAAAGTACTGGTTAAAAGTGACGTGAACATCAGACTATTTATGATAATTACATACACAGGTATTGCTGTGTAGATTTGAGCTAAAGAAAAGTCTTGTCTGTCTGTCTGTCTGTCTGTCTTACCGTACAGAGTGCCCGTGTAACCCCACCAGTCCCAACAACCCAGTGGGTTTGTGCCTGTTACTATGACTTGTGGATACAATATGATAATGTTGTTCAGCTCTCCAACTTCGTTGTAGCCACCATGTTTCACATACTCATCCCCAATTTTTGTCCTGTTGAACCGAAAGATAACAGAAAAGATACTGAATCTTTAACTCTTTACCAAACGGCAAAATTTTAGACTTGTCCAAATGAAAAGCATTTGAAGATGACATAATAAATGTAACACAAAAACTGAAATTTTCATTCGGAAGGTTAGAAAACATTGTGGGAAAATGAGAAAATGCTGGTTACCAGCATTTTCTCCTTTTTTCCACAATGCTTTAAAAGTCTTTTTTCCTCAGGGTCGGGTTGTGTGGTAAAGGGTTGATCAAATGTCTGTATAAAGTGGAGTGGTTGGGGGTAGGAATGAAAATGAAATCTTGATATATAGAAGTCTTGCATTTTTCATAATTACAACACTGGTCAACTACAGTGGTGTAAAGGTTAATTACATCGTTTGAGTGACCCTAGTTCAAATGGCAATGGTGTCAAATACTAACATTTGAGAGAGAGAGAGAGAGAGAGAGAGAGAGAGAGAGAGAGAGAGAGAGAGACACTATCAAGGCTCACAGCAACCAGCATTTTATGCTAGAGAGAAATGCTAGAAATCATAACTTGTACGATCCATGAATTGTTCCAAAATATTCGACTGATTTTGCTGTACATAGTGTAGTTTAATGAGAAAAAAATTCTGTATTTGTACATACATATTCTACGATAATACAATGAATTCTAGCCACAACAGTAATATTACACAATGAATTGATGAATAATAACATGCAATTTGATGAGCTATTGTATAACAAATAAAAAAAAAATAGATATAAATATTCGAACCTTATTTGTAACGATTGAGCCAACTTGACCATAGGCTCGTATGTTTCTAAAAGTAGCATGTATACACAGTGACAAAAAGGGCATCTATAACGAAATTCACTTGACTTTTACAAATAAAATCAGTTCTGTTTCTTTTCGAACATGCATCGCATGTTTTCCTTCTTCAGTGCTTGCTTTATTTCGCATTAATTTATCTTCACAGATCTTCATATTTATGGTTTTCTATCGTTTTCCTACCTGCCCATGCCACAACCATGAACAGCCACATGTAGTCGGCAGGCTGAAAGCAGGTAAAAAGAACGAAGGAGCAATTGAGTTTTCATTCCAATACTAACTTAACATCATTTTAAAGTCACTTGCTACTTTCTTTCTCATGACAACGTCTCTGCATCGAGACAGCAATAAAACCTCTCAAATCTCACAGAACCATCTCTTTCCAACAGTTACAGGGATATATTAACTCCCATTTGGTTAAATCTCTCGAGGGTGGGCTTATTGAAAAATCTACAACTTGTAAAGCATGTTAGAACTTTCTCCTTTTTACGACACACCCTTATTACAAATTAAGCAGAAAATAGGAGTCAAAAAGATATCGTAAACTGAAAGATAATCTGAAAAATACTGTGACAAATGGGTCCCTTAGCTCTCTACAAAACGACATTTTTTTGTACCCGACCAAACTGAAAGCATTTTACAGACGACAACATAAACGTAGTTCAAGTGATGATTTCTGTCTTAAATAGGATAGAAAACTTTTTGAGAAAAGGCAAACATGCTGGAACATGACCAGCATTTTCTTCTTTTCCTACATTGTTTTCAAAAGGCTTCTTCCTCAGGGTCCTTAAAACTCGACATTGTGTGGTAAAGAGTTAATAAAATCAAATATTCTCTATTAAACGTTTGAAACTCGTTTCTCCATTTGATAAATTCAGAATGAAAGTATCATGCCGAGACATTCATTTAACAACCAACGTGAATTAATGTTTAATGTACGAATAAAAAAATAACACTGTTGCCAAAGGAGAATTTGCTCGTTGCGAGCAACATCACCTTTCGTTATGATGTTTTCGAAAATGGCCGCCTTGATGACAAAAATTCATCTGCAATATATGCATATAAAGACTGAAATCAACCATAACTATACAGCATATCATGTACCTTGTGTTTTACTCTGACAGCCCGTAGGAACATACACGTATCCAATAGTATCCATGCTGTATGTTGAAGGTGGTGACAAATAAAAGAAATTATCCTGACTAAACTGCTTCAGCTGGAATATAAGAGGGAACGAGTGTAATAAGGAAAACAAAAGAAATAACTGGCTCTGGCTCTGTCTCTCTCTCTCTCTCTCTCTCTTTTCTTTGTTAAACTTTTGGTCATAGGTATTAGAACTTCAATTTCATTCTCACACTTCTAAATGCACTTCTATATAAAGTAAAAGAAACAGTTCCAGCTGACAGGAAAAAAGGACCTCAAACATATCGATTTCAAAATTTCTTTTCTCAGAAAAATTCTCGTCGTATCGGACATTTATGATCAAAGCCTTGATCAGACTGTTTGTTTTGTGCAGAGTGATCTTGATATTGATCAGCATTGTCCGTAAAGGCGAACTGGTTCGAGATTAGCAGCCTAAGGGCTAATGAATTTTGCTGGACCTTCTCAATGACTAAAAAATAACTGAACAAATACGGTCAAACATGTGATGGCCACGCACCTCTCCACTTGCTACTGTACTCGCTGTTGGTTTCTGAAATAAATAAATAAATAAATAATAATAATAACGAGAATAAAAATGAGAAAAATAATGAGAATAATGAGAATGAGTATGAAAATAATGAGTATGAGAATAATATCTTCCTCGGGGATGCTTGCTCGTGGCAAGGGCCCTCAGCGAGGATTGGACCCGGATGTATATTACTAAAAATCCAACGCCCTAACTACTTTCCCAAGCAATCCTGTGGTCTCGCGTCCCTGAGGAAAAAAAAAAAGACTTTTCAAACCATTGTGGGAAAAGGAGAAAATGCTGGTAATCAGCATTTTCTTCTTTTCCTACTATGTTTTCTGATATTTCTTAAACAAATTAATTTATTTGAGCAGCGGCTGGTGATAAAGCTAAGTTCCCAAAATATTTTTTTTTTTACAAATTCTATAGGCTACCTTAGTAGAGTTTTTAATTAACCAAAAATCTTGAGACAGTGTACGTATAGCCGCATCAAGGGAGGTCATCGAAATTTCATCTTTTGCAAAAAGGGTTGGAAATTCAGGTCATTATGTTTCTTTAAACTCCTTACCAAACGACTAAATTCTAGATCTGTCCAATTTGAAAGCATTAGCAGACGACAAATTAAATGGGATGAAAATGATGCAATTTTCAGTTAAAATGTTAGAAAACATGGTGGAAAAAAGAGAGAATGCTGGTTATCATCATTTTCTCCTTTCCAATAATGGTTTCAAAGGCCTTCTCTTTCAGGATCATTAAAGCTCGGGATTGTGTGGTAAAAAGCTAAATTTGTGATTCTTCGGGAAATACCCTGCTGTTTTTCTTAATCTTTCAGAATTCTTAGCAGTCCTGCTGTCTTAAAGCAAGAACAATATTTCAACTATTTTATTTTCATAGAATTTCCTCTGACTTTGTCAAAATGACTTCTACCTCACTTCTTTTTGAGTATAGATTTGCCAAATTGGTGGGACTATTCAAAACTTCAATCTTGGATAAAAATGTCTTTAGAGACAACGCAAGTACATAATTATACTTAAGCTCAGTGGCAATAACTTTTTATCAGAGATCGGAAATTTAGAACCCTCAAAATTCAAAGCATTTGCAGACGAGGAAAAAATGACCACAGTCGGACATCCATAGTTTGATTTTAGATTCCAGACGAAGGGGCAGATTAAAGAAACTTTGAGATGATAATATCAAGGAGTGGAACGGTCTTGAGATAAACAAAAAAATCAGTAGAAGAGCAGAGAGACTTGAAGACTGGAAAAAACTGACTGTCACTTCTTCCGTAGCGCCCCTACGGTCCTAGCGACTACGTGAGATGATGATGACTTTGTAGGATTAAGGTCCCTTCGCGCTCTAGGCATATATGGTATGGTCACAGGGTAGAAAGAATCGGATACGAGGAGATCCGGGTACAAGCCCCTAGCTCTTCTTCGAATGGACCACATCGGTTCTTACGCGTGCCTGGTGTAAGGCACAGATGCACGCGAGGCTACCTCTGGGTTTCAAGCCAGTTCACTCTAGTTGGGTGGGAAACACGAGGTGTCTCAGAAGGGTCCTGGCCAGACCGGGTATCGAGCCTCGGACCTCAGGATTGTTAGTCCACCGTTTTACCACTGCACTACCGCTCCACCCACCGACCACGCGAGAGACATAGGTGTATTTTCTAGCAAATGGCGTCTGATGTCGCAATATGCTGGTCAGATACCACACAGATCGAATAAAATGAGTGATAATTAACCCTTTACCAGACAATCACGTGATGTTCCGATCAAGAGGAAGAAAACCTTTAGATAAAGACATCATGAAAACAGGAAAAAGTGCCTGGTAAACGGCATGTTCTCGTTCTTCAGAACCGTTTTCCACCCTCTTCAGAGACTAGTCCTCTCAACTGTGACACATTTAATTTTTTGTCTGCGAATGCTTTCAATGTGCGTCTGAATTTTTCTCCTCTGGGAAAGATTCAACCCTTTGTCAGTCAGTATTTTTTTACCTGTACAAACTTCAGGAACTTGCAGATATATTAAATGTTGCTCAAAGTGTAGGATTTATTTTGGAAAGGGTATAAAACATCATGGAAAAAGGAGAAAATACGGCTGTAATCAGCATTTTCCCCTTTTTTCCCACAATGTTTCAAAAGTCGTCTTTCTCAGAGTCATTAATACTCGCAACTGTTTGGTAAAGACTTAAAATGACATCAAAGCTGAATGCTCGTATATCAGATCCATGTAATTTGACAACATTGCAAGATATAACTGTCAGGTGAAACGCTATTGGGAGTTTTAATCAAACACATTTCACCTTTCTGGAAACTGAATGTGTTTGCTGGAATTCCGTTCAATATCGCGTCCAATATTTTTGCTCATATCACAGCGACGGTTCACTTATACACGTCTCTCACAGGTTTCACCGGTAGGCTAATTTTACGAAGGTTGGGCGTTTACAGTGTCTTTCCAAAGGACACTCCCACGTCACAGGCCCTGTCAGTAAGGATCAAACCAGACTTCACATGTCAAAATCAACATGTTGATCACTGAACCACGAGGGAAGGGTAAGATTATATACATATTGATAGATAATATAAAAAGACATTGACGAAAAGGTTAATGGTTTTATATGCGTTGGAACCGACTTAAATTGCTTTTGCGGACAGCATAGATCGAGATCAGACTGCACAGAACGTGCAGTCTGATCTCAGATCTACACTGTCCGCTATGTAACTTGTTACGTATTTGTGGCGGAAACATTCATGAAATGGCAATTTTACCATATTGCAAAGGGCCAATTCATTGATTCAGCGTTTTAACAATATTACAAACGATCCCATGACCGAAAGACCCTGGCGAATAAAGCTTTTGGAAACATTCTCAGAATGTTTTATAAATACATTTTTACAACCGAATTCATCATTTTGGCTACCTTTTATCAGTCGTCTGCGAATGCTCTCATTTTGCCGTTTGGTATCGAGTTAAGGGCCAATGCTCTTGTGGTAGTATCAGATGAACTTCACAGTATTGTCAGGTATACTGAAACACTTTCATAATCAAATAATTTTGCGCCATGCTCTGTGAAAAGGGGGTCTAATTTATCTGCAAAAAGTATCGACTGCCTGGGCAGTCCGCGCAGGCTGAACCTGTGTTGAAACAATGATTTTGGGAAATCTTGTGCATGTCCGGTTGAAGGACCATCCTACATTAGGATATAGTCGGTTGTTATACAAAATGGAAGTTATAGATCTATAATTATGACATGATGACTTGTTTGTCATAATGCATCACGGGAATGCATTAAACCCCCTTTTGCCAGAGCATGACTAATTTCTTTTCTGATTACCAGCATTATCTCCCTTTCCAACCATGTTTTTTTTTTGTCTATTTCTTTTTAAAGACCAAGCCTATCAATAAATGCACGGTTAATTTTTGTCGTCTGCAAATGCTTTCAATAAAGGCAAGTCTAAAATTTTGTTGTCTGGTGAAGAGTTAGTTAATTGATCGTATAGGGTAACGTCCACGCCCAACGCTTACGTATCAGATAGCTCTAGCAGTCTTGGCGAGTTACATTGTGAAGTGAAACTCTATAATGGTCAGACAAGTGTCACTTTAATATTGGCTATGCTCTGTGAAAAAAGGGCTTAATGCATTTGCAAAAAATATCGGCTGAGGTCAGCCTGCGCAGTCCGCGCAGGCTGACCTTGGTCGACTTTTTTTTGCTTTTGTTAAATTTTCTGTATGTCCAAGGACCACTCTTCCCCCAGATTCAGTTAAACGTTAGACAAAATGAATTTTATCGATCCCTTATCATGTGTTGGCTTGCTTGGTACGCTGCATCACGGAGATGCATTAAGCCCCCTTTTCACTGAGTGTGGCTCATTTATAATAGAACACTTTCAGCACCAGATATATGGCCTGCAACACGCGAAAAGGGGTATTCGGACATTTGCGTAAAGTGTCGTTTCGGATCAGCCTTCGCAGTCCTCGCAGGCTAATCCGAGACGGCACTTTACGACTTCATTAGATTTTGTGCTACAGTAGACTTGCGCAAAACAGAAAATTACATAAAAACGGACTGTGTCGTTTCGGATTAGCCTACGCGGACTGCAAAGGCTGATCCGAGACGACACTTTACGCAAATGTCCAAATCCCCCTTTTCGTGTGTTGTAGGCCAATTATAAGCTCTACCTCTTTCGACGGCTGAAAAAATACAATCCACTGACACTCAAAAGGACTTTTTATCTTAAAGGATTGAATATACAAGCGGACGGTATAGATCCAAGATCAGACTGTACGTTCTTTGCAGTCTGATCTATGCCGTCCACAAAAGCCTCTGTTTACGCCTACGACACTTAAAAGATTAATAAACCATACTTTACCCTCTGGTATTTATGTATTTAAACGGTATCTCCTGAAACAAATACCAAATACTTAGGCAACATGCAATCAGAAATTGGAAAAAGAGGAAATGCTGGTAACCAGCATCTCTCCCTTTGCCAAGATGTTCTCAAACGCCTTCCTTGTCAGGGTCGTTAAAACACAGGACCGTTTGGTACAAGGTAAAATACTTACACGTAAATTTCCCCCATAGATGAAGTTGAGCAAGTCATAGGCTGCCGAGTAACCACAGTTATTGATGTAGGTTGGTAGGTTAAGTTGATCACATGGTCCACCATAATTATTTGTGGGCTGTAGTATAATAATTCACAAGCGAAAATTTTAAACACAAACATAAGATTAATAGAGCCAATACTATATATACAACTCAAAATTTGCTAAGCACCAAGATTTCGTAGCACCATAGCAGAGTCTGTATTCTATATTTTTGTGACGTTAATACTGGAAATCATTCAGTGGTGTATCGAGAAGGTCACCAGTACACACATTGCCTTGTATGAAAATTTCTCGCGCAAGTCTTGCAAATGCAGATATCCTCAATTTTCATAGTGTTTCGAGACACTGAATACGTGTACCAAACTTGTGTACACTCTTTATTCTCCACTTTCTTTTGAAAGGCTGGACGTTTTTGACGTTAATATGGCAAATGCGAATGTCAGAAGACATTTATCAGATGCAGACATGTGGCGGGCAGTTGGAATGTTAGAGCAAGGGGCGCTGCATCGTGAGGTTGGTGAGGCACTTGGTGTGCACCATACTGTTATCACCAAAGCCTGGGTGAGGTACCAGCAGTATGTTACACCTATCAGGCGACATGGTGGTGGCAGGAGTAGAGTTACATCTGCAGCTGATAATCGATATTTGGTCATCCAGGCTATGAGAAACCTCTTTGCGACTGCAACTCAACTGTGTTCTAACCTTACAAAATGCTTCTGGGGTCAGAATTTCGATTGAAACTGTACGCACACGGTTGCACGTAAGTCGGCTCCGATCGAGAAAACTGGACTGGTTATGTTCTATCGAAGCATATTGACTGCCCAGCGGTACCGAGATGAAATTCTCGACACACAGGTAAGGTTATATGCTGGTGCTGTAGGCGATGGGTTCATTTTAATGGACGATAATGCTCGTCCTCACATGGCCTATGTTGTCCAAGAGTACTTGCAAAGGGAGGGTATCCAGCATATGTATTGGCCATCCCGTTCCCCCGACTTAAATCCAATTGAGCACATGTGGAATGAATTACAGATCCGCATTTTCAGCCCGTCAGTTCAAGCCACAAAGCATTCAGCAACTTGATGCATTGCTTGTCGAGGAATGGAATTCTATTCCACAAATGGTTATCTTAAACCAAATTGGGGGCATGCCAAGACGATGCCAAGCTGTCATTGATAGCAACCGGTCAAATACTCGTTATTTTGTCAGTACCAAATTAATCGCTAGTTTTTTTTTTTCGCAAATTCCGTCTTTTAATCGTTTTGGAAAAACAACTGTTTTAGTGACCATCCAGTTAGAAATAAAAATAAAATCAACAGAGTGCATAAAAAGTTTAAAATCTTTACATACAATAATAAATAAAGCACAAGGTACATGTTCAACAAAAAAAAAAAAACTAAAAATTTAACTACATCCTAAGATATGTGCAACAATATTCTTGGTGCTTAGCAAACTTTGAGTAGTATATTTCTATATCATATTATATATATTTTGTGCAAATGTCCTTAACGTCATTTTTTTTTTTAGTTGTAGTGAAGCTAATTTTTACTATTTTCTTCAATCTACAAATCCAATCATCATTAGATATCTAGCCCATTATATATATATGCTTATGAAATGACTTACATGTAAATGGACAAATTTAGAATTTTTATTATTATCATTTTTTCCTAAGTGATTTAAAATACTAGCAAACTTGGTTACACAAGTTTAAAGATGTAATTTTATGGAAACGTATGCTACAAATTATGGCTTCAATTATGGATTTGCATCGGAAAGAATAAGGAATATTGCTGAAAAAAGGGGAAAATGCTGTTGCCCACGTTTTGTCCTTTTCTCTCAATGTTTTCAATTATTCTTCTTCAAGGTCACTGAAACTAAGTTTTTATGGTAAATATTGTCATTTTGACGTTCCTGTAAGCGGTCGTTTTCCAATGTAAATACTGAGTGTAAGAACAATACTCGATTTTAACCATTTTATTGCTAATCGCTACTCTCAGACCCTTGCGGGCAGTGTGGATCAGGATCGTGCAATCTGATCTTAGATCTACACTGTCTGATAGAGACAAATATTTCCCCAATAAGTACCTATGAAACAGGAAAATTAGGGCACATGCTATTAGTTTGGAAGGTTAACTATATTTTTGATCAGGTTAATGGTTAGCATGGTAATAAAAGGGACGTAACTCCTCTGTTATGTATAATATTCATCTTTAAATGTATTTTCTTGTATTATCGGCCGGTGCCCTTGTTAATTTTAAGTAGAGTCATTGTCATTGTTAGTTGACCCAGACTGTTTTACCCATTGATAGGACATTGATGGGAAGGGATTTGTCTCGGACAGAGTAGATTGTGGTAGGTGGAGAAAATACTGGTAACTTGCGTTTTCTAATTTTCTCATTGTATTTTTCAAGAGTCTTCTTCTCCAGGATCGTTACAACTAGGTATTGTTTGGAAAAATGTTAAAAGATGCAATTTTTAAATGTCAAGGTAGCGTCTTGCAATTAACATAAACTCATTGTTACAACTTTTTTTGGATTTTAACATGATCAAGTATTGAACGAACGTAATTCATCTACTCTGTATAATGTTTGTAACGTCCTTAACGTCATTTGTTTTTTGCCGAGGTAGGCTTCTGAAAAGATTGGGACTAATGGAAAAATTTCCCGCAACGATACGAACAATATTCTAGTGTGTCACATCTTTTCTTTTTCTATATTCTAGTATTATTTGTATAACGAGAAAAGGCAAAAAAAAAATGTTAATATGGGTCAGTGACTCTTTTGCACCAGTAAAAAAAATTGTAGATCTAGTTCAGACAGAAAAAAAAACACGCAGTCTGAACTTGGATTTATATTGTTCGGCGGCATTTACAGAGATACGATTACAAATCCCTTCACCTCGCAGCCTCTTCGCCTTAATATCTATTAATTCAACATTGTAAGTTACAGGGGCCGTATCTACCAACAATGCTTAATTCGGTTATTCTTCCGAAATGGTAAGACACGATACATGATTTGCTGAGACTTCTGTCTTAGCCAATCAGGTGACTCGTCTTGGCACAGAGAATTGTAATAAAAAATAGAATGATTGGTGAATACTGCTCTAAACATCGAAATATAATAAAAGGAATAACTTGACCTACCTGTCCATGTTGTGCTTCAATATTAAATACGGTCTTTATGTTCGATGGGTTTGTGATGAAATGTTGATAAAAACTTTCTATTTTCGATCCAGAACCTATGGGAAAAAAAGAGAATAACCCTTGGTGTGTCAAAACGAATTTATGTGGTTGATTGGACAATGTAGATCAAGAGCAGGCTTTACAGACTGTAAAGGGTGTTCGAGTATATAATTTTTCAATGTTTTGTGAGATATTCAAGCTGAACAAAATATTCCTGAAAATAGAATAATTTCCTCTGATTGATTCCATCAAGTTAAAGGCCAACTAGCTGCCAAGTGTAAAACGACGGAAACCTTGGCAGAATGAAGCTTTACACATTGTCAGACCAATAATAATATCCATACTTTTAAATGGTATGAATTAATTGTTTTCTACATTTTGTTTCCAGAATGGTTTACTTATGTTTACCAGTTAAGCATGCATTGAGCTATGCGACATCCAGATTTAGATTAAAAGAAAAAGAAGCGTTGGTTTTTTTAACGTTATCTAGTACAGTGGCGTTGAATTTACGGTTTGGTATCACCAGAATCCAGCTTAACTCTTAGGGTGCTAAGCGCGACTCAGACCTTTTGCGGACAGTGTAGATCAAGATCAGACTGCACAGAACGTGCAGTCTGATCTTGGATCTAAACTGTCCGACAAGGAGATATTATTCCCCCAAACATAACTTTGAAATTGAAATATTTGGGTTTTTACTGTCGAATTGAAAATTTCATTTTAGTTATTTAGGAGGATAAGCGCAAAAGTAACGGAAGGTTTATACATGTATTCAAAAGAACACTTAACGTTCTATGAAGTCTGATGTTGATAGACGCTCTGTTCAAAAGTCTATTTTGCCACCGAGAGATCAGTTTATGAAGGGTTATTTTAGGATAAAAGCATGATGGTAAGTCTTTGTTTGTTAGGACACATGTTGAATCAAATACTTTAATGGAAAAGTACAAATCAGAAGTAAAGTTAAATTTGCCTTAATTATAGAAATTCTCTTTGGAAAGCGAGAAAACAATGTGGGAAAAGGATAAAATGCTGGTTGTTTTTAACAGAGAGAAAGACAAAGAGAGAGAGAGAGAGAGAGAGAGAGAGAGAGAGGACAGAGATGTATTTCTTACTTGGTTTAACTACACTATCCAGTTTCCCGTCAAATACATACACTCTGTCATTCACAAGGTTTGCGGGATCATCTATGTTGCCAACCGTGTCCCCGGCTTCGGTAGTCTTCGTGAGTGCAGTTACGGAAACTAACGAAGGTGTTTGCATACAAACAGCGGCTTCGGCAAAGACACCCCCGGCGCATGCAAAAGGCACTGCATAGATAAAAAGACAGACAATAAAAGATATATCTATCTGAATACAGCACACGATCACTTTAATGTAGATCACAGGATGGCCGCTTTTACTGCGCGATCTGTGTTGTCTGCGCATGTCATATTCTTCGAAGATTCGACCTGTCTGCTATGACGCATCGCCGATCCATACTAGGGAAAAAGTAGGGCTTATACCGAAGCAGTTACCCAAGCCTGTAGGGGCTGTTTTGATAAATGGTCGGTGCATAGGTTACATGCTAGCTGATCATAGCTGAATGAATCGCACCAGGTAGCGTTTTATTGAGTAAAAGTTTATTTTATTTTCAAATTCAAAGTAACGGTTGTCGTTTTGAAAAGTAGTCCGGTTCTGTACCCAGAATGCCCAAATTAGATAGATGTGTATTTGTAGAATGCCATCTAGCGGGAGATAATGGCGTGATCTGAAAAACCTGGAATTTCATGATTTTCTAATACCCCTAAATATAGCTCAGCCAATCAGAGAAGTCGCCTCGGGAGACATCCTGTTGATTTAAAAAAAAACAAGATGACGGACTTGCATCCTGCGATAGTTGAGAAATTTTTCTTAGACATATCTAATTTCGCCTTCAATCAAGTCCAATATCGTGTGGTCCAGTAAATACATGTTCATACAGTGAAATTCTAGTTCATGTTGATTATCCTTATTAATTCTTTACCAGACGGCAAAATCTGGGTCTTGACCAAATTCAAAGCATTTTCATACGACAAATCTAGTGTGTCTCAAATGCTAGGATTTGTCTTTTAAAAAGTAGAAAACATTGTGGGAAAAAGTAGAAAATGCTGGTTACTAGGATTTTATCCTTTTTCTCACATTTTATCCCCAGAAGCCCCATAACGTAGGGGCATTATCTCTTTACCACACGACAAAAATGAAGACTTGTCCAAATTGAATGCATTTGCAGACGACAAATTTAGTGTGACTCAAATGCTGGAGATTTATCTTTGAAAGAGTAGAAAACATTTTGGAGAAAGGAGAAAATGCTAGTTACCAGCATTTTCTCCTTTTCTACCAATGTTTACTACTACTTCTAACTATAGCGCAGCCCTTCAGAGAAGTCGCCTTACGAGACTTCCGATTCATTCTTCTTCTTCTTCTTCAAAAAAAAAATGGCTGACTCATATCCTGCGATAATTCAGAAATCTCTCATACGCCTGAGTTCGTTTTCAATCTTAGCGTTGTTAAAACTCAGGATTGTTTGGTAAAGAGTTCAGGAGGGTGTTTTTTAAGTCGTCTGCTGCAAAGTAGTTAATGACTGTATGACAAAAGAAAAGGACTGTTCCTTACCTCCTGCGATCATACCGGCGCCAATGAACATCTTGGAGTGGATCACGTGCATCTGGGTTGCCATGGAAGCACCAGACGAAATTCCGGAAATTGAGATCTGAGACTTGTTGACGTTATACGTCTCTGAAAATGAATTCGAAAAGAAGTTCTCTTAGCATTAATAGGGGTTTGTCGTCAGCGTGGAGATTGGAGCAAGAAAAGACTTTCAGGAAAATGCAGTCTTATCGTGGATTTACACTGACTTATATTTTGCTAAATATTTTGGTTTTGTGCCCGGTAACAATTCTAAATGAGCCACGCTCTGTGAAAAGGGGGTTTAATGCATCTGCAAAAAGTATCGACCCATGTCAGCCTGCGCAGGCTGACATGGGTCGATCTGTTTGCTATCTTTAAATTATCTACAATGTACCTAGGCAAGACATCACACAATTATAGATCCATAAAATCCATTTTGTCCAACAACAAACTGAATCACGAGGTATAATGGTCCTTTGACAGTGTAGATAAAGATCAGACTGCACAGAACATGCAGTCTGATCTTGGATCTGCACTATTCGCTACGGAGATATCTTTTCTTTAAAAATGCCTTTGAGATGCAAAATGTTGATTTTAACTATCGGCTTAAATGTTTCATTTCATTTATTTAGCATGATAAGAGTTAAGAATGGTTGGTAAATACAAATCCTGGCTTACTCATTTTACCGTCTGAAACGTTCTTTCTCAACCAATTAAACGACTAGTTTTGGAATTTCGAATTTGAATTGGCTTTATAAACATTGTTAACTACCGGCTATAATTTTGATCTGTACTGTCCGAAACAGGGCTCAGCAACTGACTGCCATTTCAAGGCATTGGTGTTGTTGTCCACTGGATTAAAAAAAAAACCCACCTTTATTTTATATGCTGATTTTAAATCGGTCAAGGGATGATCGATACAAGAATTGTCTGCTAAGAGAAGAAAAATTGACACGAACTTTTTTAGTTGAAATATCAACCGATCCCATGAGAAAGTTACCATGGAAACGGTATTAAACAAATCTTTGAACGAAAAATATAGAAATATAAGGGCGTCATAACAAACCGCAATGTAAAATGCTCTACGAGGATTGATTGAGACATGATTCCTTCCTCTCTCATCGAAAAACGTATTTGAGCTATGCTCTGGCAAAAGAGGATTGAATGCATCTCCGTGATACATGATCCCAAGCAAGTTATCACACAATTATGGATCCATAAGTTCCGTTTTGTCCAACAACTGGCTGAATCCTGAGGAACAATTTTCCTTTGACATACAGAAAATCGACCAAAAGCAAAAAGTTTCGACCCAAGTCAGCCTGCGCAGACTGTGCACGCTGACTTGGATCTATATTTTTTGCAGATGCATTGAAAGCGCTTTTCACAGAACATTGTTAGAAACACTTTTTTGTGTGAAAGCGGCCAGTGCCCAGGAAATAAAGTTTTGCGAAGTATTTGTACAGAAACTCCAGGAATGTATCAATAGGTGCATTGGTCGCCGTGGTATAACTGACACTCTCTTCAAAATAGCGTTAAAATCCCCCAAAAATATCAAGTTATGAATACTGGACTTGGATATGCAGTCAAACTTCGTCAGTACGACAAACTTTTATTATAGGGTACTGTCCGTAACAGAAACTGTCGTTGTAGTGAATATTCATACTGACTCCAATGTTCATCTAGATATTCACATATGAAGAGTTTTATGGTAGAATACTTTATGAAACGTAAAATTGCTCAATTGAAATTTCTTACCCCGTGACTGTTCATGTAGATATGCACGTATGATGCATTCTATGGTAGGAAACATTATGACAAAAGGTCAAATTGCTCAATTGAAATTTCTCACTCCATTAGTCAAGGGTTAGAGTGACAAGCTAAATTACATTTGGCACGCGCTTATCTCTTAACCTGTTAAATAAGTGAAAGCAAACTTTCAAGCCGAGACTAAAAAACCCAGATTTTGCTATCTCAGAGGTACTTTTTGAAGAAAAAATATCTCCTTATCGGACAGCGTATATCCAAGATCAGACTGCACGTTCTGTGCAGTCTTATTTTGGTCTAAACTGTCCGCAAAGGGTCCATAAGTCGCGCTTAGCAGCCTTAGGATTAACTTACTCAGCGCCAAAAAAATATAAATCGAACCTGTTTCGAAGTCTGAAAATAAAATACACTGAAACGTTTATCTTACAAGCCGTTGTTACAAGCGGACGGCATAGATCCAAGATCAGACTGCACCTTCTGTGCAGTTTGATCTTGATCTATGCCGTCCGCAAAAGCCATTGTTTTCTCCGATGGTTTTCTCCAAGGGTTGGACAGACTACTCAACAGGAAAGCAGATTCTTGTCTTTGAAGGTTGTGAGTCAGAGTCCCAGTCTGGTTAACTTTCAGATGGTATGTTTGTTTCTTCCCCAGTGTTTTTAACTATTATCTTGAAAACTTGGTGGGTGAAAGCTTTGTCAGGTAGACGTGATACATGAAAAATGATTCGAGCCATTCTCTATGAAAAGGGGGTTTAATATGCATAGCTCTACAAAAAGCATCGCCCAGGTCAGCCTGTGCAGTTCGCGCAGGCTGACATAACTCGAAACTTTTTGATACGGGTCAAAGCTTTCTGCATGTCAAAGAACCAGTTCCCCTCATGATTAAGTCGGTTGTTAGACAAAATAGATGTTATGGATCCATAATTATGGGATGACTTGCTTGGTATAATTCTTCCCGAAGATGCATTACACTCCCTTTTGCCAGAGCGCTGCCCATATATGGCCTGCAACACGCGAAAAGGGGCATTCAGACATTTGCGTAAAGCGTCGTCTCGGATCAGCCTGCGCATTCCGAGCAGGCTCATCCGAAACGACACTCTCCGTTTTTATGTAATTTTCTGGTTTGGGCAAGTCTACTGTAGCACAAAATCTAATGTAGTCGTAAAGTGCCGTCTCGGATTAGCCTGCGCGGACTGCGCAGGCTAATCCGAGACGACACTGTACGCAAATGTCCGAATGCCCCTTTTCACGTGTTGCAAGCCATATAAAAGTTGGAATAATGTTAGCATTTGTAAATCTTTGATGAAATATAGGTTTTCAGTATCTTCTGTTTGTTTCTTGTAGTTCAGCTCGATACCTCTGGGCTTACTTTCACTTTCCTTCACGTGCGTTTTCGTGCTTTTCTGCGATTATTGTGTATATATCTCACTATTTTGGTGATTAAAGCCATGCACACGTACTTCTGTAAAATAGAGGGGTCACAGGGATTGGTGTAAAATACCAGTTATATAAAAATTATACACTCATCGCTATGTGTGATAGAATCATTCTTCCGTGTAAGCTTGAAATTTTTAAATATAGAACGCATGATACATTTCAAATGTAGCTGACAATCACGTGATACAAACAAGTCTCGGGGAAATACACTCGTCACAACTCGGCCGATTCCGTACCTACATCTAACCTCGTCTGTATTAAGGAGGTCGCCATTAAAACTACTTTCAGTCACATGATCAATATATGGCGGCGTCCATGTATCAGCACTCGTCACAACTCGGCCGATTCCGTACCTACATCTGATGGCTCCCATCACCCGAGGTGTGCCGAATGGGGGAAATAAGCTCGTAGGATGTAAAAGTCAAAAGATGTACTGGCTTCGGGACGAACCAACCCGGAAGATAGCTTTTACACCGTTCATTTTCTAATTATCCCTTTCTATTATCGGGCTTTAATGGAAGTTATTCTTCACTTTTATAAATCAGCCATGCTCTGCTAGAACCACATTTATTACAAAAAGCCGTTTTATTACAAAAGTGGTTCTAACAATGCTCTGTGAAAAGGGTCTAAATGCATCTGCAAAAAGTATCAATGGGTCGAAACTTTTTGCTATAGATCAATTTTTTGCATGTCAAAGGACCGTTCTGTCCCACAATACAGTTGGTTCTTATCCAAAATGGACTCTATGGATCCATAATTATGTGAGGACTTGCTTAGTATGATGCATCAAAGGGATGCATTAAGCCCCCTTTTTTATAGAGGATGGCTGAAATAAATGTACTGAAAGTGATTTTGAAACGATGCTCATCTGTAAATAACATACGGTAGTCGCTGTCATAGTTCATGCTAAAATTCCATATTTCATTCAAACGATAAATATTTCATCACGTCAAAGGACAATCGCCCGTGCTAATAAGTGGATTCTCAAAGATAATGTGGTACATGTGAACTCGGTCATGTAAGAGAGGGGCAACGAGACTGATTCCAAATCTAGAGCTAATTTTATGACAATGAACTCTTAAGTTTATTATTTGTGGAATCGGCTTCTTCAGTTTTTACAGTCCTCATATAATTTTTAAATGTCAAACGGCACAGGGGTGTCAGGTCATTGATCTATGAGGACCTTTTTCTTAGAACAGAGGAGTACAGGCACAGGACCTCAGTTATACTAGAAGTTTCGTAGTAAATGGCTTTAGATATAAAAAAGCAATTCGATAAGAATTTAATTATGGAAAGAAAAAGATAAAAATATTCCAAACATAAGTGCATTTTCCTGGAATCAAATAAGGATGCTTTCATAATATGTATCATGATCTTTTTTTGCTGTTGTTTCCTTGTATGTTAAAAACAAAAAAAAAAAAAAAAAAGCAGTGACATTTGGTATTTTCAAGAAAAACCATACAAGACTTGGCTATGATGACTTTGTGAATAATGATAGTGTATATTACCAAGGGAATTCCCACTGGAAAATATAAATCCATAAGTAAAGCTAGTTTGGCAGACAAGGATACCAAATATGACAGCAATCTGTTGAGCCATGGTGGTCAGAAACGAGAGTAACTTCATACTTTCATAATCTTCAAATTTAAAGGTGCTGATAAAGGAGCACTGGCAGACTTCAAATTCGCCTACCCTACAGGCCAACTAGGTGCAAAATGAAAACAACTCAGGGATCAAATTACAGATAAATTTAGTTCTTATCACTTAAAAGTATAAATAATATTATGATTCTGATAATGTTTTACAGTGGAATCTGCATTATCTTCCGCTAGGTGGCATTTTAAATATATGAATATCTGATTTGGGCATTCTTGGTACAGAAGCGGACTACTTTTCAAAATGGCAATCGATTCAGCGAATATATTGCAAAATTAAATATACGTTTATTCAAAACAACGGTGCCTGGTACTATTTATCCAGCCATGGATAGCCAGCTTATAGTCTAACCTATGCGCTAGTCATTTATAGACACAGCCCCTATAGGCTTAGGAAATAGCCCCGGTATTAGCACAGACAGT
This sequence comes from Hippopus hippopus, assembly GCA_946811185.2. Classification (NCBI taxonomy): domain Eukaryota; kingdom Metazoa; phylum Mollusca; class Bivalvia; order Cardiida; family Cardiidae; genus Hippopus; species Hippopus hippopus. Next base: position 50,786,315 of record OX328101.1, on the reverse strand, counting down.
TTTTGTTGATAAGTCTGTGGAAAAACCTTGCAAAAATCTGGTTTTCCTTAAATCTTTATGTAGAAACTGTATTCAAAGATTTGCAGTAAACAGTGGTATTTTTCAAAATTATTTTTACTGTTTGAAATAAATGGATTTTTAAGAAATTTGGAGCGAGAAAAAAAGGCTAGATTTTTCTACAGAAGTATTTTTATAGCCGTTTTCTCCATTGCTACTTTTTGACTGCAGAGTTTTAGATTAGCACCGCTTATTAATATTTATCCTGTACAGGATTGTGATGTGTCATAGCAGACAGGAATATTTTCGAAGATAATGAAATGCGCAGACAACGGTGGAATCTGTCAAGGTTTCAGCCGCTAGCAGAAATTGTGCTGTAAAAGTAGATCGAAAGTTAACAATTTTTATTCTAGTTTTAGAATACATTTTTCTGTCTGCGACTAGAACTTTGACAGGCCATAGTGAAACATAATATTAGACTCATAATGATATCCATACTTTTAAATAGTACCGGTATAATTTAAAGTTGTCCGTAATTTGATCCCCGATTTGTTTACTTTCGGCAGCTACTGAGCCTTCAAGTTTATCTGTGGCATAGTTTTATATACAAATTTTGACCCAGACTATTTGATGGTTCACATTGTAGGTCTATTTAAAAGTACAGAACACCGCGTTCCGGGATATCCCAGTTCTTTTGTTTTTTTGTTGCTTTTAAATACTTTAAGTATTTCAGCCACATCACGGCAGGAAGTTTTGTCTTTTGCCAAATGAGTCTCTCCAAAGAAGGGTCTAATGATAGAAGAACATAATTCAACAAACGGAATTACTTTTTTATCTTAAACGGAGGACTAAGGTTAAACGTCTTAAAGCCAACGAACAAATGTACAACACCTTCTTTAAATAGGAGCGATAAGAAGTCGGTCACTGTTCCATATTTCAAGAAAGGTTTTGAGCTCAAAATGTGACATTGCCGATACTATTATTTGAGGCTGAACCTTTCTTAGATGTACTATAATAATTGAAATGACAAAAATACGACCCATGCTCTGGGAAATTGGAGTTTAATGCATCTGCAAAAAGTATCGACCCAGGTCAGCCTGCGCAGTCCGCGCAGGCTGACCTGGGTCGAGACTTTTTGCTATTTGTCAATCTTCTTCATGTCGAAGGACCAATCTTCCTCATAATTCAGTTGGCTCTTAGACAAAATGGGTTTTATAGATCCATAATTTTACGATGACTTCCTTGGTATAATGTATTACTGAATTGCATTAAGCTCCCTTTTGCCAGAGTGTGGCTCATAATTTTGTAGCCAATTCTAACAATATCATTGCGATGACAGACTTCCCTGATACCGGATCTTTTTCACGAATCTACAATGTGCCCGCTTTTAACAAAACACGGTGAAAATGAGTCTGAGGAGCACTTTATTTTTTTTGCACATTTTACTTTCAAAAATGATCTCGTTACAGTTCTATTCTGTTTGCCCTTTTCGCCTCTTAGAATACTTCATTATTAAATCATGTATAATTACCTCGCTGGCAGAATCCAGTTTCAAGATGAACGATCGAGAAATTTTCTTTTCAATTTCAGTTTATTGTGTTGTGAAGCCTAGGAAAACTAAATTTGCACGCGTATTGACGTATTTGACGTTGCCATCGAATTCGGCGGTGAATTAGATCAAGCACTACGTGTTGGGACAGGATTTTATTAACTCGAATGATGTAGCAAAGTTAAAGAGTTTGAGAAGCAGCATGAATTGTTACAGGGGTCCTGCGTGCCTCAGTGGTAAAGTGTAGGACTCGTGATCTTGAGGCCAGGGGTTCGTGCCTCGCTGGATTCACTGGTTTTTTCGCAGGAGTGTTCTCGGGCAAGACACTTCAGAGCCCTAGCCTAGAACCGGTGAAACCAAGAATATGTCAGGTATGGCTTTGGTTTGACTGAAATATTGTTGAAAGCGGCGTTAAACACTAATCAATCAATCAATCATGTATTGTTACATGTACCTAATTATTATATCAAAATCGATTGCATATATTTGACAGGGCGTCTAGTGTCGTAATGTTGATACAATGATACAATTTAAGTAATACGATTCGTTAACAATGATACAATTTAAGTAATACGATTCGTTAAAGTGGTGATATGATAAAAGTATCACGTTTCCCAGTTAATCAAGTTTGAGCCGCGCTCTGGCAAAAAAGTGGTTTAATGCCTCTCTTTGATGCATTATAACGAGCAAGTCGTTACATAGTTTCAGATCCATAAAATCCATTTTGTCTAAAAGCCGCCCGGCCCAGGTAGCTCAGTGGTTAGCGTATCTGACTCGTAACCTGGTGGCTGTGGGTTCGATACCCAGTTTTGGGGGATTTTTCACCTCTGACGCATGTGAGAAAAGTAGTCAGTGAGTTGGGAAGAAAGTTACATCAGTACTGGTGTAAAAATGCCAGGAAACACATGCATAGGTTCACTGACCGCCGTGATGTGACCTAAGCTGTTAAAACGGTGTTAATGTCCAATACAAACAAACAGTTGTCTAAAAACCAACTAAAGGTAGACTGGTCCTTTAACATGTAGAGGATTGACAAATAGCAAAAAGTTTCTGCGCGGACTGCACAGGCTGACATGAGTTGATACTTTTTGTAGACGCATTGAACCTCCTTTTCACAGAACATTGCTTGTTTATAATTGTGCTATGAAGTAAAGTTAAGTTTCCGGTAAATTTTGATCAATTTTCAATGTCAGCTGTTTCGTTAAATACCTTATTTTCGATCCTATCACAGGTACAAGTAATGTGAAAGACTTTGAAATAAGGAGCTTAATTCCTTTTGTAGACTCTACTAGTGTACATACTTCTTTGAAAACAAAACGGCTTAATTCCGGGGTTTTACAGTGACTCTAGGCCAAAATATTGATGACGATAAAGGGATTTAATACTCAGCAAGAGACCATTCGCTACTCCCTGATATTTTGACATAACGGTAGCTTGATGTTTTAGAATCTCTATTCAGAACAACTTGGAAAAGCGAAGGGAAGCTGATAATCGAGTACATAAAAACATTAGTTCCTTTGCACTGACCAATATAATAGATAAGAAGTGTTCTCTTTTCCCATTACCTTTGTTCTGCACCTCACGTCCTTTGATGTCCTTTTCGAAGAGAGTGGACTAAAATCCGAATCTTCCATGAACCCTTAGGCTGCTAACCGCGACTCACTTACCTTTTGCGGACAATGTAGATCAAGATCAGTCTGCACAGAATGTGCAGTCTGATCTCGGATCTACACTGTCTGACAGGAGATATTTTCTTCACAAAATAAAACTGAAATAGCATTATTGGGACTGTTACTATCGGCTTGAAAGTTTCATTTGGCTTATTTGGCCTGCAACACACGAAAAGGGGCATTCGGACATTTGCGTAAAGTGTCGTTTCGGATCAGCCTGCGCAGTCCGCGCAGGCTAATCCGAAACGACACTTTCCGTTTTTATATAATTTTCTGTTTTGCGCAAGCATACTGTAGCACAAAATCTAATGTAGTCGTAAAGTGCTGTCTCCGATTAGCCTGCGCGGACTGCGCAGGCTGATCCGAGACGACACTTTACGCAAATGTCCGAATGCCCCTTTTCGCGTGTTGCAAGCCATTTAGCAAGATAGGAGTTAAGAGCGGTGAACGCACTGATACTTGGGCGCGTATCCATCATCAACCATACTTAAAGAACATTCTTTGTGTTATACTCCAGATTTTTTTAAATTTGAAAGTAACACCACTTTTGATTGGCTAAACCATCTGATTTAGCCAAACAGAAGTTGTTTTTGTTATTCGTCAATTTTCTGCATGCCAAGGGACCAATGTACTTCATGATCAAGTCAGTTGTTGGGCAAAATGGATTTTATGGATCTCTAATTACGTGATGTTTTGCTATGTACAATGAATCACGGAGATGCAATCAGCCCCCTTTTGCCAGAGCATGGCTAATATACCTGTACACGTAGTTATTACCGGGAGCTAACGGTGTAATGTAATGTCCTCCAGTATTATATTTTATGGGTCGGTAGCCTATAATTCTTAATCAAGAACTACATTGTATTGTCGTTGTAATGAAAATGTAAACCAATCGGAATAGAATCTATTACAATCAAAAGTTCTGAAAAAAATTGAATATCCGGTATTAATGCTGGTTGACCCTTTGTGTTTCGAGTAGCACTGATGCCTGTACTATTCTGAGGTAAGATGGATCCACTGTGTTGCTGCATATTCTTACTTTCTCTTACAAATAACCCCCCTCTCTCTTTGTCTCTCTCTGTGTGTGTCTCTCTCTTTCTCTCTCTCTGTCTCTTTCTCTCTGTCTTTCTCTCTCTGTCTCTCTCAGCGCCTTTCACCACCATTGCCGACCTATATTGCTTTTGCGGACAGTGTTTACCAAGATCTGACAAAACGTGCAGATCTTGAATTAACATCGCCTGCTACTATATCTTGTGAATTAAATTTGCCTGTAGTTTGACTCCTGCATTATTTACTTTTTCCCTCTAGTTGGTCTTTAATTAACGGATGGAATACACGTTCAGAAGTTTACTAACTGGCCGCTCAGAAAGTTTTAAAAGAAGGTGACAAAATGGAAATGAAACCCTTGGAGTCTAGCAGGCGCATTGAAATTTAATTATAAGGATTGTGAATTTTGGATGAGGAGAGGAATGCATTTAGCAAATAGCATTGTGAAATCAATAATGGCTTCAAACCCTTTTGGCATTTGAGGCCGCCGATGATCGTTGCCTCTAGCTGACGGTGTCGATCAAGATCAGACTGCATGTTTTGTGCAGTCCGATCTTATGTATACCCTGTCCTATATTTGTGTGCGATACTTTGATCTAAAATGTCTTAGAATTGGAATGTCTGTGTCCTTTACCGCCTGAATTATGTGTAGATTCTGCGAAAACTCTTTTCGAGGTCTTTAGCATGGCTTTTTCGGATAGTGTAGGTTAAGATCAGACTGCACTGAAGGTGCAGACTTATCTTGTACCTACACTGTCCGATATTCTGTGTGCTATTGTGATCTAAAAATGCAATGAAACTGAAAGATTTGGGTCGTAATGCCAACCAAACATATGGATTTCAGCCAACAATTCTAGTTTTTGAAGCTCTTGAAAAAGGGTATTTAAACTTCAGTTTTTCAGTTTCTCTTCCCTTCCAGCCTTCGGCATTCTTTCTTTTCCCCGCTCTCCATCTTTCTTTCTTTCTTTCCTCCTTCCTTCAATCCTCCCCTCCCTCCCTCCCTCCCTCTCTCTCTCTCTCTCTCTCTCTCTCTCTCTCTCTCTCTCTCTCTCCATTGCTTCCATTTTTGTCTTACCCCCTTCCCTCCACATTCATCTCTCTTTCTTTCCCTCTTACCCCATTTCCCTCAAGCTACAAACTAATAACCTATTTTAACACATGTGCAGTGGACAATTTTTATAATCGGTTGTTGATTCAGCAGTTAAGGTTTTATACGACAATACCAGTGTCAAAAGGAGAAAGCATTTTCCTTCGTTACACTATTTAAAAAAAATGATTTTTGTTTGTCACAATACTTATAAAAAAAGATGATCTGCTGCAATTCGCCAAAAAAGTCGTCTGCACGTGCTAATGACTTGAATAGGAGAGCAGTCAGACAGGCAGGCGGAAGGGTTTTCAAGAAAAAATGTCATAAAACTCATGCCTGCGACAACGCGGTCATCGATCACGTTCTTAGTTTCTTCTTATTTTATACAAAACCGATTTGCGGTTACCTCTTAACCAAACGAACAAAATTTTAGACTAGTTAAAACTGAAAACGTTTGGCAACGGCAACTAAAACGTAGCTCAAATAATGGAGGTTTTCATTGAAGGGATAGAAAAGGTTGTAGGAAAAAGAAGGAAATGCTGGGTACCTGCATTTTCTCCTTTTCCCACAATGTTTTCAAAAGCCTTCTTCTTCTTCAGGGTCGTTAAAAAGAGTAAAAAGGCTGTTCTGGATATAGATTCGATTTCCGTTAGTAGAGTGCTTCTTTCAAAGCATAAGAATAAGAGTTATTTGCTTGTCTCTCATTCCTGTGGTCATTATAATGATATAAGTGGAATAAATGTCAATACCTATCTAAATAATGTTGTTTTCCCTGCAGGGTCTGGTCACATGACCACATTTTTAGCTCGGCTGTTCTCAAAGATTGTCGTCTGCATCTGCTTCGTCTTCGTGCAAAAAAAAAAAAAAAACTTTTATGATACCTCTGTCATTTTTTGAAGATATTTAAGTTCAAACATGGAGTGGTTGTTAACTATCAAAAGCGGAGCCCATAACAGTATGGCAAGTAAGCATCAAATATTTTTGACACAGTTATGCCCCTTTTTAGACATAATATTTTCACTGAAAATCAATCTATTTCTCAAAAGCAATGGCAGCTGAGCGTTGGCACCCTCATGTGGTACTCTTGTTTTTTTCATGACACACCACTGTAGGTCCCAAGCGGTCATTTTCTATATCTATAATTTAAAGCTTGGTCAGACGTAAAAGATCCTTCCGATATTTGTATTTTGTAGACAGTGTACCACAGTAACTAATGGCGATGAACCTTATGCTTTCAAGTCGGGATCATAGATAAAGCTTTGGTATCTTTTCTCTTCGTAAAATACGCCGATGAGTTTCCTCTTTGAGCCCACAGTCCTCAAGAAACCAGGGTCTGTATTCAGTATTCACCAACCATTTTTCAGAACATTCTTAGTCTTATTATCAAGAATTTCCTAACATCGAAAGTATTATACGTTCTGATTGGCTAAACCATTTGTGTTACTTTCTAAATCTAGAATTAGATTTATATGAAATTAAGAGTAGTTGGTGAATATGAACCCAGAGTCCGGATTCATCAACCGTTCTTAAGATATTTCTTAGTCTAATTACAAATTTGGAAAGTAACAACTTCTAATTGGCTTAATCATTTAGCCAATCAGAAGGTTTGTTACTTTCAAATTCAGTTTTTGTTTCTTGCTGCGTAGGAAAATTCTAATATCTACAAAAGCTCTCGCGAGATATCAAAATTTCACATGCAGCTCGAGTTTGAGTTCGGTCTTGCGAGATGTCAAACTTTCCCACGCAGCTCGTTTTCGAGTTGGGTCGAGCGAGATATCAATTTTTTTCAACGCAGCTCGAGTCAGAGTTGCGTCGAGTGAGATATCGAGTTGTCCCACGCAGCTCGAGTTCGAGTTCGGTCGAGCAAGATGTCAAATTTTACCACACAGCTCGAGTTCGAGTTCGGTCAAAATTTTCCGGCGTAGCTCGAAGCAAATACATGCTATATGAAAGCTACTTCAACATAACATTCCGTTTTTTTATCTCGCAGAATGGGACGTCGATAGACCGACATTTATGACACTGCAAAATTAATTTCCGACAGCAATTTGTCTTGAATTATTTATTTTCCATATTTTTCAATATAGCGACTTCGTCCACAGAAAGATGTCAAAATAACTCTGTAATTTCATCTTTTGTAGCAACAGTTCCTACAAAGAAAATGGAAACGCAACATATGTGAACCTGAGCATTTATTCTTCGTCGGGTTAAATGTTCATGACAATACGGTTTCGTTCACCGTCCAAAGATAACCTGGGTCTGTATTCACGAACTATTCTCAAGAACATTTTTTTTTTAAATTATTTTTCTGATTCTAGATTTAGAAAGTAACACAACTTCTGATTGGCTAAACCAAATGGTTTAGCCAATCAGAACTTGTATTACTTTCAAAATAAGAAAATTTTTGAGAACAAGACTAAGAATGAACCTATGAATGGTTCGTGAATACGGACCAATTAATAAAGTGCGTCGCAATATCGACGTTAGACGGTATCAGTGTCGTCTAAATGGCAATGCCGGGGAACAACAGAGAAAAGATAGATTTTAGCGTAAAATAAATCAAAAGCGATTGACAAATTGTTTAATATGCCTAAATAAACGACTTTAACAGCTTCATTTAATCGAAAAACAAAATCCGCGAAGGCCAATGTCTGTTGCTAGGAAACCATTTTGCCAATATAATGTTATGGAATTGGAAGATTGAAATCAAAACCCGCCACATAACAGAATCACGTCCAAAAAGGCCACGGTTATTTTAGAGTAATCTGGGAGCGTTTAATTTTCATCTGGAATGGTTTCTTGGGTAGCATTTAGACTACCAAAGTTTTAGATTTCAGGCGTAGGGGTTTTTTGTTCAAACTTTTTGAAAAATAAGGGATTTAGTACTACGCTATATCTTGCAACTACGGTAAGTTAGCATTTTACTCTTAGCCCCCCCCCCCCCTTTTCTTTTTTTTTAACGATCCTTGTTTTAACGACCCTGCGTAAGAAGCTGTTAAAAACATAGTGAGGAAAGGAGAAAATGCTGGCTACTAGCATTTTCTCCTTTCCCGACAATGTTTTCTACCCTTTCAAAGACAATCCAATTATTTGAGTCTCATTCAATTGTCATCTGCCAAATGCTTTCGATATGTGCTTGTGTAAAATTTAGGCGTCTAGTCAAGAATTGGGCAAATGCCAAAATTTTGCACAACTGCATATTGAAAACATTTGTAGATGATAGATACAGAGGATATTTGTGGGGGTTTTTTTGTGGAAGATCGAAATGTGCCGTGCTCTGTGAAAAGGGGGCTTAATGCATTTGCGAAAAGTATCGACCCAGGTCAGCCTGCGCAGTCCGCGCAGGCTGACCTGGGCCGAAACTTTTCGATATCGGTCAATTTTCTGTAAGTCAAAGGACCATTCTACCTCATGATCAAATTAGTTGTTCAAAAAGTGACTATTATGGATCCATAATTGTGTGATGACTTGGGCTGGTATCATGTATCACGGTGATGCATTCAGCCCCCTTTTGCCAGAGCATGGCTCAAATATATTTCATCGAGTGAGCATCATCGGTAATAATTCTTACATCGCCAAATGTATAATACGACCACTTTTGACGGCTGAAAAAACGATCCACTGAAACTAAGAAAAAATCTTGTTTTATAGGCTTGACTAAACAAGTGTGGTGTCCGTGGTTGTGAGGTACTGCGTCGGCCTCGTAACCATAATGTCCGGAGTTCGAGACCCGGATGCGGGTTTCAACTTTGAGATTGTTCACTTGCCAATACATTCGGTGCGACTACTGGTGTAGTTCCCAGAAAGCAGAATCGAGAGAGATTAGCATAAGTTGTAAAAAGTTGTTTCTCAGATAAATATGTTTAAACTAAACAAGAGGACAGTAAGCCGCCCACAAAAGCCTGCTTTCACCTACGGCACCGAAAGGGTAAAAACTCGTTTCAGATGAAAGGACTTTTTTCTTTCAGAAGTATAAAACAATCATAGGAAAGAGGAGAAATTTGGTGGTTATCTGCATCCTAGCTTAAATTGCCTAGGCCAGAAGAGCTTGTGTCATGGTGTGTTTTCCGTTTTCATCTCTTCTTGTTTTATGCGCCTAGCCCCAGTAGCTTAGTCTGTAGCATACAGGACTTGAGAACAGGGGGTCACTGGTTCGGATCACCAGATCAGCCAATTTCTTTCCGAGGATTGAGGATAATTGCGACAGGATTCCTTCCTTCCTCAAGGCTGATCACTGTTTCGACGATGGTTATGTGGGAAAGCAGCGAGTGGCTTGGGAAGAATATTGTTCAAAGCACTGGTAAAAGAAACATCACTGGCCGTCACGATGTAGCTAAAATATAATGTCGAAAACTGCATTAAACACCATACAACCAATCATTCAATCTTGCTTTTGCAATGTAAGTGTAAATTTGTCATTGGATTTCCCTGAACTTTCACAGCCTGTTTATTTCACTAATAGCTTAAAACCTATCGAAAATTAGGGCAATCTGACAATTATAAGAAAATTAAACAGAAAATTTGTGTTTCTTGTTTACAAGAGTAATTCAACATTTCTTTTAAATTTGATCCCTTTGAAAGTTGCGCAGATATTTCGTTATTATACAGGGGTTGGATCCTATTGAAAACAGGGAAGGAGCGATTTGTAGCGTTGTTTTTGTTTAAGTCATTAAGTCCACATCACTGGTCTTATTTCTTCGAAACTTGTCTTTTTACAAGTAGGTTCTTAACCATTTACCACACAATCCCGAATTCGAACGACTCTAAGGAAAAAAACATTTGAAAACATTGTGGGAAAAGAAGAAAATGCCGGTAAAGAGTTTTTATTTCTTTTTCCAAAATCTTTTCTACCCGTTTAAAAAGATTTTCAATCTGCGAGTTACATATATTTTATCGTTTTCAAATGCTTTCAGTTTAGACAAACCTATTTTTTTTTTCGTTTTCTAAAGAATTACCCTTTGGTTGCTAAGCGCGACTCAAAGACCTTTTGCGGACAGTGTACATCAAGATCAGACTGCACAGAACGTGCAGTCTGATCTTGGATCTACACTATCCGATAAGGAGATATTTTTTCCAAAAAAAAAAAAAAAATTCACTCGAAAAGCCAAATAAAGGGTTTTTCTATCGGCTTGAAAGTTTCATTCCATTTATTTAGCAGGAGAAGGGTTAAGTCCTATCAAATTTTGCACGATTCCAAGAAATATGTTGTGAGACTTATTCGGTTATTATTTCCCTATTTATTCAATTAAACATGCATACCTAAACTGTGACATGAGGGTTTGCTGTTTGAGCTTCAATAAAAGAGAATCTTCATTCAGGGATTTGACCTAATGGTATAAGGAAAACTTAAAATATCACTTTTATCTTTATTTCTTTATTATATCTTTACTTACTGGAAATTTAATATGAGCCATGCACTGTGAAAAAGAGGTTGAATGCATTTGCAAATAGTATCGATCTATGTCAGCCTGCGCAGTACACGCAGGCTAACATGGGCCGCAACTTTTAGATGCTTGTAAATTTTTCCTGTGCCCGAGGACCATACTATCTCATGATCCAGTCGGTCGTTAGACAAAAAGATTTTTTATTGGAGCCATAATTATATGATGACTGGCTTGGTATAATGTATCACAGAAATGCATTAAATTCCTTTTTGGCAGAGCATGGCTCATTCTCTTCATGCGTTCACATACGAGTATAACCAATTGCTGTACAGTCTACATGTACGTGTATTTTCACACACATCTTTTTAAGCAGCAACTGTTTTTTTTCCAACAATAAATTGCACTAATATCTAATCTTGAAAAGTACATCTAACCGAAAATTTTATTTTTCAACAATACGCAAAACAATGAGGAAAATAGGCAGTTGCTGGTGTGGTTAATTTGCATTATTTCTCTTCATAATGAACCACAAAAGAGTTTCAATGCTCATATGCTAGTGCCTCTAATGCCGTCCATCTTTTTTTTTTTACACTTAACTACACACTATCCCTACTTTTAACGGCTAAGAGGAAAGAGGCTTTTCAAAACATTGTGGGAAAAGGAGAAAATGCTGGTAGCCAGCATTTTCTCCTTTTTCCACAATGTTTTCTACCCATCCTCCAACATATTTATAACTTCCAGTCATATTTTTTTGTCGTCTTCAATCACTTTCAATTTGGACAAGTCTGAAATTTCCTCGTCTGGTGAAGAGTGAAAAGATATTTCTTGTTCGAAATAGGACAAGTCGACTTTACTTGTTCTTCTTTCCAAAAGTAACGCCGTTCCTTAAGGTTTGAGAGTTTGAGACGAAATAACGAAATTAACAAAACAACACCCATGTGGTCAAATACAAATGAACCATGCTCAAAAGTGGCCTCAATGCATCTCCGTGATCCACCATACCAAGCAAGTCATCACATGATTATGGATCCATAAAATCAATTTTGTCTAACAACCAGCCGAACCATGAGGTAGAATGGTCCTTAGACATGCAGAAAGTTGACCAGTAGCAAAAAAGTTTCGATCCATTTCAGCCTGCGCGGACTTCGCTGGCTGACATGGGTCGATGCTTTTTGCAGATGCATTAAGCTACCATTTCACAGGGCATGGTTTAAATCGTTCCGTATTAGCGATTTCTCTTTTGTCACAATATTTTTAAAAAACCTTTCACTTTACATCAGCCAACATGAGGTTAAAGGCTAATCGCGTTTGTCACTTTGTGGCAGAGACACTAATGAAATAATCTAATGTGCTGTCCAATTTATGTCGGACAGCGAAAAATATCGGCTTCTAACCCCCTCTTCCACCCCCTCTCTTCTGCTTCCTATTTCAGAACCTCACCGTATATATGTCTCTCTTTCCCATGCTTTCTCAATGTCATCCATTACTGTATGTCATCAGGCACATCATTTAGCAGTAACTATTCATTTTTCCAAGGATGATTTGGATTAACATCTAGTCCTATGTAAAACAATGGGGAAAAAGAGGTAATCGTTGGCTTGGATAACTCTTATTATTTCTCTTCAGGTAATTAGACCACAAAAGAGTTTCACTAGTCTTGTTCCAGTACCTCTTTATTTTTATTTCAGTACAGACTATTTGGTTTGTATAATCAACTTCTCTAATATTTCTTTGCTACAGCGTTATATATTTACATTAACTACGCAGAAATCGAACATTTCACAAATTTTCATTTTCAATTTCACGTTTTTAACTATTCAGCTCTATAGTAATATTTTATCGTTTTTTTTTTGGTCCTAGCAACAGGAGGGTGACTGACAGTTGGAGAACAGTCATAACCAATAAACCATTGTAAAACCATGTGTTTTTGTAGTAATTTCATTCGTATTTATATTCAATAGATAAAGTACATCACTAGCATAACTATAGAAGCAAACATTAATTTCATGTTCTAAAATGCGTTCACCTTAAAGGCCATAGAGTCATTTGAGGACATGTATTTATATACCGCTTTGAATTCATTTACCCTTTATTAAGAGATATCAATTTAATCAATCTTCCTAATCGAAAAAATGTGATAAGAATTATCGATTATTTAGAGAATTGATAATATTATTTACGAACGAAAGCAAAGAAGGTGACATGTACCTGGTAAAGTCAGTTTCTGTTTTTCGAGGAATGTTTCCTGGAAGCTGCTTTTTTTCAAACAATTGAAAATGTGTCCGTGTAAGAATAAGTTATTATGAACATAGTTTTGCAATTCGACTGGTCTTATGTGTATGTTTTCGAATTGACCGTGGGAGAAATTCCCAAAAGTAAATTTTAGATAGATGATTCTGATCTAAATGTTAGTTTTCATACCAACAAAATGGACTATACCTCTTACGCCTAAATTTAAAAAAAAAAATATTTTTTGTTTTTGTCCAAAAATCGACTATACGATGGGCTTTTTTTTCTGGCCGGTAACTCCAACATATCCCGATAGCTTTCCCTGTGACTATTTTATGATATATTTGATTCAGTGGTCATTAATAACCTTAAGTTTGTTCTATTGATCTAGTATCGATTTGAAAATAGATGAGTTTAGCATATTTGTCATTGATCAAGAATCAGGAACCGTGAACGATTTTGCAGAAATGGGACAATTTTCACACTGTATATGTTATCATGATGTACAACAGATTTAATGCCTATCCAAGAGAATGAACTTACTGAATGACTAATGAGCTTTGGGATCAATAGATGAATAAATGGATTGATTTGCCCTTTACCAAACTATCTGGTGTTTTGACGACCCCGAGAAGGAATTCCTTTGAAAACATCGTAGAAAAAGGAGAACATGTTTGTAACCACCTTTTAAAGCCAAATTCTATCATTTTAGTATCTTTGAACTGGTTTTCTGCAACTCACTTCAGTTATGACTTGTCTGAAATTTTGTCGACTGGTATGATATTGACAGATATATGATGTTCTGATAAGTATATTCCTGTGGTGTAAACATGGAAACATTATCTTTGTACCGTGAGTTCAAGTAATTTCTATCAATTTGTTTAATTAAATGATTTTTTAAATGTATTTATTTACTTTAATGATAAAGAATATCATTATACAATTAATTAGTTTTCCTCAGTTGAAAACTCTAGAATTTGTACTTCAAACTACTGCTAATTTAAGCCATTTTTATTCAATGTACATTTATTTCAGTTATCTCATAACCGAATGCGAATGCAGCCAGAAGTAAACAATGGGGTGTTAAAATGCATTTGAATCTAAATCGTATCATTTATAAGTATGGAAAGCACTGGAAAATGAATAAAAAAGAGGGTTAAAAATAAACAAAAGATAAAGCGAATTGGCAACTAGTAACCCATCTTTTAAAAAAATCATTTTTCTGCTTGCAGCTAACACTTGGACCAACCGTACAAAAAGAGATTGCCATCCTCACAATAATTTCCATACTTTTAAATGGTATGATTTGAATTTAAATGGATTTTAAAACCCTCATTGTTCACTTTTGGCCGCTACAAGGCATTTAAGAGCACGAAACCTATTTCTCGAAGTAAAATACCTACTTTTTGGCGCCCAAAGATATGTGGCTTAAGCCGACAGATGCCGTTATGGTGGAATTAAATGTAAGTTATAAACGTCATTCTATAGACAAAAACATGTACCGGAAATCAATGAGCTAAAACTGACGAACTTGTGAATAGTAAATAAAGTCACAAGTATTTTCTATACTGTGATCAATACTATTAAATAGCCTATCTTTTGTGCTAACTTTAACCTTTAGAATACAAGGTGGAACAATTTAGGTTTTGTAGACAGTGTAAATTCAAGATCAGACTGCGAATGTGAAAAAATTCACAGTCTGTCCGTCGATCTAGCCGTCCTTCAGAGTGTATTTTGTTATGAGGTACGGTATTCACCAACCGTTCTAAATTTCATTCTTACTCACTTTATAGATTAAGAAAGTAACGCGATTTCAGACTGATTAAGCCGATCAGAAATTGCATCTCTTTCAAATCATAAAATTCTGGAGAATAGGACCAAGAAGGATCTTCAGAATGGTTGGCGAATACGGACCCAGGTCTAACCGTGTTTGTGGGCATAAGCTGTATGTACAAAATCCAGCAGAGGCTTCGGACGGAAAGACCAGAGAGCGTGAAAATGTGCGTTATTTGTAACGACATTACTTACTTCTACAATTAATGTTTGCTGGAAAATTTCCTCATACTCCATACACATACTCTGCCACAAGTATGTACACATTAGATTTTTTAGCTTTAAAGGAGCTATTCAGAATCGTATAATCTCACCTGGCTTCAAAAATGATTACTGAACTTAATTAGGGCGATTGCTGACAAATCATTAGAATAGAAGGAGGAAGGGGAAAAGGGCCAAGAAAAGATATTTTTCGATGGTATTTCTTTAATGGGCTACGTAGCCTCCAAACGCACTTTTAGATTTCGCGTCAGAGTTTTGCCTTGACTTCTAGGGATGTCATATGATCAATAGCACGCGCAAACTACTATGGTTCGTATTCAAATCAGTACAATGACGTCATATCTGATGTAATAAAAACAGATGAAGTTACCTATTGCTAAACGACTGTCCCGTTATTTAAACCCCAAAAAGTACGCCTTTTTACTAAGTGTAACTGTAAAGTTTCTATATTTGCAAGGAAAATATATCTGGTTGTATTTATCTATGTTATACAGGAAATTTTGATTTACAGCATAAAAAATACTCAATAGGTCCGTTTAACCTCTTAATTGCTTCATAAATTTTGATAAAAAATTTCGAGTCCAGAGTAAATATAAATATTGCTATTTTAAAGTTGTTTTTTTCCCCGGAAAAGAAATCTTAACACATATCGTGCAGTGTAGACATAAAATCAGACTGCATCTTCTGTGCATTTATGTGTTGATGTTTACTGACATCAAAGGGGCATTAAGTCGTTTTTAGAAGCTAAAGCTTTAACCAAACGAGAAAATTTAAATTTCTGGCCATTTTCAAAGCATTCACAGCCGACAAATAAATGTGACTCAAATGATGGCATTTGTCTTTGAAACAGGTAAAGGACACTGTAGGATATAACGGATAAACTGTTTATCAACATTTTCCCATAATGCTTTTAAAATCGTTCTTCCTCGTGGACGAAAAA
Source organism: Hippopus hippopus (assembly GCA_946811185.2). NCBI lineage: Eukaryota > Metazoa > Mollusca > Bivalvia > Cardiida > Cardiidae > Hippopus > Hippopus hippopus. The sequence continues at coordinate 50,770,357 of OX328101.1, read as the reverse complement.
GCACGAGTCGTTCGGTAAATATCTCAATGCTTACTAAGTACAATTTAACCCTTTCGGTGGCATGGGCGAAAATAAGCGATTTTGCGGCCAATATAGATCAAGATCAGATTGCACCGAACGCGTAGTCTGAGCTGGGATCTATACCGTCTGCTTGTTTTGTCAAGCCTTGATTATTAAAATCTTTCTGGGCCGTCAAAAGAGGTCGAGTTTACATATTTAAAGAGTTAAAGTCTGAAAGAGTTAAAGTGTACACATATGCTGACGAGAAAAAGAAACGCTCCATCGGAAACAGAAGATAATTTGAATATAAGAAAACATTTTGGAGAAAGCAAATAATGCATACATATATATTCGCCGACAAACCTAGCCAACATGAAATCGATCGATTTGCTTTATCCAAAAGCTAAGCCAAAGCTTATGTGCACGCTTTGCTAGTGATGCCCGTTGTCATGAACAACGTGGTCTTGCTTATCAAAATTACAGAGGTACTTGTATTCAACGATACAGAACGCGAGTGCAAGCGATTTTTTTCGAAAAGTGTCGTTTTCTTAAAATGCCGAGATTAAATGCTGAAGAAAGGGCTCAATGTATGGCCATGTTGGGGTGTGGTCTTACCCAAGATCAGGTTGCGAGACGTTTTAACATGGCTAGGTCCACAATTGTGCGTCACGTTCAACGGGTCAGGGTGGCAGGAACAACTGCAGATAGGCCGAGGTCACGCGCACCACGTGTGACGTCAGTGAGACAGGATAATTATATCCGTCAACGTCACCTACGTGACAGATTTTTGACGGCGGAATCAACGTCACGTTTGCTGGTGGGTAACCGAGGGGTGCCTATTAGTCGGTTCAATGTAAGAAATCGACTGTTGGCCCGTGAGATACGCTGTCGTAGACCATTATGTGGTCCAATGTTTACGGCTCGTCATCGTCACTGACGTCGTGAATGGGCTCGAAATCACCGAGGACAGCGTTAGCAAAATGTAGTGTTTTCCGACGAATCGCGTTTCAACTTATGTAACGCCGATGGACGTATATGGGTATATGGACGACGCCATGAACGCTACTCAAACAACACTATTCTGGAGTATGATTGCTTCGGTGGAGGCGGGATTATGGTGTGGGCAGCCATAAATCGTCGATTTAGGTCTCAGTTAGTCATTGTTGAAGGAAATCTGACAGCCAGGCAAACATTAATCAGATTTTGCAACCTGTAGTTGTACCCCTCTTCAGACAACGTCAAGGATTAGTTTTACAACATGATAATGCTCGACCACATGTCGCACGCATTACAGGGACTTTCTACAGAATAGACACATTGATGTGTTGCCATGGCAAGCACTTTCCCCTGATTGTAATCCCATTGAACACGCATGGGATTACATTAGGCGACGTTTACGTTGACGTCAACCCCAGCCCAGAAACGTCAAAGAATTGGCTACGGCCCTCCGCGAAGAGTGGGGCAGATTCCCACGATACTTGATCCAGAACTGGTGTGGTTCCATGAGAAGGCGGCTTGCCGCAGTGATTGCCAGTAGAGGTGGCCATACACGCTACTGACTTTTCTGGTGAAATTTTGGTGACTAGTCTGAAATCATTGTCCATTTTACCCCGATAAAAATCACGAAATCCCGCACAATGAACTCGTTTTACACAAAAAATGATTGAAGTCTCGAATGAAAATTTTTTTTTTTTTATTAATTTGGTTTCAGAAAAAATAAAATATGCCAAGTTTTTACAGGATGAGGCGTTTCTTTTTCACGTCAGCATATATTGATACAATAGAATATTTTTCAGGCTACCTCTAACAATCATTGGACATATCCTTGGACTGACCTTCTGGTATGATGTTATGGCATTTATGAACAAATTTCGCCTGATTCTGCTATGTTTAGGATTGTGTGTCTTTGTGCTCACAATACAAATCGTGGAATTTGGACCCTTACCCGATTCCATAGGTATGTAGAGACTACTTTTTTTCTTAAATACCGTTATAAGAATATACATCGTTGGCTTAGTGAGAAACGGTTGTAACAGGGTTGTGCAAAATGTTTCTGGAGAGACAAAAAGCCGAATCTTATTTCTATTCTTAACTTAAAACAGTCAAATAACAATGTGAACAGTGATGATAATTAAGATAAAATGTTTGTATGAAAACAGCACTCAATAATGTTTATGGGAAAAATGAGGAAAAATATGAGTTGCAACCCTTTTCCCTCTGAAATAATGTCAAACTTGTAAAATAAAATTCAGGGTGAAACAGTTGTATCTAAACATACTACCATTTACACCAAAATTTGTGAAAAAATTACTACAAATCTCTTAGCAGAGCCACTTTCTTTTAGAGAAATAGCCTTTTATCTGCTTATAAAATCTTTTTTGTGATTTTTTTCGCGTGTTTATTCCAACAGACCTATGCAATAAGTACTTTTTTGTTGTTGTTTATTTTAATACAGACTTAGCATTTTATCGTAAAATATTTGGTGTTAATATCATTAGCACGATCGTAATAAAATTCAGTCAATATTGAACCATTGTGTCACCACTGCAAATAAATAATAATAATAATAGAAAATTTAAAAAAATCATGTTAATAATTTCTACAACATGTCACTCTTAAGGCTGCATATACAAGATTTTGACCCACAATATTTTTTTGGAGAAAGTTGGTATTTCGTAAAGAAAAATCATCAGGAAGTGACTGTTTCCTATACATTCGAGGTAAAAACACAACAATACTGTGAAAGATATTTGTTGTAGCTGGGATTCGAATTGGAACCCTCAAAACTATGGCCCAGCAACTGTGCTATCCCTGCAACTCATTTTCTTACCAGTTTGAGATGCATTTATCCCTTGTTATGAACTGCTACCCAAGGATATAAAGGATAAGAACTTTTACAGAAAGAAAATGACAATCTTTCATATACATGTATTTCTGAAAAAGACGCCCGTGATATGGCGCTCATCGTGAACTAGCAAAAAATGGAGTGAAAACTTAACACTGTTCCTAAAAAGAACAAACTAGCCTTTAACAAACGAAAAGTACTGAATTTTGCACAATTTGAAAAAGCTTAACTCTATTTTCAATATTTTGGCTTATACCTTTATCAAAAAATTAAACACAAAATGAATGCACTCTTGTATTTCTTGTTTAAGGCCAAAAAGGCATAAAACCACTATGGTATCTTCTTTATCAAAGTAAAACTAAAATTGTATGTATATACTCTCTTGGTAATTGATATATATATTAAAAAAGTCTACTCTCCGGGATTTAGAGTGACAAAATGTTTTGTTTCTGTCACATATGTCTCAAGAGCTGATAGGATTAAAAATCTCCCGTTCTTGAATTCTTCATTCGGTTTGGCATCTAAGAGTAATGGCAAATCAAGATGACCTATGCCGCACATTTCCTGCAACTCTCTTCCGAGTTGTTCTCTCTCAGTCTCGTACAAGCTGCATTCCAAGAGATAATGCTTGATAGATTCAATTTCTCCACACTCACACCTGTCACTCTCTACTGCCTTGAGTTTCTGTAGATACTTATTCAGCTTTGCATAACCTGTTCTGAGTAGGGTGACTGCGCTTTCACCTGCTGGTGTTCCAAATTTATGTTTTATCTTGTGGTCCACTTCTGGTCTAAAATTGAATAGATGCCTGGCCTTCTCAGATTTTTCCTACAAGTCCTGCCATTTAATCTTTCCAGGTGCTCTTGCTGCTGCCTTCGCATCTCCAAATGTTAGTACTGGTGGCAGTTCTTCATTTTCTTTTGCTTCTTCTTCTGCCTCCTTTGCCAGTCGATCCGCACATTTTGTGACCATTTTCACAACACCATTGTTAATAAAATGAAATGACGTTGTTATTGACGATATGACGTCATTTGATGCATTGATCTTTTTGGCGCTTTGACGTCGTTTAGCACCAAATTGTCACTGTAGTACTGCTGACAGGGTCCTAAACTGTTTTTCACATTGCAGCCATTTGGTCGAACCGTTGCTAACTTCTGGATCCATATTCCTTCTTTTAACTGCCGTTCCATTTTTGCACTCTATGTAATTTCTCTATGTAATATCGCTGCATCCTTCTCTGAGTGATATTTTAACCCAAAATGAAGATTGATTGGTTTATTTTTCTTGAGAAGCGATCCGTAAGTCGAGATATTGAAAATAAAGTAAACATTTTTAAATTGTGTATTATTCATTCCCTAGTAAACTTTCTTGTTTCCTGATATTTATATCAGAGGTTTTAATCTTCCACACCAGTTCCTTGAATGTAGAAACTCGGCATTGTTTAGCTCATGGACTATGACTACTGAATTTAAAAGGTCTTGCAGTGTACCGTTATATACAACCATTGAGATGTTCATATATTGTGTGAATTGACTTTGAACCCTTTTTAATTTCAGTATAAATTTTATCCCATTCATTAAATTTTCGGTATGCATTTCTTAGGTAACTTTGTGTGTTTGAATGAAGTTTGAAATGTCATAACCACTATAAAGTATTTCAGAAAGAACTTGTTTTCGTTAAGAGCTGAACACTTGGACGGTAAATTGACAGACACATTTCCTTGAAATGCTTGTCTGACAGGAAATGTATCGAACATGATGTAGTTTCACACTTCATTCGAAACGAAGAAATGATTTTCAGAGGATCTTAACTAGCAAATGCAATGAGATAGTGTATTTAGTTTCTTGCGTAATGTAAATAAGACTCAAAAGATAGGTATTTACAATATCCTTTGAAGCAGCATACAACATACTTACTGTGGATTGATTTTGTAAATTTCTTTTCATTTGCTTTCTGAGAAGAAGCAAGCTGCTTATTATTTTTGGGGTTTTTATAAGAGCTTGTTTTAGTCTATTGTTTTTTTGTTTTTTTTTTTGTGCATTTGAGTATGAGATACAGGCAGCATTTGTTTGAGAAGGGTCACAGCCAGCTCGTTTTAAAATAAGATATCGCATAAAGATACACTGTACATGTAATTTGTAATTGCTGACAAACTTTGTAGATGCTAAGGGACAGTATTCACAGCAATAGGTAGTACTTATTTCAAATGCTCTAATTTCAATCTAAAATTTTATCTGTGAATATTTTGTACGATAATGGCTTTAATTCAGTCAAATTGATTGATGTGGTCTTCCAGTCTGTGAGTCTGTTTCAAATGTTTCACTTTGACAGTCCTGTCTTTTTTTCTCTTTCTTTGAAATTTCACTGGGTAACCTTTATTATGTAACACGATTAACACACTTTTGAATGAACATGATTGTTGTGTGTGCGGTCACCCAATCGAGGAAGATGCCAGTCTATAGTTTTGAGGTTAAGTATTTCTTTCCAAGTTTTATATTGTATGTTTTATTTTCCTGGTATAAAAGTACACAATCAAGTCCAATTAGGTACATCTTACATAACTGCTAAAGATTTACTTTCTTTCCTGTCCGTATGCTCAAAGTTTACTTTTAAACAGCTTTTATGTGCTTTACATAAAATATGAGAATAAAAGTAATCTTCAGTTTTTAAATGCTACAATCAAGGTCCTATTTCGTTGTTGAAGTACCCACTCACAAACTACAAAATGTCTTCAAGAAAAAAGCCATGATGATTACAAAAGCTTTACATATATTCATAATCAAATATATGAACAAGAAATCATATGTAACAGTGAACAGATGAAGGTTCTTCTTTGAACAGAGACATAGTAGGAAAAAGACCCTATGAACCAGACGGCTCAGTTTCCTATTCTCTTGAAATGCAACTAACAGTTATAAGTGTTGAAGGCTGTATGTAAGTGGCAAAGGTCAATTTAACCCTTAAAGCAGCTTCAGAAAAACAATATCTATGTTTAGCACCATGATAAATGCCACTGACTGCATTCTAATTAGTCAATATGAGAATAACAGAAAAAACTTTCAAATGAAATAGGATAAGCCAGGATTGCAATTTACTATATTAAAAAATAAAAATGAAGAAACATAAAAAGAAAAATGTGGATCACCTTGTACATTTGATGCCACAGTAGTGATGTCATCATTATCACTTGAGTTACAACTACAAATCACCAGTGTTTTGTGTAAAAGAACTGTAACTTTAATTAGATCATTATCACCCTGACATTTTTAAGTGAAAAAAAAGTCAAAACTTATTTTGGACAAATTACCTTTTTGGAGTATAAAAACTTGTTTCAGTACATGCGTTGATTGTTACTTAATCCAAATATGAAAATAAAAAAGAAAAAAAAAAAAAAATCAAAAACCATTTCGCGCTTAACCAATAACAATTACGTAATCTCATTATGATGTTTTTAAGGCTTTGTCTCAATAGACCAACATAACTGAAATAGGTAATAGTATTTGTTATGTTTTGATTTCTTATCGGAGAAATCAAAACATCTGTTTCCTATTCCACGAAAAGAGACACATAAATTTACATGGAGACTGACGGACTTACGATTTTCCTAACATCAACCTTAAAAGATATTTATGCGTATATCATATTAACGTTTCGAGAGATGTTTGTTAATCCGCTAATGACATATAACTCAAAATAAATTCAACGTATCGTTTTTGTGGTATTTGTCGAAGACAATACCACTACGAGTTCAATATTGAATTTTGAAGACCATGTATCGTATTTTGTGCAAAGCCGAAGGAAATAAACCCAACTAAACTCAATTTTTCTCAGACAAATGAGTTTTTCGGTAGCACTCAGATATGTAATTGGAAATGGCATGTTAAAATACACTGTGTGAGGCCATCGATCGTGGAAATACTGATTTTTGATTGAAAATAGCTTCACTCGCTCAAGCCTTCTATTGGCGCAATGATATATACAAAATTTGTCTCCTGATCGCTTGGTCCTGGGCTTTTTCGTTCTAAAACCAGTTCATCCCATGGCTTGTTCGACCCATGATTGCGCGCTACTCCATTTGATTGGGCATGAATATTTATAGATCTAAATAATTGATTGTAATGTTGGGAACTAAATGTTAACGGCCAAAGATATTTCAAAATCATAGTTTTCAGGTACAGACTTAATTTTATTCGATATATTCACATGGTCTCTCTCTCTATCCATCATGCATCCTACTGTCAAGGGACGTTACTCCTAACTCCTCCTTATGATCGAAGGGAGACCACCAATACACAAATAATCCTAACTTTGTCATGAGTACTCTCCCTTTAAACAAAAAGGTATTCATTTGCTTAGTAGATTGACTTTCAAGCCAATGTTTGAATAATATTTCTCTTTTTTTTCCCAAATTATAAATTCCACACAATGGCTTCCTTGACAAATACCACTTCAGTGTTCTCAACGCTTTGATTTACTTTGCGAGTGCATGAGTATGCACGCGTGTGTGCGTGCGTGTGTTTAAAACTTTTTTTAACACGATGTCATTCAAATCAAGGTGGCCACCGAAAAATTAATTTTTTACTTCTCTTTTCATTTGGTCATCTTTGTTATTCTTCGAACATGCCTCTCTATGCCTTTGACAAGACCAATGAATGAATGAATGAATGAATAAATAAATGAATGAAGAAATGAATAATTCCACGCAAATACATCGATTCAAAGGGTAAGACTTGGTTTCGACCGTTCTGATTAAGATCTAGATAGGTATACTCGTGAACACCAAAATTTAAATGAGTTTTTTTCTGATCATTCATTGGGTTATAGATTCTCTTAGTATTACATCAACTCTTACGATAATCCTCAATTATATCTGCTCCATGGAAGAAATCAATAATTTTATATAATTCAGCATACTCAACGAGGCACGACATCGCAGCAACGCGAACAAGGGGGATGAATGCGAGTGGTACAACGCTATGTCAAAACTGTTTCAAGGAATATGTTCGACCGCTGAGCTACAAAAAGATAGTAATCATTATTGCCTACATGCGCACTGGTTCATCTCTCACGGGCGCCACCTTACAGGAACATCCGGGTACTTTGTACTTGTTTGAACCAGTCAGAGCGCTCTCAGTTAGGTTCTACCACACACCCGACCATGGGACCACACAAGTCGTTTATCCAAGTGGATTTGTAAGGTTTGTTGTAGCGTTTGTGAAAATCAAAGCGCTGAAAGTACTGATCCTGCCAGCGTTTTTGAAAAAAAAAAAAAAAAAAGTATCCAAATGGAAATGGTTTAACTTTGATAGAATTGTATATCAAATTTTTAAGAAAATGTCATATCACTTATTCATAATACATAATCACTAGTAAAAACACCGTTTAACTGTGTACTAAACGGTTCCGTGTTTCTATGATCCTGAGAAAGAGGACTTTTATGCAATATCTAGAGAAAAGAAGAAATTGCTGGTAATCTGAGTTTTAGTATTTTCCAAGAACTGTTTCTAGCCGTCTTCAGACAGATATTCTTCTTTAAGCCACATTTGACGTCTGGTAGCGAAACAAACCTACTTTGCGTCAAGAAATTGAAATGAATATTATTTAGTTGATAAATTGTCTCGGACACTCCAATATAAAGTTTTTGAGAATATCTCCAAAATTATGGCATAGTATAGATCCAAGACTAGACTGCACGTTCTGTTTTGTCTGGCCTTAATCTACACTGTTTGTAACAACAACTGAAATTGTTTTTGGTGCCATGGGAGTTAATGTAAAAGAATAAGGGTTTCTGATAACAAATCATGGTTACGAATTCAAAATAAGGGAGAAAACATTTGGAAATCACTGGCTGGAATTTAAAACTTCTGACAACTGCTTATGTGGTATAACATTTTGTCTCATTTATACCCTAGAAGTTTACAGCATTTGAAAACACTGTGTAAAAAGTGAAATGTTTCTTACGAATGCTTCTTTCTTTTTCAGAAGTTATTTTTTTCTAAAAGCCATATTCTTCCGAGTCAATAAAACAATGGATCGTTTGATAAGGGGTTGAAAGTAATGATTGTTATTTTTTTTTTTCTTTCAGGACGTATGCCCGCGATGAGGAGAAAAAAGTGATGATAAACGAGATAAAAAGTTGGGTTACATGCAAATTTGAGAATTTGAGCCTATTGACATTGGCCGATAGATTCAATCTACGTTCGAAAGTCATGGCACATATGCAATCACGTGCACTGCATAATCTTCAACTATACAAAAGGAGTAGTGCAAAACAACGGCATCCAAAGCGTTTCTACGGACCAGTGAATCTTATTCCCTCCCTTCAGAAGACCAAAGATAAATGTAAAACAGCTCCTTTGATAGTTCTTAAGTTAATAAGACTTTCACTAGCCGAAATAAAACAGTTGATACCGTTGTTCCCTAATTTAAAAGTCATCCATTTAAACAGAGACCCAAGAGGTATTTTCAATTCAAGGGAGAATTTGCATGACAAGGCAGATAGAGTCACCAATTCTGAAATAGAATCGCACTGTCAACGTTGGACAGAAGATTTGGATTTGGCCGAAAACCTCTCGCATTTGTATAAAAATCAAATAATGACAGTTCGTTATGAAAAGGTAGCTGAGGACCCGCAAGGTACATTCAGAAACATTTGTCGTTTTATAGGAATTCCTTATGCTAAGAGAGTAAAAGATTACGTCACAAAAATGACCTCAGCGAATAGAGACGGGTGTACGTTCTGCGTCCAGAGAAAAAATTCAACAGAAACTGCTTGGAAATGGCGACATGAGTTGAACTTCACTATGGCGAAATTTATTTACGATACTTGCAAAACTGGGAACGATAAATTGGAATACTTGCCTTTTAATAGCGAAGAGGATATGCGAGATTTAGATTTACCTTTTCATGTAGATTAATAATCTTTGTTTAATGCATTGGCATTCTCACAAAAGACCAGATGAATAAATGAGTCAGCATGAAAAAATATTAACTCATTCGGCGCCAATACAAATTCGACTTCTTTGGACGGCTGAAAATACAATCAACTGTAATCTAGACAGATTTTATCCTATAGGCTTGACTACATATGTGGAGTTGTAGACTTAGGATTAGCCTGTACGATTCGTCTGATCTTGATCTGTACCGTGCGCAAAAATACACTAGAAAATGATCACCATTTAGAGATAAACCTAGCTCAAATTTGATCGTGAGTTGCAAGTTTCTCATTTTTGACTTTTCGATTTGAACCAAGTTGGAAAAAAAACCTTTGGTGCCTCTCTTGCATATCTTTTTATATTTTTATATACCCTGTATAGAGTCTAATGAGTTACATTTACATACTAATGTACATTTTTTTTTCACTTTTTATGCCTCCATATCACGTTCACAGCAAAGGAAAATATGGTACGAACAGGGTAAATTATTGCATGTAACCGTCTCGGTTTTAGGTATCTATAATTATTCATTTGAGACACTTTTGTTATTTCCTCTGTTTCAAGTATGAAATGTAAAGCCAGAAATACTTGATATATTAAAGTGACAAAGCAATATAAACAATGCGTCAAATTTAGGAGTATTAATTTCAGAAGATAGTTTTATTTTTGTGTGTATGTGTAAATTTGGAACCAGAGATAACTTGCGTTAGGGTGACATAGCTTTATAAACAATTTGTCAAAATTAGGAGTATGAATTTTAGAAGAATAGTTTTGTTTTTTTTTTTTTTCTCTTTTTCGATGCTAATATGTAGAGCCAAAGATATCTGTTGTGAGAGTGACATAGTCATGTAATCAATACGTAAAAATTATGAGAGAAATTTTAGTAAGATATTATTGTTATTTCATTTTATTTCCCCGCATAATGTAGAGCCAGATACATAGTTAATACGTATTTAGTGTTGTTGTACATCAAAAAATATCTAACTAGATTGTCGAGCCTTGACGAGTATTGTATGTGCGTATTCATTTTATCTTTTAACGTCTGAAATTAAATAACCGTGAAAAGGATGTGAAAAATATGTGCGTTATTTCAAGCCGTATCGGATATTGATTAACTGTAATAATGACGCCATAAATGATGCTGACTGCGCCATAAAACGTGACGTTTACCCGCAGAGGATTCATTTGTGTTCTATAAACAGCCGTGGTATATCAAAAATAAATATCGCATAGGTGTTATCGCATGGATATTCGGTTAATTGAAAGATAAAACTGATTTATGAGAGACAAAGTAATATAAACAATACGTCATAATAAGGACTATAAACTGCAGATGATATTTCTATTATTTCCTTTCCACCCCCCCCCCCCCCCCCCGTATAAAATGTAGAGCCAGAGATACCTGATGTTAAGATAACATAGCTATATAAACAATACGTCAAAACTGCTTGTAACCATCTCGGCTTTGGGTATTCACCAGGAGATATTGTTGCCGTTTCCTATTTTGCGAGTATAAAATGTACAGCCAGTGATAAGTGATGTGTTACGGGAGATCACTCCTTCGTTACTGCATAGCTTTCCCGTATAAAATCAATACCTGACAACTGCGTTAGGGAGAATTCTCTTTAGCTCAGTGGTTATGGTGTTGGTCTTTTAAACCTCGAAAAACGAGGATATTTGTCCGCACGGGTTCGAATCCCGCCAGGTGCGGTTCGTATTTGAGCTATGCATTTGTTGCGAACTTTCATGTTCGTAAGAGATGTAAGAGCAGCATACGTTACAGTATAAATTTTAAAGCCAATACATTGTATATGAAATTATATCTTTGATCTCTTTGAGACAGACCTAGAGATGGTATGATTAGCTGGTATCTGAAATTGTCATATAGCAATAAAAGCTCAACTGTATATGTAAATAACAAAAAGTATGATGTATTACAGCGTCAGAAACATTGTCACTAATGGTAGAATTGTTCATATTGAGCATTTCCACCTCTTCGTCATAATGCCGTCAAAACTAATTGGTGGCGGAATCACTTACGTTTAAAGATATTGAAATTATTGGTCCTTTCTGCGCCATCGTCGAAAACGGAGAATTTTGCGGACGGCATAGATCGAGATCAGACCGCACAGAACGTACAGTTCGATCATGGATATACTGGCCATTTGTTTTGTCAAGCCAATAATATTAGAATCTTTCTGAGTTTCAGTTAATCGTATTTTTAGTCGTCCAATGAGGTCGACTTACCTTTTTAGTGTTAAAAGATTTGAGATCTGAATTGTATGTAATTAAAGGGAGATTTTCGGGTATTTATTCCCGAAATATAACTTGTTCTTTGTTCTTTTTCCAAAATCAGTGCGTTTTGGAACTGTTCAAAAAGCGCTAAAATTACTATACTGTATCTAAAATAAGTAAGCGGCCCTTTTTCACCGCATCATCGTGTTTTCGATAGCTGTCTATTCATGAGAAGACGTGTTACAGTTACAGCTTGAATGTAATTAGAGAAATAATAAACAGATGTTGTTTTAAGCAAAAACACGCTTAATATTCACATGTTTATAAATATTAAAGGATACACACGACAAAAAGTAGGTATATTAAATCTTTGTCGTTTTTTAATGTAAAATCGCAAAAGTTGTGCTCGGTTGGCAAATAAAGAAAGGTCATATGAAATCAGTAGTGAAACCTTTCTCTACCTATGAAGAAGCGCAAATCGCTGTGGTGGTTTGACGATCAAACACTGGCCAAGTACAATGTGTAGATGTCCTTTTCTTCACTTTTGAAAAATCCACATGCTTACATGATAAATACAAAATGGCCGCACACAATAAGCAGCTAACAATTTTGTTCACCTTTGTCGCACATCGCACACTGTCATACTATGATGAGAAACATGCAATGGCTGTAAAATGATCAGCTATTAATATCTTGTCAGTTTTATAATACTCCCAATACCCCCATGTTTGTTTGACAAAGAAGCAATGAGTATGCACAATGAACAGATAAAAACTGAAATATTCTCATTATAGATATATCCTTTACCAAATGACAAAATTCTAGCTTTGTCCAAATTGAAAGCATTTACAGACAACAAATTCAATATGGCTCAAAAGGTGGGACTTATCTTTGAAAGAGAAGAACTATTGTGGAAAGAAGCATTTTCTCGTTTTCCCACCATGTTTTCAGCTTTCTTCCTCAGTGTCAAAACTCTGGATTGTTTGGCCAAGGATTGACAAGCAAACAGTGGCCGTATATAACGAGCATTTTTTGAATATGTTAAATCGGTAATCCCGACGAAAAATGTGGCGGCCGGTTTGCTATGGACGGGTAACAAACTTTTTTGTCTATTTCCGTAGAATCTGAAACCCTGATTGTGTTCTTACGAGTAAGCAATTCTTGAACACAAAGCGTAAGTATCGAGTCAGTTTGTCTAATGTCCACTGAATTCACGAAATAAGGTTAAAATATTATTTCGTGACATTGTACTCCCTATTTAGCAGTATTCCAATCATGGCGTGATCAACCAGTAAAGCCCTGAACAAGGATACTTCTACGTGATAGACTTCACGGACGAATGTTCAAACAGAACAGCTCTGTTACAAATTCCACTATAACCAACAGTACAGAAAAGGTACCTGAATAATCTTGAAAGCCTATAGACTTCATGTGGCGTATAGCTGCTGGTAGGCGGTACGCTGCTTGATCGATATAATTCTGGCCAAAAAAAAAAGCAAAAACAAATCTGCCGAGTAGGTGTTGATCTGTTACTTGATACTTTTGAAAATGTCGATTTTCAACCGGTAGTAAATTAAAAGGCACTAGATTGCATAGTGTTAGTTCAAGTCTTCAGACCTCCAATCTGAAAGGTTTGAATATAACGTACATATCAAGACAGCAAAAAGGACTCTTTGTTATGGTTCATTTTTCTGCATTGAAAGCGAAAGAAATACATTAAAGATGTTGGCCTATGTCCTATACGAAAATAATTTCTCAAGTCCTAAGATGAAGAAAAGGTACAACTCCAAACACCTCCCACATAGGAAATGCTGCATAAATTATCAGTCAGGCCCTCAAAATATGCTCTTTTGTTACAATGTTTTCAAAAGCCTTTCACTTTACACGAGCCGATATGAGGTAATAAATTGATCGAGTTTATCACTTTCCAGTAGAGTTTGGTCACCAGTGAGGAGGTAGGAAATCCACCGTGTGCAAACCTTATGTAGCTGTAAAACGCCAGTCAGTATATGAAAAACTGGTGACGAATTAATGCTACATAAATTACTGATCTCCTGCACTGTATATCGCTCATCACCCTCTACAGCTGCTTTTACTGCAGCAACATCACTTCCGGGTGATGCTGTTGCGGAACAGCCAGATATCATCTTTGATATTCGTTCTACTGGATTTAAATAAGCAGACCCATCTTCTAACCGTGGCATATAATAGAGCACTGTCCCATAAACTTTTAATCTAAATCGGACTTAATTTCTGGCGCATAAAAGCCAAGGAATGCGCAAACTTTATAAGAGCTCTTTGCTCTTCTTGAAAATTGTTCTCCTTGTCCACGGGTAGGAAACTTCATATTCAGAGCCAATGGCTCTGACGAGAAAATGTTGTGTTGGTCTTCCGTTTCTGAAGATGTCGGCTGAAAAACAACCAAAAAAACAGGTAAGCTTGTCATTATTTGTAATCATGTGTTCTTATCTCTTTGAAATTCCAAAAAAGGAGAATGTCATGCAATGCTCCGGTCTTTCAACCTGTTTTCTACATTACGGAAAGTTGTAACAAGCGTACGATGTCTGAATCATTTGTGGCGTGGGTTGACCTTAGCTAAAATAATACGTTACGGACCTAAATTCAGTCAATTATTGCCATATAATTGGAAATTGTATTTCTCACGTTTTGTAAAAGTTTTTTTTTTTTTTTCTATTCATCATCTCTACTACAGTCGGTACATTTTTCATTTAGCTTTTTAATGACTGTTTCAAGACCAAAGAGCCTTCCGAAGATGCCAAATATTTTTCATTATTTTTGCTTACATGTGGGCTGCACTTACGACGAAAGCATGACAAACGCTATATACATGTACAGAACATTCTGTTAATCAAAAGCTACACACAGGTATTTTCAGAAGTCAGACAGACTAATGTTCGACAGGATTTTTCAATCGTGACAAGACAAGTCCTTTGTATTTTCATAGATTCGGTCATGTTCCATCCAACAAAAGTACTACATTTTGGACTAAAAGGTGTTAACGGAAAAACAAAGCCTGCTTTCTAAGTAACTTTTTACAGAAAACTGAATTTTTGAAAGGAAGCCCTCATTAATCGGTGCCGACTTACATATTCAGAGCCGGTCCACATAATCGGAGCCCTTCTTTATTTTCGCCATTTTTGTGCTACTTCTTTTCGATTCTTTACCAGCAGTGAATATAACATTTCAAGACATTAATTCACGCTTTTGGGACAGCAAGTTTCTCTTTTAATTTCCAATTATATGGCAATAATAGGCTGAATTTAGGTCCGTAACGTATTATTTTAGCTAAGGTCAACCCACGCCACAAATGATTCAGACAACATCGTACACTTGTTACAACTTTCTGTAGTGTAGAAAACAGGTTGAAAGACCGGAGCATTGCATGACATTCTCCTTTTTTGGAATTTCAAAGAGATAAGAACACATGATTACAAATAATGACAAGCTTACCTGTTTTTTTGGTTGTTTTTCAGCCGACATCTTCAGAAACGGAAGACCAACACAACATTTTCTCGTCAGAGCCATTGGCTCTGTATATGAAGTTTCCTACCCGTGTGTCTGCCATTTTGAATCTCAGTGTTCATACCCTAAGTACCTTCAAGTGAGATTTAATCACCGAATAAATTTATCCCGAGTTCCTCGTGCATATACATGTTGAGGAGAGTTTAGCCTTTCTATACATGTATAATACTTGCTCTTTAGGTGCTGAATAACAAATTTAAAAAAAATGATTGATTAATACTTTATAAATGCCCCTCGTATTTGTTATTTATTCCATCAGTCTTATATCGATTTGAAACTGCATAGGTTCAGCACATTTGTTATTGATAAAAAATCAGTTATTCGGGAACGTTTTAGAAATGAGACAATTTTCACACTGTAGATATTTTCATGATGTACAACAGATTTAAAGCCTATCAAGGAGAATGCTCTGATTGAATCACTAATGATCTTCGAAATGAATGTATGTAGATGAACAAAACAAGTCGATTGATTAATCATTTACGACACCATTCCGTGTTATAACGATTCCGAAGAAGAATGCGATTGAACACATCGTGGAAGGACAAAATACTTGTAACCGGTATTTTCTTTTTTCTACAAATTTTCTTATCTTTAAAAGTCAAATTCCGTCACTTCAGGGTCTTTGAGCAAGTTTTCTGCAACTCCCTTCAATTCGGACTTATCTGAAATTTTGTCATCTGTAATGATATGGACCGACCAAACTAGTGCGGATTTTCGCCCATTTCACTCACTCTAAGAGCGAGTGAGTGAGTGGGTCAGTGAGTCAGTGAGTGAGAAAGCAAGTGAAAGAAATGCAATAATTGAATCCATGAGGAGAAATACAGTAAAGATTTTCTGCTTATTTTCAATTACTGATTTTTACATATCGTCTTTTAGCGATATAGCCTATCGAAGATTGCATCCATTTTGTTTTTCTTATAAGTCATGTGATAAATTATCAAAATCGAGGCCGTTGATGTCACGCCATTTGTTGATATCTATATTGTCTGCAAGAATCATAAAAAAATATGAGGTTTAAACAGGCAAATCGGTAAACTTCAAAAAGTCATATTCCAATATACATTTGGCACTGAAAGAGTTAAAAGTGTACAAACATACGGATATGAGTAAAATAGACTATTTTTCAGGCTACCTCTGACAATCATTGGATATATCCTTGGACTGATCTTATGGTATGATGTTATGGCATCTATGAACAAATTCCGCCTGATTCTGCTATGTTTAGGATTGTGTGTCTTTGTGCTCACAATAAAAATCGTGGAAATTGGACTCTTCGCCAATTCCTTGGGTATGTATAAACTGTTGACATATATACCATTATATACGTAAGAATGTTTATGTGTGTAATTATGATGATGTTTTTAAGTGTTTGTCTCAATAGACAAGCCTCACTAAAAAGACAACAATATTCGTTCTGTTTTGATTTTTTATTCGAGAAATTAAAACATCTGCTACCCACTTCTCCAAATGAGACACATTTACCTGATGAACTTATTGATTTTCCGAACCTCATTATCCTTTTTAAGTTTTTCTTTATACCAATATACAGAAGTTTCGAGAGATTTGCGTTTAACTGCTAGACAGATACAATCCGAAATAATTTCAACATATCGTTTTTTTTTTCGTGCGTGCGTTAGCGCGCGCGCGCTTGTGTGTGTGTGTGTGTGTGTGTATGTGTGATTTTCAACACGATGTCAGACATATTAGGGCGGCCTCTGAAAATTCAATTTTTCGCTTCTTTTTCATATGGTCATCTTTGTTATTCTTCACACATACATGTACCGCTCTCTTTACGATTTTTTCTCACTAGATGAATGAATGATGGGTGAATGAATAAGTGAATGAATGAATGAATGAATCCGCGCAAATGCATTGGTTTGAAGGGTAAAACTTGATTTCGACCATTTTGATGTAAGATCTAGATATTTTTATTCATGAACATAAAAAAAAAAAAAAAAAAAAAAATTCTGATCATTCATTGATATATATTGATTCTCTTAGAGTCTCTTAGAGTCTCTTAGAGTTACACCAACTTTAACGATAATTCACTACTATATATTCTACATTTGAGTAATCAATCATTTTATATAATTCAGCATACCCGACCAGGCACGACATCGCAGCAAGACGAATAGGGCGGATGAATGCGAGCGGTACAGCACCTTGTCAAAACTGTTCCAAAGGATATGTTCGACCGCTGAGTTACAAAAAGATAGTCATTATTATTGCCTACATGCGCACTGGTTCGTCTCTCATTGGCGCCACCTTACAGGAACATCCGGGTACTTTGTACTTGTTTGAACCACTCCGGGCGCTCTCAATAAGCTTCTACAACACACCCAAAAATGGGACTACACAAATCGTTTATCCAAATGGATTTGTAAGGTTTGTTGAAGCGTTTGTAAAAATCAAAGCGCTGAAAGTACTGATGCTGCTAGCGCTTTTGAAAAAGCAAAAGTATCTGATTGATTGCAGTTTAGTAACAGAGTATATCAAATTTTCAAGAAAGAGTCTGAAAAAAAAAAAAAAAAAGATTTCAGTTATACATGGTACATAATCACTAGCAGAAACACTGCTTAATCCTTTTCCAAAGAGTTCCACGTTTCTTCAATACTGAGAAAATGGCCTAAAATACAGTATCGAGAGAAAAAAAATGCAGGTAATTGGCGTTTGGCTATCTTCCAACAATCTTTTCCACCCTTCTAAAGACACATAGTCTCGTTTAAGCCTCATCTATCGCCTGGTAGAGTGTTATGAAGCCCACTTGATGCCTAATACATGTAATTAAAATGAAAATAATTAGTTTGTTAAATTATCTCAAACATTCCAAATTAACGTTTTCGACAATATCTCATTGTATAGTATAGATCCAAGACCAGACCGCACATTCTGTTTCTTCTGCTCTTAATCAACACCATTTGAAATTATCCTTAGTGCTATGGGAATTGATGGAAGAGAATACGGGGTTCTGATAACAATTCATGGTAACGAATTCCAATTAAGGGAGAAAACATTTGGAAATCACTGGCTGGAATCAAAAACATCTAACAACTGCTTGTGTCACATAATACATTGCTGTTTTATCCCATTTATACCATAGCACTTTACAGCTTTTGAAAACATTATGTAAAAATGCGAATTGTTTCACTGCAAATGCTTTTTTATTTTTGAAAAGTATTTATTTCTAAGAGCCTTTTTTTCTTCCCGGTCGATAAAATAAGGGATCGTGTGATAAAAGGTTGAAAAAAAAATGAATGTTTTTTTTTGGTTGTTTTTTCTTTCTTTCTTTAATTCAGACCTTATTCCCGCGATGAGGCGAAGGAAGTGATGATAAACGAGATAAAAAGTTGGGTTACATGCAAATTTGAGAATTTGAGCCTATTGACATTGGCCGAAGAATTCATTCTACGCTCGAAAATTATGACACAGATACAATCACATGCACTGCAGAATCTTCAATTATATAAGAGTGCGAAACAACGTCACCCAAACCGTTTTTACGGACCCTCCCTTCAGAGGACTAAAAATAAATGTAAAGTAGCTCCTTTGATAGTTCTTAAGTTAATACGACTTACACTAGCCGAAATAAAACAGCTGATAACGTTGTTCCCTAATTTAAAAGTCATCCATTTAAACAGAGACCCAAGAGGTATTTTCAATTCAAGATGGAATTTGCGGGACAAAGAAAATAGGGTAACAAATGACGAAATCGAACCGCACTGTCAACGTTGGACTGAAAATTTGGAGTCAGCCGAAAACCTGTCACGGTTTTATACAAATCAAATAATGACGGTTCGTTATGAAAAGGTAGCTGAGGATCCACAGGGTACATTCAGAAACATTTGTCGTTTTATCGGTATTCCTTATGCTAAAGGAATAAAAGATTACCTCACAGAAATGACGTCAGCAAACAGAGACGAGTGTTCTTTCTGCATCAAGAGAAAAAATTCAACGGAAACAGCTTGGAAATGGCGACACGAATTGAACTTCACTATGGCGAAATTCATTTACGATACTTGTAAAACTGGAAACGATAAATTGGAATACTTGCCTTTTGATAGTGAAGACGATATGCGGGACTTACATTTACCTTTTCATGTTGATTAAGAATACCGCATTGCCATTCTTAAAGATCTTTCAAAAAATGTTGACGCCTCAAAGGTCTTCACTTTTGAGTATTTGAAATAGCGCAAGAGGTGGCCGATTTAAAAGTTTTTATCACTCAATACTTCGGGTATCCGATTTTATTATATACCAGTAAATTTTCCGGCACAAATACATGCGACTCAATAGGACAGAATAACACACAAGACAGAAAAAATCCGTATCTACACACTGTGAAATACGGTCCCAAATATGCAGTGATGACGTATCTCGTGCACGGACTAAGCATGCGTTGATTTGCGACTTGATTGGTCAAAATGTTACCCTGTAATATTAATCCGCCATTCACAAAAACAGAGTTACTATCATCCACACTATTAATTGTCTCATTTTTATTTAACCGTTTTCGAACAAAATGTCAATAATTGCAAAATAATGTCGTTGGAAGTTATAGGTATATAATAAATGGAATGTTATGTTGTAGTAACATTCCTGATGCTTGTCTTTACTTCTCGCTGCGTAAGAAAATTTTGACATCGCGCTCGACCTTCGGTCTCGATGTCAAATTGCTGGAATTAAATACAAGCACCAGGAAAGTAGTTGCATCATAATATTTCGGATGTATAAAACAAGACTGACATAATAATATAAACAGCTCTCTTAGATGCGATAACAGTTCAAGTTGAGGTAGAATTCTATTTAGTACTGACTGATCTGTCGTTTTATTTACGAAGTAGCTTTGCTAAATTTAGGTATTCTAATAATAAACTTAGTATCGAACTCGGGCGACAGTGGGGAATATCTAGAGAAGATAGGCTTTGCATATAATGTCTGTACATACTGGATTCATGCCGATAGGTGTCGTTTTCTTGTAAATTTGCAAAACACTCAGAACTGTCAACAAGCATCTGGATCAGTCTTCGTTTTATTGCAGTCTGATCCGAGTCCATGTTGACGGAAGTAATCATCTAGCATTAATGAAGCTCCCTATAACCGTAAAAGCCGCTGCGAATCCCTACTGATCGAGAATGCACCTAAGGGTGCTTAACTCTGTTTTGGTTTCGTGGATAGATCTATATACGTGTATGTAATACCATTATTATTTGCATTTTGGGCCGGTGGCCTACTGCATTATTTAAAACATTTGAGTTGAGATGAATTTCCGCAAATGTTAAAAATTTTTGGACGAAATACTGAAATCTTCATGTTTACATCGTTTTAGATTTCAAGCACTGGAGTGAGTTCACAGTTCTTATCGATCCAATTTTACATTTTTACTAGAATTTTAGACTTGTCCAAATTGAGAGCTTTTGCAGACGACAATATCAATATGACTCAAATGATGGAATTTTTCTTTGAGATGGGTGAAAACATGGTTGAAAAATGAGAAAAAGCTGAATACCAGCATTTTCTCTTTTTCCAACAATGTTTTAAAAAGCCATTATCATCGGGGTCGTTAAAACATGAGAGTGTGTGGTAAATGGTAAAAATCTAGTCCAAAGACCGAACCTTTTGTTAAACTGCATCGCATGTATTGGAGTTTGACGCCGTTTTAACAGCTTATGTCAAATGGCGGCGGTCAGTGCACCTACTCATTGTGTTTCCTGACTTTCTCACACAGTACTGACACAACTTTCTTCAACTCTTCAACTTACTACTGAAATGATGATTTCTGTCTTTGATGGGGTAGAAATTATTATACAAAAGGATAAAATACTGGTTATCAGCATTTTCTCGTTTTTCCACAATGTTTTCAGCAGCCTTCTTCTTCAGGGTCGCTAAAACTTTGGATTGAGTGGTAAAGTGTTAAATTGGCCAAAAATATTTCAAATATCTCGTTTTGAAAGACGACAAACTAAATGTAGCTCAAATGAAAACATCATGGAAAAATGAGAAAGGGTTAATTTGACCGAAAATATCGTACAGATTGCTTTTCTCGTGCTTCTGATGCAACCCACGCATATGTTCTTTGCTTTCATATTTTAGTACAAGTATAGTATTCTTACTGTCATGATAAACACTCTCAACCAATAGTCTCACTATACCAATGGGCAAACATCAATAATGATGATCGTAAAATGATTAAAAAAAAAACAACAAAAACAAAATGAAAAAAAAAACTTTGTCCCCCAACTCCTACTTTATACAGGGAAAATAATAGATTCTCACTTTACCCCGATTCCTACTTTGCGCAGAGACAATTCCGGAATTGAAACGCGCCAGGTAGGTATTCTTACTTCGCCCGACAAAGTGAGAATTCCTACTTTGCGTAGAACAATTCCGGAATTGTACCGATTCCTACTTTGCGCAGAACATATAAAAGCTGCCGAAAAAGCGGAGGGGATATGATAAAAGAAGCCGTCCGTTCGTCCGTCCGGCCTTCATTCCTTCATTCCGTCCTTCTGTCCTTCCGTCTGTCCGTCCGCCCTTCCGTCCCACTCTCCTGTCCGGAGTTTAACTCAAAATTTTTTAGAAGTGTAAACATGATACTTCACAGGTGGATAAATCTCTTCAAGGAGAAGTGCAGTGCACAAGAACCATAACTCTTGATTGCATAATTAAAGAGTTATTGCCATTCGTTTTTTTTTTTTTTTTTCTTACTTAAATTTTGTCCAGAGCATAACTTAAAAACTACACGAGATATAAACACGAAACTTCACAGGTTAATAGATGACATTTAGGATAAGTGCAGTGTACAAGAACCATAACTTTCACTGCCACAATATAGGAGTTATTGCCTTTTGTTATTTTTCATACTTAAATTTTGACCGGAGCATAACTCGAAAACTATAAAGGGTATCAATGTGAGACTTCAGAGGTAGGCAGATTTTATTGAGGAGAAAGGCAGTACTATGATTTTGGAGTAATGTCCCTTTGTTAATTTTTTGAGTCTTTTTAAGGTTTCTTTGGAGCATAACTCGAGTTGTATTAACTTCACAGCTGGATAGTTGTCTCTGAGGAGAGTGCAGTACACTAGAATAATAACTCTACCTTCCATAATTTTTCATTCATTGCTTTTTGTTGTTTTTCAGGTCTTTTTTCTGTCTTATTTCATACGTGTTTACACTTGACAGCTATATAAAATGTGCCTTGTTGATTTTTTTTATTGTACTTTGTATTTAGCATTGCTAGAAAATAATTCTAGCTGTTTTAGCCTTTAAACCAACCTACAAAAAGACACATATCTTCTATTGAGCAAGCATTCGGCGGGGGATGGCCATGTTAACATGCCTCTTGTTATCTTTTGAACTCCCTATGGTTGGACGAAATTCATTATATGGGTTTTGACATCATTACAAGTAAAGTAATCACTGTTAATTGACGCAAGTGGTCAATACTTTGTATATAGTTATCAAGAGAAGACAAATAATGTTGCTGCCTTCCCTGATTTTTCCTGCCTACTCTCCCCTAGTTTTGATTTACAGGGTGTCCTGCGTAGCTCTGTACTGAAGGTGTAAGATTTGCAAGCTGGAAGCCCCGGGTTCAATCCTCACTCGTGGCATTGGGCTTTTTGTGGGAGTATGGGAGTGTCTTTGGTCTGCAAACTTAGAACCCTGATTTTCGGGCGCATTGTCGCTTCCACGTAACTATCATGGTGCTTTGCAAAATTCTTTGATGGCCGCAAGGACACCGAACTGCCACTGGACGTCATTTTTTCAAGGTCGCTTTAAATGTGATTGAGGCATACAAAGACCAATTTAGTAAAAGGAGTCAGAGTGAAAATGTATGAATTTTTTCAGTACCAATATAAATTTGACGGCTAAGATTATAATCCACTGAATTCCAGACAGACTTTGTCTTTTACGCTTGACGGCATAGATCCAAGATCAAGCTGCACGTTATTTGCAGCCTGATCTTGGTCTGAATCTTCCACAAGAAGCCCCTGTTTTCGCCTATAGCGCTGAAAGGGTTGAATAGTGTTTTTTTAGTTTGCGTGATGGTCGTTCTTGAGCTTATCTGTGCCGTCTTTACCAGCATTTTCATGTATATAGAGTTGTAGTAATATGTTAAATCATTATTTTGTTTCATTGATTTCGAAGTAGCGTTTGATACATTGAATACACCAGCCTCATGGCTTAAAGTGTTTTATATAAAATGGGAGCAGTGGCGTCAGCTGTAAAATGATCAACATAGAGATAAACTTATGTCAAAATTGATCATGAGTTGCAAGTTTCTTCTTGCTTGACTTTTCCATTTTATACAAGAAGTAACATTGGTCTCCTCTCTCGCATACCTTTTTATTTTCTTACATAATCTGTACAGAAATTAATCACATGCACCAATCAATGAAGAAATTACGACTAATTATGCCTAAGTTGCACGTTTACAGCTCTGGGAAATATATTAGAAAAAGGAACAATCGTCCGTAACCATCTCGGTTTTGGGTATAATTACTCATTTGGGAATAATTTTGTTATTTCGTCCTTTTCCAGTATAAAATGTGGAACTGCAGATCTCTGATGTAAGAGTGATATAACTATATGAGCAACGCTCTTGCAAAAGGGGGCTTGATGTGTCTTCGAGTTACATTTTTTAAAGCATATCATCACATAATAATGGATCCATAAAAATCCAGTCTAGTCTATGAATTGAATAAATTGGATGGAAGAATGGTCCTTGGATATGCAGAAAATTTACAAATAGCAAAACTTTCGACCTACTTCAGGTCGAAACTTTTTGCAGATACATGAAGCCCCCTTTTCATGGTTCTGGGTATCTAAAATTAGATCATTTTGTCACTTAGGATTGTTCATAAAGGTGCAAATTATGTAAATTTACTACGAAGCAGCAACTTAACAAACTATGTTGAAACATTCATTTACAAATATTCTAATTATGTTAATGCCACATACAAATATTAGCCTACTTAGTACAAGTTGCAGACTGTTTAATTAACTGAATAATTATATGAAAGACGAGTTTCTTACGTATTGTCAAAGATTTATTTCCCTCTACCTGTTGCTGTATAAACAATTGATCAAAATTAAGAATATGAATTTTAGATTTTTTTTTTTTTCATAATTCTTTTTTCGAATGTAAAATGTTGAGCCAGAGCTAACTTCCGTTAGAGTGACATATTTTTATAAGTAATAGGTCAAAATAAAGAGCATGAATTTTAGAAGATATTTTTGTTATTTCCTCATATTCGAGGATAAAATGCACAGCCAGAGATACGTGTATCTGATGTTAGAGTGACATAGCTATGTAAACAATACGTCAAAGTTAGGAGCATGGATATTGGAAGATATTTTATTATAGTTCCATTTTTTTCTGCTCTTTAGCTGTTTAAACAAAATGTAAAAGTAAAAAAGAGTATGATTTTAGCCGATTTTTCTTCGATTATCATTTTTTGAGTATGAAATGTACAGCCAGAGATAATTTACGCTAGAGTGATATATATTTATGAACAATCGGTCGAAATAAAGAGCATGAACTTTAGAAGATATTTTCAGTTCTAGAATTTGTCATGTTCGAGGGTAAAATTCAGAGCAAGAGATATCTGCTGTAAGACTGACGTGGCTATGTTAACAATATGTCAATATTAGAAGAGTGATTTATAGATGTTTTTGTTAAAAAAAAATGCCTGTAACCACCTCGGTTTTGATTGTAATTACTCATTACTCAGATATTATTGGTTTTTCCTCTTTTTCGAGTATGAAATGTAGAGCCAGAGATATCTGATGTTAGAATGATGTGACCATATGAACAATACGTCAAAGTTATGAATTTTAAAAGATTTGTTGTTGTTGTTGTTGTTGTTCAGATTATAAAATGTAGAATCAGAGATGTCTGGTGTTTGAGTGTTATAGTCTAATAATCGACACGTCAAAATTTCTTGAAACCATCTCGGTTAGGGGTATTACTTTGGAGATATTTTTGTTGTTTCTTTCTTTCCGGGTATAAAATGTAGAGCCAGAGATAACCAATGTTAGAGTAGTATAACTATATAAACAATACGTAAACATTGCTTGTAAACATCTCGTTTTTTTTATATTAATTTGGAGATAAATTTTATCATTTTCTTCTTACCAAGTATAAAATGTAGAACCAGAGTTATCCCATCTGCGAGTGACATAGTCCTTTAAACGATACGTCAAAGTTAGGATTATCAATTTTGGAAGTTTTCTTTTCTTCCGAGCTTAAAACAGAGAGTCAGAGACATGTAATGTTTGAGCGACATAGTCATAACAACAGTCAGAATACCTTGATTTTTGGTATTCATTTTGAGATAAATTTAGTTTTCCCCTCTTTTCCGAATACTAAATTTAGAGCCAGAGATATTAAATCTTAGAGTGATATAGTCATTTATAATATGCTTACAACCTCCTCGTTTTGGGGCAATCAATGGGAGCTTTTTCTTATTTCCTCTTTTCCAAGTAAAATGTAGAGCTAGAGATACGTAATTTTAGAATGACACAGTCGTATAAACAATAAAAACATGTCGGTTTTGGGTATTCCTTTAGTGATATTTTTGTTATTTTCTCTTTTCTGCGTAGAAAATGTGCAGCTGGAGATATGTAAATTAAGTGATATAATCATATGAACTATACGTCAAAATTACTTGTAACCGTTTCGGTTTTTGGGTATTCATTTTGAGATATTTTGTTATTTTTATCTCTTTTTTTTTTTAAACGAACAGTAGAGCTGGAGATATGTAATTTTAGAGAGACATAGTCGATATAAACAACACGTCAAAATTGCTTCTAACCGTCTCGGTTTTGGGTATTCCTTTAGAGATACTTTTGTTATTGTCTCCTTTTGGAGTAGATAATGTGAAGCCAGATTTAAGTGATGCAAGTTCGGCATAACCATGAACACACATCAAAATTACAGTATGCTTTTCTAAAATTGGAGTGAGAACTTCTATCTGAAATCATTTATCTGTTTTGAAAAACTACCGACTCGTATTGATGATAGGATTAGTCGTTGCATGAAGCAGTAATTGTCATTAACATTAAATCCGGCTACATTGATAAACTATACATGTAGATCTATATGGAATACATTTGTATGGAAGCATTGTTAAAAAAGGTGAAATTGTTCATGATGAACATTTCTACATTTTTTCCACAATGCTTTCATTAGCATTCGGTGGCGGAAGTACCTACATTTAACTCTTCAGCACACGACAAAACTTTAGACTTTTCGAAAGTGAAAGCATTTGCAGATGACAATTATAATGTGGCTCAAATGATGGACTTCGTATTTGATATTGTAGAAAAGATTGTGGGAAAAGGAGAAAATGCTGGTCACCTGCATTTTCTTCTTTTCCCACAATGTTTTCAAAAAACTTCTAATTCAGGATCGTTAAAACTCGAGATTGTGTGGTAAAGGATTAAAGGTATTGAAAAGATAAGTCCTTTTAGCACCAGACATGAAAAAAAGGCATAGGCCAAGATGAGACTGCACAGAACGCTCAGTCTGATCTTGGATCTATACCGACCGCATGTTTCTTTTTCTCTGTAGCCTATGAGACAATCTTCCCGAGATTCAGTGGATTGGGTTTTAAGCCGTCGAAAGAGTTTACAAATATCTATTTGGCCTCAAAAGGTTCAAGATCCTAATTTTAGCTTTTAAGAGGGTTTTCGTTGTTTTTTTTTTTTTTTTTTCCGAGAGTAAAAAAAAAAAAAAAGAAACATATATCTTATCCCTTTGAAAGAATTCAGTGGGTTATAGAACTGTTTAAATAACACTAAATTTGTAAAAAATAAAACAGCATGTAGTTATTTAATTGATTCACGCTCTGGCAAACGGGATTGAATGCATACCCGTGATGAATCATGTCAAGCAAGTCGTCATGTAATTATGGATCCAGAAAATCCATTTTGTCTAATGTCGAATCCTAACCAGGTATAAAGGGCCTTGGACAGGTAGAAAATTTACCAAATGTGAAAAGTTTCGACAAAGGTAATAGACAGTATTCTGTGAGTCTTGTGCAGGCTGACCTGGGTCGATGCAGATGCATAAAACCCACTTTTCCCAGAGCATAGCTCATATATGATTAAGTGGCGCTCTGGATATGTGATTTCATGCATCTTCGTAATGCATTTTACAGTATTCTGTGAGTCTTGTGCAGGCTGACCTGGGTCGATGCAGATGCATAAAACCCACTTTTCCCAGAGCATAGCTCATATATGATTAAGTGGCGCTCTGGATATGTGATTTCATGCATCTTCGTAATGCATTTTACCAGTTAACTCATCACATGATTTATGCATCTATAAAATCCAGTTTGTCTAACAACCGACTAAACAGGAAGTGAAGTGGTCCTTTAGACATGCAGAAAAATTTACAATTAGCAAAAACTTTCGACACATGTCAGCCTGCGCAGGCTGACATGAATCGATACTTTTTGCAGATGTATTAAACCGCTTTTTTTTTTTTTTTTTCACAATACATTACCCATTCATGTATTGGTCGTTAAAGGAAATCGTTAAAAGGCTATGCGTCCCATTAAGTTTTTTAAATAAGTTAGTGAATGACAGGTTTTTGTCATTTGTACTAAACACATCTAAGAAAGAATAAAACTAGATTAGAGTGTTGCAATTCAAATTGTTGGTCAAAACAGGGATCATCTGGTTAACTCTTTACCAGACCTGAAAAAACAGACTCGTCCAAATTGATAGGAGATGCAGGCAACAAATTCTGTGTGACCTAAATGATGCGAATTAGTCTTTATAAGGGTATAAAACATAATCGGAAATGAAGAAAACACTGGTAACCGGCATTCTATTCCTTTCCCACAATGTATTTAAAATTTTCTTTCTCCAGGTCCAGGGTCATTAAAATGCGGAACTGTTTGGTAAAGGGTTATGGGTTTACCTGTGTAATTGACATAATGGGGATTCATTCGAAGCGAACGAAAAGGCTTCTTTTGTAAAAAAAAAAAAAACATACGGATGCCGCTGTAGGAAAAGGAGCTAGGGTTTTTTCTCATAGCGTTTACAATTGCTATCTTTTTATGAGAAGACGGGTTATAACAACAGCTTGAATATAATAAGAAAGATACAAAACAGATGTTG
Source organism: Hippopus hippopus (assembly GCA_946811185.2). NCBI lineage: Eukaryota > Metazoa > Mollusca > Bivalvia > Cardiida > Cardiidae > Hippopus > Hippopus hippopus. The sequence continues at coordinate 50,741,669 of OX328101.1, read as the reverse complement.
ATGTGTCTAAAACACGTAGACATTAAATCGCTTTATGTTTACAAGTTTATAAATATTAAAGGATATACAACACAAAAAAACAGGTATCTTAGACTTTGTCTATTTTATGTAAAATGGCAAAACTTGTGCTCGGTTGGCAAACAAACAATGGTTATACGTAATCAGTATTACATCGTTATTCTGCGCATGTAAAAGCGCAAGGACTCATGGTGGTTTGATAAACAAACAATGGTCAATGGAGTGGAAACCTTTATTTTTACATTTAAAAGATATGTATGCTAGAATAATAAACACAAAAAGGCCATACACAATAAGCAGGAGAGATTTTTGTCCATTTGTGTCTCACATTTCACATTCTCAAACGAGGTTGACAAACAAGCAATGTCTGTAAAAATGATCAGCAATTAATGGTTGTCAGTTATTTAGCATTACATTACCCAATACTGGTTTGACAACGGATCAATGACCATAAAGGAAAAATGACCATAAGCAATGAACGCATAAAAAATATTCTCACGATTGTTTAGCCCTTTACCAGACGACAAAACTATAGCCTTGTCCAAGCTGACAGCATTTTCAGACAACAAATTAAATGTGATTCAAAACGTAAGAATAGTCTTTGGATGGGTAGAAAACATTATGGGAAAAGGAGAAAATGCCGATTCTCCTTTTCTCACAATGCTTCCTGAAGGTTACTTCCTGAAAGTCGTCAAAACTCCGGATTATTTGGCCAATGGTTGTAAAACAAACCGCAGTCGTATACAACGAGCATTTTTCGAATATTTTAATTCACAAATCCCAAAGCCCAGCCATGGTGGCATATTTCTGCCACGAGATACGAGATAGCTATCATGATAATTTTACAAAACTATCGCGATAACTTAAAGTTTCCTGGAAATTTTATCGAGATAGTGAAAAGTTTCCTGAAAAAATATCATGAAACTAACATTTTAACTCAAAATTTCTAGATGGTGCACAAAGCTGACATTCGAGATAAAATTATCGTGATAGTTCTATCCGTTTCTCGATATCTATAAATAGAAAATTCACCATTTGGATTAGCTCGGTAGTTTTTGACTTCACATGATTGCAGTAAGTAGAAATTTGAATTATTAACAGTTGTAGATTAATTGGTAAATTTTGACAAGACCCGAAATAAACAGACGTCTGTAAAATCATAAAGACGACTCGAAATGCCTCCTACGAACAACTTTAAAACCATTCAGGGAAAAGGCAAATTCATAACGTTGTAGACGAAGATGTTCCGAAACCGTACCTAATTATAGATACCGTGAATGTCAGTTGTGGGCACGAAAGCAAAAAAGAATCATGATAACAGAATAATCGCGATATTTTTATCTTGAAAATTTTTGTTATCTAGATAATATTTCCAGGAAACTTTGTTTTATCACGATAGTTCACCTAAATTATCGCAATAGATATCTCGTATCTCGCGGCAGAAATATGCTACCATACCCAGCTTTTGTTTACTAAGAATACAGTGGCCGCCGGGTTGCTATTGACTGGTAGTTTCTGTCTGTATCTATAAAATCTGAAACCCTCATTTTCAACACAAAAACCTGTGGGCTTACGAACAAACGATTCGTGTACACAAAAAGTAAGTATCGAGTCAGTTTGTCTAATGTCCACCGATTTTAAGAAACAAAGCTAAAATATTATTTCGTGGCACTGTTCTCCAATTCAACAGTATTTCAATCATGACGTGATCCGGCAGCAAAGCCCTGAACAAGGATACCTCTACATGATAGACTTCACGGACGAATATTAAAACAGAACAGCTTTGTTACAAATTCCACGATAACCAATAATACATAAAAGGTGCCTGAATAATCTTTCTAGGCTATTGGCTTCATGTGGCGCATAGCTACCAATAGTCGAGTGTGCTGCTGGATCCATGTGATTCTGGCCAAACAAGTAAATGTAAATCTGCCGAGTACGGCTTGATTTGTTACTTCATGTTTTTTAACCTGTCGATTTTAACATGTACTAAATAATGCACGTCAGAAGGCACTACATTGCACCATCATTTTCAAAGTTCCCGGGTAGAACCATATCCTTGCAAGCACTCTAGCACTGCTAGGAGCTTACATCAATAGAGCGCCAGCTACACCGCTGGACTTTTCAATATTTCAGACCTCCAAGACGGAAAGGCGTACCTGTTTGATGTTTAAGTATCACATACTCTCAAGACAGGAAAATGGCGTCGGAGTTATGGTTCCTCTCTCCGCATTGAAACTGTAAGAAACACGTGATGGGTATCGGCCTATGTCCTCTAGGACAATAACTGCTCAAGTCCCAAGATCCTCAAGAGAGAAAAGGCGCATGAAGTATGGCTAAATTACAAATACGAGTACATGTACGTCCAAGAAAGGAAAAGGCACTGTGTGATAAGTCTAGCCATAGGCCTTTGAAGCTGTATTGGTCTATCACGGAACACTAAAATTTTCCTTGGTGCATCGCCTGTATATCACGGAATATACTCAAGTTTTAATTAACACCGTTTCTATATATAGCATATTGGCGACTCCCTCTATATCGTACATGGTAAGACTTACTATATACGATACAGAGGGAATCCCCAATGTGCTATTTATAGTAACGATGTCCGATAATAAAAATTTCGTTATCCCTTGATAGACCAATGGAGTTTCAGAGGCCTATGGTCTAGCATAACACCTTTTTAACCTTTCCCACTTTCCCATAGAATCCCGAGTTGTAATGACTATGAGGAAAAAAAGGATTTTGAAAACTTTGTGTGCAAAAGGAGAATTATTGTCTGCCAACGTTTTGGGTAAAAGTAAGATTTTGTTGTCTGGTATACAGTTAAGAGGTGAAAAGGCAAGTTCTGAATGATGGTTCAAGTCTCAGGATCCTTAAGACAGGAAAAAAAAAAAAAAAAAAACGCTATAAAAATAATGGCCCAAGTTCTGAGATATTGGGGACTACAAAAAAAAGACCCTTATAAATGGTCAGAGTCAAAAGATCCTAACGACGGAAAATGGCCCTTGAATATAAAGTGCCCAGACAGGAAAAGGTGCAACTCCGAATACCTCCCAGATAGGAAACAGTACAACGCCGATTACCTCCCAGATAGGAAATGGTACAACGCCGAATACCTCTCAGACAGACAACTATACAACGCCGATTACCACCACGACAGGAAACGGTACAACGCCGAATACCTCCCAGATAGAAACGGTTCAACGGTACAACTCCGATTATCTCTCAGACAGGAAACGGTAAACACCGATAACCTCCAAGATAGAAACGGTTCAACGCCGAATACCACTTAGAAAGGAAACGGTACATTAAAGATCGGTCAATTTTCATGCCTAGAAAATAGGTAAAGGCACCTAAATGATCATCCTTAATGCAAGATAAGGCTAATCACAGTTCTTGTCCCTAGAGCCTAAGACAGAAAAAGTTGTGAACGATGGTTTTTGTCCAGAAATAGGCGCCTGTATTTATCACGGTTCAAATCAAACACCAACAGAAGGAGTACCAGGACCCTGAAAAACAGGACAAGCTGCCTGAATGATAACTCTCAAGTCCTTGGACCTACGAGACAGCAAGGGAACATGAACGAGGGTCGCGTCCAGATATAAGCCCAGAGACTACCGAGAATGAGAAAGTACTTTGATGATTCAAATCTTAGGTTTTCAAATCAGGAAAATTTAGGCTAAATACTGTAAAATGGTTCATAAGCTACCGAGACAAAAACCAGTGAGGGTTTGTGTAGCTGGGATTTGCTACAAGCTACCTGGCGGTATCTATTTTTAGATCCATTCATAATTTTAAGTACTGCTGTGTAAGAATCAGTGATATGAACCTGATTTGCATAGGTCACTTAATTTACATATAAGCAAACATCATGTACCTTATCAATGACATCCTGTGCAGTCTATTACTTTGTAAGTCGACATGTTCAAATTGGGATGGTAGAGATTCTGTGCTTTTTGTCAAAAATGTCATTTATGACAAAAGTAAGATTACTAACAGTAATAAATTATTTTCTGTGAGGCAGTATTTAGCTAATGTGGGGTTTTTTGTTTACATCGAGTTCAATCTGGATGCCTATAGACTAGCTTCGCTAGTTTAAAAAAGGCCTTTAAACGATGGTTTAAGCCTCAATATCCTGAAAACAGTAAAAGATTCAAGTCTTACGAATGATCAGGACAGGAAAACGTATCCAAACCTTTACCTCTTTTCCTTCCAAAAAATAGAAAAAGGTATACTATAGGCGCTTTTTAACCTACAGGACAATAACTGCTTACAGGAGTCTCCATAGATATTAGCGCCAGCGACATGTGCCCGAAGCGGTCTTCAACCGCCAGATTCTCACATATCCTTTATTAAAACTTCTTCGAAATCCTTTCAAAAAGTAGTTTCATAATAATCTTTGGTGAAATTTTATAGGATGGATGCTTTAAAAGCATTTCTCATGTAATCCTAACAAAATTTGACAACTGGAACTAGTTGTATTAGACTAACTCTGGTTTTCCTTTCCAGAGCTGATGAGAGCATTCAGAAGATTTCTACAGACATGGTGCATGATTTACCTCATTGTCTCTGTAGTGGTCTTTATACTAATCCATTTTATGTGGCTGGATCAAAATCAAAGATACGACCAACTCTTCCCAGGTAACTAATGAGACTTGAATTTAATCAGATCTGTTAGTCGTCTTCTTCTTCTTCTTCTTCAAACGAACAACTTTAAAAATATGACCATTTCCTCCCAGGTAACTAAATCAGTCTTGAATTTAATCAGATATGTTGGTCTTCTTCTTCTTCTTCTTCAAATGGTCAAGATGGGCTGTTGATGGATGTTGCAAATCAAAATCAGAATATAAATTATATATAAGTTATACTCCGTTTTTTAACATTATTTTATCAACACAGCCAATCATGATCAAGATATTCAGGCCTCATTAACACCAACAGTGCAGCATTCAATCTTTCACTGAAAATCGAAAAGCTTCTAATTTTTGTAGATTTAGGATCGATACTTGTGAAACGCGAGCGCATATTAAAGACGATCGCTACAGTTTCACCATTTTTTCAAAACATTCAGAATTTCATGAAACTTTGTTTGGTGATAGTATATTATCTGATCTACAAAAATAGGAAATAAAAAAAGGGGGTCACCGGCTTTGGGAAAATTCTATGAATATTTCCTTTAGTACATCCTGAATTGCGGCAGTTCAGGATGAAATTTCACATATGAAAACTAAGTTTATGTATATTTTTTTAAATGACAACAATTATAAGTAAATTTTATGTCATTGTATTGGTGAAACATCAAATTTAATGAAAAAAATAATTTAGAGTATACTGAGTATCAATCTTTTAAAAAAAATACCCTTAACTTATGGCTAAAACACCCTTATTTTGGAAAAAACCTAAAAAAACAAAGAGTATCTCTTAAAGTTTTTTTTTTTTTTTTTTTTTTTTTTAATGTTGTAACATTCAGATTTTTTTTATTTTTTCTATGAATAATATTCAGGTACTAAACTAAAAGAATCAGGCTTAAAACAAATAGGTCACAAGCCTTATTTTTTAGGAAAATACATTTTAAGTTTGTGGGTGGGGCAATAACTAATGAGTAAATGTAGGGTTTTTCAAAGACAAAGACATTATATGAAGTAAATTATCTCAATTTTTGCAGCAATTCAACAATGTTTATAAGAATCAAGTTTGTTTGTCATAATAAACTAGTCCATAGCATATAAATGTCATACTGATGTTAGCATTTAACCCATTACCAAACGACTAATTCTAGACTCTTCTAAATTTGACGCGTTTGCAGACGTTAAACCAAAACCTGGTATTCATGTATCACAGTCCTTTGATGGGTCAGAAATCATTGTGCGAAAAGGAGGAATCAGTCAGTAGGAGCCATTTCTCCTTTTGACATCAACGTTTTCTGTTGTCTGCTGCAGACTCATCAAGCTAAGGGATGACCTGGTAAAGGAGAAAGAGTAACAGCCCCTTGTTTTCTGCAAGTCTTTACCAAGTGACATAATTTTGGACTAGACCAAAGTGAAAGCAGTCCGATCTTTTGAAAGCGTAATTTCGGATTCTTGCCTCGCATATGATTATTTGGCTTGATTCAAATACTTTTTTCTTCGTTTTGATGACATGAAACGACCCGTTTTAGTTCTTGGTTTATCGACTCTGCAGACATTGACAAGTGTGGCAAGATCAACTGTGTTAGGTGCTCACCGTTTCGAGTAAAAGGTGAGCGTGATAGTTACACGAACCGTGATAATGGAAACTGTCGCGAACGTCGTTAATGTGTAAACCTTCCACACATGTAATACTAACGGATTTGTTCTCCACGCAGCATTTTTTTTATATTCAACCATTTTGGCACCATTAACGAAAACTTTTACGAACAGCATAGATCAACATCAGACTAATTTTGGATCTGAACCATCGGCTTGCTTAGTCTAGCTCATGCGACAGAGAATCTTATTTAGTTTCAGTAGATTTTAGTTTTAGCCGTCAACAGAGAATAAATATTTGTCGCTGAAACTGTCCATACAATTCCATTATTACCCCTGGTTGTTAGGAACTTGCAGGTGAAAGCCCCCATATACGTAGATTCAAGCAATTTCCCAATTTCTACCCACTGTTCAAAACCCACAGGGCGGCGTATTACATTTCTCCCATTACTATAAATGCTGCAGTTTGCTCTCATTTTTTCGCCGTAGCTGAATGTACTAGCCTTTGACCTACTTCTTGGTACTGATAACAAATAAATGAATAGAAATTTGTAATTGGTAAAAAATGTAAGCATGTTTATTCTAAGGGCCCATGTGGTAAAAAATGTAGACATGATTATTCTAAAGACCTCTGCCTATTTGCTGTTAAATTTACGCCGTCTATCTTTTTTAAAGATATTTCTTGCCCATTGGTTGCTGTGATAGCTAGGGTTTTTTTTTTTTCACAAAAAGGGAACTATTATTTACATTAAAACTCTTTACCACACGACCAAATTTTAGACTGGCCCAAATTCAAAGCATTTGTAGACGACAAATTGAATCTTACTTAAGAGATGGAATTTGTGTTTGATAGGGTAGAAAACACTGTGGGAAAAGCATAAAATGTTAATTACCAACATACCTGATTTCTCCTTTTTCCAAATGTTTTCAAAACTCGTTTCCTTTAGGGCTGTTAAAACTCAGGATTGTGTGGTAAAGGGGTAAATTAGGAAGATTTGTAATCCATAAGCTGCTAAGCGCGACTCACTGATCTTTTGCAGACACTGTAGACCAAGATCAGACTGTACAAAATGTGCAGTCTGATCTTGGATCTACACTGTCAGATAAGGAGATTTAAACAGTAAAGCTAACTTGGTGATTTTTCGCTATCACTCCAAATTGCCAGAGAGAGAGAGAGAGAGTCAGAGAGTCAGCAGTCAGTCATTCAGTCAGTCGGCCCGTTTTTGCAACCATAGCTGCAAAGAAACGACTCACAACCGTTTAACCCTTTCCCAAACAATCCCTGGTTTTCACGACCCTGAGAAAGATGCCTTCTTAAAACATAAGTGGGAAAAGGAGAAAATGCTGGTAACCAGCATTTTCTCCTTTTCCCACCATGTTTTCTTCCCTTCCCAAAACAAAGTTGAATTTTTAAGTCACATGAATTTTGTCGTCTGCAAATGCTTCCAATTTGGACTAGTCTAAAATTGTGTTGTTTGGTAAAGAGTTAAGCAGGTTTCCCGATTTTTATTTCAATATTGAATCTATATCAAGCTTTAATTCGTACCCGTTTGAGCTTCTTCTCCTCACAAGCCTTTAGCTCTTCAAAAGAACAGTTAATAAAACCATACACATATCTATAAAATTCAATTCTTTTACAGACCTATACAAACAACCATCGTTCATTTCTTCGAACTCTCTAGAAACAATACTCCAGAACACACAAAAGGCCAAATCTTCGCTTTTGGAACAACCGGAAGATCCATTAGACACCTTGCAAAAAGAGGGAGCACAAGAAGGGATACAAAACGACCAGGAGATAAATAGACTGGTTCCAGGTGATACCGGAAGCGCCAACAAAGTTTTAAGTGATGCAAAGATTGCCATCATTTTGGGATATATGCGGACTGGTTCTTCGTTTACCGGTTCAACGATATCTCAACATCCGGGTACCTTCTACTTATTTGAACCAATCAGAGATATCTGGGAGGCGTTCTGGATCCAATATCGGACCCCGAAGGATGGAATCATCAGTCATTCAAATGGAACGACTCGGTGCGTATAACTATAGTCCAGATATAGTCCTAGTCAAATTTTGTAAGGCCGCAAGTCTTTCACCGTCAACGACGGCTTAACTCTACACCAAACGACAACATGTTTAGATTAGTCCAATTTGATAGCACTTGCAGACGAAAAATTAGATGTGACACAAATGACTAGATTTGTTATTGAAATGTCAGAAAACATCGTGGGAAAAGGAGAAAATTCTGGTTACCAGCATTTTCTCCTTTTCCCACAATATTTTCAACTGCAGCATTTAACATTCTCCTTTTCTCACAATGTTTTCAAAGGCATTGTTTCTTAGGGTCGTTAAAACATTGGGCTGTGTGTTAAGGGTTAATTAAGTGGCCTATATATAAAAGAGTGGCACTTTGGGAAAAGGGGGTTTAATGCATCTTCGTAATACATAATACTAAGTAAGCCGTCCCATAATATGAACTCATTTCGGTTAAAATCGACTAAAGCATGAACTTGTCCATTGACGTGTAAAAAAAAAATTATCTGTGACAAAAATTTTCGACCAGTGTCAGTTTGTGCTGACTGCATACGCTGACATGGGCCGATACTTATTGCAGATACATTGAAACAACCTTTCCTAAGAGCACAACTGAAATAAAAGACGTAAATCAAAATCAAACCGTAAATTTTGTTTGTGAAATTTCTTTTCGAGTCTCTTCTAGTGTTTTCAGACATATGATCCTTAAATAATATTACTGTTACTGACATCTAATTTTGTGATAAATACCTATCTAAATTCATTGAAAAACGTTTAAAAACGTTTATACTAGTATTTGAGCCATGCTCTGGCAAAAGGCAGCTTAATACATGCATTATACCAAGCAAGTCATCACATAAATTGTGGATACATAAAATTCATTTAGTCTAATAATGGACTGGATCCAGGGGTAGAATGGTCCTTTCACATGCAGAAAACTTGAAAATTGACTGCGCAGGCTGACACCGGTCGATACTTTTTGCAGATGCAGGAAGTCCCCTTTTCACTGAGCATGGCCCACTTCTATTACTTCATGAGAAAAAAATTACTGCAGAGCTTTTTCAGATCATCCTGAATTAAGGGGACAATTTACATTTCAATACGTGATTGTACAAGGATACATCGTGACAAAACGAGAGATTTGTCACCGTAAGCAATTTCTCCATTTGCCAAAGTGTTTTCAATAGAAGTAGTAGTTTTTAGGGGGTAAAATGTGAATTAGAACATATTAGCCGCGCTCTGGCAAAAGTGAGTTTACTGCATCTCTGTGATCTATTACACCAAGCAAGTCATTTAAGAAATAATCTTCTTTCTAGCGTGGTTTATCGTTCAATAAACCACAGTTGTGAGTTATGAGGCACAATAAATAATGCACGAGGGCGATAGCCCGAGTGGGATATTCATTGCGCCTCATAACTCACAATGTGGTTTATTGAACGATAAACCACGATAGCAAGAAGATTATTTCGATTCTAACATGACCAACTCTTAATGAAAGGAAAACAAGTTCATACTTAGAGTAAAAACGCGGATGCAGATTATATCCCATTGAATAACTTACTTTATGTAGAATGACGTCACTCTATATAGAATAACGTAGATTTTTACCACGCTTTCGTTGCATTGTGTTTATAGAGCCAAATTCACGTGTCATGTTAGAACACATAATTATGAATCCATTAAATCTCTTTTGTTTAACAACCGACTGAATCCTGAGCAAGACTGATCCTTGGACATAAAACAAAAAAATTGCCAAAAGCAAAAAGTTTCGATCCTGGTCGATACTTTTCGCAGATGCATACAACGCTCTTTCACAGAGCATGGCTCATCTATATATGAGCCGTGCTCTGTGAAAAGGGGGCTTAATGCATCTGCGAAAAGTATCGACCCAGGCCTGACCTGGGTCGAAACTTTTCGCAATTGGTCACTTTTCTGTATGTCCAAGGACCAGTCTACCCCAAGATTAAGTTGGTTGTTAAAAAAAGTGGCTATTATGGATCAATAATTATGTGATGGCTTGATTGGTATACTGGATCACGGAGGTGCATTAAGCCCCCTTTTCACAGAGCATGGCTCATCTATATATATTTTTTTCTCAAGGGTGTACAAAGCCAGCGAAGCTTATGAAGTCATCCTACAGGAGGTGGTTAACTTTTTATCGTGTAATTTTAAAGACCTCAGTATACCCTCGCTGATAAACAGCTTCCACGTCACCCGCGGCCTTGATGATTTACGCAAGTGTACATTGGAACAAACTCTCTACGACAGAAAGAATTTGAAAAACGTGGATAAATGGAGTCAGTGTGCGGAAAAGGCGAGACAAGCATGCCTGAATTCACCATTACGACTCTTCAAGTTTATACGCTTGGAGATGTCAATGGTGAGAATACTGCTTCAGTTATTTCCGAACCTGAAAGTTTTGCATCTTAATAGGGATCCGAGGGCAATATTCAATTCCCGAGCCCATACGGGCGATGCTCCGCAACAAGCCGAAATGCAGGACGTCAAACTTCACTGTCGTCAATGGATCGAGGACTTGGAAGTGGGTGCCACATTAGCCAGAGAGTACCCTGATGCAATAAGGGTCGTTCAGTACGAAGATATTGCAGAAAAACCAAATGATGCCTTTCGGGAGATTTTTGATTTCTTTGGAATTTCGTTCACCACTACCATAGGTCAATACATACATGCGCTCACAAGGAGTAAAGCCCATGAAGGTAGATGGACAATCAATCGTCGTAACTCGGCACTAACAGCTAAGAAATGGCGTTCAGACATGGTCATTTCATGGGCGAAAACAGTTTACACTGAGTGTAAAAGAGGAAATGAAATTTTGTATTATTTACCGTTTGAGGATCAGTCCAGCTTGAGAGACATGTCTTTACCATCTAGAGATAGGCGAAAATCGTCTTCAGTACTATTCAGTCTTTAGTTAGGCATAGTTTAATCCATGTAGTGACTATTCTAGACATATCAAAAAGCACAAGCATGAAGGAGGCTCAGGTAAAGTCAGCTCTCATAGTGTACCCATACGTTACTTTTGTGCTCAGTCTTGATTTCAACACTATTTCAGTCATATCACGGCGGTCAGTGCACCTCTCCATGCGTTCTAGACTTTTCTTTCAGCAGTATTTCTTTCAACACTCTTTGCAAGCCATTAGCTGCTTTTCAACATAAGCATCGTCGAAGCATTGTTCAGAGGTGTTCAGGAAAGAATCCTGCCTCAAAGACAATCTTACAATTGGCGTTAAGGCAAGCTCCATTCCTCTCTCACCTCTGAAATGGTTTGGTGCAGCTGGAATTCGATTTTCCCGGAGTCCTAGCCCTGTGCGTTACCCAACTCAATCACAGGGTTTGGCTCAAAGCATCAAAAAGTTTAACATGACGACAGCTTTTTAATAGAATGACAGACCTTTAGATGATGTTTTGGTACTTTTCATATCCTTTAACGATCCGCGATCGCCTTTGGTGGCATATAAAACTTGAAACACGGCGTAGATCAAAATAATACTACACCGAACGTGCATTCTGACTTGGGATCAAGACAGACTATATCCATTAATGATCCTATACTGTGAGATAAATTCTCCTTATAGCTTTAGAATGACATGGTTCCAGATCTTGTCATTAGTGGTCTCTCCTAGCTACTGTAACTTATTCCCGCCAGGTTTTATACACGAATGTAAAAGCCCAATAATCTCAAGCTCAATTTTAGGACAAACATCTTTTCCACATCCGCTTGATCTTACTGGATCATGACAGACCTCATATCATCCTGGAGAGACGTCCTTGCATCATTTTGGGCAGACTGCATGCTGGACAGACGACCCTTTCTCTTCCTGAACTGAAGTCTGCATTGCATCCTAGTCAGACGTCTGGGTAACAATCTAGACAGACAGCCTTATCTCATCCTGGACAGACGTCCGATCTGCATCCTAGGCAGACGTCTAAGTAACGATCTATACAGACGGCCTTATTGCATCCTGGACAGACGCCCGTACTGCATCCCAGTCAGACGTCTAAGTAACACTCTAGACAGACGGCCTTATCTCATCCTGGACAGACATCGAATTGCATCATAGCTAGACGTCAAGTAGTAACAATCTAGACACACGGCCTTATCGCATGCTGGATAGACGTCCTAAATGTAACCTGACCAGACATCCTGGATGCATTCCAGACAGAAGTCCGTAATTCATCATAGGCAGTCGTTCTTTCAAGATCTAGGACAGACATTCTTACCATATCAAGGCAGAGCGTACTTGCCATATCCTTGATAGACGTCGTTATTATATGGCCTGCAACACGCGAAAAGGGGCATTCGGACATTTGCGTAAAGTGTCGTCTCGGATCAGCCTGCGCAGTCCGCGCAGGCTAATCCGAGACGGCACTTTACGACTACATTAGATTTTGTGCTACAGTAGACTCGTGCAAAACAGAAAATTACATAAAAACGGAAAGTGTCGTTTCAGATTAGCCTGCGCTTTACGCTTTACGCAAATGTCTGAATGCCCCTTTTCGCGTGTTGCAAGCCAATTATACCAGACACACCCCCTTACCACATAGATGCGATTCCCTGGGTCCATATTCACCAAACATTCTTTAGAACATTCTCAGTCTTCTCCATGATCGTCCTAACGTGAAAGTAACATAACTTTTGATTGACTAACACTTAAAGGATTAACTAATCAGAGGTTGTGTTACTTTCAAATTTAGAAAATCTTGTAGTATAAGACTAAGAACGTTCTTATGAATGGTTGGTGAATATGGACTCAGATCGATGTATGGTATCAATCCTTGGTGTGTAAGTTGAACAAAGTAAATATCCATAGCCACGTGGAAAAGTATTTACTCAGGTTTAAAGGTTTTTTTTTTTCTTACCAAAACGTCTTTCCGCAGCAGACAGTGTAGATCAAATCAAAGTTCTGTACAGCCTGTTCTTGATTTAATATGGCTGCAATGGCAACAAAAGTCGTAAAAGAGTGTTGTAAGGGTTACATTGTTTATTTTGAAAAATATTCCAGCGGTTTTCAGTAAACAAAGTGGCGACAAATGTTCATATCAATAACAGATTTCGAGGGAGAGACACTATTATTTATTATCTCAGAAAGGCTTTGGAGATTTGGATATAGGCTATAAGCTATATAAAAAAAAAAAAAGGTTTGTCTACTTTTCTTGTGCGGTTTTTTTTTGAAAAAGGACATTTTGGTAGACTTGAAATGCCAAGGAAGTTTTGGATACGAATAAAAGATGAGACCTGTTTACTTTTTACCACCATTTTGCTGGAAAGAAAATTCGCCCTGTTCTGTAAAAATAGGGTTTGCATCTACAAAAAGTATCGACCAGGTCAGCCTGCGCGGACTGCGCAGGCTGACCTGGGTCGAATCTTTTTGCTATTTATCAATTTTCTGCAGCTCAAATGATCAGTTTACCTCATGATTCACTTGGTTGTCAGAAAAAATGGGTTTTATGGATCCATTATTATGTGATTAGGTGTATTGCATTACGGAGGTGCATTAAACTTCCTTTTCCAACAGCATGGCTCGACTGAAATTACCTTTTTCTGTGAGGGATGAACTGAAGAAAATATTGAAACTACAAGCGTCCTATCCAATGCTTTTTTCCCCCTTGCTTTACCCTTTTCCACATAATCTCGAGTGTTATTAACCCTAAAAAAGGGGGCTTTGAAAACATTGTCGGAAAAGGAGATAATACTGGTAAACCAGCATTTTCTCTTTTGCCCACAATGTTTTCTACCTATGCAAGGACAAATAGTATCATTTGAAAAACATTTCAATTTTCGTCTTTAAATTTCTTCAATATGGACGAGTATAAAACTTTGTCGTGTTGTAAAAGGTTAAATTACCATTATCATTATAGTTCTCTAAAGGTTACTGCTTTTCCAAGTCCACTGCAGACCCACCAGGTAGCTCAGTGGTCAGCGTATTCGACTCTTGACCTGGCTCGATGCTCGGTTTAGGCAAACTTTCTTTCCAGCGATTTTTCACCTCTCATCCCTGATGGGAGTCTAACCTTGTAGATTGTTTCTAAGCCGTGGTCACACCTTACGTAGTTAACCGTGGGGAATGACCGTAGATGGCCGTAGTTGACCGTATTAAACGTGGTTGATCGTAGTTACACGTAGAAAGCCGTAGTTCAACGTAGTAATGAATGTAGTTTAAACTTAGGCTTGCCCGTAGTAAGCGCATAATTTTTGAGCATGTCCAAAAATTTGTTACGGTTAACTACAATACTGTGACCCTACTGTGACCGTAGTTTGAACGTAGTTGACCGAAGTTAACCGTAATTGACCCTACCTAACCGTAGTGTGTTTAATACATTCAACTACGTCCAACTACGGTAATTCCCCATTACGGTCAACTACGTAAGGTGTGACAGCGGTTAAAATACATTGACTGCAGCTTACCCGTTCTGAGCAGGCACATTTACACCGTTTTACCGTAGCTTAACGCAGTTGACCTTCATTCACCGTAGTTGTGCGTACTTAGGACGTAGTTTATACGTAGTTTAACGTAGTTAATGGTAGTTTGACGTAGTAATACCCTAGTTAACCCTAGTCACTTTGCACGCAGTTGAATGTAGTTAACCGTACTTACACGTAGTTCAACCTACTTAAACTTTCTATATTGCCAAGTTTGAACCTACTTTGAACGTACTTCAACGTAGTTGACCGTAGCAGCACTACGGTAGACCACGTTTGAAATGGACCACGGACAACTACGTGCATGACCGTAAATGTGACCATGGCTTTAGGCTCTCACTTTTTCTACTGCAGAGATTTAGAGTCTACTTTTAAAGTAGCTTAAAATTAGATTGTTACACATTTTTGGGGCTTGGGTTTGGAAAATGGGTGAAAAAGAAAGTCAATAGAACGTGATTTAAAGTGTTTGTAAAGTCATCTCTAACTCCATCATTCAGAGACTAGCCATTCAATTGGCTGATGCGTTATGTCTCAGCCAATAAGATGGCTGGTCTTGGAATTAAGAATTAGACAAAGTTTAAATATTTCAGCTCCAAACATTTGAACTCGACTTCCTTCAACGGCTTAACCCTTCTTCTGCTAAATCAGTGAAATGAAACTTTCAAAGCCGACCGTAACAACCCGAATTTTGCTATTTCATAGAAAGGACTGTCCACAAAAACTACTAGTGTCGGATATGGTAATCAATGAGTTAATTTGTACCATCTGCAAAAGCCCAATGTTTCGCCTACGGCACTGAGAGCGTTAAGAATGATACTCATGATACGTGAGTACGGCCCCAGAATACTTATCCTGCATATTTGACTTGAATGGGTTTTTCCCCTATTTTGAACATTTGGGAATCAAAATAAACAAATAGAGTTGCTGTTAAATAAGATGTAGTGTTTTACGCCACTTTCAACAATTTTTCAACCATGTCATATGGCGTACGGATTATTTATTCTAATGTTTTCTAGTCTAAATCAGTTCAAGGCCGAAGATCCGCTGTGCAATATCGTAGACCATCCTTACTCTGTAATAGCGACTTAAGTATTCAGTTTCCAAGGCAACATTCTTTACCCTTATCCTGCTGAATAAATAAAATCAAATTTACAATTCGATAGTAAAAACCAAAATATTGCTATTTCAAAGGTATTTTTTTTTTTGTGGGGGGGGTGGGGGGGTGGGGAATAATATCTTTTTATCGGACGGTGTAGATCCAAGATCAGACTGCACGTTCTGTGCAGTCTGATCTTGATCTACGCTGTCCGCATAAGGTCAGTGAGTCGCGCTTAGCCTAAGTGTTAAAAAAAAAAACTCTTAAACTACTGGTATATTTAAAATGCTCGTTCTGTTAAGTCTGATTTTAGTCTACCACATCATCAAATGCAACTAGAACCACATTTGGCGTCCAAAGGGCAAAATTAAAAAACACGATTTCAAACCAGCACGTCAACATACATAAAAACCTATGTAAAACAAGTTTTCAGAGTAAGCCCTAGACCCTTTATAACAGGCAATCGCCTCTTTCTCCAAGCTGTCAATTCTTGAGTTGCCAAACTCCGTATGTGGTGGTCGATGGGTAAACGAAAAGCTCTCTTTTTCTATCGTATGCTTTTAGTTTTAGTCAATAACTCAAAGCAGGCAATCTACGTCAGGATACGTCTCTCATAAAAAATTTCGAATCGCGTGCTGAAATCCTATGTTACTAGTATTTCTATTGAAGTTAATACTGGATATGTGAAATCGTCTTCCTTTTTAGCTCGGCTGTTTTCACAGAAAACGTCAAGGTATTGTTACAACCATGCCATCGTCTGCGTCGTCATTGCTGTTGTTGTGCAAAAACATGAGCCATGCTCTGTGAAAAGGGGACTTAATGCATCTGCGAAGAGTATCGACTCAGGCTGACCTGAGCCGAAACCTTTCGCTATTTGTCAATTTTCTGTATGTCCAAGGACCACTCTACCTCATGATTCTATTGGTTGTTAGACAAAATTAATTTTATGGATCCATGATTATGTGATGGCTTACTTGGTGTAATGCATTACGGACATGCATGAAGCCGCCTTTTGCCAGAGCATGGCTCATATACATTTTCACATACATCTGTAATAACTGAAATTATTTGGGCCATGCTCTTACAAAAGAGGTTTTAATGCATCTCCGAGAATTTATTTTACCATGCAATTCTTTCTTAATTATGGATCCACAACATCTATTTTGTCAAACGACCGGATGTACATGAGGTAGACTGATCCTTTGACACGCAGAAAATTGACTAATAGCAAAATGTTTCGATTCAGCCAAGCCTGCGCAGACTGTGCTGGCTGACCTGAGTCGATACATTTTCCAGATGCATAAAACCCCCTTTCACAGCGCATGACTCATTTACTTCAAAGGATTACTTACTAACTATCAAAAATGGAAGCCTTACCAGAAGGAAAGGTGACTCTGACAATATTTTAGACAAGGTTATGCCCCTTTGCAACTTAGAACTTTCACTGAAGAAGCTATTGCAGTCGAGCACGTGCTTACTTAAATATTTTTATTAATTCATGTAAGAGTTTAAGGGTTAACTTCGACTATGGAAGAATATCATATACTAGGTCCAGGTTTGAAAATCGATAACTGCGCCTTTGTCTTTGATTTAAATACCATGACAAAAGTTGAATTACTACATATATGACAATTGTTTATTGTTTCATACTTTATTCAAAAGCAAAGTTGAAATTATGCACAAACATTGTGGTGGCATATTGAAGTTTACATTTATTTTCCTGACTAAGAAATCCTTATCAAAATGAAATATCAAAAATCAAAAATTGCTTTTCCTTGAAAGTTTTTAGATGCTATGCTGCTCTTTTACATCACTGATGTTGCTTAGTTTCAATATCTACTGTGTGAACTTTAAATGATCTACGCTTCTTCAGGATTTGGATTTGAACAAACTGAGGAAAAGGTACCGGTATTATTTTATCCCGATCTTCAAAAGGTTTGTAACCTTATTATGAATATGAGCCATGCTCTGTGAAAAAGGGCTTAATGCATTTGCGAAAAGGTTTGGCCCAGGTCAGCCTGCGCAGTTCGCGCAGGCTGACCTGGGCCGAAACTTTTCGCTATTGATCGATTTTCTGTATGTCAAAGGACAGTGTTCCTCATGATTGAGTAAGTTGTCATACGAAACGGATTTGAGGGATGTATAATACTGTGATGACATGCTTAGTATCATGCATCACGGAGATTTGTTAAGCCCCCTTTTACCAGAGCATTGCTCACACACACACACACACACACACACACACATATATATATATTTCAATCAATGTAAAGGAACAGCCATGGGAACCAAAGTTGCCCCAACATATGCAACATTAGTTATAGGATTTTTAGAGGAGATACTATATGAAAAAATAAGACAACTCAAAGACGAAAACTTCTCAGATTATATATACAAACAATGGAAAAGATATCTTGATGATTGTTTTATTTTCTGGACATACTCAATTAATGATTTATCAGTTTTTAATGACATACTTAACTCATTACATAAAGATATAAAATTTAAGATGGATATGAACTTATACAAAATGCCTTTTCTTGACGTGTTAGTGATAAAAAATGGTTGTACAATTGTCACTGATATTTATTTCAAAATTACAGATTCTAAGCAATATTTGAATTTCAGGTCATGCCACCCAAAACATAACAAGATTAATATTCCGTTCTCCCTAGCTCGAAGAATCTGCACGATAGTATCTGACAGAAAAATTCTACAGTTAAGATTACGTGAACTTGAAAACATTTTAATTGAAAGAAAATACCCTAAAGCAGTAATCTTAGCAGGAATAAGTAAAGCTCTTAATATTCCAAGACGTACTCTTTTACAGGTAAAGGTTAAAAATGATGACAATATTATGACATATATTTCGACATTTAATCCTAAAAACAGAGAGTTATTTGGAATAATTAAGAATAATTTTGAAATTTTGGAGAATGATCAAACAATGTCACAAATACTAAGAAACACCAACTTAATTAAATGTAAGAGACAACTTCCAAATCTAAAACGAATTTTGATTAAATCAGAATTCAAAGACACAACTTCAAAATCTTCTGTGAAAAAATGTAATGAGTCCCGCTGTGGACTATGTAAACATATTATTGAAGGAAATGAATTCAAAATCAAGGATAAAACATTTACTGTCAAAGAAGATATGGATTGTAAAGTTTCCAACTGTTTGTATCTTTTAGTATGCAATGGCTGCCAAGAGTTTTATATTGGTCAAACAGGAGATAAACTTAGGAATAGAATTACAATACATAATCAACAGATTAGGGACCCTTCAACAAGACAAATACCATTGAGTTATCATTTAGATAGTTGTTGTAAAACAGATCCAAAATTTTTAATTTTTCCATTTTTTAAATGCAAATCACCCGACGTTTCAGCTAGAGTAACAAAGGAAAAATATTTCATAAACATTTTTCGTCCAAAATTAAACTGTATTTAACCGTTGTTCTATGACGTCAAAATGACGTTAGTTACGATGTTTCATTAAAGCGTTACCCTGATGAGCGAAAGCGAAACCGGTTGGCACGTTTAAAATACTATTTGTAGTGTCATTTCTCTTTTTATATATATATATATATATATATATATATAGAGAGAGAGAGAGAGAGAGAGAGAGAGAGAGAGAGAGAGAGAGAGAGAGAGAGAGAGAGAGAGACAGAGAGAGAGAGAGAGAGAGAGAGAGACAGACAGACAGACAGACAGACAGACAGACAGACAGACAGACAGAGAGAGAGAGAGAGACAGAGACAGAGAGACAGAGACAGAGACAGAGAGACAGAGACAGAGAGACAGAGACAGAGAGACAGAGACAGAGAGAGAGAGATATGCTTTAATGAAAAAGTCATAAAAAT
Organism: Hippopus hippopus; assembly: GCA_946811185.2. NCBI lineage: Eukaryota > Metazoa > Mollusca > Bivalvia > Cardiida > Cardiidae > Hippopus > Hippopus hippopus. The sequence continues at coordinate 50,721,985 of OX328101.1, read as the reverse complement.
AACATTTTTTACATGACTTAAATGATGTTCTAGGTCAAACGAAGTAAGGCTCATTTCATTTTAATCTTTTCCACACATTTCCTCGTTTTAACGATCCGGGCGAAGAACGCTTTTTGAAAGCATTGTGGAAAAAGATGAAAATGTCGGTAACCAGCATTTTGTCTTATTTCCACAATATTTTTTTCTATCCTTTTTAGGACGAATTTCGTCATTTAAGATACATTTATTTGTAGTCTGCGAGCGCGTTCAATTCAGACAGGTCTGGGAAAGAGTTGAAGCTCTCTAATAATCGAAGTGTGGTTCCTATCGAAGCCTTGAATCCGACCCATTGATATTTTGACAGAACAATTGTGAAAATACAGATAGTGTTTAAAAGAAAGAAAACTTCACCATTAATTCTAAATTCGGGACTGTTCAAAGGCTGGTCATATGATTGACTGAACTGCTTTCATAGGGCTCAGCCAATCAGATCGCTAGACCAGGAATTCAGAATCAAACAATACAAGGTAAGTTCAACTGTGAATGGATAATTGTGTTAAAGCTAAAGTTTGTATCATTTTCAGATTTAAGATCAGTATTTATACATCAGCTTCTTTGGAACTATTTCAACCCTTTTGCTGCTAAACGCGACTCAATGATCCTTTACGGACGGTGTAGATCGAGATCAGACTGAACAGAACCTGCGATATTGGAGATATCTTTGCCCTAAAAATTCCTTTGCAACAGCAAAATTTGCTTTTTTATTATCGGCTTTAAAGTTTTTCACTTATTTAGCAGGATAGAGGTTAAGCTCCGAACAGTTTTATGTTTCAAAACAGTGAGTCGGTCTCATTCATTAATATGTAAATTTCCAATGTAATGAATATGTAAATTTCCAATGTAATAAATATGTAAATTCCCAATGTAATGAATATGTAGGTTTCCAATGTAATGAAAATGTAGATTTCCAAGGTAATGAATATAAAGATTTCCAATTTGATGAACATGTATATTTCCAGTGTAATGAATATGTAAATTTCAAATGTAAAGAATATGTAGATTTCCAATAGAGAGCTAACGATTTTTAAAGAAATTCTTGAGATGCAGTTAGATCTGTGAGATAAAAAGAATCATGCTGACACTCGTCAGCGTTTGACATGGACTTTTATCAAACTCGTCAAGAAAAAAATGTTATTAAACTTGCCAAAGACTCACTCAATAACATTTTCAAAGACTCTTTTAATAAGATTTTATCTCAAACGCCAACTTATGTCAGTTCCTATAGTTATCAACTTTTCATCAGACGACGAAATCATAGACCTGTCCATTTTAAAAAACATTGACGGATATCAAAGTAAGTGTAATGTGGTTTTTCAAAGAGTATTACCCATTATGGTAAAGAAAAAATTTATAGGTTAGTAACCTGAAAGTTCTCACTATCTTACATTTACAAAAGCTGTCTTTCTCAGGGGTAACCAAAAGATAACCATATTTCAGTCTTTATTTTACATGAAGGCAACATGAGTCTTTATTTCTTGAGTTATTCCTATGTTTAGGATCGACCCATTTCTACTGCATGAAGAGCTAAGATTTACAGAAAAGGCCTGTCTCTTTTTATTTAAAAAAAAAATGTTTCACTGTGAGTGCTGTGAATCTTTTAAATCCGCTCAGAAAATAAGATTTAGGCATTAATTGTTCGTCCAATACAATCATGTGTGTGTTTTACGTCCCTACAACTGTCAAGTTTTTAAAAGGAATAATGCATGTCATTCTACGTGGTCTTGATGTATGTGAAGATTCCAGCCATAGAGATTCTTATGGAGCTATCATCAAACATTTAGTTTGAACTTCACAGAACTTCTTTCATATCCCGTCATATTTTCAAGATAGTCCTTAACAACCTACCTTCTTTTCATTTACATTCTTCTCATTACAGCCCTTAAATATTAAAAATATATATATATATCTCCTTGTATCTTACACATAATTTTTATGTGTGATTTTAATTGTTAATGCCCACCATATATATTTTTTATTTTGAATATTATGTGTTCTTGTATTTTGAAGACAAACATAATTTATCATATGAGCCATACTTTGGCTAGAGGGGGTAAAACATGTCCGTGATGCATAATACCTCGAGCAAGTCATCACATAGTTATGGATCCATAAAATCGATTTTGTCTAACAATCGACTGGATCTATAGGTAAAATGGTTCTTTGACATGCAGAAAATTGACCAATAGCAAAACGTTTGGACCGATGTAAGCCAGCGTGGACTGCGCAGGCTGACCTGCATAGATACTTTTTTGCAGATGCATTAAACCCCCTTTAACAGAGCATGGCTCATATTAATATTGATCAATTTAACCATTTTAGACTTTCACCAAGATGAGGGTAAGAAGAATTCGAAGCCGATCTTTACTATGTATGATAGTTTTAACTTTAGCCTTGCTGGCTCTGAACTTCATACTGGTGGAACAGCATCGAGAGTACAAAGGTATCTATCTAGTTACAACGATCTTTTTATTCCCCCCCCCCCCCCAAAAAAAAAAAAAAAAAACTTAATACTTTAAATATACCACTTTATCTAAATATTGTCTGCAGCTAAACTTCTCGCAGCAAAATTGTAAACAACTTCTGAATGGGTATTTAATCAATTGGAGTTTTTCCTGCATACAGTGTATTTTTTCTGTAGAACAACTACAGACTTAACTCTTCAACAAACGGCAAAGTTTTAGAATTGTCTGAGTTGAAAAAAGATGATCCATGCTACGACAGAGTACACCAAGAATTTGTAATATAATTATGTTATCGGGGAAATGTCAGAACACAAACTTCGACAACAATCTCTTAAAATGTGTATCAAGGTCAGTGCACGGACACATGCGAAAAGAATATGACAAATTGGCAAACTGCTTGACATCATCATTTGACCACAATGTTTTCAAAAGTTTTCGATTGAAAGAAAAAAAAAGTCTGCATGAGGTCTTGGAGCCATCATGTCCTATCTTGAGTCACGCTGCATTTTCCTTTCCGTCAGCTTTCACATTATCAGTTACACAATTTTCTTACTTTAAAAGCCAAGAATCAGAACCAGATCAATGAGACTACTACAATAACTCCAAGAACAGCAGACGAAGAAGTTACTACCGAGATACTTAGCAACGCCACTATCAACATTATAATGGCGTACATGCGCACTGGATCGTCGTTTGCCGGTGTGACGTTACAAGAATATCCGGGTACTTTCTACTTGTACGAACCAATCAGGACTATTTGGGAAAAATTCTATTACGAAGGCAAATCTGAAACGCCAGTATTATATCCGAATGGAACAGTCATGTACGTTAATTGTTATTTTTTTACGTCTTTCCCTTATTTCTGCTATTCCTAAAACTCGTGAGTGCAGGATTCCTATTTGCTAACCATTCTCAACAACAGTTTTCGTCTAATTCTCAAGAACTTTCTAAATTTCAGTCATATAGATCTACTTAAAATTTTCACGTATTTCAACAATACCAGCTATTCCATAACTCGTCAGTGCAAGGCCCATAGCCGATTCATCATGCATTCTCAGTAACATTCTTCGTCTAATGCTCAAGAATTTCGTAGTAATGCAATTTCGGATTAGCTAAACCATATGTTTTAGCCATTCACAAATTACGGTTACTTTTCAAATATTGAATAAGACTAGGAGCGAAGAATATGAGTCCAATGTAGAATGGTTAGTAAATATGGGCCCAGATCTAGATCTATTTAATAGTGTTCAGTAACAATCCTCCCCCCACCTGATTTTCGAAAAATCTTTCTCGAAGGTTAGTGACCAGTACTTTCTCATTTCAAAGGATTTTAATAAGTATATCAGACAGCGGAGATCTAAGATCGAACAACACGTTTATGGAGTCTATTCTTGACCGGCGAAAAAATATTTGCAAGTGATTTTGCAAAAACATATATTAGTAATAGCAACTGAGCGCTGTTGAAAACATTATGGCTATAAGATACATCTGTCGTAACGAGCAATTGCTCCCTTCTTCTTCAATGTTTCTGAAACATTAATTTTTCAAGTGAGCATTGACGGCGTGATCGGTCTGAAGCGTAGATTATCAATCAATCAATCTGTTATTGCAGAACACACAAGCTAGAAGATAAAGACAAGGTTATAATGAAGGAGGTCATCGACTACATTACATGTGACTTCGGTAACCTTAGTGTCATGTCCCTACTGGATAAATTCCACAGAAGTAAAACGAAATTAATGAAGCGTCTAAGATGGTGCACCGAAGTGCACGAGAACATGACCAATGAGAACGCTCCATTACTTGGCTTCGAAAAATGGGCCAGCTGCTTTCGGGAAGTGAAAGAGACATGTGAAACTTCGAAGGTTCGATTATTAAAGTTTATCAGGCTTCCACTTGCTTCCCTCAAAAGAGTCATTCCGGCGTTTCCAAACATGAAGATCTTACATTTACATCGTGATCCACGCGCCATATTTAACTCACGAGCGCAGCTGAATGACACTCCACAAACGGCCACTGAGCGAGAAGTTGCGGATCACTGTAATCAGTGGTTCGAGGACATAAAGGTCGCGAGAGAAGTAGCCAAAGAATATCCGGGTCGCTTCAAAACAGTGCGATATGAAGACATCACGGAACATCCACCCGAGGCTTTTAAAGCAATTTGCGATTATTTTGGAATTGACTACGAACCGGAAATCCAGACGTATCTCACGAAAGTTACAACAGCAGCGGCTGACAGCGGGCCGTGGGATTTTGAACGTGCCAATCCTTATGAGACAGCCATGAAGTGGCGTCAACAAATGAATTTTACGAAAGCCGAAGTGATCTGTGGGATATGTGATAAACCAATGAAAGAGCTTAATTATTATTCATTCAAAAGTGCTGAAGAAATGGCCAATTCAGAAATACCGGTTCGAGGTCCTCTCTCTGATGGGCCCGATGCGCAAGGCAATGCAACTACAGTGTAGCTAAACATGGTTGATCATTAGGGTTATAACTATATGAGCCATGCTATGGAAAAAAGGGGGTTTAATGCATCTCCATGATGCATGATACTAAGCAAGTCATCAAGTAATTATGGTTCCCTAAAATTCATTCTGTATAACAACGGACTCAATGATAAGGTACACTGGTCTTTTGACAGGCAGATAAATTTACAAGATGCAGAGTTTCGATCTAGGTTAGCCTGCGCGGACTGTGCAGGCTGACCTGAGTCGATACTTTGCAGTATACTGTGCAGATGCATTAAGTTCCCTTTTCACAGAGCATGGCTCAATTATATTGTGTTTCATTCCCAAAGCTGACGTTTTACCTTTTTCTCCTGCATACTACCTATTTCGTCTTGCCGCAAACTACTTTTTAAAAAAATTGCAGCAGAATTAAAAATTGCTCTTAACGTTATTGGTCAGAGTACATTTAAATAGATTTTCTATTACGTCACACAAATTTATTGGAGACTACCTTGAAAACAATCTTGCGAAATATTGATACTTGACAAATTAAGTTACGATACATGAAAAAGCGCTGTTGATAAAAGGAAAGATTGAATATTGCATACACCTTTTATAAAGTGGTGTGCGGACGATGACGTGGTTAAACTGCGTGAAACTAGAGTTTTATGTAATAAGAATAGAGAGAAAGTTGATATCTTATAAGTAAAAAAAATCGGCATGGTCCGTATTCACCAACCATTCTTATGAACATTCTTGGTCTATATATTTGAGATTGCCTATATTTTAAAATAACACAAACTTCTGATTGGCTAAACCAAATAGTATAGCCAATCAGAAGTTGTGTTACTTTCAAATTTAGACAACTGTTGAGAATATGAGTAAGAAAGAGTGTTCTAAAGAGTGTTGGTGAATACGGACCCATGACGTTCATTGAACGTCTGGCCTTTAAAACAATTGCCAAGCGACTGAACTATCCGCACAATATATACCTTGTTTAAAACGTTTTATCCCTTGTTAAGTAGTAAGGGTACCCCTTAAATAACAGCATATGAAATTTTACAAAAAATGGAAAGCCTGATGTTCCTGATATTCTCTACATATGAGCGGCTCTCTGGCAAAAGGAAATTGATGCATCTCCGTGATGTATTATAACAAGCAAGTTATTACATAATTATGGATCCTTACAATACATTTTGTCCTACAATCGACTGAATCCTTATGTAGACTGGTCCTTTGAAACACAGAAAATTGAAGAAAAGCAAAAAGTTTCGACCAAGGTCAGCCTGTGCGGAATGCAGTCAATATTGTTTGCAGATGCATTAAACCAACTTTCCACAGAGCATGGCTCATACATTTTTGCCTATATCTTAGTTTTAAAGCCGTCTTTACAGGCGAATAAAAACCGTAAGGTTTTGCCGAGATATAATCAAAGCTTGCACAACAAAATGTGGTTGTAAACCGCTTTTACGCATGCATGTTAAATATTAGAGCGCCAGGTCAAAAATTCTGCTATTTTCATCATACTGATGGTACAATTATTTTTCGGACCAGCAACCTAACTGTAGAGATTTCAACACAAATTATATTGAAAAAAAAATCGTGGAAAGACAGAAAGCAGATCTTGTAAGTTCATGACTAGGTTGTGGGGGAAAGGGGATGGGTTCAACGAATTTTATGGAGCTTTTCCTCAGATGTCTTTAAAGCCCCAATAGCGGCCAAAGTAAGCAATGTGGTTGTTGAAATGCATTTGAATTAAATCGTACCATTTAAAAGTATGGACATTTTTGTAAAGATTACAATGTGTCATTGTTCGGTCCATGTGTTAGTGGCTTCTAGAAGAACGAGTTTTAAAACCAGGTAAAACGTAAACAAAAGATGGAGCAACCTGGAAACTTTTGATATTGTCTTAAAATTCATTTTTCTGTTAGCGACTAACATTTGGACCGACTGCACAATAACAGATTGTCATCTTCACTTTAATTTCCATACTTTTGAGTGATATGATTTATATCTTAATGCATTTTATCACTCGCATCGTGTACTTTTGGCCGTTACTTACCCTTTAAGTAATTTTTTGTAAAAGTATATTTTATATATGGTTGCAGACAGCTGTAACTCACCGCCAAATATATAGACTCGATCTTATTCGACCGCTGAAAATATAACTCACTGAAACTCGGACAGTTTTTCATTACAAAGGCTTGACTTAACAAGCAGATGGTATAGGTCCAAGATCAGACTGAACGTTCTGAACGAGTAGTATGATCTTGGATCGTCACCGTCGGCTAGTTCTGGCAAAAATACTTTTAAAATTGCACAATTTTATTCTTTTTTGTGTGATTGAGAGTCATTGATTGTATGCTGCTTTACGTTGCTTTAAACTTTATTTCGGCCATATCGTGGCAACAGCTAACACATTCATTTATAGTCTGGGTTTCACCAGTACTAGGCAAGGGCTCTGAAGTATCTTGCTCAAGGATACTCTCACGAAATTCAGCTTGAAATGGCCCATTCAGTCAATAGGTGCTCAAGGTGTTAAATGTATATGGCCTGCAACACGCAAAAAGGGACAATCGGACATTTGCGTAAAGTGTCGTCTCGGAGCAGCCTGCGCAGTCCGCGCAGGCTAATCCGAGACGGCACTTTACGTCTACGTTAGATTTTGTTCTTCAGTAGACTTGCACAAAACAGAAGATTACATGAAAACGGAACGTGTCGTTTCGGATTAGCCTGCGCGGACTGATCCGAGACGACACTTTACGCAAATGTTCGAATGCCATATTGAAGTGTTGGGTGATTTTTACATGTCAGGTATGTTGGCTGTTTAAACTGCGTGGGGCTCTGGCAAAAGGGGATTGAATACATTTCCATGATCCATTATACTAAGCAAGTCATCACATAATGATGGGTCCATAAAATCAACTTTTATCTATTAACCAACGAAGTCATGACGTAGATTTGTCCTTTGACATGCACAATATTGACCATTAGCAATAATCTACGACCCAGGTGAGCCTGCGCGGATTGCGCGGGCTAACCTTGGTCGATACTTTTCGCAGGTGTATTAAAAATTCACTGAGCTTAATTAACTTCAAATTGTTTTCGATTCCCTCTTTGATTTCAAATATAAATGGTGAATGAAATTTGAGCTTTCAAATTTCGTTTTGCATAGATGTTTCGCTACTGTTGTAAATATTGAGGCATTTTTGTAATTGCACATTAATTTAATCTAGTCTACATAATACAGGTCCATATACACTGCTCTTCATAATGTTTGTTTTGAATTTTTCGACATATAATTTTCCCCTAAAATCATGCAACTAACAGTCGCGTTTTATTATCCCCCGCCGAAGGCGGAGGGATATAGTTTTAGCGTTGTCCGTCCATCCGTCCGTCCTTGTGTCCGGCCGGGACAATATTTCCAATACCATTGGACGGAATTTCGTGAAGCTTTATACGTGTGTACAATAACGTATTCCGCCGATATACTTTTTTTTTTAATTCATTGTAAAATGGCCGACTGGGAGCGATTTTGAGTAACGCGGTCGCGTAAATTTTTGAAAAGGTGTTTTTCGGCGGGGGATATCATTTCAACGAAATTGCTTGTTTACTCTTTATCAAATGAAAATATTGTAGACTGGTATAAATTGAAAGCATTTGCAGACGACATTTTAAACGTGGCTCAAATGATTCGATTTTTTTCTGAAAGGGAAGAAAACATTGTGGGAAAAGGAGAAAATGCTGTTTACCAGCAATTTCTCCTTTTCCAAAAATATTTTCAAATATTTAATTCCCAAGGGTCGTTAAAACTTGTATGGGTTAACTCTCTTTGGACAACACGTAGTCGAATACATCTACTGGATGACCAAACTGGTCCCCGTTGCTCTTACAGATGTCGCATTTGCTGTATTAGGGGAGGTAACCAGTCTACAGGTTGAGCCGGAATTCACTTTCTTTGATTGAACCTCAATGCCATCCATGCATCCGTAAACTTGCACGGCCTTTGATTCATTTTTTATATGAAGAAACAATTTGCAGTGAAATGACGAATCGTGAAGCAGTGACACTCGTCAATAATACCGCTCTTTAACTTTTTACCAGACGACAAAAATTTGGACTCGTCCAGATTAAAAATATTTGCAGACAACAAATCAAACCTGGCTCCAATGATGGCATGCGCCTATGCAAGGGAATAAAACATTGTACATTGTAGAGAAATGGGAAAAATGCTGGTTTCCAGCATTTTCTCCTTTTCCCACAATGTTTTCAAAAGCTTTCCTCTACAGGATCGATAAAACATAGAATTGTTTGATACAGGGTTACAACATGTGATCGTTTGGTAAAGAGTTAAAAGAGTCCTTGTGAAGCCGGAATTCGAGCCCTCAGTTTTATCTGCCCTGCGTCTGGGTGTTATTTCTGAGCTACTGGCGCGGCTCTCCTTTTGTAAGAATTTTTTTTTTAATGTAGGTATTACAGATGAAATTTTAAAGGAAATGTAAAATTTGAAGACAGTGTAAATGTAGTCAGTATGGTTTATTTTGCATTTATATAGACAAAAATATATATTTTTTTTTCAATACAACTTATTGCACTGGTCCCTGGTGTTAAACGTCGATATTATATCACTTTATATACACAAAAAAATCCAAAACAAACAACTGTGGACGGGTATTACAAATTTCGACACAATAATATATGTATAGTTAGGAATGTAGTTAATCGTTTATAAAATTTAATTCAAGTCCACTTTATACATATACATTTCTACCGAAAAAACAATGACAAGCCATGCTCTGTCAAAAGGGGGCTTAAAGTATCTCCGTGATGCATTATACCAAGCAAGACATAACAAAATTAAAGATCCATAACATTCATTCAGTCTTACAATTGACTGAATCTGGAGGTAGACTGGTCCTTTGATATGCAGAAACAAAAGCAAAAAGTTTCTGCCCTGGTCAGCCTGCGCGGACTGCGCAGGCTGACCTGAGTCGATACATTTTGCAAATACATTAGGCCCCCTTTTCAAAGAGCATGACTCATATAGTTCATCCCTGACAAAGTGACATACTATCGCCGTTGTAATATATTACAATACACATACATTAATTTACAAACAAAGTACTGTAGGACATTGGGGAATGACCTTGGTAATCTGTTACAGGGTGCTTCTCTATCTTTACTCTATGACCATACGACTTTTTTCGCCCCTATGTTACCAGCATTTTCTTCTTTTTCAACATTTTTTCAAAGATTTTCTTCTTTAGAGGCCTTACCACTCTGCATTGTTTGGTAAAGGACCAAATTTCACAAAAGATGTTTCCAGCAGGGCCCAGTTTCATGAAAAAAAACTTAAGTCTGTTATTTTGCTTAAATTCCCTGACATTTAGTTTGTTATTTGAGACACATTAAACTAACTTAAAAAGACCTTAGCAACGTTTGCAAATCCAGAGCTGGCACAAGATTTCAGACTTAATTTAGCAAATAATGGACTTAAGTCTGTTAACTGAGTTAGGTTCGTTTGTTTTGCTGGGTTGCTCTGAAACATGTCCACTCAGGATTTGAGAATGTTACCCAAGTCTGTTAATGGTAGCAATATAGGATCTGGCATGAGTTGGTGTTTGTGATAAAATTAAATCTACAAAAAATTTTATTAAGCAAGCCTTTGGCGAGCTTGATAACATTTTTTTGTGGATGAGTTTAATAAAATTTTACCTCAAAGCCAACAAATATCAGTTTCTTTTTATCACATATATGTATCTCAGGAATAACAGTTCATGACGTGCTAAAATATAGGTCTACATGTGCATATGTATTGAAATTTACACAAAGCCTATTTGTTTTTTTGACAGGTTTATACATCACAGACAAACAATAGTTCCAATGAAACTTGCATATAACAGTTTTATTTTACATCTAAAGATACTGAAATTCGCAGCTTTATCACTATCATTAATTTCTACAGTCAATTTGACACAGGAATCTTGGGCAGCAATGTTTTAGAAATGAGGCATATAATTTCAGTGCAATAACCAAACATGGCACTATTTTCTTATCGGATGTGTGTAAGACAAGATAATTCGTAGTGGCTGTCTTACACTGAAAACAAGGGGAGTTAGGTAATAAAAACATGTCTTAAATAATGAACTCAACTTTAGTAAGAATATGAGTATGTTGGGGGATTTGAGGAAAATAACAGACTTAAGTTTTTTTCGTGAAGCACGGCCTGGTAGCTTTTGAAATTGCATTCATCTAAAGCAATGCGGTACCTTATTAAAATACAACTACGACTTCATCAGTAGCTACAGTGGACTTCTAATTCATCCATCAACCAAACAATCCTATGTTTTAACGACCAAGATAAATAAGACTTTTAAAAGCATTGTGGGACAAGGAGATAATGCTGGTGACCAGTATTTTCTCCTTGTCTCACAATGTTTTCTACCCTACCAAAGACAAGTCTCATTATTTGAGCCATTTTATTATTTATCTGCAAACACTATGGACAAGTCTAAAACACTGTTGTTAATAAAGTCTTGAAAAACACTGTTGTATGAGGAGATATTGCTTTTTACTAGCACTTGCTCTTATTCCAGCAAGGTTTTCCATATCAACGTAGATATGTTCCTTTCCTTTTAATACCTCTTCTGAGTGACTTTTATAAGGTATTGGTACATTTTTTACATCAGTAAAAAGCCTGTAATGATGTAAACCTCTTCCACATGGCAAAATTTTAGAACCGTCCAAATTGAAACCATTTGCATACGACAATAAATATGTGACAAAAAAATCAAAATTTGCTTTTGAAAGAAATGTTATAGGAAAAGGAGAAAATGCTGGTTACCAGCATTTTCTCCTTTTCTGACAATGTTTTCAATAGGCTTTTTTTCTGGTTAATTTAAACTCGAGATTGTGTTGTAAAGGTCAAAGAATCAATTTGAAATTCACAGACCATAATGGTATCACTAAGGCATATTAATTCAGCTGTTACATCCATCTGCAATCTGGAGACAGATTATGAATAAATATGTATACAGGAAGACACATACAGAGCTGCTGCTCCAGAATCAGCTCTTGGTTAATCAAAGTCGTCGCTGTCATCATTATCATCATCATCATCACTGAAGTCATCATCATCTTTCTTGGAAGATCCACCGGGTGGCGCCGGAGCATCAGGTGTGCTGAAAAGAAATCAAAATTATCTTTTTCATTGCAAGAGTACAAATAAAGGGAATGCAATGTCTTTTTTTTTTTTTTGGAGGGGGGGGGGGGTGGAGGGTGGAGGGGAAAGGGGGGGGGGGGGAAGGAGTACCATAAGTACCATAAAGGTATCGTTTCAGATCTTCACTCCAACCTGTGTTGTGGGTACTCATTAGAATTGCCTCACAGAGAAGAAAGAAGACAAAAAAAAAGAAACTGGTCTTTAGAACAAAAAGCCAGTGTTGTAATCTCTATCTTGATCAACCTTTAGAAAAAATCTTAGTTTAAACATATTTATGCAACTTGAACAAATCTTTTCTTGATTTTGCTTCCTGTTTACTAGTACTCACGCCCAATGCATGGGCCAATGAACAGTACCAAAGATGACATCCCCTTCCGAGCATCAAACTTGGGACCTTATGGTTACGAGGTTGACGCTTTATCTCACAACCACAGACACCAAAATAGTAAGTTGCAACGCGCAGCAGAAAACTAAAATCATCTTATGCAACATGGAAAGAAAGCATGAATTAAGGTTACATAAAGAAATGCACATAAATATGTGAAAGTATAATGACAAAAGAGTAAAACTCTCTTAGAGAGTAATTTCTCCTGAACCTATCACTATTAAAAAAAGTGGTCTGAAACAGGATGAATAAAAACTTCTTGGCAAGAAAACCTTTTTTTCTAAAAGGTCTAACCTTAATAAATCTGGATCCAAACCTTCTGCCAACATTTTATTGCGCAGAGCTCCTTCTGGCACCCCCTACAATAAACAAAGAAATTGAATATGCCATGCTCTAGCTAAAGGAGGTTTAATGCATCTCAAAGATGCATTTTACCAAGCAAGTCTTCATACACGTATTGATCTATAAAATCTATATTGTCTAACAATCGATTGGATCTGGTGATAGAATGGTCTTTTGACATAAAGAAAATTTACAAATAACTAAAGTTTCAACCCATGTCAGCCTGCGCAAACTGCACAGGCTGACATGGGCTGATACTTTTACGGATGCATGACAATGCATTTTCATAAAAAAGGCATTGTGGCAAGAGAAATAGTCACTTGTGACAAAATATTTCTCCTTTTAACAAATTATGTTTTTCAAAATTACACTTTTGACTGCGTACTATTGTTCCCATTCTTCCAATAAAACATGTATTTCTTGGAATTTGGTATTTCTTGGAAAATGACTTGGAATTTGCCTTGCTGTCTTGATATCTATGACCATTATGGAAAGAATCAAATACCATCATTTCAAAGTATTTGGTAGGAACTAGAGAGAAACTAAGGTCGAAGTCTTGCCGCACAGCTGTCCATATTCTGATCCTACAGCAATAACAGATGAAGAAACGAAACCTTCCACTCAGAGTCTTTACAAAACATCAAAATTTCACACCTGACCATCTAGAGAGCATTTGCAGACAACAAAATAAATTTAGCTCATGTGATGATATTTGTCTTTGATAGAGTAGAAAACATTGTGGTAAAGGGAGAAAATGCTGGTTACCAGCATTTTCTCCTTTTCCCCAAAATGTTTTCAAAAACATTCTCTTTCAGGGTCATTAAAACTCAGAATGCTGTGAATGAATGAACGTTGTTTTATGGCGCATCGACAACTCTCTCATTCAGTGGGCATATCTGTGTTAAAAGATGATTAAAGTGGATGGAATGGTGTGGTTAAAAGGGTTAAAATAAAACTTACTACTTGTAACATTTTGAAATACTTCATATATCTTGGGTCTTTTGATACAGGGTTTGTAGTAGCAGGCATTTCCTCAGGGGGAGGGGGTTCACTAGGTCCAGTTTGTTCCTGTCAAAATTAATAGGAGTAAGTTTTTTTCTTGTTAGACTGAAATCGAATAGCAGCTATTACTCAACAAAAATGACCTGTCACTCATTTAATATTTTTGTCAGTACTTGGTTCATTTTGCGGGGTCATACTCAAACTTCGTATAATTTCATATTGACCCCACAAAATTCATTGAGTTTTGACCCCGCGAAATTCACCAAGTATTGACGAAAGTAAATAAGTAACAGGTCAATTTTGTTAAGTAATACTAAAAGATATCTAAAAGAAATAATAAAATAATAGTCCAAGCCAGATTCAAACCTTTGACCCCAGAATCGTGAGCCAGTCACCTTACCAGTGTTGCTATTTATCTGTAACATTGGAAGAGGGCAATATTTGAAAAATTAACTTTTGAAAGCCTATATTTTGATTGTTTGAACCGACTTCTAACGATTATGAGGGTCGAAAAGGAATATTATTAAGCAACAGATTAATTCTGTTGAGTAATATTGAGATGTGAATGTATGAAACATTATTGGATTGACAAAAAACATGTGAATGAGCTTTAACAATCCTATAACCAGTAAAAAGCAGTCTTATAAAGTATCAGAGTCATTGGTAGTTTAAACATAATTATAGCTATTATCACATATAACTGATAGCTTGACACAATGCAGCTCTAGCAGACACATTTTAAAGGCTTTTTGTTTTTTTTGTAGTTCTACTTATACATAAATGCCCTAACAGTATGTAGTGCCCTCAAGACAAGTACATATATAGAGACATACCATTGAAGTATGTCCAGCCCCATAGCCAAGTCTGCGACATACAAGGTTTGAAACCATGGGGCCCCTGTTTGAATCCCCAGCCTGGCAAATCTTTTGGACTAATGATAGGCATTGTTACAGGATTCATTCTTCTCTCATTGCCAATCAATTTTTCATCAATTGTTAAGCGAGAAAGCAGCTAGTGGCTTTGGAAGAATATTGTAAGCCGTACTGGTGAAAGAAACTTCAGGAAAGCATACATAGGTGCACTGGATTCCACAATATAACTGACATGATCATTAATGTTGAAAATGGTGTTACACACCATACATCAATTTGATAGAGGTACATTAACAAAGGAGCAAAAAAGGCATAAGTGAGACAAAGGAATATTTTCTAATAACTGCACAGAAATTTCACGACAGTGTTTTCAATAGCCTTCTACCTCAGAGTCTTGAGAACATTGGGCTGTTTGGTAACAGGGTAATGGGCATTCATATAAACATGAAATGACAACTATTGATCTGTGCTGATGACTTTAGACCAACTTACAGTTCCTGAAGGAGGTGGAGCTGTTGTAGGAGGTGGGGCAGATGGGGATGTTGAAGGTGGTGCCCCGCCTCCTGAGGCGTCCTGTTGCTGATTGTTAGTACTTGTACTGTTACTTGGCGCTGTTACATTTTCTAATCCAGGAATAGATGAAATCTGAAAGGCATACATGGCATAGCATACATACAGTACAGTTACCATGATGCTTCTAATGTATTCAGGATTGAAAAAAAAATTGTCTGGTGCTATTCAACAACTTCTAATAAAAGTAAATTGTTCAACTGAATAGCCTATTTGTGGCAAAACACATTAATGATTACCACCTGCAGCCTTAACTCTTTACCATATGACAAAATTTTAGACTAGTCAAAACTGAAAGCATTAGCAGACAACGAAATAAAGGTGGCTGAAAATTTGACATTTGTTTTGGGAAGGGTAGAAAACATTGCAGGAAAAGGAGAAAATGCTGGTTACCAACCAGCATTTTCTCCTTTTCCCACAATGTTTTCAAAAGGCCCACTTCTCAAAGTTGTTAAAACTCCGGATTGTGTAGTAAAGGGTTAAAGCAGACTACTTTCAAAACCAATCTGGCAAATGAGTAAAGCTTGTGAAAAGAAATTTTTCTTTTTGACACAATGTTTTACAAGTTTTCATGTATCAATTATCAAGGCATTTTGATTATCCATTACTAGAGATGTTGAAAAATTTGTCTGATGCAAACTGAATTCAAAGAGGTAATGAATAAAAGCAATATGGCTGATGGAGGAATTACTCATTTTTAATCACTCAGTGTTTTCTCTTCTTTGATACAACAAGAATCCCTGGGATCTATAATACTTATGAGAATACTTTCGACTTTTTCAACCTTTTACCACAAATCCCAAGTTTTAACAACAATGAGGAAGAAAGCTTTTGAAAACAATATGAGAAAAGAAGAAAATTCTGGTAATCAGCATTTTCTTCTTTTCCCACAATGTTTTCTATCCTATGAATGATTATTCCTTTCAAAGACAAATCCCATTATCTGAGCCATACTTAAATTGTCATCTGAAAATATTTTAGAATAGACAAGTCTACATTTCTGTTGTGTGGCAAAGAGTTAACCAAACAAATTAATGTCGTAAACTTAGTAAACTAATATCTTCCACCCAAGGAGACATACTTTTCTAAAAAAAGAAAAAAATCTGATAGGTTTTATGCAAGAACAAGAAGAACAGATGCAAAACCAAAACAATTTCTCTCCTTCATCAGCAGGCTATACTAGAACTTAAATCTAATATATAATTGAAAAACATTATTTACCTTACAAATCTTTATTTTAACTCTTTCATTAGGAATGACGACTCGAGTAGCTTGTGTGGATCAAGATCAGACTGCACAGATCTACACCATCAGCTACCCTGTTATTGAACTATGACAAAGGTTGTTTATTAAAGCAGCAGATGTCTATTTCTAGAATTCAGAAAATAATAATACATGTAATAATAATAATAATAATGATAATAATAATAACGAATATCTGTAGATAGTAGTGGAAGAGTAAAGACAAAACCTGGTCTACAAACCTTTGCATCAAGCAGATTCATGGTAATTTCTAACTGCTGTAGCCTATTGGATAGAGTTTCCAGCTTCTCTTCACAAACACCAGAAAATCTATTCAGAAATCCTACTGTGTGGGTGACAAAGTGGTTGATAAAAGCTATTAGTCTTTTTTGATTTATTGAATCAACCTGAAAGGGGGAAAATAATTTACCCTTCTACATGTTGTAAATACCCTTTCACATAAATCTTACCTTTAGCATCATATTAGTCATATGCATATGCTTTCAATTTGGACAAGTCTAAAATTCTGTAACCTGGTCAAGAATTAACCCTTTACCACACAACCACAAGTTTTAATGACCCTATAAGAAGAAAGCTTTTGAAAACATTGTGGGAAAAGGAGAATATCCTCATTCCTGGTAACCAGCATTTTCTTCTTTCCCCACCTATCAAAGACAGAAGTCATTTTTTGAGCTACATTTGATTTGTCTCTTGCAATTGCTTTCCTTTTGGTCGAGCCCAAAATTTTGTTGTTTGGCAAAGACTTAAATAGCATACATGTAACAATCATGTGATTCTTCCTATGACAAGTCTAAAATTCAGTATCAAGACAGTTCTGCGACAAGATGGTTCCCCGACACAACTTTTCGAGACAGTGCCCCAACAGATTTGAAGACAGTTCCCAGATACTTTTGAAGACAGTTCCCGACAACTTTTGAAGAGTTCCCAACACTTTTCTTTCATGTCAAATAAGTTATCCTTGACAATTATTATTGTAAATCATGAAATATTAGAAATATTTGTGGATTATTGATGTTGTGATCGGATTATTTGTACCTTGTAAAGAAGAAATCTATATACATTGACAGATACTTATTCTCTCTTGGCTGAATTCACAATGATTCATGAAAATAAGAGAATTTATACATGTAAAAAAAAAGCCAGTGCAAATGTTGGTAAGATAACATGTTTCGGGATTATTTGGAGTTAAAGATGTCCGTCTACAGCCGGTGAGCAAAAACGCTGTTAAATTTCAAACAATTTAGAATGGTACAGAAATCAGTCCTTTGTGTAAACATGGATAAATTACTGACATATATGGTGTAATTGAAAAAAAGAAACACGGAAATTTGTATTAGAAACCGAACATTGGTCTGAAGAAAACTGGCTGACGATCGAAGCTGTAAACAATGGCGGTGCGTCACGGAAATTTATCGTTGGTTTCCGCCTAGAATCGGATACGGTGTAATTTGCATATAGGCCGCGACCTGTCTGAAAATCGAGGCTGCAACAGAGAAGCCTCCATTTTCCTATGTTTACCTCATTAGACGCCAGGCGAAGGTCAAATATAGTCACATAACAGAATGCATGATCATTATATGAATCTACCCGAGTGTATAACGGATATATCGAAAATCTTCGATTCAAAAACCGGAAACGACGGGTGTGTTTACATGGAAGGCCGCAACTCAGCGAAATGCATTTTCTATCGTCCATAATCTAAGCAACCTTGCCACCGTCAGGCGCAATATTTAGCATGAAGATATATGAATGACTATATTTTGATAAAATAAAGACAAAATGAGTTAAAACTGGCTTAAAATGAGTATAAGGGCCTCTTTAACTCTTTAAATTCCTTTGATAATTTGTATTTTAGTTATGTGTATTACTTTTATGTTTTATGTTTTATAGAAATGTAGATAGCGAGAGAGAGAGAGGGGGAGATTTACCTGAGTGAAATACTTTTTCTATTTATGTTGAACACTCGTTCCATAGTCCTAATATTTCAAATACATGTATATTGTATGAACCATTTTGGAAAATGTAGTGTATTTCGATATAGTTCAGTATTTTGCAACAAAAGGCCGTCAAACTGTTGCGTCAAACAAAGCCAAGTTACAGAAAATTATAGCCATTTCACGAGGCCATCAAAGAAATTACATACATTCTCACGGTGAACAAATGTACTTGTCAATCATAGACACAAACACTTCAATCAGTCACAAAAGGATCTTTTATTCATAGAATCCCTCATCAACCATTTTATCATGATAATTGCCATTTGACATTGAAGAAAAGTGTCGGGGAACTGTCTTCAAATCTGTCAGGAAACAGTCTTGAAAAGTTGTGTTTGGGAACTGTCTTGTTCCCTAAAATTCAAAAATCTGGTCAAGAAATAAATATGATGTAGACAAGATTTTTTGGTTCATCACTGTGGTGAAGCTGCAATGAGGTAAAATCTATACCTGTAAAATACATATATATGTACCATTTAGATACACAGATTAAGTTCTGAACGCTTAAACTATTAAAGCCACAACGAACTTTCACATTCACAAACAACTCTCTGTGCTTTGATTTGAACAGCAAGGTCGCCAAAAACTTGGAATGATAAATGATCTACAGAAATGTAAAGTTTACGTGGTTTACCTTAGTGTAGTCTACACCTGGTCCGACAAGAGGAAGACCGTCTTGATCCATATCTTGGTTCAGTCGGTAAAATAGGAAAATTATTTTGCTGTGTCGAGCCGTGAATCTAAAACACTATAGAGTTTAAGTTGAAAGCACTCTAAAGCGTTTGAGTTAAAGTAGTTCCGGCATAAATTATGCCGGAATACCCCGGCTGTTTGCAGCTTGAAAATGGCTCTACTTCTGTTACCTAAAATCGTACGAGTTTATAACAAGACAAATTTATGACGCATGTACGGTGGCACAAAAGTGACATGGAAGATATATTTTATACTACGTGCGCACGCAGTAGCTAATACGTGCGCACGTAATAACTAATACGTGACGGTGCGCACGTAATACTATTGCGTGCGCACGTATTAGCTAATACGTGTGCACGTAATAGTTATTACGTGCGCACGCAGTAGCTAGTACGTGCGCACGCAGTAGCTAATACGTGCGCACGTATTAACTAATACGTGCGCACGTAATAATCGACCAATCAGTTTATCACGAATCAATAAATGTCTATCTTCCACTTCCATCTTGAAACAATGGCTTCCGTTCATGATTCAGATTGGTGGATTATTACGTGCGCACGTAATATGTAATACGTGCGCACGTATTAGCTACTGCGTGCGCACGTATTAGTTATTACGTGCGCACGTATTCGCTACTGCGTGCGCACGTAATACTACTGCGTGCGCACGTATTACTTATTACGTGCGCACGTATTAGCTACTGCGTGCGCACGTAATAACTAATACGTGCTCACGTATTAGCTACTGCGTGCGCACGTAGTATAAAATATATTTTCCATGTCACTTTTGTGCCACCGTATGCATGGCATCATAGAAGCTGCAATCTTTTGGTGGACAATTTCAGAAATATTGACTTTCTAGAAAAAATGTGATGACATTTTTGTATCTGTTTTCCCCCCACAAATGGAAGATCATGACAAATGATACTAAAATGCAGGAAAAAAAGGCAGGAGTTAAGAGAGGAATCTTAAATTATCTTGTACCATTATAATCATCATAATCATCATTACCATTTAAAGTGATAATGCGTACGTGAGAAAATATGTAAAAGCATGGGAATTTTCAAATTTCTACTCAAAGTTTGAAAATAGAGAAATTGCGCATTCAAGTACAGCATTTTTCATTATTAAATGATTTTAAAAAGCAAACTTCTGTAGGGGCATCAAAGGCGACACTGCGGAACTATGTAAGTTAGTAATTATTCAAAGTGATATTTAGATCATTATTCATGCAGATCTACATGTATTTACAATTTTTAAGTGACATTTTCATTGTTTCATTTTTACAAAAAGAAAAAAGAAAAAAATATTCAACAACTTTCTTCTAAAACATTTTCCCTTTGTTTGTCAAAAAAGTATCTTAGCCTGCTTGTAACAAAGTGAATTTTTACATTTCTACTCCAGAATTAGAGACTTTTGCATAGTATCTCCAAAATTCTTCTGATCATAGCCTTCGCAGTTGGCGCGAATCACTAAAAAAATATTTTTTTTTAAGTCTTTAAGGATCTGGATCTATCCAATAACAACATAGTAACTATTACTCTATATACTCGTAAATCGTTTAATAAAAAATAGTTTGAACCATTTTCTGCATAGGCCTTGTACAAACCTATAAAACTTCTAATGTAAACTTCAAGAGCCATTCAAACCCTTGACCAGCAGCGACGTAAAAAGTTGTATATGCACAGGGATAGAAATAACTTTATCCTTTCAACTACACCGAATAAAATTAATATACCGAGTACGGAAAAAGAAACAAGAAATTTTTACGTTTACAATATCTTATAAAATATAAAAAGAATATTACACAGACTATGTACTGTCTGATCTTGATCTATTTCTGTCATTTTCGAACAGTTTCAACCCTGAGCACTATGCACCACTTTGGTAATTTTTGTGGACAACTTACATCACGATCCATACATTTTTCACGGGTATAGTAGATCAGGGCCGTACTGTACAGAACTTACAGTATGATCATAACAGCTTCGACACACAATACCTTAAATGCTAAATTTTACAGGGCTTATAAGGTAGATCGTCCATGTAACAAAATTCCATTCGGCTAAAGTGTCGACGAAGGGAAGAAAAAAGGGTTATCGTTTCACAAGCTTTCTATAAATAGCTGATGTAGACTGCTCTTTGTAATACGATTAAACTACACATGTGTTGGGAGGTAACCAGTCTATAACTTGATCAACGGTTAATCGCCCCATTATCTTTACAGATTAAAACTGGACGAAACACTTGTACACAAAAAACTGCTTCTGATTATCATATTCTAAGATGCTTTCCATCTCATAATTATCATTATTTTGTCTTGTAAAAAAGTAGACAAATGCGAAAACCGTTTAGAGGTGGGAAAGCCTGCGATAGACGGAAAAGGTTACAATTTCGTATGGGAACAAGAAAGGAATCCTTTAAGTTGGAAAAGTTCGGGGGACTAGCCGATAAAAGGAAGTTTATTTTTCTGTATTTTCGTTGTTATTTGGGAATGAACTTATACTGCAAGAAAACCAGACTTTATGTTCATGTAGGTCTGATTGAATATTTAAGAAAAAGACCATGTGGAGTAACTTTGTAACACTAACACGATATTATTAGAAAATCTCCAGAAATAATAACCAATCGAATAATTACTGATCATCTACATGGTAAATAGTTTAGGTACATTCCTACCGGAAGCCGCTTTCTAGCGGCTTCCAATTACTGTTGTGTATGTACTTAAACGTTTTTGGGTAAACCAGCCACGAGCGAAAATATTACCGATGATGTTCACGAGATGAAATAAATTTCGATCTTTCACCGTAAAAAACAAATATTCTATTTATTTCATGCTTTTAACCCTTTCTGGGGGGAACTTACTCAAAATCCAGTACAGTTCTTTTCGGTTATACCCCGGGGCGTACCCCCTCCGCATAGCAACGCATTACAATATTACGTCAAGCACGAGAAATGTATGGCAAATTACGCCATATTTCCATCTGGTTGTGAGGCACGCGCATTTTACCTAGGTAACTAGTGCGCGGGAACAACTGTTTCCGCCTTCAATTGAAGAGTTGGAATATAAAAATCGGTATTTTCACTGGTCGTAACCATGAAATATCGAAAAATATTTCACCGATATTTCTCGATAACCTACCGGAAAGCGTGAAATAAGTACCTAATCTCTTTAAGGCTCATTCTTACTGTTATGAATGTACCTAAACGCTTTAGAGTACCTTATAACTGTTTTCTAGATACGTAAACTCTTTAGAGATTGTTATAACTGTTCTCTTTATACCTTTACTCTTTATAGTAAATAAGTACTACTGTCTACGTAAATGAACAAAATCTTAAGAGTTCATTATTCCTGTTGTCCATGTACCTAAACTCTTAAGAATTCATCATTACTGTTGTCTATGTACCTAAACGGTTCAGGACACCATTTCTTTTTCATTTGTGCTAAAACTATTTAGATATTACTCATACCGGTATTGTTGTCTCTGTACCTTAACTCTTTCAAGTCAACTTTAAAAGTTGTCTATGTACCTAAACTATTCAGAGTTCCGAAAAGCTGTTGTGTATCTACCAAAACTCTTTGGAGTTAATAGGTAATGTTGTCCTGAATGCTTTAGAGTCCATTTTCTGGTATTGTCTATGTAACTTAACTCTTTAGAGTCTATGCACCTAATCTCTTTAGAGTCTTCATCACTGTTGTCTATGTACCTAATCTCTTTAGAGTCTTCATCACTGTTGTATATGTACCTAATCTGTTTAGAGTCCTCATTTCTGTTGTCTATGTACCTTATCTCTTTAGAGTCTTCATCACTGTTGTCTATGTACCTTATCTCTTTAGAGTCATCATTTCTGTTGTCTCTGTACCTAATCTCTTTAGAACCTTCATCACTGTCGTCTATGTACTTAATCTCCTTAGAGTCTTCATCACTGTCGTCTATGTACCTAATCTCTTTAGAGTCTTCATCACTGTTGTCTATGTACCTAATCTCTTTAGAGTCCTCATTTCTGTTGTCTATGTACCTAATCTCTTTAGAGTCTTCATCACTGTTGTCTATGTACCTAATCTCCTTAGAGTCTTCATCACTGTTGTCTATGTACCTAATCTCTTTAGAGTCCTCATTTCTATTGTCTATGTACCTAATCTCTTTAGAGTCCTCATTTCTGTTGTCTCTGTACCTAATCTCCTTAGAGTCTTCATCACTGTTGTCTATGTACCTAATCTCTTTAGAGTCATCATCACTGTTGTCTATGTACCTAATCTCTCTAGAGTCTTCATCACTGTTGTGTATGTACCTAATCTCCATAGCTAACTTTCATGGACATGCTTTATCAGCAGTCTCGCATATCAACAAATCGATGAAAATAACCGATATTATACGTAAAGGTTCGGGATTTTCCGGAGTTTGGCAAACATAAACCGCGTATAACCTATTTATAATCGATAAAGTCCGCAGCTGTAAAAGATAAGAAAAACGTAACATTACGTAACAGCGTAACAATAGCCCTGTTTCAAATTTACAATCCTTGCCTAGACCGTATATCTGACTTTTTGTTTTCTGGTTTAAACCTTAACTCTTTGTCTGCTAAAAGCCATTATAGCCCTTGTAGATTAGTATCAGACAGCACAGAATGTGCACCCTCACCAGACTACACATAATCTTCATTCTACGGTTTAAGGGTTAAGTTTTGATGCTTTGAGATTAAAGTTCTGATCCCTGCCGTTCGGCAGTTTGTGCGACTAAGTGCACTTTTTGCTGACAATGTAGACCAGTAATAAACTACACAAAAAGCAGTCTAATCTTGAAACCTAATCCGTCCAAATTCAATTTTGCTGACAGTGTAGATTAATAACAGGCTGCACAAAACAAGTAGTCTGATCTTGGACCTAATCGATTCTATACATCGGTTTTTTCTTAAAGACGATCGCTACAGTTTCACCATTTTTTGAAAACATTCAGAATTTCATGAAACTTTGTTTGGTGATAGTTCATTGTCTGATCTACAAAAATAGGAGATAAAAAGAGGGGGTCACCAGCTTTGGGAAAATTCTATGAATACTTCTTTTAGTACACCCTGCATTGCGCCAGTTCAGGATGAAATTTCACCTATGAAAACTAAGTCTATGTATATTTTTTTAAATGACAACAATTATAAGCAAATTTTATGTCTTTGTATTGGTGAAACATCAAATTTAATGAAAAAAATAATTTAGAGTATACTGAGTATCAATCTGTAAAAAAAAAACCTTAACTTATGGCTAAAACACCTTTATTTTGGAAACCCCCCACCCCCCCCCCCCCAAAAAAAAGAGTATCTTTTAAAGTTATTTTTTTAAATGTTCTAACATTCAGATTTTTCTTATTTTTTTCTATAAATAATATTCAGGTACTAAACTAAAAGAATCAGGCTTAAACAAATAGGTCACCAGTCTTAATTTTTTAAAGAAAATACATTTTAAGTTTGTGGGTGGGGCACTAACTAATGAGTAAATGTAGGGTTTGTCCAAGACAAAGACATTATATGAAGTAAATTATCTCAATTTTTTCAATAATACAACAATATTTATATGAATCAAGTTTGTTTGTTACAATAAACCAATTCATAGCATACAAATGTAATACTAATGTTAGCATTTAACCCATTTTCAAACGACTATATTTAGACTCTTCTAAATTTGACACTTTTGCAGACTCTAAACCAAAACCTGGTATTCATGTATCACAGTTCTTTGATGGGTCAGAAATCATTGTGCGAAAAGGAGAAATCAATCATTAGGAGCGATTTCTCCTTTTTACATCAATGTTTTCTAATGTTGTCTGCTGCAGACTCATCAAGCTAAGGGACAACCTGGTAAAGGAGAAAGAGTTATGTACAGCCCCTCGTTTTCTGCAAGTCTTTACCAAGTGACATAATTTTGGACTAGACCAAACTGAAAGCATCTTCATCTAAAAAGATATTTTAGCTCGACGATACGTTTACCAGAAAGAGCGCTAGTAGTAGCATCTGTGGCCATATTTCCGTTGTTAGGTGACGTAGTTAGGTGATTTACTTTGACTTTCAGTCCGATCTTTTGAAAGCGTAATTGTGGATTCTTGCCTCGCAGATAAAAATTTGGCTTGATTCAAGTACGTTTTTCTTTGTTTTGCTGACATGAACAGACCCGTTTTAGTTCTTGGTTTATCCATTCCGCAGACATTGACAAGTGTGGCAAGATCAATTGTGTTAGGTGCTCACCGTTTTTCGTGTAAAAGGTGAGCGTGATAGTTACACGAAGCGTGAAAATGGAAACTGTCGCGAACGTCGTTAAATTCTTGATACCGCAATGTCACAAGGTGGCTGAATTCAGCAGAAATTTCGACGCTTTTGGATTACCGGTTTAATCCTTTACCATACACTCACAAGTTTTAACGTTCTGTGCAGTCTGATTTTGATCTAAACTGTCCGCAAAAGATCCTTTAGTCCCGTTATAGAGCCTACAGGTAAACATTTCACAGTTCAACCAACGGCTGATGTCGGTTGCAAAGATAGCGAAGAGGGAATCTTCTCCGATACCCAGTAATCCTTAGGCTGCTAAGGGTGAGTCACTGACCTTTTGCGGACAGTGTAGATTAAGATCAGACTGCACAGAACGTGCAGTCTGATCTTGGATCTACACTGTCCGATATGGATATATTATTGCTCAAAGCATAACATTGAAATAGCAAAATTTGGGTTTTTAACTTTTTACCATCGAATTTAAAATGTTTTATTTTAGTTATTTAGTAAGATAAGGGTTAGCAGCCTTGAATTCATCCATTTACAGCTTTTACCAAACGATCTTCCTGGTTTTGAACGAACGAACAAATGTTTGAACAAAAGAAAGAAAGAAAGAAAGTGTTGGATACAAAGTGGCAATAAACTGAAAGTTGTGAACGACTAAAAGGCCAAACGGAAAGACGTCGGTAAAGTAGTTTTTTTTTTTTTTATCCCTGGCCACTCGTCACAACGCGGCCGATTCCGCACCTACATCTTGATCACCGGATAACCCGAGGTTTGCCGAATGATCCCTGGCCTGTCTGGCCGGAAACCGCCTGCACTTTTCATTATTTAGTACAACCGAAAATAACGTTTCCTTTCAGATGAAGCCATAGATGTTTACTCTTTACTGAACGATTCAAATTTTATTCTCTTTTAATTGGTTTGTGTGGTATTTGTCGAAGACAATACTACTATGAGTTCAATATTGAATTTTGAAGACCATGTATCGTATATTGTGCAAAGCCGAAGGAAATAAACCCAATTAAACTCAATTTTTCTCAGGCAAATTAGTTTTTCGGTAGCACCCAGATATGTAATTGGAAATGGCAAGTTAAAATACACTGGGTGAGGCCATCGATCGTGGAAATACTAATTTTTGATTGCAAATAGCTTCACTCGCTCATAGCCTTCTATTGGCGCAATGATACAAAATTTGTCTACCGATCGCTTGGTCCTGGGCTTTTTCGTTCCAAAACCAGTTCATCCCATGGCTTTTTCATCCCATGATTGTGCGCTACTCCATTTGATTGGGCATGAATATTTATAGATCAAAATAATTGATAGTTATGTAGGGAATTAAATGTTAACGGCCAAAGATATTTCAAAATCATAGTTTTTAGGTACAAACTTAATTTTATTCGATATATTCACATGGTTTCTCTCTCTATCCATCATGCATCCTACTGTCAACGTTACTCCTGGCTCCTCCTAATGATCAAAGGGAGACCACCAATACACAAATAATCCTAACTTTGTCGTGAGTACTCTCCCTTCAACCAAAAAGGTGTTCATTTGCTTAGTAGGGTGACTTTCAAGCCAATATTTGAATAATATTTCTCTTTTTCTTTTAAATTATTGATTTCGCACAATGGCTTCCTTGACAAATACCACTTCAGCGTTCTCAACGCTTTGATTATATATTGATATAATTTCTACCTTTAAATGACCATGTTTCCAACTTGATCTGTAAGACCAGGGTCGTATATAATATATATACGATCCCTGGTAAGACCTGATTGCCAGTGACTTGCATCAGGAACTGCATTCACAAATAGTTCTTAATATTGCTGTATTGAAACACTAGCTGTGCCATATTACAAATAAAGGGCATCGTATATGACGAAGTAAAGGGATGAAAAGAAAAAAGAGTGAAATCGTCTAGAAAAAAACGATTTTTTCTCCCAAACTATATTATATAGCAAATATCAAGATAAAATTATTTGTCATCCTGAGAACAAACAAGCCCTCTCGCGTGTCCTATCGGTCAGTGGTGAGCACAATCGTAAACTTTGGAGTGGATAAATTCCTATGTGGTCTGCAACACGCGAGGAGGGGCATTTGCGTAAAGTGTCGTCTCGGATCAGCCTGCGCACTCCGCGCAGTATAATCCGAAACGACACTTTCGCTTTTATGTAATTTTCATTTTTTGCGCAATTCTACTGAAGAACAAAATCTAATGTAGCAGTAAAGTGCCGTCTCGGATTAGTCTGCGCGGACTTCGCAGGCAGATCCGAGACGACACTTTACGCAAATGTCCGAATGCCCCTTTTCGCGTGATGCAAGCCATTTATGTACAAACAAAAGTAAAAAATGAATTTAGAAATCCAAAGACATGTTATCGGTACAATTCCAAGTTCATCTATAAATAAGTGATATGTTGGTTACCCGAGAACGCCATTATCTCCCGCTAGATGGCATTCTACAAATACACAGCTATCTAATTTGGGCATTCTGGGTACAGAACCGGACTACTTTTCAAAACAACAACCGTTACTTTGAATTTCTAAATGAAATAAACGCATTATCTTCCGCTAGATGTCATTCTACAAATACACATCTATCTAATTTGGGCATTCTGGGTACAGAAGCGGACTAATTTTTCAAAACGACAACCGTTACTTTAAATTTCAAAATAAAATAAACTTTTACTCAATAAAACGCTACCTGGTGCGATTCATTCAGTTATGATCAGCAAGCAGGTAACCTATGCACCGGCCATTTATTAAAACAGTCCCTACAGGCTTGGGTATAGCTTCGGTATAAGCCCTACTTTTCCCAAGTATCCGGGGATAGGTGATGCGTCATAGCAGACAGGTCGAATTTTCGAAGAATGGCACCTGTAAACAGTTTGTTTCGAATTGGCCATGGTCAAATTTAGAAATAATTGAGAAAAGTAGGTTTTCAGTGCAATTTTGATAAGAAAAAGAGTTATTACACCCATGAATTGTGTTAGATTAAGGAAAAGAGGGATTTAGTTTGTCTATGAAACAGGAGGTCATGACCTTTCCTTCTTTGTTCTATAGGTTTGACCCCAAATGCGAATCTGAGGGGTCATGGAGCTAGCAGCTATTTTTAGCG
Organism: Hippopus hippopus; assembly: GCA_946811185.2. NCBI lineage: Eukaryota > Metazoa > Mollusca > Bivalvia > Cardiida > Cardiidae > Hippopus > Hippopus hippopus. The sequence continues at coordinate 50,693,317 of OX328101.1, read as the reverse complement.
GCAAAAATAAGGGTGGGGTAAGGGCATGAAAGATTGCGAGAAAACGGCATGGAAACGTGCTATTTTTGACTTTATCCCCAGATTATGTGTTGTTTTGAGTTTCAATTTAGCTTGGCATTTTCAGGCTAGCTTCCTGGGTTTGCATTTTGTGAATTTTGGAATATAGGCTAAAATGGCATATTTTGTCAGTTTTTTTTTCCGACCATCCGACTTGCCTGTATTGATCAGTAATTTTACCATTTCACAAGTTGAACATGATTTATTGATAAAATTTAAAGAAATAGGACTGTGCTGTTGCATTTAAGTGCTTTTTAGCTCCACTGGCCGAAGGCCAGTGGGCTTATGTCATGGCCTGTTGTCCGTCGTGCGTCCGTCCGTCCGTCCGTCAGTCCGTCCGTCCGTCCGTCCGTGCATTAACTTTTTTTTAAAACGTCTTCTTCTCTGAAACTACCCATCCAATTTTGATGAAACTTCACAGAAATGATCCTGCCATGGTCCTCTTCAGAATTTCTTGAAAGAATTTAATTCCTTCAAAAACTCTGGTTGCCATGGCAACAAAACTGAAAAATTTTGAAAATCTTTGAAAATCTTCTTGTCTGAAACCGTAAGGCCAAGGGCTACCAAATTTGGCATGTAGCTTTATCTAGTGGACCTCTACCAAGTTTCTTCAATTTATAGCCCTGGGGTCAAAATTGGCCCCGCCCCGGGGGTTACAAGTTATACATGGGCTTATTTAGGGAGAACTTTAAAATTCCTCTTCTACCTAGCCATAGGGCCTAGAGCTACCAAATTTGGCATGTAGCTTTATCTAGTGGACCTCTGCCAAGATTGTTCAAATTATAGCCCTGGGGTCAAATTAGGCCCTGCCCGGGGGTAACAAGTTTTACATGGGCTTATATAACAAGTTTTACATGGGCTTATATAGGGAGAACTTTAAAATTCTTCTTTGGCCTAGCCATGGGGCCTAGGTCGACCAAATTTGGCATGTAGCTTTATCTAGTGGACCTGTACCAAGGGTGTCCAAATTATAGCCGAGGGTCAAATTTGACTTCGCTCCGGGGGGTAACATGTTTTACATGGGCGGGCTTATATAGGAAAATCTTTCGCATCTAGCTATAAGGGCTAGGGCTATCAAATTTTGCATTTAGCTTTATCTAGGGGGTCTCTATCAAGGGTGCCCAAATTATAGCCCAGGGGGTCAAATGTAGCCCCACCCCAGGGGGTCACAAGTTCTACATGGTCTTATATAAGGAAACTTTAATAATCTACTTGTACATAGCCATATTTAGGCCTAGGGCTACCAAATTTTGCATGTAACTTTATATAATGGGCCTCTACCAAGAGGGCCCAAATTTTAACTTTGGGGGTCAAGTTTGACTCCACACCAGGGGTCACAAGTTTTACATTGGCTTTTATAGTGAAAACTTGATAAACCTGTGTCATGGATCACATATTTTACAGGGCCTTTTATTCAGCAAACTTGTTTTACATGACTTTTTATTGGGTAAGATTAAAAAATCTTTTTGTTTATAACCACACATTCTAGTTTCATATTGTAGGTCTGGGGTCAAAATTGCCTTCATTCCAGGGATCGCAAGTTTAACATGGGCTTCAAAATATTGTCACTTCAATTTAAACATTAATCAAGGGAAATAACTCTTTTTATGAAAGATAAAGTTCGTTACTATTTACCTCCCTTGATTATCAAGCTGCAGTGATACATGATTGGTGCTAGACAAGTTTTTTAGCTCCACTGGCCGAAGGCCAGCAGGCTTATGTTATGGCCCGTTGTGCGTTGTGCGTCCATCCGTATGTTAACTTTTTAGCTCACTTGAGCACAACGTGCTCAAGGGGAGCTTTTAGGATCACCTGGTGTCCGTCGTGCGTCGTGTGTCGTCAACAATTCTTTAAACATCAACTCCTCCTAAACCACTGGGCGGATTTGGACCAAACTTGGCTGGAATGTTCCTTGGAAGGTCCTCTTTAAAAACTGTTCACAGAATTTGATTCCATCAAAAACTCTGGTTGCCATTGCAACCAAATGGAATTTTTTAGGGAATTCTTTAAAAATCTTCTCCTCTGAAACCACGGGTCAGATTTTGAAATAATTTCACAGATATGCTCCTTGGGTGACCCTTTTTAAAAATTGTTCGTAAAATTTTGATCCGTCAAAAAATGTGGCTCTGGTGAATGGGGGCTTCTTGCACCATATAGAAATGAAGGAATTCTTCAAAATTCTTCTTCTCTGAAACCGCTGGTCAGATTTCGAAATAATTTCACAGGATTGTTCCTTGGGTGACCCTTTTCAAAAACTGTTCGTAAAATTTTGATCCGTCAAAAAACGTGGCTCTGGTGAATGGGGGCTTCTTGCACTATACAGAAATGAAGGAATTCTTTAAAAATCTTCTCCTCTGAAACAGCAGGTCAGATTTTGAAATAATTTCACAGGATTGTTGCTTGGGTGACCTTTTTCAAAAATTGTTCGTAAAATTTTGATCCGTCAAAAAATGTGGCTCTGGTGAATGGGGGCTACTTGCACTATATGGAAATTTAGAAATTCTTAAAAATTCTTCTTCTCTGAAACGACTGGTCAGAATTTTACTTAATAGCCAGTGGAGCGATACAGGGCCATCATGGCCCTCTTGTTATAATTTCAGGTTGATTATATTGAATGTTTACTGGAAAAGTTTGGTGTGACGTCATTAGTACCTACAACATTTTACACGGAAACCGTGTGCTGCAGCCAATATGACATGTGCAGACAACGGAAATAAACGTTTACTCAATAAAACTCTACCTGGTGGGATTCATCCAGCCCTATGATTGGCTAGCATGTAACCTATGCACCGGCCATTTATTAAAAGAGCCCCTACATGCTTCGGTTTATCTTATCACCACGGATCCATGTATAGGCTAATAGCTTCGGTATAAGCCCTACTTTTCCTTGGTATACGGGGATGGGCGATGCGTCATAGCAGACAGGTCGAATCTTCGAAGAATATGACATGCGCAGATAACGCCGAGAACGCCGAATAAACCTTTAAAACAGACAATGCCAGTCTAGAAATAAGACCTAAATCATTGCAAGTGTAAGGTTGCTCTTGGCCAGGTTATTTCAACAAAACGGACAGTATAGATCAAAGATCAGAATGCTTTATTTCAGTCTGATATCAATCTTTAGTGGCCGCATAGGCGGCTTTAGTTGTGAAGGCGATTGAGGGTCAATAAAGGCTTCTGTTCCCGTCTGTTCTGGTTGGTTTTTAGGCTGACCCCGATCACGTGATTACTCAACCGTGCACGAGATTACTCGGTGAGTAGTCAACGTTAGAGAGGGCAGTATGGCGTTTCGCAGAAAGACCCAAACAATTTGACCCGAAAAAAATGAAGTAAGTGTCTTATTTATTCGTAATACGTAGATATTTTTCATGAATAATCAAAGTACGTGTAAATCTTGATCTAACGTGGTAGATTTACACGTGGTTGCAACTTGCGATTGTTTTATTTTCTCGCAAATTATCGCCGGCGTCTTAAGTAGTGCTGATCTAAGGTAGAAAATTTTGTGGAAAAAGCAGCAAATGCTAGTTGCAGCTTTCTTTTTTTATTGTTTTCAAAATGTTTTTGAAAGCAGTCTTTGTAATTCATTCAAGTACAGGAATGTTTGGAGGAATTTTCTCTAGCCTATTTTCAATAGTGAATTAAAAAATTTAAGGTAGAAAAGTTCCAATTACAGTATACTGAGGCAAGTCAAAGAGTATCCTTAAAATGATAAACCCTTACCAAACGACAAAATTTTGGTCTTGACCAAATTGAAATCATTTGCAGAAAAAAAAAGTAGCTCAAAAGATAACTGCTGTCTTTGACCAGGGATCATATAAGATCCCTGCTTTGACAGGGTAGAAAACATTGTGGGGAAAGGAGAAAATGCTGGTAACCAGCATTTTCTCCTTTTCCCATAATGTTTTCAAATTACTTCTTCCTCAGGGTCATTAAAACTCTGGATTGTTTGGTAAAAGGATGACATAAATAGTATTGGTGTATTTATTACCCTATACCAGATGACAAAATTACTTACCAGTCCAAATTGCAGGCCTTTCAAGACAAAGAATTTAATGTGACTCCAATTATGTAATTTGTTTTTGAAGGGGTAGAAAACTGGTTATCAGCATTTTCTCCTTTTCCCTCAATGGTTTCAAACGTCTTTGTCTTCAGGGTTATTAAAACTCCTGAGTAAGGGATAAAGAGTTAAAATATACACTTACAAAGAAATAGAATTTTTCTCTACCTGCAACAACTTGGTTTTTATGTTATTTGTTATTTACTACACAAAATTTGAGTTTATTATTATTTTTTTTTTTTTTTTTCTTTGTAGATTTACAATATGACCAGATTTGGACTTTGTAGGAATCACTTTACATGAGGTAATTAAAAGTCAATTTGAATACATATAAAATTATGAAAAATCTGTCCATGTAATGATTGATAACTTACCAACAGTTTGTAAAATTTTGGAATACAATATTTATAATTTGAGACACTGAGGTATGACTTTGATATACATATACTTCTACCTGCCTAAAAATCAAAATTTAAATATAACCTGGTAGTTCTAAACTGATTGTCTGCCATGGTGTCAAGCGTATAAGACAATACCGTTGCCATATACTGTTGAGGGGTAGCAAACTTAGAAAGTTTGAAAAAAAAAAAAAATCAAAATATGAGCTGCACTCAAACTGTGCCATTTCACTAAGATGCCACACTCTACCTTCAATTACAACATCATCCTGCCTTAATTTATGAAGTCATCCCCTGGAATCAGCCACTAATAAATGAAAAAGAAGACAAAGTATCATGAGTATTAATCTTACTCTGTCAACAGACCTACATATTTTGTGTTTGTGTGTGTGTGTGTGTGTGTGTGTGTGTGTGTGTGCAGGTGTTTTTTAAACAATTTCAATCATACCAAATAAAACAATACAGATCAATACTTAACCAAAAACCCAAAATGGCCAACAAATAATGTCTTGTTCAACTTTTAGATTGCCATGTTGATGAAACATACATTATCAGTCTCTAAGACAAACCATCTTAAAGCAGTTCCAGATATATTCTGACCCTCATGACATCAGTTTATGCATATTCTTACATTATGTCTCTAATATCCTGTAACATCCTTTATGGTTCTAAGACTAAGTAGATCTACTTCTTGTGAAAACTTGATGCTCCTTGACCACCCCCTTCTTGCTACAACCCAACCATCAACAAAACTCACTGCATATAAATGTCAGTATGACAAGCATTATTTGCAAAGGTGCTTCAATAAAATAGGAAATTAACTATCAATCATCAGACACTATCATAGATAAGTCACATTACATTGATTATGTAGATTGGTAGATCAGTCAACAGTTATTTATAGGTCTCACTATATTGCACATTAAAACTTACAAGTGGTTGTCTTTGTACTAAATATATATGTTTTTACACACGATTGTCTAAGAATTCATCTAAAAGTGGGGTATTGCAGATGGGACAACCACAATAATTTAGCAGTTACTATGTCACACACACTACTGCATCATTTATGATTTTACATAGATTATTGAGGCTGAACTTTGTGGATTTTTATGAATCACAAATACTTTATGTAGAAATAATTAGAATTAGACCAATTATAGTCAGGTATACACATGAATATGATTTAGATTTCCTGCAAGAAACAGATCAGTAAAGGACATGTTTCTTACCCAAGTGACAGTATGGGCCAACTGCTGGTGAACAAGTGGCCTGCTATTGGCTTAAAACATCTATTTTATATACATACAAATAATAAGGATGTATTTGTGTCAAGAATTTGCATGAAAGCATTTATATTGCGTATGACTCTTTAAAATAGTCCTGACTCTTATTATTTTGTTCAAATGACTCTTAAAGTTTTGGCTAATACAATGTTCATCAATGGCTTTTGAGTAGAGCAGAATAGACTCTTGTAGAAGAACTGTGTCCAGTTTTAGGTTTGTGGCCAATGTATTCAAAGTATTTCATTAGATGACAGGTAACAGAAGACATAAAAGTTTACAACAGATGAATCTTTTAAATCAGCACCATGTCTATGAAATTGACAGGTTTGATACATTTTGAGGTATCCAAACGTGATGTGTGTCTGTAAGACACACATTAACTTAAACACATGTTTGAGAGTTAGTAAACCAAAGGGATTTGTTATAGCCACCAACGTATTGTCAGCATACCTTATTATATGTTGAGGATTTTAACTCCTAAAAATGAAAGTGGATGTAATGTCTTACTACTCTTATTGTATATTTCTGATCTATTATCTATTATCAAATGCATTGTTTAACCCTTTACCAAATGATCCTGCTTCATTGTAATCCTGAAGAAATATTAAGACCTTTAAAAACACTGTGAGAAAAAGAAGAACAGCATTTTTTTCTTTATCCACAGTGTTTTGCTACCTACAAAGACAATTTGCAGCATTTGAGCCACCTGTAATATGTCATCTGCAATGTTTCCAAGTAGACAAATCCACTTTGTCATTTGGTAAAGATCTTAATCTGCAGGGTTCATTTTAGTTTTTGTCTGAGGTGGGCCCTTGGCCTTTAAATAATTTTTGTATGGGCCAAGCTAACTGAGGTAAAATACTTTTAAGGAAACTGACCAAAACATGGAAAGACAGTTTCAATAAAAATTAAAGATTTGTAAATATGAGTATATGAAAAAAAAAAAATCATATTTTCATTATTGACCAAATACTGCAAAAATTTGATTTTAGTGAAACTGGAGATCAACAGGCAAGTAATTATTACTGGACCTGATTACCCTTTTTGTGGCCCACCCAGCCAAACATTAACTTCTTGTTGCATTAATTTTATACCGTCTTTTTTGTACACAAATTTGTCCTGAAATGAACACTGCATTTCTTTTTACCCAAGTCCTAAGCAATTACTGTGTTGCTAAATATCTTCAAAATATTAAATCATTATCTCGTACAATGTTTGATGTAAAGGATTGATAAGACTGAGTATGAAAAAAGCAGAATTTGAATTATAATTTGATAAGCAAGATAAATCTGTTCATGTAAATTCTGAAAATGGCTTGTATAAAGTATACTAATCATTTTTGAAAAAAAATAAGATACAAATTAGAATACATGAAACAAAATTAGTTTTATACTTTATTGCTCAGAAAGGTTGTCCTTGCCCAACTGATGATTTCCTTGGACTGGTTAGAACCCAGGTTACACAGCAGAGAGATACATGTAGTCAGGACAAAGTTGATTACTGGGTGGGATCCAGGAAAAATTTGTCTTTTGACCAAGATTTTTTAATCACAAACAAAAATATAGAGATAAACTGTCACCAATGACGGACCAAGGCAAGTCAGAAAGGTTTGTCTGTCTATTCAGGGACAGCAAGATTTTTTAATCACAAACAAACAAAAATATAGAGATAAACTGTCACCAATGACGGATGAAGGCAAGTCGGAAAGGTTTGTCGGTCTATTCAGGGGCAGCAGCTGTGTTTCATTTGCAAAGTTAACCTCATCTGAGCCCTTTTATCAAAACCAAAGTACATGTCACTGAAAAACAATTTTATCACTTAAAAAAAGACCATTTTCACAAGTTATGTGAATGCATTTATCTTACCATTAGACTGACAAAGACAACTTATATATTTTTGTACTTCATTAGACTTAACTCTATACCAAACAACAAAATTACGGACTTTTCAAAATTAAAAGCCTTTGCAGACACCATCACTAATACAGCACAAAAGATAAGACCTGCCCTTGAAAGGGTGGAAAATATTGAGGGAAAAGGAGAAAATTCTGGTTTCTAGCATTTTCTTCTTTTCCCACAATGTTTGCAAAAGCCTTCCTTTTGGGTTTTAAAACTCATGATTGTTTGGTACTGGGTTTAAAAGACCACACAGTTTGTGTGTGTGTGTCAATGTATATAAGGTTCATGTAATTTGGAATGAAAAGGCTCTTAACCTGTCAAGTGCCCCTCACAACTTTAGATTTTTTCAGGCTAGTGCAGATCAGGATCAGACTGTATAATGTAGCCTGCTTTTAGATCTGCTCTACCTAATGAGTAAAGTTCAGCATTGAAATGACATTTTCACTGGTCCCTGTTCCATGTCTACATAGTTTGTTTGGCACTTGAAGGGTATATGAGATAGATATGTAAATCTTAACGGTACATTTACTTTTATACATGTATTTATATTAGATCTACATTAATGTACTTAGATGTATTTTTTTCTTTCGAAATTTTCCTTCATCAAATTATCTTCTTATCATTGTCTTAAGTTTTTCATTCATTTATTCATTCATTCATTCATTTCTTTTCTTTCATATATGATTTAAAATAGCAACTTTGCTATTCCTCAGTATGGTACATGTAGGTTTCAATTTTATGTGATCTGACTGTCTATAAATGCACCTCTTGCTGACCTTTGTAATAAAGAGGGTATTTTTATTTATCATTATTAGGTTACATTGTATTGTGTATTTAACCCTTTACCACATTATCCTGAGTTTAAATGACCCTGAAGAGGAAGAATTTTGAAACCATTGTGGACAAAGGAGAAAATGCTGATAATCAGCATTTTTTCCTTTGCCCACGTTTTCCAGCCTCCAGGGGAAAAGTTCAGTGTTTGAGTCATTTGATTTCTTGTCTGCCACTGCTTTCAATTTGGACAAGTCTAAGATTTTGTCGTTTGGTAAAGAGTTAATATACTGAGAAGTAAAGTCATGTTTTCTATGTGAACGTAATCTCTGTTGGTTTAAAAACATTTCAAAGATGTTTTCTGTGAAAAGATTTTAGATCAAACTGAGTCCCTGAATCAGTATCAAATAGATATTGGGGACAATCAAAGACTTAGTGCTTTTAGAAGATTCATCAGCAGGTCTATATATAAATGCATTGACATTGTCTATTTCAATTCAGTAATACATACAAATCAGCTCTTGGAATACTTTGAATAACAAAATCAGCCACACCTTGAAAACCCTATAACAAACTTTTCAATGTATTAAATTATACTTGATGCCACAGCTGTTGCAACTTATGCATGCAAATTTTTACTATTGTAATTTAGCAACTTTTCTTACAAAGTATTTGCACAAAGGTTATTTAAGATAAGAATAGAATAGACAACAACAACAACAACACATTACATTTATAATGTTTAAATTACTATTTTTTTTTCTGTTAAAACAGTAAGAGAAAACATCTAGTATGAATTTGCAGTAGTTCAGTTCATAAATGCTAGGCTTATTTCAAAAACTTCAGAAATTTACTAGCCAAGTCCAGGTTCATATAGACCTAATTGTTAAAGAAACTTGTCATATATTATATTTCCACTCATGTTTCAAGGTGTCATTTAGAAAACAAAGACATCACAATTTTTAAGTGTTGCTAGATTATTTCAAAGTTCAAATACAAAAATGAGGATAATGACATTTTGTGGTGGTTTCAGCAATCTTGGCAAGCATAGGAACACTTGTTAATCATTGGAACGTTTGTTAATTACTCATGAACTTATGGCCTAGACGATCCCAGTACACTACACATTTAATGTGTCAGCAACAGTTACATACCGGTAAAAGCACAATTTAAGCACTCTTCAATAAATATCTTGTACATAGTATATTTGCAACTTTCAGTATCAACTGTGTAATGAGTAAATCATGGGTAGTTATTTTTATTCATCCCTTGGAGATTTGTGGGATTGATTGAGTGGAGTACTGGTCATAGTGGATCAAGAACACTGATAATTTATCTTGATACTTCATTGAAAACAGATATTTGAAATAGCAAAAACATACTAGGCAAAACAGATCTGTCTCAGGTTCCCATCCCCCCATGTGTCTGAGCTAACGGTTTTCCACACCAAATAGGGACATTTACACCAATAAACCAAAACAAAAAAAAAAAAATAGGAATACAGGAAAACTACAGGAATATTATAATTATCATAAAACAAAAACAACAACCAAAAAAAAATGGAAAAAAAGGAATATTTAAATATAGAAAAGAATAAACAACCACAAAACTAAAATAGAAAAAATATATATATATAATATTAGTATAGATGACAAAAAAAAAAAAAAAAAAAAATAATAATAATAATAATGCAAAACATCTTATGAAAAAAAACCTATGAAAAACTTGAAAAGGAATGAAATAAAATTACATGAGTAGCAAAAAAAAAGATTTAAAAAAAAATTAAAAAAAAAAAAAGGAAAAACATGAAAAGAAAGCAAAAAAAATAATTAGAAAAAAATAATAAGTTACAAAGAAGAAGGAAACACACACACACACACACACACACACACACACACACACACAAGAATAAAATGGTAACAGGGAAAAAAATTATACAAACATATATGAATAAAAGAAAATAATATAGGGGATAAAGAAGATACAGAAATACAAGAAATACTGCTTTAAATTCTAACACAAAAAAATGGAGTTACAATACAAAAAATGACATTGCCAAGTTTAAACAAACAGTTAGCTTTATACATAAAGCAACAACTTAATTTTTAAAAACACTGCTATCAGCATTTTCTGTACTTTCCGACATATTTTATGTGCTTGTCAAAGACCAATACAACCATATGAGCCATATATTATTTTATAGTCTACAGATGCTTTCGGTTCAGACAAAATGAAATGGTCATTTGGAAAAGAGTTAGGCAAGGAATATGATTTTACTCACCATTACCATTAAAGTAAACCTAAATGTTCATTTTCTATTTATACAAGTTGTTTTTCTGTAGGTTTAACAAATAATCACATCTGTGCAGTTTACTTGAATCATTTATAGGCAAAGTTGTACATGTAGTACTGAAAAAATCTTTATTGTCCTTTTTTTTTTTTTTTTTCTTTAGAGATTTTCAATTGGAATATGTTTCTGATACCCCCTGTCCCTGGCAAAAGTATTGCAGAAAGTATCAGAAGCAAGCATTATCCATAATCCTTTTTTTTTTTTTTTTTTTTAATAATGACAGGAATTTGCACACATAAACAATTTTCATCATGAACTAAAACATACAGATTTGTAAAATGCGAAGGAAGCATCGGGAGGGAATTACCTTAGATACAAAGTTAAAAACCAAAGAATATTTAAATTGTTGATCAATAGTCATGAAATAGGATACAGATAATAAACTAAAAATTTTCAGTACTGTGTTATTGAGGAATCTTTGATTGAAAAATAGAAATATTGACATAGAAGAACTAGACTTTACTCTATGTTTCAAGAAAGCATAAAGGAATGAATATAGAGTTACAGTACAACAATGTGATTAACAAGTTACTTAATAGCATACAGATTTCAACAGCAGCAGGTCACAAACACATGCAAGCAAGAAGGTCTTTTGAATGGTAAGTTTAAGTTTGATTCCTTTGCAAGAGCAAAGAAATCAAGATTATATGTGCATGTATTCATATTAATATGAAATTGAATTGAAAAACAAAAAAATAAAACAAATAAGGGTGTGGTTTATTAACTCTTTATAATATATAATTCTGTGTTTTAATTACTGTTAGAAATTAGACTTTTGAAAACACTGAGGAAAAAGGAAAAAATGTTGGTTACCAGCATTTTATCCTTTTTCCACAATGTTTTCTTCCCATTCAAAGACAAATTTACTTATTTGAGCACCATTTCCTTTGTCATCTGCAATTGCTTTCAATTTGGACCATTCTAAAATTTTAAAACCTGTTATCAGAAAGAAAAATTGATTAAATGAATACTAAAAACTATCTTAAACTTGAAGAAAAAAATGAGTAAAGCTGCATTAACAGTACAAAAATAAAATTTTCACATTGAGAACGCATACAGTCAGCTTTCTACAGCAGCAGGTCATTTCTCACTTACAAACACAGGTTTGAGCAAGAAAAATAGAACTGTGAGTTACATAAGTTCAGACTTTACATATGATAGAAATACAATTTAACCAAGAATAGTCATACTGATTTAAAACAATCTAAAGTGTACAAATCAGAAAAGAAACAAAAAAAAAAAAAAAAAGCAAAATAAAGTTACTGGAAACAACTTTCCCCACAACTAGTGCACCCTCATCCCCATTCCCCATCCCCACCCCCATAGAAAAAAAGAACCAGAGGTAGGTTTTTTTTTTTTTTTTTTTTTTTTTTTCAATTTAAGATCTCATGACAAAAAAAAAATAATTGATAATAATAATAATGCAAAACATCTTATGAAAAAAAAACCTGTGAAAAACTTGAAAAGGAATGAAATAAAATTACATGAGTAGCAAACAAAAAATTAAAAAAGAAAATTTAAAAAAAAAAGGAAAAACATGAAAAGAAAGCAAAAAAAATAATTAGAAAAAAATAATAAGTTACAAAGAAGAAGGAAAAAAAAAAAAAAAAGAAACCCACAAGAACAAAATGGTAACAGGGAAAAAAATTATACAAAAATATATGAATAAAAGAAAATAATATAGGGGATGAAAAGAAGATACAGAAATACAAGAAATACTGCTTTAAATTCTAACACAAAAAAATGGAGTTACAATACAAAAAATGACATTGCCAAGTTTAAACAAACAGTTAGCTTTATACATAAAGCAACAACTTAATTTTTAAAAACACTGCTATCAGCATTTTCTGTACTTTCTGACATATTTTATGTGCTTGTCAAAGACCAATACAACCATTTGAGCCACATATTATTTTATAGTCTACAAATGCTTTCGGTTCAGACAAAATGAAATGGTCATTTGGAAAAGAGTTAGGCAAGGAATATGATTTTACTCACCATTACCATTAAAGTAAACCTAAATGTTCATTTTCTATTTATACAAGTTGTTTTTCTGTAGGTTTAACAAATAATCACATCTGTGCAGTTTACTTGAATCATTTATAGGCAAAGTTGTACATGTAGTACTGAAAAAATCTTTATTGTCCTTTTTTTTTTTCTTTAGAGATTTTCAATTGGAATATGTTTGTTTCTGATACCCCCTGTCCCTGGCAAAAGTATTGCAGAAAGTATCAGAAGCAAGCATTATCCATAATCCTTTTTTTTTTTTTTTTTAATATGACAGGAATTTGTACACATAAACAATTTTCATCATGAACTAAAACATACAGATTTGTAAAATGCGAAGGAAGCATCGGGAGGGAATTACCTTAGATACAAAGTTAAAAACCAAAGAATATTTAAATTGTTGATCAATAGTCATGAAATAGGATACAGATAGTAAACTAAAAATTTTCAGTACTGTGTTATTGAGGAATCTTTGATTGAAAAATAGAAATATTGACATAGAAGAACTGGACTTTACCCTATATTTCAAGAAAACAAAAGAATGAATATAAAGTTACAGTACAACAGTGTGATTAACAAGTTACATATGCATACAGATTTCAACAGCAACAGGTCACAAACACATGCAAGCAAGAAGTCTTTTGAATGTTAAGTTTTAAGTTTGATTCCTTTGCAAAAGCAAAGAAATCAAGATTATATGTGCATGTATTCATATTAAGATGAAATTGAATTGAAAAACAAAAAAATAAAACAAATAAGGGTGTGTTTTATTAACTCTTTATAATATACGATTCTGTGTTTTAATTACTGATAGAAATTAGACTTTTGAAAACACTGAGGAAAAAGGAAAAAATGTTGGTTACCAGCATTTTATCCTTTTTCCACAATGTTTTCTTCCCATTCAAAGACAAATTTTCTTATTTGAGCACCATTTACTTTGTCATCTGCAATTGCTTTCAATTTGGACCATTCTAAAATTTTAAAACCTGTTATCAGAAAGAAAAATTGATTAAATGAATACTAAAAACTATCTTAAACTTGAAGAAAAAAATGAGTAAAGCTGCATTAACAGTACAAAAATAAAATTTTCACATTGAGAACACATACAGTCAGCTTTCTACAGCAGCAGGTCATTTCTCACTTACAAACACAGGTTTGAGCAAGAAAAATAGAACTGTGAGTTACATAAGTTCAGACTTTACTTATGATAGAAATACAATTTAACCAAGAATAGTCATATTGATTTAAAACAATCTAAAGTGTACAAATCAGAAAAGAAACAAAAACAAAAAAAAAAGCAAAATAAAGTTACTGGAAACAACTTTCCACACAACTAGTGCACCCCCATTCCCCATCCCCACCCCCATAGAAAAAAGAACCAGAGGTTGTTTTTTTTGTTTTGTTTTCAATTTAAGATCCCATGACAAAAAAAAAAGATAATAATAATAATGCAAAACATCTTATGAAAAAAAAAAACCTGTGAAAAATGAAAAACTTGAAAAGGAATGAAATAAAATTACATGAATAGCAAAAAATTTTAAAAAAAATTAAAAAAAAAAAGGAAAAACATGAAAAGAAAGCAAAAAAAATAATTAGAAAAAAACAATAAGTTACAAAGAAGAAGAAGAAAAAAAAAAAAAAACCACACACACACAAGAATAAAATAGTAACAGGGAAAAAAATTATACAAAAATATATCAATAAAAGAAAATAATATAGGGGATAAAGAAGATACAGAAATACAAGAAATACTGCTTTAAATTCTAACACAAAAATATGGAGTTACAATACAAAAAATGACATTGCTAAGTTTAAACAAACAGTTAGCTTTATACATAAAGCAACAACTTAATTTTTACTCACAAATGCTAAAAAAAAAGGGTGTAATCTTAAGTATGGTAGATTGATATTGAACCGTTTACCGGATAATCCTGAGTTTCAAGGCTCTGAGGATCAAGGCGTAAATTGAAAACACTGCTATCAGCATTTTCTGTACTTTCTGACATATTTTATGTGCTTGTCAAAGACCAATACAACCATATGAGCTATATATTATTTTATAGTCTACAAATGATTTCAGTTCAGACAAAATGAAATGGTCATTTGGAAAAGAGTTAGGCAAGGAATATGATTTTACTCACCATTACCATTAAAGTAAACCTAAATGTTCATTTTCTATTTATACAAGTTGTTTTTCTGTAGGTTTAACAAATAATCACATCTGTGCAGTTTACTTGAATCATTTATAGGCAAAGTTGTACATGTAGTACTGAAAAAATCTCCTTTTTATTTTCTTTAGAGATTTTCAATTGGAATATGTTTGTTTCTGATACCCCCTGTCCCTGGCAAAAGTATTGCAGAAAGTATCAGAAGCAAGCATTATCCATAATCCTTTTTTTTTTTTTTTAATAATGACAGGAATTTGCACACATAAACAATTTTCATCATGAACTAAAACATACAGATTTGTAAAATGCGAAGGAAGCATCGGGAGGGAATTACCTTAGATACAAAGTTAAAAACCAAAGAATATTTATAATTGTTGATCAATAGTCATGAAATAGGATACAGATAATAAACTAAAAATTTTCAGTACTGTGTTATTGAGGAATCTTTGATTGAAAAATAGAAATATTGACATAGAAGAACTAGACTTTACTCTATGTTTCAAGAAAACATAAGGAATGAATATAAAGTTACAGTACAACAGTGTGATTAACAAGTTACATATGCATACAGATTTCAACAGCAGCAGGTCACAAACACATGCAAGCAAGAAGTCTTTTGAATGATAAGTTTAAGTTTGATTCCTTTGCAAGAGCAAAGAAATCAAGATTATATGTGCATGTATTCATATTAAGATAAAATTAAATTGAAAAACAAAAAAAAAAATAAAACAAATTAGGGTGTGGTTTATTAACTCTTTATAATATATAATTCTGTGTTTTAATTACTGTTAGAAATAAGACTTCTGAAAACACTGAGGAAAAAGGAAAAAATGTTGGTTACCAGCATTTTATCCTTTTTCCACAATGTTTTCTTCCCATTCAAAGACAAATTTTCTTATTTGAGCACCATTTACTTTGTCATCTGCAATTGCTTTCAATTTGGACCATTCTAAAATTTTAAAACCTGTTATCAGAAAGAAAAATTGATTAAATGAATACTAAAAACTATCTTAAACTTGAAGAAAAAAATGAGTAAAGCTGCATTAACAGTACAAAAATAAAATTTTCACATTGAGAACGCATACAGTCAGCTTTCTACAGCAGCAGGTCATTTCTCACTTATAAACACAGGTTCGAGCAAGAAAAATAGAACTGTGAGTTACATAAGTTCAGACTTTACTTATGATAGAAATACAATTTAACCAAGAATAGTCATACTGATTTAAAACAATCTAAAGTGTACAAATCAGAAAAGAAACAAAAAAAAAAAAAAAAGCAAAATAAAGTTACTGGAAACAACTTTCCCCACAACTAGCTCACCCCTATCCCCATTCCCTATCCCCACCCCCATAGAAAAAAAGAACCAGAGGTTTTTTTTTTGTTGTTGTTTTCAATTTAAGATCTCATGACAAAAAAAAAAAAAAATGATAATAATAATAATACAAAACATGAAAAAAAAAAACCTGTGAAAAAATGAAAAACTTGAAAAGGAATGAAATAAAATTACATGAATCGCAAAAAAAAAAAATAATAAAAAATAAAATAAAATTTAAAAAGAAAATTTAAAAAAAAAAAGGAAAAACATGAAAAGAAAGCAAAAAAAATAATTAGAAAAAAATAATAAGTTACAAAGAAGAAGAAAAAAAAACACACACACACAAGAATAAAATTGAAACAGGGAAAAAAATTATACAAAAATATATCAATAAAAGAAAATAATATAGGGGACAAAGAAGATACAGAAATACAAGAAATACTGCTTTAAATTCTAACACAAAAAAAATTGAGTTACAATACAAAAATGACATTGCCAAGTTTAAACAAACAGTTAGCTTTATACATAAAGCAACAACTTAATTTTTATTCACAAATGCTAAAAAAAAAAGGTGTAATCTTAAGTATGGTAGATTGATATTGAACCATTTACCGGATAATCCTGAGTTTCAAGGCTCTGAGGATCAAGGCGTAAATTGAAAACACTGCTATCAGCATTTTCTGTATTTGCCGACATATTTTATGTGCTTGTCAAAGACCAATACAACCATATGAGCTATATATTATTTTATAGTCTACAAATGCTTTCGGTTTGGACAAAATGAAATGGTCATTTGGAAAAGAGTTAGGCAAGGAATATAATTTTACTCACCATAACCATTAAAGTAAACCTAAATGTTCATTTTCTATTTATACAAGTTGTTTTTCTGTAGGTTTAACAAATAATCACATCTGTGCAGTTTACTTGAATCATTTATAGGCAAAGTTGTACATGTAGTACTGAAAAAATCTCCTTTTTTTTTTCTTTAGAGATTTTCAACTGGAATATGTTTGTTTCTGATACCCCCTGTCCCTGGCAAAAGTATTGCAGAAAGTATCAGAAGCAAGCATTATCCATAATCTTTTTTTTTTTTTTTTTAATAATGACAGGAATTTGCACACATAAACAATTTTCATCATGAACTAAAACATACAGATTTGTAAAATGCGAAGGAAGCATCGGGAGGGAATTACCTTAGATACAAAGTTAAAAACCAAAGAATATTTAAAATTGTTGATCAATAGTCATGAAATAGGATACAGATAATAAACTAAAAATTTTCAGTACTGTGTTATTGAGGAATCTTTGATTGAAAAATAGAAATATTGATATAGAAGAACTAGACTTTACTCTATGTTTCAAGAAAACATAAGGAATGAATATAAAGTTACAGTACAACAGTGTGATTAACAAGTTACATATGCATACAGATTTCAACAGCAGCAGGTCACAAACACATGCAAGCAAGAAGTCTTTTGAATGATAAGTTTAAGTTTGATTCCTTTGCAAGAGCAAAGAAATCAAGATTATATGTGCATGTATTCATATTAAGATAAAATTAAATTGAAAAACAAAAAAAAAAATAAAACAAATAAGGGTGTGGTTTATTAACTCTTTATAATATATAATTCTGTGTTTTAATTACTGTTAGAAATTAGACTTTTGAAAACATTGAGGAAAAAGGAAAAAATTGTTGGTTACCAGCATTTTATCCTTTTTCCACAATGTTTTCTTCCCATTCAAAGACAAATTTTCTTATTTGAGCACCATTTACTTTGTCATCTGCAATTGCTTTCAATTTGGACCATTCTAAAATTTTAAAACCTGTTATCAGAAAGAAAAATTGATTAAATGAATACTAAAAACTATCTTAAACTTGAAGAAAAAAATGAGTAAAGCTGCATTAACAGTACAAAAATAAAATTTTCACAGTGAGAACGCATACAGTCAGCTTTCTACAGCAGCAGGTCATTTCTCACTTACAAACACAGGTTTGAGCAAGAAAAATAGAACTGTGAGTTACATAAGTTCAGACTTTACTTATAATAGAAATACAATTTAACCAAGAATAGTCATATTGATTTAAAACATTCTAAAGTGTACAAATCAGAAAAGAAACAAAAAAAAAAGCAAAATAAAGTTACTGGAAACAACTTTCCCCACAACTAGCGCACCCCCATCCCCACCCCCATAGAAAAAAAAGAGCCAGAGGTTGTTTTTTGTTTTGTTTTGTTTTCAATTTAAGATCCCATGGCTTTGAAGTGGTAATACTTGAAAAAGATGACAGACACTTTGCCTGAGGCTGTAGTGAGAAAAATCTACAAGTCAGCAGTGCATCTACATGGTAAGTTAAAAGCTATACAGGCAGATTAAGATCGGGCTGAACAAACTATGCATTCTAATCTTAGACGTAAACTGGTTTTTTTTTTCACAGATTTTCTAGATTGTCCTTTAAGTCTTTACCAATGAACAAAATTTGAAGTCATTGGAAATTGAAAGCATTTGCAAATGAAAAAATTGATGTGACTGAAAAATTTAAACATGTCCTGAGAAAGGTGGAAAACATTGTGGGAAAAGGAGAAAATGCTGGTTACCAGCATTTTCTCCTTTTCCCATGATGTTTTCAAAAGGCTTCTTTCTCAGGGTTGTTAAAGTTTGGGATGGTGAGGTGAAGGGTTAATCCGCCACCAAACAATCCTATGTTTTAAAGACCCTGGGGGGAAAAAGCCTTTGAAATAGTTACCAACATTATTTCTTTTTCCTGAAGTGTTTTTATCTTATCGCAGACAAATTCCATCATTTGAGTGATATTAGTCTTCTGCAAAATCTTACACTCTGGACTCTGCGTGGCTCAGTGGTAAAGTGTGGGACTCATAACCTGGAGGCCCTGGGTTTGAGCAGCTCTAGATCCACTGGGCCTTTCATGGGAGTGTGATTGGTCAAGACACTTTAGAACTCTAACATAGTACTGGGAAAATCTGAGAAACACATGAATATGTGAGCTGTTGCCATGATATGACTGAAATAATGTTGAATGAGGCATAAAACACCATTCAATAACAGTCAATCTGGGCCAGTCAAAAATTCTGTTGTTTGGTATTTTAGCCTTTCCCAAACAATCCTGTGTTTTCATGACCCTGATGAAGACCTCTTAGAACTGAAAACATTGTGGAAAAGGGAGGTAACCAGCTTTTTATCTTTTTGCCACAGTATTTTCTACCCTGTTAAAGAGCCTCAGTTCATTTGTACCACTTTCAAAATTGTTGCCTGCAGTTGCTTTTAATTTAGAAGAGTCTTAAATTTGAAGTTCTGAAAAGGGTTAAAGAGAAAATTAAGAATAGTCATGATTAACCCTTTACCATACAATCCCCACTTTTAATGACCCTTAGAAAGAAAGCAAGCTTTTGAAAACATTGTGGGAAAAGGAGAAAATGCTGGTAACCAGCATTTTCTCGTTTTTCCACAATGTTTTAATTCTACCTTATGAAATACAGATTCCATCAATTAAACCACACTTAAATTGTTAACTGCATGAATTTACAATTTGGACAAGTCTACATTTTGCTTGTGTGGTAAAGATTTAAATGAAACAAGCAAAGATTTGAAAAAATAGAAAAGTAAAAAAAAAAGGGACACAAAGTTACTTTATAAATTTACTCGAAATCATTGCCTCACAACAATCCCCCACTCCCATCCTCCTACCCCTCCTCCAAAATAAAATAAAAAGGTTTTCTTTTGTTTTTTATTAGGATTTTTGATTCAAGATACCATGGTTTCAAAGTGGCAGTGCTTGGTAAAGATGGCAGACACTTTGTCAGTAATAGTTATCAAAACAATCTACAAGTCAGCAGTGCATCTACATGGTCAGTTGAACACAGATCAGGTATTTAACCCTTTACCCAACAACAAAATTTTTGGATGTGGCCAAATTGAAACCATCTAGACGACTAAATAAATGTGACTCAAAATTTGAAATTTGTGTTGGGAAGGGTAGAAAACATTGTGGGAAAAGGAGAAAATGCTGTTTACCAGCATTTTCTCCTTTTCCCACAATGTTTTCAAAAGGTCTCTTTCTCAGGGTTGTTAAAAGTCCGGATTGTGTGATATGATCAGACTGAATAGAATATGCAATCTCATCTGAGATCTACATTACAATTTTCTGTACAGATATTCTCTCAACATGATATGAAATTGTAATACATGTATCTTGACAGTCTTTTAAGTCATTACCAAATGAAATTTTTAGACTTGTACTAAGTGAAAGTATATATAGACAACAATATTAAGATCTACAGCCCCTATATCATCGGTAAACATCAACATTTTTGTAAAGGCTATGCGGCCAATATTGGCAGCTTCCGTCTTTTAATATGAGAGTTAGGGGCTGTAGACTTAACTCATCGGTAAATATCGTGTAACATCGACGCTTTCATGAAGGCTGTTGGGCCAATCTCGGCAGCTTCCATCTTTTAATATGTGAGTTAGGGGCCGTTGACCTTAATTTGAATATGCCAGTTTGTGGAAAAATCAGGAATATGCCTTTTACCACAATATTTTTTAAAGTACATGTATTCTTCAGCATTACTCAAATGTATTTAACTCTTCCTAATGGCAAATTTTTAGACTTGCCATTTGCAGATGACAAATGTATCTCTTTTTATGAAATTATCTTTGAAAGGGTTAAAAAAAACTTCATCAGAAGAGGAGAAAATGCTAGTATCCAGCATTTTCTCCTTTTACCAAAATGTTTTCAAAAGCTGTCTTACTCAAGGACTTTAATCCTTCGGCTGCTAAGCGTGACTCACTGACCTTTTGCAGACAATGTAGATCAAGATCAGACTGCTCAGAACGTGCAGTCTGAACTTGGATCTACATTGTTCCAGAAGGATTTATTATTTCCCAAAACAAAACTTTTAACTAGCAATATTTGGGTTTTTACTATCGAAATGAAAATTTCATACTAGTTTTTTAGCAGGAGTAAAACTTGGGCATGTGGTAAAGGGTTAAAGATCTAGATGCCAATGCATTGCTGAATCACCATTAATTAATTCATTCATTCATTGTGGTACATGCCAAAACCCTGTAGCTCAGTCAGTAGCATGCAGGGCGTGAGAACAGGGGGTCGTGGGTTCAATCCCAGGCTCGGCCAATTTCTTTCAAAGGATTGATGTTGGTCCTTGCAACAGGATTCATTCCTCTCCCACCGCTGACCATTGTCTTGATGATGGTTATGTGGGAAAGCAGCCAGTGGCTTGGAAAGACTGTTGTGCAGAGCAAAGCATTGATAGGTGCGATATAACTGAAATGATGTTAAAAACAGCATTAAACACTATACAATCAATCAATTATTGTGGTACATGTACATGTCTTTTACGTAGGTGTTGATTTTATGCTAAAATTATGTATATGTAGAATGATAAATTTTGTTTAAAGTTTATTATTATGTCTCCCCCCGTCAGGGTTGGGAGACATATTGTTTTTCCCTGTGTGTCTGTCTGTCTGTCACAAATCGTGTCAGCTCTATAACTCAAAAACCTTTAAAGATGTTTTGATAAAACTTCACGCATTTGTAAAGCACCATGAGACGAAGTGTCATGCACAAGAACCATAACTCTGGCTTGTATATTTTTCAAATTATTTCCCTTTGATTCTTTTCCTTACTTATTTTACGTACAATTTCGTGTCTGCTCTATAACTCGAAAACCATTAGAGAAAAATGACCATTATTTCAGTTAGAAATTGCCTTGGTGACATATCAATCCTTCTGACACCAAAAAGGGGGGGAGACATCTGTTTTTTTGTAGAAAAACAAGTTCTAGTTATTCCTTTGAAATCTGTTGCAGGGAGAGAATGAGCTTGCCTATATGAAAATTTCGGGACGATTATAGACTTGTGGTAGGTTAAAGTTGTCATTCAGTTTTTAGTAGGTTAAAGTTGTCATTCAGTTTTTAGCTGTACCATTGTTATAGTTTTCTAAATTCTCATGTATTTGGCTCAACAGAACTTTTATTAGTAGAGCTAGAGAAGGTTTTAGTGTATTTTTTGTTTCATCATTTTGTGCATAAAATCCCTATCTGCAATGCACTTCATCTTGGCGGTATGGACACAACAGGAGGAACACTGGGTGCAAGACATTAATACTTGTCCTGTTTGTACAAAGTTTTGCTAGGTTTGAGTTCCTGTATAACATTTTTATATTTTCAAGTGTGTTTCTTTCTGAAAATTTATGACAGATTATAGGTTAACTCTTGAACACACAATCGCAACTTTTAAAAACCCTACGGCAAAAGAGGCTTTTGAAAACATGGTGGTGAAAGAAGAAAATGCTGGTAACCATATCATAGAGGAAAACTGTTATTTAATGCACATTTTATTTGTTGTCTTCAAGTTTGGACAAGTCTAAAATTTTTGTTGTTTGGGAATGAGTTAAAGCAATTAGGAAATGACAGTTTTAAACTTTTTCACAGTATAGAAGTTCATAAACAATGAAAAAGCAAATTTAGTGTTTGGAAAGATTTGTATCTAAAGCCTTTATTTTCAAATTAAGCACTAAAAGTTCTTTTGATGAATGAAAATGCTTTACCTTAGTATAAAGTTGATATAAACAAGTGAGGCTCAGTTAACTGATGGTAGGAATTTCCATTATATACATTGTGACCAGGGACAGGGGTTAAAACCAAAAAATTGCAGTTTCAACTATCAGCTTGCTGGCAAAACTTCAGTTGTAAAGAGGTAGAAATATTCATTAATTATCCAGTAAAAAGTTCTTACATGTAAGCTTTAACTCAAGAAGACCTACAGATGGCAAAATCTAGCTGCTGACAATATCTTCCTTGAACTAAATGTAAACTCTTACATTAAATAGGCATTATGGCATAAAGTAATAAATTTAGTTGAAATTAGATTGATGCTCCTGGAAAACCTACCATTAGTATAAATTATTTAACTCTTTACAATACTATAAAATTTTAGATTGGTCCAAATTGAAAGCATTTGCAGACGACAAATTAAAGATGGTTCAAATGCCTGAATTTGTCCTTCATAGAGTAGAAAACATTGTGGGAAAAGGAGAAATGCTGGTTACCCGCATTTTCTCCTTTTTCCAGAATGTTTTCAAAAGGCCTCTTTCCAAGGGTCGTTAAAACCCGTGATTGTTTGATAAAAGGTTAAACTGCTATCTAGGTTAAAAATAAATCAGATTATTCAACTAAAAGTTCATAAATAAAACATCTTACATTAGGTTCCTATAGGCAAGTGAGGATCGGCAGACTGACAGTTGGAATTTCCATTACGGATACATGTATGTGGCCAGGGACAGGGGTTTTATAAAACAAATGGAAGTTTCAATTATCAGGTTGCTGTCAATAACATTTTCAAATTATATGTAACTACACCAAATATACATGAAGTATGAAAGTGTAAAGTTCATTTCAAGGTCAGTCATAACAAAGCATCAAAAAAGAGATCACTTACACAACTTATGTACATAAATTTCACTTCAAAAACAAGAAATTTCAACTATTAGGTTGCTCAAAATAACGTTTATCTTTTTTTTTTTTGTAAATACATGTAGGTCAAATGCATATCATGGTATAAAAAAAAAACTTTCCTACAGTTGAATTAGGCTGCTGGCAAAAAATCATTTATATTTTTAACAACATTTTCTCTTTTTTTCCCCACAATATTTTCTTTTGTTTAGAGAAGGTTTTAAAAGAAAACGGTCATCATACATGCTTCATTTAATTTGTCGTCTGCAGGTGCTTTCATTATGGAGGAGTCTGAGATTAAAGATTTAACCCTTTTCCACATAATGCAGACTTTTAACAACCCTCATAAAGAAGGCTTTTGAAAGCATAGTGGGAAAAGGAGAAAATGCTGGTAACAAGCATTTTTTCCTTTTCCCACTATGCATTCTACCCTTTCAAAAACAAATTCTGCCATAACAGCCACATTTAAATTGTTGTCTGCAAATGCTTTAAATTTGGACAAGTCCAAATTTTGGTCGTTTGGTAAAGTATTACTTAAAGTCTTTATCAGGAAATCAAACTTTGTACACTGCAATCCCATGATATGAATGTCTTGCATCTCTGTTCCTACTACATCTGGATTGTTGGCTCTTCATGCTGTGTTGTGTCAAAATGAATGAAAAAACAAGTACCAGAAAACCTCTTCATAACAAACTAATAACTTTCTAAAATTTTCTAAATTCAAAATTGTTTTTGTTTGTATATTTTTCATGCTTATTTCATACTTCAGAGGAGCTTTTGTGGACAGTGCTATCCCCACATTGATAACCTAGGTACCGGCCTGCAAAAGTGTACCTGATATGGCCAATGTACAGAGAGGATATAGGGCCTTATGCCTTTTCTGTTGCAAAGTATTTGCAGGTAAAGATGGTACTGTCATGGAGTGTGTTGGGTACCCTGGTGCAGAGATCATCTATAGATATTATAGGATCCCTGCCTAGTCTTATTAAAACCTCAACCCAAACAATTTACTTTTCAAATTTGCGCCCGTCTCTCATGTAAGACTGTCAGGCCAAGGCATGTCGGAAAACATTGTAATATAACCCCATAGTGACATCAACATGGCTATTTACATGCTGACACCCATATTGAATGGAGCAGGGAAGAAAATGGCCATCGACATGCCTAGAGAAAAAGCTCCTCCCTATATTGGCCACACTGCGCTAAGTGGACAGTCTTGTCTGATGTCTGGAGTGTATAAAATAAATCTTATATATTGTGTCAGCATACTAGGTAATGGTTTCTACTTATTCCAAAACAGACTTTTTTGTTTTGATCTTTGAGAAAAAAGGACACAGCAGAGAGCAGAATGGTCATTACAAAGCTCACACCAAAATGAGCATTCGTTTTGAAAAAAATGACCATGAACGTGCCTGTAATATATTCGCTAAAATTTTGGCCACACCGCGCTATGTGAACAGTCTTGTCTGGTTGAATGTTTGGTGTGTAATATAGAATGCAATATTGCGTCAGCTTAAAGGGAAAGGAATTAAATAAATTTTACATTAATGAAGTTATTTCTTATCATCAAAATTTGTAATTCTTTGAGAGCAACAGGCTAAATCAAATGACCACTTTGGCCTACTTGGGGATGTGGATGTAGTTCCTTACCTCTGTTTTTGTTTAATTCTAGGTAAAGTACAGATCTAGAGCAAAACAGACAGACTATGGAAGGCAAAACTGTGATGATTTGTGAAAGTTGAACCATTGGTGATATACAACATACATATATTATTACCACAACATTCTTCACATCCCTACTGTAGACAGATTAACTCTTTACCAAACATCAAAAAAGTAGGCTTGTCCAAATTGAAAGTGTTTGCAGACGAGATATTAAAAATCTGTCACTCAAATGCAGTGTGATGCTTTTTTTTACTGCATCACACCCCATTTGAGTGACAGATCTTAAATATCAAACACAACCAGTGTCATAATGGACATTACAGGTGTACTATACTCCACATAAAGCCATATGGCTAGCTTTTTAACAAACACACAGTGATTGCAGTACAATCCTGGCAGTCTGAAACACTTTCTTACAGTAATGACTAATCTACTAAACAGAAAACCTCCTGAACGCCATTTGGTTGTAATTCGTGACTTTAATGTTGACTGGACAAAACCTAGTACAGAGAAGAGACAGTTGGAGAATCTCCTCACCCATCAACATGGCCTGCAACAAGTTGTACAAGGACCAACCACCGATGATGACACATGTATGGACTTGATCTTCACAGACATACAAGATGTTACTAGTGGAATATTAGAGGTGTACTATTCTCCACATAAAGCCATATGGCTAGCGTTTTAACAGAAACACAGTGATAGCAGTACAATCCTGGCAGTTCGGCAGCAAGACATCTTGATGTTGATAGACGGTTAGGCTGCAGCATCAGTAACAAAGACTGTATTTTTGTTAATTTAATAATTTCAGTTTTTAGCTCCACTGGACGAAGTCTAGCGGGGCTGATGTCATGGCCTGTCGTCAGTCGTGTGTCCGTCTGTCCATCCATCAGTCCATGCGTAAACCTTTTAGATCACAAGTAACATAATATATCCATTGAGCTACCCAGGCAGGTGCTAGAAATTCCAACACTTTAGTCTCTATAGCTAGCTGCTTGAAATAGTAGCCATGTGGCAGCGTATATTGTGACGACGACACTCTTGTCTACCCATTTCATCCATATTTTATGAAACTATAATCATTTTTGCATCTTCTTGCCAAATGTTGCCCCTGACGACTGCAAGGTTGCACAGATTAAAAAACCCTTGAGTTTTTCTATTACCATATAATTTACATTGGTAATTTGTCTGTGTTTACACAGCTGAGCCATTCTACACACTTTCAAGTTTTTACAGTGCTTTTTCTCTCTTGCTGTAAGGATGCATCTTTAAATAAATCACAAAGTCTTTTACAAAGCTCTCTTTGCACCATTCTGTGGTGATTTTTTGACTAAAACATGGCAAATGCTCTTGTAAATATAGAATTTGTTAACAACAGTCGTGAAGGGTTGAGCCTAGTTCACAATGGACACATATTTGTGGAAAGTAGAATACTCACATTTTAGGCATATAAAAGAAAAACGTGGTTTAGCAATTTCAAATTTCCTCACAATGTTTTATGACCGCCAGTATTCTTAACTTCCATTTCTACCCATTTTGGTTTGTGGCTGCAAGTTCTTTCGATCTGGATCAGTCTTATAATCCTTTTTAGCATACAATCACGACATTTAACGTCTTTGAGGAAGAGTAGTTTTGGAATCATTTTTGGAAAAGGAGAAATTGCTTGTTACCAGCATTTTCTCCTTTTCCCACAATGTTTTCTCGCCTATTGAGAACAAATTCCGTCATTTGGGTGGATTTCAATTTGTAATCTGCAAAGAGTTTCAATTTGGACCAGTCTAAAATTTATTTTTCATTTGGTAAAGAGATAACTTGTAAGCTAAGTGTTATTCAATACACGTATTTTGCTTGAAATCTATTTCAACTATTGATAATACATTACCTTTCATGCGCACTAAATAACCATAGATGTCGATGGCAATAAAACACCATTTAACCCTTTACCTCATAATGCAGACTTTGAACAACCCTTGGGAAAAAAAAACTTTTGAAAACATTGTGGGAATAGGAGAAAATGCTGGTAACCAGCATTTTCTCCTATTCCCACAATGTTTTCTACTATTTCAAAGAAAAATCACACCATTTGAGCCACACTGAAATTATCGTCTGCTAATGCTTTCAGTTTGGACAAGGCTAAAATTTCGTCATCTCGTAAAGGGTTAAAAAAAAAAAAGAAATGAAGTACTTGTAGTTTGTTTTTCAAATAACCCATTACCAAAACACCAAAATTTTAGACTTGTCCAAGTGGTAAACATTTTCAGATGATGAATGTGGTTTTGAAAGTATGAAAAACATTGTTGGAAAAGGAGTAAATTAGGTTACCTGCATTTTCTCTTTTTCCTAGAATGTTTTTAGAAGCCATCTACCAGGAAGTCAATAAAACTTGCAATTGTTTGTTATAGGGTTTGAACCAAAGTTGATTTTCCTACACTGAATATTTTCCATTTGTTTTTACATTGGTTATTCTCTCTGTTACACAGATTGACATTCACCCTTTATTAGACGACAAATTTGCAGATGACAACGTATATGTGGCTCATATTATGGAATGTCTTTCAAGGAAAGAAAAGATTGGGAAAAAGGAGAAAATGCTGGTTACCAACGTTTTCTTCTTTTGCCACAATGATTATAAACAATCTTTTACTCAGGGTCATTTAAACATAGGACTGTGGGGTATACGGTTAATTTTCAGCTTTGCCCATATTGTGTGATGGGATACTCTAATAAACCTGTTTGAAAACATTGTGGGAAAAGAAACAAATGCTAGTTTACCTTGCTAAACCTTTTACTCTATAATAAAAAAAGATTCAGACTTGTCCAAATTAAAAGACTTTGCAGATGATATAATGCACCAAACACGGCTCAAATGATGGATTTAGGTTTTTTTTTGAAAGGGCAGAAAAAACTATGGATGATGGAAAGTAGCATTTTTCTTCTTTTCCTACAATGTGTTCAAGAATCTTCCAACACAGGGTCATAAAACACGTTTAACTCATTCATGGCCAATGTCGCCTTGGATAGGTTTTGCGGATGGCGTAGATCAAGATCAGACTGCACAAAACGTGCAGTCTGATCTTTGATCTACACCTTCCGCAACCTGATGTTCATTTTTTACTAGAACCAGCTCCAAACGCAACGTAAATTTACTTAAAGCCTTCGAAAAAAGTAGAATGCATTTAATCTGGCAGTGAAAGAGTTCAACCTTATCCTGCTAAATAACTGAAATAAAACGTTTAAGCCGATTGTAAGAACCCAATTTTCGCTATTTCAAAGGTATTTTTTAAGGAAAATAGGTCCTTATCGGACAGTGTAGTTCAAGATCAGACTGTACGTTCTGTGCGGTCTGATCTTGATCTACACTGTCCGCAAAAGGTCAGTAAGTCGCGCAGCCTAAGGGTTAATAGATAAAGGATTCAATTGTAAGGGGATGTAGTGGAGCGAAAGGAAGCAATTGACCTTTCTGCCGATTTTGATTGACAGGTCATATCAGCCAATCAAAACGCAGTATAGTGCATACATGTATATGATATTTGTGCTTTCAAATGACACAGGGTATCTTGAAAGCAAGATCCAGTTTCCATCATTATTTCAGTCACATCAGAGCCATCAATCTACTAATCCATGCACTCCTGGAGTTTTTATAATCAGTATTTGACTGGATTGTATTGTATTGGAGTTTAACGCCATTTTCACAGCTAAGGTCATATTATGGCTGTCAGTGACGCACCTAAGTGTTTCCTGGCTTTCTCACACCAGTACTGACACAACTTTCTTTCCAAAGCCACTGACTACTTTTCTCATATGCATCAGAGGTTAGAGGCGAAAAATCGCCGGAAAGAAGGTTCGCCGCAGCCGGGTATCGAACCAGCAACCTCCAGGTCACGAGTCAGATACGCTAACCACTGAGCTACCCGGCCGGGCTTTTTATAACCAGTACTTGGCACAACATTCCCCCCCCCCCATAAAGCTACTGCCTGCCTTCTCTCATAAACATTGTTGAAACAATGTTGAAACCAGTGGTGAGAGTGAAATACGTCGTACATCGTGTAGCAATGACTATCATCAATCTTCTGAAAGAAATTGGCCGAGCTTGGGACTGGAACCAGCCATGCTCGGTGTCAAGCCCTGTACGCTACGGCCTGTGGTATTGGGCTCTTGCTACTTTCAGACAAACTCAGTTGAAAAAAAAAGAACATCCGTGTGAGAGATAAATGGCTATTATCAGTACCAAGTTTTAATAAGGCTTTTCAAGGTCGTGTTGGCCAAACCAAAGTGGTCTGCACCACTTGCAGGTAACCACCGTTGTCTGCACATGTCATATTCTTCGAAGATTTGACCTGTCTGCTATGACGCATCACCCATCCCCGAATACCTGGGAAAAGTAGGGCTTATACCGAAGCTATGAGCCTATTACCCAAGCATGTAGGGGCTGTTTTAATAAATGGCCGGTGCATAGGTTACATGCTAGCCGATCATAGCTGAATGAATCGCATCAGGTAGCGTTTTATTGAGTAAACGTTTATTTCATTTTGAAATTCAAAGTAACGGTTGTTGTTTTGAAAAGTAGTTCGGTTCTGTACCCGGAATGCCCATATTAGATAGATGTGTATTTGTAGAATGCCATCTAGAGGGAGATAATGGGTAACCACGAACAAAACCTGAAAAGTGTTGCCCCTCACTATTTCAGGTAAACAGTGACAACACACACAGGAACACATATGGAATGTCAGATCGGAGCATCAATATTTAATCGTACTGAATGGCTTACTAGTTAGAAAACCAGAACACACGATATGTACCTAGCAATAACCACAAAACACGGATTTATTTTCGGACTGAAAGAAAAAACACATTGAGCGAACGGAGAGTGCCAAGGCCCAGAAACGCCCACTGCATTTTTTTGGTAATCCACTGAGGTAATTTGAAGGAACTAACTGCTTACTTGGTGCACTTATGAGTCTTACATTGACCTAATCCACGACAGGAGTGTTTTTTTTTTTACTTTAACAACTTATAACTTACAACTGCGTACTTTCGAATGTTTCAACCACTATCTTTAACGGAGGACAACTCCATCGTCCAGCGCTGTTACTTTATTCGTAATCAAAGACGTGGATTGACGAGCCTGGACTGCAAAGGTCGAAAAGGTCTGTTCAGGAATGTCGTCGCCAGTGACCACAACAGCATAGTAGGATCTGTAACACTTGACAGAACAAGGCAATTAAATACAACCGTAATCTATCTACCGCTATAAACAGGGCAACAACTTGATTAACAGCCGATAACTTGGTTGTGGGTGGGTTAAAGTTTGGCTGACAGTTTTCTATGCTGCTGTTTCGTTGTAAAAGAGCATGACTGACGGCTAAGGACGGGCTTTTATGCCAGCCAGCGATCTTATTCTGATTGGATGAAGCAAACAAAAATACCATGTCTCTCTGCCACCGTCACCAAGGTAAACAATGACAATGCTAATTATATAAGCTAAGGAGACAATGCTGCTTACCAAATTGTTTTAAAAGCCTTCTATAATTGGCTTGCAACACGCGAAAAGGGGCATTCGGACATTTGCGTAAAGTGTCGTCTCGGATCAGCCTGCGCAGTGAGCGCAGGCTAATCCGAGACGGCACTCTACGACTACATTAGATTTTGTGCTACAGTAGACTTGCGCAAAACAGAAAATTACATAAAAACGGAAAGTGCCATCTCGGATTAGCGTGCGCGGACCGCGCAGGCAGATCCGAGACGACACTTTACGCAAATGTCCGAATGCCCCTTTTCGCCTGTTGCAGGCCATATAAAGGATGTTAAAATTCGTGATTGCTTTACAAAGTATTAACAAAGTTTTTAATACTTGCATGTGTCAATCTTGAAAACACCTAAAAAATATTTTGAAAAAGGAGGAAATTGTTGTAAGCATCTTTTTTCTACTTTTCCAATAATGATTTCTGCCTTGTCAGAGAACTTTAACTCGACTGTCAATTTGCACTTGGCGACTGCAGATGCTTTTAATGTAGTAGAGTCTAAACAAGAAAGTTCTTTGAGAAAATTGATTGACGGCAACACAGTATATTGTAATGGGCAAAAGAGCAAAACCTAAAAGATGCTATTCAAAATACCGAAAAGTACAAGAAAAGAATAGCTCGATCATATGAGCCATGCTCTATGGAAAGGGGGCTTAATGCATCTGCAAAAAGTATCGACCCAGATCAGCCTGTGCAGTCCGCGCAGGCTGATCTGGGCCGAAACTCTTTGCTATTGGTAAACTTTCTGCATGTCCAAGGACCAGTGTACCTCATGATTTAAAGTTGTTAGACACAACACATTTTCGGGATCCCAGATTATGTGATGACTTGCTTGATATCATGCATCCCGGAGATGCATTAAACCCCCTTTTGCCAGAGCATGGCTCATATCTTTTTGCTAGGGTGTGACTTAGCGCCGTCGGGCATCAAATAACGGTAGCATCCCCTGTATGTTGGTGTCATAATTGAGCCCGGAAATAGGCCCGCAGAATAAACATTTTTGACCAATTACAAATTACTATTCATTCATTCAACACTTATACAGAGAAGAAGGTCAAAATATAGCTCATTTACATGTAGCTACGCTGAAATATCGGTCGTTTTGGAAATGGCAACTTCACATATTACGTTATCAAATATGCGCGTTACACATTTCCAGACTTCTGTCTTTACGATTGATCACAACATAAACCAAGCAGTTCATCAGAGTTAAATCAAGATATTTCATGAAAGTAACTTGTTGGATCCATTCGGCAAACTTTGGTTGTTCCGTCGATCAAATCCCTCTTGGCTGTATTAACTTAGGTGATATGCACCTACTCGGTACATTCTTTCACCAAAGGATTCCACTTAAAAAAAAAGAAAACACGAGTCACAATTTTCTATCAAAATCTTTCTGAATACATTTCCGGTGACAAACACTTTATGCATTTAATTTTGAACGAGGTCCATCAACTCCGTTGACTGTTTTCACCAACAGGCTGATTTTCAAGTAACTTCACCGTGGTTGTTGATTTCGTTATTCGATTTGCATGGGCGGCGCCATGTTTAACTCTTAGGCTGCTAAGCGCGACTCACCGGCCCTTTGCGGACTGTGTAGATCAAGATCAGGCTGCACTCGTGCAGTCTGATCTTGGATCTACACTGTCCGATTAGGAGAATACTCCCCTCCCCCCGAAAAAAAAAAAAAAAAAATACCCTTGAAATAGTAAAATTTAGGTTTTTACTATCGGCTTGAAAGTTTCATTTCACTTATTTAGCAGAAATATGGTTAAGATAATGTGACTGACAGAACTGCAAACTGTATTCTTGATACACGTATACAAAGTTAGATGTAGTTACAGACTCGGCCGAGTTGTGACGAGTGTGATATATGATTAAGTACCTAAACCTGTACAGTATCGTGAGAAAATATTGAGGTTTTTCAGACAGATCACATAACAATGGAAAATCGAATTACCTCCCTTTGAAAGTTACAGCCTGTTATTTCACAGTTCAGGGCTTTGTTCTGTGTCTGTTCATTTGGTCCACGGGTGTTCAAACAAAAAAATTATAACCACTGACAAATATATTGGTAATGAATACGCTTACCAGAAGTAATTAGTTCTCTGTTTTAACGACCTAGAGAAAGAAGGCTTTTTCAACATGACATAGTTGGGGAAAAGGAGGAAAAGCTGGCAACCAGCATTTTGTGTTTTTCACAAAATGTTTTCATCTCTTTCAAAGAAAAAGCAAGTTATGTAAGACACATCTAATAAGTCGTCTGCAAATGCTTTCATTTTAAACAAGCCTCTTTTCTGATGCAGAGTTGTCATTAATCAAACAACCTCGAATCTGAACAACCCTTAAAACACGTATGGGAAAATCTTTACAACCCTGAAAAAGAAAGTCGAAAATACAAAAGAGAAAATCTTCCCGACCCCGAAAAAAACAGGTTTGAAAGGACAAAAGAGAAAATACTGGTCACTAGCGGTTTCTCCTTATGCCACAATCTTTTAGAAACAGTTGATCAGTCATCTGGATCTGCTTTCGATTTGGTCGAGTCTAAATATTGTCTTCCGATAAACAGATCTTTCTTTTATGAAATTAAAGATTCTTAATGTCATTGACATCAAAGTTCATCATGAAACTCGATATTATGGCCGACTGTTTCTCGGATTTCCACGTCAGGATCGTCACTCTTAGCTTATTTATACTTAAAGGAATTGTCGGTTTTTACTAAATAGTCATTTATAGACTTGATAAATTTCTGAATGATATTTTTCTTTTTTATGTAACTGGTCTAATTGGAAAGGTCCGGCACCAAGCATTTGTCTATACATTCTATTTCTGGTTTCATCCAAGGCGTTTATTGTACGATCTTCTTCTACCTCATCCACAAGATGAACATAAACTTCAGCCAAATCCATGTCACTCTCAACAGCTAGCTGACCTATCGCCCTTTTCAGTTTGACTTTAACAAAGTCAAGATTGTTTATTTCATACAAGTCTTTTGCATGTTCAGCAATTATAAAATCTAGCTCGTTTATCAACCCTGCTAAACTGTTCAATGTTCCATCGGTAGTTCTGAAGAAACCACACTCCTTGTTTATAAATTTTACTCTTACGAACAAAGTCCGTAACAAAGAAACAAATGAACAAATGCATAGCAGAAATACAGGGACCGGGCAGGATTCGAACCTAGAACGCCCGGACAAAAGACCAATACCATAACCACTGAGCTAAAGAGAATTCTCCCTAACGCAGTTGTTAGGTATTGTATTTAAACCGGGATGAAGCCATGCATGAAGGAGTGGTCCCCCGTAACACCCCCCTCTTAAAGTCATCATTTATTGATGACTCAAAGCCTTATTAGGCAGAAAGTCCGTTTTTGGACAACAAATGGGATTAATGGCTCAATGGCCAATCCCGGACGAGCCCCCCATCTTACGAACAATGTCCGTAACAAAGGAACAAATGCATAGTAGAAATACAGGGACCGGGCAGGATTCGAACCTAGAACGCCCGGTCGAAAGGCCAACACCATAATCACTGAGCTAAAGAGAATTCTCCCTAACGCAGTTGTTAGGTATTGTATTTAAACCGGGATGAAGCCATGCATGAAGGAGTAGTCTCCCGTAACATTACCATTTGATCAACTTTAATCTGATCACCATATAGCTTTTTGTTGTTGATGGAGCCCATAGGATACCAGTAGAAGGCGGGATATCTTTTGGCCAAATAAGTTTGTTGTAGTTTTTTTGTTTGTCTACATTTATCGTCGCAAAGACTATCTCTTCTTCGTTTTCAAAGGCCACGGGAATGTCATCAAAATCTTCATATTCATCATTTTTATGAAGCAAAACAAGACGATGTTGTCAGTCGGTATTCATTAGTTGTTTGAAATTCGACAAGGTAAGTCCCACAGTATACTTCACGCTAACAGTTGAAGTATCTACTTTCATGGCTTTAGAAACAAGCTTAGAAAGTTCCATTGGAATTAAGTTTCCTGCGTAGTTTAGCGTCCTCATTTCTGTCGTCTATCTAACTAATCTCTTTAGATTCTTCATCACTGTTGACTATGTACCTAATCTCTTTAGATTCTTCATCACTGTTGACTATGTACCTAATCTCTTTAGAGTCTTCATCACTGTTGTCTTTTCACCTAATCCTTGTAGAGTCTTCATCACTGTTGTCTATGTACCCAATCTCTTTAGAGTCATCATTTCTGTTGTCTCCTAATCTCTTTAAGAGTCCTTATCACTCTTATCTAAGTACCTAATCTCTCTTGAGTCCTCATTTCTGTTGTCTATGTACCTAATCTCTTTAGAGGGTCATGCCAGGTTAACGCTTTCAATGGTGCTGAAAAAAAAATATTGTACAAGTATTTGACGGATGGCGAAGTAAATGAATGTGGGATCAGAAGTTAAAGCGTCTGTTGAACATATTTCGGTAAAAAAAACATCTCAATATCAATTAAGTTTTAGCCGTTTAATGTTGTCGCTGTCAAAAGAGAAACATATGCATTTCTACTTTAAACCTGCTGTTGTTTATATACCTAAACGCTTTAGAGTTCATACTGCTTTCTAGGTACCTTAACACGTTAGAATACATTATTACTGCTTTCTATGTACTAACCACATACGAACAGACAAAGCAGTGGTTATATGCTCTTTCATCGCAAAAACAGACGGGTTGACAAACATAATTTCAAGTATATTAACTCAGCCCTTTTCAAAAGAAGTTGGCCGTAGAAGACACTAATAAATCATTCTGCTTCCGAAAAGTCCCGGGCTTTAGCTCAAGGATATAAAAATTGGCATAAAGTAGTTCGAAATAATATCAAGAATATCGCCGTTTTCTTGATAATTTACAGCTATCCAAGAAAATATCTTTATTTGAATTTTGATTTGCAGATCTTCTATACAATGCATGTTTTCACATATTCCAAAATATCTATTTTGTTATAGCGTACGCGAGCTCTTTAGAGTCTATGCCGGGACAGGGTACCCAAACGCTTTAGAGTTTTAGTTCAACCGTATTTCTCTCTTGGACAATGTTTACTTCCGGGGTCAAGGTCGGGCTTCTCATTTTTCGCTCACCATATTAGAATCTTAAAAATAAAAGAAAGATAGAGAGAATGAACAAAGAAAGACGTAAATGGTTCAAGAACTTTTAATACTTGTTTTGACTTACTACAACTGAATTCAGAACACAAAATCAGAAAAAGAGCAAATTAGACGGCTATCACTACGGCTGTGTTCGATTGTAAAATTTCACTCGTCACAACTCTGACGATTCCGTAACTGCATCTATTTGACTTTGTCGTCCGCAAATGTTTCAGTTTGGACAAGGGTTAAATGATCTTGTGTGGTAAAGGGTTAAACCGTAATTTTTTTTTCGATGAAATCTTCGTAAAAAATGTGTTTCTAATCTTATCTTAAAAACTATTTCTATCAAACAAATTTGGGCGATGTTTTACGATCAGACCACAAAATATTTATTATGCCAGACTTGGACTCCTTTTTTTCCCTTGGGGCGGGATGGGGGAAGTAAAGTTGATTTTTTTTTGTAAAGAAAAGTCATAAGGACGTGCAATATTTTATATGGGCCATGCTCCGTAAAAGGGCGGGGGGCCTTGATGCAATTGCACAGGCTGACATGGGTCGATGCTTTTCTAATTTCTGCATATCTAAGGACTGTTCTACCTCATGATTCAATTGATTGTCAGTCAAAGCGGATTTTATGGATGCATAGGTAAATCTGTGTGATGACTTGAGTTTTTTATACTGCATCACGAAGACGCATTAAGCCCCCTTTTGTCAGATCATGGCTTACATATTTTCCTTTGAACACTGACGGCAATATCGTTACTAAAGGAGTTGGAAATTTAACAATGAAATTATGTACATATAAACCTTCGGTAATTCCCTGTTTTCTGCATGTATGTCAATATTTGGTGCTTAAAACCACCTTTGTACTCAAATGAAAATTAACAGTCTTTGATAAGATTTTCTAAAAATCTTGCGAAACAAGATTTGGATTTATGCCCCTTTAATAACGGGTACCGTAAAAAGATTTTGCCGACGTATGAAGTTTTTGTGTCGGTTTAACAGTGACATATTACTTGAACAAATAGACAGGAAATGAATGACCTCTATTGCCATATATTACACGCTTGAATTATTTTCCAGATTTAGCTTCGGCTATTGTCGTCTGAATGCGGAACAATGTGAACGTTTTTCAACTCTTTATGCGCGGCTAATAGATTCACCGTGTCTTTAAAGAATACTTAAAATACCTGAAATAAACATGATTTCGTTGGTTTAAATTTGTAATACGTGGCGGGTGACAAAGATCTAAGATGCACTTTCTGTGCAGTCTGATCTTGACCTATGTTATCCGCAAAAGCTTCTTAAATTTTGACTGTGGCACAGTAAGGGTCAAACCCAACATTTACCGTTAACAGAATTTCTGTACCGTCTGATTATACCCGATGATATAAATATTCACCCTTTAATTATTCTTTGCATAAAGGTCAATTTCAGGTCAATTTATTCGAGTAATACTGTATATTACTATGAATGTACTTCTAAGATATTTTTCTTATAAACTTTATGTTCAGAAATCATAACTGGAATAGTAATAAAAATTCTTATTACAGGAATTTTCGATTTCTGTCTGGCTTCGTTATAATGTGTTCAAGAAATTACATGGAGAAAACGGAGTATTGAATGTCTCCTGGATCTTGGCTGAAATGGAATTAAAAAAGCAGTGCCCCAGCGTATAAAACTTGAGTCCATGCTAAATTTATTTTGTATTCAAACTATAGAGTCTTATTCATGCTTAAGACAGCATGAAGATTTGGAATGAAGACCTTGATTTGATAGGCAGACAAAAAGAAAAGTTCTGGGGCTAGAAAGTTAGTCCATAAAGGTTTATTAAGTAACATTTCTACAACCTTGCAATTTCATGCTGCGCCTGAAAAAAAAAAAAAAAATCATTAGCACTGACAGGTGTTCTTGGTTCGATCTCGGCCAGTATAACTAGTGACATGGTTGCGTCCTTCAATATTGCCAGATATTGCCAGATGAGGTAAAGCAAAAAACTTTCGGAAGTTATGAGACACTTAGACTATAAAAGGTGCTGCCGCAGCAAACATGAATGAATATAGAATAAAATAGAATAAACTTTATGCGCAATTATACCCTTACAGCGTTAAAGGCATATACAAACATTACATACATAAATACATGATGTACTGGCGATCAACGGCAATAAGTTAGGGAAGCGACCGAGTTGTGAGGATGGCAAGTGCTGCACACATACAATCACAACATCCCACGTGATAATTGTATGTCGCGTGAATAGGCAATGAAAGAACTTCAAAAAATATTATAACTTCAGTCTTCGTCATGACACCAATTCAGCATTCAGGCAAGTATTAATTATTACGATGTTGATGTACATGTATTTTCATAGCTTGTATTTTCTCTTCTGTGTTTAAAATGATAGAAACATAAGTGATTGCAGAAATTTGCGACAAAACTCATTCCGGAGGTCTGCAACCTTACCAACAGCAATCGGCTGAAAAAGCTTGAAATTCCAACACAGAATACAGAGTGCCCAGTTCCGACATGGTGAAAACTTATGAAATAATGCATGACATCGACAAGGAAAAAATGTTCCCAAAAATCCAACCAGTACCTATATTACCAGAGGCTATAACCTAAAGATCTTTAGAAAACATTGTAAGACAAACTTAAGGAAAACAGTTTCAGCCAAAGAATAATAGAAAACTGGAATTGGCTGCCTGAGGGCGCCGTTACAGTAAAATCTGTAAACAGTTTTAAAAATAGCTTAAATACGAAGTAGAGAAGTAAACCAGTGAAATTTCAAGTAGACTTTTACGGATCAGAAACCAATCAAAGAAAAGAAAACATAGAAAAGGATGAGAGAGGCAGAGGACTAACGATGAATAACAATGACTTGGAAAACAAGGTAATAAACCTAATTACTTTAACTGATGCTCCATTGATTTTCACAAGATTCTATATAAATCAAACTCTTCTAATATGTTTTCAACGTTACAAAATCGATCATGAATTTTGCAGTTTCAATGAAGCCCAGAAATATTAAGATTGAATGAGAATGGATACGCGAGTAAATGTACGCACTTGTTTTTATTTTCTTCATCGTCTAAATTTTTAGCTCGGCTGTTTTCGAAGAAAACGACGAGTTATTGCTATAGCCCTGACAGCACCGTCGTCATCTGCGCCGTTTTTTTAGTTCTGTCATCTTACATGTAAGATTAGAGATTGGTGATGTCAACTATGTCACAATTTGTTAACAAATTAGCGCCATCTGCAAGAATCTTAAAGAAAAAAGAGCTTTTGACGACGCTCATGTTAATACGCGAATCACCATATCAAAATGACGGCTTTATTTGTATGTGTAGAACTTAATGAAATTTGTTTTTGTTAATAATTATTTAGAAATTATTTGTTTATCGAAATAGAAAGAAAGGGATTGACCGACATCTACTAGTACGTATGTTCTATTTTGTCCCCTTGATCTTAGTTTAAAGCATGACCGATTCTCAACATCGCGATTCTAGGGTAATTTTGAACGACCAATATCAAAAGAGTCGACGAAGTGCTCAAGGTGAGCTTTTGTGATCGTGCTGTGCTGTGTGCGTCGTCAACTTTTACCTTGTGTACGCTCTAGAGGCCACATTTTCAGTCCGATACACATGAAACTTGGTCAGAATGTTTGTCTTGAGGATATCTTGGACGACTTTGAAAATGGGTCATGTCGGGTCAAAAA
This sequence comes from Hippopus hippopus, assembly GCA_946811185.2. Taxonomy (NCBI): domain Eukaryota; kingdom Metazoa; phylum Mollusca; class Bivalvia; order Cardiida; family Cardiidae; genus Hippopus; species Hippopus hippopus. The sequence continues at coordinate 50,653,531 of OX328101.1, read as the reverse complement.
CTAGGTCACTAGGTCAAACCTTAGAAAAACCGTGTGTACGCTCTAGAGGCCACATTTTCACTCCAAAACTCTTGAAAGTTGGTCAGAATGTTTGTCTTGAGAATATCTTGGACGAGTTTGAAAATAGGTCATGTCGGGTCAAAAACTAGGTCACTGGGTCAAATCTGAGAAAAACCGTGTGTACGCTCTAGAGGCCACATTTTCACTCCAAAACTCTTGAAAGTTGATCAGAATGTTTGTCTTGAGAATATCTTGGACGAGTTTGAAAATGGGTCATGTTGGGTCAAAAACTAGGTCACTGGGTCAAATCTGAGAAAAACATTGTGTACACTCTAGAGGTCATATTTTCAGTCCAAAACTCTTGAAAGTTGGTCGTAATGTTTGTCTTGAGAATATCATGGACGAGTTTGAAAATGGGTCATGCGGCATCAAAAACTAGGTCACTGTGTCAAATCTGAGAAAAACCTTGTGTACGCTCTAGAGGCCACATTTTCAGTTCAAAACTCTTGAAAGATGGTCAGAATGTTTATCTTCATAAAATCTCGAACGAGTTTGAAAATGGGTCATGTCGGGTCAAAAACTAGGTCACTAAGTCAAATCTTAAAAAAAAAAAAGGGGGGGGTTTACGCTCTAGAGGCCACATTTTCAGTCCAAAACTTTTGAGAAGTTGGTCAGAATGTTTGTCTTGATAATATCTCGGGCAAGTGTGAAAATGGGTCATGTAGAATCAAAAACTAGGTCACTAGATCAAATCTTAGAAAAACCATATGTACGCTCTAGAGGCCACATTTTCAGTACAATAGTCATGAAACTTGGTCAAAATATTTGTCCTGATGATTTCTTGGACGAGTTTGAAAATGGGTCATGTATGGTAAAAAACTAGGTCACTACAGTGGGTCAAATCTTAGAAAAAACTTATGTTAGCTCTAGAGGCCACATTTTCAGTACAATACTCATGAAACTTGGTCAGAATATTTCTCTTGATAAAATCTCGGACGAGTTCGAAAATGGGTCATATCGGGTCAAAAACTAGGTCACCAGGTCAAATCTTTAAAGTAGGTTTTGTAGCTATGTCAACATTTTCTGTCCAATACTTGTGAAAATTAGTCACAATGTTTTACTTGATGATCGATATGATGACATAGAAAATGGGTCACATTGGGTGAAGAGCTAGGTCGCCATGTGAAATCATGTAAAAACCTTGTGTACACTCTAGAGGCCACATTTTCTGTCCAATACTTATTAAAGGTGGTCAGAATCTTTGTTTTGGGAAAATGGGCTATGTTCGGCTAAAAGGTAAGTCACTAAGGAAAATTCTAGAAAAAGCTTGTGTACAAATTTTCAGTCCAATATTTGTAAAAGCTTGGAAGAACGTTTGTCATAATATCTCGAAATAGATTGAAAATGGGTCATGTTTGGTCAAACTAGAGCTGTCACTGAATGCGACTTAATACCCCCGCCAGCGCTTTGACAGAAACAGACAATTTAACCAAAAAAAATTCTAAGTTCAAGGGGAGATTACCCTTGAATCATAGGGAGTAGATGATTGAAAACTGCGTCTTGGAAAGCTTCAGTATACGATCAATGTATCAACAAACTTTCAATACAATAGCAGCAAAACTGTAGGAGGAGTTCGCGACACAAAATTACTAGTATTTTGTACACAGACGGACACACGGACGGACACACTGACGGACACACGGACGGACGGACAGACAAGCTGATTCCAGTATACCCCTGAAAACATTTGTTGTGCGGGGGTATAAAGACTCGGGTGAGCGACTTCAGGGCCATCATGGCCCTCTTGTTTCATTTTTTGACCGACGCATTCTCGGTTTAAACGGTATTTTTGAAATGGCCAAGATCGTGATCTTGGTATGAGAGGATGTTATCATCTGCGTAATTTTATAAAGAGTGGACTTTTCAAATGAATAAAAAATATTCAGAAAAATATTGAAGACGAGAGACCAAAAAAAAAAAAGGTTTGGTGGGGTATAGAGATGCCAATGGATTCATATTAAATTTTCGTAATTTTCTTTTATGAAAAAATTTAAAAAATATTTATATAGTGTTCTTTTTACACCAAATTTGAGAAGTTTGGACTAAATTGTAGAATACGCTAACAGATAGCCGTACAGCTAGACAAATTATTCCTACCGTTCCACTACTTCCGGTTTCCTCAGCACACTTCCTGTTTTAGAGAAAACCGACAGGGGCAATTAAAGAAAAAAGCCATCTGGGGTTAAAGTGAAGAGATGGAGAGTGCCCCGTCGATACAGACGGTTAACCAAGCCCTCCAGGCCTTGTACAATAACCCAGATGTTGTTGGAAAAGAGAAAGCGTCTGTTTGGCTCGGGGAATTACAGCGATCCGTAAGAATATTTGTAGCATTTCATCAGATGAAGGGATGGAAGTTTAGGTTCCACAGTTGATCAATATGTGTAAACGTTTGACGGCTGTTATATGCAAACATTTCGGAGATGGTTCGCGGTAGTTCTGCAATTTTGTTGTTTTGTTCTGCCTTTGTTTTCTTGTACAATATATGTGGGTCCTTTAGCAATACTGTTTTTAGTAGTCCTATTTATAAGACCCTACGTACGTTATTTTACATTTTGACATTCATCGTGTATGTAGGGTCTTATCTGTTCCTTCATAGGTTTCTCTAGCAAACTCTGACATCAAATTTTGTCGCTGTTTTTTAGCAACAAATTTGGACACTTAAAATACAAAGTGCCCAATAACAAGATAATATTGAACTGATTTTAAAGACTTGGTTGTAAAAAACTTACATTTTATGAGTTAAATCCGCTTCTATTTCACACTACCCTATTTTCGAAGTGAAACCGGCATGTAAGAGTGTAGTTAACGCAACTAAGAGAATTTTTTTTTTAAAACAGAATTCCTTTATCTCCAATAAAGTGTTACAGAACTGGGCAAGCCTTATTCACAAACATAAAACTTTGTCTAGAAAGAAGTACTGAATCATCTGATAGTCCATAACAGGCGGTTATCGAGTTGCAAGACTATTTATAAAGAAAAGAAATGCCGTGAGAGTGTCCTAGTAATTCATCTCAAAACTAGTTTGTTCCCATATATTCTGAACCGTCTGGCTTGATTGCCTTGGATTCCTTGTCCTGCATGAGTTTCTGATACTTTCTGGAGTTTGTGTGTTAAATACAGAGTGATAACTTTTTTGAATGATTGGTTAAGTGCTACATATCGGATTGTAACTTACTTAATACAGTCAAACTTCGGTGGCTTGAATATGGGTAATTTCGAATACCAAAGAAAGCTCAAACAACGATATTGGTCCTGGCAAAATCTCTATATAATTCATATTGTTGTACCTCGGAAAGCTCGCACAACCCCTAATTGGAACTTTCGAACACATGTCACGGTCCCGTCATTCATCTTCCTGTGTATTTTACCTCTTTGAAGTAGAACAAAGGGTTAGTCAACAATTAGACGTTGGGTTTCACACCTACATTGTTAATTGGATACACCAGTAATCGTCTGTCAAATATTGGATAAGGTGCATGTTTTTAACACTTACTGTAAAATATACACACACTTGCTCAATGTGTCAATTACAAACTGTCATGCTGTGATAGAATAATCGCTTTGTTTTTAATTTTTTTGTTTTTCGAGATTGTTTACCAGAATTTGTGGTCAAGCCATCTTTGTAACGCTATGGTTGCATGAAGAGTATTGCTTATTAACACATTAGGTTTATTAACCGCAACTGTGATCTTAATCCGCACATTTAGCGTTGATAGAAGTTATAATTAGAACATAAACAGGGTAATGTTTTGCGCTTGACAATATATGCAAATGTCCTTTCTTTTCTGATAAAATGACTTTTAGATATGTGCAAAAAAAATGACGTCTGGAATCGGCCGTTTAAGTGGTGAAAATAGCTTATTCTCGGCCGAAATGGATACTTTCTAAAAACAAAAACATTGATAGGGCGTATCAATTTCGGCCGAAAACAAGCTATTTTCACCAATTAGACGGCAGATTTCTGTAAAATGACAAAGTTATGTGGTGTGTTCTGTGTGATATTTCCAAATACAAAAGTTTTATAGATGCAATAAGAATACGTGCAACTCGTTCACTGACCACTTCATACTTGAAATATGGATACGTCGAACTACCGCTAATTCGAACAAATAACCTAGTCCCAGGGGTGTTTGAACTTCCAAAGTTTGACTGTATGTACAAAGATGTTTTATGTACATGGCTTTAATTACGTAAAGACATGTTGAACATAAATGAACATACGGCAGTAAGGCTCCAAGTATATATGTAAACTACAACTTTGGCAAATACTGAAAAGCTTCATTTCATGAAAGAGGAGTTACATACATGGTCGATCGACATGTTTTCGAGGGGTGCCTGTTTTCGAACCCGAAATGCATCCGAGTTTTCTTGCGTACTATGAAGTTAAAGACATCACCTTTTTTGAACCACTTATTTGAATGCAAACAACCGTTTCACTGCAACCAAAACATGACAGTATGCATGTTGCTAAAGGAAAGATCGGTTTTACTGGCAATTTTTTACGACTTTTTTGGATCAGAGTTTTTTGTTAACTATTTCGTTTGGTCACTTACGACGGAAAAACTTTTCCAGACCACTCGCTGTTACTGAGAGTAAATGTTTCTAACCCTTTTATTACGACACCGAATATTTTCAGATGATTTATGATAAAGTAGTGTTGAAAAAATATCCTAGTATTTCTTCACAGCTGCAAATAAATAATATTTCAAGGGTACACTTACCCCCTGAGCTGTAAATCTGGGGGTAAGATGTCATATTAGTGGTTATGACAATAATGGTTCTCACCTAGTTAAAGCAATCCATATTGATGATTTGCAGAAAAAAAGTCTGTTGCATCAAGATATTTGTGGAAATTTTCTGCTTAAAGTCATTAAAAAGCTGAAAAGACGGTCTGAAGTGACTCGGATCGGACTATGCCTAACGGAACATTCTGTTGTGTTATGGGTTTCTGCGTTTTTTGCATCGATCAATTTTTCATGTCTGTTAATTTATGGATAGGTATTTCCACTTGATTTGACAAAAAAAATATCAGTGAGGGTAACAAGTAACTGCAAAACTCATTTTACACAAGATAAGTGGATAATGGCTTTTTTATTTACTTTTTTTCTGGCGTGAGGTCTCGCGTGTAGCCAAAATTTTATTGCGTGAGCTTCAATTTCATAACTTGATTTACGCAATAATTTGCTTGAGCGGAAACATTGCAAAATGCATTATTTTTTTATTTTCTGGTATTCTAGTGCTGCTGTCAAGAGAGGGCCAATGGATGCTATTACACTCATCCGTCCCGTTCATTGCGCTTCAAAAACTGAAGATAATTGACTTGGAACTGTTCATTTAAAACAAAACAGTTACTTCTCGTGATAGGAAACATTTTACTTGAGTTTTGTTATACATGGTCTTTTTTAGTTCTTTATTCATGAACTGTTAAATGAATATTTAAAGCCACGCAATGAGGTCAGGTTTTCCCATGTCCAAATTCGGCTTCTGGCTCTGACACAAGACTGAAGGCTGAATATGTTGTTATCGTTGAATATACATGTTTCAAGTAGGGACTATGGTTATACAGGCATTTCAAATTGATTTTTTGGGGGGTTATAAAATAATTTTGGTAAACAGAACTTCATTTAAATATGCATGAAATAAAATTGTCAATTAAGCCCTTTGAAAACAGGTTGGTCCACCCTGACACTTATTAATAATCTGAAATGCATGTTGGCCACAGGAAATTGTGCAAAAATACCGATCTTTATGTAGTTGACAGAGCCTTTGAATTCATAATCGTTACTCAATGCAGTTACATAAAATATTTAAAAAAGTTTTAAAAAATGGTTGACAAAACCAATGTTACAACCCTGTCTGTGGTGCTGGGGGGGGGGGGGGGGGGGGCGAAACCTGATTTCGTTTAAAAATCGTTCAGAATGTCGGTTCTTTATTTTACCCAAAATATGTTTGTAAAGATGGCGGCAATTGTGTTGAAAAAGTTACACGATAGAATTCCAGATGAATATATAATGAATGTGGCCCTTGTTCAGTGAGAAAAAGGTAAGATGGCGGCAATTGTGTTGAAAAAGTTACACGATAGAATTCCAGATGAATATATAATGAATGTGGCCCTTGTTCAGTGAGAAAAAGGTAAATTTGTACCCAGTTGAATTATCTTTCATGTTAGGGCCAGTGCTTTTTCAACATTATCTCAGATTTTGGGAAATCGAATTTGCTACACAGAACTAAATGGGGCCTGTTTAGATATAACATGCAAAAGAAAAGTAAAATGTGAAATGTCCGATAGAGAAATGTTGAACGGTAAACAAGAATGTATACATCTAAATATTTGGACTATGTTTTTAGAAGCAAACAAAATTTTCCTATCATCTGGAAAAGTTTTGCCATGTGTTTTATTAACACTGAGAGAATGATCGCTAATATAGTAGATCAACGTTGTTTGAATTCCTTATCCCAAAAAGTGATTAACTTCCTATTAAAATCTTTTGATATGCAATCTTCCGTTATGAAGTAAAACTATGTTTTCTATAAAATGAATTCTTTCAAGGGAATTTAGCAATGCCTTCAGTCATTAATGTCAACCTCCATTTTCGATCAAAAAATATAAAGTATTGTCCCTGTTGTGGTCAAAATGGAATGAACGTATCATGACTTTGCTTATTTCTGATAAAAAGTAACTTTTCCTGGCGCCAAAGAGTTTTCTCTACTTCTTATATAATTCATGTTTATCTTTGCCTGAGCCAATTTCTGTTTAACATCATAGAAACAATTATGACGCAACAATGCAAGAAATTCCACACTGTTAGAAAAAAGCATTTCTTTATAATTTCTATTTAATTTGTCATTAATTGGTTATGGCAACACTACTCTGTATACTATTCTGTATCATGTTGAGTTCTGCAAAATAGTATTTTTCTTTTCTATATCATGTCGTATCGGATGATTCCATGTTTTAGTTGACCCCCAATAAATGCCCCACTTTACCAAAACAACCACTTATGAGTACCAGTAAGGCCCACTTTCATAGTATGATTTATTAGCTTTACTGGCTGATTTTCATCTATTTAATCAAACTGAATTTGACAACTTTTGTTTTCTTGTTTTCTCCATGCTTGTATGGTTTAACCCTTCATTCTTATTCATTTTTAACTTTAATGTGCATGATTATTGGCTATGTCTTTTTTTTCTGCAATAGTAAATCTACCATTCTTCTGATAAATATATAGCAGATCAATTGAATGTGCCATTCTTCAAATGTTGTCTACAATTGTTTTCACACTTAGATTATTTTCTATTAAGAAAGTGTCTCTTAAGCCACTTAGATTATTTTCTATTAAGAAAGTGTCTCTTAACCCATTACCACACAATCCCTACTTTTGACGACCCTCAGAAAGAAGCCTTTAGAAAACATTATGGGAAAAGGAGAAAATGCTGGTAAACAGCATTTTCTCTTTTTCCCACAATGTTTTCTACCCTTCACAAAACAAATTTCAAATTTTCAGTCACTTTTATTTTGTCGCAAATGCTTTCGATTTGGACAAACCTAAAATTTAAGAGTTAAGGTACAATGTAGTTTGATGCATAAAAGAAGTTGATGTGAATGGTTTGTCTTGCTATGTAGTGTCACATATAACTGAAAGTTGAAATTTAATGCAAGGAATGTTTTCTTTCCAGGTTCATGCATGGCAAATAGCAGATCAACTACTGACATCACATGAAAGCCTGGAATCATGTTACTTTGCAGCTCAAACCATGAGAACTAAGGTAGGTACTGTTATGTTTTTGAGTTACTTGGAAAAAACGGTGTTTAATACATTTTGGTAAAACATTTTACCAAGCAAGTCAACACAAATAACACAGATCCACTTTGTCTCAACTTCCACATAAATGTGCAGGCCGACCTGGGTTTATACTTTTTGCCGATACATTAAATCCCCTTTTCACGGATCATGCTTTTATATATAGTTTGCCTTTGCTTCAGTAAAGTAACTGCCTACTGTGACAGTCCTTTTTCATCTTGCAGTATACCCAGTTTAAAAGTATTGTGACAAAACTGACAAATTACATGTAATAGGCAATTTCTCCTTTTGTCACAATGCTTCATTCATGTTGATTATCCTTACTTCACGAAGTTTCTGCTACAAATTTGTTGTCAAAAGTAGTGAGTTAGTCTACAACCTCCCACCACTCCTTGGAAACAAAGTTTGAAGGCTGATGTATGTGGTCAGTTGATTTTTCTTGGCAGCGAAAAGGAAACCAGCTTTTTGTCCTGTATCCTTGATGTTTTCAAAAGACTTCCTTCTCAGTGTTTGGTTAATCTTTTCACATAAAACATTATTATATTTTGTCATAATTTAGGCTCTTCGAAACTGAAAGCAACTTTAGCTGACAAATTTGAAATCATTGTAAATGAGCTGAACTTCTCTGATATGGTTAAAAAAAACATAGTGGGAAAAGGAGAAAATTCTAGTAACCAGCCTTTTCTCCTTTTCCTACGATGTTTTCAAAGACCTTCTTCTTTGGGGGTCGTTAAAATTCGGGATTGTGTGTTAACTCTGTACCACACAATCCCGAGGTTTAACGACCCAGTGCAAGAATCCTTTTGAAAACATTGTGGGAAAAGGAGAAAATGCTGGTAACCAGCATTTTCTCCTTTTCCCCTCCTTTTCCCACAATATTTTCTACCACATTTAAGGAAGTAATCATCATTTGAGCTACATTTATTTTGTCGTCTGCAAATGCTTTCAATTTGGTCTAGTCCAAAATTTTGTTGTTTGGTAAAGAGTTAAAGGGTTAAGGGTTTAGATGATGACAAAGGCACCACAGAATGTGGAGTACTATCTTGGATGTACACTGTCCTATTTTGTTTGAAATAATTTGAGAAAAACAGCATTTTTACATTTTATCACTCGTCTTTTGGTCTTATTTATTGAATGAAAATGCTCATTTCATTTATACGGTATTCCTATTTTGAATTTAAAAAAAAATGCTGATCATCTGAGATGAGTCATTGTACTTTTGTTTTACAGATTCAGTATGCTTTTCATGAATTGCCAGCAAATGTACATCAGGTAATTTTGTATATATTTACCGTAATGTCCCTTATTGACGCTCCCCCTCTCATTAACACTACCCCTAGCTTTTTTCTAAGTAAAATTAGGCTTACCATTCTGTTGATTAAGTTGAAATAAATCGGCTGAAATAAACTTACAGCATCAAAAAAATCATAATCACTTCACAAATCGATGACATGAACATCTGACTTTCTGAATATACAATGTACTTACTTTCCTGATAACATCATAACCTTCTGGCTACACAATCTTTGTTGAGTAACTTGGAAAAACTTTAAAAAAGTGAAAGAACTGAAGACCCGTGTCCAGCATTAACCAGTCCATCGATGTCGAGATGAATCATGATCAGCAGTAAAGTCGTTATTCTGCATTTAATATAGCAGGTTTCCCAGATGGCAATTGCTTTGCAGCCTGCACTTACTAAAACCCTGACCGTTATGTTGTTGTCTTGAAAATTCGATGTTGTTTTACCTCTATGAAAGTAGAAATTACTGGATAGAAGTTGAACTGAGTCAAGTTACATAGAAATATTGGTTTGTATTTGCTGATTGTATGGGCAGAGAATTCTGTCATAAGTTGTCAGGATCATGTAAACTGACATTACACTGAAAAAAAGACATGAAAGCACAAAGCTTTACTGAACTCTTTACCAAACAAGAAAATTTTACGCTAGCCCAAATTAATTGAAAGCATAATGCAGACAACAAATTTAAGGTGGCTAAAATGACAAAATTTGTTTGTGAAAGGACAGAAAAAATTGTAGGAAAAGGAGAACATGCTGGTTGCCAGCATTTTCTCCTTTTCCTACAATGTTTTCAAAAGTCTTCTCCATCGGTCTTTAAAACTCAGTATCATGTGTTAAACAGTTAATGAGCTATTCATGGACAACGGATTCTATTTACCTTCAGTCCTTACGGAATTCCTTGATGGAGCATGCTGGGAAAATAACTGCAGACACAGCACCAGTCATTGTCACACAGGTATGTGTACATTTGTACTTTTGCATGACTTGCTTACATGAATGTATGAGCCATGTTCTGGCAAAAGGGGGAGAAATGCATAGATCTCTGTGTCCATGATACCAAGCAAGTTATCACAAAATTATGGACCCATAAAATCCTTCTTGTCTAACAACCAACTGATTATTGAGGTACACAGGTCCTTTGACTTAAGAAAATTTACCAAATGCAAAAAGTTTCGGCCAGGTCAGTCTGCGCAGGCTGACCTTGGTTGATACTTTTTGCAGATGCATTGAGCCCCCTTTTCACAGAGCATATGTAATTGTATGGCATTCTTTGCCATTATTTTTCTTTCCATATTGCTTATTTGTCTAAAAATAGAACTTTCAGACTCAGAAATGAATAAATAGATTTACGTTTCATGCGAATAGTCAATTGGATAGGGGAAAATATAGTTTGCTTGAATGGACCAGGTCACTCAACAAAGATAGCTGCCATTGCTGTATTAGTTGCCCTTTAACCCTATCCTGAAAGACAAATTTTAGATGTTTTGAATTTTAGGGCATCTGCATATGACAATTGAGAAAGTGAAACAAATGAGCTGAAGTTCTCTGATAGGGTAGAAAACATTGTGGGTAAAGGAGAAATTGTCGGTAAAGGAGAAAATGCTTTTTACAAACATTTTCTCCTTTTCCCACAATAATTTCAAAGCTTTTTTTCTTCAGGGTTGCTTAAACACAGTATTGTGTGAGACAAGGTTAATTGTAAGATTAAAAACCATCATTTCAAATAAGGCATTGATAAAAAGTATAAAAAATATAAACACAGTTCAAGTGATGATAGGACACAGTTCAAGTGATGATAGGATGTGATATTCAGGTAATGTACTTTATCAAGGAAATTGCATCAAACAAGTTTATCTCAAACTGTTTTTTATTTATAGATTTATAGCATTAAAATATCAACTTAGTCCACTGATAAAGTATTGACTAATTGTTTTGATTCAACAGTTTTTTTAAAAGTTTGGTTGGACGAAGAAAAACAAGATGGCTCCCTTGAGAAAACCTTTATTGTTTGGAACTGTTGATTGAATGATTTTCAACATTGTTTCAGTCATATCACAGCAGTCCTGAGAGCTTGCTTTATGGCTTTCAGTATTTCTAGGCTAGGGTAGGGCTCTGGAGTGTCTTGCCTTTTGACAGTTCCATGAAAAATCCAGTGCTTTCGGTGAAGCTTCAACTTCGGGTCTCCAGGTAACAAGTCCTATGCTCTACCACTGAGCCATGCAGGACCCTGTTTTGAAATAAAGCAAAATCTGATGTTGGCCTTTAAAATCTGCAAATGAGGCTGTTGACGGCAAACAAAGTATTTTGAAAGGCCTTGGCTTAACTCTTTAACAAACAGTCCTGTGTTTTAACAACCAGAATGGAGGAGGAAAATATTGTGAGAAAAAGACGAAATGCTAGTAACCAGCATTTTCTCCTTTTGCTGCAGTGTTTCTATCCTCTAGAAGACAGGTTTCATCATATGAGCTATGGTTAATTTCATTATACATGTAGATAAGTATAAAATTTTGCATTGTGGCAAACGTAAAGACATGTATGATTTGACAACTACCTTCTCAATGAATATTCCCTTTTTCTATTTTTCAGTTGAGTTTGGCCCTTGCTGATCTTGCCCTACAGATGGTATCCTGGGAGAGTCCTGTCAGTGATCTAATCCAAAAGTAAATTTGGGGATTTTTTTTTTTTCATAATAAAGATTTTATTTACTTATAGTATCACGCTGGTACTCATAAAGTATTAGTTATATGCTTGCTATTCTAAACTCTTTACCAAATGTCAAAATTTTACACTCAACCTGTTTGAATGCGTTTGCAAAGAGAATTTTGTATGGCACAAATACTGGAATTTGTCTTTGATAGGGTAAAAAAAACATTGTGGAAAAAGGAGAAAATGCTGGTCACCAGCATTTTCTCCTTTTCCCACAATGTTTTCAAGGTTTTTTTTCGGCAGGGTCCTTACAACTTTCGATTGTGTGGTAAAGAGTTAATCAGCAGAACCAGAGGGCATCATTGAGATAGATGAGGAAGTCCGACCCTATATAATTTATGTTTATCTTTATGAGACAGACCCAAAGTTGCAAAAAATATTCATCCGAAAAGCATCGTTATGTCAAGAGTATGGAATAGATTTAAGACACTGCTACATCATGGTTTAAGAAAAACTTTGATTAGTAAGCTGATTGCCTTTGCAAAGCTTATCTGTTCCATTTTATTTATGAAATTTGAACCTTTCAGTATGCTGATACTAACCGTAAACAAACTGATTACTAAGTTGTCATATGTGCTAAATAGTACGGTCACAAATCAGTAAATGCCGCCTACCGGCGTGGTAACTGCCAGTTTTCGCTCAAATTCAGCCGGTGGCAGCTCGGTGGCAGGCGGCATTTTAGACGCCGCTAGGACGCCGCTGAAGTTTTAAGAAAAAGTTAAAATTCTGTCTGCCATCGGCCGATTTTTTCCAATTGTGCCTGTTGTCAGGGCGCCGGCCGGGCGCATTTCGTAGTCGCGCGGTGGCTATCAAGTGGCAGATGGGCTGCAGCGTGATTTTTACTCGGTCGTGGGGTTCGAGGGCCTTCAAACTTCGGCCGGCGATCGATATAGGAACTAACTGCCACTTTCCAGCATGCGGCCTGCTGCCGTTATGCTACCGACATGCCACCGTACTTTTTTAAAATATCTGCCGGTGACAGGGCGGAGATTGAAAAGCAGCTGGGAGGCGACTGTTGGTGTTGGTAGGTGGCAGGACGGCGATCTGCCGAGTGCAGACTCCCGTGCCCCTGAAAATAAATCCGAGGCCATCCATCATACAAAATAGTCCTCATGGCGATTCTAATAGCACCAGAGCGACTCAGAGACTTGCGTATTGCTTGGGCTTGGGCTCTGGTCTCTTGCGCTTCGGTGCTGGCGCCTTGGCCATCCCCTTGCCGCTTCCTTTAGGAAGGAAAAATTTCTTAAAAATTAGATCTATTTATCTTGTGGTTGATAGTAATAATGAACACTTTGTAGTGATACGAGAGCAATCTAGGTTTATATATCCCCCGTAAACCAGCCTGCCGCCGTCAGATTATCAGGCGGGCGCCGGCCGGTGGCAGTTCAAACGCCTAATCGCCGGCCGGTGTCAGGTGTAAATGGCCAGTGTCCGCCAGGTCGCCTGGTGGGGGCAGGTAAAATCTGACGGCTGCCGGCCTGTCGCCTAACTGCCACCGGCCGACACCCTGATGACCTTCCACACCCCTCGAACTTAAGAAACTGCATGGCGCCGCCCGGAACCTGTCAGGCGGCCTTTTACTGGCAGTTATTTATGCCCACTCGCACCAATTTGTAAAAAATCGACCGGCGGCATGTAACAATTTGTAAAAAATCGGCCGGCGGCATGTAACTTTAAGAATCCACCGATGTCTAAAAATCGACAGGCAGCAGTTTCACATTGTGACCGTAGTGTAAGTGAGAGACACTCATAAAAAAACCAGATTCATCAATATTAAATATTATTATCATTTCAAGTTTCATAATCCACCGCATGTTCACAGATTCTCCCCACACACTGCAGGACTAATAATAGTGGAACCCTGCTTTAACACTGTAGTCGGGAGCCACGATTGACAACAGTGTTATATCCAGGGTCAAAATATAACACTGAAACCCCCCCACACACACACACACTACCCGTGGCCGATTCGCTGACCAGTGCCAGAACTATGGCATTAATTAATTAGTGTTATTTGCCAATATATTTGAACAAAAATAAATAAGCAATTTTCTGCTTATTCTAGAAATTTACATTTTGAACAATACAGGATTGCAGAAATAATAAGTTGTAATTTGTTTGGGGAATGTGTCCTAAATGATTAGAGTAAAATCTTGCAAATTTATGCATGGTACCGGTGGAGGTAGATCTAGTCTGAAAACTTAGATATAGACATGCCTGGAAGGTTTCAACATTTATTTATCGGAAATTCAACAATTTAGTTTGCTTTTGCATGTAACATCTAAATGAGTCCCATTCAGTTCTATTACCAAAATCCGCTCTCTCAAACACAGGTACAATTACATAAAAGAACTTCATTTACCTCCAGGACCATTATTTATTAGAAATTATTCAGCCACTGTTTTGCTGAATAACAGCCAAAATCGAAAAGCTTTGCTGACAACAAACTACGTGTGTCTCAAATTGTGGAATTTGTCTATGTAAGGCCAGAAAACATCATGGGAAAAGGAGAAAATGCTGATTACCAACATTCTTTCCTTTCCCAAGATGTTTTCAAAGGGTGTTGTTTCTCAGGGTTGTTAAAACTCGGGATTGTGTGATAAATTATTAATGTATTCACAGTCCAACAGTATCTAAGATCAGTATGCTAACTTTGTTCATGTGATTCTTTACAGGTTTGGAAGCAATGCTTCACAAATGCATTTCCTGCTAGAAGTCCTTACTGTTTTGCCTGAGGAGGTATGTAAATGTACTCACCATTATGATCTCATGGCCCCACAGACATGCCAACAACTATCGCAAAACAGGCAAAGGACAAAGGTTAAAAGATTGAAAGGGAGGGAAATGTCCATAGAGATATATACTTGCTTACTTAGGGTTTAAGCAGGTGGTGTTTTAATTTTACACTTGCAAGCCAGGTTAACCAGAAATAGGTATGCTGAAATCACCTGTTCAGTTGGTCAGACAGTCATGCAATAATTTGTTGTTCCACCTTTTCTTCAGCTGTTCCCCTTAGAGGTTTTAAACTTATGTTAGCAAAGAATACAAGACATACTTTAAAGGCATGTATCACAGTATCACAAAGCAGGACAAGGTTGTCTGTCCTTGGTTCTGTACTAATACTAGCAGCTGACAGTAGACACATGGGAGTGTCCTTAAAGCCTAGCTTTGATAAAATGCAATACAGGTCTGAATAAGTGACCAGTCAAGCAAATTGACCAAAACACTTTTGAAATCAGCCTTAAGAACAGTGTAAATCAAGATCAGAGTGCACAGAATGTGCAGTCCTATCTTTAATTTACACTTTCCACTACTTTTTTACATATTCAGACAAAACAACATATATTTTAAATATTTTGGCAGTCCTTTATCACTAAACCTAAGAACAAAATTTTAGGCTTGTCCATATTCAAAGAACTTGTACGCAACAGATTTAATAGAGGTATATGACACAAATAACAGGATTTGTCTTTGAACAGAGAGTAAACATGGAAGAAAAGAGAAAAAATTGTTGGTAACCAGCATATTTTCTTTCTCCATCATGTTTTCAAAAGTTTTTCTCCTCAGCGTCATTCAAACAGGATTGTGCTTAAGGTAGTAGACCTCTAACGCTTCTAGTGCAACATGGAATAAAATTTCTTATTAGTTGATAAATAAGGATTTATACAGATAAAATACTTTTGTACATTTTTAACCGACCAGAAATTCCTTTGATGTCTATCTTGAAATTATTTGTTGATACTTTTGTAAGTTTCCTGAAAAGGGAGGTAATTATTATCTCCCTTCATAATGAGAATATAGTGGGTTCAGATTTATAAATGATAATTCTAAGAAGGAAAAAAAGGAAAAAGTGTCTCGGTTAAAGTAGTACAATAATACTCATTTTTAATCATAGCAAATTTTTGTAGGGCAATATTATAGTGGAAATAGCTGTTTTCCATTAGGGGTCTACTACCTTAAGAGTAAAAACTGGGGTCTACTACCTTAAGAGTAAAAACTGTGATGTAACCTTAACCACATGACCAAAATGTTGACTTGTGCAAATTTAATGCATTTGCAGACAACAATTTAAAAGTGGTTCATTTGATGGCACGTTTTTTTGACGGGGTAAAAAAACATTGTGAGAAAAGGAGAAAATGCTGGTAACCAGCATTTTCTCCTTTTCCCACAATGTGTACAAAAGCTTTTTCAATAAGGGTCGTTAAAACTTGGGAATGTGTGGTAAAGGGTTAACTAATCTAGAACCCAAAAGTTTTCAAAGCATATCAATTATTTTCTGTCAACAGATCAGCAGTAGATCTCTAAGACTTGGCGCAAACAGAAGAAAAGAAGTTACAGACGAGTTTCTTAAGACAGAGGAAACTGTTATACAGCTACTGGTAAAACAGATAAGCCTTCTTTTGTTAACACTTTACCAGCTGACAAAATTTCAGACTTGTCCAAATTGAAAGCATTTACAGACGACAAATACAGTGTGGCCCAAAGGATAGAGAGTTTATTTTAGAGGATAGATAGCATTGCGGAAAAAAGAGAAAATACTAGTTACCAGCATTTCTCCTTTTCCCACAATGTTTTATAAAGCATTCTTCCTTGGGTCATGAAAGCCCGGGATTGTTTGGTCAAGAGTTCAGTAATTATCACCTCAGAAAAATTTGTAGCAAGTAACATTGGTTAATGGACATGATTCTTGCTTAAATCACTGAATACACTTGAAAACACTGTGGTTAAAGGAGAAACATCCATTAGACAGAATTTAAACTTTTACTCAAATGTCTTCTACTGTAAGACATACAAGTCCCATTTAGATAGTTACATCGGTAGCAACAAAGAAGAATATTTTAAATCTGGAATTTGATTGAAGAGTTAAGATAAATGTTTGTTTAGATGTCAGTTTTAAATATCATGTATCTGTGTGTAGTACACCAAAATTAATATTGCAGTGATTGGCAGAACCACAGCTAATATTAGTATGTTGAATTTCAATGTATTGAATCTAAACCTACAATTCGATTGTAGGTGAAGATACATTTTAAAGAAAGTTTTGTACCATGTAGAACAAAGATCAGACTGCACATTTCATGCGGTCTTGATTTACTGTGTCTACAGAACATGCTTCATGTGGTAGCAATTGCAGTGAAATGCATAAAGAAGCAGAAATGTGTCTTTGAAATCTGTGCAGAAGTAAAAACTAAATACATGTACCACAGAAGTGTATATAAGATTTAAAGACCTAAAAATGAAAGATATCTATAACAGAAGTGGTTATAAATTAATTACAGAAATGTAAGATGAAATATAATGGAAGTGTAAATGAAATATTTACAGACAAAAAAAAAATGCGCATTATAGAAGTGTTTAAAAATATTACAGAAATAAGAATGAAATATTGAAGGATTTATGAAATGTTACAGAAATAAATATTAAATATTACAGAAGAATAAAAGAAATATTTACAGTTTTACACAGGTATATGAAGTATTTGAGAAACAGAAATGGAATACCATGGAAGTGTATATGAAATATTTACTGAAATAAAAATGAAATATTACAGATTGATTATGAAGTATTTACAGAAAAAGAAATGGAATATTACAAAAGTGTATATGAGATATTTACAGAAATAGAAATAAAATATTACAGAAGTGGAAATGAAACATTTGAAGAATTAAAATTGAAATTTTCAGAAGAGTATATGAAGTACAAAAATAGAAGTGAACTATATCTATTGCAGAAACGGATATGAAATGTTTACAGAAATGAATCTGTTTCAGAAACAAAATTGGGATATTACAGAAATTAAACTAAAAATTACAAGAAGAAAGTCAAAACGTTGGAAATTATAAGAAAAGAGAAATTGAATATTGCAAAGACGATGAAACAGTAAAGATATGGAATGATGCACTAATAAGAGATATGAAAACAACAGCTCTCAAATAAGTATTAATTTCAATATGTTCACAGAAAGCATGTTTGGACACTGAGAGTTTGTGGTCTGATGTGAGAATTCAGATCAAAGTCCTAAAGTGTATGAGCAGTTGGTACAGTATTGATGCAATACCAGAATCTGTTGTACAGTCTAACCTTTTTCAAGCACCCTTTGACAAATTGGTAAGTACAGTTTTGATATTGAGCCTTTGAGTCCTTCTTTTTTGGTCAGGGTTTTCCATGACGCACAAATCCTGCGTCATTGACGCGATTTTAACTCAAATGACCCCCAAAATAAATGACAGTGCGTCATCAGTGACGCAACTTTCCAAAATCAAAATCATCAAGGAAATTGAAAACAAGTCTGTTCTTGCTTCAATATCAGATGTACACCGCTCTTTTTTAACTACAGGGTTTATTTTAGATAAAAATGGTTTTCCGGTAATTTATTTAGAGAATAAGACTGGTTTTATGCATTATTGCTGTAAAGTACATCGGACATGTGTCATAAATACGGGCCCAGTCAAAGTCGTGGTTGGGTTCTCTGTATTTCATGGCTTATCTTATGCAACTTCTGGTAGATAAAAGTACACATTACTAGTCTGTGCTGTTCGCGGAAAATAATGTCACGACGAAGTAAACTGTAGCATTCTTTTTATCGTCTGCTTCCTACAGTAGTACAGATAACTGTCCCCAAAGGCGATGTTACTTTTTGACTGGTCGCTTCTGGGTACAGAGACGATCAAGACAAAATCAGTTGAAAGCTCCGCACAGATTTTGTGCGCAAGTTTGAAATCTCATTATTTCGCAAATAGAGCACAAAACTAGGATTTAAACATACCTGTTGCTTGTGTATTTAATAACCTTTTGTTTGGAATACAAATATTTTCAATTTAAGAGAAAACCGTGCATTTCATCTGTTACTTGAGATGTTAACGTTCCTGAAAACACACAAAGTGGCCACCACGCATGATAAATTTCGTCAGTGTTTTTTCCAAGATTCGCATGTTATAAACGAATTCTGCAAGCTCTTTAGGTAATGAAAGGCTTAATAATTTGTCTTTGGTCATGTTTGTTACTAAAAGTTAGTTGCATTTCGCTACAATATAGACAAGACAAATTTATGATGCATAGCATCATAGAAGCCGCAATCTTTTGGTTGACAATTTCAGAAATATTGACTCTCTTGAGAAATTCGGATTACATTTTTTTTGTTTCTGTTTTTTGCCCTCCCCCCCTCGAACATTATGATAAATGGTACTAAAATGAGGGGAAAAAAAAAAAAATATAATAGGTATTCTAAATTCTAGAAGAAAGGGTAGAGGTTTAGAGAGGAATCTTAAATTATACATGTAATGTTTATGTGGAAAAAAAAAACATGTAAAAGCATTGGGATTTTTAAATTTCTACTCCAATTTTGAAAATAGAGAAATTGTGCATTCAAGTACAGCATTTTCTAGTTATTAAAATTATTTTAAAAAGCTAATTTTTTGTAAGGGCATCAAAGGTGATACTACGGAATTATTTAAGTAAGTAATTTTTCAAAGTGATATTGAGATATTTATTCACGTACATGTATTTATAATTTTTATCAGTGATCTTTTCTTTGCATTTTATTTTATTATTATTATTTTTTTTTCTACAAAAAAAAAAATATTCAAAAACGTTATTCTAAAAGAAGATCTTCATGCTTGTCAAAAAGTATCTTAGCCCACTTGTAACCAACTGAATCTTTACATTTTTACTCCATAATCAGCGAGATTTGCATTTCATCTCCAAAATTCTTCTGATCATAGCCTTCACAGCTTGCAAAAACAAAAACAAAAAACATGTTTTAAGTCTTTATGGATCTGTATTTGATTTACTATGCATATTTCGTTTGATAAACAGTAGGTTGAACCATTTCCTGCATAGGCCTTGTCCAACCCTATAAAACTTCTAATGTAAAATTTCGAGAGCCATTCCAACCCTTAGGCCAGCAGCCACGTAAAAAGTTGCATATGCACAGTTTCCGCAGTAACTTTAACCCTTCGACTACACAGTGAAATTAATATTCTGAGTAAGGAAAAAGAAACAAGAATTTTTTGTGTTTACAATATCTTATAAAATACAAAAAAATATTAGACAGGCTATGTGCTGTCTGATCTTGATCGATTTCTGTCGTTTTCGAGCAATTTCAACCCTTAGAGCACTAGCCAGGCACCACCTCTGTAGACAATGCACATCACGATCCATAAATTTTCAATGGGTTTTGTAGATCAGGACCATACTGTACAGCACGTACAGTTTGATCATAACAGATTGGACACACAATACGATAAATGCTAAATTTTACAGGGCTCATAATGTGGATCTTCCATGTAACAAAAATCAATTTGGCAAAAGTGGTGACAAAGGGAAGAAAAAGGGTTATCTTCTCACAAGTATTCTATAAATAGCTGACATTAGACTGTTCTTTGTTGTACGGGAGGTAAACAGTCTATTCCTTAATCAAAAGTTAACCGCCCTATTATCTTTACAGATTAAAACTGGACAAAAAACTTGTACATAAAACTGCTTCTGATTATCATATTCTAAGATGCTGTCTATCTCATGATTATCATTATTTTGTTTTGTTAAAAAAGTAGACAAATGCGAAAACCGTTGAGAGGTGAGAGGGCCTGTGATAAACGGACAGCATAATGACTTAATTTGGGAACACAGAAGGAATCCTATAAGATAGAAAAGCTCGGGGGACTAGCTAATATAAAAGGAAGTTTGTTTCTGTATTTTTAGCTCACCTGAGCACGTAGTGCTCAGGGTGAGCTATTGTGATTGATCACCATCCGGCGTCCGTCTGTGAGTGAGTGAACAATTACTTAAAAAATCTTCTCCTCTGAAACTGGTGAACATATTTCAATGAAACTTCACAGAAATGATCCTTAGGTGATGTACTTTCAGAATACTTCAAAGATTTGAATTCCATGAAGAACTCTGGTTGCCATGGCAACCGAAAGAAAAAACTTTAAAAATCTTCTTGTCCCAAACTGTAAGGGCTAGAGCTTTCACATATGGCATGTAGCATCATCTAGTGACCCTCTACCAAAATACTTCAAATTATGGCCCTGGTGTGGAAATTGGCCCTATGTTGTGGGGTCTCGGATTTCACATAGAGATTAAGAAGGAAATCTTTAAAAATCTTCTTGTCCTAAATCCTAAGGGCTACAGCTTTCATATTTGGCATGTAGCATCATCTAGTAGACCTCTACCGAAATACTTTAAATGATGGCCCTTGTGTGGAAATTGGCCCTTTGTTGTGGGGTCACGGATTTTACATAGAGATAAAGAAGGAAATCTTTAAAAATCTTCTTGTCCCGAACCTTAAGGGCTAGAGCTCTCATAAAAAATCTTCTCCTCTGAAACCGGCAAACAGATTTCAATGAAACTTCTCAGAAATGATCCTTAGATGATGCACTTTCAGAATACTTCAAAGATTTGAATTCCATGAAGAACTCTGGTTGCCATGGCAACCGAAAGAAAAAACTGTAAAAATCTTCTTGTCCCAAACTGTAAGGGCTAGAGCTTTCATATATGGCATGTAGCATCATCTAGTGACCCTCTACCAAAATACTTCAAACTATGGCCCTGGTGTGGAAATTGGTCCTATGTTGTGGGGTCTTGGATTTCACATAGAGATAAAGAAGGAAATCTTTAAAAATAGGTCACTGAGAGAAATTCTAGAAAAAGCTTGTGGACAAGCTAGAGGCCAAATTTTCAGTCCAATAATCATGAAAGCTTGATAGAATGTTTGTCATAATATCTCGAAAGAGATTAAAAATGGGTCATGTTTGGTCAAAAGACTCCGGTGAGCGACTTCGGGGCCATCATGGCCCTCTTGTTTATAGTTATTTTGGGAATGAACTTATAATGCAAGAAAACCAGACTTAATTTTCATGTAGGTCGGTTTGATTATTTAAGAAAGGGTCATGTGGAGTAATTTTTCAATACTAACACGACATTATTAGAAACTTTTAAAAAATTATAACTAGTCGAATAATTACTGATCATCTACATGGTAAATAGCTTAGGTACATTCCTACTGGAAGCTGCTTTCGAGCGGCTTCCAATTAAACCGACGAAACAGAAAGTCAGTATAGCACTCTATCTTTGCTACCGGAAAATTTACTATGGACTTGAGATGGCATGGTGCACAATTGATGTCCAATTATGAAAAAAATCACTGTAGCATCTCATTATTGAGACTACTTCCTACAGCTGCCAATCAAGCTTCGTCAAGCAGTGATTCGGACAAGAATGTTTCGTCTGTCAAAAAGTGAAATCGAGCTTTCCGTCAGAAATGACTTACAGACTTTACTTTCTTGGAGTTTAAAGGTGAAATGCATTGTAATCCGTGCTTGACAACGAAGAGACCCATTTATTTTGACCCTCTAAGTTAAAGAAATGACCTCAACTAATGAGGCAAGGGGTCACAATGACCCCCAATTTTTAAAGCTGAGGGTACACCCTGTTGGTGTATAAGTATACTTGGCTCCCTGTACATACTTTGTCTTTGTGGTAATGATTTTATCAGGCGTTCTGTGTTATAGTCATTTTAAAGTAAAAGATTACTGAGTTTACCGTGTACCATACAACAGAATTTTAGACTTGTCCAAACTGAAAGCATTTGCAGGCAACAAATTGAACGTGGCTCAAATGACAGGATTTTAATTTGAATGCATAGAAATATTATAGGAAATGAAGAAAATGCTTTTTAGCAGCATTTTCTCCATTTCCCACAATATTTTCATAAAACTTAGGACTGTATGTTAAAGGGTGGACATAGTCTGGAGGCTATGATCATTTTGAATTTGTCAGCTGTAATCAGAAAGGATAGAATAAATGATGCGTAGAGAGAGGAAGGCGGAGTAATTTTATGTGACATTGTGAACAGACCAATATTCAGTATTCATCATTTTGTCTTAGCCGATCAGACAGCTGGTCTTAAAACTCAGAAATGGAACAATATATGGAATTTGTGTGGAAAATTGCCTGTGATAGGTCTCTTGTTACACCAGTTTACCTGTATTTTTTATTGTTTCAGGTATCCAAAGATTGCAATACAAACCTACATGAAGCAGCCACAGACTGTATATGTAGTGCCTTGTACTGTATAGAGGTGAGGTTAACAAGTCAGTTCAACTGTTTTAACCCTTTACCACATAATCCCCACTTTTAACAACCCTGACAGAGAAGTCTTCTGGTAACCAGCATTTTCTCCTTTTCCCACAATGTTTTCTACCCTATCAAAGACAGAAATCATTTTGAGATACATTTTTTTAGTTGTGCTTTCAATTTAGGCAAGTCTAAAATTTTCATGTGGTAAAGAGTTAACACTATATTTACCACACAAAATGATATCCTCTGTGACTCGTTGCAATGAAGGATTTGTTACTTAGGGCCTATATTCAAAAACCATTCTAATTTACCCGTCTTGGTCTTATTCTAAATTTGGAGATTAGCACTATTTCTGATTGGCAAAACCAATTTGCTTAGTGAATTAGAAATTGTGTTGCTGTAAGATTTGGAAAATTCTTGGGTATTAGACTAAGAAATTTAGTTACAATGGGGAGTGGAAAATGTTCAGAGGTTTTTTTGTTAGATTTCTGCTATTGGTGCTGGGTTGTGGAATGTTTTTTGTCAAGATATTGTAAAATCTCAGCCTTATAAACATGGAATCTATTAGAAAGTGAGTTGTTGTCATGATTTGAATTTTAGGGAGCCAACTTCTGTTTTTGATGAATTTGGCCTTTTCCTCTTTGGTGACTACTGAACAGAAGTATTGATTGTAATTTAAAACAATAAGCGAATGGAAAATTGTTTTTATTTATTTGCAGGATACGAATGGCCACCCACTGAAAGCCCAAGCTTTGTTTGAGGCTGTTCTAAGGTTAACAGATGCTTATCACATGTCAGTAGCAGAGGAAGATATTGATAAGTAAGCAGCTTTGTCTTTTCTGCAAAGATGATTGAAATCTCAGTCTTTCAAATAGTGATGTCAAAGTATTGTGGTACAGTTATTAAAGCCTTTTAGCATGAAGTAGGTGAAGTGGACGTATACAGTCAGTAAGAAAAGGTTGTGCAGTCCTTAGTCACAAAATTTCTTAAGCTGTCTAACTAAGTCGAAGATTTGTCTACAAAAGCCACTAAAATGGCCATAGGAACATAGAAAGCTTTGGATAACATAGGGCAGAAATCACTGATTGTTATTTTGAAGCAATATTGTGTTTCTCTTCATCAAGATACTAAGAAGAAAAAATATGCTTAACAGTAAAAAAATCCAGTTAAAATTATGTGGTTCCTTATTTGCCTCACAATTGAATGTAACCGGTGGCAACAAAAGTACATGTTTTTGTGCACTTACACTTGAAAAAGGAGCAAGGAATATTGCTTGTATGAAGCATTGCTCCTTTTACAACAATGCTTTCCATTTAGTCAAAAACACGGTGCTTTCTTATCCTGGAGATATTTGTGTGTTTAATGATGCAAATTTTTGGCTATGATAATGAAGGCATTCTAGATGATATGTGATAAAACAGTTTGATAAAAAGAAAATGAATTTTTCCTAATGTGAAATTTATGTAGAGTATGTAGTTTGCAGGTAACAATTTCAGTAAACTTGCATTCATTTTATTTTTTTTTTCAGGTCTTTAAACTATTGTAGAATATTCACAGAACTGGCTGAGTCTGTTTTAGAAGTTATGGTTAAAACACCAAACCAGGTATTGTCTGATTGAGTTTTGTTGTAAGAAATGAAAACTCAGAAAATTTTAGAAGCTTAACCAGTTTTCATCAAGCAAATGTACATGACATGGTCACTTACATAATCTGATATACACACTTCATGATTCAGCAAATTTGTTTTTTAACCCAGAAAACACAAAATTCCTATTGTGTAGGGTAGTTCAGATCCATGATCAGATGGCATTCTATGCTGTTTTGATCTGTCCAGGGAGATGAAGTAATTGAAGATGTAACAGCTTCTCTTAGGCTTAAGATACGGAAAACAAAAAGTTTATATTGAAGTTTCAGCTCTTGATAAGATAACAGAGCTCAGAACAGAAGTCCGTCCTTTTGAATTATATCTATAAGTCAATGTTTGATGATCTCTTTACCAAACGACAAAATTTGGGACTGGTCCAAATTGAAAGTATTTGAGCCATGCTCTAGCAAAAGGGGGTTTAATGCATATCTGTGATGTATTATACCAATCATATCATCACATGATTATGGATCTAACCCTGTTTGTCCTACTGACCGGATGAATAATGTGGTAGAATGGTCCTTAAACATGCGGAAAATCATCCAAAAGCAAAAAGTTTCGACCCAGGTCAGCCTGCACTGACTGTGATACTTTTGCAGATGCATTAAGCGCCCGTTTCACAGAGGATGGCTCATCTGCATACAAGTCTTATGTGGCGTAACTGACTGGATTTGTCTTTTAACTGTTTACCACACAATCTCGACTTTCAACGACCCTGAGAAAGAAAGCTTTTGAAAACATTGTGGAAAAAGGAGAAAATGCTGGTAACCAGCATTTTCTAACCTTCTCAAATCAAATTTCAATTTTTGATTCACATTTATTTTGTTGTCTGCAAATTCTTTCAATTTGGACTAGTCCAAAATTTTGTCGTTTGGTAAAGAGGTAAGGTAGTAGAGCCCTGATGGAAAACAACTATTTCCACTATAATAGTATCCTACAAAATTTGCTATGATTAAAAATGAGTATTATTGTACTACTTTAACCAAGCCACTTTTTCCTTTTTTTCCTTCTTATTTATAAATCTAAAAAACCACTATATTACAAAGGGAAATAATAATTACCTCCCTTTTCAGGAAACTAACAAAAGTATCAACAAATAATTTCATGATAGACATCAAAGGAATTTCTGGTCGGTTAAAAATGTGCAAAAGTAT
Organism: Hippopus hippopus; assembly: GCA_946811185.2. NCBI lineage: Eukaryota > Metazoa > Mollusca > Bivalvia > Cardiida > Cardiidae > Hippopus > Hippopus hippopus. Next base: position 50,627,785 of record OX328101.1, on the reverse strand, counting down.
TATATCAGTATAAATCCTTATTTATCAACTAACAAGAAATTTTATTCCATGTTGCACTAGAAGTGTTAGGGGTCTACTACCTTAAATGGAAGACAATAGCATTTCCTCCTTTTTCCGACATTGCCTTCAGAAGCTTACACCTCCATGCTTATTAGAAATCTGGATTGTGTGGTAAAGGCTTAAAACAAGGTACTGCCTTAAAAAAGGACAGACAATATATATTTGATTTTTTAAAACAAATGAATTACAAAAAAAATGAGCCATGCTTTGGCAAAAGGGGGCTTAATGCATCTCCGTAATCCATCACACGAGCAAACCGTTACATACTTATGGATCCATAACAGTCACCTTTTTTAATAATCGACTGAATCATGAGGTAGACTGGTCCTTAGACATACAGAAAATTGATCAATAGCGAAAAGTGTCGGCCCAGGTCAGCCTGCGCGGACTGCGCAGGCTGACCTGGGTCGATACTTTTTGCAAATGCATTAAGTCCCCTTTTCACAGAGCACGGCTCAAATGTTTTTTACATTGTAATGCAAGAGACACTTGTATAATAAAGATCAGTGTAGAAAGAGTATGGTTCTTTATTCTTTTACAATTTCCTCTTGTGTTTGACCCCCCAAGAGTGCTTAATGGATGAAGTACATGTAGAATTTTTCAGTTGTGAAAAAAGGCCCAAACAATGCAATGTAAAGGTTTTTTTTTCCCCCAGAATAATTTAGTAACTAGAAGAAAGTGCAGACAAAGATCAGATTGGGTGTTTTATGCAGCCCTGATCTTCATATGCATTTACTGCAAAATGGAGTCTGATAGTAATCTATATTATCTTAAAAAAAAAAAACTTTTTATGCTTAGCACTCTAGGGTGTTAAACTTTTGCCTAACTTGGTGCCAGTCTCTACAATTCTCATTTCTTACTCTTTCAGGGACTTGGAGATTTTAAGATTTTAGAAATATTGTTAATGTGCCTAGGCCATCATCAATATGAGGTAGAGTATCATATATGTCTACTTTTTAACTCAGCTGTTTTTGAGAAAAATGTTGAGGTTGTATTTTAGTCTTGTCATCCTCATTGTAGTCATTGTATGAAAACTTTTACATTATCTCTAGTCTGTCTTACTGCTGAAGATAATTACTTCAACTTGGTTCTATATATAGACTCTTTACCAAACGAGATTTCAGCTCTGTCTAAATTGAAAGCATCTGTAGACAACATGTTAAATGAGGTGCATTAATTTTGATGGCATTTGTCGTTTAAAAGGCAGAAATTATTGTGGGAAAAGGAGACAATGCAGGTTACCAGCATTTTCTCCTTTTTCCACAATGTTTTCAAAAGGCTTCTTCCTCAGGTTGTTAAACTCTAGACTGTGTGGTAAAGAGTTAACTAACATAAGGGGAATCCATGCCAGAAGGGAGTTTTCACTAAAAATCAAGCAACTGTAGATGAGCGTTGGCACCACATGCGGTGAAACATTTTTTAGGGTATTGTTAGCATTATTGAATTAGGAGTAGGATGACATGGACATGTAAGTGTTTTTTCAGACAATGCTATTAAAGGCCTGGGCCCGGTTTCATGAAAAAACTTAAAGTCTCTTACTTTGCTTAAGTCCACTTACAGACTCATTTTCTAGGTTAAGGTAGACTTTGTGATATCAGATGCATTTTACTCACATAAGCAGACTTTAGAAACATTCTGAAATCCTAAGTTGACACAATGTTTCAGATTCATCTCAGGAAAGTAGTGGACTTAAGTCATTTTAACAGACTTAAGTCCATTACTTTGCTTAGATGAGTGTGAAATGTTGTGTCAACTTAGGATTTGAGAATTTTTCTTAAGTCTGTTAATATTAGTAAAATGGGTCTCAAGTAACAAACTCAACGTTAACTTAAGTCAGAAATTGGGTCTATCAGCAAACTTGAGCAAAATAAGAGACTTAAGTTTTTTCGTGAAACCAGGCCCAAATATCATAGATCCTACTGCTCTGTTTATATTTTTACAGCAAGTGTCCAGCTCAAAGAACTAAACAGCCAAATATGGTGGAACACTATGCATCTATAAATCTCTACTAGATGACAAAATTTTAGACTGGTCCTTGTTTGGTGCATTTATAGAATACAAATATAATGTGGCTCAAATTCCTTCAATTGTTTTTGAAAGGGTAGAAATCAGTGTGGGAAATGGAGAGAATGCCGATTACCAGTATTATTGTTCCTTTTCCTGTGATGTTTTTGAAAGCAATCTACCTCGGGTTTGGTAATATATTGCATATTCTTGGAGACGACATATTAAATGAAGCTCAACGATGATTTCTGTCTTTGATAGGATAGAAAACATTGTTTGAAAAGGAGAAAATGCTGGTTACCAGCATTTTCTCCTTTTCATACAAAGAATACATAAGCCTTCTTTTTCGGGGTTGTTAAAACTCTGCATTGTTTGGTTAAGGAACATTGATCCATATACTTTTATTTCCAATATAACAAATAGTGTTGTAGAGGCATTATACACCAAACAAACCCTTGAATTCCAGTCAAAGTTCTTTGTTTTTTTTAGCTCACCTGAGCACAAAGTGCTCAAGGTGAGCCTTTGTGATGGTGCTGTGTCCGGCTTCCGTCGTGGGTCATTAACTTTTACCTTGTGTACCCTCTAGAGGCCACATTTTCAGTCTGATACTCATGAAACTTGGTCAGAATGTTTGTCTTGATAATATCTCAGATGAGTTCAAAAATGGGTCATGTCAGGTCAAAAACTAGATCAAATCTTAGAAAAACCTTGTGTACACTCTAGAGGCCACATTTTCAGTCCAAAACTCTTCAAAGTTGGTCAGAATGTTTGTCTTGATGATATCTTGGATGAGTTTGAAAATGGGTCATGTCGGGTCAAAAACTAGGTTGCTATCTCAAATCTAAGAAAAACCTTGTGTATGCTCTAGAGGCCACATTTTCAGTCCCAAACTCTTGAAAGTTGGCCAAAATGTTTGTCTTGATAATATCTTGGACGGGTTTGAAAATGGGTCATGTTGGGTCAAAAACTAGGTCACTAGTTCAAATCTTAGAAAAACCTTGTGTACGCTCTAGAGGCCACATTTTCAATCCAAACTCTTGAAAGTAGGTCAGAATGTTTGTCTTGATGATATCTTGGATGAGTGTGAAAATGGGTCTTGTCGGGTAAAAAACTAGGTTGCTATCTCAAATCTAAGAAAAACCTTGTGTATGCTCTAGAGGCCACATTTTCAGTCCCAAACTCTTGAAAGTTGGTCAAAATGTTTGTCTTGATATCTTGGACGGGTTTGAAAATGGGTCATGTTGGGTCATAAACTAGGTGACTGGGTCAAATCTTACACAAACCATGTGTACCCTATAGAGGCCACATGTTCAGTCAAATACTCATGAAAGTTGGTCTGAATGTTTATCACAATGATACCCTGACTGAGTTTGAAAATGGGTCATGTTGGGTGAAAAACTAGGTCACCAGGTCAAATCTTTAAAATAGCTTGTGTAGCTCTAGAGTCATCATTTTACGTCCAATAGTTATGAAAATTAGAATGTTTTTCTTGATGATCAATATGATGAAATTGAAAATGGGTCACATTAGGTAAAAAAAAAACTAGGTCGCTATGTCAAATTTTGGAAAAACCTTGTGTACACTCCAGAGGCCACATTTTCTGTCCAATACTTATGAAAGGTGGTCAGAATCTTTGTTTTGATAACGTCTACACTGGGAAAATGGGCTATGTTTGGCTAAAAAGTATGTCACTGAGAGAAATTCTAGAGAAAGCTTGTGTACAAGCTAGAGGCCAAATTTTCAGTCCAATAATTATGAAAGCTTGGTAGAATGTTTGTCATAATATCCAAAGAGATTGAAAATGGGTCATGTTTGGTCAAAAGACTCAGGTGAGCGACTTCAGGGCCAATATGGCCCTCTTGTTTATGAGAAAAAATTGGTAAGGATGCTCACTTATTTTTCAGGTAGCAGAAGTCACATTTAACTTCTGGTACAAGTTATCTGAGGAGTTGTATCACAAAAATGTAAACGGCCTGAATGAGTTATTTCAGCCATATATCCAGAGATTAATTATTGCCTTGTGTAGTCATTGTCAAATGGATCCAGACTATGTATGTATCTCCTTCTGTCACTTTGTTCTCTGTAATTACTATTTGGAAGAACTATTATCAATCATGAGCCATGCTGTAGCATCAGGGCATTTTTATACATCTTGGTGATACATTTCACCAAGCAAGTCATCATGTAACTATGGACCCATAAAATCCATTTTGTCACAACCGGCTGAATTATGATGTAGACTGGTCCTTTGACATGCAGAAAGTTGACTTATAGCAAAAGGTTTGACACAAGACCGCCTGCTTGGACTGTGCCAGCTGACTTAGACCAATATAGTTTGCAGATATGTTAAACCCCCTTTTCACAGAGCATCGCTCACATGTTTTCGATTCCTTCGGTGGAAAGAATACTTCACCTAGTTATCCACATAGATTGTTTGTCACTATGTAATTCTACTCTTTAACAATATTTAAAGCATATGCAGACAGCAAAATATGGCTCAAACGATGGGAAGAAAACATTGTAAGAATAGGAGAAAATGCTATTTACCAGCAATTTTTCATGCGCTTTCTTCCTCGAGGTGGTTGAAATTCGGGATTGTTTCACAAAGGGTATATTTCTATGCGCAGAGTAGATGCAATGATTGTCACTGTAGCATACATTTTTATTTTATTTTTATGGTTGTTTAATCTTCATGTGTGCAATGGTGTTGCTACATATAATTGTTATTCATGCTGGGTTATCTAACCATAGATAGTTCACATGAATGAATGGTAACTCGTCATCAGACAACAAAACTGTAGACCCATCCATATTGAAGTGTTTGAGAATGACAAATGAGACCTATATATTGGAATTGGTCTTTGAAAGAGTAAAAATGTTGCTGGTTACAAGAAATACTTCCTTTTCCCACAATGTTTTCAAAAGCCCATTTCCTCAGGACCATTTAAATTTGTGATTGTTTGGTAAAGGGTTGAGCCTATGGATAGTTGTGACAATATTGTTTCTAAGTATATAATAATAGTGTTAGGTGTCTGTGGTTGTGAGGTAGAGTGTCGGTTCATAACCATAACCATAGGTTCTGGACCTTGATACCAAGGAGCGGTTGTCAACTTTGGGACTGTTAATTGGCCCACATATTCAGCGCGAGTACTGGTGTAGTTTCCAGGAAACAGAATCAAGAGAGATTAGTATAAGTTGCACAAACTTGTTTCTCATTCAATGTAAAATAAATTGATCTATGTTTAAAAGACTTAGTATATAATTTGCTGGTTATGTTTTCAAAAGTTGTTAGCTACAAGACAAAGATTTGTAAAGGGTTTGAATAATGCTGACTTATTTTTCTTTACAGGAGGGAGTCTTGGATCCATCAGACGATTTTTATGATTTCCGAGTCCGAGTATCGGAGCTGATCAAAGATGTGATATTTATTGTTGGTTCGTCTACCTGTTTTACTCATGTAAGTACATGTTTATACATGAACCTATAAGCTGCTACGTAAATTAAATGAAATTTCCTCTCAAAAGTAAATCCCAAATGTTGCGATCTCAAAGTTGATTTCACCAGGAAAAAAAAATACCATATCAAACAGTGTAGATCCAAGATCAGACTGCACATTTTTTTGCAGTCTGATCTTGATCTACACTGTCCAGAATAGTGCCCGGGTCATGCTTAGCAGCCTAACGGTTAAGTTATCCTTCATACTGTTTGTATCACACATCCAGGGGAAGACTGGCAGGGATTGTCCAGACACAAACTTATGATTATTTTCTACACATTCATACCTATGCAAACAGACGTTTTCAGCCATTGTAGTTCATTGATTTTGGAAACAATTTTGGAAAAAAAGCGAAAGCTTGTGCAAACGAGTTGATTCACTTCCCTCTATTAATCATTGAAAATAACCTTTCTCTCTAATGTTGATCCTTTATATCAAATTTTCTGGAAAGTGATAAAACTAGTTTGGTTAATGTTAATGACAAGTTAATTGCATAAACTGTATACTTGCTTTGTTTTCCTCTTTGGTTTTGCAGTTGATCTTGCCAACTTTAATAAAAACAGATTCTTTTTTTAAGTTTTTAATAGATTTAGTGCACATTAACATACAGGAAGAAACCGGCAATGCCCAAGAAATGAATAGTACCGTATACAATTACATGTATTGGCATTTAAGTGATCTTCCTTTGAAGAATCAATCTTGTTGGTTTAATTATACAAAAAAAAAAAAAAATTGCAGCACAAGATTTTGAAAGTCTCCTTGCAAAAGTTGGTGATCAACTTGAATAAAGTTCATAAAACATTTAAGTGTTTTTTGAAGCCCTTGAAGAAAAGCCTTTCAAAACATTTTTGATAAAAGAGAAAATATGTATAACCAACACACTCTCCTATTCCAGTGATGATTTTTATCCCCGCTCACCATTTAGAAATTAATCTAATTATTTAAGTCCTATCTAATTTGTAGTTGGCCCTTTACCACACAAACACTAGTTTTAAAGAACCAGAAAGAGAAGGCTTCTGAAAACATTGTGGGGGAAAAAGAGAAAATGCTGGTAACCAGCATTTTCTCCTTTTCCCATAATGTTTTCTATCAGATCAAAGACAGCAATCATCATTTTAGCTAGATTTAATTTTTCAGCTGCAAATGCTGTTCATTTGGTCCAGTCAAAGATTTTGTCATTTGGTATAGATCGAAAAATGTTGTCTGTATATTATGTGTAATACTACTTTTCACATTTCATGATCTAATTCTTTCTTACAGATGTTTACAAATTTAAAAAATCAAACTTCAGCAACATCCTGGGATGTATCTGAGGCCTCATTGTTTATCATGGCTGCTGTTGCCAGGAACATTTTACCGTAAGTGACTGATAACTTTGTCTTATTTCCAAATTCCTTTTATTCTTGACTCTTAAACAGACAACAAAATTTTAGCCTTGTCCAAATTAAAAGCCTTTGCAGACGACATATTAAAAAACATAGAATTTGTCTTACGTAGGGTAGAAAACATTGTGGGAAAAGGAGGAAATGCCAGTTACATTTTCCTACAAAAACCTTCTTTTTTAGGGTTGTTAAAAGTCAGCATTGTGCCATAAAGGGTTAGGGTATCATTGGAAAAGTAATAGAGTGGTAGTTTAGAAGATAGTTTGTTGGATATCCAATCAGGAATTGCTTGTTTGATTCCTGCTTATGATGTTAGTCTCATAGGAGTGTCCTTGCACCAGGCTCTTTAGAGCCCTATCTTAGTATGGATGAAACTCAGGATAGATATAAAGAAGTGGGCTGTTACAATTATATTACTGAAAAAAATGTTTAAAATGGCATAAAACACCATTCAAACAAAATATGAATTTACAAGAATTCAGGCAGGTTTTCTTGCAACAGTGTGTATTAAGAGCCATAGTAAAGCCATGTTAAGATACGAAACTCACTTTATAAAAATTTAAATGAACAATTTCTTCTTTTCCCATATTGTTTGTTTCAAAATTGGTCTGCCACAGTATCTTTAAATACCAGGGATAGTATTCACCAGCCATTCTTAAGACCATTCTGAGTCTTTTTTTTCCAGAATTTTCTAAATTTGAATGTTACACAACTTTTGATTGGCTAAACCATTTGTTATAGCCAGTCAGAAGTTGTATTACTTTCAAATAAAGAAAATTCTTCAGAAAAGGACTTAAAATGTTCTTATGAATGGTGTCTGAATATAGACCCAGATTTTCCTTGATAACGCATCATACATGTAAATGACCTGTAGATGGCAGAGTTATTACTCCATTTAACAGAGAAGAAAATGAAGTTGTACCACAAGTTGTGCAGGCTGTTCTATCAATACCTTCCACTGCACATCTGGCAGTCAGACATACCACCCTGCAGTTGATTGGTGAACTTTGTGAATGGATTGAGAGCCATCCAGAGGTGATTGGTAAGTAATTGTCAATGTTACATCTCATTTCCATCTCTACCAGCATTAAGTTTCAAAACATCTTTGGAACTTCAAATATAGCCCAAACTTCACAGAAATGTTCCTGCCGTAGTCCTTGTTATAATGATGGAAATTCAGGTCCATGTAGAACTTGCTGCCAAATACTTGAAAACCTTAAAAAAAAGATTTCTCCTCAAAATAGTGGTTTTGATTCTTGTTGTTTCCACTTGGCAGGTATCATTGGCTTGACCTCCTTCAGATTTCTAGAAAAAAATATATCAATCTATGAAAAGAATTACTTCCATTTGGGTTGCTTGTTTTTCTTTTGTGATCATATGTAAAATTTATACTTTATATAGATCCAGTATTACAGTACCTGCTGGCAGGTTTACAAGAATGTCATTTAGCATCTATGGCTGCAACAGCACTTCAGAATGTATCAACAACATGTACAGATCACATGAAAACACATTGCGAAGGTTTGATACAGATTGCCCAGGCAATAGATACATTTAACATCACCAATGAATCTGCAACAGGCTTATTGAAAGGTATGTTCCATCTCAGGATGCTAGTCATTGTGACTATGTTTAACCCATTACAAAACGATCCCGGTTTGTAACAACTCATGGAAAGAAGGCCTTGTAAGGGAAAAGGAGAAATTGCTTGTTACCAGCATTTTTTCCTTTTTTCCACAATACTTTCCACCTTATCAGAGAGCTTTAGCTTGTTTGTACCAATCTTAAATGTGTCGTCTGCAGATGCTTTGAATTTCAAACCGAACAATCCTGTGTTTTCACAACTCTTGGAAAGAAGGCTTTTGAAAAAATTGTTAGAAAAGGAGAAAATGCTGGTTACCAGCATTTTCTCCTTTTCCGACAATGTTTACTACCCTATCAGAGAGCTTAACCTTAGTATACCCCCACAAATGAAGTTTGGGAGGGTATACTGGAGTCACCTTGTCTGTCCGTCCGTCCATCTGTCCGTCCGTCCGTCCGTCCATCCGTGTGTCATGAAATCTTGTCCAGGGCATAACTTCCAAAGTATAAAAGCTAGTGACTTCAAACTTCATATACAGATAGGTCACATTAAGGAGAAGTGCAGTGTACAAGAACCATAACTCTGTCTTCAGTATTTTCAGAGTAATTGCCCCTTGTAAATTTTTAACTTTGAATTTTTGTCCGGGGCATAACTTCAAAAGTATAGACGCTAGAAACTTCATACTTCACACACAGATAGATCACATTGAGGAGAAGTGCAGTGTACAAGAACCATAACTCTATACAACTATTTTTGGGGTTATTGCCTTTTGTAAATTTTAACGTTGGATTTTTTTGTCTGGGGCATAAATTCCAAAGTAAAAAAGCTTGTAACTTCAAACTTCATATAGGCCAGATAGGCCACATTAACGAGAAGTGCAGTGTATAAGAACCATAACTCTATTCCCACTATTTTTAGAGTTATTTCCTTTTGTAAATTTTTATCTTCGGATTTTTTTCTAGGGCATAACTTGCAAAGTACAAAAGCTAGTAACTTCAAACTTCATATACAATTGGATCACCTTACAGCAAAGTGCACTGTGCAAGAACCATAACTCTATTCCCACTGTATTTAGAGTTATTGCCCTTTCTAAATTTTAACTTTGGATTTTTATCTGGGGCATAACTTGCAAAATACAAAAGCTAGTAACTCCAAACTTCATTTACAATTAGATCACATTAAAGCAAAGTGCACTGTGCAAGAACCATAACTCTATTCCCACTACATGTATTTTCAGAGTAATTGCCCTTTGTTAATTTTAACTTTTTTTTGTCTGGGGCATAACTTCCAAAGTATAAAAGCTAGTGACTTCAAACTTTATAAATTTTTTCACTCACTTAAGGCACTTTGATGATATTTTTTTCTATAAAATGACACCTGTTCTGTGACAAGGCGCTGTGTGGGGGTATGTGGCACTTTTGTGACAGTTCTAGTTTGAACTAATCTTAAATGTGTCGTTTGCAGATGCTTTGAATTTGAAAGAGTCTGAAATTTGTCGTTTGGGAAAGGGTTAAGGATCTCATCTAGGCTTTCTTGAAAGTGTTGACTTGAATAAGTTTTGTGTTCTGTTCAAATTCTTAATCTTTGTCAGTTTTTAGATACATGCATTATGTTATGTAGCCATCTTTTACTAATTGACAAAATAGACGGTTGACATTTAAAGAAAACAACATTGGTGGACAAGTTGACATTTAAAAAGCATAATATTTAGGGATGGTAGAAAATGTTTGAGATATGATTGTTCATCTTTGTTGGATATGTTCAAAAGTTGTCCAAGGTAGGCCAGTAAAAGTAACTATGTTGTTATGGGTCACAGAAGAAAATTTCTACAGAAGAAAATATGCTTTATACTGTCCTCTGATGCCTTAATCAGAAGTTGTGTTACTTGTGAATTTAGAGAATAATGTTTTCTATGCATATCAAGATTACACATAATTCTTCTTAATTCAACACTTTTTACTGTCATTATTTTATTCTAATGTTTCTAAGCCAAAAAATTCTGTTTTATCATCTTTTAATGCAGGTTTACATTAAATGACCAAAGCTGTTGATGTGCCATAAAACAACACTCACTCACTCACTGACTCACTCACTGACTCACTCTCTGACTCACTCACTCACTCACTCACTCACTCACTCGCTCGCTCATTGTTAATTATTGTTGCTGTGCGTTTATTTCAGGTGTTGCAACAATTCTGGCAACTTTACCACATGACAAGTGTGCTGAAGGCATGCGTCAGTTATGCTCTTTCCAGACAAATGTCATGTCAAAGGTATGTTCCTTCAGTTTACAAAATGATCAGGCCTTCTTCTGTTGTATGTTCTAGACAAAGGTAGTAAGCTTTTACTTGTTGCTCATTATGGGTCTATAATGCTTCTTTTTCCCCCGCTTACCCCCAGTAGATAGTACATGTATGTTTTACTTGCTGCTTATTATGGGTCTATTGTGTCTAGATTTTTTTTTTTTTTTCTTGCGCTCCCCCCACCCAAGATAGTATGTTTTTACCTGTGGCTTATTATGGGTCTGTTATGCTTCTTTGCTAATCCCCCAGCCATACAGCCATACTGCCACCTTCTTAGACCAAGGCCAAGCTAGTTGAGAGGTAAAATATTATTTTGGAATATTGTTTTCTATAGAGCAAATCTTGAAATGTGATGCTGAATTATGCTGTTCTGAATTGTGTCTGCACAAAATGAGCATTTTGATCTTTTGTCTACACTGTCTGCTTTACTGAAACATTCTTGACTACGGCAACCTTAAAGTTGCAGTTATTTGGGTCTTATTTCTAGACTGAGGATGTCTGTTGGGTTTATTGGGGTGGGGGGGGGGGGGTGGGGGAAGGGGGGCTCTAGGGTTAACCCTTTACCACATAAACCCATGTTTTAATGACCCAAAGAAAGAAGCCTTTTGAAAACAATGTGGGAATAGGAGAAAATGCTGATAACCAGCATTTTCTCCTTTTCCCACAATTTTTTCCCGCATATCAAAAAGATCTTCATCTGAGTTACATTTATTATGTCTTCTGCTAATGCTTTCAATTTGGACAAGGCTACATTTTTGTTGTGTGGAAAAGACTTTACTATCGTTTTATTGTACATGTTACTGAATTAGTTTTTTTTTTAAAGATTAATGGTACATACTACTGATAGCAAAAATATTTGAAAATTACTGAGGATTATTTTTTTGTTTTCAGCTTTTAAATGAAGGTTCTGAGTTACCCAAACAGGGTGGTTCAGATGATCCAACCATTTGGCTAGACAGACTAGCTGCTGTGTTCAGGTACATCTGTTTTACTGTTTTATTGAAGTGCTTAAGTGTTGCAATACCTTTTGTTACTAGGGGTCCTGCATGGCTCAGTGGTAAAAATGTAAGATTTAAACTCCTTACTAACAACAAAATTTCAGACCACTTCAAATTGAAAGCATTTGCGGACGACAAAGTAAATGTGACTGAAAAATTGAAATTTGTTTTTGCAAGGTTAGAAAACGATGTGGCAGAAAGAGAAAGTGCTAGTTGCCGGCTTTCTCAAGGTCGTTCAAAGTCTGGATTGTGTGGTTAGGGTCAGACCTGAGGGCTTCAGGGTTGATCCTCACTGGAGGTCCAGTTTTTTTTTTTTTTTCTTTTGAGGGAATGTCCTTGAGCAATACACTTTAGAGCCCCAACCTAGTAGTGGTAAAACACAGGAAAGACATATATGGGTGAGCTATTTCTATGATACAGTTACACTTCAAACACTAACACCATTCAAACAAACCTTGCATTGCACTTAGCTGTGTCTTTTTACCAAAAATGTATGATAATGTTCAATTAGATAGGGTATGAAAATAATGTAACATACAAGTAACTTTCTATGTCTTTTTATCATGTTCCTGGTTGTTACACTGTGACAGATTTTTCAGGTCTTGCTCATTCTTCCATTTCTAAGAATGAAGCTGTATTTCAAATGTTGTATGTTTAGCAATTCTACCAGACAGTAAAATTTTAGATTTGTCCATATTGCAAGCATTTACAGATGAAAAGTACACCTCAGATGATGAGATCTTGAAAGGGTGAAAACATTGCGGGAAAAGGAGAAAATGCAGATGATTATCATTTCTTCTTTTTCCTATAATGTTTTTTAAAACCTTATTGAGGGTCATAAATACACAGGATTGTTTGTTTGGGAACTGATTGAAGTAGTAGGTTTTTAAGGTATAGTATGCCAATGATGGACTATTTTTTATATAGTAAAACTTGATATTACAGGTATACTACACCATTAATTACCAATGGACAAGTACATCCATGTCTCCCAGTCATACAGGAGGTGAGTGACCTCTTTTGTCAAATCAGTTCCCCTTTCAGTCCACTTTTTGGAGTCCGACATCGGGCATCTAATGTAAATTTTGTGGCAAAAGAATTTCTCCATTTGTCAAGATATTTTCAAAGATGTTCATGTATTTAACCATAAACAACCTGTATGTTGCTTATCCATATTTTCCAAGTGTGTTTTCGCGGTTGTCTGGTGTGATTTTGTTTTCAGGAGGTATTCAAATAATTTTCGCGTCTCACCTCTGGTGCATGTGAGAAAAGCAGTCAGTGGCTTTGGAAGAAAGTTGTGTCAGTACTGGTCTGAGAAAGCCAGGAAACACATGCGTTGGTGCTCTGACCACTGTGATATGACCTAAGCTGTTACAACAGTGTTAAACTCCAAGACAAACAAATACAATGAATTCCAAGACTAGCCATTTGATTGGCTGAGGCAGAATGTCTCAGCCAATTGATGGATAGTCAGACTGGGTCTTAGAATAGAGAAATTACAGCCCCCAAGATACATCATAATTTTCTTTTCTATTTATTTTCAGGTGTGGCCTGTATTAGCCCAGGCTTGTACAAAGTACCAGGCTGATGTGAGGATTGTTGAGAGGTGTTGTCGGTGTATAAGGTTTGCAATCAGATGTCTCGGAAAGAGTTCCTCATCTCTTCTAGGTCCATTGGTACCACAGGTGAAGAAATAGGGATCTTTTTTAGCTCGGCTTTTTTCAAAGAAAACATAGGTATTGTTGCAGCCCTGGCATCTGCTGTGTCACCGTTGCCTGCATCATTGTGCAAAAACTCTGACATTTTCAAAAACTTTTTGACATTTTACACTATCTTTGTCATAACACAAGATATTTGCTTCATACTTGGACAAGTTGCTAAATATAAAAAGGGGAACCTGTACTACAAGGGCAGGTAACCATGAAAGTATTTCACACAGTTATGTCCCTTTTTGGACTTAACATTTTCACTGAAAATCAAGCAACCATGGTATAGTGTTGGCATCAGCATGCAGTGCTCGCGTGTTATTGTTTTGCCTCAGATCATGTTGTTATTTATATTTCAAGCACCATAGATGAAAACAGGAGCTTTTGCAGACGGCATATATGAAGATCAGACTGCACAGAACATGCAGTCTGATCTTGGATCTATTTTGTCTGCTTGTTTAGTCAAGCCTGTAAAACAAAGCTGATTTTTTATTTCAAAGGATTTTATTTCTAGCCATCAAAAGAAGTCAAGTTTCTGTATTTGACGCTTAAAGATTTGTTAGTTTGCTGTGTGTTGCCAACTTAGGTGTACATGTAATTCAGCTAAATTTGTTTGGTAAGAGTAGTTATCTACGAATGTCTAATCATTCCTAGATGCTGGCCATTTTAAAGCTTAGACAAGGTCAAAACAAAGTTTAAATTTCTGAGTTAATTATAAAGCAATGAGCTTTGTCAGTCCATACTAAAAATTTAGGATTTGATTCCACAACTCCTGGTTTGTTAAGACCCACCCAGACCTGTTATCAAATACCTTTTAACTCTTTACCAAACAATCCTGAGTTTTAATGACCATGAGGATGGTTGTATGGTGCTTAACGCCGTTTTGAACGTTATTTCAGTTATATCACGGCGGGCAGTGCACCTATCCATGCTTTCCTGGAGTTTCTTTAACCAGCACTCTGCACAATTTTCTTTCCAAGCTACTGGCTACTTTCTCACATAACCATCTTGGAAACAATGGTTAGCGGTGAGAGAGCAATGAATCCTGTCGCAATGACTATCATCAATCCTCAGAAAGAAATCAGCCGAGCCGGGGATCGAACCAGTGACCCCCCTATTCTAAAGTCCTGTACGCTTCCGACTGAGCTACCAGGGCTCTGCAATGACCATAAGGAAGAACCCTTGTGAAAATGTTGTGGGAAAAGAAGAAAATGCTGGTAACCAGCATTTTCTCCTTTTCCCACAATGTTTTCTTCCATTTTATAGATAGAAATCACATCATTAGAACCCCAGTTAAAGTGGTGTCTGCAAAAGCTTTAAATTAGGACAAGTTTCAAATTTTGTCTTGTGGTAAAGAGTTTAAAAAAAAAAAAAAAAGGGTATGCAGGGTTGACCAACTTGTTGATATGTATAACATTGTATTTATAGATGGTCACACTGTATCAAGTCCACTCACATTCATGTTTCCTGTACCTTGGAAGTATACTGGTAGATGAGTATGGAGCTACAAAAGAATTTACACAGGGCCTTCTGGACATGTTTCAGGTAAGGCTACGAATTTAAGACGGCAGTAAAGGAGAGGGGCAAGAGGAGACACACAGAGACAGATAGATAGAGAGAGGTGGAAGGAGTAAGAAAGTGAAGGAGTGATGGAGAAAGAATAACTTAGATTGAGGAATGATACAGTGAGAAAGTAGATTTGGGTGAGAGAAAGGGTGTAAAGTGATCCAGAAGTGGAGAGAAAGAGAGAGAAAACAGTTAACAACATGAAAATGTTATATGTAGGATAAGCCTCACGGCATATACAAACAGTTTTAATGATGACATTTTGTTGAAATGTCGTTTCTTTTTATCACAGGAAGGTATCAAAGTTATGAATGTGAGCCATGCTCAGACAAAGGGGAGTTTAATGCATGTCCAGATCCATAAAATTCACTTTGTCTAACAACAGACTGGATCATGAGGTAGACTGGTCTTTTGACATGCAAAAAATTTAGGAAAAGCGAAAAGTTTTGGCCTAGGTCAGCCTGCACGGACTGCACAGGCTGACCTGGGTCAATGCTTTTATTGCAGATGCATGAAGCCCCCTTTTTACAGAGCGTGGCTCATAAAACTAAAAAAACACTTTTAAAATTGCAGTTTTTAGGTCTTTCTTATCTTCTGTGAGAAATCCAATTTCATTTTATTTTAGCTTTCCATGGCTCAATTATAGTTCATTGATGTAAGCTAAACACGCATTTAGATTTAATTGTATGTTGGTTTTCTTTTTTCCCCAGGCATTTTTAGGCCCAACTTTTAAACTGCTGGAAGAACAAAGTGGACTGAGAAACCATCCAGACACAGTAGATGATCTCTTTAGGCTTAGCCTTAGGTTGGTTCACTGTCATGTAATATGAATGAATGACTTCATACACACATGTACTTTACATTTAGATGCATATTGAAGTCTTAGGAACCTTTTTGATAACCTGATAATTATACCCCAACAACAAAATGGGGGGTATACTGGAATCCGTTATTCTCTCTACCTGTCTGTCCATCCGTCTGTAGACACAGTTTTGTTTCCTCTTGACCTGCAGTTTAATATGTGGATGAAATTTTAATGGAAACTTTCCTACCATTAGAACTTGTCAGCCTGCAGATTTCATTATGATTGGCAATTTTTACAGAAGTAACAGCTCTTTTAATTTTTTCTGATCCAACAACAAGTCAATTTGTGCAGGACTTTGTCAGCTTATGACATTCCTAGTTTGAAACTTTGTCAAAGTCCTTCTCATGAGAACAACATCAAAGTTTTATTTAGTCTTCTTACTGTGGTCTATTTCTTTCCTGGCTGTTTCCAGTGAAATAATTTTTTTGGAGAAAGTAAACATATGAGCCATGCTCTGGCAAAAGGAGGTTTAATGCATCTCCACGATGCAATATACCAAGCAAGTCATCACATGATTATGGACCCATAAAATCAATTTTGTCTTACAACCCACTGAATCTGGAGGTAGACAGGTCCTTAGACATGCAGAAAATTTACCAAAAGCAAAAAAGTTTTGACACAAGTCAGCCTGTGCTGACTTTTTACAGAGCATGGCTCATATTTTCCCAACTGTACAGGTAAAAGTGCGGAAGAAGGAGCATTTACTTGTAGCAAGGATATTTTGAAGTCATCTACTCAAATTTGTTTCAACAGTTAGTATGTTACCAGATTAAAGATATGATGGTATTATTTTTAGGTTTATACAAAGGGCTCCCTTACCCTTTTTACAAAGCCAGATAGCTAAGCCAGTGTTGTGTTGTGCAATAGCAGCGTGTTCTTTGGATCACAAGGATGCAAATGCGTCTGTAATGAAATTTATCATAGAGCTTGTGAAGGCAGCTACAAACAAAGATGTAAGTACCATATACCTTGGATGTTTTCATACAGTTATAGAAGTAGTATTATAGAGAAGTTCTTTACACACAATCTTGACTTTTAATGACCCCTAGGAATAGGACTTGTGAAAACTTTGTTTGAAAAGGAGAAATGCTGGTGTCACGGAGAGAGGTTAGATATATAAGCACTTAAAACTTGCCTTGCTGTTGAGCTAGCTTTTACACCGATGCGGTTTGGTACAGTTCTCTCCGTGATAGTTAAGCAACGTGCTCTAGGTTAGTACCTGGATGGGTGACCAGGTCGTTGCACATTACATTTGGTGGCAGCGTTTGGATTATGACAACTGCCGGACTGGAGTTGCCTTACCCATGTATATTCCCCAGGTTTATTTGCATATACGTACATGTTTGTATATAAATCTCGGGGTCGAGACTTCTCGAAGGGGGGTGTAATGTCAAGGAGAGAGGTTAGATATATACTGAACCAAAAATGAAACTTCCCCTGTGTTTAAGTGCAGATATACACAAATATGAAAATCAGGATTAAACTAGATTTATATGCATTGAAAGAGTATTTTATTGCGACTTTATGTGAAAAAAATTATTGCTGAGGGTTTATCCAAAAGTAGTGAAATGGTAGTTAAAATGCGGAAGGGGTCGCTCACCAAAATCACAAATTAATACCGGGTATGACCACCTTCAGCATGAAGGACTGCCTGGAATCGTTGGCGCATAGAACGGATAAGTGTATTGTTTTCGGCTTGTGGAATGTTGTTCCATTCCTGAATTAAGGCTTGTCTTAGCTGAATGACGTTTGACGGTGGAATAGGGCGACGTCTAACACGCTGGTCCAAATTATCCCAAAGGTGTTCAATGGGATTCAGATCAGGGCTTTTGGCAGGCCAGTTATTACTAAATGCAATGTTATTCGCCCTGAGGAAATTCACATTATCCCTAGTTGTATGGCTTGTAGCATTATCATGCTGAAAAAGAGTGATATTGGCATTTTTTTGAAACAGTCGGATAACGTGCCTCGCAAGAATTTCATCTCTATAGAGTTGAGCATTCAAATTCCCTTTGATAACGACGAGATTAGTGCAAAAGCCATGTGCAATGCCCGCCCAGACCAAGACAGAACCCCCACCCCCAAAACGATCTCGTTCAAGTACGCAACAGTCGGCATAACGTTCATTTCTCCTACGGTATACTCGAACCCTGCCATCACCTCGATGAATGGAAAACCTCGACTCGTTAGAGAAAAGAATGCTATTCCATTATTGTCTAAGCCAGCGTTGGTGTGTACGTGCCCAATTAACACGATTTACGCGGTGACGTCGCGTCAAAACACAACCAACGTATGGACGACGTGCACGTAGCCCACCCTCGCGCAAGTGATTGCACACAGTTTGGGCAGATATACGGTTGTTATGTGTACCAGGGGTGTTAGCAGCAGTGGCTGTGGCAGTTTGGAAGCGATTGCGCAGGTGGGTGTTCCGAATATAGCGCGAGGACGTCCACTACGTGGTCGATCTGCCGTACGCTCTCTTGCTTGAAAACGTTGCCTAAGGTGTCGAATAGCACGAGTAGAACATCCAATATTCATAGCAACAGCGTTCATCGTCATACCAGCATTAAGCATGCCAATGGCACGTTCATGTAAATTTTGCGGAATTCTAGGCATATCAAAAATATAGAAAACTAAAAAGAATTTAATGTTTTTCAACGTCTTTTTCTTATTGACATGAAAGTCTATAAAATTAGACTGAAAGGTTTCAAAAAATATACACGAATTATACTGGTCCATGCATGCATGTGAAAATCGCTTTCAGCGGGTTTCTTCTGCAAAATGCTTTCATTCGAGTTAAAATTTGTTTTATCGGACACATAATCGTTCACCCGAATAGATGTAGGTCATCTGACATTTTGATTTTTTTAATAACATTGCATTTGCACTTAAACACAGGGGAAGTTTCTTTTTTGTTTCAGTATATAAGCACATAAAACCTGCCTTGCTGTTGAGCTAGCTTTTACAGCGATGCGGTTTGGTGCAGGTCTCTCCGTGATAGTTAAGCAACGTGCTCTAGGTTAGTGCCTGGATGGGTGACCAGGTTGTTGCACGTTACACTGGTTACCAGCATTTTCTCCTCTTCCCACAATATTTTCTACCCTATCAAAGAGAAAAATATTTATTTTACAGGGTTATCCCCTGCCTCTCTTATAGGGGTGTCATTTAACTCTCTTTAAATGAATGGAAGAAGGCAAACAGTTAAATTTTGGGGGTCATTTAGAAAATTTGGGGGTCCAAATTCAAAGAAATAGGGGATCAGGGAAAACCCTGATTTTAGCAACATAGATTTTCATCTGCAAATGGTTTCAATTTGGACCAATCCTACATTTTGTTGTGTGGTAAAGAGTTAATTCTTGTAGTGCTAAATAAATGAATTTGATATTGTCAGTTAATACTAAAGATGCAGATTTTGCAGTTTCAAGGCTGCTTTTGCTAGAATTTCTGGCAAAGAAGCAAACAGTGTTTTTCTAAGATCAGACTGCATGTTCTGTGCTGTCTGATCTTGATCTACACTGTAAATATAAGCAATCAAATGTGGGCTAAGCACTACAAGGGTAAATTATCCATTAACCCTTTACCACACAATCCCGACTTTTAACAACCCTATTAAAGAAGCCTTTTGAAAACATTGTGGGAAAAGGAGAAAATGCTGGTAACCAGCATTTTCTCCTTTTCCCACAATCTTTTCTACCCTTTAGAAGACAAAGTTCATCATTTAGGCCACATTTAATTTGTCATCTGAAAATGCTTTGAGTTTGGACTTGCCGAAAATTTTGTAATCTGGTAAAGAGTTAACTATTAAGCCTTTCAAAACTTGTACAAATGACACAAAGGAGAAGGGATTCAAGGAAAGAAAATACCTTCTTTTTAGTTATTTTGAAATAGGGTTGGAAAAAGTTTGTAAAAGGAGTAAATGCTTGTAACAAGTAATTACTCATTTTTCTACAATGTTTAAAACAGCTGACAACTTGGATATAAAAAGGTGAGTCATGCTGTGGCAAAAGGGGGCTTAATGCATTACCGTGATACATGATACCAGCCCAGGCCATCACATAGTTATGGATCCATCATGGGCACTTTTTTTAACAATGGACTTAATTATGAGGTAGACAGGTCCTTGGACATACTGAAAAATGACCAATAGCAAAAAGTTTCGGCCTAGGTCAGCCTGGGCCGATACTTTTCGCAGATGCAATAAGCCCCCTTTTCACAGAGCATGGCTCAGGTGTATTTGTATTGTAAAATGTGAATGTATAACATTGGATAAGTTGTTTAGCTAAACCTGTTGTTGATTCTGATATATTGGGCAGTGTTGATTAAAGATCATACAGCTCTTCTGCACAGTCTGATCTTTGATCCATATTCTCTCCAAACACTTTTAGACTTAATAAAAGTTAATTTACAGTTGCTAGAAAGGAGTGCCATTTAAAAATATGTGATTGCAAAATGTTTTATTTCAAGTACTGGATTTTGTCACTTTCAGCTTGGCTGTTTTCAAAGAAACTGTCCAGGTATTGTTGTAGCCCTGGCATTGTGTCATGCAAAAACATATCTGTCTGTACTAAAGATATTTACTTCAAACTTATGCGATGCTCTTTTTTACTTTAAGGAGAGAGATGACTTTGAGAACAGAAGTGCCTTAGTCAAGGGATTATTAACAGAACATGGTCAGTCACTAGTCCATGCACTAGTACACTCCATTATATTTTGTCTCCCAACTTACATGGCTGCCGACATTGGAGAGGTTGTGTATGAAGTCATGCTAGTGGATAGGCCAGTAAGTTACTTGAGGAATTTACCAGCTACCATATGATCCATTGTTTTCATGATAGCTGTTGAAGTTGATTTTCCAGAAAATTTGTATGTAATAGTTAACATGCTGATTTGCTGATAAAATTTCACCATATAAAAACTGCTGGTAATGAATGGCCCCGTCCTCACAGCTCAAACCTTCATAGAATAATTAATGTTTAAAGAAAAAAAAATCACATGATGCTGTATTGCAGTTCAGCTGTACATTTGATGCCTTCACAACAGACATGAATTAATGGACAAGTCTTGTAGCCCACTATCAGACAAGCTTGTTTTAAACTACAAAAAGCTAGTACACTGGATAAATATGAGAAAAATTCAAAGCAATACATCTTTTTAATGATAGGGAAAACTGGCAGTAAAAGAGCAGTGTTACACTTTTCTTGTGTATAAACAAATGAGCCATGCTGTGGTAAAAGGGGGTTTGATGCATCTCTCATCTCTGTGATGGAATATACAAGCCAGTCATCACATAATAATTATTATGGATCCATAAAATCAAGTTTGTCTAACAACCGGCTGAATAATGAGGTAGACTGGTCCTTTAGCATGTAGAAAATTTAATAAAAGGAAAAAGCAGAAAGTTTCGATCTTGGGCAGGCTGTGTGAACTGTGCAGGCTGACCTGGGTCAATACTTTTTGCAGATGCATTAAACCCCCTTTTCTCAGAGCATTGCTCAAATATTTCTTTGTTTTTCTTCAGACTTTTTGTGTATGGTTGGAGACTGTGTTGAAGGCCTTACCCACAGAAAACACTGCAGGTGCAATATCAGTGACCCACAAACAGCTAACAGACTTTCATAAAGCTGTTACAAGTGCAGAAAAAGTTTCAGATGTTGGTGATGCAGTGCGAGAATTCGCTCGCCTCTATAGATGAGAATGACTACTTCTAGGACTTCAGTGTAACAAATTTTAGAAAGACAGCTGCTGCAAAATTGTGTGTCTGTAGGTCTGTAGTGGTTGAAAAATTTGCCCGCTTTACCTTCCCTGTAAACAGTTGACTGAAATTGTGAAAATCTTTGAAATCAAACTGATACCAAACTTTGAGTCATAAAGGGTTGAAATTGCTCTGACAAATTCTTGACAAGTCCCAATGTCATTAACAGTTCAAAGGCTTAGCACAACCTTGTTGACATTGTAGATAATGATCAGACTGCAGAGAACACACTGTCTGCTCTTAGATCTAAGCAGTTTCATATTTTGTGGGATATTCAAACAAAATCAATGATGAAAATGCAATGTTTTGATAATTTTAACAAAAGGAAATTTCTGTTTTGAATACCTGGCATTCAGACTTGCAAAGGGTCAATTAAAATTTTATTAGTTTGCTGTGTAATCTGAAGGTCTAACCCTTTTCTACAAAATCGCATGTTTTCACGACCGAGGCCCCTTGGAAGAAGGCTTTTGAAAACATTTTGGGAAAGGAATGGTGGTAACCAGCATTATCTCCTTTTCCCAATTTGTTTTCTATCCTTTCAACTACAAATCACATTGTTTGAGTCACATTTTACTCTTCCTCTGTAAAGGCTTTAATTTTGGACTGATCATAAATTTTGGTGTTTGGTGAAGAGTTATACGTTTGGTGCTCAAAAGGTTAGCCAGAATTTTATCATTTTGCTGCATTACCATTTGCAACAGAATACTGAGTTTTGATCACCCCCAAGCAAAAGGACTTGCTAGTGACCAGCATTTTCTCCTTTTCTCACAATGTTTTTAGACCCTTTCAAGGACAAATTTTATACTTTGTGCAACATCTAATTTGTAATTTTCAAATCCTTTCAATTTGGACCTGTCCAAAATTTTGTCCATTGGTAAAGAGATAATCTGAAAGTTTAGCTTGTTTATGCCTGGGGACCAAGTTACTAACAATTCATAAGTTTTTGCATAGTAATTTTCGTAACTTTACACTTATGTTCAAACTTACAAAATTCCTAAGTCTGTTTTACTAAACCTTTGTAACTTTGTTGATAAGCGTATGTAAATTTTTTGGTAACTCTTCAGCTGAAGGCGGGAACTACTGTTCCCACACAGTTGTTATGTGGCTAAACAGCGCATGTTGGTCAACCAGAGGAAAGTATGATGTAATTTACGCGTATTGAACCTACATTCCTCGCGCTTTATGTCATCTCATATGCCAGCTGCTTCCATCAAATGTAGATACTGTGCATGTGAAGAAAATAATGAATCGTCAAAAAATGAAATCTATGACTGCTGCAGATAACTGGGGGAATACTTATGATTTTTTTCTCAAATTTTCTTCTCTATGACGACGCAATACAAAAATGCCACCAGATTTCAGCCTATGTACTTACTTATGACGATATTTTTGTATGTAAAGTTACACAAAACCTTACGTTTGTACTTAGCTACGAAAACTTGAGTAATATGCAAAATTTGGACTTACGCTAAAACTTATGAAATTTTTTACTTACATTTGCTTAAGTACTTTAGTAAAACGGTCCCCTGGTATACACACTTTCAGCTGATGACTTTTGATAGCATCAGTGTAGATTACAGATAAAACACATCAACCATGAATGAACACATGTGAAATCACTGGACATAAAAACAATTTATTTGTCCTCAGATGGTAATGTTTTAGTGAAGTGAATGTCAATTATTGTAATTTTTTGGTATTCTTGTTACGCGATTTATTTGTGTTGTCATGCTGTTGATGAATAACAGCATATGAAAAACTGGTATTTTTGAAGTCTTTAGAAAATTAAATTTGTTCATATTGAAAGAATTTGCAAACACCAAATTAAATGTTGCTCAAATGTTGGCCGTTGTGGTAGAAAGATCTTAGAAAACATTGTGGGAAATGGAAAAAATGCTGGTTGAAAGCCTTCTCCTTTAGGATCAGTAAAAAACAAGTTTAATTGTAAAAGGTTAAAACCTAAAAGCATTGTATGAATTCATTTTTTTTTTTTTTTTCAAAATATGTAATCTGATTTTCAAGGCCAGAAAATGAAATGTATGTACCAGTAAATTTTCGTTAAAACCATAGCTTTTTCCTTTCCAATACCTCATAAATATGTTATGCCCTTCATTGATTGCTTTTCGTTTATCAATAATAATGAAGTTTAAGGATTCATGATCTTTTGTAACATTGCTTTGTTGTATAATGGACTGACATATTTTTGATGATTTACAACCATGTTTACTAGATCACATTTAGTTGGAACAGGGAGATGCCAAGTACATGAGGAAAATATTTCAGTATTTCTGCAGGGTTGTCAAGTTATGAATTTTGTAGATAAAATCAAGAAGGATGTTATATTTAGTGTTCTTCGAATTGAAATATTGCTTTAGTATGTGAAGACTAAGATGGTAGAATAATTCCCTTTAAACTGAAAAAAATATATTTTCTTGCGATTTATGATTGGATGTCAAACATACATTGTGAATGGTATAGTAAACTATTAGATAGTATTTACTTTTACATTTTATATTACCTCTTTCATTATTAAAGATACTTACTTCAAACTTGGTTAACAGGGGCAGGTAACAGTGAAAACATTTTTGACACATTTATGCCTTTTTTACGACTTCAAATTTTTACTGAAAATCAAGTAACTGCAGTTGAGTGTTGGCACCCACATGCAGTGCTGTTGTTTAAGCATTGCAAGGGTTAAATTGTTGTATATGGGAATAATCAAGCTTGCCCTGTACATTGACATACACTTAGTCTTGAAATCAATGTGGGTTTGGTAAATGGGAAGCTTATTATGAACTCGCCACCAAACAACAAAATTTAAGACCTTTCCATAGTGAAAACATCTGCATATGACACATTAAATGTGACTCAAAAATTGAAACATGTTTTTGGAAGGGTTGAAAACTATGGTTACCAGCATTTTCTCCTTTTCTCATAATGTTTTCAAAAACTGTCTCCTTTAGGGTTTTTAAAAGTCAGGATTGTGTGGTTAAGGGTCAAATAAAGGTATACTTGTCACTGGTCAAAACAATTGAGAAAAGGTATACTTGTAACTGGTCAACACAATTGAGAAACCTGTTAGAAAGAAAAATAAATGTTTCTTAAAATTTGCATGAAAAACGTAAGAAAAAAGGCAGTTACATGTAACAATTGATTGCTCTATTTCCTACTTTGTTTTCAAAAGGTTTCTTCTGCTGTTATTATATGTTAGAATCTAGAATAAAATGGCATCATTCAACTCCAGACAACTACTTTGTGCCTCTCGGAATTATGTAGTATTTTCTTACCTCTCATCTGAGAGAGTTGCTGAAAGTTTGAATATTCAGTAGGAAGGTACAAATGATTGATGGCTGTCTTTAGAACAATGTTTAATACATGTACTTTTCCAAGCAATAAATTTGGACTGTTCCGTATTCAAAGCATCTGCAAATGGCAAGTTTCAAACTAGTACATATGCAATTAAGTTGTCTGCAGTGTGAGAAAATGCTTGTAACAGGCAATTTCTCACCATCTTTTCGAAAGCCTTTTCCCTCAGGTTTGTTAAAACTCAAGACTGTTTAGTGAAGGGTTTAATCTCCTGTGTGTATGTGTTAACTTTGGTGTAACCTTTCTGTGTGTCCTTGTATTAACCCTATGTTAATTTGTCATTACCAGTGTTCAATACCAATATATAGGGTAGTACAAAATAAATGAGTTGTGCCAAATTTATTATGTATAATCCAATACAATGTAATTTGTTTGTAACCATGCATAAACGCCAATAACATTCATGAAGTAGTATGAACTTAAGATGGTGAAGTGTACAAAACACAGAGACTTTGAGTAGGGAACTTTGGAGACTAGAGAACTCTAGAAATTCTTAACAGTGCATTTGTCACCAATTGAATATTTAAATAACGGGGGCTCAGAAAGTGTAGAACAGGATGATACGGCCTATTTACCTGTCTTAACTTTGTATAATAACATTGTATATAACATTACATAGTAATACTGGCTGCTAAGTCATATTTTTTAGGACAAGATAAGTCCTATTATCCCAGCACTGCATGAGTCCTCTGCCAACTATAAACTGTATAACTACATGGACTAGTTAAAGACACCTTAGGAAAAAACAGTATTGAAAATGAGTAAAACAGTCAGGATGACAGTGACTGAACTGGAAAAAGAAGCTAAAACATTATGGAGCTTTGATGAAAAGTACCAATAATTCAGAATGACAAATTGGTCCTATTCTCTGGGCCCGTATTCACCAAACATTCTGAACTGCTTTCTTAGTCTAATACTGAATTCAGGAAGTAACAAAATTTTTGATTGGCACCAAATAGTGTAGTCAATCAGAAATTTTTTACTTTAAACTATACAAAACTCTCAAAATTCAGAAAATTTTGCAACATAGATAGAGAATATTGCTTTGAATGGTTGGTGAATAAGGCACCAGGTTCTGTTCAAATACGTGTGGCAGAGCCATCAGGAGTTGTGTTTCCTTCCTTCTATAGACTTGACCTTTACCATACAATGACCTCTTTGTTTAAAGTTAAGAAATAACTTTTCAAAATATTGTGGGAAGGGAAAAATGCTGTTAACCAGCATTTTCTCCTTTTGCCACAATGTTTTCTATCAAAGACAATTCCACAATTTTAGCCACGTATAATTTGGCGTCTGCATAATTATATTTTGGGTTTGGATGGGTCTAAAATTTTGTTGTGAGGTAAAGGGTTGAAATCCTCTTTAATTTTCCTGTACAATGTTTAATGGGAATCTAATGGGAAAAGTTGAAACGGTGAAATGTTTTCAAGGATTTTATTTTAATAGTTCTTTGAAGTGGAAAAATCAAAGTGTTCCTGCTTTTGAGTGGGCTAATTTTTGTCCTCTTTTAAAATCTTTTACCTGAATTTTGTTTTCCTGTTTTTTACAAAAACAAATGTAATTTTTGAAATGTACAATTATTGCCTATATAAAACACTGAAAACCTGCTGTCTTTAGTTTTGTTTTGATTGCTTTGCCAAAGTAATGATTGCTTCCCCAAAGTTCAAAATAGTCCATGATCTTCAGCTCTTTTTATAGCTGAATTAACCCTTTACCACATGGCAAAATTTTAGACTTGTCCAAATTAAAAGCATTTGCAGATGACAAATTGCATGTGGCTCAAATAATTAGATTTTTCTATGAAATGTTAGAAAACATCGTGGAAAAAGAAAATGCTGGTTACCAGCATTTTCGTTTTTCTCTACAATGTTTTCAAAAGGGTTTTTCAGAGTTGTTTGGGATGGGATGGGCTTGTGTGTTAATGGATTAAAGAGGCAAGTTTTTTATTTGTTTGGTGCAACTTAAACATTTTTGTGAAACACTGGTAAATACTTCAAAGTATACTGTTCCATGCAAATGTAAAGAAACCTGGGGGTTTCATCCAGTAAAAAGATACAAAATTGCCCTTCAAATAACCGATTGGTCAGTTGTAATTGGTTATCTGTATATTTTTATGACTTCAATTTGACATCATCATACCTCTTTGAACATGATCCCAGAAAAAACACACCTGTATTTGATCAACAAGCCCGCAAAACTTTGTGAAATTCTGGTGACTAAGCCATTAGATCCTCACCACACAACAAAATTTTAGACTTGTAAAAATTGAAAGAATTTGCAGACATCAAATGAAAAGTGGCTCAAATGATGGAACTTGCATTTAATTAAGTAGAAAAAATTGTAGAAAAGGAGAGAGTGTTGGTTGCCAGCATTTTCTGCTCTTCCCCAAATGTTTTCATCTTTCTTTCTCAAGGTTCTTAAAGCTGGGGATTGTGTGGTTAAAGGCTTAAGGAAATTTCACCTAAAATTTTATTCTCCCATTTGTCTCTCCTATACTCATGGTTTGCCAACTACTGCACTATCTTGATTCAGAAATGAATATTTTTTTGAAGTTTTGTGAGATCATAAGAAGTATAATATTCCCATGTTATGATATAGATATTTTCACTTTGTAAAAGAAAATAGGAATATGCAATTTTAAGTGGTTTTTTTTTTTGGCAAGATTTGCCATCTGCTTAGATCAGAGATCAGACTGCTTATCTGTGCAAAGGTATTGTGATCCATGCTGACTGCAAAAACAACTGAAAGTCAGCTCCATGATTCAGTGGTTAACACACAACCAAGTTTAGCAATGTTTTGGAGCTATGCCAGATTGAAATTATGAAAAAAGTAGACTTGAACTCTTTACCAAATGACAAAATTTTAGACATGACAAAATTGAAAGCATCTGCAGACAACAAAGTAAATGTAGCTCAAATGATGATTTTGGTTGCTAATTGGGTAGAGAAACGTTGTGGGAAAAGGAGAAAATGCTGGTTACTAGCATTTTCTCTTCTCACAGTGCTTGCAAAAGCCTCCTTCCTCAGATTCATTTAAACTAAGGATAATGTGGTAAAGGGTTAAAAAATTGCATATTGAGAAGTAAAATGCAGTTGGCTCAGGACAAAAACTTCTATAGAGCTATTAAAGATCAGATGAAACAAGCCTTGTTTAGGCAGACCCTGATTATTGAAAACTGATGAGCAAGGGAAAAGATACCAGCGAGTGACTTACTGAAATTCCTCCCTTGGTATGTGAATCATGCAAACTGTCTCGCAATAAACTTCAGAGCTACCAGTATTATATAATGGATGAAGCAAGCCTTGTTTAGATAGGCTCTGATTATTGAAAACAGATGAGCAAGGGAAGAGATACCAGTAACAGGCACACATACGTGGGGTGATCAAAAAGATCGTGGACCACCTCGTTATTTTGAAAACTACACGGAGGATTACAAAAATTTGCATAGATGAGCATTAATTATCTGGTAAATGACTCAAGCTTTCAAGTGTCGTCATAATCAAGCAGGTAAAGTATGACGTCATTTTCATGACGTCATATAGTGCATTAGTGGTCCAAAATGTCGGACGACGTTTTATTTGAGTCGAGAGTAATCATAAAGTTTTACGTTAAACTCGGAATGTATTTATCGGAAATCAAAACCGATTTAGAAACAGTTGAGGGGGACTCTGCACTCAAGGAATCTGATATTCGTACATGGATCGGGCCGATTTAGACAAGGGTGCGATACTGTTAAAGATGACCATAAATCTGGCCGTCCATCAACATCAGTCACAGAAAAAATCATAACGGATGTAGAGCAGCATGTAAAACGAGATCGCCGAGATACTGTCAGGAAAATAGCTGACACATTCAACATTTCATATAGAAGTGCTCAGGAGATTCTGACAGAGAATCTTGGAATGTCACGTGTTTGCACAAGGTGGGTACCTCGGCAACTGACGCCCGAGAAAATGGGGGTTAGGGTCGAAATCTGTTAAGAAATTTCAGAAAGCATTAGGGTACAGGGGTCAAACTTTACTGATCGTATTGCAACATGCAATGGAACATAGGCACACTTTAACGAGACTGAATCTAAACAACAAAGTAGTGTATGGAAACATCAGACATCACCTTCCGCTGGTAAAGCCAACCTTTCTAAGTCACTTGGTAAAGTTATACTTTTTTCCTTCTAAATCATGTTGTATCTATACATACTACAGTCAATACTGAGTTTTATGCCCACATTATTCAAATAAATTTCACAAACACCATACAAAAAAAACAGCCTGAAGTCCAGCGGAGTGACGTCACTTTACACTAAGATAACGCCCTAGCTCACAAAGCCGCACTTGGACAGGAAGTTTTGCAAAAACTAAACATAGAAACACTAGCCAACGCCCCTTATAATTTAGTGCTGACTCCATGTGACCTCTGACTAGTTCCTGTTTTGAAAGATTCTCTATGTGGCACGCACTACGAGAGCAGAGAGGAGCTAACCCTCGCTATGACCGGGTCCTTGAGAGTAATGTCACGTGACGCGCTCGCACACGTGTTTCGCGCGTGGAAATCAAGAATGAATAAGTGCATAGAACTCAAAGGACGTTACTTTCAGAAACAGTAAACACTCCAAGTTCTTTTTTATTACAATATTCCGATACCGGCACTGGTCCACGTTCTTTCTGATCACCCCTCGTAAATCTTGCAATTCCTCCCTTGGTTTGTAAATCATGGAAACTCTCTCACAAAAAACTTCAGAGCTACCAGTATTATAGAATGGGTGAAACAAGCTTTGTTAGACAGACTCTGATTATTCAAAACAGACGAGTAAAGGAAGAAATACCAGAAAATGACATACTGAAATCTTGCAATTCCTTGCATGGTATGTGCATCATGGAAACTGTGTGAGAAAAAGGAAGGTGTATACATTACAATGTTTACAGGTTTGCCATAAGCTTAGTTTCATTGTTTGACTGACAGCTGTGATAATCCGATTACTTTGGACACAAACACATGTTTAAACCTTTGGAGCACAATCTCCAGTTTTGACGACCTTGAATAATGAGGATTTTGAAAACATTGTATAAAACGAAGAAGATGCTGGTAACCAGCATTTTCTCCTTTTCCCACTATGCTTTCTACCCTTTCAAGGACGAATGCCAAAATATGTTCCATATTTAATATATCGTCTGCAAATGCTTTGGACTTGACCAGTCAATAATCTTTTGTGGTAAGGAGTTAATAGAGGGTTTCAAGGAGAGAGAAACTGTTTATTTCAAAGAATGTTTTTAATACAAATTCTGTGTTTGTTGGGTGGAACAAATTCTAGTTAATCATATACAATGTTCATATACATGTATCTCATATCAACTTTTTATCACAGATGCTGATCCTAGATCTATGAAAGGCCAATACAGTTAAAACTAAAACCTTTTACGGACAGGAAAAAAAGGGTTCTTGCATGGCACAGAAACCTTTAGTTACAAGAAAATAACAGTTTCAATAGCATTGAAATCAAACAATTTCCTTTTCTTAAATGCTTCCATTCTGTCAACTGCACTATTTAACATTAAATTGTACGTTTTGATAAAGGCTAAGTTCAGAGAAAAACTACCAAGCACAATGTATTCTGAATTTAATACATACATTTTGAAATTAACCTATGCAAGGTGTTCCACTGTGGAGGGTAATAAAATGGCACATAAGTATATAAGAGTTTTCTAATTTCCATCAATTTTACATGCGTATGTAGGCGTTAAGTTAAGAAAATTGCATTCTAGTTATTTTTCTTAAAGACAAAACTTTGTAAAATTAGTTTAACTTTAAACTGCTAAATACATGGACAATTCCAGAACATGAAATAGACAAAAATTTTACATATACAAGGCTGTTTGGCTAGAGTATGTAATAAACAATACAGTTGGCTGTTTAGATCCTATGTCAGAGTACACAAAACTCGATCAATACAGTATGCAAAGGCAAATAAGTTTGCATCTTGCAGGCTAAATGTTCAACCAATTACTGTATTACTGTACAATATGTATCTTTTTACACCTCAGTTGTTCAAAAAACTAAAGAAAACATGCTGGGTAACTGAGCACTTGCTTCCCCTTACAATGCTTTCAGTACAGCTGAAAAAACTTTTCCTTTCCTTCAAAATGCTTATCATAAGTAAATTTTCCACAGTGTTTCTCCAGTCTATAAGTAGCATATTGAGTCAAAAAGTTAAAAGACCAAATAGGGCCTTATAACCACTAGCTACACCAAGCATTACTTTATACAGGTAAATCACAGATGAATAGCCACGATCAACTCTTTTTTATCAAATAACCAAATTTTAGACTCAATCAAATTGAAGACATGTACAGCGGACAAAATTAAAGTAGTTAAAATGATAATGAATATCTTTTAGAGAATTGGAAACATGGATGCAAAAGGAGAAAATGCTGTTTACCAGCATTTTCTCCTTTTCCAACACGGTTTTTGAAAACCTTACCAGCATTTTCTCCTTTTCCAACACGGTTTTTGAAAACCTTACCAAAAGATGGAAAAAAAAAAAAAAACAAACTACTGGATACTAAAGTAAAGGGTCAAATTTCACATTACTCTCCTGCAGACAATTTTTTTTTAAAATCTTGCAACAGACTGATTTAAATAATGCTCCTAAAGAAGGAACTCCCCTAACGAGTAATTTCTCATTTTGCTCTTTCGTTTTCACTTCAACAATATCCATATAAAAAGATAAAAAAGATACCACAGATAAAATTTGAAAGTGACTGATTTAACAGCTTTAAAATAGTAAATGTCTGGGCTGATATTAAAAGTCCATTACTAGCTTTATATTTAAATTCTTGTAGGTATGAGATGCAAATATCATTTAAAAAAAAAAAAAGACACATAAATAAAAGAACTTGTTAGCATTTCAAACTGCTGGTGGTCCTTTCAAAGACTGCTGGTAACTGAAAAGGAAAAAAAAAAAACAGTACCAAATATAATCATGACATATATCTTTAACCTTTCAACCACCAATACATTTTCAGTCATCACAAAAATGCAATTTCAAGTCTATCCCATGTAAAATATTTCTAGTCTGTCATAGAGAACAACAATATTGCAATTTCAAGGCTTTTTGGTCAGAATACCTCACAGAACAGCAGACACTGTAGACCAAGAGTAGATCGCATGTTCTGTGCACTTGTATTTGTATTGGAGTTTAACAGTTTTAATAGCTTGGGTCATATCACGGCAACCAGTGCAACTACACCTGTCTTTCCTGGCTTTCTCACACCAGTACTGACTCAACTTTCTTTCCAAACTATTGACTATTTATCTCATGCATCAGAGGTGAGAGTCAAAAAGTGGCCAGAAAGAAAGTTTGAGGCAACAGGGTATCAAATCACAACCTCCAGTTCACAAGTCAGATACACTAGCCACTGGGCTACCCAGCTAGGCTGCTCTTTGCAGTCTGATCTTGATATTCACTGTCTGCAAAAGCAAGTGAAATGCTCCACAGATTAATGATTCAAGGATTATGATGCTCATGGGAATATACTGGTTCTGTATCAATATTGTCCAGCTACTTTGGAAACCATCTAGTATAAGTATATATTGTATCTGTTCAAAATTCAAACCACTTGGAGGTTGATCTCTTTACTCAGTAATTATATATACATTTTTGTTTGGCCTGACTTGAACACTCAAGTAGATATAAATCACAAAGACCATGATCTACTATTTTATCATTCTAAATGTTCTAAGCAGAAAATAGAAGTTATTTCAGTAACTATTTCCAAATGCAATTTCTCATTTCCCTCTGATAAGTTTCCTCCATCCATTCATCCTTTCAAACAAAGGACAATGATTACCAGCATTTTTTTCTTTTCATATTATGTTTTCAAAAGCCTTTATTGTTAGGGTCCTTAAAACTTGGGACCGTGTGGTAAAGAGTTAGAGTTGCCCAAAACTATCTAAGGGGACATGTATACTAACTTAAAAATCCTTGCAAGCTGGTAGAGACCTGTCATTGCAACGAACAGATTCACAAAAAACAGATTCATGTTGACCGGTGTGATAACTAGTGAGTATCTGGACCAAATAATGCCTGCAGAGAAGTAGAAAGTACAAAATAAATTACTGATGTCTAGAATGGGATAGAAAATGTTGTTCGTGAAGATACTGAGCATAACCATCAAAATTTTTATTTTTTTTCCAAACGACAAAATTCTAGACTAGTCCAAGTTGAAAGCAATTGCACACGACAAAATAAACGTGACCCAAAAATTGAAATTTGTTTTGGGAAGAGTAGAAAATATAATCAGAAAAGGAGAAAATGCTGACTACCGACAACGTTTTCAAAATGTTTTCTCAGGGTCATTTAACGTTGGCATTGTGGTAAAGGTTTAACAAGACCAAATTAATAAAAATATCACAATACAAGTGCATGTACAGTTTTTTATGCCCGAGTGGTCAACAGCTTTAACTCCTTAGCAGAGGAATAATTTTAGACTTCCAAATTGAAAGCGCTTGCAGACGACAAAACAATTAGGGCTATAATGATAGATTTTGTCTTAGAAAAGGTAGAAATTACTGAAGTAAACGAAAACCCCTTGTTACATGTACTAGCATTTTTTACCTTTTCCCATAATTTTTCAAATGCTGTTTTTCCTCTGGTTTGTTAAAACTTGTGATTGCTTGATAAATGGTTAAAAGAAAAAACAAGCTATTGCTTGTGTAGTCACAATTAAAATATTGCTCGAATGATGGGCTCTGCTCATGTT
Source organism: Hippopus hippopus (assembly GCA_946811185.2). Taxonomy (NCBI): domain Eukaryota; kingdom Metazoa; phylum Mollusca; class Bivalvia; order Cardiida; family Cardiidae; genus Hippopus; species Hippopus hippopus. The sequence goes on along the minus strand of OX328101.1, from coordinate 50,593,949 downwards.
AGGGTAGAAAAAACATTGTGGAAAAAGGAGAAAATGTTGGTAACCAGCATTTTTTCCTTTTCCTGCAGTGTTTTTTAGAGCCTTCTTTCCCAAAGTCGCTAAAACTCAGGACTGTTGATAAAGGGTTGACTATTGTCAAATTTTGAACTATTTCGTATAGGGCTATAGAAGGCAAGAGCAAGGTGGACAAGAGACACAGAGAAGATAGACAGCGCCTGTATTAACCTACCATTCTTAATCTTCATTGCATCATTATCATTTTAAATTTAGAAAGTAACACAATTTCTGATTGGCTTAATGATATGGTATAAACAATCAGAAATTATGCATCTTTGAAAATCAGTAAATTCTTGAGAATTACACTAAGAAATTTGTTAGGAATGGTTGCTCAACACAGACCAAAGTATGAGTTTATTAATAAAGGAAACACATTCTTGGTCCACATTAGCTACTAGTATATTCCATGCAATAAAAATTTCTTAATCAGTCCTCATTGCAGTTTCCTTATCATGGTCTGTGCAGATCTGTGGAAATAAACTGCAAGTCTATTCTGTACCTATTACCATTTTTAACAGAGTAGTGTCATGATATATAACAGGAATAGTGATTTAACTGGAACCTAGGGTAGGTCCACTTACCAGTAGCTGCCAATGCTGTTGATTGTGTATAACTGAGCTTTTCAGCTGGGCGGCTTATATCACCTATACCAGCAACCACAAGGGCCTGAAATAAGAACAGAAAATTACACTTATCTAATCAGTTTGCATAATATATGAGCTGTGAAAAGGGGGCTTAATGCCTCTGCGAAAAGTATCGACCCAGATCAGCCTGCGCAGTCTGCCCAGGCTGATCTGGGCCAAAACTTTCCGCTATTGGTAAATTTTCTGTATGTCAATGGACCAGTCCATCTCCTGATTAAGGTTGTTGTTAAAAGAAGTGGATATGATGGATCCATAAGTATGTGATGGCTTGCTTGGTATTATAAATCACTGAGATGCATTAAGCCCCCTTTTGCCAGAGCATGGCTCATTTACATTATTCAGTACTTGTGAGATGAAATACAATAATGATGAAAACAAAAATGTAGATCCAAAGCAATGTTCTGTGTCTCAAGTCCTTTGCCAAACAATCCTTTCTGTCAAAAACCCTGAAGAAGAGCATTTTGAACAGATAGAGGAAAAGGAGAGATGCTGGTAACCAGTACTGGTTACAAATATTAACTTCTTTTCCCAAAATGTTTCGTACCATTTCAAGGACAAAAATAATATTCAAGGCTACATGGAACTTGTTGTCTGCAATGCTTTGAATTTGAATGAGCCTAAAATTTTGTTATTTGGTTAAGACTTAATGAAGAATCACTAGTATTCTGTGAAAAATTCTAGCAACTTGATTCAGCCCTAAGAAAACTGGTACAAAGGTTGATCACACAGAAAATCTTGGGAAATCAACTGTTTTTTCTGAATGTTTCAGTAAAACTTTAACCTTTTTTCTCTGACAGGAAACTTCCAAATCAGCCATACTCTGTGAAAAGGGGGCTTAAGGTATCTGCTAAAAGTATTGACCCAGGTCAGCCTGCGCAGTATGTGCAGGCTGACCTGGGCCAAACTTTTTGCTATCGATCAGTTTTCTGCATGTCAAAGGACCGGTCTACTTCCAGATTCAGTCAATTGTTAAATGGATTTTATGGATCCCTAATTTTGTGATGACTTGCTCGGTATCATGCATCATAGAGATGCATTAAGCCTCCTTTAGCCAGAACGCGGCTTATATATTACTGAATACATGTAGAGACCATTTCCATTAAATCATTTTGAGTCATCAATGACACCAAACAGATCTGTAGTATATGAATTATGATGCAATGCTACAGTTTGATGAGACAATTTGTGCAAGGTGTTCATGCTTGGCACACAATGCCCACTAATCCGTCATAGAAAATAGCCACTCACAACAGAAAACCTTATAAATAGAACTTAATCAGGTCTGCTTTCAGCTAAGGCACTTTCTCATGCATATTTTGTTTTTAAAACAATGTGATAATAGCATTGGTTGCACTGGCTTGTAACAAACAACTTCCCTTTTTTTTTCAAGGCATCTCATTACAATCAGGTTTCTATTCCACCCCATATCTATGTTTGTGTCAGTTGTACAAGTTTTACTGTAAACTAGCCTAACAGTAATGATTTAACCCTTTACCAAGCAAGCTCAGATTTTAATGACCCTAGGGGGGAGAACCCTTTGAAAAGATGTGGGAAAAGAACGATACTGGTTTTCTATCATCTTTCATAGACAAATTCGATTATTTGAGATTGTTCAATTCGTCGTCTGCAAATCGTATCAGTTTGAACATGGCTTTTTACTCGTGGTAAAGAGTTAAATGTTTTAGTGCTAGATGATGAAAAATCATATTTACATTTAGCATGGGCTTTTAAAAGGCTGATATGGTCAGATAATTAAAACAAGTGTACTGCATGCAGGTGCCAACGCTCAGCTGCAAGCGCTTGATTTTCAGCAATAATTTTAAGTTAAAAAAGATGTATAGGTTCCCCATTTGATAGTTAAGAACTTGTCCAAGTTTACAGTAAATATCTTCGGTAATAACAGAGATTTTATGAAATGTCAAAGTTATTGCACTATGATGCAGAAAAAACACCTGGGCTATGACAACCCTACCTTCAGTCTGAAGGGTTGCTCTGATGTTATTTTTGTGATTGGGTCTCAACATCATGATCGGGAGTGGACAAACAATAAAAAATTTCTTCGGATCTCCCCTTTGGATCGAAGGTACGACAACCCTTGACGGTTTCTTCGAAAACAGGTTGAACATAACATTATAATGGGCACATGATTTATACTTGCTAGCCTTTTGGCCAGTGAAGTTGAACATGGAAATAGAAGCAAACTCACCCATTTCATAGTTGGTGCCCAAAAAAAGATGGTTTTTGGACCTGTAAAATAAACAAAACAAGTCCTAAATATTTGCATACTGCAGACACCAGTGATGTACATACATTGGCCCTACCACTTTTCCAAGAGCTTGATTCAAGATTTTGGGTTACATATTTAAAAGAACAACTAATTAAGCCAACATATGATGAGTGATTTAAAACATGCCTCTAAAACTATCAATTTTACTTGAAATCGTGCATACTTAAGATTAATGAAATGTTTCCTAGTGAAATCTTTTGCTGCAATCTGATTTAGTGTACAGAAAAAAAAAAAAGAGGGCCATCATAAAGTCGCTCACCTGAGCCTTTTGACCAAATATGACCCATTTCCAATCTGTTCCGAGGTATAATGACATTCTGACAAACTTTTATTAGTACTGGACTTAAAATATAGCCTCTAGAGCATACACAAGCTTTTTCTATAATTTGTCTCAGTGACCTACTTATTAGCTCAACATAGCCTATTTTCAAACTTGTAGAAATTATCCAGACAAACATTTTGACCACCTTTCATACGTGTTTGAGGGAAAACGTAGTCTGTAGAGTATACACAAGGTTTTTCGGAGATTTGACCTAGTGACCTAGTTTTTGATCCAACATAACCCATATTCAATCTCATCTGAGGTATCATCAAGACAAACATTCTGGCCAAGTTTCAAGACTATCGGACTGAAAATGTTGCCTCTAGAGCGTACACAAGATTTCCCCAAGATTTGACCAGGTGACCTAGTTTTGAACAAACATGACCCATTTTCAAACTCTCTGAGATATCATCAGACAAACATTCTTACCAGTTTTCAAGAGTATTGGACTGAAAATGTGGCCTCTATAGCATACACAAGGTTTTTCAAAGATTTAAGCTGGTGACCTAGTTTTTGACCGGATGTGGCCCACTTTTCAACTCCTATAAGATATCACTAAGACAAACATTCTGACCAATTTTCAAGAGTATTGGACTGAAAATGTGGCCTCTAGAGTGTACACAAGGCTTATTTAAGATTTGAGCTAGTGACCTAGTTTTTCACCCAACCTGACCCATTTTCAAACTCATCTGAGATATTATAAAGGCAAACATTTTAAGTTTCACATGTATTGGACTGAAAATGTGGCCTCTAGAGTGTACACAAGGTTTTTCTAAGATTTGAGCTAGTGACCTAGATTTTGACCCAACATGACCCATTTTCAACCTTGCTTGAGATATCATCAAGGCAAACATTCTGATGAAATTTCATGAGTATTGGACTGAAAAAAAGGCATCTAGAATATACACAAGGTTTTTCTAAGACTTGACCTAGTGACCTAGTTTTTCACCAGACATGACCCATTTTCACACTCGTCCAATATATCATCAAGACAAACATTCTGACCAAGTTTCATGAGCATTGGACTGAAAATGTGGCATCTAGAGTGTACACAAGGTTTTTCTAAGATCTACGTGACCTAGTCTTTGACCCGACATGACCCATTTTCACACTCGTACAAGATATTATCAAGGCAAACATTCTGACCAAGTTTCATGAGTATCACAGAAAATGTGGCTTCTAGAGCGTATACAAGGTAAAAGTTTACAATGGATGACGGACACAGCATGATCACAAAAGCTCATCTTGAGCACTTTGTGCTCAAGTGATGTAAAAACTAACCTATTTTCAAGACCGACTAATTGATACAATTCAACTAGAGCGGCAAATTGTCGCAAGATACGCCCGTCCCACCGCCATTTGGCAAGGGGGTATAATAATCGTAAAGGGCAGGTAATGCAACAAACATGTTTACCAACTCTCAAGTCAATTTGACTTGAGGTGACAAAGTTCCGTTCCAGACAAGCAAGAAATACTGTAAAAATGAAGATCAAAGTGGAATTACTCAAAATGCGCACTAGGTAGAGTTATAATTCTTGCGCACTGTACTCAGTAGTATTGCAACAAACATGCATACCAAGTTTCAAGTCAATCGGACTGGAGATGACAAAATTATGCTCCAGACAAGCAGAAAATGCTGTAAAAATGACGATGACAGGGAAATAACTCAAAGACAGCACGAGGTAGAGTTATGGTTCTTTTGCACTGCAATCTGTATTATTGCAACTAACACACATGCCAAGTTTCAAGTCAATCGGACTGGAGATGACAAAGTTATGCTCCGGACAAGCAGAAAATGCTGTAAAAATGAAGATCAAAGGGAAATAATTCAAAGACAGCACGAGGTAGAGTTATGGTTCTTTCGCACTGCACTCCGTATTATTGCAACAAACACACATGCCAAGTTTCAAGTCAATCGGACTGGAGATGACAAAGTTATGCTCCAGACAAGCAGAAAATGCCATAAAAATGACGATCAAAGGGAAATAACTCAAAGACAGCACGAGGTAGAGTTATGGTTCTTTCACACTGCGCTCCCCCTTAATGAGATCTATCCACCCATGAAGTTTCATAACCGTAGCTAGTATATTTTGGAGATATGCTTTGGACAAAATTCAAGTATGAATATAAACAAAGGGCAATAACTCAAAAATTAAGAAAGCAAGAGTTATGATTCCTGTGCACTGCACTCCCCCTTGTTAGATCTATCCACCCATGAAGTTTCATAACCTTAGCTAGTATAGTCTTGGAGATATGCTCCGGACAAAATTCAAGTATGAAAAACAACAAAGGGCAATAACTCAAAAATTAAGAAAGCAAGAGTTATGATTCCTGTGCACTGCACTCCCCCTTGATGAGATCTATCCACCCATGAAGTTTCATAACCGTAGCTAGTATAGTTTTGGAGATATGCTCCGGACAAAATTAAAGTATGAAAAACAACAAAGGGCAATAACTCAAAAATTAAGCAAGCGAGAGTTATGATTCCTGTGTACTGCACTCCGCCTTGATGAGATCTATCCACCCATGAAATTTCATAACCGTAGCTAGCATAGTTTTGGAGATATGCTCCGGACAAAGAATGGGAAAGCCGCCCGCCCGTCCGTCTGCCCGCCCACCCGCCACGGGTGATCCCATAATACGTCCCGTCTTCGACGGGTGTATAAAAATAAAGATCTGAATTTTATCATATACACCAATACTTAACCAAAATGGTAATGACCACGAGAAGAAACTGTCTTGAACTCTTGATTTTAGTAAACAGTTTAAAGTAAATACTCTTCAATATGAAGAACAATGACAGGAGTGGATGAGTGCACTGGCATTCGTTTTATGATGAACTTTGCCATCTAAATATAATATATAAGACATTACATTACATATACATGTAGATGGAAAAGTTTGTCATAAAAACAAACGCCTGTGCTATACTGTAAACCATTACTTTCATTTATGGAGCAAACTATCCTAGAGTCATCATTAAAGAATAAAATTTGTACAGATAACTGTTCCTTAATGTGATTTTAGATTTTAACGAGTCACATGCTGGTACAGGGATGATCACCAAAAAAGTGGGCGAAATCTCTGCACAGATTTTGTGTGCACCTTTTAACTCATATATTTTCCTGAATAGACAACAAAACTAGAATTGGAATGTACCATTCCAGGGCTAGCCCTGGCTTAAAAAATGTCTGAGCCAGACCTTGAGCCAATTTTGATAAATTTTGAGCCACACTAGCGCCACTTAAGCCATGAGAAATTAATGCACTCAAAACTAATGACCTCTTTATGTTGTCACATTTTCCTTTCCCTTAAGATATTCAAGCAAAGTCCTGTTTGAAAAACATTGTTTAAAATCATGCTTTTATCTTCCAAACAATTGCATGTTTAACCACAATGAAGTGACTATTCTAGAAACTGAAAATGAGGGGGATCCCCCCCTCCATCTAGAAAACAGGATTTTCAAAACATAGGCAGGGCAAATTTTTAAGGTAATACCATCCTAACGCTTCTAGTGCAACATGGAATAAAATTTCATATTAGTTGATAAATAAGGTTTTATACTGATATAATACTTTTGCACATTTCTAACTGACCAGAAATTCCTTTAATGTCTATCTTGAAATTATTTTTTGATACTTTTGTTACTTTGCTGAAAAGGGAGGTAATTATTATCTCACTTTGTAATGAGAATATAATGGTTTTAGATTTATAAATGATAATTCTAAGAAGGAAAAAAAGGTAAAAGTGGCTCAGTGAAAGTAGTACAATAATACTCATTTTTAATCATAGCAAATTTTGTAGGATAATATTATAGTGGAAATAGCTGTTTTCCATTAGGATGGTACTACCTTAATAGAGAGCAAACAAAGTTCATATAACACTCATTTATCCCTGTCCAAGACAATACAGAAGACTAACTAACCTGCTTCATATCAAAAGACAACTTTTGGAATATCCTTCCAGTCAGGGCTTTAGCTAACTTGTGAAATTCAAGAGTCATTTACCCCTTGATCCTAAAATTTCAGGGGACAAATCTATTTTGTCAAGGGTCGAACCAAAAAAGTCATGAGATTCAATAGTCAACATTGTTTTTGTTGGGCTTATTATTAATATTGCGATAAAGATGTGAAGTTAACTATTAATTTGTAAAAATTTTTACAGTGCGAACAGGACCCCGCCCCAACAATCTTTCTCTCTCTTTGTCCCCCCCCCCTCCCACACACACACACAATATGTTCAAGGAGGCTAAGTTTAAAACCTTGGCAACCTAAGGAATCAATTAGAAAATTATGGATATTTCCTAAGAATTCCTTTGTTAAACTTTGCTGAAATAAAGATAAGATTTATTTATCTGATTTCATGTACCATCCAGAAATATGTCAAGTATTAATTTTCTTGGACTGAACTTTAAAACTAATTTAGCAATAAGTATTGATTGAGATACAAATGTATCAATTTGTGTGAAATGAGATGAAGATGTATGTTTCATAGGTTACTTTTGTTTACTTAGTGTTTTTAATAAGATTCAAATTACGATCATTATTGGGTACAAATGTTGAGCAATATGGTGGACATCGGCGAGTGAAGATGTCCATACATCAATGCTTAACTTCAAAAGAATACACCAATATTTAATTTATTGCCCTGTCTATCACTTTAGCAAGGCTAGAGCCAGCTGTCACCCTACAGTTATCATAGGTAACAAGTCAATGACCACCTTCCGGTCACACTTCGCTGATTAAATGCAGCAGTTGAATTGACACTTAATTGATAATTGAGACTGCATTAAGGATTTTTTTTTTCTCACCAAAGTGGTCCACTTTCACCTTAACCCAGTTTACTGTGATTCCTGTTTACATATGCGATACGGGGGAAAAATTGGGGCCACAGATTGAGCCACTTTCCATGTTTTTTGAGCCACTTGAATTTTTTTTTAGCAAATGGCTCAAGTGGCGAACGGGAGCGCGGGCCCTGCATTTTCTTGCTTATTCAATAATCCTTTGTTTCAAATACAAATATATTCAATTTAAAAGCTGAACATAAGAAAAAAAAAATTTAGATTCCAGTTCATCTTCTACTCGAGATGTTTATCTTTCCCATAATAGACATGGAATAGTTTCCAATTCCAAACAATTTTTTTATTAGGTTTTCAAGATTTACAGGTTATAAGTAATTTCTAAAAAACAAGAAACGTCCAAATATAAAAAAAGCATCTCAATCGGCTCATTAATACGGTAAGACTGTCTCTGTTCATCTTTGAAAAAATGCGTGGGGGGGGGGGCGCTAATTTGAATGACAGACAACTCGCCCAAAAGACAACTCGCCCCACAAAAAAATTGCCAAAAGACAACTCGCCCCACAAAAAAATTGCCAAAAGACAACTCGCCCCACATTAAGAAGATAAGTCGCCCCAAACTGAAGACAACTCACGGCACACTAAGACAGCTCGCTCCAAGTAAATGAAAACTCGGACTAGCTCACAGAATTCGAAGAATCTCGCCCAAGTTGAAAAAAAATCGCCTAAAAAATTCCTTACGGAATGGTTATCAATTCATGAAAATAACAACCTGTTTGCCGCTATTCTATTACAATAAAGGTAATTTACTGAAATACAAAAGTAATTATCTAGGATTAAGAGACGTAATTCAAACAGCTTACTGTCAAATGTATCTATAGATCTATACCAGATAAAAGGAATCATGAAAGACTTATCATCAAACGAATGACTGGTAGGTCAGTTTGTCCGTCTGTTTTTCTATGTATCTATCGATTGATTGATTGACTGAATAGAACAGGTATACTGACAGTATGATAGGATATTCATACCTTGAGTTGAATATGTCAGGGAAGATCAAACTGATCTAAGTTGGCATCATTCAATATATATTTCTTTTAAAATAAAAATCATAACAGTTTTACACCTCTATCTTATATACGTACAGGTGATAGTAATAAAAGCGGGGCCAGTTGTCTTCAACGTGGGGCGAGTTGTCTCATAATTTTGGGCGAGCTGTCTTCTGAAGGTGGGGTGAGTTGTCTTGTGGCGAGTTTTTTGTGGGGCGAGTTGTCTTGGGGCGAGTTGTCTTTGGGGCGAGTTGTCCTGCACCCGGCTAATTCCCCCCCCCTGGCTCTTTTGGTTCATAGGGTACATCGGTGTGACGTCACATTCCCTAGCAACGAGCGGCCGTCATTTTCGGAGGTGAAATTGATAACATAGCAACCATATATTTTAGTGCTGTTCGCAATTTTTATCATTGAGAAAAACTACCTTTTTTACGAATCAAAGCTACTGACAGTTAAGATAACTGTTAGAAATATACTTTAGAATATGTATGACGAGTTGTCAATTCTTCTTTTAGACGATTTTCATTAAATGGGCCTACCACAAATAGACCTACCATTTAAATATAAAGTGGGTCTAGACCCTTCAGACATGAAATGAATATTCCAAACTCAATATATGTACCTTTTTTTTTTCCATTTCATGTCCGAGCGTAAAAAAATGTGTAATCTACATTATTTTGTTCATCAGATTAAAAGAAAGGTCGGAGAATTCCATAGTTCCCGAGGATTTTTTTTTTTTCTCTCTGACCAAAGCGATTTCCTGTATTTTCAAAGGCTGATAAACTATTAAACCTCTCAAGTATCGTCATAAAATATCACTATACCTGTAAAATATCTTAGTACATGTATTTGATGGTGATCATTTTCACAGTCTAATATTTGAGCGAAAAAAAAGAATAATCTGATAAAACTTTTTAAACATTGCCCCGAGACAGACTTAATTAGATCTAACCCATTATAAAAAAAAAAAAAAAATCCAGGGTTTTTCCGACCATGAAGAGAAAGAATTTTGAAAATATTGCAGTGAAAGGAAAATACTAATCAGCATCCTTTCTTTTTTCCACAATGTTTGCTACTCTTTCAAAGACAAATATTGCTTTGGTATGTCTCCAGGGGTGTGGAAATCTTGAAATTTTCTACTTGTCCATGGACAAGTAAATCTAAAAAATCTACTTGTCCATCAGAGAAGCTTACTTGTCCAAAACAAAACAATTTTAAATGGCACACAAAGACCTAACTGAATGTAGTTTGTAGATAATGATGTTCTTTTAACCATTTAAATTTGCTTTGTTTGGGTTTTGAATAATAATGATGAAAATAAATCATGCAAACATTCATGGGGCTTTTTTCCCAAAAATTGGGAAGGGGCCTTAGCCTTTCATTTTGGGATATTCAAGCGCAATTTTGGCCCAATTGGGAAAAAGCAGACTGACTTTCAATGTACATCAATAAAACAAATTAATGGCACTGTACATACATACAGTAAATAGAAAGGTGCAACAATTTAATAATTGAAAAAGATTCAACAGTTACACTTTATCTGATTAAACCATGGCCATATATCTCAGTGTTTGCCCTTACAGCCCTTTTTAACACTACTGTGGTACACCCATGGGTGCCGGAGTTAATACTTCAGCAAAACTGCTTACCAGCCATCATGTGATACAAGGGAATCATTATCTGTGGAAGTTAAAAGGCTAGGCTTGGTTATTGTGTCTGGAGATGTAGAGTTTGCATCATGTGCAGTGATAATAATTGTTTAAGTTTCAGACAACGGGAGATCGGCGATGTCCGACAGACCCGGCACTTCAGATTGAGACTCAGTATGCGTAGATTTGATTACCTGCAGATCGATCTGCAAAGAATTTGAACGTTTTACGCCGAAAGTAAAAAATCTGCGCTGGCCTTTATCGTCTACAGCCCTTTTAACAAACTTTTTGAAATGTTTCCCGGTTCTTGACATGTTTTACTTAAATACAGCGTGCTTGGTTTACTTTCAAATACGTTTACTGCAACCGAGTAAGAATGTGTTCCACAGTGTTAAATTAAGACAACTTCTTTTGTCAGCGGTAAGTTTTTGCAAACGACAAAAAAGAATTTAATATTGAATGATAGGGAAATGACAACCGCGTCAAGTCTACGTGCGGTGTTATAATGTGCAAAAAAATAACTCGTTTCGGATATTGTTGCCTCCATTAAACAAACCAAATGGCGCCAAGAAACCACCACATTTCGGCCGTACTGCAGCGGAGTCAAAATTAAAAAAGCCTGCGTAGGCGATAAAATCAGAGTCGGCCAAATTTTCGGTTTTGATTCCAGATACCAGGGAATAGTTTATCATAATTCAATTTAAAAATGTTCTTGTTTACGAAGTGAGACGGAGAGAACATTTCCATTTCACAAGGATAATGTTATATAATACAGATCTTTACTTTCAATATCCTCCTCGTTTTCTACTTGTCCGCGGACGAGTAGACTGCAAAAAGCCACTTGTCCGACGTCAAATTTACCCGAGTCGGACGAGTCGGACGTAGGGTTTCCGCACCCCTGGTCTCGTTCGAAAACTCTTTCTAATTTTGATAAACATGCTAGTTTGAAGAATGAACTTACCCTCTGTAACCTGCGAAAAGTTCCAAATCCTAATCACAAATGATCAACATAAGGGTAAATTAAGATCAGTAACAGACAAAAAGAGTCAGTGTAATGTGACACGTGTGCGTTAATTTTTATTTCTACCAAGCAATTACATTACAGCTCTTGGGTCGCCCACCCTGCAGTGCGATACCGAGATCAAAGGAACACGGAGTTAAACCCTTCACCCATTTTGTGAAAATTCATATGACACGTACAAAGTATTTCTTAAAAACTTTTGAAAACTTAAGCTGGAATATAAATATTTTTTGAATGGGGATGAAAGATTAAAAATTTGAACCGAAGCTATGTTTCTTATGTCATAAAATTGACTCTATTACAGTTATTCGTCTTTAGAAACATGACTAAATTATGCGCAGCATAAAAAGTTCGGTATTTTTGTTTTAGATCGGGATTTTCTTAATATTCAAAGTATGCTTGTAGTGCTGTAATTTCAGTAAATGGACTGTCCCTGTCTCTTTGAAGACACTGGAAAGCTTCTTAACCCTTTGCTTGCAGGTGCTTGAAAAAAATGTAAAAGGAGGAAATGCTTGGAACCAGCATTTTCTTCTTTTCCCACAATATTTTCTACTTTTACGAAAACCATTTCAACAATATGACCCACGTCTAAACTGTCGGCTTCAAATGCTTTGGATTTTGTTAGGTCCTACGTTTTGCACTTCACTAAAATTTTTAGTCAAATAAGCCTTCACTCTCATTGTTCAAATCCTTTTAGCAAACTTTTAAAATCGCGACTTTTAAAGACCCTGATAAAAATAGCTTTTGAAAACATTGTGGGAAAAGGAGAAAATTCTAGTTACTAACATTGTCTCCTTTTACAATGTTTTCTACCCTTTTTAAATGAAATTCCATTTTTGAGTCACACTTATTTTTGTTGTCCTTGGACAAGTCAAAATTTTATCGTTCTGTAAAGAATAAAATTATGAAAATTGCCATTGATGGTCTTATTGTTCAACACATGTCAGACATTGCCAAGTTGGTAAAGTACAGGGCTTGAAACCCGGGGATCGCTGGTTCAATTTATTTAAACTATTAGCCTTTTACCACACAATCCCGAGTTTAAAAAAAAAAAGGATTTTTTGAAAACATTGTGAGAAGAGGAGAAAGTGCTAGTAACCAGCATTTTCTCCTTTTCCCTTGATGTTTTCTATTCAGTTTCATTAGTTGAGCCATATGAAATTGAAGTCTGCAAATGTTTTCAACTTGGAGAAGTCTTTTTTTTTTTTGTTCCTTTGATTTCGGTATATCACTGCCGTAGTGGGTGACACATAGTCATTGCCAAACACAGACTAACACACATGTGTCATAAAAGTGTGTCTGCCCTGTTCAATTTTCAGTTGATCATTTGTAAATACAGTAAATAGGATTTGGAATTATCCATTTTTTTTTTACATAGGGTAAGTCCATTCTCATTTTTGATTTCAAAAGATGCATAAACTTGTATGTCCGAACATTTTTTTTTTTTTTTTGTTTTCAGGTGATTTAATTGCAGCTTGCAATTCATTAATTTTTTTAATTATTGTCTTTTAAATCCAAGGCAGTTTGCTACAAATCAATTATTTCTTTCTCGGGTGTTAATAACGTAGTCTGCATACGAAAGTTTTTATCAAAACCAAAAGGAGACCGCTCTTGTGTTGTAACTCTTTTTTCTGTAGGATACCGGAAAATTGATAAATTGACAGTTTTTGCCTTTTCGAAAGTGATAATTGATACAACTACCGGCACGGCGGATTTTGGGCATATTCATCGTTTTTACGGTGAATTTCATTTCTAAAATGTCACCAAATAACTATACGTGTATATTCAAGATAGCGTTTGTTTTCACGTTGCTATCACATGATTACCGAAAGTGCCCGGATGTCCGACGTTATACATTTCATACAACCAGAGACATACAATACACAACTCTAATCTGTGTCTCTGGTACATTTCCAACAGATTTTCGATGTTTTTTTGCGCTATACCAGCAATTGTGTAACTTTCCCATCAGGTTTTCATGCGAAAAAATGTCTCCAACTTTCGTTTTGACATTGTGTCAAATTTTGGTCTTTGAAGGACGCCTCTAAATCCATTCGTGTTAAATAAGCTTCACAACACCCGGCGACAATAAATTTCGGCTATATGAAGAAAAATAAAAAGGAAAGAACCTGCTGGATGGTTCCATAATGGCTCAAACCTTTTTGGCACGAACTTGTCAGCTATTTTGATGACACTTCTGTACACGGCTGACATTTTGGCTGTTTACTGTTCAACTAACGAAATGTATTGAAAACTAACGGGAAACATACTTACATCCTCCAGTGACACGAATGGAGAAAAATACCAGAGCCGGGGATTTTTTTTTTTGTATCTTTTTAATATTATTCAAAATATTATTTTCATTCATCTTTTTTTTTTTTTCTTTCATATAATTACATTTTAGAATCAGAGATCTGTAAGTCTAGCAGCTTTTTTAATGACCAATGTGAACAAGATCAGGCAGATCTAGATCGATTGGAGTGGGTAATGTAGTCTGATCTCAGGCCCACATTGTATGCTACATTTTGTGAGTTATTCTAATGAAAAATCCCTGAAATTTGAATATCTGTGTCTCATTTGGGAGCCGAAATTGCAGACAACAAGGCTACACATCGGGTAAAATAAATGCGATGATCTGATTGGTCAAATATCGATTTCCACGGATCCATGTATTCTGCAGATCGAGATCGATTGGAGTGGGTAATGTAGTCTGATCTCAGGCCCACATTGTATGCTACATTTTGTGAATTATTCTAATGAAAAATCCTTGAAATTTGAATATCTGTGTCTTGTATTCAGGATAAGATAAAAGAAGGATTAATACCATGGTCTATTTTGAAAGCATTTGCAGACAGCAAATTAATTGTGCATCATATGATGAGATTTGTCCATGAAAAGGTAGGAAACACCGTGGTAGACAAAATGCTAAATACCGACACTCTCTCCTTTGTCCATAATGTTTTCAAAAGTTTTTTGCCCCAAAGTTGTAAAAAATGAGGGCTATCTGGTAAAAGTTAACTCCTACTATGTGATTTGTTGGCTTGATTAACCTTTTATCACACAATCCCAAGTTTTAACGACCCTGACAGAGAATGAATGCTGTTGAAAACATTGGGGGAAAAGGAGAAAATGCTGGTAATCAGCATTTTTTCCTTTTCCCTTAAATTTTTTACATCCTGTCAGAGATTTCAAACACATTTGTACCAGTATCAAATAGTCTTCAGATGTTTTGAATTTTGAAGAGTCTTAAATTCTTCATTTGGGACAAGGTTAATACAATAACATATAAAAGTAATGTTTGTTTGTCTTGAAAGCAAACAAGGAGAAAATTTTTGAAAACATTTTGGCAGAAGAAATTGCTTGTTACAGGTAGTTTCCAGGACCTGTGACCAGGGGGTCCCTGGTTGAATCCCTAGCTTGGCCAGTTTCAATAAAAGGATTCATTCCTCTCTCACTGCTGATCATTGTTTTGATGATGGTTATGTGGGAAAGTAGCCACTGGCTTGGGAAGATTATTGTGTGAAGTACTGGTAGAAAAAACTCCAGGAAAGTGTGGATAGGAGCACTGGCTCCTATATTACTTAATGTTAAATGTCTTCCTCAGGTTCATTAAAACTCTGGATTGTGTGGTAAAGGGTTAAACATAGTCTCTTTAGAGGACAGCAAAATTATAGACTGCTTGAAATTGTGAGCATTTGCAGAAAATAAATTAAATATGGCCTAAATGATGGAACCTGTCCTTCAGTAGGTAGAAAACACTGTGGGAAAAGGAGAAAAATATTATTCAAGCCTCTTTTCTCATGGCTGTTAAAATGCATAATTGTTTGGTAAAAGATTTACACCTTATCACACTAACCCTAATTTTAACGACCCTGAAAGAGGTGCTTTTTGAAAACATTAGGGGAAAAGGAGAAAATGCTAGTAACCAAAATTTTCTCCTATCCCCACAATGTTTTCTATCCCATCAAAGAAGAAATATTAAATTTTTCAACATTTAATTTGTTGTCTGCAAATGGTTTCAACTTGGACTAGTCCAAAATTTTGTAGTTTTATAAAGAGTTAAATTATGGTGACAGCCTACTTTCCTGTATTTCACTTATACTAGGCTGGGCCTCTGCAATGCTTTAGCTCCTACCTGACTAGCCTCTCTTGCGAAAAATAAACAAGCATTTCCTGATTACAAATTCAAGGTTTTAACCACAGAGCAGCACAGGATGTCACGATAACAATTGCATACTTGAAAATTTGGATAGGAAGAAAACTGCATGACCAACAAAAATTTGTTTCTTTTAATATCCTTTATCAGCACACAAAGCTCAAAACTGGCCACATTCTAGTATCTGATGGTGAAGTAATGGTTACTACTGAGCTATAATACAAAACAAATGGGCAATGCTCTGTGGAAAGGGGGTGTAATGCATCTGCAAAAAGTATCTACCCATGTTAGCCTGCGCAGTCTGTGCAAGCTGACATGGGTTGGAACTTTTTGCTATTTGTAAATTTTCTGTATGTCATAGGACCACTCTACTCCATGATTCAGTCGCCAATTAGACAAAATGGATTTTATAGATTCATCTTTTTGTGACAGCTTGCTTAAAATACTACATCATGGAGATGTATTAAACCCCTTTTTTCCATGGTATGGCTCAAATACAAGTGTGACTTATGTCCCTGTAATTGGCATCTTTTAACTCTTTACCACACAGCAATATTTTACACTCTTCCATAATAAAGAAAGTAACAGACGACAATTCAAATATTTTTCGAATGATAGTATTTGTCCTTCAATGTTAGAAAACAATGTTTTATTAAGCCTTTTTTCTCAAACTCTTGATTTAGCTGTAAAGGGTTAAAAATATCTTCAACTCTTTACCACAAAACAAAATTTTATTCTCTCTCCCTTCAGTAGTGACAGTGAACCCATTCCTGTGTATGTAATTTTTATACTTAAGGCAAACTATTAAAAAAAAAAACAAACAAAGAACAGATATCTGAGGGAATGAAGAATTTTCTCCTGTGCTATTGTAAATATCAGAGGGAAACAAAAAGCTGTTTTTCTCACCATGTGTTCCCAAGCTTTTAACTACGGGGGCATACAAAAGATGTATTTGCACAGTAATGGAATAAATCTTTACCAAACAACAGAGTTTTAGACTTGTCCAAATCCAAAGCATTTGCAGACGACAAAACAATTATGGTTCTGATGGTAGAAGTTATCTATAAAAGGCTATTGGCATTTTTTCCTCTTTGCACATTGTTTTCAAAAGCAGGGTCATGAAAACTCAGGATTGTGTGTACAGGGTTAATATCCAATGTGGAAACTGTTTGATTTAACTCTTTACCAAATGTCAAAATTTAAGACTGGTCCAAATTCAAAGCATTTGCAGACAACAAAATAAACGTGGCTCAAAAAATGAAATTTGTTTTGGAAAGGGTAGAAAACATTGTTGGAAAAAGAGAAAATGCTGGTTACCAGCATTTTCTCCTTTTCCCACAATGTTTTCAAAAGTCTTTTTCTTCAGGGTCATTAAAACACGTGATTGTGTGGTAAAGGGTTAAAGAACACATAGCTGTATATTTGCTTTAAGCCTTTACTAAACAACCCCAAGTTTTCCTGACCCTGAAAAAGAAAGCTTTTGAAAACATAGTAAAAAAAAACGAGAAAATGCTGGTAACCATAATTTTCTCCTTTTCCCAAAATGTTTACTACCCTACAAGAAAAATTTTTATATACGAGACACATTTATTTTGTTGTTTGCTTTCAATTTAAACAATCCTAAAATTTTGTTGTTTGGTTAAGAAATAAGTATCACAAGGTCTTTGTATCACTAATGTTGCTGTCACTTCTTGGAGCAAAATGGATTCCTTCATATGAAAACTGAATGTCTGAGCCTAAGAAATTTTTTCCCATCATCTCGTGCATTTTCCTATTCATGTCTGTATTGAGATGGTTATACCAATCCCCTATTGATCCTGCAAGCAAAAATGAGGATAAATATATGAAACAATCTGGTATCTTGCTTAGTAATTATTTTCTGTACTGAAAGAAAGCTTGATCCATTATAATACAGCCTACTTCCAGACTTAAAACCTACTAAAACAACAACATTGTAAATGAACAAAGAATACTCTAGTAAAGCTAACCCCTAACTTCCTGCTACAAATTTGTAGCAGACAACCTCAAATGCATCCCTATAAAATACAGATACATGTAAAACTAGCATTTGCAATGACTGAATGGTATTTTACACTGCTTTCAAAGTTATTTCAGCCATATCACGGCAACAGCTCACATATTCATGTGTGGTCTGGGTTTCACCAGTTTTAGGGTAGGGCTCTAAAGTTTCTTGCGGCAATGCCATTGGATACTTCAATGCAAAATCCAGTGCTTCCAGTATGGCTCAAACCAGGGGCCTCCAGGATGCGAATCCTACACTTTACCACTGAGCCATGCAGGACCCCTAGGGGCATTTGCATGCTACAAATTCAATATGGCTCAAAGGCTGGGATTATCTTTGAAGTTGAAAATATGGTGGGACAAGCATTTCATCCTTTTCTACAAAGTTTTAACAGTTTCTTCTTAAGGGTCAATGAAACTTGGTATTGTGTAGTATAGGGTTAAATACTTTAATTAACAAGAACTTTCACCAATAAGGCTTGCTTTAGAGAAGAAGAATGGTCTTGCATGTCTTCTCACAAGTTGGGGAATGAAGATTTACATGTTTTAAAGTAGACATACAAAAGATTGTGGCTTGCATATTTACTGTTGCTGATTCTTAGTTGCCAAAAGTTTCAATACAATGGCAGCAAAACTGAAGGGGAAGATTGTAAAATGACTATATGTAATCTATATCTTACTGGTTTTCTGAACTGACAGAGCTTGATCCATTATCATACTGCTTAATTTTTAGACCTACTATTGCTATAGTATTTACAAAAGAACCGCACGTGGGCGCCAACGCTAGGCTGCTGTTGCTTGATTTTTAATGAAAAATACTTTGATAGTCACCCACTCATATTGTATGGGTTCCCCTTTTGATAGATAACAACTTATCCAAGTTTGAAGCAAATATCTTCAGTAATAACAGAGATATTATAAAATTTCAAAGTTTTCAAAGAATGAAACAGACGACGCCAGGGCTACGACAATATCTCATTGTTTTCTTCCAAAACAGCCAAGCTAACAAGAACAACCCATGCAGGTGCCAAGGCTCTGCTGTGGTTGAGAAAATGCTAAGGCCAAAGGAGAGCTTATCTGTTATAAAAAAAAATAATGGTCTAACATGACATGTGAATTCGGCTCTATAAACACAGTGCAACGAAAGCGTGGTAAAATCTACTTCATTTAATATAGAGTAACGTTATTCTGTACAAAGTAAGCTGCCTGTGGCTGTTCCATGTCTTCACCCTCCAATATTTTATCAATGAAAGTCACTTGACGTAAACAAACTGTCATTTTCCGTTCCTTGACCAAGGAGGAAGGAAAATCCTCAATACTGATATTAACTATTTTGATAAAAATTGACAATGATGGAACTATTTGAAATGTAAACAGTAAACATATGTAAATTAAGTGTCTTTTCAAGTTGAAGGTTAGTTCAAAATTGTTCAAAATTGACCGGTGTTGCCTTGAAAATATGGGATTTGAAATGGGTGGAGTAATATTCAGAGCATTCGAAGCAACTACGGCTCCAATGCTTGACAATACATTAATTCTTCATTGTCATTTGAAAGGGAGAAAGTATAACAGTACAATGGTGCGGTTTGTTTATGCTGTGTTTGATGCCTAAGGTTTCATTGAAATTTTTCATTTACCGACTAGGCAGTGGGGTTTTGTTATGGTAAGTAAATGGAAAAGCCATGGTTTATTCAATGGAATATAGTCTGCATCCACATTTTTGCACTAAATATGAATTGTTTTCCTTTGATTAAGAGCTGGTCATGTTAGAATCAAAACAACCTTCTTTTGATCATGTTAGAATCGAAATAATCTTCTTTCTATCATGGTTTATCGTTCAATAAATCACGTTGTGAGTTATGAGGCGCAATGAATAAACCACTCGGGCTATTGCTCTCGTGGATTATTTACTGTGCCTCATAACTTACAACTGTAATTCATTGAACAATAAAGCATGATAGAAAGAAGATTATTTCGATTCTAACATGACCAAAAGAAGATTATTTTGATTTTAACATGACCAGCTCTTAATCAAAGGAAAACAATTCATATTTCTTAAATAATAATGGCACCAACCTTTTCTCAAAAATTCCCCTCTATTAGGGTCACTGACCCCAAGACTGATAAACCAACTATGGTTTGTCATGTTGTTTTCTTTCATACGTTTAAAACTACAATGGGTCATTATACGGCCTTTTTCTTCCTCTGTGAGTTCCTTTCCTAGAAACTGAGCAATCCTGTCAATAGTACCTGGCGTATCCTGAAAATAAACATTGAATCCTTTACCAGATAAGCCCTTGTTTTTATGGTGTTAAGGACGATGGCTTTTGAAAACAATGTGAAACAAGAGCGGCAAATTGTCACAAGATACGCCCGTCCCACCGCCAGTTGTTGAGAGGGTATAATAATCGTAAAGGGCAGGTAATGCAACAAACATGTTTACCAACTCTCAAGTCAATTTGACTTGAGGTGACAAAGTTCCGTTCCAGACAAGCAAGAAATACTGTAAAAATGAAGATCAAAGTGGAATTACTCAAAATCCGCACTAGGTAGAGTTATTGTTCTTGTGCACTGAACTCCGTAATATTGCAACAAACATGCATACCAAGTTTGAAGTCACTCTGACTTGAGATGACGAAGTTATGCTCCGGACAAGCAGAAAATGCTGTAAAAATGACGATCAAAGGGAAATAACTCAGTCAGCACGAGGTAGAGTTATGGTTCTTTTGCACTGCACTCCGTATTATTGCAACAAACACAAATACTAAGTTTCAAGTCAATTGGACTGGAGATGACAAAGTTATATTCCGGACAAGCAGAAAATGCTGTAAAAATGACGATCAAAGGGGAATAACTCAAAGACAGCACGAGTTAGAGTTATGATTCTTTCGCGCTGCACTCCGTATTATTGCAACAAACACACATGCCAAGTTTCAAGTCAATCTGACTAGAGATGACAAAGTTATGCTCTGGACAAGCAGAAAATGCTGTAAAAAATGACTATCAAAGGGAAATAACTCAAAGAAAGTATAAGGTAGAGTTATGGTTCTTTCGCACTGCACTCCCTATTATTGCAACAAACACACATGCCAAGTTTCAAGTCAGTCAGACTGGAGATGACAAAATTATGCTCCGGACAAGCAGAAAATGCTGTAAAAATGACGATCAAAGGGAAATAACTCAAAGACAGCACGAGGTAGAGTAATGTTTCTTTTGCACTGCACTCCGTATTATTGCAACAAACACAAATACCAAGTTTCAAGTCAATCAGACTGGAGATGACAAAGTTATATTCCGGACAAGCAGAAAATGCTGTAAAAATGACGATGAAAGGGAAATAACTCAAAGACAGCACGAGGTAGAGTTATGGTTCTTTCGCACTGCACTCCGTATTATTGCAACAAACACACATGCCAAGTTTCAAGTCAATCGGACTAGAGATGACAAAGTTATGCTCCGGACAAGCAGAAAATGCTGTAAAATGACTATCAAAGGGAAATAACTCAAAGACAGCACAAGGCAGAGTTATGGTTCTTTCGCACTGCACTCCGTATTATTGCAACAAACAGACATGCCAAGTTTCAAGTCAGTCGGACTGGAGATGACAAAATTATGCTCCGGACAAGCAGAAAATGCTGTAAAAATGACGATCAAAGGGAAATAACTCAAAGATAGCACGAGGTAGAGTAATGTTTCTTTCGCACTGCACTCCGTATTATTGCAACAAACACAAATACCAAGTTTCAAGTCAATCGGACTGGAGATGACAAAGTTATATTCCGGACAAGCAGAAAATGCTGTAAAAATGATGATCAAAGGGAAATAACTCAAAGACAGCACAAGGTAGAGTTATGGTTCTTTCGCACTGCACTCCGTATTATTGCAACAAACACACATGCCAAGTTTCAAGTCAATCAGACTAGAGATGACAAAATTATGCTCCGGACAAGCAGAAAATGCTGTAAAAATGACTATGAAAGGGAAATAACTCAAAGACAGCATGAGATAGAGTTATGGTTCTTTCGCACTGCACTCCGTATTATTGCAACAAACAGGCATGCCAAGTTTCAAGTCAGTCGGACTGGAGATGACAAAATTATGCTCCGGACAAGCAGAAAATGCTGTAAAAATATGATGATCAAAGGGAAATAACTCAAAGACAGCACGAGATAGAGTTATGGTTCTTTTGCACTGCACTCCGTATTATTGCAACAAACACACATGCCAAATTTCAAGTCAATCGGACTGGAGATGACAAAGTTATGCTCCGGACAAAAAACTGCACACCGACCACCCGCCTGCCCAGACGGACGCCCACCCATCCGGACGCCCGTACGCCATGGGTGATCCCATAATATGTCCCGTCTTCGACGGGTGTATAAAAAAGGAGAAAATACTAGCCACTAGCATTTTCTCCTTGTCCCTTCGTATTTCCTACCATTTTATAAACAAATCTCATTATTTGAGCCACATCCAATTATTTTGTCAGCAAATGCTTTCAATTTGGACAAATCTACAATTTTGTCACCTGGTAAAGTCTTAACTCTTTACAGCACAACAAAATTTTAGACTTGTTCAAGTTAACAGCATTTGAAGACGACAAATTCAATGTAACTCAAAAGATGATTTCTATCTTTGAAATCCGAGAAAAGACTGTTGGAAAGTGAAAAGTGCTGCTTATGAGCATGTTTTTCTTTTTTGGTTTTCAAAAGTCTTTTCTTTTAGGGTCACTGAAAATAGGGATTCTGTGGTAAAAAAGGTTTAAACGTTTAACTCTTTACCAAACGACAAAATTGTAGACTTGTCAAAATTGAAAGCATTTGCAGACAGCTTGGCTCATCTATATAATTCTTGCAGTTTTTGACAATTTGTAATTTTTTGCACAGCTATTGCTTTATCACTGCTTTTAGTTTTGAAGGTTAAATCTGCAAATCACTGTATATGAAGGCAGAACCTTTTAGACCACAAAATAGCACTTAACCCCCACTGTCACCAACAAAAGAGAGAAGGAAAAACTAGCCAAAAGTAAATGATCCATCAGGAATTCTTACCTTTTTCAAATCCTCATAAGTCACATACAGTATATTATCTTCATGCCTTAAATCCCAGAATTCTAAAACATGCTTCCACCATGGGGCATACAAAACTGAAGGGAAAAAAAAAATGTATATTTCCTGAAAATTGCTTGCAAGCAATTTTGATGTCTGTGTGCTAAAAAAAGAACACACTTTGATTGGCAGTTAGATAATCTTTTAAAAATACTCAATTGTTTATCACATATCCGGTTAATTCATCTGCTCATGGAAACAATGTCTAATTGCAGCTCTTTTATATTTGCCTATCAACAATCCATATCATGGTTTTAACAAGTTATGAACAGCTTAGTTTTCCAACTCATTATCATACAAACAAATTTTATGTCACAGCAGTGAACAGCTTTCTAAAAGCACTGTGATTAAAGGAACAATTGTCTGTTACAATTCATGAAAGCATATTTCTTTCCTTTCAAATACATGTTTCTCTCCCTTTAATTGCATGACAAAATTAGTCTTATCCATAATGAAAGATCTTTTAGATGATAAATAAATTGTGGCTCAAATAATGAGACTAGTCTGTAAAAGGGAAGAAAACAGTATGGGAAAAGGAGAA
Organism: Hippopus hippopus; assembly: GCA_946811185.2. Taxonomy (NCBI): domain Eukaryota; kingdom Metazoa; phylum Mollusca; class Bivalvia; order Cardiida; family Cardiidae; genus Hippopus; species Hippopus hippopus. The sequence continues at coordinate 50,570,295 of OX328101.1, read as the reverse complement.
AATGCTGGTTACCAGCTTTTTCTCATTTTCCCACCATGTTTTCTTTTAAAGACTTCTTGTGTGGGGTCTTGGGACTGTGTGATAAAAGATAAAACAGCTTGTATTATAATGGATAAACTCTTTACTAGAGGAAAAAAATAAAATGAGGCTAAAACCATGAAATTCTTGGATGACAGGAGTAGAAAGCACTATGGGAGAAGGAAAATAAAAATGCTGGTTACCAACACTTTCTCCTTTTCTTTCTATGTTTTTCCCAGCTGTCATCCACTAGGTAAGAAATCACCAGACTGTCTGATAAAGGGTTGAAACAGGCTGTTGTTCTATACTGTTCAAAATCTGCTAGTGATCACCATATTTTTTACCAAATTTTAGGACGCCAATTTTGATATTAGACATACAGTAAAACCTTGATATTTCCAATCTCAAACATTCGAGGACACCATATTTTTTGAGGAATTTCCATAGTCCCAGCAAAAACTCCATTATATTGCACCGAAAATAGATCGTTAATTTCGAGTCTCAATAATCTGAAAATTCAAACACATGTGTTGGTCCCTGTCATCAATTTGTCTCTTTAAATTGATTGTTAATTCGAACACATTATTTTCTCAACTCTCAATTAACTGTTTTCACACCTTTCCTGGCAAAGGAATTTTTGGCATCGGCCCGTCTACGGTGTACAGTAAGTTTTACAATCCATGACAATTACGACCGGAGATTCATATCCTAGTGTAAGTAATAATCACGCATCTAACTACAATACGATTTTGAAAAGGAGTTGACTTTGATTTGATAATAAGAGGTTAATTATGTTAAGTTTGACATGTTTGTTTCTACCATCCCCACCTTCGATTATGTTGTTGGATATTTCATTCTATAAAATCATTCGAGTATTTCATTTCTGATTAGACAACTGATTTTATCCCCGACTCCATTTTGCCGTATGTGCGTACATCACATGTTCAAAGTCATTATTGACGCTAAAAAGACAGTTTGAAGCGTTTGTGATCGCAGGATGTCTCATTTTTATCATTTTTTGTGTCTATCTATATTTAGCATCAAGTTTTCCTGCCTTCATCTTTTGATCGTTTTCAACACTTTTCAAATCGCGATATTCAAAGATATTTCATTGAAACATCGTGTCCGAGGAACTTAAATCCATACATGTGTAGGCCTAAATATTTTTGATACCATATTATATCCTACCTTCTGCTGTTTTCTTAGGTCTTTGACATGGTGGAAAACATTGTAAGAAAAGGAGAAAATGCTGGTTACCAGCATTTTCTCATTTCCCCACGATGGTTTCTGAAGCATTTTATATCAGGGTTGTTAAAGCACAGGATTGTTTGGTAAAGGGTTAAATGTGAAACATGCACCAATACCTTTATTTTCTATAAAGATGTCAAAAAACTCCTGAAAGCTACCGTCAAATCCAGATACAGGAAACAGAAGCTTTGAGAAATAGTAATAAGACACCACCACATCTTTTGGATTTCTGGCGATGTAAATAAACTGCAAAAAATAGCAAAAAAAGAATTTACATCTCTAAGCATGCAGATTAAACTTTAGTTGCTTTTGTGGACAGTGTAGATCAAGGTCAGTCTGCAAAAAAAAAAAAAAAAACATGTACATGTAGTCTGATCTTGAAACTACAGAATAGAATAGTCTATTATTTCCATAGTTGGCCCTTTAAGGGCAGACATAACACATATCAACATATAAATGTACACTAAATGAAACATACATAATTATATTAATTTAAATACATCATAAATGAGCCACCGCATGACATTAACCTACAAAAAGACACCACTATACCAATAGCCACTATATTGGCCAATATTTTGTGAGATCCCTAACAATTACAGCCCTCAAGTTGCAATATCTTAGACTTTTTCAGTGTCAGATTAAAACTTTATTTCTTGTATCAAAACAGTTCTATTAACATAAAGGGCCTACTATCTGAAATACTCATAGCTCAACTTTTCAGCTTAAAAGAGAAAAAAAAATGCAATGCAATTGCCATCCTTCCTTTTCCAATCAATTATTTTATGAACATTAATTATCATTGAATTAGATTCTCTGGTGTATTGTTCTATTAAATCACTAGCACTTGAAGAAGAGTGGTACTCTGGCAAAAAGGGGTTTAATGCATCTCTGTGATGCATTATACCAAGCAAGTCATCACATAATCATGACTCCATCAAATCCATTTTGTCTAACAATACACTGAATCCATAGCAAGAATTTCCTTCAACATGCAGAAAATTTATGAATAGCAAAAAGTTTTGATTCAGATCAGACTGCACAGGGCTACAGGCTGACCTGGGTTAATAACGTTTGCAAATGCATTAAACCTCCTCTTCACAGAGCATGGCTCATCTATATACTGTAACTCTGGCATCTTTTGACAATTTTTACATATTAAGATCTTTCTTATACATCTGACTGCAGAAATTACATGACTTTTTATTTCCTTTCTGTATGGGGATAGAGCATTTACCCATAACTTCATGCAGGTTACTTCACTGTATTTTCTTCTTGCAACAGAAAATATTGCAAGAAGCAACTTTTTCTCTTGCCACAATGTATCACAAATATTTATACACAGATACTGTTTGCTTGTTGAAATACTATACATACACTTGGGAGGTAACAAATGCTTAACCTTTGGTTTATGTTTCTTTACACCGTCAGGGATCAGCGACCACGGAAGATGAGACTTTATAAAACGAGAATTCTCCATCTTTCCAATAGCCTTTGGTCCTGGGTATTGGAACTCAAAATATGGGAATCTGTCATCTAATAATACTGAGCTAGCCTTGTTGAAGTCTGATGTCTGTACAAGATACACTATCTCCTGGATCCATGTTGTTCCTGGAATAAAACGTGTCACAATCAGGATAAGGTTACTAGCCAGACAAGCATTTTCTCCTTTTCCCACAATGTTCTCTACCCTGTCAAAGACAAACTCTATCATTTAAGCCTTCACATGCTTTGAATATGCATGAGCTTTCAAATTTTGGTACAGAGTTAAATTTTTACCAAACAACAAATTTTCAGACTTGTCCAATGGAAAGAATATGCTGACAACATGTTTAAATACGGCTCAAAAGATGGATTTTTATCACATAACCTCCCTTGTTTTCAGTTTAATATACCCATTACGAATTTTCTTATACACATGCAATATCACGATTGTGTGATGTCATTTTTGATGTCATTTTGTACATATTTCATAGAAGTGAATGGGATATATGGATATTATGGCGGGTGCATCTATAGATAGTTTTGCATCTTCCGATCTATAATTAGTGAAATATCATTATGTGATAAGAAGAATCTGACATTCGTTGGCCTTAGAGAAATATTTATTAAACTCGTCAAGAAAAAATGTTATTAAGCTCGCCAAAGGCTTGCTTAATAACATTTTCCCTAGACTCGTTTAATGAAATTTTATCTCAAACACCAACTCATGTCAGATCCTATATGTATGACTGGGTAGAAAATATTGTGGGAAAAGAAGAAAATGATGGTAATCAGTAATTTCTCCTTTTCCTTCAATGTTTTCAAAAGTTGTTTTTCTCAGGGTCATTAAAACTCAGGATTGCTTGGTAACGGATTAGGAAAAAAAAAAAGAAAAATTAGCTAGCAGGCAGTAATGGCTTAAGCCTTTTCCACACAGTCCCAAGTTTAAACGTCCCTAAGGCTTTTGAAAACATTGAGGGAAAAGGAGAAAATGCTGGTAACCAGCATTTTCTCCTTTACCCACAATCTTATCTACCCTTACAAAGACAAATCCTGATTGACTGTGTAGTGTTTAAAGTTTTCAACATTATTTCAGTTACTGGTATATCACGGCGGCCAGTGAAACTATCCATGCTTTCCTGGAGTTTCTTTTACCAGTACTCTGCACAATATTCAAGCCACAGACTGCTTTCCCACATAATCCTATCATGACAGCCAAATTTAGTTTGTTGTCTGCAAATGCTTTCAAAATGGACAAGTCTAAAGTTTTGTCATTTGGTAAAAGGTTAATAATGCAGACAATAACTCTCACCTGATCTTGGAAATGACACCACCCATATGTCATCTGGTCTCCCTTCAAAACTTTGAATATCCTCCAGGTTGTTAATAGCAAAGTCAGGTAAAACAAATTCCTTGTATCTATAGAGCTGAAGTTTACGCAAGCATGGCACACTAAAAGGATCTATGCCTTTCCACTGCAGTTTCTGTTTCTTAAATTCACGGAACAAAATCGCCGAGAGAAGGAAAGCACCCACAGCAAAGGAACCATATATAGCAATCATTAGACCCTGTTGACTCTTAGACTGTTCTTTCGTGCTATCCGTGCTCACTGGTCGATATGACATGGAGAAATCTGAATGAAAAGATGAGAAAATCACTGCAATAATGAAATACATGTATGTTTACATGAACAAAATCTGAACTGAGAGTAAATAAAAATAATTACCACAAATATATTTACAACTCAGACTTATCTAAATTTCTAATGATGCTTAAATATTCTTGCAAATATGTAGGTAAAAGCACATTCATTTGGAACGCGTAACTCTTACAAGTTGCTTTACCATACAACCACAAAAATTGCCAACAACAAGTGAAATGTGACTCAAACAATGGAATATGTCCTCAAAGGGTACAAAACACAGTGAGAAAAGAAAAAAAAGGTGACACAAGTTTCCAGCAATTTCTTCCATTTCCACAATGTTACCAAAACCTTTCTTCCTCAGAGTTGTTGCAACACAGGCTTGTGTGGTATATAGTTACCTTTTTACCACACATTACGAAGACCCTTAGACAGCTTTGCAGTAAAAGGAGTAAAATCCTGAAAACCAGCATTTTCCCCTTTTTCCACATGTTAGCTGCCCTATCAGGGAGAATTCTATCATCTGAAGCACATTTGCATTGTCGTCTCACTGCCTGCCTATGCTTTTAATTTGGAAGGGTCTAATTATTTGCTGTTTGGTAAAGAGGTAACCCTTTACCACACAATCCTGAGTTTTAAGGACCCTGAGAAGTAGGCCTATTGTTCAGCATTTTCTCCTTTTCCCACAATGTTTTCTGGACTATGTGATTCAAATCCCATCATTAGTGCCATATAAATTTCGTCGTCTGCAAGTGCTTTCAAATTGGACCTGTCTAAAATATTGTTGTTTGGGAAAGAATTAAAGGACCAAGGAGATTTCTCGAGTGTTTTTGCAATGACAGTATGAATCCCTATGAACTATCATCAAGGTTTAACTTCATGTAAAAAATGTATCATCAAGTTCAACATGATTTAAGATTCAATGCATGCCTAGAGAAACAAGCTATCAGATAGAGTAATTTTTTGTTATTATGAAATCTCCTATTGTTACGATTTTTTTTTAAATATTAATACTGCAAGATAAACACAATTGTCTGCTGACAGTAATCAAAACTTTTTGCAAAGCTTATAAATTGCAGCAAGTACATGTACTTGATTTAACCCTGTACCAAACAACAAGCCTTTAGACCTGTCTAAATTGAAAGTACATGTATTTGCAGATGACAAATTAAATAAGGTATAAGGGATTGGAGTTATCTTTCAAAGAGAAGAAAACATTGTGTGAAAGGAAGAAAATGCTGGCAACCAGTATTTTCCCTTTTTTCCACTATGTTTTAAAAAGCTTTCCTCCAAGAGTCATTAAAAACTCGGGAATGGGTTGTAAATGGCTAAAATAAATAAAATCCGCATCAAATATCAAGTAAGTCCTCCAACCAGATTAAGTTGCCTCTGAAGACAGTGTAGATCAAGATTAGACTGCACAGGATGTGAAGTCTAATCTTGGGTCTACATTGTCTGCTTCTTTTACCAGACAATAAGATTTCAGAAAAAAACATCCACATGGAAATACCGTAATCCTCTAATCCTCTACTACATAATCCAGACTTTTAACGACCCTGAAGAAGACTTTTGGAAACATTGTGGGGAAAAAGAGAAAATGCTGGTAAACAGCATTTTCTCCTTTTCCAACAATGTTTTCTAACCTTCCAAGTATCAATTTATTTGCTGAGTCACATTTATTTTGTTGTATGCGAATGTTTTCAATTTAGGTAAGTCTAAACCTTTATCATGTGGTAAAAGCTTAAGTGCCTAACCCAGATCAAGTTGCTTTGGCGGACAATGACAGAGACATAGCATGTGCAGTCTGATCTTAAATCTACTGTCTGTTTATTTACAGATATTATGACAAAAACAGCCTTCAAATTGCAATGTATGCATTTTGAGTCATGACCACTTGACAAAAGTTTAGACTTGTCCAAATTGAAAGCATTCACAGACAACAAATTTAAAGTGGCTTTAATGATTGAATTTGTCTGCCAACGAGTAGAAAACATTGTGGGAAAATAACAAAAGCTGGTTACCAGCATTTTCTCCTTTTCCCACAATGTTTTCAAAAGCTTTCTTCCTTAAGGTTCTTAAAAGTTGGCATTGTGTGATAAAAGGTTAAGTACTGATTGGGAATTTCTGTTTACAATAACTCATTTACCACTAAAAGACTTACACTTTGACCATAAAGAATGTAAAAAAGAAGAAATACATGTATACCTGAGGTGCTGAACTGATATGTTACAGGTCCATTGGTTGGCAATTGTTGAAAAAGGCACCCATCTTTCCTTGTGGTAAGAAATCTGATAGACTTGCATATAGAGTAAATGGACAGCTGCTGACTGTGATACAAGTTGGAACATTCTGTGATAACTATTCTGCACAGATGCAGACTCTTATTGTGAAAATGCATTTGTATTTCTGGAAAAAATTCTGAAAAGGAATCAGAATTACCATTTTAAATGTAGCCATGATATTCAGGATCATGAAAACTCTGGAATGTTCAGTTCTGTTTTATTTTCCATAGTCACGCCTATAGATTAATGAAGCAGTGTACCCGCTCTGCTTGTTCCTGCACTTTATTCAAAGCCCTGTGGCACAGGGGGCCCATGGTTTGAATCCACAACACTGTCAATTTTTTTCCTAGGATTGACAACTGTGACTGCAATATGGACTTGGTTCATTCCTCTGTCATCACTGATCATTGTTTAGACTTTGGTTATGTGGGAAAGCAGCCAGTGGCTTGGGAAGAATCTTCTTGTTGGTTCGAATCGCAGCTATGAGTTGGTTCGTATGCTATCTGTATCATTGTTAAATTCCTCCAAATACTTCGCACGTCAGTGGATTGTAGCTGGTAGGATATTAATTTCATGCCCCCAAAGTATTTCTTGGACATAGATTCCTACCTTTTGTTGGTAGATAAATTAATCCGGTTGTAAACTTACAGACACGATTTTAAAACTCGTGACCAACCTTGATTTCCACACCTGTTAATTGACAAAGTCGATTGGTACCAATCAGTGGTTAATGGCAGGTGTAGTTAAAGGTGTTGTTTTGGGCTGTAATGTCAATTAACCAATCAAAAATTCATTTAGTAAATTAAACAACAGGATGAACACATGATAAAGGTCTCAAGTCTTCTGAATGCTCTAATCTCAAGATGGAAAATCACTGTGATGGAATTCAAATAAATGCAAAAAGAATGGAAAAATTTCTTAAATACGTTTAATATGACACATTATTCATGTATTTATAGATGGGTGAAAAATAATTATAGGTAAATTTCCATATTTTGGTTATTTTGCTTTTCTTTAAATCATTTTTAAATCATTTATGTATCTACTACACTCTTTTTGGAACTTTTCCGAAAATATGTAAAGCTATCTTCTGAACCAGACCACAAAGAAAGGGAGCTGCAAGACATATTGCATAAATCTAATTGTCTATTTCTGTATAGGGCACTGAAAATACCAGAAAAAGTCACACATTTTGGGTCTTACTAGGTTTAGTTTGTTAAAAAAATTCCAGTCCCTTGTGCTATGAACAATTGGTTCATCACTTAACTCCTATTTCCGGGCATAAAAAATAGTATTACTTAGTAAAACTGGATTCTATCTATTGGACAGTGTTTTATTCTAAGTCAAAATCAGAGGCTAGCTCCAATGTTATTTTTGAGATTTTATCTCCCTAGCTGAGAAATGATCACATAAATAACAGCTGAGCTACCGATCAAATCCAGAAACAAATTAAAGCCAGATAGTTGGGTGTAAAAGTTGAAGGTGTATGAGTCATTACTGCATACTTATGTATACCTTGTAACCAACACCTCCAATCAGTGTACTACATCAGTCCAATTCACTGAACTTGTCCGTTACAAAAACATCTGAAACCCTTCAACACCGTATGAACAATGTTTCTGTACTTCAACCCATTTGCATACTGCAGTCTAAGAAGAAAGTTGATATTGTGAACCAACATAAAACCTGCGCAAATTGCTTGTAACATGCAACAAATGGGTTACATTTCTGTGACAATGATGAATCATGAGAAATGAGCAGCATATGAAATTGTTGCAAAAGAAACATTTTATTTCACACAATACTAAAAGTGAATGTTTTCTTTTATTTATATTCGTATGTAAAATTTACTTTGAAACCTTGATCTCGTAATTATTTGTTTGATCGCTCAGCAACTGCGAATAATCAGTTCAGTACCTGTGCAGATCTACTGTAGGTCCTTGACTTTCTAAAAGCGTCTTGCTGCCGATCCAATGGCGGAGCGAAATTCAAGGGAGGCAACTTTTTTTTAGACAATTTCTTTTTTTTTTTCGCAGGGAGACTCTTGTTTTGTAAATAATGGAGCTTGATATCATTTAAAAGTAAAATTCATTTTTTTCGTCATATTACGAGCCAGAAAATTCCCTTATTCTTCAAAAAAGCTAACAACCAACTGCACAAAAATCAATACATTTTTTACAAGATTTTGAGAACGAATATTTAACAGTGGTTGCTCCCTTAGTCAGTGGCTTTTTCGTCCCTTGGCTTGTTCATCCCAACTGATTTTTCTTTGGTCCAGACTTGTTCGCCCGGGCTTGTTCATCCCAACTGATCGCTTTTAGATTTACCACAAAAATAAGTGTAAAGATACAGATCTATCATTGGAAACGATGAATTATTTATCATCTCCGATGGACTGATACTAGACTGATTGGGGTCAAAACAGCCCACTTCAAAAACGGCCCGGTACCAAAACGGCCCAGTGCCGAAACGGCCCGGTACCAAAACGGCCCACTTTTTTTGTCATTAATTAAAACCTATTGAAGAACCGTCATTTAGATCACACAGTTACTTTTAAAAATTCACTTATTTAGTTTTATAAAAATTAACTTATTACATGAATTTTGATCATGTGAATCGAGCGAGAGGTCTCCTGCTACGAATATATTGAAACATGTACAGAGATGTATCCTTTCTAGAATGTTTGGAGCTGTCTACCAATGACCAAGGGTAAAAATATTTTGGGCCCTGCCACCTTGTCCAGTCAGAAATTGTCTTCACTGTTATTTTTCAAGTGTACTTTGATGGCTTATATGTAGTTTTTTGCATACTGCCAGGCATGCAGACTGGATACGTGCCAAAAGACACCAATATTGGGCAATTCTTTGAATAAAATGGGTTATAGAAGGTCAGGTGACGACAATTTCTGACTCAAATAGACCATAGTGCGTATTAAGGCCATAAAAACAAAATAGTCCCTTATGAAATAACACAGTCATGCTCATTTTTTTCAAGAAATTATCAAACCAACATCAAAAACACCTTTTACACCTATCATTTCATATTTTCAAATAAGACAGAGTAACAAATGTGCTTGATATCAAATTTTTAATTGGAACTACTTTTGACTTTTGTCAGAATGTTTTGAAGAAAGGGAACCCCTAAAAAAATAAATGAAAAAAAATTTTCTAGGTTGAATTCAATTGCTTCCTTAGCTTAAAGATAACAAATTTGCTTCTTATGAATTTATCAAATGAAACTTTTTTGACATCTGTCACAATGTTTTAGAAGAAAGACGGGGTGGGATCTATTTAAGTTGATTAATTTTCTGTATTATTTTCAACTGCTTCACTAGCTCAATGGGCAAGGTGGCAGGGCCCAAAAATATTTTTACACTTGGTCAGTGGTAGAATAGGTTCGAGCCTGAGCAATTATTACCTCTTTTCCATTTTTTTTATTATCCATTCTTCCTAATTCTTAGTCATTTTATGCAAACGTAATATACAAATCATAAGAAATGTGTGAAAATATTCTTTCTCTCTATTTATCAGCTTTCATTCATTTTCATAGGTTTTTTATGCCAGTGCATGCGGCTTGTCAGGCTTGAGCTGGGAAGGTGTCCCGAATCAACATAACATTGCTTAAGACTGTGATGACATATTCCAATGCCAAGAAAGGGGAAACAAAGCATGGCCAGACTCTAAATCAAATTGTAATGAGGACCCAAAGATAGAGGGTAGGTTGGCACATACTATTAAACGTAAATCTAGGATCGCTTTGTCACCCCGGTCCGTCCGTGCACACTCTACAGTGACACAAACTTTGGCATTCTGATTTGAAGAGAAAACTACTCAGACAAGATGTGTTTTGGTATGTTTTTCTTCCCACTAAGAAATCAAGAGAAACAGCATTATTAGTGCCTTTTGTCAAGTTCATGTTTTCTCACCTGTAAGTGCCATACTATGGGTGGGTCATCATCTAAATCGACTTCAGATTCTGCTCTATGTCTTGATGTTGGGTGAATCCTGAGGGTTCACCCATGTCATCGCTGATACAAGAGACATATATATAAATTTGCCACACTTTGTCGGCTTGAGCCTAACATCTGTATGTCGGGCAAAGCATAATGCGACAGACCATTTTGTCTTTACGCATTGCTATGCGACATTTATTGACAAGTCCTAAAAACCTTTCAGGCTTTTCAAAAAGCAACAATGAACAAATTTCCCCCTGACTGTACTGAGGGAAACTGCTCCCTTTATCATTTTCATTACTCATTTATTTAATCATTAATGATTTATTTTCTGTTTCTCTCACATCTTTCCTGTCGAAACATACCATCAGTAAAATCTCAAATTATTTTCTTGGTGTTCTCAACAACCCTATGCAGAGAAAAAGGCACTTGAAAAAAGTGCTTCGCTTTTTTTTCTTTAGGCAACAGCTACCATTGCTTCTGAAAAAAGGAGTCTAACTGGTTTATTTAATTAGGCCATGATTCTTCACGACTTTTACATAGACACCTGATAGTATTGTCATATCCAAAGTGTCAGTGTGAGACACAGAAGCTGATCTAAACAATTTGGGAAATCTCTATCGAAATGGGTCACACAGGTGGGTGGGGGTTGGTTCAGAACAGAACCCGACCTTCTGTAACCCGTTTTATTCAAAGAATTGCCCAATATTGGTGTCTTTTGGCACATGTCAAGTAAGCATGCCTGGCAGTATGCAAAAAACTAATATAAGCCTTCAAAGTACACTTGAAAAATAACAGTGACGACAATTTCTGACTCGTAGTAGACCATAGTGGATAATAAGGTCACGAAAAAAACAAAATAGTCCATCATGAAATAACACAGTCATGCTCATTTTTTTCAAGAAATGATCAAACCAACATCAAAAACACCTTTTACACCGATCATTTCATATTTTCAAATAAGACAGAGTAACAAATGTGCTTGATATCAAATTGTCAATTGGAACTACTTTTGACTTTTGTGGGAATGTTTTAAGGAAAGGGAACCCCTAAAAAAATAAATTTAAAAAAAAGTTCTAGGTTGAATTCAACTGCTTCCTTAGCTTAATGATAACAAATTTGCTTCTTATAAATTTATCAAATGAAACTTTTTTGATATCTGTCACAATGTTTTGGAAGAAAGAGGGGGTGGGATCTATTTAAGTTGATTAATTTTCTGTATCATTTTCAACTGCTTCCCTAGCTCAATGGGCAAGGTGGCAGGGACCAAAATGTTTTTACACTTGGTCATTGGTAGAACGGGTTTGAACCTGAGCAATTATTACCTCTTTTCCACCTTTTTTTTTTATCCATTCTTCCTAATTCTTAGTCATTTTATGCAAACGTAATATACAAATCATAAGAAATGTGTGAAAATATTCTTTCTCTCTATTTGTCAGCTTTCATTTATTTTCATGGGTTTTTTATGCCAGTGCATACGCTTGTCAGGCGTGAGCTGCGATGGTGTCCCGAATCAACATAACATTGCTTGAGACCATGATGACATTTTCCAATGCCAAGAAAGGGGAAACAAAGCATGGCCAGATTCTATCAAATTTTAATGAGGACCCAAAGATATAGGGTAGTTTGGCACATGCGATTAAATGTAAATCTTGGTTTGCATTGTCACCTCGGTCCATCCGTGCACAATCTACAGTTACACAAACTTTGGCATTCTGATTTGAAGAGAAAACTATTCAGACAAGATGTGTTTCGGTATGTTTTTCTTCCCACTAAGAAATCAAGAGAAACAGCATTATTAGTGCCTTTTGTTAAGTTCATGTTTTCTCACCCGTAAGTGCCATACTATGGGTGGGTCATCATCGAAACTGATTTCAGATTCTACTCTCTGTCTTGATGTTGGGTGAATCCTGAGGGTTCAACCATGTCATCGTGGACACAATAGTGACATATATCAATTTGCAACATTTTGTCAGCTTGAGTCTAACATCTGTATGCCAGGCAAAGCATAATGCGACAGACCAATTTGTCTTTAAGCATTACCATGTGACATTTATTGATAAGTCCTAAAAACCTTTCAGGCTATTCAAAAAGCAACATTGAACAAATTTCCCCCTGACTGTGCTGAGGGAAACTGCTCCCTTTTTCATTTTCATTATTCATTTATTTAATCATTAATGATTTATTTACTGTTTCTCTCACATCTTTCCTATCAAAACATACCATCAGTAAAATCTCAAATTATTTTCTTGGTGTTCTCAACAACCCTATGCAGAGAAAAAAGCACTTGAAAAATTTGCTTTGCTTTTTTTTTCTTTAGGCAACAGCTACCATTGCTTCTGAAAAAAGCAGTCTAACTGGTTTATTCAGTTAGGTTATGATTCTTCACGACTTTTACATAGACACCTGATAGTATTGACATATCCAAAGTGTCAATGTGAGACACAGAAGCTGATCTAAACAATTTGGGAAATCCCTATTGAAATGGGTCACACAGGTGGGTGGGGGTCGGTCTAGAACCCGACCTTCTGTAACCTGTTTTATTCAAAGAATTGCCCTATATTGGTGTCTTTTGGCATGTATCAAGTCTGCATGCCTGGCAGTATGCAAAAAACTACATATAAGCCTTCAAAGTACGCTTGAAAAATAACACTGACGACAATTTCTGACTCATAGTAGACCAGAGTGTGTAATAAGGTCACGAAAAAAACAAAATAGTCCCTTATGAAATAACACAGTCACGCTCATTTTTTTCAAGAAATGATCAAACCAACATCAAAAATGCCTTTTACACCTATCATTTCATATTTTCAAATAAGACAGAGTAACAAATGTGCTTGATATCAAATTTTTAATTGGAACTACTTTTGACTTTTGTGGGAATGTTTTGAAGAAAGGGGACCCCTAAAAAAATAAATTTAAAAAAAAGTTCTAGGTTGAATTCAACTGCTTCCTTAGCTTAATGATAACAAATTTGCTTCTTATAAATTTATCAAATGAAACTTTTTTGACATCTGTCACAATGTTTTGGAAGAAAGAGGGGGCGGGATCTATTTAAGTTGATTAATTTTCTGTATCATTTTCGTGAAATTTACTTTTATTTTATAAACAGGCCTTTTTACATTTGGACTTTACTGAGACTTTTAGTCAATTAATTTTCTGTATCATTTTCAACTGCTTCCCTAGCTCAATGGGCAAGGTGGCAGGGCCCAAAATGTTTTTACACTTGGTCATTAGTAGAACGGGTTCGAACCTGGGCAATAATTACCTCTTTTCCACCTTTTTTCTTTTATCCATTCTTCCTAATTCTTAGTCATTTTATGCAAACGTAATATACAAATCATAAGAAATGTGTGAAAATATTCTTTCTCTCTATTTATCAGCTTTCATTTATTTTCATAGGTTTTTTATGCCAGCGCATACGCCTTGTCAGGCTTGAGCTGGGAAGGTGTCCCGAATCAACATAATATTGCTTAAGACCGTGATGACATAATCCAGTGCCTAGAAAGGGGAAACAAAGCATGGCCAGATTCTATCAAATTGTAATGAGGACCCAAAGATATAGGGTAGTTTGGCACATGCGATTAAATGTAAAGCTGGCTTCACGTTGTTGCCTCGGTCGGTCCGTGGACACTCTACAGTGACATAAACTTTGGCATCCTGATTTGAAGAGAAAACTATTCAGACAAGATGTGTTTTGGTATGTTTTTCTTCCCACTAAGAAATCAAGAGAAACAGCATTATTAGTGCCTTTTGTCAAGTTCATGTTTTCTCACCCGTAAGTGCCATACTATGGGTGGGGTCATCATCAAAACCGATTTCAGATTCTACTCTATGTCTTGATGTTGGGTGAATCCTGAGGGTTCAAACATGTCAACGCGGACACAAGAGACATATATAAATTTGCAACATTTTGTTGGCTTCAGCCTAACATCTGTATGCCGGGCAAAGCATAATGCGACAGACCATTTTGTCTTTAAGCATTACCATGCGACATTTATTGATAAGTCCTAAAAACCTTTCAGGCTATTCAAAAAGTTACATTGAACAAATTTCCCCCTGACTGCACTGAGGGAAACTGCTCCCTTTTTCATTATTCATTTATTTAATCATTAATGATTTATTTACTGTTTCTCTCACATCTTTCCTGTCAAAACATACTATCAGTAAAATCTCAAATTATTTTCTTGGTGTTCTCAACAACCCTATGCAGAGAAAAAAGCACTTGAAAAATTTGCTTTGCTTTTTTTTTCTTTAGGCAACAGCTACCATTGCTTCTGAAAAAAAGAGTCTAACTGGTTTAATCAATTAGGCCATGATTCTTCACGACTTTTACATAGACAGCTGATAGTATTGACATATCCAAAGTGTCAATGTGAGACACAGAAGCTGATCTGAACAATTTGGGAAATCCCTATCAAAATGGGTCACACAGGTGGGTGGGGGTTGGTTCAGAACCTGACATACTGTAACCTGTTTTATTTAAAGAATTGCCCTATATTGGTGTCATTTGGCATGTATCGAGTCTGCATGCCTGGCAGTATGCAAAAAAACTACATATAAGCCTTCAAAGTACACTTGAAAAATAACAGTGACGACAATTTCTGACTCATAGTAGACCATAGTGCATAATAAGGTCACAAAAACAAAATAGTCCCTCATGAAATAACACAGTCACGCTCATTTTTTTCAAGAATTCAGGAAATGATCAAACCAACATCAAAAACACCTTTCACACTGATCATTTCATATTTTCAAATAAGACAGAGTAACAAATGTGCTTGATATCAAATTTTCCAATTGGAACTACTTTTGACTTTTGTGGGAATGTTTTGAAGAAAGGGGACCCCTAAAAAAATAAATTTAAAAAAATTTTCTAGGTTGAATTCAACTGCTTCCTTAGCTTAATGATAACAAATTTACTTCTTATAGATTTATGAAATGAAACATTTTTGACATTTGTTTTGGAAGAAAGAGGGGGCGACATCTGTCACAATGTTTTGGAAAAAAGAGGGGGCGGGATCTATTTAAGTTGATTAATTTTCTGTATCATTTTCAGCTGCTTCCCTAGCTCAATGGGCAAGGTGGCAGGGCCCAAAAATATTTTTACACTTGGTCATTGGTAGAATGGGTTCGAACCTGAGCAATTATTACCTCTTTTCCACCTTTTTTTTTTTTTTTTAATCCATTCTTCCTAATTCTTAGTCATTTTATGCAAACGTAATATACAAATCATAAGAAATGTGTGAAAAAATTCTTTCTCTCTACTTATCAGCTTTCATTTATTTTCATAGTTTTTTATGCCAGTGCATACGTATTGTCAGGCTTGAGCTGGGAAGGTGTCCCGAATCAACATAACATTGCTTAAGACCGTGATGACATATTCCAATGGCTAGAAAGGGGAAACAAAGCATGGCCAGACTCTACAACCAGGAAGCATTTCGTTGTCGTGTTAGTGTCATTCTGCATACCTTGGGTGATGGGAGCCATCAAATTAGATGTAGGTACGGAATTGGTCGAGTTGTGACGAGTGGTGTCAGTGTTACACCTAGAAAATTAGATTGGTTACCTCACCTGATCCAATAAGTGTATAGGATGTCGCACCACTGCGAGATTGCTTCCAGGTCATAGTAGTCAAAAGTAGTCCTATGTGAAATTTTGCAGTAGCACTTTTGTTGCACTGTTTCATGGAGCCGAGATGGCTTGGAGGTATATAATTTAGATTTGCTTGAAATTTGGGCAATGGGGGACCACTAAGATGCGTTTTTATTGTGCACTGACAGGACTACTTTGTATCAATGGAGGAACAAAAACTTGGGGTCATGGTGGTGAATAGGTGTTCCTGAGAGGATAAAATTTAGGGTGCCTGTGCTGGTTGGAAATTAGCGAAAAACGCAATCTGTTGACATGTTGTTTTTTTTGCATTTTTTTGCAGGCCTATGGTGGTACTTTTCAGAGTAACGAATGGACAAGCCATAATTCTGCCGTCAAGCAATATGCGAAGCTTCAAATATGGTCAATTTTGCTCTATTTTTAATTAGGCAAAAAACCACAGGTGTGACACCTAGATGAGAAGGGAGTGAAAGTACAAGAATCAGCCTAGCGACTATATCCTTTGACATAACCAGCTGAAATTTGGTATGAAAGTAGCTGAGAGGCCTTGAAACAGGATTCTATCAAAAGTTTGGCTGAGGTATGTCAAATTTGAATTTTGAATTAAACTTAGAATTTAAAATAGTGAAATTTCTATGTTCTCGGACTGGTCCGCTGAGAATTTTCTCCCAGAATCCTTTAAACCGGAAGAAATCTCTAGATACTTTATCTGCAAGTTTTCAAGTGCCCAACATTTGAATATCTGTTCAGATAAGTGATTTAATTTTCATTCTAAATTTTTAAATTCTAATTTAAATTCTTTTTTTTTTAAATTTAAAATGGATTTATTTTCAAGAATTGCCAGGAAAAAATTGAAAATTCATCTGAATTGCGTGCAAATGGAAAATGCTTGGTTTGGAATGGTAGTGTGAATAAGGCTGGATATGGGCAATTCAGATTCAAGGATCCAGGAGGTCCTGCTGGAGCTGGGTTTCCAACCTGCACAGCTCACAGAATGGCAGTTATGGTCAGTATGAAATCTCTGGATATTGACCCAAAGTTTCATGCGAGCCACCTATGTAATAACAAGCTCTGTGTCAATACAGACCATATTAACTTGGAAGAAAGTTTTGAAAATAATGGTAGGAAATGTTGTTTTGACAGGGGCATTTGTTCTGGCCATGAAAATGCATTGCGGCAAAAGGAGCCAGACTGCTTGTTGGACTTATGGGACTGTAAGTATATTTTCATACTTATTAGGCTCTTTGCATGTTTTTTCTTATTCTATTGTTTGTCTGTCTATCTAAACTGTCCCCAAATTTGAATTCATTTACCCCCCCCCCTTCTTTTGAAAACATTGTGGCAGAAGGAGCCTGAATTATATACAGGACGCCCCCCTGCCTTACTAAATCTCTCTCTCTGTCTCTCTCTTCTCCTATCTTCTTCTGAAAACATTGCAGGAGCAGTTCTTAAGCTCATATAGCTCCCCCCATCTCTCTCTCTCTCTCTCTCTCTCTCTCTCTCTCTCTCTCTCTCTCTCTCTCTCTCTCTCTGTGTCTATGTCTCTGTTTCGGCCAGCAGCAGGCCTCATCAGTAGTGCTGCTCTGCACTAGACAGAGTTACTCTGCCTGTTCTGTTTTATTTCTTGTTTACTTCTTTACTTGTCTTAACTCTGTCTAAGGTTACAGGCTAACTTGTTTTGGTCTCTGGACATATGTATGAATGTTGTCATCTAAGACCCCTTTAACATAGTCATAGCCCTTTTCCTGCATCAAGCGGTGCTCATGTTCAAGTCTTGCTCAGATAGCTTGCCTCTTTTTCCTGTAGCGGCTTGTCTTTTTAAGCGATTTACTATCCAGTGCCCTTCTTGATACCTGTTGTAGACGTTTCTGAGCCCAAATGCACAATGATGTACCAGAAATGGTCCAAAGTTTTTTCTTTATTGCCTTGTCTATTCTGTTGTCTGACCGAAGTATCTGGGCTGATAGTCTCCCTGTGAATGTTCTTGAGTAACTGATGCTTTTGCTGAGGGTAGCTGCTGCGGCTCTGTTAGAGGTTTCGCATTTCTGTGTTGAAGTCTGCGAACTCACACAGTACACAGCAGCCTCGCTTAGCCTCATTTGTAGTATGATCTGCATTATGGACTTGTCGTTTTCGTCCATTCTTAATAATGTTATTTTTGCAGGACCTAGTACGTTGGATTTGTACTACCAGCAGCCGGCACCTTCCCAGAGCAGACCAGAGAGTCTATGGGACAGTTACTGCAGATTCCTGCGTAACATTCAACGGTGGCATTCCTGATTGCATGTAAGTGTCCTAGCAATTGAGTTATATCCCCTTTTCCCCTCCTGGCCATTTCTTCTGTTATAGCATTACATCTTAGTTTAGTGTCCCTGGCTAGAGCTACTTGGGCTGTCTGTCTCTCTTTCTTTGTACAAAATGGAAACATCCCTGTACTGAAACTTGCATTTCTTGTTTTTCTCTCCAGAGTAGCAGCTAGGTGGTATGGGTCTGCCTGTCTTGTTACCTCCCAACCTTTAGTTAATGTATCGTAGAAGTCCTGCATGCCCAGGTACGCCTTAGTGTCTCCATCTGTTGTTAGGGTTCTTACATAGAAGCCCTCAAGGGAAAGGTTCTCTGCTATGCTATATGCCATTCTTCTCTCTGAATGTGGCACTAAATATCCAATGTCAGCAGTACATCCGGCATGGCCCCTGGGACAATTTACCTCAAACGCCTTGTTCTTCAGTGCGGCCCCTGTCCAACATAGTTGTTTTCCATAGCTAGTCCTATAATATACTTGGAGTCTGTATGGTTTTCACTTGCAATGGCATAGGCTTGTGACGAACTCTGTCCAGGTTTGTACGAAGACTTCATTTGGCTCCAGTTGTATCTTGCATCCATTGATACGTCTATTTGCTTAGGGTCCAATACATTGTGGTTGATGCCATGCTGTTTAACTAGGTCCCGCTTTTCGGTCATATCAGTGTTATTAATGTCTGTAACCTTTGAGCTGACTTCTACACTCAGTTTCTGCAAGTGACTTGCTGCTGGAAATGGCAGGTCCAACTGACTGAACAAGAATTCAGCCCTTGAAATTTCCATGGGAGTGTCTAGCAAAG
Source organism: Hippopus hippopus (assembly GCA_946811185.2). Lineage (NCBI taxonomy): Eukaryota > Metazoa > Mollusca > Bivalvia > Cardiida > Cardiidae > Hippopus > Hippopus hippopus. The sequence continues at coordinate 50,550,957 of OX328101.1, read as the reverse complement.
CCACAGCTAGATTAGTATTGATAGATGCCCGCGTCGTTTTGGGTATTTCGTCATACATCTTCATCATCTGCGATTCATATCTACATGTTCTGCAGTAAAATTGCAACTTCATAGCAAGGCCCTGTTTATGCTCTGTCTTGTAGACTAAATCAGCCTTCCCACATTTTCTACCAGAATGTTCTTTGATGAGAATGTTGATGGTTTCAAGCATTTTTCCCATGTTGATGATGCGGTTACCTCTAAAATCATTCTCTGTTGCTTTCAGACTCTGTGACCGAAGATTGTACCGCCTCTGAGTGGCTGAGACAACATCAGTGTTTGATGAACTGTCCGTGACTGGAGAAGTTACACTGTTTTCATCTGTTTGCTGTGAATATTCAGGTAATTTCTTTCTTCTAGATGAAAATAAATTCCCTTTCTTGAACAAGCTTAAGGGCTTCTTCTTCCTCTTTTTCCTGTCTTCTCTGTTCATTTTTTCCTCTATATTCTGTCTGTATCTGACCAGTTCTATTTTTCTGTTTTCTTCTCTCTTTATAAGTAACTCTGGATATGTATGGTCTTTTACACTTTTCTATATGTCATTTGCTCCAATCTATCCACCCAATGACCTCCTTACCCAATACACTAATCTTATTGGACAGGTACTGATAAGCCAAGCTGGGCTGGGTTATGCAATACCTTATCTAATAAATTCCAGCTGTCTGGATGTTTGAAAAGGGTCTACTTCTCTCAGATTACATCATAGATAGTCTGGTCTGTAGAGATTACTCAGCTTTTTGTCATAGATGAAAACATTGTGACAATAGGAGCCATATATAGGCAAATTTGCAGTACTGGTATTACACAAAGATTAAGGTTCATGTCCGTCATATTCTATAAAGGCCCTCTTCTGTTCTTCTTTCAAATATTCCACCCTCATTTTGACTAATAATGCTTGACTATAGAATAAAAAGCTCAGAAATGTGCATTTGGCTGGTCACATTTAAGATTTTAGAGAAGAAAAATGAAGAAAACCCTAAATTTTAGCCCTCAGAATGGGTTTTTTTCAGTCATTTTGGCTTCTTTTTCATGCAATGTTTTGTATGTATTTAAATGAAAATGGGTTAAAAAGACAGACAAAAGGGTCCAGAACAGTATACTTTTTATTTCATGCAAATCCATTGAGTTTTGACTGAGATATGTTTGATTTTGTGGGAGTAGTCAAAGGGCTTAAAATTTCCATTTTTTTGGGTCTTTGCCGCAAAAACAGTCATGTTCAAAAAAATGGGTTTTCTCTTTGAAAATGGCCCTGATTTCTCTCTGGCTCATTTCTAAAAAGACCTGACTTAAAAGTCAAATTCTTTTTTATATAGGTGTCGCACCACTGCGAGATTGCTTCCAGGTCGTAGTAGTCAAAAGTAGTCCTATGTGAAATTTTGCAGTAGCACTTTTGTTGCACTGTTTCATGGAGCCGAAATGGCTTGGAGGTATATAATTTAGATTTGCTTGAAATTTGGGCAATGGGGGACCACTAAGATGTGTTTTTATTGTGCACTGACAGGACTACTTTGTATCAATGGAGGAACAAAAACTTGGGGTCATGGCTGTGAATAGGTGTTCCTGAGAGGATAAAATTTAGGGTGCCTGTGCTGGTTGGAAATTAGCGAAAAACGCAATCGGTTGACATGTTGTTTTTTTTTGCATTTTTTTGCAGGCGTATGGTGGTACTTTTCAGAGTAACAAACGGACAAGCCATAATTTTGCCGTCAAGCAATATGCGAAGCTTCAAACATGGTCAATTTTGCTCTGTTTTTAATTAGGCAAAAAACCACAGGTGTGACACCATACGGATCGTACAGGTACTAAAAACGGGCAGAATATTGTGCCCGTCTATGTTTAGAATAATAGCGGGTCACACTTGTTTCATTTATATTCAGGAGAGGTCACCCTTGTTTCTTGCTGTCTCTTACGCAGATCAAAAGGCAAATTAAAGTAATTTTTGCAAGTTAAGCCATTTGCAAATTTTGATAATCTGTAAAATACATGTGTTCAGGTACTTCTGTAACGTGTAACGATTTGTTCACCCATCCAGGTACTAACCATAATGCACACTGCTTAACCCTTTACCAAACGACAAAATTTTAGACCGGTCCAAATCGAAAGCATCGGCAGACGGCAGATTAAATTTGACTAAGAAACTGAATTTCTTCCTTTGCAGGGTGGAAAACATAGTTGTAAAGGGAGAAATGCTGGTTATCAGTATTTTCTCCTTTTCCCACAATGTTTTCAAAACCCTGCTCTATCGGTGGTGTTGAAATTCGGGATTATTGGTGATGAGTTATTTTGCATGGAGAGACATCTTATATCTCTATATACGATCCCTGATCGTTGTAAAAACTAGACCTACATGTAGCAGCTAGGCAGGTTTCAAGTGCTTATATAGGCTGTAAGAATTGACCTGGTACGGTGTGGCTAACCTTTGACATGAGTCGACAAGTTTATTTTTCATTTTAGTGGCCTCGAGCAAATGGGGCGATACAGGGCCATCATGGCCCTCTTGTTAGGACAACTTACCTCAAAAAAGGTAATTCAAAAGAATGACAGTCATTTCCACACCCGGTCATTTCGACACCCAGTCATTTCGACACTTTTTGGTCTTTTCGACCCTCGGTAGAAAAATTCTTGCAAAGTTTGGTTATTTCGACAGCCAATTTTTTTCCGAGCACGTTTTAGATTTGAATTTCTCTAATTAAATTTCTTTAATTCTTTAAGATGTCATATTATCACAGTTTTGTGTTGGTGTGTGATCAAAATATGTATTTCAGTAGCTTTATTCAGAGGCACTTATTCCGAGTACGGGTATGTCCATACAATTTTCCTTATCTTACTTCGCCATTTTAAAAAGAGATTATGTATGCAGTACAATGTTTATCACACCATCACCTATCTTTAACTGTGTTCGACCAATGTTTTTCTCCACCAGAATAAATCATAATCAATGACAAGCCGACAAATGTCAAAACTACCTAGAAAAAAAAATAAGAAAATATATATCCTTGACACATTCAAGATAAAAAAGTATCTACATGCGTCTATTTTACCGAACCTGACATTTACAGCAACCCTTATAAATCCAGCACAGCCAAATTTTTCATTGTGCAGCGGGGTAACCTTTGATAGCATTTTGGCAGTGAGATCTTTTAATACGAGCAAACTTGGACTTTGTGAGCCATTTGGACCAAATGACAAAATATAGTTTGAAGAATGTTAGATTAATGGTTGAGTTCTTCTTAATAAGGATAATGATATTATTTGTATCAGGGATCATATATACACACTCGCACGTTCACTCTATATATATACGATCATGTTTGTATGGAGTAATTACGGAAACACAACATTTAATGGACATATCAGATATGTCATTGTCTGCAAAGAATAAGTGGTAACAAATAATAGCGGGATCACGCAGGTTGTTAATGTACATAAAAGGCCTGCCTTGGCTAGAGAAGAAAATGAAAATTACGCATAGGGCCTTATGGACAAGATTTAAGATTGCTTTTTTTTGTATTTATCTAGCTTCCCAATTTGACTTCTACAACAGGAAAACATTCTGAAATGATGAATTTCAATCATTTCTGAGTTCCAAATGTACCATCATACTGTATTTGATTGACGGCAGTCTCAGTAAATGACAGGTTCGGTAAAATGACCTATGTAGACACTCTTTTTTACTGTGAATATTTCAAAACTTTATTCTTATTTGACTCTTTCTGCGGAGTTTTGATATCCGTAAGGCTGTCGATTCTTTGTGTGTTTATTCCGAGTGATGAAAACAGCTGTCAATCACAGTTAAACAAGAGCCAGGTTAAGGCGTAAAAAGCATTACTGCATAATCTCATTTTAATTACCATTTATATAAACCTCCAATCAATTTGCTCTGTTTGTGCTATTTTCTGAACTGAGGCATACATGTATATCATTAGTTTCTTTACATACATATTAACATGGACAATTTTCCCTGAAACAAAATTATTTGAACAAAGCCAATGCACATATTTTAATCACATACTAAAACAAACTTACGATAATACGACAAAGTAAAATTTGAAGTAATTTAATGATTACACGAATCAAATTGATGCGGATGATTTAAACAACCAATGATCGGATAAAAATTGTGAAAAATAAACGGGTAATTCTACAGGAAATGAGAATTTTTATGTCCCAGATCTATAATTTTAAATTGCTATTAGCTGCAAATGGCAATCAAAGTAAACCCATATTAGATCTTTTAAAGAGCAAACATTTAAGTATATTGTAATCTAAATATTTGTTGAAATTGCACTATATGTATGCCTTTTTTGCTTCTCAAATATTCCTCCCATAGTCAAAACAGTTTTTCCAAAATATATAAATAGAAAAGAAAACTGTCTAACATGTTATTGTCTTATCGAATTTCTGCACTTTTATTGTCACTTTGTCGAATTTGAATTTGAATATACAAACAAAAATTATTTGTAATCTTTTTGTCTCAATCTTCATGGTATCCAATCAAATTTTAACAAAAATATTTGTCCCGTAATTTTCTGTCACCTCCGAGACAGTGGTATGAACTTTGCCATAAAACATGTGTTCTGCGGTATTTTATACATCGGATGACGTAATGAATTGTGTCTGAGTCCTTCATAATGTTGTATCCACCATCTCGATGGTTGTAGAAAATTCTATAAAAAACGATAACAAATGCACGATTTTACATGCGTACCTTTTTGTGTCGTCACTACCAAACATGTCAAATAATCCAGTTAGATTATGTTTCATGAAAGACGCCTCTGTGTGTTCTTACCAACAAGGTCCGTAACAAAGAAACAAATGAACAAATGCATGGCAGAAATATAGGGACCGGGCAGGATTCGAACCTAGAACGCCCGGACAAAAGGCCAATACCATAACCACTGAGCTAAAGAGAATTCTTCCTAATGCAGTTGTCAGATATTGTATTTAAATTGGGATGAAGCCATGCATGAAGGAGTGGTCTCCTGTAACACACCCCTTCTTAAAGTCATCATTTATTGATGACTCAAAGCCTTATTAGGCAGAAAGTCCGTTTTTGGACAACAAATGGGATTAATGGCTCAATGGCCAATCCCGGACGGGCCCCCATCTTACGAACAAAGTCCGCAACAAAGAAACAAATGAACAAATGCATGGCAGAAATACAGGGACCGGGCAGGATTCGAACCTAGAATGCCATGACAAAAGGCCAATACCTTAACCACTGAGCTAAAGAGAATTCTCCCTAACGCAGTTGTTAGGTATTGTATTTAAATCGGGATGAAGCCATGCATGAAGGAGTGGTCTCCTGTAACAGTGTAAGTAAAGAAGGATGATCAGCTTTTAATTTTGACCTTATCTTGCTATGGCATGGAATAGTGCCATGCCATGTTTGAAGGATTAAAATTTTAAATGTCACTTCCAAGACGAGTCACTACCTGGATGAAATATCATTTCTTGGTAGTGATGCGTTCGTCACAGAGGTGACATCCAAACTCTAAGCATGATATTCAGGTCACACCAGCGTGAACAGACAAATGTAGCACACACACACACACACACCCACCCACTTACACACACACACACACACACACACACACACACACACACACACACATTGATTAGTTTGGAGGAATATGTTAGAGTCTGTGCTGTATGTACAGTACAGAGTGGAACATGAGCGCGAAAATATCGTATTCAAATTGGTAACGTTAGTTCTATTAATCTATTAATAAACTTGCGTGCACACAATTAGATCTACATACCCGAGGGAGAAGGCTTTTGGAAACATTGTGGGAAAAGGAAAAAGATGCTGGTAACCAGCGTTTTCTCCTTTTCTTACAATATTTTCAAAAGCACCAGCACTTCTCCTTTTCCCACAATGTTGTCTACTCCATCAGGGCCAAATTTTGCCTTTTGAGCAACCTTTGATTTGTTGTCTGCAAATGCTTTCAATTTGGACAAGTCTGGACTAGATCCACTGTCATTTGTTAAAGAGTTTAGCTGTATAGCATCTGTATACACATATGTATGCTTTCGAAAACAGTTTTGAATGATAAGCCTTTGCTCGTATTCCTAAAAATAAAAGGGGGGAAGCGCAATAAATTAACAGTGTTCCTACATTAGACTTGAAATATATATTGAAAGCTTTAAGTGGCCTTCATAGTGTTCTCCATCACTAACTGAACAAGAGCAAATCAAACTCTCTCTCTCTCTCTCAAAATATGCTAACTACATAAAAAAAAAAAGTGTTTTCTCTCTGTCTGTCTGTCTCTTCCATCACTAACTTATGGTGGCATATTTCTGCCACGAGATATGAGATAGCTATTGCGATAATTTAGGAAAACTATCGTGATAAAACAAAGTTTCTTGGAAATATTATCTAGATAATAAAAATTTTCACGATAAAAATATCGCGATAATTTCTAACTGTTGTCATGATTTTTTTTGCTTTCGTATGGTGGTATATTTCTGCCACGAGATACGAGATAGCTATCATGATAATTTTAGAAAACTATCGCAATAACTTAAAGTTTCCTGGAAATTTTATCGAGATAGTGAAAAGTTTCCTGAAAAAAAATATCACGATAAACCTAACATTTTAACTCAAAATTTCTCAATGGTGCACAAAGCTGACATTCAAGATAAAACTATCGTGATAGTTCTATCCGTTTCTCGATATCTATAAATAGAGAATTCACCATTTGGGTGAGCTCGGTTGTTTTTGACTTCAAAAGATTGCAGTAAGTAGAAATTCGAATTATTATCAGTTGTAGATTAATTGGTACATTTTGACAAGACCTCCTGCCTCCTACAAACAACTTTAAAACCATTGAGGGAAAAGGCAAATTCATAACATTGTAGACGAAGATGTTCCGAAACCGTATCTAATTATAGATACATGTACCGTGAAAGTCAGTTGTGGGCACGAAAGCAAAAAAAAATCATAACAGAATTATCGCGATATTTTTATCGTGAAAATTTTTATTATCTAGATAATATTTCCAGAAAACTTTGTTTTATCACGATAGTTCTCCTAAATTATCGCAATAGCTATCTCGTATCTCGTGGCAGAAATATGCCACCATACTTTCGTACCCACAACTGACATTCACGGTATCTATAGATACGGTTTCGGAACATCTTCGTCTACAATGTTATGAATTTGCCTCTTCCCTCAATGGTTTTAAAGTTGTTCGTAGGAGGCATGTCGAGGCGTCTTTGTGATTTTACAGACATCTGTTTATTTCGGGTCTTGTCAAAATTTACCAATTAATCTACAACTGATAATACCAGGGCTGTTCGATGTGTAATGTGTATTGTACCACAGCGCGATAACGCTTTCAACGATTTCGTGGATGATGATACGCTTGAATAGCTCTATTCAATACCTTTCCAACGGTATAAACACGAGCCTTTAGCTCCACATACTTTTAAACTTATAGTCATTTCATTAGAGCTAGTCGTTGACCACTGTTGTAAAAATGGTTGGGAAACGGATTAAGAATATTGAAGAAATTAGAGCTTATATAAAAGTTCGCACAAAGCTCTGTCATTCGGTAATGCAGATTTTTACTGAATTGGGGGATGTTTATGGGTCTGATAAGGTATCTTATGAGACAATTCATAGGTGGAGAAAGAAATTTCTGACTGGCACAGAGTCCGTTAAAGATGCAGCAAAATCTGGCCGACCTGTGACTGTAACAGGCAAGGCAAATGTCTCAAAAGTCAGGGAAATAATTGAAAGTGATGGCAGATACACGATTCGTGATATTGCCAACGCTGTTGGCATATCGCTATCGCGGGTGCATTTCATTTTGAAGTGTATTTCGAAAGTACGAAAGATTTCTGCCAGATGGATACCGCATATATTGACAGATGACCAAAAACGGGTATGAGTACACACCGCTAAGCAAATGCTCAAAATGTTTCCCAAATTCAATCAAAGACAATTTGCAAACATTGTTACTGGTGACAAAACATGGGTTCACTATTTCGAACCAGTAAGAAAAATTGGAAACAAAATATGGTTAACTAAACACGGAAGAAGGCCTGTATTTGCCAAAAGAAGCATAAGCACAAAGAAGGTTCTTTATTGCATATTCTTCTCATGTGATGGTATAGCCGTACAAATTCCAGTGCCGAAGGGCAAAATTGTTACAGGTTGGTATTACCGAGATGTTATACTAAAAAAGGTCAAGAAATATTATCTTAACGACGCCCTGTGTCAGGATTTAGGCATGTTCGTCTACTTCATGATAATGCTCCATCACATACATCTGAGCTTGTGAAGCAATTTTTGAAGTCGGAGAAGGTTACTGTCTTGCCACACCCACCATACTCTCCAGATCTAGCCCCATGCGACTTTTTCCTTTTTCCAAAACTTAAAAAGTTCTTATCTGGTCGTCGTTACAAGTCCCGACAAGCCCTTGGCTCAGCCATCAGTCAGTGCCTCAGAGGTCTACCTAAATCAGCGTACCGTGACGCATTTCAGAAATGGATTCAGAGATTGAAATTATGTATTTCAAACCGCAGAGAATATTTTGAAGGGATGTAATGTTCATTTCACTATTTGAGTCGAATGCTTTTGAGATATTGTACAATACACATTACATATCGAACAACCCTCGTAATTCAAATTTCTCCTTACTGCAATCTTGTGAAGTCAAAAACTACCGAGCTCATCCAAATGGTGAATTCTCTATTTATAGATATTGAGAAACGGATAGAACTATCACGATAATTTTATCTCGAATGTCAGCTTCGTGCACCATTGAGAAATTTTGAGTTAAAATGTTGGGTTTATCGTGATATTTTTTTCAGGAAACTTTTCACTATCTCGATAAAATTTCCAGGAAACTTTAAGTTATTGCGATAGTTTTCTAAAATTATCATGATAGCTATCTTGTATCTCGTGGCAGAAATATACCACCATACTAACTGAACAAGAGCAAATCAAGCTCTCTCTCTCTCTCAAAATATGCTACCTACATTTAAAAAAAGGGGGTGTTTTGTGTGCACCTAAGGAGTTTTTTTTTTTCGTGCAAGATAAAACGTTTCATATGTTAGGCCCAGAACTTGCCACTTATATGGGAAATCAGTCGGTAGTTACCTACGACGGTCGACTATACCCTGGCATAATGCAAGATAATGACATTACAGAAATCGAAGTTAACATAATGCATGAAAACTGTTGGAGACAACCAATTCTTCTGGTCTCTGCACAACGATGTTCTATGGTAAGAGGCTGAACTCTTCGTAACACTGATCTCACTTCTAAGAAAGGTCACCCGTCATTGTGAAATACAGAAGGATTTGTGGCATAGGAGTTTTCTTAACTTATAAATATGAGCAGTGTGTAGAGTTCAACTATTTAAACGTGTTTTTGAATTACAAAAAGGGACCCAATTTGAAATCAAACATTCTGCTTTTGCCATTTGCCCAGTTAAGTTGAGCCGAGTTCTGCCGGTAGCAAGGTCGGTAACGTCAAAGACTTGAGAACAGGGGTTCGCTGGTTCGATCCCGAGCTCGGCCAATTTCTTTCCAAGGATTGATGATCTAGTCATTGCGACAGAATTCATTCCTCTCGTACTGCTGACCATCGTAACCTACTAGGCTATATTTACAGAAAGGTATCAACGATGAAAGGATTAAGGTATACAAGTTATACATGTACATAATGTTTGGCGTTATAAACACTATTTTCTATAAGTAAGATTAATGGTAAAAAAAGTTGCAACAAATACTGTTCAGTTTTAGTACTGTTTATAAAGAAATTAAACGCTTTAATAGCACAGCTTTGACATTTTTGTCCACTTCCGTGACAGGTGTGTCACAACCAAAACGGTGTTTCACCTCCGAGACGCCAATGTATTTCAAGTTTCATTTCTTAACGAGTGATCATATATGCAAATTCAAAGTTTTATTTAGTTCTTTATGGGTCGGGTTATTGAAAGTAAAGTTGCGCACAAAACGTACTGACTATTTTTAGCAAAAAATATTTGTTGGGTGTTGAAATGACCAAAATGGGGGTCGAAATGACCGGGTGTCGAAATGACCGCGTGTCGAAACTACTGGATACCATTCAGAATGGACGAGGTTTGACATTATCTGCGAAAGGTTGCGAGTCAGTTCTAGACGTCCATGGTATATCGTTGGTTTATTTTTTAAGAAAATATAATTTGCAATTAAGACGCCAACAATAAATCACGGTTGTCACTCAACTTAGTCGCCGAGCTCTCAGGGAGCCAGTAGGATATAATTTTTACGTAAGACTGCCCTTTCAAATTCGTCCCAAAAACAATTCGATTCTGGGCGTTCTATCATAGAGCTTTTTAGTATCATATGAGTGGTCACCTTCGACCTTCCTGCTTTCATGGGGTATCTGTTCTCAAACCAAAATAGATACCTGAGATGTTTGCAAACTGTGGGTGAATGAGATCAACGTTTTGTGTGAACTGATTATCAGACCAGCATTCTCCTTACAATAAGTGGCGTTTTCTGCAGAGCGCATTTTTTGCGCACATTTGACTCAGCATTTATGTAATTGCAACTTTTCTGATGGACTTAAATTGAAATTCGTTTTTCAAGTATCTGGTAGAAAAATATCTGACAGATCTGTGATAAATGTAACCAGTTCCCTGATGCAGTCTCCACTATGCTCCACTGCAAAAGTGGGGACCAGTTTATATTGGTATCCAATTCTAGACCCAAATGCTTTTTACAACATATGATAAACTGGAAATTGAGCTTGTCTTATTTCAAGAATAGAAAAACTCATGATCAGTATTCCTAGATGTAAAATGTTATCCACACCAAAGAAACTGTGACTTTTTATGGCATTTTTAGCTCTAGAAATCAAACAAGCTGACCTTCATAGTAAATCCAACAGAAATCATGTCAGGTCATCATTCCAAAATACTGAATTTTGACAATTAATATGGCATAAGTTATCTTTCTGAGCGAACAAACAACAAATTTTGACAGCATTTTTTAAATAAAGGCTTTCATTTTCAACAGTAACTAAGTAACAAAGTTCATCATTTAAAAGACTGAACATATTGATATTTGTTGGTGTCAATAAAATACAAAGAAAGAATATTGAAAATTTGTTTGTTCATTATTTATTTGAAAAACACACAAAGAAGTATGAACTTCTGTTTTGACTTTTGACCCCAAATTTCTCGATACCCCTTTGCTGCGCAATGCTGACTTTTTAACTATCCAGGGAAAGATCCCTTTTGAAAACATTGAGGGAGAAGGAAAAAATGCTGGTAACCAGCATTTTCTCCTTTTTTCACAATGTTTTCTACTCTATCAAAGAAAAATTACACCATTTCAGCCACATCGAAATTATCGTCTGCAAATGCTTTCAATTTGGATAAGGCTAAGATTTTGTCGTTTGGTAAAGGGATACAGGTCAAAGATGACCTCCAAAATTTTATATCTGGAGAAACCGTTTTCAGTGCCGTTAATTGGTGAAATGTGATGATAAACAAGATAGTTGGCATGTTTCATAGGGTAACGGGGTTCCTTCTGGCTATTTTTTATCCCCCGCCAAGGGCGGAGGGATATAGTTTTAGGGCTGTCCGTCCGTCCAGGACAATATCTCCAATACCATTGGACGCAATTTCGTGAAACTTTATACGTATGTACAATAACCCATACAGCTGATATAGGTGTTTTGTTTTTTCTATTTGATGCAAAATGGCCAACTGGGAGCGATTTTGAGTTACGCAGTCGTGTAAATTTTTGAAAAGGTCTTTTTCGGCAGGGGATATATTTCAACGAAATTGTTTGTTTTTCTTGCGCCATCACTTTCGCCAAACGAGAAAAGTCTGCGCCGGATTGAAATAATTGGAGCCAGTTGGTGCCAATATCAAAATGAAAGTATATGGCATTCGGCATAATCAAGAATTGGTCGGTAAATTATAATCTCATAGCTGTGTCAGGAATAATGAAGTAAATAAGAAAACATTTGTTTTTATCAGATTTAATTGCTCATATCTATATTTATTGTCTTAATATAATTCAAAAATTATTTTTGTTAACAACAACAACAAAAAAAGATCAACATCTATGAAGGTGAAGAAGATCTATCATCAACATCTGTAAACCACTGTTGCAAAAGTTGAAATATGTCATTGAGAACAATTTCTCCTTTTGTAACAAAGTTCTAAGAAGAGACCTTTTGGAAACAAATAGACATTTAAATGGTACAAAGTTACAAACCAAACAACAGCAAAGTCAATATGTGAAAACATTGTTACAAAAGAAGAAATTGCTCATTTAGAGGAATTTCTTAATCTTTAACACCATTTTCAAGAGGGGACTATTCACATTTTAAATCATACAGAAGTTAAAATGTTAAAAGGAAAACAAGTTTTCCGAAAGGTGGGGGATTAATGGAGGAAAAACAACAAAGAATATTCTGAGGACGATGATAACATTACCGTCAGCGTCCGGGTTTTAGTCTGAGCTGACTGCAACACGATCGCCAATTTGGAAACCTGCTGTATACACTTATACATAATTTATTGATTTTCATTGCAATCATGATTCATTTGGACATTTAGTAACGTTCACGATTTATATGAGATGCTGGTCTTCGATGCCTTCACTTTCATAAAGTTTTGCAAAGTTAATTGACAAAGTTTGTCTAGCCGGAAGTTCATAATATTATCGGAAGTGTATGTATATTCGGATAGTCAGGTGTAAATATGACATAGATTTGTGAATTAATTTGGATTATGTCGATGCTGTAGTTTATTTCAGCTGATTTATTTCAACTTAAATCGATGGATTGGCTGTCATGCATCTATGCATTGCAGTAAAAGGGACCAGTATCAAAATGTACTGCACCATGATATGAAAAATATCTGCGCCAGTCATATTTGTCATTCGGTGTTTTCTTGTGTCACATTTAAAAATCTATCGCAAATGGCGTCAGATGCAAAGCCCAGCAGGAAACCTGGGTCAGATCAGAGTAATAATCAAATTCCTTGTTACTTTTCTCAACCCCATGCATGCCAACTTTTAACTCTTTTTCAAACGTTTTATTTCAACCTGGAAAAAGTCCTGACATTTGAAAATGTCAGTTTTGATGCTTAATAGTAAGGCAACCATACCATAGCAATGTGACAAGATTTTTATCTGTTACATGTTACAGCACTTATTCCGTGTCTCAAGATGTTTTGTTTTACTCATTCCAGACCATGTACAAAAGTATGCTACCACAGGGATTCAGAAGAGTTTTGAAATATGGTACAGCTGGATTGTTTATTGGTGGATCTGCCTATTTCATGCAGAAAAATGATTGGGAAATGTCAACTGTGGGAGTGATGAGGTTTGGAAGGGCTGCTTATGCTGTAAGTCACCTAGTCAAACTAGCATCATATAAGTACAGAAAATATAACCACTTATAACCACTAGATCACAGATTTGATAGTTTAGCGTCATCCATGTTCAAAGCATTTGTGGACCACAAATTCAGTAGTGCTATACCAATTCACAAGCTGTTAAAGGACAAGAAAAATGTTACGGGAAAAGGAGAAAATGGTGGTAACCAGCATTTTCACATTTGCCCACGTTGTTTCCAGGTCTTCTTCCTCAGGGACATAAAACACTGAGTTATTCTGTAAAGGCATAAGAATGTAGTAATTTGCTTATCTGAACGTCTGGAGTTTTCAAAATAACAAGATGGTCCACGATCTTTATGATCACCCCTTGTGTCCATGTACTTGTGGTGTTTTATCAGTATTGGAATTGGATTTTGCAATGCCTTGCCAAAAGACATTGCCTGGAAAATCTGGAACATGTGATGAGTATCAAATTCAGGACCTGTGGATTACTCATCAAGGACCTTAACCACTGAGCCTTGTATGAGCTTGGTTAACCCTTTGAGAAGGCATGTGAAAACATTGGGGAAAATGCTAGTAGCCAGCATTTTCTCCTTTTCCGATAATGTATTTTACCCTATTACAGAGTAACAGTACAATTATATCAATTTCAAATTTTGTTGTCTCCATTTTTTTTTAACTCAAAAGAGTCAAAAGGTTTATTGTTTATGAAAGGGTGTGCTAGTCTGTAAAAAACACTTTATATATTTTTTTTTCATTTTCTTGTAGGCTGTCTATATTGTGCTTGACTACAAATTTACTCTAAGAAATGTTGACAGTCAAAGTGAAGAATATAAAGCTCTAAAGTCTCAGGTAAGAACATCCAATTGTCCTGATATTTTTGCACCTCTTCAGAAAATCGCAAACATCCTACAGGATCCTCTGCAAAGAACGATTTAAGCCATTTTGTACCATATTATATGAATATGTATTGTGATAGTCTTATTAATGTATATTGGTCATGTAAGAATGTTACAAATAGAATATGTTTAGACCAAACCTCTTCAAAACAAATTGAGTGTCTACAAACATTATACCTGAATTAACCTCTCCTTCTGAGCCTGTACATTTGTCTGTCTGTCTATCTGCTGTCTATTTGTCTGTTGTCATACACACAGGTATATTTTTGTCATGAAATCTTTTCTCAGTGTTGCCATCTTTGATGATTGTATTGAAATCTCTTACAACTGTAAACTATTTACCAGATGACAAATTGAAAATTTTAGATTTGTTTAAATTGAAAACATTTGCAGATGAAAAATTAAATGTTACTCAAAACATGACATTTGGTCTTTTAACCCTTTATCAAACAATCCCCAGTTTAATGACCATTAGGTAGAAGACTTTTGAAAATCACCAGCATTTTCTCTTTTTCCCACAATGTTTTCTACCCTATCAAAGACAGAAATTATTATTTGAGCAACATTTGTCTTCTGCAAATGCTGTCAATTTGGTCAAGTCCAAAATTTTATAGGTAAAGAGTAAAAGGGTAGAACCCATTGTGGGAAAAGGAGAAAATGCTGGTTTACCATTTTAAAGAGATAACTCACAAGTGAAATCAAATTTATTTATTCCCCTATAAATATTTTCATATTGGACAAATCTAAAAAATTGCTGTGTAGTAAAGAGTTAAGTCATCTTTTGTTACAGCTGCAGTTCCTATGAAACAAGCAAAATTTTCACAATTTCATATCGTGGTATGAATTTATTCGTTTTAATATTTCACCAAGTGATTCTTTATTTTGAAGACCCTAAGATTTTTTATATCCTATTTGTTTAAGAGGTACATGTACTTTTCTACTTTCAACAGACTAGTACAAGTGACACATTGTAGTATGTTTTATATAGGTTTGAAATTGTCTTTATGAACAATATAAAAAACACAACAGGAAAAGGAGTGAGGACTTGTCTCAAGCACTTTCTCCTTATTCTCTCAGATTTTTTCTTCTTTCTTTAAAGCTAATTGACTGTAAGAGTATTCAGTCACATTTCTGTTCAAATGGCTGAAAATAATTTCAGCTACACACTCGTTCAGCAGAGAGACTACGAGACATGTGTTGTAGAAATGGTGGAGCATTCATCAAGGTTGGCCAACACATGGGAACATTAGAGTACTTACTTCCACAGGAATATGTTGCTACAATGAAAGTGTTACATAGTAGGGCCCCTCAATCTTCAGTTGATGATTTGTGTAAAGTGTTTGAAGAGGATATTGGCAAAAAGGTTGGTTTCTTGGCTTGGATATTTTGATGCATTTTGTCTACTAATTCATCAACCAATGATGAAATAAGCATTAACCCTTTACCAAACAATCTAGAGGTTTTACAACCCGGAGGGGAAAAAATCTTTAAATACATTGTTGGGAAAAAAGAAAATGCTGGTATCCAAATATCATTAAATGGATTAAATTTAAGGAACTGTATTATCGCTATTTGTGCATGTGTTTTGGTATTCAAACACTGTTTGCTCACCTTACAACTTAATAGGTTAGCAAATAAGTCCATTTTTTAACCCTTTACCAAATGACAAAATTCTAGATTTTTCCAATTTCAAAGCATTTGCAGGCAATACATTACTTGTAGCTCAAATGATGGAATTTATGAGTGAAAGGGCAAAAAGTGAGGGTAAAGGAGAAAATATTGGTTATGGGCTTTTTCTCCTCATCCCACAATGTTCTCAAAAGCCTTCGCTGTTAGTGTTGTTAAAATAAGGGATTGTGTGGTAAAGGGTTAGAGACCCTGAGAAAGAAAACTTTCAAAAGCTTTGCGGGAACAGGACAAAACACTGGCAACCAGTATTTTCTCCATTCCTCAAATGTTTTCTGCCCTTTTGGGGACAAATCCCTTAATTTGAGCCCTATTCTATTTTAGGTCAGCAAATGTTGTATTCCAGGTTATCAGTTTGTCATTTGGCCAAGATTTGACATGATACCTTTTAGCCCGTGCTAGTACTTGTTATTTGATGAAGGTTTTGAATTCAATTCCCCAACACAACCTACATGAAACTCTTTACTAATGACAAAGAAAGATATATGCGAGGTGGTTTGGCAAATGGGGGTGTAATGCATCTCTACTCTGCATTATACCAAGCAATTTGTCACATAATTATGGATCCTTGAAATCCATTTTGTCTTACATTTGACTGAATCATGAGGTAGAATCACCCTAGGACATTCAGAAAGTTTTGACCCAGAGTCACCAGTGCGGACTGTGCAGGCTGACATCGGTCGATACTTTTTGCAGATGCATTAAAACTCCTTTTCACATAGCATGTTTCATATATGACTTGCAACACGCAAAAAGGGACATTTGTGCAGGCTAATCCGAGACGGCACTTTACGATCTTACGAACAAAGTCCGTAACAAAGAAACAAATGAACAAATGCATGGCAGTACAAACCGCATCTGGCGGGATTCGAACCCATGGCAGACAAGATCCTCATTTTTCGAGGTTTAAAAGACCAATACCTTAACCACTGAGCTAAAGAGATATCTCCCTAACACAGCTGTTACGTATCGTATTTAAATCGGAACGAAGCCATGCACGAAGGAGTAGTCTCCTGTAACACACCCCCTCTTAAAGTCGTCATTTATTGATGACTCAAAGCCATATTAGGCAGTAAGTCTATTATTTAGACAACAAATGTCCGTTTTTGGACAACAAATGGGATTAATGGCTCAATGGCCAATCCCGGACGAGCTCCAATCTTACGAACAAAGTCCGTAACAAAGAGTCAAATGAACAAATGCATGGCAGTACAAACCGCATCTGGCGGGATTCGATTCCATGGCGGACAAGATCCTCGTTTTTTGAGGTTTAAAAGACCAATACCTTAACCACTGAGCTAAAGAGATATCTCCCTAATGCAGCTGTTAGGTATTGTATTTAAATCGGGACGAAGCCATGCATGAAGGAGTGGTCTCCCGTAACAATGACTACATTAGATTTTATGCTACAGTAGACTTTTGCAAAACAGAAAATTACATAAAAACGGAAGGTGTCGTTTCGGATTAGACTGTGCAGACTGCACAGGCTGATCCGAAATGACACTTTATGCAAATGTCCGAATGCCCCTTTTTGCGTGTTGCAAGCCCTATATTTTACTGCAAGTTTATATCCTCCCATAGGTAGAGGATGTATTCACTTCCTTTTCTCCAGAACCTCTCGGTACAGCATCATTAGCCCAAGTCCACAAAGCAACAACAAAGGATGGCAAAGTGCTAGCTGTCAAGATTCAACATCCAAAAGTGAAAGCTCATTCCTTTGTGGATATTAAAACAATGGAGGTATGATTATCAGTTCTTTATCAATACCTAATCCATTACCACACAATCCCAAGTTATAACGATCCTGAGGAAGGGGACTTTTGAAAACATTGTACGAAAATGAGAAAATGCTGGGTACCAGCATTCCTCTTTTTCCCATAGTTTTTAACACCCTATCAAAGACAAATTCCACCATTTGAGCCACAATTAAATTGTCATCTGTAAATGCTTTCAATTTTGACAAGTCTATGTTTTGCTCGTGTGGTAAAGAGTTGACACATTTTTTTTTGTCATATTTTTTTCTAATTATTGCTTCTTCTTTACATCGCTTCTGCTGCAGACTTCCTTTTTTCTTCAGCAATTCAATTTCTTAAACATTGAGGCAAAAGGAGAAACTATTTATACTGAGCAATTTCTCCTGCTGCTACCAAGTATCCCTGGCATTTACATGTTCAAACCTCAAGTTTACTTGTTTTTACAACATAAAGATTTTTGCACCATTAACCCAATACTGTGCAGGATCTTTGAAAATCTACCAAAGCTCGTTACAAATAACACAAGAACAATATAGGTGAAGGTAAGGAAATTTTTTTCAATATCAGTATGGAAAACTGTTGCAAAAGTAGCAATGACTTGTCACAAACTGAAGCAAATGCCACTATTTCAACAATGATTTCCAGAGCTGTTAACTCTTTACCACACGAAAAAATCTTAGACTTGTCCAAATTGAAAGCTTTTGCAGACGACAAAATAAAAGTGACTCAAAAATTGAAATGTATTTTTGAAAGGTTAGAAAACATTTTGGGAAAAGGAGAAAATGCTGGTAACCAGCAAAAATGCTGGTTACCAGCATTTTCTCCTCTTCCCAAATTGAAATGTATTTTTGAAAGGTTAGAAAACATTTTGGGAAAAGGAGAAAATGCTGGTAACCAGCAAAAATGCTGGTTACCAGCATTTTCTCCTCTTCCCACAATGTTTTCAAAAGTCCTCTTCTACAGGGTCGTTAAAACCAGGGATTGTTTGGTAAAGGATCAATCCATATCCATTACAACTAGAGCAGTTGTCCTCCTTTTGTTTCAGTTTTTGATACGAAGAGTGTGCTGGGTCTTTCCAGATTTTCAATACGTGTGGTTAGCAGAAGAGACAAGGAAAAATTTACCCTTAGAACTGGATTTTGTCCGAGAGGGGCATCACTGTGAACGGGTTTCTAAATTATTCAGTCATTTTAAATTTTTAAAGGTAAGTCAACTTCAGCAATTACCAAACATTCTGCAGTTCCATCAAACCTGAGGAAGAAAGCTTTTGGAAATTTCAACAAAGTTTTCTGCCTTTTCAACTTACAAATCCTGTCATTTTATTGTCATCTGTAAACGCCTTTAACCCTTTACCACACAATCCCAAGTTTTAACGACCCCCCAAGAATAAGGACTTTTGAAAACATTGTGGGAAAACGAGAAAATGCTGGTAACCAGCATTTTCTCCTTTTCCTACAATGTTTTTTACCCTTCCATGTACAAATTTTATAATTTAAGCAGCATTGAATTTCTTGTCTGCAAATGCTTTGAATTTGAATCAGTTTAAAATTTTGTTGTATGGTAAAGAGTTAAATGATAGTCTAAATGAATGCTGTTTGGCAAAGAAGCAGGCTGTGTTAACCTGTTACCAAATAATTCTGTATTTAAAGGACATGGAAAAAATCGTTTTGGAACACATTTGGGAGAACATGGGAAAAAGAGAAAATGTTAGAGGCTATATTTTATACTTTGCCCGCAATGTTTTCCAGCCTTTCAAAGAAAAATCACATCATTTAGGCCACATTTAATTTTGCATGAAGAGTTAAGCACAAGCTTGATAGATATGATATGTTAGCAAATTACTGTACAGCATTTTATGCTGCTGGGTTGACAGTTTGAAAATATAGTGTTAGAAATGGAGCAATTTGCTTGTAACAATCAATTGCTCCTTTCAACACTCTTTCTTCACTGTTTAACTGCAATAATAATATTTCATATTTTACCCTTCCTTGAAACGTTTGTCATGTGGGTATTATGTTGTTGATTTTTGTGGATCTAAAAATAACCGATTAATAGTATAAATCACAAAATTATTTTCATGGAGTGGACAAAACAAGAATAATTGTCAGCTTATGGGTAGATCAACATAAAATGTAAATGAAAATAAAAACAGTGGACTAAAGTAGCATAATCTGTTTTAAAGAGGGTACGATGCTGTCCGGTAATCTTGCGCACCTAAGCAAACGACTGTTTACTTATTGCACTAAAAGGAATTGCTAGATCCCCACAGATATTTATCTATTTATAGAAATATTTCATATAGATTGTGACTCAAGATAGTAATAGAAAGATACCCCGAAAAACATAAAAACTTTAAAGAAGTAAACACTAACCGTGAGGATTTATCCGGCATACAACTGTCCGGTGATCTTGCGCACTTATATTACATGACGTCAATGCAAAGGATTTCTAGAGTATTTGTGGCCATACAAAGAACAACTGTAGAAAAGAAATAATTATGCTAGATTTGGGCCTTTGATTCAGAACCTTGACAAAATGGCGGCAAATAGGAAATGACTTTGTCGTCTGATAAAGGTTGCATGTAAATAAGGAAAATAATGTGAAAACTGTTCCTTAATACCTTATAAACTTGTAAAATATGTGTTTAATTGATTCGTCTTTGTGACATAACTTGAATTACTCATTTAATTGACAGACAAATAGTGTTACAGCCAGCCTCATTGGGAATTGGGTCATAGGGCGTGTTTATGAATAATTAGTCACGATGATGTCATAGACAAACTTTAGACAGTCTCAGGTACAAAATTTAGCTGTAGTTACTTTCTGAAGGTTTCTCTGTTATTTCAAATTCCGATGGTCCTAGAAACACTGCAGAAAAGGGTAGAATTCATCAAACGATTTCGCAAAACAGGAATCTACCAAAGTGCGCAAGATTACCGGACGCGCAAGATTACCGGACACGACGGTATGCTGCCGGTAAAAGAGTTTTGATATGTTACATGGTCTTTAAATGTCTGGCAAAGGAGAATACTTTTCCTGAAGAGGTCAGCAAGTATTTACAGACACTTTAATCTATGAAAACCTGTTCCTCTGTGCTGAATCCAAGTCTATTTTTGACCATCAGGTTCCTAAGATTTACTGGGAGTACACTAACGAGCGAGTTTTAACCATGGAATTCTGTGAAGGTGGACAGGTAGATGACAGGGAATATATGAAAAAACATGGCATTAATGTTAATGAGGTAAATCTGCTACTTATTTTCCCATTCGATTTTCAAAAAACTAACAGGGCCAATATTCACCAACCATTCATAAGAACATTCTTAGTCTTATTATCTAGAATTTTCTAAATTGATAAGTAACACATATTCTGGTGGTCCAATCAGAGGTTATGTTGCTTTCAAATTTAGAAAATTCTGGAGAATAAGACTGAGAATACTATGAAAAACACTGTTGTTTTATTCATTCCCGGAGGAAATCATTACAACTTGTTACGTCATAAAACAAATCTCAAGCAGCAGATGTTGAAAACAGCCTTTAAATATACATATCATGAAAACGAATTAAGAATTTACTATGGACAGTTGTAGAAATACAGCAACAAAAGGAGAAAGTGCTCACCATTAGCTATTTCTTGTCTCATATCTATTTTATTTACATTTTCTTACACTTCTAACATACTAGTATGTTTTCAATCTGTTAGGTTTGCCTGTGAAAAATAAACTCATTATCCCTGCACACATCTCTTTGCAGAAAACCACTTTTTAAAACATTGTGAGAAAATTAGAAATTACTTGTCAGAAGTGATAACCCTGTTTTCAGGTATACTCGATACATAAAACTTAACCCAATTACAAAGTATTCCCAAGTTTTAAGGACCTGAGGAAGATGCCATTTAAAAACATTGTGGGAAAAAGAGAAAATGCTAGTTAGCAGGATTTTCTCCTTTTTCCACAATGTTTCCTACCCCTTTTAACAAAAATTTCATCATATGAGCTACATTTAGCCTTTTGTCTACAAGGTTTCAATTGGGAAAAGTGTTCTGTATTATCATTTGGTAAAGAGTTAGGAGGTGTTGATATTCCATATGTACAGGGATATTTTTTAAGTGGTCTGTTGTGAGTTTTCTTCAGGAGGTAATAGCTGAGCCCCAGTAGCTCAGTCAGTATTGTACAGAACTTGAAAATAGGGGGTTGCTGGTTCGATCCCTGGCTCGTCCAATTTCTTTCCAATGACTGATGATAGTCATTGTCACAGGATTCATTCCTCTCTCACCACTGACCATTGTTTTAATGATGGTTATGTGGGAAAGCAGCCAGTGGCTTGGAAAGAATATTGTGTGGAGTATTGGTAACATACTCCAGGAAAGCATGCACTTGCCCGCCGTAATATAACTGAAATAATGTTGAAAACGGCATCAATCAATTAATCAATCAATCAATCAGGAGGCAATAATTCATCATTAGTTGTTTTCATCCATTTTGGTGAGTTCTTATTGGCTGAAAATAAATCATAGCTATGTGAAAAAATCCTGCAGTGCTGGAATTACTTTTGCTGTCAAACTAATGTTAACAAACATGTAAACAAGATTTCATGGTGTTTTTCTTTCTAATTTTATACCGAGTTCGAAGTTCAAATGCTAGCTAAGTTTATTTCCTCTGAATATCATAAAATGAAAAGAATATCCAACAACAAATTCTAAGAGAAAACCTGAAACTCATTGTCATTTTACTGGATACAAAGTATCTGATTTTCAACTTCCAGTGAATTAAACTTAACAATAGATCTAGTAAATCTGCGATGTTCAGTGCTATGATGACATCATGAACTCCAAATTTTTTTTATGGCCATTTTACTGCACTTTGAAAACCAATGAAATGGGCATTAGAAACTGCAGTATTGGATTTACAACAAAACCAATGCATTTAGTATTATTTATGTGCATATTTGTTGTCTGTGATATTGAATTATAAGGAATAAAGTGATTTTTTTTTTCTTTTTGTTTTCACAGCTTTACGGTTTCATACAGTCTGATATGGTTTTTTGTTTTCATACCTTTGAAAACAAAAAAATTATCTTCATTCCTTAAATGAATTCATAATGGACTGAGACATGAGTATAATTACAAACTACATGTATTGTAGGTCTCACGAGATCTAGGTAAACTTTACAGTGAGATGATATTTGTAAATGGTTACGTTCATTGTGATCCACACCCAGGGAATGTTCTTGTCAATAAAACTGAAGATGGGACACAGATAGTGTTGCTTGACCATGGTCTATATCAGGTAATTAATGATGAATAATTAAAATATGGGTGATGATTGAAAAACAATGGTTTAGCTCATGTTGTTGTTAGTGTACATGAATGTGTTGGTAGTATAGCTTGAAGTTTCCATCTAATTTTCAGCAAAAACATTTTTTCCCTCTGTTTTCATAACATCCTACTGGCTATGTTGAGTTCGAAGTCTGAAAGGAAAAGGAACTTATTGGATCAAAAATCATCTGTTTGTTCATGCACATGGAAAGAATAACTGCTAATATATTTTTATTTAAAATTTATTCATATTTGTGCACAAAATTAGTGTACTAGTGTACATATAGTTTTCCTGCTACAGTAATGCAGCAGCAGTTCTTATTTCTGACTGACAATACAATACAGCCAAATTTTCTTTTTCAATGTAGTGTCAAAGTTTTAAAGATATTTCTGACAAGGTGGCATACTTGAAAATTCAGCACAATTTTGATTGACAGATTGACAATATCATTTTATGTTAAATTAAGTAAATTAAGTATAAGTATAAATGTTATAAACAGTGTCTCGACATTTCATGTAACCTTATGATTGTTATACTTACAGTCACTAACAGATGATTTTCGGGTTAATTATTGCAAGTTGTGGATGTCCCTTATACAAGCTGATCTGGATGGTATTAAGAAATATGCCCAGAGGTTGAATGTTGGAAACTTGTATCCACTGTTTGCCTGCATGCTAACAGCAAGGTCGTGGAATGCTATACAGAAAGGCATTGAGAAAAACCCTCTTACTCAGTCAGAGGTATTCATGTATTCTAACATTGTTCAAAATGGCTTAGGATGGCCATGATATTTTATCTTTCACAGTCTGTTGCTTAGTTGTATTCAAACATGTCAGAGTTAACATCAGGAGAATATTTTGCTCATGACTGTAAAAATTTCAGAATATGCACAGATACTTCTTTGCAGTGCTACAGATATAAGGTACAATAATTGGTCTTCATTATTTAAATTCTTCACCAAAACCCATGTTATCGGTGATCATATGATTCTCACTGTCACAAATTATTCATATGATTACTCACAACATTGGATTTTGCATAGGCAATTTTTTTTTTAGAATTACCCTTCCCCCGCTATTCTTGGCTTCTTATTTTGACACAGTATTTTCAAATTGACCATGTTTTAAATTAAGCATTTTTCAGAAGAAAGTGGTTTCTTTGTAAGCACATATTATCAGGGGTAAAAGTTTTCCGTATTGTGACGGAATTCCGTATTTTCAGGGGCCAACCAGGTCATTTTTCCAAATCGTTTAAATCTGAGGAGAAATTTTCTTGGGGGGGGGGGGGCGTACCCCTTTATCTCGTATCTGTTGCAAGTCAATAGATTTCCAGATGCCGTATCAATAAAATTTATTACCCCACTGCATTTGCTTTGTCCGGGGCTGATCTCGGTCATTAATGTCTCCCGTCAAACGCACTCGCCTTAAAAACAATGAAATTCAAAGAATTTTGTAATTTCGGGGATAACTTGCACCGAAATGTTTACAGTCACTCACTCTTGCTTAGGGTTTCCCGATTCTAAATATAGATGCTGAACCGGAACGTTCTAAGGTTATCGTATGATGTTATATTGTTCGTGTCCAACATGTTGCGGCTGTGTTTTGATCGGTTTGCCGACTTTAACATTTTTGCCGCTAGGATTGTAAAACAAAATAAAGCATTAACAAAGCCCTTCATTTTAGGGGACAAATATTGGCTGCAATTTGATTATTTGCTAGTGAAAGATGGCTCAGTTTAAATTATCTTTGTTCTTTTCAATAACAAATGGATGTCAGAACTGGGGATCGGCAACTATCTTCCGAAGTTGACAGTACGTGCTACTCAAATGCCGAAGAGACCGAAAAAGGGGGAAAAGTTTCATTCATACACTGTAGTCCGATTTGTAGTGGTGGGCCAATGATTGACTATAGTCGAAAGTCAGTTGGTTTTGGCTTCCGATTGCGATTAGCTCTTGAGAAATCCAGGAATCGATTGCAGTCGGTACTGAAGCTCGCTCGGTCGTGAAACGTGAATACTGGTTTGTAGCGCTTGGTTTTGTGACTGATATTAATCACACTCTAAGATTCAATATAGTGATAACAAACACGAAAATTGGTTGGAAAAATGAGAAAGAAATTTTTGTCCATGGATGTGTTGTCAAAACTCGACAACTCGGCAAGTTTCTTATTTGATCCCTGAGACCGGGTTTTGACGCTTGGAAATTTGAAATGACATGTCTTTGACGCTGAAAAATATTTGCTTAATTGTCAATCTGACGCATGAAATTATCATCAATAGCTTCATATAACCTAGCTTGTGCACATCCGGCAGAAATATGGGCTAAACACGATCAGTATAAAATGTGAAGGACACGCGCGTGATCTAATGAAGCTGGCGAGTCATTTACGAGAACGTAATAACGGTGTTAATCCTCTGATCTAGTGTAAAGTGACAGGTTTTAAAGTTACCTGCTATTCAAAATGACTAACTGATGTCAAATCATGTGGTAATACTTCTCCAGAAATTAACTGACACGAAAAATTGATCGCCAAAAAAAAACGTGAAAACCCATGACACTACCATGATCAGCGTGACATCGTCCGATCAGACGGACTTCAAACTATCTTCGCGACTTTAATAATGAATTTAAACATTGAATTTACACAAATCTCTGAATAAAACAATAAGTGGAATCTAAAATTCTGTCATGAGTGAAAAAAATTGTTGTTTTATGAAATGAAAATATAGATCTAAAGGGGGGGGGGGGGTGTAGTCTGCAAATGCTTGAAATGTGAATTTTTTTTAACTGGTTTGGAAATAAAAATTTAAAGATCAAAATAAATGATATTAAATAAAGTAAAAAAAAAATTAAAGTACAAAACATCACATATTTATAAACTTGATATCATGTAGACAAATTGTCAAAGTATTTAAAGCAAAAAGGCATTCCCAGTTCAATGGAGAAACCTCTTGTACAACCAATAGCTAGTTGGTTTGCTCTTCCGGTTACAAAGTGATAATCATTTTTACATTTAAACTGATTGCCCCACACTGCCGACTTGATAGATTTTTACAGGAATTGGACCAGTTCCATGGTATATCACTTACCTGCTTGTTTTAGCAAACATTAGAATTGATTTTGCCAAAAATGTTTGCACATTTTAGGAAAGGTTCTTAAAGTGTATGAAGAGCTTTTAACAGTGAACATGTAGATGTATCTATAAAATCTTGTTTGGGCATGTTGCATGAAAACAGTCTATTTTTTTAATGGGCTGTCATTAAAACTTGATATTTTAATGAAATTAATATGTAGTTTAGATCTGAACACCCATCCTTGTTTGTGTACCCCAAACTCCAGTTACCAAAGGGTGCAAAAACCTCAAGCTAGAAAATGCACAGCACACTCTGTCACATTCTCCCTGATAAATTAGCCATTCTTAAAGAGAGTGTTCTTTTCCTATTTGACAGATTTGATTTTATTCTTTTGACAGAAATTTAGCACATGTGATTGCATTGTAATGAATCAAATATTAAATACTAGATATGTCCTTTCTCATACTTGTTGTACTTTCAAATACAAAACTGATGTAGGGCTAATCTGATTAGGTCCTGTGTACAAAATGGAGATAAAAGAGAACAAAAATAACATGGGTACTAAAAACTTTGAGATTTTCTTAGGTTTTAGCATATCATATCTTTCATTCGTTTCAAGATTTTTTCAACTTTAAAATGCTAAAACTGGATCTCATTAGAGGTATTTGATCTTTATGAAATAGCTAAATCTCAGGAGCTTCCGGGGGCCTCCGGCCCCCTGGACCCCTGGCCAGGGCGTTGCCCTGGACCCACCGGGGGCCCTAGCGGCCCCCAGGCCCTCAGCTCAATTTTCAGTATTTTCAGATTTTTTAACTTTTACCCCTGTATTATCAAGGTGTGACTGTTTATTCCTGGTGTTGGCAAAAAATGAAATATGCTACTAAAATGCCATCATTGGGATTCAAACCCATGACTCTAGAATTATGAGTTAGCATACCAACCAAGCCATTCTTCAATTAATTTATCAGTTAAGGTTTACGACCCCTAAAGTAAAACGGCTATTTCCAGTATAATATTATTCTACAAAATTTGCTGTGATTAAAAATGAGTATTATTGTACTACTTTAACCGAGCCACTTTTTCCGTTTTTTCCTTCTTAGAATTACCATTTATAAATCTAAAACCACTATATTCTCATTACAAAGGGAGATAATTATTACCTCCCTTTTCAGGAAACTAACTATCAACAAATAATTTCAAGATAGACATCTAAAGGAATTTCTGGTCGGTTAAAAATGTGCAAAAGTATTATATCAGAATAAATCCTTATTTATCAACTAACAAGAAATTTTATTCCATGTTGCACTAGGAGCGTTAGGGGTCGTAGACCTTAAGCAAGTATGTTTACACTGTATTACAATAAAGCTTGAAACGCAATATATAATACCCTGAGACTACCGGGATAGTGACTGTTATCAGTAGATTACTTGAAAATGTGGAACATCATTAATGTTTTTTGACTGAATTCCCAGTACCTTTGCAGGCAAATATTGATTATCTGTATTATAAAACATGTATTATAAGATGCATACAAAGTACCTGGCCTGAAGTTTTGTATCATGATTGAATAGAGTTTAATATTTTTATTTTCAGAATCAGGAGATAGCTGACAATGTAGGTGTTTACATGATGGAAATATCTGAAGTGTTAAATAAGATACCAAGACAGCTACTACTTATCATGAAGACAAACGATGTCTTGAGGGGAATAGAAGCCTCGTTAAATACACGAGCAAATGCTTCATATTTTATTAATATGTCAAAATGTTGTATAAGAGCGCTGGGACATGATAAACTGAATCAAAGCCATGGATTTTTATCAAGTTGTCAAATAAGGCTGTATACACAAATACAGTTGTTAAAGATTGAGTTATATGAATTCTTTTTGTGGTTGAAATCATCCGTTTTAATTCAATATTTTTATGGAAAATCTAAAAAAAGTGAAAGTGTAAGTTAACATCAACTGATATACGCAATGTCTAGGTTCTTCAAACTTTTAGCAATGCTTGGAATATGTTTTATAATATTAAAAAATTGACTAAATCACTGCCTTCAACTCTTTACCACATAATCTCAAGTTTTTGGAACCCTGAAAAAAAGGCTTTTAAAAACATTGTGGGAAAAGGAGAAAATGCTGGTAACCATTTTTTCTCTTTTTACTACAATGATTTCTACCTCTTTGAAGAATCCTAAAAAAAAATTTGTTGTTTGGTGAAGAGTCAACAAACAACAAAATTTTAAGACTAGTCCAAATTTGAAAGCATTTGCAGATGACAAATCATATGGTGCTCAATGGGTTGGTTTGTCATTGATAGGGAAGAAAACATTTTGGGAAAAAGAATGAAATGCTGGTAATCAGCATTTTCTCATTTTCCTACCATGTCTTCAAAAGCTGTCTTTCTCAGGTTGTTAAAACTCAGGATTGTGTTGTAAAGGGTCAAAAACTTCATAAATAAAAAGGAAAAAAATGAACATTCTCCTTCTTTGAAAGAAAGAAAGTCCAAACTTTGCCTTTTCAATAATGTTCTGGCAAGACTTTCTTGACTTTTTACTAGACGACAAAATTTTAGAATTGTCTGTATTGAAATTATGTGCAGACAGCGAATTAAAGGGGGCTCAAATTAAGGGATTTGTATGTGAAAACATAGAGAATATTGCTTATGTTAGGAAAGGAGAAAAGGCTATATATCAGTATTTTCTCCATTTCCCACAATATTTTCAAAAATTCTCTTTCTTGGGGTGGTTGAAACTCAGGATTGTGTGGTAAAGGGGTAAGGCATTAACCTGATGTATCTAGCAGGAGACCGTTTCATAAATCATTGTGGCAATAGGAGAAATTGTATAGTTTGTCTTTTTGCCACAATGTTTTCACATGCATGCATTGTTATACTTAAGCTCTTTACCACACAATCCTGAGTTTTAACGACCCTGAGGAAAGAACCTTTTGAAAACCTTGTGGGAAAGGGAGAAAATGCTGGTTACCAGCATTTTCTCCCTTTCCCACAAGGTTGTCAACACTGTAACAGAGAAATTTCAGCCACATTTTATTTGTCATCTGCAAATGCTTTCAACTTGGACCAGTCTAACATTTTGTCGTTTTGTAAAGTGTTAAACTACAAGTATCCATAGTTTCGAGGATCTAATCAAAGTCTTCTGCAAATTTGTTTCATATGATGAATAGTAAAGAACAAGAAAAAAGACTCGTTTGTATGGTTTTTAGCTCCACTGGCCAAAGGCCAGCGGGCTTATGTCATGGCCTGTTGTCCGTCGTGCGTCCGTCCGTCCGTGCGTCCGTCCGTCCGTCCGTGCGTTAACTTTTTTTTTAAACGTCTTCTTCTCTGAAACTACCCATCCAATTTTGATGAATCTTCACAGAAATGATCCTGCCATGGTCCTCTTCAGAATTTCTTGAAAGAATTTAATTCCTTCAAAAACTCTGGTTGCCATGGCAACAAAACTGAAAAATTTTGAAAATCTTTGAAAATCTTCTTGTCTGAAACCGTAAGGCCAAGGGCTACCAAATTTGGCATGTAGCTTTATCTAGTGGACCTCTACCAAGTTTCTTCAATTTATAGCCCTGGGGTCAAAATTGGCCCCGCCCCGGGGGTTACAAGTTATACATGGGCTTATTTAGGGAGAACTTTAAAATTCCTCTTCTACCTAGCCATAGGGCCTAGAGCTACCAAATTTGGCATGTAGCTTTATCTAGTGGACCTCTGCCAAGATTGTTCAAATTATAGCCCTGGGGTCAAATTAGGCCCTGCCCGGGGGTAACAAGTTTTACATGGGCTTATATAACAAGTTTTACATGGGCTTATATAGGGAGAACTTTAAAATTCTTCTTTGACCTAGCCATGGGGCCTAGGGCGACCAAATTTGGCATGTAGCTTTATCTAGTGGACCTGTACCAAGGGTGTCCAAATTATAGCCGAGGGTCAAATTTGACTTCGCTCCGGGGGGTAACATGTTTTACATGGGCGGGCTTATATAGGAAAATCTTTCGCATCTAGCTATAAGGGCTAGGGCTATCAAATTTTGCATTTAGCTTTATCTAGGGGGTCTCTATCAAGGGTGCCCAAATTATAGCCCAGGGGGTCAAATGTAGCCCCACCCCAGGGGGTCACAAGTTCTACATGGTCTTATATAAGGAAACTTTAATAATCTACTTGTACATAGCCATATTTAGGCCTAGGGCTACCAAATTTTGCATGTAACTTTATATAATGGGCCTCTACCAAGAGGGCCCAAATTTTAACTTTGGGGGTCAAGTTTGACTCCACACCAGGGGTCACAAGTTTTACATTGGCTTTTATAGTGAAAACTTGATAAACCTGTGTCATGGATCACATATTTTACAGGGCCTTTTATTCAGCAAACTTGTTTTACATGACTTTTTATTGGGCAAGATTAAAAAATCTTTTTGTTTATAACCACACATTCTAGTTTCATATTGTAGGTCTGGGGTCAAAATTGCCTTCATTCCAGGGATCGCAAGTTTAACATGGGCTTCAAAATATTGTCACTTCAATTTAAACATTAATCAAGGGAAATAACTCTTTTTATGAAAGATAAAGTTCGTTACTATTTACCTCCCTTGATTATCAAGCTGCAGTGATACATGATTGGTGCTAGACAAGTTTTTTAGCTCCACTGGCTGAAGGCCAGCAGGCTTATGTTATGGCCCGTTGTCCGTTGTGCGTCCATCCGTATGTTAACTTTTTAGCTCACTTGAGCACAACGTGCTCAAGGGGAGCTTTTAGGATCACCTGGTGTGCGTCGTGTGTCGTCAACAATTCTTTAAACATCAACTCCTCCTAAACCACTGGGCGGATTTGGACCAAACTTGGCTGGAATGTTCCTTGGAAGGTCCTCTTTGAAAACTGTTCACAGAATTTGATTCCATCAAAAACTCTGGTTGCCATTGCAACCAAATGGAATTTTTTAGGGAATTCTTTAAAAATCTTCTCCTCTTAAACCACAGGTCAGATTTTGAAATAATTTCACAGATATGCTCCTTGGTTGACCCTTTTTAAAAATTGTTCGTAAAATTTTGATCCGTCAAAAAATGTGGCTCTGGTGAATGGGGGCTTCTTGCACCATATAGAAATGAAGGAATTCTTCAAAATTCTTCTTCTCTGAAACCGCTGGTCAGATTTCGAAATAATTTCACAGGATTGTTCCTTGGGTGACCCTTTTCAAAAACTGTTCGTAAAATTTTGATCCGTCAAAAAACGTGGCTTTGGTGAATGGGGGCTTCTTGCACTATACAGAAATGAAGGAATTCTTTAAAAATCTTCTCCTCTGAAACAGCAGGTCAGATTTTGAAATAATTTCACAGGATTGTTGCTTAGGTGACCTTTTTCAAAAATTGTTCGTAAAATTTTGATCCGTCAAAAAATGTGGCTCTGGTGAATGGGGGCTTCTTGCACCATATAGAAATGAAGGAATTCTTCAAAATTCTTCTTCTCTGAAACCGCTGGTCAGATTTCGAAATAATTTCACAGGATTGTTCCTTGGGTGACCCTTTTCAAAAACTGTTCGTAAAATTTTGATCCGTCAAAAAACGTGGCTTTGGTGAATGGGGGCTTCTTGCACTATACAGAAATGAAGGAATTCTTTAAAAATCTTCTCCTCTGAAACAGCAGGTCAGATTTTGAAATAATTTCACAGGATTGTTGCTTAGGTGACCTTTTTCAAAAATTGTTCGTAAAATTTTGATCCGTCAAAAAATGTGGCTCTGGTGAATGGGGGCTACTTGCACTATATGGAAATTTAGAAATTCTTAAAAATTCTTCTTCTCTGAAACGACTGGTCAGAATTTTACTTAATAGCCAGTGGAGCGATACAGGGCCATCATGGCCCTCTTGTTTATGCTGTTTTCATCATTATTTCATTGAAATTGCAGTGGCCAGTATTTCTACAAGTATTCTTTCTTTCCTGGAGATTCTTTTCTCGGTACCTTGCACAATACTCCTCTCAAGCCAGTGGCTGCTTTCCCACATAACCATTATTGAAACAATTATCTGTGTTGAGAGAGGAATGAATCCTGTTGTAATGACTATCATCAACCCTCAAAAAGAAATTCTTGGAGCTGGAGATTTGAATCAGCGACTTCCCTCTCTCACCTGTTTTAAGTCTTGTATGCAATCAACTGTGCTACTATGCTTGGCAGGAAGATAGGAAACACAAAATAAAAGTTATTAAGATCTTGAAGTAGACATGTTCAACATTACATGGTGGTATTTCTGTGGTTTTCTTGACCTTTTTGTTGATATTTATCTGATCTTTTTGTTTTTAAATTTTGTGATATTTCTCAATGAAATACAACAAATTTATCTAAATTTAAGAGTGACTGTCATCAACTCATCATTCTTTTAATCAATCTTGCACATTATTTACACATCAAGGTTAAAAATAGTCCAAATATTAAGATGCATACATGCCTATTTACCCTTTAAAATTCATCTATCTGACATTTCACATTTTATTTTTCTTTTGCATATATAATTATCTGAATGGGTCCCATTTAGTTCAGTGTAGCAGATCTGATCCAGAAAAATGGTACAATTATGTAAAAGAATATAATTTTACCTTTAGAATCAGCTTTATTTTAAAAAATATTCAGCCAGTGTCATTAAAGGCCAGATTCAATCAAATGTCACATTTCAGTGGAGCCGCTGCCATGTTTTGCAATCATGCAGAAGGTTGCATAACAAACCTGAATCAACTAAGGACTTTTTTGAAGAAATCTGTTACAATAATTAATTAAACAAGAACTTGCCAAACAAAATTTTGTCTTGAAAAAGATGTCATGATATGATTTGATAAGTCATATTTGTATTTTCATTTGGGACAGTTGCATCTATTCCACAGCCATTCATTACAAAACAGAAAGTGGTAGAAATAAAATGGATTAAGCTCGTGAAATACAAAAAAGACAAGGTTTGTACAAATTACTTTTTATAATCCAGAAAATGGGCATTAATCTTACTTTTTATGTACATGTATAATTTATTATGTCTTTACACAAGTTAAGTCTTTAGCAAATAATCCTGTGTTTTAACAACCCTGAGGAAGACAGCTTTTGAAAACATTGTTGGAAAAGGAGAAAATGCTGGTAACAAGCTTTTTCTCCTCTTCCCAAAATGTTTTCTACCCTTTTAAAGACAGAAATCATCATTTGAACTTCCTTTAAAATATCCTCTGTAAATGCTTTCAATTGGGACAGGTCTGAAATTTTGTTGTTTGGTAAAGAGTTAAAAGTATGAGAGTTTGTTAAAAGGAAGTATGAAGTAACAGACTAGACCCCATGTCCTCAATGAATTACAAAATGAAGTTAAACATATGGTACATCAGGGCTTATAAATGGGACTAGGTGAAAAATGGACATAAATACAGGTACTGTACATGTAATGACATCAGGACTACATATGTGTCTATAGATGCACAGTTTATTTTCTCTAGCCAGAAATGGTGGTTTTATAGATGGTGATAAATGAAATTTCGAATGAACTCTTTACCAAAGGCAAAGCTGTAGACATGTCCAAATTGAAAGCATTTGAAGAGACAAATTAGATATGGCTCAAACAATGGAAATCATCCTAATAAAGATTTAAAACACTGTGGGAAAAGGGAAAATACTGGTTACAAGGAATTTGTCCTTTTCCCACAATGTTTTCAAAAGCATTCCTCCTCAGGGTCATTCAAACTGGGGGTTGTTTTGTTGAGATAATGAATTTTTAAATAAACTATTTTAACATAAAGTATTTCAGTTTGTTGTGGTTTATTAGCATCGAAAGATGTCTTTCCAGTAAAGAAAGTAATCTTAGCCATTGCCTCGCATTTTTAACTCCGCTGTTTTTGGCTCATCTGATTTATCTGTTGTCTGTCATGCAGGTCTCAACAATTACCTTGTGTCTGTAGAGGCAACATTTTCAGTGGGATACTCATGGAAGTTGGTCAGAATGTTTGTCTTGATAATATTTGGACAAGTTTGAAATCAAGTCATGTTGGGCCAAAAAAAGTCACTGAGACAAATCTTAGAAAAACTGTTTGTGCACTCTAAGAGGTCACATTTTTTGTCAGATTCTCATGATGGTTGGTCAGAGTATGTTTGCTTTGATAATAATACTTATCAAGTTTGAAATTGGGTCACATTCTGTTGAAAAGTAGATCACTGGATCAAATCTTAGAAAAATTTTATGTGCATTCAAGATGTCATAGTTTCATTATGATACTCATGAAAATTGTTCAGAATGTTTATCTTGATGATATCTCTGATAAGTTCAAAAGTGGGTCATGTCAGGTCAAAAAGTAGGTTACTAGGTCAAATCTAAGAAAAACCTTGTGTGCACTCTAAAGGCTACAGTTACTGTCAGAAACCCATGAAAATTGGTCAGAATGTTAGTCTTGATAATAGCTGGGACAGGTTTGAACTAGTCATGTCGGGTCAATAACAAGGTTACAGGGTTAAATCTTAGAAAAAACCTTGTGCATACTCTATGAGCCACATTTTTCAGTCTGATACTCATGTATTTTGTCAGAATGTTTGGATGATAACTCGGACAAGCACAAATTGGTTCATGTAGGGTAAAGAAGTAGGTCACTTGGTTAAACCTTATAGATATCTTGTGTGCACTCTAAAGGCCGGAATTTTAGTCAGTTGCTCGTGAAAACTGGTTAGAATGTTAGTCTTGATAAATCTCAGACAAGTTTGTAATGGGGTCATGTCAGGTTAAAAAAGGTTGGTCTCGGGGATAAACCTTTTTTAAAAAATAATGAGTGCACTCTACAGGCCATGCATTTAGTTAGATGTTGAAATTTGTCAGAAGGTTTGTCGCAATAATATCTGGGACAAGTGTGAAATTGAGTCACTTCAGGTAAAAGAGTAGGTCACTGGATCAAATCTTAGAGTAACCTTGTGTACACTCTAGAGGTTACATTGTCAGTCTGATACTCATGAGAGTTAGAATGTTTAAATCAAAGAGAAATCCCTGGCGTCTCTTTATCCCATAAACCTTATATCGACTTTTTATCTACATTTACACGGCTATCTAGATTCTACACATTGTAAAGTTTTAACAGCGTTTGTTTACTCTCTGGCTGTAAGGGTGCATCTTTAAAAATCAGGTTACTTGGACTAATCTCTGGAAAGCCTTGTGTACACTGTAGAGGCAATATTTTCAGTCCAATACTTATGAAAGTTAATCAAAATGGTTGTCTTGATGATATCTCGGATGACATTGAAATGAGTCACATGGTATCAACAATTAGGTTACAGGGACAAATCTTACAATAACCTTGTGTGTTCTCTAGATGCCACATTTTCAGTCTTATACCCAGGAAGGTTTGTCAGAATATTTGTCTTGATTGTACTCCTCGCAAAAATGGGTTTCGTTGCATTGAAAAGTAGGTCACTGAGACCAATCTTAGAAAAACTGTGTGTGCACTCTAGAGGCAACATCTTCAGTGCAATATACAGGAAAAATGGTCAGACTGTTTGTCTTGATGATACTCCAAAGCAGTAAGAAATGGGTCAGATATTGTCCTAAATTAGCTCAACAATACAAATCTTTAAAAAACCTTGTGTACATTCTAGATGCCTCATTTTCTGTCCAATTTTCATGGCTGTTGCTCAGAACGTTTGTTTCAATGGTATCTCTGATGAGTATGAAAATGGGCCACATAGGATCATTAAGTGGGTCCTTTGAACAAATCCTAGAGGCCCCATACAGGGCAAATTTTCGGTCAAGTTCTCATGAAAGAAGAGGCTGTGTTCATGTCAATGTTACTGATACAATTATTATATTTAGAAAAAACCTTAATTCCCATTGTGCACTCTGAATACATTTTGTATGTGATTACATCACCACTAGGATCCTTTCAACTTTGTACATCATAGATCACTTTTTGCAGGTGAGTGCTCTAGGGTCAATGACCCTCTTGTGTGAAGAAAATGTTGAGGTGTTGTCATGCATTGTTGTTGTCTGTGTTATCTTGAGAAAAGTTAAATTTTCTGATGTCTCTCTCAGAATGAGGTACCATTTATGAAGAGAAGATAACCCTCAGACTATTTCTGAAATACATGTATCTATTCCTTTTTTTTTCAACATGGAATTTTCACTGAAAGAACAGCATGCAGCTGACCACTGGCACCTGCATACAATATCTCTTGTTTGGCTTTATTCTCATGACACTGATGTTGGATATTTTTCAGCATTTAATCCTGTATCGTACAACTGTGCGTGCACCACCCAGAAGAACTAAAAAGGTTTATTGACACATTATGCAAAAAGGAGAAAATGCTTGTATTAGTGCAAGTAATACTTAGTATTCCAAACCACTTGATGAAATTTAACTCTTTCCCATAGGTCAGATTTCAGATGCTTCCAAATTGAAAGCATCTACATACCACAAATCTAAGAGTGATGCACATGAACCAGATTTCTTTGACAAGGGATACCAGCATTTTCTCCTTTTCCCAAACTGTTTTCAAAAGGTCTTTTCTCAAGGTTGTTAAAACTCAAGATCATCAGGTAGAGGGTAAAACAATGTAAACACAAGCCATTTTTAGTAATCTATAATCTTGAGCAGATGTCAGTGAGGAACATTTAATGGAAATGAAGGTAACACTTTTAAGCTTCACTGGCTTTCAGCCAGTGAGCGTATTTCATGCCCCAGTTTCCATCATGTGTGCATTCATCAAGTCATCCATGTGTGTTAACTTTTATTTAAAAGATCTCTGAAACTACCCTTCAGTTTTAATGAAACTTCACAAAAATGATCCTACCATGGCCGTCTCCTGATTTTCTTCCAAGAATTTGATTCCAATAAAAGCTCTGAATGCCATGGCAATAAAAGTGAAAATATTTAACATCAAAAATCTTCTTGTCCAAAATCACAAGGCCTAGGGCTACCAAATTTAACATGTAGTTTCATCTAATAGATTAAACCTTTCCCTCCAACATGAAGAAAATGTTGCGACCATGAAGTGACCATGAAGCAACCATGAAGAAAATATCTTTTGAAAACATCATTGGAAAAGGAGAAAGTGCTGGTAACCAGTGTTCTCTTCGCTTTCGATGACAATTTTTCTGATTGCAAACACTTGTTCAATGTGGGTGAGTATAAAATTTTATTTGTCAAAAAGAATTGATAAGTTCATCTCACATCACATTTTCGTTGGAAGTCATCGTATAGTCATGTGAATGAAATATAGCTCTACTTATTCAACAATTAACTCTACCAGACGTCAAAATTTTACTCTAAGTTCAAAGCATTTGCAGACAACAAAGGTGGCTTAAATGATGGAATTTGACTTTTCCTTAACCACATAGTCCCCTGTATTAATGACTCTAGTAAAAAACTGTTTTGAAAACATTGTTGGAAAAGGAGAAAATACTGATAACCAGCATTTTCTCCTTTTCCCACAATATTTTCTACCCTATCAATGACAAATTCATCATTTGAGTAACTTTTGAATGATTGTCTGCAATGGCTTTCAATTTGGAATTTAAGGGCTAACTCCTGTATCCAAGACGTTCAACAATAGAAAGGCAAAAAAAAATTTAAGACAGCTCTGAATTCCAGCCTCTTATCGTTCCTTGTTATCAAGGACAAAAAACTGAATATCTTTTGGGCATCCACAGTTTTGCATGGTCATACTTGAACCAGCAAAGTGGTAAAATAAATGGAGTGGAGATCTTTTTAGCGTGAAATGTTCTTATATCAGACAGTAGAGGCTTATGATCAGACTGGATGATTGGTAAAGTCTGATCTTGATCTGCTGTCTGCATAAGAACCTATCCAGCTACACATTCTTGAGTGACCCGCTTCTCAGTGTGGACTATTTGTTGTTAATGTTTAGCTTGAAAGTTTAAGTTATTTATTTCTTAAGGATGTTTAACTTGAAAGTATATAAGTTGAAAAAAAAAGAGCTGAAATGACTGTTTTTGAACTGACCGACAAATTACATACTTGTTCATGATTTTCAAATACATTTTGGTAGTTAAAAGTTATTGCGTTTAAATAATATACTTTGAGTCGGTTTGATCCCATAATTCCGCACTGAACTTCCGGGGAGTATACCAATCTGCAACGAATCGGTAATTTTATGCAAATATTTAAATTACATGCTTCAAATACATTTTTGGGGACCAAGGTTACATTACATTTTAATGCATTT
Source organism: Hippopus hippopus (assembly GCA_946811185.2). Taxonomy (NCBI): domain Eukaryota; kingdom Metazoa; phylum Mollusca; class Bivalvia; order Cardiida; family Cardiidae; genus Hippopus; species Hippopus hippopus. The sequence goes on along the minus strand of OX328101.1, from coordinate 50,512,652 downwards.
ATGAATTTTACAGATGCTAAACGTTCGGACCCATGTGATTGACTCTCACTCTGCTAAAAAACCTGGTTGACATTGCTAATGGTCAACGTGCTACTCAATACAGTATGCAGGCATGCAGTGGGCTGTTTGATTACTCGGAAAAGACTTGTTAAATAGAACTTAAATACACAAGAGTGTAAAGTATTCGATTTCTGAAAATATTTCAAAATTAATTTTATTCTGCAGTATACCTAGACATCTACTTGCAGCATAGTGCTGATTTGTTTAATTATGATTTTAAAGACGAGATGAATTGAGTGGTTTGCATTGAACTGCTAGTCCCCAGAATCAGTGCTCGCGCTGCCAATCGAAATTATCAACAATTGTTGATTAATTAATTCAGCTGTCGATTAATTCTTCCAGTTGTCGATAAAAATTGTCGATTAATTTATTCCCCAAAAAAGTCGGGTAAAATTCCCTTTACTTGCCTGGATCGCGCGTTAATTTGCACTGGAAATGTGTGGTATTCGCTTGTTTCACACCTCAGCGGACGCAACCTTAGGTAATCGACAGGTCTGGTACATGTGTATATTCCACAAGGCGTGTCATGTTACTGGTTGTTATTCTAAGCTGTTAATTGGAGAATAATTGGTGATTATTGTTTATTTCACTTAAAATTTTGATTGACCATTTTATTGGATGCAGTGATAGAATGCCTTTAATTTCAATACCGCCAAAAACGGCGATGGTGAGTAAAGGAAACCAATCAGATATCATAAATTTGTTTGAACCGCTCACGCAAATCGGCGTTGTTTAAATGTCGGCGAACAAAAAGAAAACAGTTATTCATTATTGGCATGTTGACATTACTCTGATAAATCTCATTCTTCACTTATGCGTCAACGTGGGTCATTCTAAACAAACTATCACCAATAAAAAAAAAAAGATAACAAAATAAGGAAAAATTAACTGCATTTATAGTATTTGATTTAGCAGTGGTGCCAGTGAATTGCACTATGAAAATTCAAATGAAATTTAAAGGCTAAGGTGATAACCTCCGTCTACTTTACTGTTTAGGGTCTATCAATGACTTAATTTATGACATCTTACTCGCCTCATTGACCTTATTTGAAAATAATTAAGGTCAACAGATAATAAAGGGAGGTAATTCATCATGTAATACAAAATGTTTCCTATTACTTGTGGATATCATTTATTACAATAAGAAAAAAAAGTTGTTTAGTAAAAGAAGTTACCATTCATCAAAAGAAACCAGGACTTAAAAGTCTTTATGCTTTTATGCAAATATTGTGGGAAAAGGAGCACCATCCCAGGAAATGGTGAAGAACAAAGTTTCCCTTTCCCTATTTTCTACCATGTAAGATTAACATAAAATTTTGTTGTTTGGTAAAGGAGTAACCATTTGTCAAAAGAAACTAGAACCTAAAAGCCTATATGCAAATATTGTGGGAAAAGGAGCACTATACCAGGAAATGGTATATAGCAAATTCTCCTTTTCCCACAATATTTTCTACAAGGTAAGATTAAATATATATGATATATTTTTTTATTATTGTAATGGACATAATTATGTGAATGAAAGTTTGAAACTATGAGTAAAAATAAAGTTTGTTCAATGCTACATGTGCGTGTTTTTTTTTTTTAACCAACTTTGCACACTAACTTTGTCTATAATTTTTTTCAAGAAAAAGTTGTTGGCCATTATTTTACTTGGGCCAGAGCTAGCACTGCCAGAATATAGTATGGTGCAAAGATTTGGGAACAGGTGTCCCACCAATGATTTTTTTTTTATTTTTTATAGTCGATTCCCATTACTCCCTGAATTCTTATATCTTCTTGAATCTATGTTTGCTTGAGATATTTTGTTGCACATTCTTTTTTTATGCCTCCGGTTAAACATTTACAGATGTAAAGATTGCAGAGAAGCTCCCTACACCAAAGAAATATTTCAAAGGCAGGATTACAATTAAAAAAAATTGTATTTCATCTAAAGCCACATTTTCCTTCATAATTCATCAGTTGTTTGTGCAACACAAGATATATTTACAGTAGGTTCCCATTAAGTCAAAGTATATAACACAGAAAATGTATCTATGATAAATAGAGAGAATGTGACTTTTAGGAATACACACATCCCGCTTCCCCTCCCCATATGACGTTATTTGACAACATTTGTAATGACTCAGTTTTTTCTTAAAAATGATTCTCAAAGTTATGGAAAAGCTTCCAGTCAATTCCAGGTGGTGAACAAATGCATTTTTAAGATATTTTAAACAATGAGAAAAGGTAAAATGTAGTGTCTATTTTAGGACTTGCGATTGGCTAACTAGCACTAATTTATTTCAGATCCCGACTAATTTCAGACCTAATGTGTAACAGTCCCACGTTAAAAACAATAAGTCACAAAACAAATAATTTACTTTTGCTTTGCTGAAAATACTGCTGTTTTGGATAAACAGGCATCATTACAGATGCTGTTTTGTAACATATTATGTCCATTAACCCTTTACCACACAATCCAGAGTTTGAATGACTGTTACGGAAGAAGCCTTATGAAAACATTGTGGGAAAAGGAGAAAATTCTCGTAACCAGCATTTTCTCCTTTTTCAACAAGACTTTCTACTCTATCAAAGATAAATTCCATCATTTCAGCCGCATTGAAATTATCATCTGCAAATGTTATTGCAATCTCCTGTCAAGGGAGGTTACTTAAACTCTTTACCAAAGGATAAATATTTAGACTAGTCCAAATTGAAAGCATTTGCAGATGTCAGTTTCAATTCTTATAATTCTGATAAAATTCATTGCAATAACAGTAGTCTAAGACAAGGTAAAGTGGGCTGTTTTTGACCAGGTTGTTTTGGAAGTGGGTTGTTACCCTCTTCCTGTCAAGATAGGTTAATGTAATGGACATAATATCTTGCAAAACAGCTTTGGCAATGATGCTGTTAATCAGGGTTCTTCTTTGACCCGGGACTCCGGGTTTTGACGCATGGAAATCCGAAATAACCCGTTTTTGACGCTAAAAAATATCTGCCTAAGCGTCAATCTGACGCATGAGATTACCAGCCAAAGGGTCATATAAATTATGTCGCATGCATCCGGCAGGAATGTAGCCTATAATAAACACGATCAGTGTCAATTGTGTACAGACGCACGTAGCTCTGTTTATCACACGTAATCAAGCTGGCGAGTGGCGAGTCATTTTTGAAAACATGATAAAGGTGTTAGTCCCATTATCTAGTGTAAAATAACAGGCTTTCAAGTTAACTGCTACCCTAATTAACAAATATATGTCGAATCATGTAGTAATACTTGTAAAAATATTAACTGATTTGAAAAAAAGATCGCTGGAAAAAAAACGTGAAAACCCATGACACAACAGAAATCATTTTGACATCGTCCTATCAGAGGCACTTCAAACTATCTTTTCATCTTTGGTGACAAATTTAAACAGTGAATTTATACTTACTTCTTTATGAAACAATAAGTGAAAGCTAAAATCTATGTTTAAAAATTAGGAAAAACTTTTTAAGATGAAAATAAACAACAACCTATAGATTGGGGGGGGGGGGGGGGAGACCGGAACAAGTGTGAAAGAAAAAGTAATTGGACAAGAAAGGAAGACTTAAATCTTAAGAAATAACACTTTAATGGATGTGACCTTTATTTTCTCCCTTTTCCACAATGTTCTGGGTTAAGAAAGACAAATCAAGTCGTTCCAGCCATATTTGAATTGTCGTCTGCAAATGTCTAAAATAATTATGGTCTAGTCAAAAGTTTTTGTTGTTTGGTAAACAGTTCAAAAGTTGTTTGTGTCCATTTATTCATCAAGATGAATTGCATGCTAGGGCTGCAATTTAAAATTCTTCTGTCCACTTCATTCCAACAAGTCTCTACATAAGATAGGGTATTTTCTTATCTAATTCCTATCCATAGACAAAGAACATAAATGGAAAGTTTTCATTATTTCACCCTTATCTCTCCGTGATAATTTTGACCCTTGGACATTTCTGTTAGACTCTTGGAAATTCCATTTTGACTCTTGAAAATTTGGGCCCAAGAGTCAATGACTCTTGGGATTCTGGACCTAGGGAGAACCCTGCTGTTTTATTCAAAACAGTGGTATTTTCTGTGAGGCAAGAGTACAGCGTTTTTTTCCACGTTTTGGGAATGGGTCAGAAACCGAGCAAATTGGGTAAAAAAGTGTCATTTTTCTCCGAAATTGGGAATTTTCATAATAAACACAGAATCAAGTGACTGATTATTTATAATGGATAATTTTCAAATATTTGAACTAAAATCAAAGTATTACGCACAAGATATTCAAAACATTGAAAACAAATTAATGTTCTTACAGAAAAAATGTCCCTGTTTCTCATGCTGTTGAAGGTGTCAATAGTATTGTCTTTTTCTATGTGTGAGGGGATTTAAGAGTTAACCAATGAATTTTGTAGATGACCACTGTCCTACATTCAAACCTAGGCTCGATTGATTGTTGGATTTAATATTGATTTTATATTCATCTTCAGCTTGATTGGAGTCGTCAGTCTTCTTAAGGCCAAACTCTGTAGGGAGTTTAGAATCGGTTTGTTAGATTTTTTTATTATTTGCAGTTATGGCTCATTTTGGAGTTTGATCACTTAACTCTTTACCAGACGACAAAATCTTGAACTTACCCAAATTGAAAGGGTTTGCAGACAACAAATTAATTATGACCCAAATCACAGGATTTTTTTATGATAGGGATGTTAAAACTTTGGATTGTTTGGTAAAGGGTTAAGAAAGAATTTGCTGCGAATGCACATGGCATTAAGAATACCTATAAATCGCAAATTTTTGGATACACAAAAACATAAACAGCAGACTGCATTGTATTTGACGATCCCTATGGAGATTGCCGAAACACATACACTGGACGCCGGCCTGTATCCAAGAAAGGCTTAAATTTGGTTATCAAAGACTAGGGCCAGTTTACAGAAATAAACTGTTGACAGGCATCACATTTCTTCTCTCTTTTTTTTGTTGATTACTACTTTGGGAAACTCCCTCTTTTTGACTAAAGAAATCGCTGATGTTTGGATTGGGAATACACATGAAGTTAAGAATACCGACAAATCGCAAAATTTTGGCTACACAAAAACATATACAGCACACTACATTGTATTTGACATCGCTATGGATTACTACTTTGGGAAACTCCCTCTTTTTGACCAATGAAATCAATGATTGGATTGTTTATGTTGCATATTCTGAACAATTTGCTGGGGGGGGGGGGAATCCACGATACAAATTTCAATCCATCAGAGTCATTTTGAAAACTGACACCTGGGCCTTGATTTGGAATTGGTCCATTAATGCAGTGAGAAACAATTCATTTTGGGGAATTTTCATGTGCAATTTTTGAAAAAATGGTAGCATTTTGGATTGGGAATGGTGTATCTAAGCTGATAATGTTATGACAAGCTGATTCTAAGATTTCAAGGAAATGGTGAGGAAAAAGGAGTTATAAGTAAAAATTAAAAGAAAATGAATTACCGGTAATATTCAATAATTGTATGAAACTATGTCACTGGGCTTGTGAAAAAAATCTGCTTGAACAACATGCAGTACATTACATGTAATTAATTTTTGTTTGCTTTTGTTTTCAGAGAGAAGATTGTACAAAAAGTTAAATGGTCATACTATGACAGCTGCAGGTACAGTAACATTCATTATAGCTTTTCTGTACCATGAATTGTTGAATAAAAAATCAATTGCTTTTGTTTAATTCTCGATTTTTTTTTAATTTCCGATTTTTCCAGTGCCCTGATATGGAACAGTCTAAAATTTTGATATTTTGAGGTTACCTTTAGATGCTGAAATTAGTTGATGTGTGATCTAAGACTACTTTAGGCTTTTAAGGCTTTTGATTTAGGTGCAGGTAGCTAGGTCAGTAACATACCACAGGTGAACGGCAAGCAACAATGTCTCAAATCACAGATTACATACTAATATACTGAAAGGTAAACAACTGGTAATGTATTTTCAATACACCAGTCATGGATTTCACGCCATTTACAAGTCATTACAAGTAGAATAATGTTTCTGCTATCCGTTGGTACTATCGATGTTACTATTGGTAGTAAAATGACTTGTGAACAGTGTGAGATCCATGACCAGTGTATTGAACATACAATACCATTTGTTTACCTTTCAGTATATTAGTATGTAATCTATGATTTGAGACATTGTTGCTCGCTGTTCACCTGTGTAATATACAGGAGTTAAAACCAGGAGCTTGCTGGTTGGAATTCCCCACTTGGCCCATTCCTTTCCGAAGATTGATGATATAGTTGTCACATGAGGACTCTTCCTTTTCTTGCGGCTGATTGTTGTTTCGATGGTGGTAATGTGGGAAAGCCAGTCGCTGGGGAAGAGAATTGTTCAATCACTGATTAAATACAGAAAAACATGGATAGTTACATTGGCTACTGCAATATATCTGAAATGATGTTAAAAACAGCATTAAACACCATGCAATCAATCAATCAATACTAATGAAATTTATAAAACTAACAGCTGTTAAGTGAATGTTAAGTGAATGAATTATTGAGCTATTATTCTTTTCTGTATCATGTTTTCATGCCATGTAATAAGTGTTTGTACTTTCCCACAATATATTCTTCCTTCTATAATCTTGAAGATGTGAATTAACCCTTAAAGTTGCCAAAGTGGAAATTGACTGAACATTTTAAACCCACTACCACACAGTAAGGAGTTTTAAAGACCCCAAGAAAGAGGCCTTTTTAAAACATTGTGCAAAAAGGAGAAAATGCTGGTTACCAGCATTTTCTCCTTTTCCCACAATGTTTTCTTTCCCTTCAGAGACTAATCCCATTATTTAAGCCGCATTTAATTTGTCTACTGAAAATGCTTTCAATTTGGACTAGTGTAAAATTTTGTTGTTTGGTAAGGGGTTAAAATTGAAAGACGTGTGTATGGTCAAATACTGTAATCAGACAGTGTACACCAAAAATAAGAATGCACATCTAGTTGTTCTGTGCAGTGTGGTCTTGATCATAGTTTGCAACAGTTACTTTAACTGTTTAATGTTTTAACCCTTTACCAGACGACAAAATTTTAGCCATGTCCAAATTGAAATTCATTTGCAGATGACAGTTTCAAGCTGGCTCAAATGGTGCAATGTTTCTTTGACAGGGTAGAAAACATTGTGGGAAAAGGAGAAAATGCTGGTTACCAGCATTTTCTCCTCTTCCCATAATGTTTTCAGAAGCCTTCTTTTCCAGGGGCATTAAAATTCCGAATTGTGCGGTAAAGGGTTAAAGGTGAATACTGATGTAAATGTGAAAAAGATTTGTTTCACACAAACCTTGAAATGTTATTATTCTTCACCCAGATTATGATATTTTATGAAATGTCAACATATTGAAATACTTATAGGCAAATCATAAATAATCTTGACATTTTTAACAATGAATAGTTCAAAACAGTTATGAGATACTAGTATATGTCAAGCATAATGAGCTGTTAGCCTGCTAAGGCATGAAAGCACATTAAGTACCTTTACCACACAATTCCGAGTTTTAACGACCTTGAAAAAGAACCCTTTTGAAAACATTCTGGGTATAGATGAAAATGCAGGTAACTAGCATTTTCTCCTTTTCCTACACTGTTTTCCTCCTTAATCAAAGGCAAGTTATATCATTAGAGCCACTCTTTATTTGCCATCTGCATTCACTTTGAATTTGGACTAACTAGTCTAAAATTTTGTCATGTGGTAAAGAGTTTTGACTTGTATTCACCAACCATTCTTTGTCTTATTATAGGTTTTGAAAGTAGCACCTTTTCTGATTGGCTGAACCATTTGGTTTAGCCAATCAGGAGGCATATTACTGTACTTTCAAATTTAGAAAATTCTTGAGAAAAAGACTAAGAATGTTTTTAAAGAATGGGTGATGAATAGGGACCCAGATTGCACAGAACATGCACAGAACATGCAGTCTGATCACTGACAAACATTGCCCTGCATTTAACTCTTTACCAAGCAACAAAATTTTTAAGACTTGTTCAAATCTAAGGCATATGCAGACAGCAATGTAAATGTGTCTCAATTGGTGGAAATAATCTTTAATAGGACAGAAGACATCATGGAAATGGAGAAAATGCTAGTTACAAGCATTTTCTCCTTTTTCCATAATTTTTTGGAAATCCTCCATCCTCAAGGTTGATAAAATTCAGGATTTTGTGGTTAAAGTGTTGAGAAATATTCAAAACAAAGAAATTGCCAACTGAAAATACACATGCATGTTTCATGAGCTGTGTAAGAGTTAACTGCTGAACCCTTTCTTAAATTTATGGCAATGTTATCCTCTTATGTTTTCAAAACATCTGCTTACGACAGTTTCGAAATAGATAGAAACTAGAAAAGATCCCTAAGTTCTTTGATAGGGTAGAAAACATTGTTGGAAACAGAGAAAATGCTGGTTACCAGCATTTTCTCCTTTTCCCACAATAGTTTTAAAATCCTTCTTTCTTGGTGTAGTGAAAACTTAGGATTGTTTGGTAAAAGGTAACTCTATGCCAAACAAAAAAAATTGGATTAGACCTAATTGAAAGCATCTGCAGACAACAAATTAAATTTTGCTAATTGGATTATTTCTGTACTTGATATGATAGAAAACATTGTGGAAGAAGGAGAAAATGTTTTTCTTCTTTATCCACAATGTTATCTAAAGGGTTTATCCTCAGGGTTGTTAAAACTTGGGATTGTGTGGGAAAGAGCTAAGCATTTATTGATTGATTGATTTTATGGTGTTTAATGCTGTTTTCAACATTATTTCAGTTATATCATGGCAACCAGTGCACCAGTCCATGCTTTCCTGGAATCTCTTTTACCAGTACTCCGCACAATTTTCTTTCCAAGCCACTGGCTGCTGTCGAGAGGACGGTCAGCAGTGGGAGAGGAATGAATCCTGTCGCAGTGACTATCATGAATCCTTGGAAAGAATTTGGCCGAGCCAGGGATCCAACCCACAACCCCCTGTTCTCAAGTCCTGCACGCTACCGACTGAGCTACCACGGTTGGCTAGTTGAGCATTTATGAAGTTACTATAATTAAGAGAGTGGATAGAAAGAGATACTTAAGAGGAAGAGAAGATAAGGAAGAGAAAGTTTAATTGTGCAAAAAACAACAAAATTATTAATTTTCTCTTTCCTGTTTCAGCTTCTGTATATTATTCATAGATAAAAAGTTAACTCTTACCAAACGACAAAATTTTGCAGATGACTAAATTGAAAACATTTGCAGACAACAACTTGCATGTAGCTAACATTATGATTTCAGTCTGTGATAGGGTAGAAAACATTGTGGGGAAAAGGAGAAAATGCTGGTTACCAGCATTTTCTCCTTTTCCCACAATGTTTTCAAATGCCTTCTTCACGGATGTTTAAACTCGGGATTGTGTGGTAAAGGGTTAAGTGCTTGTACCTTAATACTAAGTTGATTGACTGCAATTGATACAAACTAATAACCCTTAGAGTCCCTTATTGTGACATCAAGACTGGTTTTATCCAAATACACATGTCTTTCTCCAAGTTTGGGACAATGTGGATACAGGATCATGACCCGTAGTCACCAACCATTCTTAAGAACATTCTTAGTCTTATTCTCCAAGATTTTCTGAATTTGAAACCAACACAACTTCTTATTGAAATTCTGGAGAACAAGACTAAGACCATTCTTAAGAATGGTAAGTGAATATGGACCAGATTGCTGGTTCTGTGGTCAGATTTTGATTTTTTATTTGTCCACAAAAGCAACTACAATTGTGAAAGACATCAGTAGGGTTAAGCGTTGTTATTTTATGGCTAATCTGACTAAAGGTCATCAGTTTTAACCATCTCTTGTAGAGAGACTTTTTGTTGTACTTTAGGTACACCTCCCGTAACCCTGTGCCAAATGACAAAATTTTGGACTTATTCAAATCTTAACCCCTAAAGTGCCGTTCACAACTAAAGTTGCCTTTGCGGCCATTATAGATCAAGATCAGACTGCACAAAATATGAAGTCTGATCTTTGATCTACTTTGTCCTTTGGCGAAACTCTATGGGCAAAAATCACAATGACAGTGCAATTATGTTGGTCTTAATTCTACATTGAAAATGTCTGATAGATTTATTCAACACTCTAAGGGTTAAGGATTCAGAACTGACAAATTAATTGGTGGAATTTGTCTAAAGAGGCTAGAAAATATTGTGGGAAAAGGAGAAAATGCTGGTAGCCAACATTTGTTCCTTTGTTTTGTAAAGAGTTAACACTTTACCAGACAATCATTAGTTTTAACAACCCTAAGTAAAGAGCTTATTGAAAATACTGTGAGAAAAGGAGAAAATGCTGGTATCCAGCATTTTCTCCCTTTCCCACAATGTTTTCTACCCTTTCAATGATAATACCTATCATTTGAACAGAGTAAGACCAAATTCCATTGTCCAGTAAAGAGTCAACCATCAGAATGTAAAGACCAATCTTAAACATATTTATTTTACATCGATTGAGAAACCAGTTCTAACAACTTACACTAATCTCTCTCTCGATTCTGCTTCCTGGGAACTACACCAGTATTCGCACCATTTTGGTGGGCCAATGAACAATCCCAAAGTTGACACCCACTCCCAGGAATCGAACTCAGGACTTTATGGTTACGAGTTGGATGCTGTACCTCACAACCACGGACTCCACAATCTTAGTTGCTTCTATGGACAGTGTGCAGTCTGATTTTGGAATTACTTTGTCCATTTTCGTGAGATATTCTGACCAAAAATAGCCTAGAAATTAGAATAGCTTGCTTCTTTTGCCATTTGAATTTGTCCATTTAACTTACATGGTAATTGTTTTCTGAGGGTTTCAATAATGTGATAGAATACTAATTTAGGTCAGTTTGGTAGTATACAAAGTCCATGTTACTTGTTTGTATGTGAAATGATCTTCATGCTGAAACATCTTCTTTTATCTAGGTAGTGGCGATGCTTGGAGGATCACTGGGGAGGATAGAGCCAAGCATGATTCACAGTTCTTCTCCCTGAAACCTGTCAATGGCTTCATTACTGGTTTGTAATCTGTGTTTTGATTTATATGTTTATATTGGCCCAGTAGCAGCTGAAAGTAAACAATGCAGGTTTTAAAATGTATTTAAATTTAAATCGTATTATTTCAAAGTATGGAAATTATTGTGTAGATGACAATCTGTTTGTGTATGGTTAGTCTAATTGTTAGATGCTGGCAGAAAAATGAACCTTAAACCTATGTAAAAAGTAAACAAAAGATAGAGCAACTTGGCAACTTTTTGGCAAATCTGCCAACAGGATCCCATTCAAGTAAGTATGATGATGTCTCAGTTGATTTTTCAAAAAAAATCAACCACCTTGAAGAAACACCCGACATGGGATTTGAACCCATTACTGTCAAATGATAGGTTAAAGCCACATGTAATCTGCACCGTTTTGGGTTGAAGCTTTCCAACTGAGATGGTTGCAGTTGATGCCTCAGATCATGTTAATTTCATTTACTTTACAGGTGATCAGGCCCGAGGCTTTTTCATGCAGTCAGGCCTTCCAACACCTGTTTTGGGTCAGATATGGTAAGATTACAGTTTTTGTATTTTATTGTAGACATAAGTTCAAACTGTTGCACAGGCAACTCAAGTTATGCTTACTGGTTTAAATTTAGCCTATGAGCCCGTTGGGGCAATTTGTAGCAGACCAGAGAGTCTTTGGTTGGAATCCTCAGTCCATGGAATTTCTTTCCGAGGATTGATGATAGTCATTGCAACAGGATTTGTTCCTCTCTGACAGCTAATCGTTGTTTCAATGGTAGAAAAGCAGCCAGTGGCTTGGGAAGAATAATGGGCTAAGAGCTGGTAAAAGAAACTCAAGGAAAGCATGGACAAGTGGACTGGCTGTCAAGATATAATGACTGAAATAATGTTGAAAATGGTGTTAAACACTATTTCAATTAATTAATCATTAAAGTTTAATCCTTCACCATATTGCAAAATTTTTGACTGGTCTGCATTGATGGCACTTGCAGACAACAAATTAAAAATAGTTCAAATTATGAAATAAGGCTTTTAAAGGGTAGAAAAATATGGGAAATGGTTCAAAAGCCATCTCTTTCAGGGTCCTTCAAACTTGGGAAGAGTTAGAAGATTTTGGTTTGGGAAGAAAAATTATAATCATTTGTTTAAGAGCTATATATTCACAAACCTTTTCTCATATCAATTGATGGAAAGACAGTCATACAAACAAAGGTCTAACCAAATTAAATGAATGTGCTTGACTATCTTGGTTCTTTTCCTCCCTCAAGTACAGTCAAATGTCTGTACAGCAGCAACTGAAGGGAAGTTCTAAAACCATATCTTTATTTTTTTTAAGGAATAAAACTTACCCAGAAATAACTTATGAACTTCCTACAACAAATTTGCATCAATAGTTTTGAAAACATTCTGGCAAAAAGAGCAGGATCAGTATGAAAAATGCTTTGGTACATGATCATATGTGAAAGCATTTTGGCAAAAAGAGATAGAGGATACTTGTTTTTTACGGTGAAAGACACGAGTGGCACAGCCACAAGTACAAATATTACCGATGATGTTCACTCGATGAAATAAATTTCGATCTTTCACCTGAAAAAGAAACACCAAATATTCTATTTATTTCATGCTTTTAACCCTTTTTGGGGGGGGAACTTAATCAAAATCCAGTACAGTTCTTTTCGGTTATTCCCCGTGGCGTACCCCCTCTGCATAGCAACACATTACAATATTATGTCAAGTGCAAGAATTGTAAGGTAAATTACGTCATATTTCTATCTGGTTGTGAGGCACGTGCATTTTACCTAGGTAACTAGTGTGCAGGAACAACTGTTTCTGCCTTCAATTGAAGACTTAGAATATAAAAATCTGTATTTTCACTGGTCATAACCATGAAACATCAAAAAATATTTCACTGATATTTCTCGATAACCTACTGGAAAGCATGAAATAAACATTGCTCTTTGTGAGGTAGTGAATTAGGTCATCAAATTTCAATGGATTTATGAAAAAATTTCAGGAGTTTGGCAGACATGAACAATGATGGAAAGATGGACAAGAAAGAGTTTTCCATTGCCATGCACCTGATCAAAAAGAGACTACAAGGCTATGAGATTCCCAAATCATTACCTCCTTCCCTCAGAGCCGATCCATCACCTGTCATGGGCTCTTTTGGCACCATGGGGACTCAACCATCTATGATGGGTATGTTAGAAATTAAGATTCTACCTGCACTCTATACTTCTCAAACCCACATGTATCTTTAATCCTTTCCAAAACAACAAATGTTGGACTCCTTCAAATTCAAAACATCTGCAGACAACATAATCAAAATTGGTACAAATAAGCTTAAGGTTTCTGATAGGGTAGAAAACATTGTGGCAAAAGGAGAAAATGCTGGTTGCCAGCATTTTCTCTTTTTCCCACAATACTTTCAAATGCTCCTTTCTCAAGGTTGTGAAAACCCACGATTGTTTGGTAAAGGGTTAAGAAAACTTTTGAAATAACCAGATCCTGATCTTGATCAATGAAAGAAAGTGTGTCACTTTGAATATTTTGTGAATTCTTTCAGTTATGTACTAGTGAAGCAAAAATCATAGTAATATTTTGCAAATTTTTAACTGCAACAGTCAGTATGTCATATTGCCCTTTCATTTGTTCAATGTTTGGTGTGGATACTCAATACTTCTCAATACTTTTATCAAATCATCCTTTCATGTTCAATTTTGGGTGTAGAATTCCATTGCCAAACTTGTTTGAAATAGTACCCAAGCAAGTAGATTTTTTTCAGACTTCATTTGACAGAGGGCATATGTTACAAATAAAAACCTGGAAAAGTGTTTTTCTTTTCAACAAAAACAGTCCAACTTAATGCTACTTTCCAACTGGGTATTTTGTACTATGATATGGCAATAGAGTACACAATCAGATATAGGTAGAACTTTGTATTGCCCTTTAATACCATAGTCCTAGGCAAGTAGATCAGTGCATAGAAAAATATAAATTTCCAACTTTTCCTCACAAAAGTGATAGGAAATTAGAATGTCCAACTCTTCCTCAGAAAAGTGATAAGAAATTAGAATGTCCAACTCCCTGACAGGTATATGAGTATATTTGACCAAGAATTCAAAGGGAAACTTAAGTAGAAAATCCTTCACATTTTCTAACATTACATGTATTTACCAGTTATCCTTCCTGATTTCCTTTAATATTATAAGCACACTGTGGTTTTCCTCACTTTTCCTTGTACCCCACCTATTCACAGGAATGCCACCAATGGGAATGCCAACTACAATGGGCATGGCACCAAGGATGCCAATGATGGCCAATGGGATGGCACCAATGGTGCCTGCTCCAGGATACACAGGTATATTGCCTTTGTATAAGACAAGATGGAAAGCATTTCTAGACAACAAATTTAATCTTTACTAAAGGAAAAAATCTGGACTTATATAAATCCAAAGCATTTACAGATGGCAGGTTTTATGTGGCTTAAATGGTAGGAACTGTACATTGTGGGATAAGGAGAAAATGCTAGTTACCAGTACTTTCTCCTTTTCTATAATGTTTTTAAAAGCTTTTCTTTCTCGAGGTCTTAAAAACTTTGGATTACCATCATTGTTTTCAGGATTGAGATTGGTGAACTGTTGAGGCTAAGCCTTCTTTTGTATACCTTAACCCCTTCCTAAACAACAAATTTTAGACTCTTCCAAAGTGAGAGCATCTGCAGGCAACAAATCTCAAAGCAGTGCAAATGAACTTAAATTCTTTGAAAGAATAGAAAATATGGGAAAAAGAGAAAATTCTGCAAAAAAAACCCCAACATTTACTGCTTTTCCCACAATGTGTGCAAAAGGCCTCTTCCCCAGGATTGTGGAAACACAGGGTGCTTGGTAAAAGGTTAAGCCAATGTAACTTTTGTCTTATTGAGGACAGTTTTAATGCACTATTACCTATGTAACATTTGTCTACATAAGGACAGTTTTAATGTACTGTTGTCACCATCACTACATCCCTTTGCACCAGAACTAATGTAATCACAGATAGCATTAATTTTTAGGATCGGACCATTGATACGAAATATGAAAGAAAAATGATACATAGAATTAAATAGTTCTTTGGTAATATTCACATGTAAGTGACCTTGGGCAAGGCCCTGCAGATCCCTGGACTTGGATGGCTGAAACTGTTGCCACGATATGGCTTGGACAAACAGTTACAGAGTGTACACTGTGATCAGATCACTTGGGCTTACTGTCTGATTTTAGCCTTCTCTGTTTGCCAAGGAAGTCACATGAGTGTCTTTGTGGGATGATGAATAAGACATTATGATAAGACAATGCATATTTGTTTGGTCTTCTTTATGTGCCAGGGCTGATCTTTGTAACAGAATCAGGGGTCCTGCGTGGCCCAGTGGTATAGTGTGGGACTCTTAACCTGGAGGCTCCGGGCTCCAGCCCCACCTGATTCACAAGGCCTTTCATGGGAGTGTCCTTGGGCAAGACACTTCAGAGCCCTAGCCTATACTGTTGAAACTTGGAAAATACATGAATATGTGAGCTGTCACTGTGATAAGACTGAAATAATGTTGAAAGTGGCGTAAAACACCATTCGATCAATCCTAAAGGAATCAGCCTAAATAAAGGTTCAACCCATAGATATGTGTGAAAATACTCTGCCAAAAGGAGAAGTTACATAATGTGTTATTACTCCTTTTGCCTCTATTGTCCTTAGTGATCTGCAGTGAAAAATTGGCTGCTGAGAGTAAACAATAGATATGGTTTCTGTAATAATAAATAATATGAGCCATGCTCTGTGAAAAGGGAGCTTAATGCATCTGCAAAAGGTATTGACCAAGGTTAGCCTGTGCAGGCTGGGCAGGCTGACCTGGGCCAAAACTTTTTGATATTGGTCAATTTTCTGCATGTCCAATGACCAGTTTACCTTATAAATCACTCATTTGTTAGACAAAATAGACTTAATGCATCCTTGATCATATGGCTTGCAACACGCGAAAAGGGGCATTTGGACATTTGCGTAAAGTGTCGTCTCGGATCAGACTGCGCAGTCCGTGCAGGCTAATCCGAGACGGCACTTTACGACTACATTAGATTTTGTGCTACATTAGACTTGCGCAAAACAGAAAATTACATAAAAAACGGAAAGTGTCATTCCTGATTAGCCTGCGCGGACTGCGCAGGCTGATCCGGAACGACACTTTACGCAAATGTCTGAGTGCCCCTTTTCGGGTGCTGCATGCCATATGATGACTGATTGGTATCATACATCATGAAGATGCATTAAGCCCCCTTTTGCTAGAGCATGGCTCATGTTTGGTTTTACTCTTCAGGTCCTGTTCCTGTTTCTACTGGATTTTCTGGCCCAGCAAGACCACCAGGAGCTCCTGCTGCAAGGTATGTCCTGCACCAAACAATCCAGTTTTCTCACGACCATGCGGTGGAGGCTTTTTGAAAACATCATGGGAAAAGTATGTTTCCCACCCTGTCTTAAAACTCCAGCTTATTTGTACTACTTTGAAATTTTTCCTCTTCAGATGATTTCAATTTGGACCATTCGAAAATTTTGTTGTTTTGGAAAGGGTTATCTCCTTGCAGGCTTTCGGTAATATGAGGCTCTATGGGGGATAGTTCAGATCAAAACCGGACAAGACATGGACCTGAGATGGTCTGATCTTAATGACTTTTAAAAAGCTACATATGAGTTTTTTTCCTTCTGAAGGAGAGTATTAGCAGTCTAAGTATTAACCTTTCCTCATTTGTAAGTGCCTATTGAAGCCTTTGCTTTTAACTGGTTCAGAAATACACAGAAAAATGATAGAGTTGCTTGATGGGCACTCTCACATTGTTTCAAGAAAAATGCTCTGTAAAAAGGGGTTTAATGTATCTGCAAAAAACTACCAAGCCAGGTCATCCTATGTAGGCTGACCTTGGTTGAAAATGTTAGCTATTGTTCATTTTTTTGCATGTTGAAGCACCTGTCAAACCTCATGATTGAGGTAGTTGTTAGACAGAATGGATTAAATGGACACAATAATTATGTGAAGACTTGTTTGGTAAATTCATGAACCTCCTTTCGTCAGAGCAGACTCACTCAATTGCATTTGAGATAATTGGTTAAGAGTTTTGAGCTAGATAGTGAAATTTAAAGTTTACTGTCTTCATGGACAAATACTTTCTTCTTAAAATGTAACAAAAACTGTTTCTTGCTGAAGGCACTTTCTGCTTTTACCTCAAATTCAAAATGAGTCTTTTGCATGACCAAGAAAGTCATATGTATTGAGCAATGGTTTAAGTTAATTCACTATAGATTTTCAATTCTTATGATTGTCTTTTCTTTCAGGATAGATTGGTCGACTTGCTCTTTTAATACATATTATCTAATCAATAAAGACAGTAAGGGGAGAACATATGTTCTTTTTCTATGCTTATAAACTTTATATGAGCCATGCCCTGTAAAAAGGGGACTTAATGCATTTGCAAAAAGTATTGACACAGGTCAGCCTGCACAGTCCACACAGGCTGACCTGAGTCGAAACTTTTATTATCTGTTAATTTTTTTGCATGTCCAATGACCTTTCTACCTCAGGATTTAGTCGGTTGTTAAACAAAATGTATTTTATGGATTGATAATCAAGTGATTACTTGCTTGGTATAACACATCATGGAGATGCATTTAAGCCCCCTTTTCCCAGAGCAAGGTTCTTATGTAATTATTTTATTTCATTATTCTGTTCCTGAAGTGGAGGAAGTCTTGCCATGCCTCATGGTAGCAAGCTGAAATACACTCAGATGTTTAATACTCATGACCACAATAAAAGAGGCACCCTGACAGGTAAGTGCCAACACAGTGCAAAGACATTTCACTTTAGGCACATTTTGATACACCTCAACAAGATATTTCTAGATCAAACATAGCCTATTACAAATTACACAAAGACAATTATTTGAACACAAAAACAACACTAGTTTTCAAAATTAAGGAAAGTGTTACTGGAAAAGTGTTTACTTTTTACAAGCAACTTTTTCCCACTGTGTTTTATAATGTTAAGCTTCCATCTTTTGTCTCCACTGAAACTTTAGCTGTGAAAATATTGCTGCCTCCACAAGGTTTTCATGCAAAAATGGTAAAGCTTTTAATTTTACTGTGGACAAAATATGAAAAAAAGGAGAAAGGCCATCTGATCTTGAGGTCACTGTCTTCTATAAGATATTTTTAAGACAAAGACCTTAACCCTTTACCACACAATCCCGACTTTTAATGACCCTGAGAAAGAAGCCTTTTGAAAACATTGTGTGAAAAGGAGAAAATGCTGGTAACCAGCATTTTCTCCTTTTCCCACAATGTTTTCTACCCTTCTCAAAACAAATTTCGATTTTTCAATAACACTTATTTTGTCGTCTGCAAATGCTTTCAATTTGAACTTGTCTAAAATTTTGTCGTTTGGTAAAGAGTTAAGACAAAGACTTAAATGACCTACAAAACATTATCTTTAAGACAAAGACTTAAATGATCTACAAAACACATAGAGATCCATACTGATACATACACACACATGTATTGAAATCTCCAGTGTTATTTTGATTACCTGAATTTCTTTATCAAAACTAAATGAGCAATACTCTGGCAAAAGGAGGTTTAATGCATCTCTGTGATGCATTTTAGCTAGAAAGTCATCACATAATTGTGGATCAGTAAAATCTATTTTGTCAAACAACCAACTGCATCATGGGGTAAACTTGTCCTGTGGCATGCAGAAAATAGACAATAGCAAAAAGTTTTGAACCAGGTCAGCCTTCTGGGACTGAGCAGGCTGACATTTGTTGATCCTTTTTGCAGATGCATTAAACCCACTTTTCAGAGACCATTGTTTAAAAAAAAAAATTCTGCTGTTTTAAGGTGTTGAAGCTAGATCAATCCTAATGCAAACAGGCGTTCCTCAACAAATGCTGGCTCAAATATGGTGAGTAGACTGTTCATGCGTTTTCTTGTGACTCATTTATATTTCTTTGCAGATTTAACATTAGCACTTAAAAGGACATTAAACCAGACTGATTCAAATTTGGGGGGGGGGGGGGGGGGGGGGGAGTTGATATTTCTTAACTCTTTACCACACGATGAAATGTTAGACCCACCCAAATTGAAAGCATTTGCAGATGACAATTTCAATGTGGCTCAAATAATGAAACTCCTTTGACCAAGTAGAAAACATTGCGGGAAAAGGAGAAAATGCTGGTTACCAGCATTTTCTCCTTTTCCCACAATGTTTTCAGAGGGCTTCTTTCTAAGGGTCATTAAAAGTCGGCATTGTGTGGTAAAGAGTTAAAGAAAAGTCATAAGGATGGGAGATGTATTTATCCCTTGTTATGTAATAATGGCTATACTGTGCTAATGGAGTAGTAAATTTTATAGTAGAAATACTTAAAATCAGTCTTTGCATGTGAATGAATAAGATTTTCTTAAAAAGATTGGAAATGAAATCTGTTTTAATGTCCCTTTAACTCTTTACCAAACAACACAATTTTAGACTGATCCAAATTAAAAACATTTGAAGGGGACAAATTAAATATTGCTCAAATGGCGATATTTGGCTTTGATAGGATAGCAAACATTATGGGAAGAGGATAAAATGCTGGTTTCTTTTCCAGGGTCATTAAAACTAGAGATTGTGGTAAAGGGTTAAGGTATTAGGAATTCTAAAGAGAATTTTGAACAGTGCATAGATTATGGATCACTTATTTTGAACTTAATAAATCGTAAGTGTGCATTAAGGTTGTTTTATTAAATACTTTGATAGTGTGCCCATGTATTTGCACAGGATGAAAGTATGCAATATTTTTTTCATATTGCATACTTTAATATTACATATTTCTGGATTACTGTCAGATATTGTCTCTTTTACTGTCACAGGAACCTGTCTGATATTGATAAAGATGGAAAACTGAACTGTGAAGAGTTCTGTATTGCCATGCACCTGACAGATATAGTCAAAATGGGTCAGATGCTTCCAGCTAAACTGCCTGCTGAACTGCTGCCAAATAAAGTCAGATCAGGAAGTTTCGGAACAGGCCCTCCAGCACCCTCTTCAGTAGCTCCAGGTTTGTAGCTTTTGTGGTCAAGCGGACCTTGAGAAAAACAAGGAGAGATTTAGCTGACACACAAACCTGATTTTTAATGAGCCTGAGAAAGAGAGCTTTTGAAAATATTGTAAGAAAAGGAGAAAATGCTGGTAACCAGCATTTTCTCCTTTTCCCATCATGTTTTCCATTCATTTAGAGGCAAATTTCATCATTTGAGCAACCTTTGATGTGTTATCTGCAAATGCTTTGAACTTACAGAAGTCTAAAATTTTGTCATTTGGTAAAGAGTTAAAGCTTGTTTTTACATTAACTGTGAAACAAGTTCATTAAAACTCAAATCAGCCACTATGAATAGTTGCCCCCTACAGAACTGTGCTGTACTCAGAACATAATGTGGGTTCTTGTAGGAAACAGGGTCCTCTGATATGAGGGGCTGACACCTTATTCTTACACTACTGACTCCCTCACAAAGAGAGATAAAGAAGAAAGGGAGATGAGATAAAGCTGATATAGCCTATACACTACTTTCATTGTATAAAATCGGTGTTATAGAATTGCTTCAAAAAGTAGCTCTCAGTAAAGTGAAGTAATTTTACCCCAGCAAATTAAGGGGAAATCAGGGTAATGCTGTTATAAGAGGGTCAGTCTGCATGTACTTCTGTAAATGTGCAGATATATTTGAGCCATGCTTTGGCAAAAGAGAGTTTCCTATCTCCTCAGTGCATGATACCAAGAAATCATCACATAATTATGGATCAAAAAAATCCATTGTCAAACAACGGACTGAATCAGGAGGTAAACTGGTCCTTTGACAGCAGAAAATTCAAACTGTTCATTACTGAATTGTCCTTTGAATTGCAACAAACTGGAAATCATTTTGTTAACATGCATTGATTTAGCCTTACAGGTCAGTTTAAATCGGTTTTATACCTTAGCACTGTAAATGACCTTTTTTAGCTCACCTGAGCACAAAGTGCTCATGGTGAGCTATTGTGATCATGCTGTGTCCGGTGTCCGTCGTGCGTCGTCAACTTTTACCTTGTGTACACTCTAGAGGCCACATTTTCAGTCCGATACTTGTGAAACTTGGTCAGAATGTTTGTCTTGATGATATCTCGGACGATTTCGAAAATGGGTCATGTCGGGTCAAAAACTAGGTCACTAGGTCAAATCTTAGAAAAACCTTGTGTATGCTCTAGAGGCCACATTTTCAGTCCGATACTCATGAAACTTGGTCAGAATGTTTGTCTTGATGATATCTCAGACGAGTTCGAAAATGGGTAATGTCAGGTCAAAAACTAGGTCACTAGGTCACATCTTAGAAAAACCTTGTGTATGCTCTAGAGGCCACATTTTCTGTCCAATACTCCTGAAAGATGGTCAGAATGTTTGTCTTGATGATATCTCGGATGAGTTCGAAAATGGGCCATGACAGGTAAAAAACTAGGTCACCAGGTCAAATCTTAAAAAAACCTTGTGTACGCTCTAGAGGCCATATTTCAGTCCAATACTCCTGAAAGTTGGTCAGAATGTTTGTCTTAATGATATCTGGGACAAGTTCGAAAATGGGCCATGTCGCATAAAAAACTAGGTCACCAGGTCAAATCTTAGAAAAACCTTGTGTACGCTCTAGAGGCCATATTTTTTGTCCAATACTCCTGAAATTTGATCAGAATGTTTTTCTTGATGATATCTCGGACGACTTTGAAAATGGGCCATGTTGGGTCAAAAACTAGGTCACCAAGTCAAATCTTAAAAAAACCTTGTGTACGGTCTAGAGGCCACATTTTCAGTCCAAAACTCTTAAAAGCTGATCAAACTGTTTGTCTTGATGATATCTCGAACGAGTTTGAAAATGGGCCATGTTGGGTCAAAAACTAGGTCACCAAGTCAAATCTTAGAAAAACCTTGTGTACGCTCTAAAGGCCACATTTTCAGTTCAAAACTCTTGAAAGTTGGTCAGAATGTTTGTCTTGATGATATCTCTGACAAATTTGAAAACGGGCCATGTTGGGTCAAAAACTAGGTCACTAGGTCAAATCTTAAAAAAACCTTGTGTATGCTCCAGAAGCTACATTTTCTGTCCAATACTCTTGAAATTAGGTCAGAATGTTTGTCTCGATAATATCGCAGAAGAGTTCGAAAGTGGGCCATATGGGGTCAAAAACTAGGTCACTATGTCAAATCTTTGAAAAACCTTGTGTACGCTCCAGAAGCCACATTTTCAGTCCAATGCTCTTTAAAGTTGGTCAGAATGTTTGTCATGATGATAGCTTGGATGAGTTTGAAAAAGGGTCATGTCAGGTCAAAAACTAGGTCACCAGGTCAAATCTTAGAAAAACCTTATGTAAGCTCTAAAGGCCACATTTTCAGTCCAATAATCTTGAAATTTGGTCAGAATGTTTGTATTGATAATTTCTTAGACTAGTATGAAAATGGGTCATGTTGGATAAAAAACTAGGTCACAAGGTCAAATCTCAGAAAAACCTTTTGTACTATAATTACAGTCCAATATTCTTTAAACTTTTGTTAGAATGTTGGTCTTGATGATATCTTGGTTGAGTTTGAAAATGGGTCACGTGGAATGAAAACTAGGTCACCAAGTTTCATCCTTGACAAACCTTGTGTACGCTCTAGAGGCGACATTTTCAGTCCAATAATCGTGAAATTTGCTTTGAATGTTTGTCTTTATAATATCTTAGACTAGTATGAATATGGGTCATGTTGGATAAAAAACTAGGTCACTTGGTCAAATCTCGGAAAAACCTTTTATACACCCTACAGGCCACATTTTCTCTCAAATACTCATGAAAGTTTGTCGGAATGTACGTCTGGATAATATCTACATGTCAAGTAGGCTGCTGAGACAAATTCTAGAAAAAGCTTGTGTGCACTCTAGAGGCCATATTTGTAAGCCCAATAATAATGAGTGTTTATCAGAGTGTTTGTCTTAATATCTCGGAAGAGATTGGAAATAGGTCATGTTTGATCAAAAGGTTCAGGTGAGCAACTTCAGGGCCATCATGGCCCTCTTGTTTTCATTGTCTTGCAGAAATGCCGGTGAGCAGCAATTTTTGCTGGTTAGCTCCACTGGCCGAAGGCCAGCGGGCTTATGTCATGGCCTGTTGTCCGTCGTGCGTGCGTCCGTCCGTCCGTCCGTCCGTCCGTGCGTTAACTTTTTTTTAAAACGTCTTCTTCTCTGAAACTACCCATCCAATTTTGATGAAACTTCACAGAAATGATCCTGCCATGGTCCTCTTCAGAATTTCTTGAAAGAATTTAATTCCTTCAAAAACTCTGGTTGCCATGGCAACAAAACTGAAAAATTTTGAAAATCTTTGAAAATCTTCTTGTCTGAAACCGTAAGGCCAAGGGCTACCAAATTTGGCATGTAGCTTTATCTAGTGGACCTCTACCAAGTTTCTTCAATTTATAGCCCTGGGGTCAAAATTGGCCCCGCCCCGGGGGTCACAAGTTTTACATGTACTTATTTAGGGAGAACTTTAAAATTCCTCTTCTACCTAGCCATGGGGCCTAGGGCGACCAAATTTGGCATGTAGCTTTATCTAGTGGACCTGTACCAAGGGTGTCCAAATTATAGCCGAGGGTCAAATTTGACTTCGCCCCGGGGGGTAACATGTTTTACATGGGCGGGCTTATATAGGAAAATCTTTCGCATCTAGCTATAAGGGCTAGGGCTATCAAATTTTGCATTTAGCTTTATCTAGGGGGTCTCTATCAAGGGTGCCCAAATTATAGCCCAGGGGGTCAAATGTAGCCCCACCCCAGGGGGTCACAAGTTCTACATGGTCTTATATAAGGAAACTTTAATAATCTACTTGTACATAGCCATATTTAGGCCTAGGGCTACCAAATTTTGCATGTAACTTTATATAATGGGCCTTTACCAAGAGGGCCCAAATTTTAACTTTGGGGGTCAAGTTTGACTCCACACCAGGGGTCACAAGTTTTACATTGGCTTTTATAGTGAAAACTTGATAAACCTGTGTCATGGATCACATATTTTACAGGGCCTTTTATTCAGCAAACTTGTTTTACATGACTTTTTGTTGGGCAAGATTAAAAAATCTTTTTGTTTATAACCACACATTCTAGTTTCATATTGTAGGTCTGGGGTCAAAATTGCCTTCATTCCAGGGATCGCAAGTTTAACATGGGCTTCAAAATATTGTCACTTCAATTTAAACATTAATCAAGGGAAATAACTCTTTTTATGAAAGATAAAGTTTGTTACTATTTACCTCCCTTGATTATCAAGCTGCAGTGATACATGATTGGTGCTAGACAAGTTTTTTAGCTCCACTGGCCGAAGGCCAGCAGGCTTATGTTATGGCCCGTTGTCCGTTGTGCGTCCATCCGTATGTTAACTTTTTAGCTCACTTGAGCACAACGTGCTCAAGGGGAGCTTTTAGGATCACCTGGTGTCCGTCGTGCGTCGTGTGTCGTCAACAATTCTTTAAACATCAACTCCTCCTAAACCACTGGGCGGATTTGGACCAAACTTGGCTGGAATGTTCCTTGGAAGGTCCTCTTTAAAAACTGTTCACAGAATTTGATTCCATCAAAAACTCTGGTTGCCATTGCAACCAAATGGAATTTTTTAGGGAATTCTTTAAAAATCTTCTCCTCTGAAACCACGGGTCAGATTTTGAAATAATTTCACAGATATGCTCTTTGGATGACCCTTTTTAAAATTTGTTCGTAAAATTTTGATACGGTAAAAAAATGTGGCTCTGGTGAATGGGGGCTTCTTGCACCATATAGAAATGAAGGAATTCTTCAAAATTCTTCTTCTCTGAAACCGCTGGTCAGATTTCGAAATAATTTCACAGGATTGTTCCTTGGGTGACCTTTTTCAAAAACTGTTCATAAAATTTTGATCTGTCAAAAAACGTGGCTCTGGTGAATGGGGGCTTCTTGCACTATACAGAAATGAAGGAATTCTTTAAAAATCTTCTCCTCTCATGGGTTTCATGTTTTACAGGGCTTTTCATTGAGAAAAATTTGAAAATCTTCTTGTTTATAACATTCAAGAACTGAATTATTTGGTATGGAGCTTTATATTGTGGACCTCCACCAGGATTCAAATAATTATAGCTTTGCGATCAAAATTGGCTTTGCCCATGGATCACAACTTTCTCGTAGGATTAGATAGAAAAGTGTTTGCATGTCCTTGTGTTTGAAATCAATTTGCTGAATATTGTAATGTTTGGCTTGTAGTGTTTTTACTTAATAGCCAGTGGAGCGATACAGGGCCATCATGGCCCTCTTGTGTTTATATATTATTGTATTACCAGTACATATCCTTTAACCCTTTATCACACATGAAAAATGTTTACTTGTCCATCTTGAAAGCATTCATAAATGAAATTTAAATGTGGCTCAAATGATAGAATTTGTCTTTGATAGGGTAGAAAACATTACGGGAAAAGGAGAAAATGCTGGTTACCAGCATTTTCTCCTTTTCCCACAATGCATCCAACATGATTTGTTCTCAGGGTCCTTGGGATTGTCTGGTAAAGGCTTAATTGATGTTGAATAACCCTATTTTATACATGTTTGCTGCAAATTTGTTTTATGAGGTAATCAGCTGATATACAATTTACATATTTTTTTTTTCATTTGGTCAGCTCCACAAAAGGACAGTTTTGGTGACCTGCTAGGTGGTATGGGAATGCCACCCCCAGTACAACCTGCTCCAGTCACAAATGGAGACACTGCTAAAATTGATGAACAAGGTTTGATTTATGATTGTGATTATAGCCACATGAACAGTAATTTGCAAGACATTATTTAGTCTTAGTCACTGAAATCAAAGATAACCTGACAGAACCAATAGCATTTGTTGTACAATCTGTACAGAACATTCCATTAATTGTACAAACAACCAAATTGGACAATTTTACCAATTTTCACTCTTTGCAATACAACTGTTATAGTGCAGTAGATTTGGCAATTGTACAGGCCAGTTAAGATGGGTGACCTTGAAAAAATAGAAATTATAAATAAAACTGATGGATTGCTTATTAATTATAAATTGTAGATTTCAAATTTTGTTTTGTGTGATAATGTTGATTTTTTTAGAAAATAATTACATCTTTGTTTCAGAGATTTTGTTTTTATTTTCACCATAGTGACATTTGAAGATAGAAGAAAAGAAAATTTCGACAAAGGACAAGCGGAGCTGGAGAGACGGAGGCAGATGTTACAGGAACAAATGAAGAGAGAAGAAGAGGCAAGGTTACAAAAGGAAAGAGAAGAGCAAGAGAAGAGGGAAAAAATAAGGTATGTTTTTGGCTTAGCTGTTTTTTGAAAAAACGAAGAGTTATTGTCATAGCCCTGGCGTCGTTGGCTGCGTTGTCATTGTGCAAAAAAACTTTGACATTTTCAAAAACTTTGACATTTTGTAATATCTCTGTTATTACTGAAGACGTTTACTTCAAACTTAAACAAGTTGATCGCTACCAAAAGGGAACCCATAGAACAAGGACAGGTAACCATCAGAGTATTTTTGACACAGTTAAACCCCTTTCTTGACTTGAAATTTTCACTGAAAATCAAGCAACTACAGCTGAGGGTTAGCAACTGCATGCAGTGCACTTTTTTTTTTTTAATAAAACATTTCTTATACTGAATAGAGAGGCTCTTGCAGACAATATAGATCAAGGTCAGATGGCACAAAACATGTGGTGTGATCTTCAATCTGCACTGTTGGCAATATTTTGATATTCTGGCCATAAGAATGTCTAAATTGGTTAAATAAAAAAAAATGGCTGATACATATTAACTCTTCACCAAACAATCACAGAAGAAGCTTTATGGAAACAATATGGAAAAAGGAGAAAATAATGGTAACCAGCTGTGTGTAATTTATTCTCTTAAGAAGTTTACGTTTTCTTTTATGTTTATTCATAGGAGGGAACAAGAGTTGAAAAAGCAGCAAGCTTTAGAAAGGCAGCTGGAGAAACAGAGAGAACTAGAAAGACAGAAGGAAGAACAGAGACAAAAAATGATGGAACAAAGAGAGGTAATATTAATTAATCTAAACTTTATCCAGAATTATTTTATAAATTCTAGGCTATATATGTATGAATAACTGGACTGGCTTATTTTCGAAGAAAATCTTATTGCCTGTTGCCAAAACTTTGATATTTTCTCATATCTCTGTTATTGCTGAGATATTTACTTCAATTTTGGGCTAGTTGTTAATTATCAAAAGGGGGACCCATACAAAAATGGCAGATAACCTTAAAGATTTTTTGACATTTATGCCCATTTTCAACTTAACATTTTTCGCAGAAAAAGTACCTACAGCCAAGCTTTGGCATCCACATGCATTGTTCTTGTTTTGTAAGTTCAGGTAGTAACAGGATTCATAAACATCATTTTAATTTTATGGTAATTGTCTCTTGTTTACTGGTGAAAGTCTGAGTGTATAAGGTAACGATACACACTCAAAACATTTGTGAAAAGGTGATACTGAATGTTGGATGTTAGATGTAGACATGTTCATTTATTCCTTTTGCAGAGGCAAATGTGTTAATCACTTAGCAAAAGAACTACAAACTTTTGCAGTTCCCATTTGTATAGAATTGAAAATCCAGTGTTTCATTTACCTGTGCGTCCTGCGTCAGGGACGCAAAGAAATTGCCGAGGACGCAAAACTTTGAGATATATGTATTTTCGAGACGCACTGATTTTGATATCAATGCCTTTTGCAAAATTTCGTTTGATCCCGATCAATTAAAGTGTTTACATTTTCTATCGAAACACCGGTAATTTTTCTACTTTAGACTGGTACCTTCATTTTCCGGTCTATTTTTAGCCTAAGTAATCTAGTCTATGGAATGGTTTCCGTTTTTCTTTTTATTCGGGTACACGGAATATCGACATCCAGCACGTACGTTATAGATCCTCTCCAAGGCATTTTCTTACTTAAATGCAGAAAATTGTAGTCAATATGAATGAACAACTATCATTTCATGTCCTCATCGGCAAATAATTACTTTTTGAATCTTTTTTATAACCGGGCGATTTAGATAACCTCAGACGATTTCCATTTCGTCGAAAAAATTCCAGTGCGTAGATCTATATCTAAACGATGTAATGCGTAAGCAATGCCACCAAAAAAGAAGGCAAAATCCGATCACAAACAACAAACTTTAACTAGTTTGTTTACGAAATCACAAGAGTCTGACCTGCCGATTCATAGTGACTTACATACCGATAAAAATGTCGAGAATAATGAGAAATCATCGGCAGTTCAATCGGCGTGGATTCGGCCCCGGCCAGTTCGAAACCGAGAGAATTCAAGTCACACTGGCTTAAACTTTTTAGTTGGCTAACTTACGAAAGTGAAGAGAATTCATGACAGACAATTCATAAATCAGACCATACAGATTTTTAACAATTTGAACAATATTTTTTTTAAAATGGGGTTTAACTCATTACCACACGATCCCTAATTTTGACGCCTCTGAGAAAGAAGCCTTTAGAAAACATTGTGGGAAA
This sequence comes from Hippopus hippopus, assembly GCA_946811185.2. Lineage (NCBI taxonomy): Eukaryota > Metazoa > Mollusca > Bivalvia > Cardiida > Cardiidae > Hippopus > Hippopus hippopus. The sequence goes on along the minus strand of OX328101.1, from coordinate 50,483,931 downwards.
AGGAGAAAATGCTGGTAACCAGCATTTTCTCTTTTTCCGACAATGTTTTCTACCCTTCTAAAAACGAATTCTAAATCTTCAATAACTTCAATAACTTTTATTTTGTCGTCTGTTAATGCTTTCGATTTGGACAAACCTAAAATTTTGCCGTTTGGTAATGAGTTAAAAGGTGGGACTCGTAAAGTTGGTTTCAGACTCATAGTTTTTCATCCCAGCGAGTCCCAGGACTCACTTATAGCAAATTGTAAAAAAATCACTGAAAATCTGTATTTTTTTAACACTTTACCAAATGACAAAATGCTAGATTAGTCTAATTTGAAAGCATTTGCAGACAGGAAAATAAAGGTCACTGAAAAATTGAAATCTGTTTTGGGAAGGGTAAAAAACATTGTTGGGAAAGGAGTAACCAGCATTTTTTCCTTTTTCTACAATGTTCTCTAAAGACCTTCTTCTCATGATCATTAAAAGTTGGAATTGTGTGGTAAAGGGTTAAGTTAGAAACTGTAACAAGATCAATTGCCATATTTTTAAGACTTTTAAGGCGGAGTTGTAGAACATAAAGCTTTGTTTTCTTCAGGCTGCAAGACGTGAACTAGAGCGACAACGACAGATGGAGTGGGAGAGGCAAAGAAAAGAACAGTTGATGGCAGAAAAAACACGAGAATATGAACAGTTGACCTCTTTAAAAGCACAGTCTAGTAATTTAAAATGTGAACTTGAATCTCTGGTAAGATGAGTTTTTTATGACATTTATTTTTTTAACTTAGTTTTTGTTTTGAACATCTGAGACTGCCATTTATTGTATCAGTGCTTGTAAAGCTGATACAAAATAGATACCTCAGATTTAATAATATAACACCAAGTCAGATATAAATTTGAGCCATGCTCTGTGAAAAGGGGGCTGATTATATCTTAGAAAAGTATGGACCCATGTCAGCCTGTGCAGTCAGCCAGGCTGACATGGTTCGAAATGTTTGTTTCACTATGCTTGATTTTCTGCCCGTCAAAGGACTGGTATACCTCCTTATTCAGTTGGTTGTTATACAAATTGATTTTATGGATGCATTAATATGTGATGACTTGTGTAGTACCATGCATCAGGGAGATGCATGCATCAGGGAGATGCATTAAACCTTCTTTTGATGGAGCATGGTTCATTTATTAGTAAGTATAAATTTAGGATTTTGTTATTTGTCTAAGTTAATGGCATAGTGTCCAAGTCAAGGGCAGGGAAGAAAATGATAATATGATTTTGATTTTCACCGTTTTTGAAAAGAGCATTCAATTTCAAACACATATTGCAGATAGATATTATTACAACTGGTACATTGTATTTATTAGAGTATAGGTTTAGTTCTGTGGAAAAATTACTTACTGTTTCAGCAAGGAAAGAAGACAGAAGCAACATCTAAAATTTCGCAAGTGAAGAATGGTCTAAATGACCTGACTGCTCATATAGAAGCAATGAGAAGTACTAGAGACCTCAAGAATAATGATATAGATAGACTGCAAAGGGAGATACAGGTAACGTTGGGGTTGACTGGATGTTGATTCTTAGAATTAATGAAGTAGAGGATATTTGGGTTTTTTTTGGTGAAAGATCAAAATTTATTTCATCAAGTGAACATCATTGGTAATATTTTCACAAGTGATGCAGGGAAAAAAACAAATATTCTATTTATTTCATGCTTCTAACCCTTTTTTGGGGGACTTACATCAAAAACCAGTACAGTTCTTTCCGGTAATTCCCTGTGGCATACCTCCTCCGCATAACAACGCATTACAATATTACATAAAGTGCGAGAATTGTAAGTAACTTACATCATATTTCCATCTGATTGAGTGGCACGCGCATTTTACCTAGATAACCAGTGCGCGGGGACTACTGTTTCCGCCTTCAATTGAAGGGTTAGAAAATAAAACTGATATTTTTCACTGGTCATAACCATGATATATCAAAAAATATTTCACTGTTATTTCTCGATAAACTACTGGGAAGCGTGAAATAAATAGAAATCTTATGTCAGTGAGAAAGATCCTTACATTGCTAAGATTGTTTTCCCTGAATACTTTATAAAGCATTGGATTCAGACTTGGGATTAGATAGGATGGCAGTCTGATCTTGAATCTACCTTGTAATGTAGATTGATAAAGTATGTGACACAGCTTTATTGTAGAATAATGCTTTGAAAACTAAATCCTTCACAAGCTTTCTTATGACTTAGAATCACTCTGATTCCCATGCTATTGGAAATGTATGGATAGACTTATAACAATACCACAAAGTTTCATTTTGACTGACAGCAGTGAATGATACCTTGACTTGAGTCGGACTTAATAATTGAAGTTGTAATTCTTGGTTAGAGACATGAAAAAAAATAGAATAATGGACACAAAAGAAACATTGAAGGAAAAGAAAATACTTTTCATTTAATTTTGTGAAAAACATAAGGAAAAATGGAGTGATTGTAAAAAACAGTGAGCTGTTAAAAAATCAGCTGATATATTTGTTTTGTCATTATGAGGTTGTAAAGACACACAAAGCTTCTGTGTTGCCTGATTCAATTAATCTTTTACATTTAGGACTTTAATCAGAAGTTACAAAAGATGCAATCTGAAAGAAGTTCGCTAGATCTGAAAGTACAGACCTCTATACAAAGCAATCCAATGTGTAAGTAAAACTGAATATTTTCCTTGCCACATGCTGTCCTATTCAGTATTCTTGGTTCAATTTACAGAACTAAGGTAGTTTATTTGTTTGTTGGTATTTAAGCCAGTGTACCTATCCATGCTTTCCTGGACTCTCTTTTACCAGTACTTCTATCCGAGCCACTTGTTGCTTTCCCACATAACCATTGTGAAAACAATAATTAGGAATGAGAGAGGAATGAATCCTGTTGCAATGAACATCAAAATCCTTGGAAAGAAATTGGCCGATCTGGTTTTGATCAGTGACCTGATCTCAAGTCTTGTAGGCTACCAACTGTGTTACCAGACTCAGCAGAATCTAGAAAGATAAATTTTATTAGGTAAACTGTAAGATAGTAATAGTGAAAAATCCTTTGTTAGAAGGATTTTAATAATGTGCTATTGTAAGACAGAATGCAATTAAACTCTCTCAAGCAAACATTTTGGGATATTTTTCCTTAATAAACATTGTCCTTTTTTAGTACATTAGCTTACAGGTTAATTCTATAGACCCATTAAAAGCATTTTTAGCTAAAACAAATATTTTGAGGAAAAGAAAATAATTAATTGAATTGTATGGGGAACAGGGGAACAATGTCTTTCAACAACTTTTATTAGGTGTTATGTCAGAATGTGAATCCAAGATCTTTGAACTGGTTTTTGAACAAACTTTGCTGAGAGTAGATGGTGAAGTATGCTGATTTTGTAATTGGGAAATCATAGTTTGATCCCCAGGAGTGATGTGTAGGTGTCCTTGGATAAGCCTTTGAAGAGCTTAATTAAATACTAGTGAAAGCCAGGAACAGTGAAGATGATTGTACTACATTATGTATACTTTATGCACTAGAGGTGTATGTTTCCTATTTAGTTGTGTTATTGCATTACAGCTGAGACACATAGAACTATGATGCATAGTGTAGAGTTAAAGAAGACCTCAATACAAAGATTAAAGAAGGATGTAGAAAGTATAGAGAAAGATACAGGCACAAAACTAGCAGAGATAGACACTACAAATACACAGATTGCAGTAGGTTTCTTTGGACTGCTGTTGATAAGTTCCTTGCCATTATTGGTTTTGTGAAGCACATTTATAAAGCTGTAGTTTGGATTTTATTGTGGACATGCATTTACTAAAATCTTTGAAGGAGTTTACAGTTACTTATTTATTCTTTGCCACATAAACTATACTTAGGCTATACTAGATCAGAGGTCCAAATGAATAGAGTATGCAGAATCCTAATATCTTTATCTCTCAACCTAAACCAATGTTTTGAGTATTTCCTTGAATTGTCTTTACAATCTTTATTACACTTCAGGGGCAATGAAAAGGGAAAAAAAACACATACTGTAAAGTAATTTACAAAACATTTTATGAGATGAGAGATTCAAGTAGAATATTTTCTGATATAAGTTGATTTCTCTTGCAGGACCTCCAAAAGCTTATCACTAAATTACAAAATGACATAGGTGAGGCAGAGCGTAAGAAGAAAGACAATGCCAAAGAAACACTTGATCAAACACAGAAAGATAAGGATAAACATGAAAAATTAAGGAAGGAATTAGAGGCCCAGAGATTAAGGTATATATTCCATTTGCTATAGAAGGCTTTAAAGATATTCTTTTGAAATTAGATACTCAATGGGAATCAGGTTTGGCAAAGGGGCTGAAAGTCATGTGTCTTAGTATCCAGGTGTTCAGTAAATTGGATGTAAGATTGTATTTTTTTCTCATGTTACAAAAAAGATTATCTATAAAATTGGTTTCTGAAATAAGCTGGATTTTTTTTTTTCCCTATAGAAAGGACACTTTTTTTTTCATGCAATAAGGTTATTTGATTGGAAACTTTTGATATTGGTTTTGATTTTTGTGTAATTTATCAGACATGGAACGAATGGAATAACCTGACACAAATTCTTATCTGTGTGATCGTGTGTAATAGACTGAAGTTTGATATTCTAAAGATCTTATTGCCAGCCTGATAAACTCAGTAGTAAAATATTGCTTTATATAACCATATTTTAGTTTGTTATAAGTGAAACAATTAGGATTTCAAGTAGTGAACTTTTAAGCACTGCATGAATGAAATGGATCTTTTCAATTTTGAACAGAAAGTGGCCAACAGTGTAGATCTAAGATCAGGCTGCTCATTTTTTTGCAGTCTGATTTTGACCTACAATGCCTACAAACAGGCAGTGTAATCTTTATCTATACAAACAACTTAATTGTACTAAGTGCTGCAGGGTTTAATACAATGTATAATATTTTCACAGGGAAGAAACTCAAAAGAAAGAATCAAGTGTTCAAAAAGAAACAGAAACTAAATGGTTTGATTTTGGAGGTGATGTAAAGACATCAGCAGCAACAAACAGTGATAACTGGGCATCAGTATTTGATACACAAGCTGTTTCTCAGGCTTCCAGTGTGGCATGGGAGTCCACTTTCTCTAGTCAGCCAACAGATATTAAGAAAAGTCCTAGTATGTAAAGTGTTTATTTATCTAACAAAACAGCAAAATTTAACATTGTGAATGTAATTGCAGATGACAAATTAAATGCGGCTCAAATCATCGCATTGTTTGAAAGGGTAGAAAACATTGTGGGAAAAGGAGAAAATGCTGGTTACCAGCATTTTCTCCTTTTCCCACAATGTTTTCAATAGCCTTCTGTCTCAGGTTAATTAAAACACAGGATTGTTTGGTAAAGGATAAAATAATGTATTAATAAATTATCATTATGTACAAGAATGACTGTAGAGAATTATTAGAAGGTGAAAGATCGAGTTCAAATTTGGCAAGGAAAGTACCATCACATGCCCCTTATTTCATACTGAGATATGTTAGTTCTGACATGAGTTGATGTTTGAGATGAAATTTTATTAAACTAGTCAATGGAAAATGTTATTAAGGGAGCCTTTTCTCGTGATGAGTTTAATAAATTTTTATCTCAAACTACAACAAATGTAAGATTCTTAATATCGCATAACTGTATTTCACAAATCATAGATCAGAAGATGCAAAACCATCTATAGATACACCTGCGGTAATATCTATAAAACCCATTCACTTCTATGAATACGTAAAAAATTATGTCAAATATGATGTCGCACAATTGTGATATCAAACCTGTGTAAGATAAGAAAATTTGTATCGGGTATATTACACTGAAAGCAAGGGAGGTTATGTGATAAAATCTTATTTGCAACAAGTCTTTCATTATGAACTACAGTCGAATCTCTATACCTCGAAGTTCGGGGGACATTCGTAAAAACTTCGTCTTATAGAAAGTTCGACGTGTAGATCATCGGAGTTCTCGAAACTGGGTACGAATCAGATAGGTGGCGAAATACCGGAAGTAAATAGAGGCATCATTTGATTTGTCTTCATTTGACTAATCGAATACAAAATAAGATAAAATCGAATCCAAAACAAGATAAAATAAGTTTTATTATTATTATTTATTTATTTATTAAGAAGGGGGCCGAAGTCGCCTGAGTGGTAGGTCTTTTTGATTTCGTCAGCTTTCTTTAACCATGTGGAAAACGTGTTTAAAGGAACGCCAAAGTCAGCTGCAATCTTAGATTTTGTTGCTTTTTTCGTTTCAACTGCCATTACTGCTTCGTATTTCGTGTCGATCGTGTAGTTAGACAATTTTCTTTTCACTGCCGTTCCACGTTTGACAGACGACCCAAGTATCCCCCCGGATTGGTTACCAGGTCCTTCCTTGGGCACGTCATGTCGGGCGGAGTTGCTGGCTATCCCCCCGGATTGACCGGGTCCTTCACCAGGGATCGTATATACACATGTATATAAGATCCCTGCCTTCACCAAACAAGTCCTGTGTGGAATTAGCGTTGGGTTCTTCACGCGTCATTGTAAATTACAAATGTAATACTAAAACCACTTTTCCGACCCTTTTTATTTAAAACAAGAAATCACTCAAACTTTGACATTTTAATCTCACAGTCAATCTAAATCAAACAAACAATCGATAATCAATACTGTAATACACTTGTTAATTACCGGAGTTGACAAGTTGAAACGTGTGAAAAACCTGATTGACAGCAAACATCGTCCTTACAAATTAACTTCGTGGTAAAGATGTGTGAATATGTTCAAACAGTGGTGATTGGATCTTGAAATTCATTCGACGTATGGATAAATTTCGAGGTACAGATAACGACGTATGGAGGTTGAATTATATTGAAATAAAGAGCAATGAGATCGGGACCTGGAAAAAACTTCGACATAGGGATAAGTTCGGCTAAGGGACGTTCGAGCTAAGGACGTTCGACTGTATATCTGTAGTACCTCTATAGGTTACTCACGTCACCCATAGTGAAGTGCTAACAGTATATGGGAATCACTGTCATTACCTTCATTCCGAAAAGAGATTTAGTCATCTCAGTTGTAGAATAAAAATTACCATGAATTGTAATTGATACTTTACGACTGTTGTTCTTTGTTCTTCAAAGTTCAAGTTCACCTGTATTTTTAGGCTATAGACTTGAATCTGAAGCACAACTGTTGTTCCATGTTTTAGGTTCAAATTTCAAGCTGTCAGGACCAAAAAAAAAGTACAAAGCATTGTATCAGTTTGATGCTAGAAATCCAGATGAGTTATCTCTAATGCCAGGAGATATGGTCATGGTAAGAAATCATCTTCATGTAAAGCAGTTTGTTGTCTTACCTCTTTACAAAATGACAAAATTTTAGACTGGTCAAAATTGAAAGCATTTATAGACAACAACTTGAATGTTGATCAAATGATAAAATTTGTCTTTCAAAGGGTTGAAAACATTGTTGGAAAAGCATTTTCTCCTTTTCCCACAAGGTTTTTAAAAAGCGATTTTCTCAGGGTATTAAAACTCAGAATTGTGGGTAAAGGGTTGACAGATGAATTTTTATTTCTTGTCATCACAAAAAAGCATGTTTGAGTTATTACATCTTTTGGGTAGACAGTTTTTTTTTTAACTTTGTTGAAAAAGGAATAGTTGCCTGTAACAAGCTTTTACCTCATTTCCAATAATGTTTTCTGTATCACACAGAAATGATTGATCCCTTATCATGACAGTGCAGCAATAACATGTATTTTACAGTAAATTATTTATTATTGCAAAGTTCTGTTATTAGATGATATCTAATTCACCTTTTCACAACTATCAGTAGCCACACATAACTTAGCACATTATGTTAACCTAGGATCAGACTGCAAAGAAAAGGCATGTTTGTTGGATTTACAGTGTCTGCTATCCCAATCTTTACCTAACAACTAAAAGATTAGACCATGTTGTAGAAAAGATTGAAAATATTGTGGGAAACTGAGAAAATGCAGGTTACTACCGGACATGTACAGCGAGAGTCAAAAGTCGAGAACGAAAGTCGAAAGCGGAGAAACACAAGGGGTCGTTTCAACATTACCATTGACAATTATGGAGTATGTAAAACTGATTCAAACTGGACATGTATAGCGATGGTCGAAAGTCGAGAACGAAAGGGGAGAAAGTCGAGGGGCCATTTACGTGCTCCAATGATGTATGTTAAACTGATTCAAATAGCGTTAGCTTTTCCGAATAATATTTCAGTTTCAGAGGATAAGACATGTAGATCTATATGTTTTCCTATGGCAAACCAATGCATCACAGATATAAACTGTTTCGGTCATATATCTGCTTGGGTGTCTCCAAACACTGCTGATAGCCTTGTAAACTTTAATTCGTGCAATGGCATGCTCAACAGCTACACAGTATCATCTATGATAGCAGTTGAACTTCCTGTAAGGGCGTGCGTCTCGAACTTTTAATTGTTTTTCTGCAGTGAATGGAGTTATCACCAGAAGACTGTTCAGATAAATTGTAAAAAAGCAACTCCTCAATTTGGCGCACTTAGCAGAAGTGCTGTGCGTCATTCTAGTGGCCGAGAAATCTAGACTCAATATAGCCATTAGTAACTGAGCAATCAACCGTGATTTAAGTATATAAACAATGGTAATGACGATGTCCAGAGGAACAATGTCCTTGATGTTTGTTTGGACAATAAATTTCGTGACTAGTCGCATCAATGGCACCTAAAGCTGCCTCATTTTTATGCCATGTGCCCTCGATATTTCGCCACTCATCTTATAATGGCCAACGAAAATAACCTGCTAAACACGTATGAAATACTGGAAAAGCCGTCTGTATCTAATTTTCAACAGTTGCTAAATTCACATTGAAAAGAGCTGAAAGCATTCTATATATCTGATATGTTCGTAACCACATTCTAAATAAGAGAACTTTGTTGCGTTTCGACTAAATATTTGGAAACCTGGGTAATCCTACCATATTGACTAATTGAAGAAAATTTTGGACTCACCTGTTGCTAGAAAAAACTCGTATTGTTGACAACATATCATTCGAAAAACATTTCTCCCAGAGTACTGTCACAATCATAATGCAATCTGTGGCGAATATCAAGAAATGGGATTTGCAGTGAATGACACATAATTTGCCGTAAAGCCGATGCATATTTACGATACTGTACAAAATTTGGTGGCGACTGGCACAAGATACTGCCTCAGTAACCTATTGGCGTCTGTGAGTATTCATTTCACAAGAATATACATATATTGATTGTGAAAGTATATGTTTTAAAAGTGGTTGATTGTGTACATTCTGTTTTCGAAACTGATAATAAGAATTTAATTAACACGAAAAGCATTAACCGTACACAGTCACCACTTTCAAAACATATACTTTCAAAATCAAAATAAATATTTCCTTGAAAATCCGTATTGAATCTGTTTCCAAAGCCGAATGCATATGTATAGAGCTTTGCAACTAGCCTAAAATATCTCGTGCAAGGCGTTGTCAATCATTTATTTTCTATGCAGATTTTATTAACATGCTTCACAGACTGTACACAATCACCACTTTCAAAACGTATATTCTCACGATCAAAGTATACATTTGATTTATTTAATGGGGTTTTACGCCGCTTTCAACATTATATCAGTAATATCACGGCGACAGCTAGCATATTCATGTATTTCCTGGGTTTCACTGGTACTAGGCTAGTGCTCTAAAGTGTCTTGCTTAGCGACACTCCCATGGAAAACCCAATGGATCCAGTGAGGCTCGAGCCCGGGGCCTCAAGATCATTAGTCAAACACTTAACCTTTGAGCCACGCAGTATCCCCAAAATATACGAGGCCACCAGCAGTGTTTGGAGAAACCCAAAGATATATTTTTCCAGAACAGTTTATATCTATGGTGAAATGGTATGTTGTAGGATAGAAATAGGTCTTATCCTCTGAAACTGAAATAATGCACGAAAAAAAGTAACGCTATTTGAACCAGTTTTACAAACTTCATTCAGTGGAGAACATTTATACGATCCCTGGAGTTTTTCCGCTTTCAGCTTTCGTACTCAACTTTCGACTCTCGCTGTACATGTCTACTAAGACTGATTTACTTTGCTGTTTCAGAAGAAAACATCCAGGTATGGTCATAGCCCTGTCATTGTTGTATTCGTGTTTGTGTAAAAACTGACATTTTATAATATCTCTGTCATTACTGAAGATTTTTATTTCAAACTCAGACAACTATCAAAAGGGGAAGCTATACAAGAGTGGCAGATAACTATCAATTTTTTTTTTGACAGAGTTTTGCCCCTTTTTTTGACTTGGATTTTTGTTACTGAAAACCAGTTTATTTCTAAAAGCAACTGCAACCGAGGGTGCCAACTACATGCCATGCTCTTGTTTATATATCATTGCAATATTTATTAAAACCAAAAAAAAAAAGGAAACATTTCTTTTATTTTCTAAGGTTTTTGAAGATCAAACAGGTGCAGAACCAGAGTGGATAGGCGGAGAATTGAATGGTAAATGTGGATGGTTCCCAGAGGCATATGTAGAACAAGTTGTAGAAGAATCTAGTCAACCCTCTTTGTTTGGATCAACAGATATAAGTACAGGAGGTCTATCTTCCTCAGAAGATTCCTCCTTCATGGCAGTTCAAGGAAAAATTCCTGCTGTTTCTCCAACCCCAGGCCAGGTACTCAACCAAGTCTCTACTTTTTGTTTGTTTGGGAAATGAATTGGGCTTTAAAATTGTGTAGTGTTTTCTATTTTCGTGTTAAAAAGAGCATAGAGGAACCAAGATGATTAAAGTTCGAGGAGATCCCAGATAATAGGTTAGGCTAGCACTGAAGAGAAATTTTTCAGATAATTACTGGAATCTTAAGTATGTTTGTATATGGTAAGTATATTATCTATCAGCTGCATTCCTGTTTAACACTCTACCAAACAACAAAATTTTAGACTTGTTTGATCTGAAAGTGTTTGTAGACAACAAAATCAATAATGAAATATCAGAATCAAATATTAAAAGTTGTTTTTGAAAAGGTAGAAAAAACTGGGAGAAAAGGAGAAAATGCTGGTTACTAGCATTTTCTCCGTTTCCCACAATGTGTTCAAAAGCCTTTTTCCTCAGGGTTATTAAAACTCAGGGTTATGTTGTAAAGGGTTAAAGTATGAATATGTATTTTTATTCCAGAATTGTAAGAGCAGTCAGATCTGTTGGTGTAATGATTTCTTAAATATAAAATTTTTAGCAGACTACAAAATTTAGGGTTTAGCCACATTGAAAGCATATGCAGAAGAAAAATTAGATGTGGCTCGAATGAAGGGGTGTGGGTTTGATATTGTAGAAAACATTATGGGAAAAGGAGAGTTTTTCCTCACTGTTTTCTGAAGCTGTCATCCTCAGGGTAGCAGAAACATGTAACTGTGTGTTTAACGTTTTGTATTCAAAATAGCCAGAACAGTAAACTAGAGGTTTTTCTGACTTGAAAACCTAATCCAATTCTGTGGTGATCATAAGAGTAAACAAAATTAAGATGATGCCTTTTACTCTACATAGGGTCAGACAGCCCCAGAAGGTCTGCAGGCCCAGGCACTTTATCCCTGGAAGGCCAAGAAAGATAATCACCTCACATTCAATAAGGGGGACATCATTAATGTTAAAGAACAACAGGACATGTGGTGGTCTGGGGAATTTGGAGGCAAGGTGAGTAGTCGAGAATCTGTAATAGTTATTTGCAAGATTCCTCAAAGTTTTTACCATGTGTAGTTTTAACCATTTACAAATACTACCTTTTTGTAACACACAAAGTTTCTTATGCAGGATTTATGCAGATGAAATCTTGGCTTGCTGACTCTATTACAGCAATATCTGTTGTTTTTGTACTTACTATAGTCTCATTTTTGTAAAAGAAAGCAGCCTTAGGTATGTAAAGCGTGTTATGCATAGTACTGGTTGACGATACACTAGAAATACATGGATTGGTGCTGTGGCTTCTGTGATTTTTAGCTGAAACACTTTCAAAAATGGCCTAAAATAGAAAAAATAATAACAAGCTGTCTGTTGTTGTTTAATCTACCATGTTATATATTCTCAGTTATACTAGCTGGTCAGAGCTGGTCTGCTCAGGTACAAATTACATTTAGTTGTTGGCCTTGCATTTCAAAACCCTACAGTTTTCAAACAAATGTAAACCTTTTATTGCAGACTGGTTGGTTCCCCAAATCATATGTAAAGATGGTCAGTGGTCCAAGTATTTCGACTCCTGTAAATGTGTCCAACAGCAGTTCTCCTATAGGTACTTTAGAGAAAACTGGCAGTGCAAGACAGTCCCCTGCATTAGATAAAACGCAATCAGGTATATAATGTACTTCAATATGAGTTACATACGTTTGTACATGCCTGCAGATAACTTTTTAAATCTGTCCTCTTGTAAAGAGTTACACGATAAATTTATGTTGATTGTGGTGAAGACGTGTTAAAAGTCATGTGGTGCAAGTTCATTTCTAGAGTTATTGGGTTGTTCTGATTTCAATTCATCTTTGTCATTTTCACTTTTTATGTTTGAGAATATCTCAAGTTATCAAACAGTGTAGATTCTAAGATTTGACTGCACATTCTTCACAGTCTGTTCTTGATCATACACTGTTTAACCCTTTCCCAAATGACAGATTTTAGATTCTTCCAAATTCGAAACATCTGTGGATGACAAATCCAAAGTAATTGGTGCAAGTAAACTTAAGTTCTATGATAGGGTAGAAAAGGTTGTGGGAAAACATAGAAAATGCTCTGTAGCAGCATTTTTAGCTCACCTGAGCACGAAGTGCTCAAGGTGAGCTTTTGTGATAGTGCTGTGTCCGTCGTCCATTGTGCGTCGTGCGTCGTCAACTTTTACCTTGTGTACGCTCTAGAGGCCACATTTTCAGTCCGATACTCATGAAACTTGGTCAGAATGTTTGTCTTGATAATATCTCGGACGAGTTCGAAAATGGGTCATGTCGGGTCAAAAACTAGGTCACTAGGTCAAATCTTAGAAAAACCTTGTGTACGCTCTAGAGGCCACATTTTCTGTCAGATACTCATGAAACTTGGTCAGAATGTTTGTTTTGAGGATATCTTGGATGAGTTTGAAAATGGGTCATGTCGGGTCAAAAACTAGGTCACTAGGTCAAATCTTAGAAAAACCTTGTGTACGCTCTAGAGGCCACATTTTCTGTCCAAAACTCTTGAAAGTTGGTCAGAATGTTTGTCTTGATGACATCTCGGATGAATCCGAAAATGGGTCATATCAGGTCAAAAACTAGGTCACTAGGTCACATCTTAGAAAAACCTTGTGTATGCTCTAGAGGCTACATTTTCAGTCCAAAACTCTTGAAAGTTGGTCAGAATGTTTGTCTTGATGATATTTCGGACACGTTCCAAAATGGGTCATATCAAGTCAAAAACTAGGTCACTAGGTCAAATCTTTGAAAAACCTTGTGTATGCTCTAGAGGCCACATTTCTGTCCAATACTTATGAAAGGTGGTCAGAATCTTTGTTTTAATAATATCTACTATGGGAAAATGGGCTATGTTTGGCTAAAAAGTAGGTCACAGAGAAATTCTAGAAAAAGCTTGTGTACAAGCTAGAGGCCAAATTTTCTGGCCAATAATTATGAAAGCTTGATAGAATGTTTGTCATAATATCTCGAAAGAGATTAAAAATGGGTCATGTTTGGTCAAAAGACTCAGGTGAGCGACTTCAGGGCCATCATGGCCCTCTTGTTTTTTCTTTTCCCCACAAAAACCTTCCTGCTCGGGGTGGCTAAAGCTCAGATGATGTGATAAGGGTTAGGCATCTAAAGTTATACTTGGAATAGTAATGGTTATGTTTTGTATCCATTACAGTCCAAGAAATGTAATAAGGGTAGGATTTTCCATTGTAAGGTAGAATTAAACTTCTATCAGTACTAGGAAAAGATGTATGGGCCATGCTCTGTGAAAAGAGGATTTAATGCATTTGCAAAAACTATTGACCCTGGTCAGTTTAAGCAGTCAGTGCAAGCTGAACTGGGTAGAAACTTTTTTTTCTTCTTTGTAAATGTTCTGCATGTCCAAGAACCATTCTGCCTCAGGATTCAGTTGGTTGTTGAACAAAATGGGTTTTATGAATCCATAACTATGTGATAACTAGCTTGGTATAATGTATCACAGAGATGCATTTTACCAGAGCATGCCCCATTTTTCCAGAGCATGACTCATATACATGATGACATAAAAAGAGATTTAAGTTGATACTTTGATCTCATGGTAGAGTTGCGTGGGACCATATTCACAAGCCATTCTAAATACTATTCTAATTCTGTGTATTGTAAACTATCCATCTGATTTGCTGAGACAGAACTTTTCAGCCAATGGAATGGCTAGTCTTGTGTCTAAGAATTAGATTTCAATTCAGAATAGATGGTGAAAATGGCTCCAGATATTGATCAGATTAATGAAATTCATATTGGAATTACAAATGCAGTTAAATAAGTCTTTGAAGTTACCAGTATCATAACACTTTACCAGACAATTCAGAGTTTTAACAGCCCCAAGGAAAAGGACTTTTGAAAACATCGTGGGAAAAGGAGAAAATGCTGGTAACCAGCAAAGACAAATTTCATAATTTAAGCACCATTTAACTTGTCGTCTGCAAATGTTTTCAGTTTGGACCAGTCTGAAATTTTGTCCTTTGGTAAGTGCAAGTACTGTTAGACCTGAAGAAAAAATGATTTATTAAATCTCTGTAAGGAGTAAAGATACATCAAACAATAAATGTCTGTTTCAGATAATATATATGTAGCACTGTAGACTTACCAACATACAGAACCAGAGTTAAGATACATCAAACAATAAATGACTGTTTCAGATAATATATATGTAGCACTGTACACTCACCAAGCTACAGAACCAGAGTTAAGATACATCAAACAATAAATGTCTATTTCAGATAATATATATATAGCACTGTAAACTCACTAACCTATAGAACCAGAGCTTAGATAGATAAAAAAAGTAAATGTCTATTACAGATAATATATATGTAGCACTGTACACTTACCAGTCTACAGAACCGGGAGATTTAACATTTAACCAAGGTGATGTTATTACGGTGTCTAAAATGGAAGGAGATTGGTGGACAGGCACTATGGGATCTAATACAGGAATATTTCCAGCAAATTATGTCAAAAAGCAAGAAGTACAAGTAAGACATTCTATATTTAACACACAGTTTTTAAATTTTGATATGTATTTTTGTAGATCTTGCTCAACTTCAGTTGACATTTTAGCAGTGTTTTTTGTGGCTTCACTTAGAAAACTTTTAACAAAACTTTTTTCTTTTAATTAATCAAATTAGTTGGTGAGTTGGCTTCTTTGTAACAATATTAACAAATTGAAAACAAATCTTAATTTGTAAGATTAGCAAATGTGGGACTTTTTTCATACTTTTGACATTAATTTTAGCTGCTGGTGAAATCTTTTGACCCTGAAAATTGCACAGGGATTGTTTTTGTTCACAATCTAGATCAAGATCAGTCTGCCTTTCCAGACAGTTTAGGTCAATATCAGACTAGATAGAACATGCACTCTGATCTTTGATGTACACTGGCTGCTTTTTAACTCACCTGAGCACGAAGTGCTCAAGGTGAGCTTTTGTGATTGTGCGTCATCAACTTTTACCTTGCTGTAGAGGCCACATTTTCAGTCTGATACTCATGAAACTTGGTCAGAATGTTTGTCTTGATAATATCTTGGACAAGTTTGAAAACTGGTCAGGTCGGATCAAAAACTAGGTCACCAGGTAAAATCTGAGAAAAACCCTGTGTAAGCTTTAGAGGCCACATTTTTGGTCTAATAATCTTGAAAGTGGTTAGAATGTTTGTCTTTATCACATCTCGGACGAATTTGAAAATGGGTCAGGTCGGATCAAAAACTAAGTCACTAGGTCAAATCTTAGAAAAACTTTGTGTAGCCCCTAGAGGCCAAATTTTCAGTCCAATACTCATGAAACTTGGTCAGAATGTTTGTCCTGATGACATCTTGGATGAGTTTGAAAATTGATCACATCAAGTCAAAAACTAGGTCACTAGGTCAAATCTTTGAAAAACCTTGTGCATGCTTTAGAGGCTACATTTTCAGTCTAATACTCATGAAACTTGGTCAGAATGTTTGTCTTGATAACATTTTAGACAAGTGTGGGTCAGGTTGGATGAAAAACTGAGTCAGTAGGTCGAATCTTAGAAAAACCTTGTGTACACTTTAGAGGCCACAATTTAAGTTCAATACTCATGAAAGTTGGTCAGAATGTTTGTCTTGATGATATCTTGAACGAGTTTGAAATTGGACCACATTGAATCAAAAACTAGGACACCAGGTCAAAGCTTTAAAATAGCTTGTGTCACTCTCGAGTCAACATTTTCTATCCAATACTTATAAAAAATTGGTCAGAATGGTTTTCTTAATGATCAGTGAAATGAAATTGAAAAAGGGTCACATTGGGTAAAAAACTAGGTTGTCATGTCAAGCCTGGCCAGGAAGCTCAGTGGTTAGCTTATCTGACACGACCCGGAGGTTGCGATTCGATACCAAGTTGCAATGAACTATCTTTTTGGCGATTTTTCGCCTCTCACTTTTGATGCCTGTGAGAAAAGTTGTCAGTGGCTTTGGAAAGAAAGTTGTGTCAGTACTGGTGTGAAACAACTAGGAAACATACGAGTGCGTCACTGACCGTCATGACATGACCTAAGCTGTTAAAACGGCGTTAAACTCCAATACAATTCAATACAAACCAAATGCCATGTCAAATCTTGAAAAAAACCTTGTGTACACTCTAGAGGCAACATTTTCTGTCCAATGGTCATGAAAGGTGGTCAGAATCTTTGTTTTGATAATATCTACAGTGGGAATTAGGCTATGTTTGGCTGAAAATTAGGTCACAGAGAGAAATTCTAGAAAAAGCTTGTGTACAAGCTAGAGGCCAATTTTTCAGTCCAATAATTACGGAAGCGTGTTAGAATATTTGTCTTAATATCCTGAAAGATTGAAAATGGGTCATGTTTGGTTAAAAGGCTCAGGTGAGCGACTTCAGGGCCATCATGGCTCTCTTGTTTTGTGAAATATTCTGGCAAAACCATCCTGGAAATTGCAATGGTTTGATTTTTTTTTTTTTTTTTTTTTTTTTTTTTTAATGGAGACTCTCGATTTAATTTCATTTAGGCTTTAAGGATTAAGATGCAGCAACTTGTAATGGCAAAGTCTGCCTAAGATATCTTTACAAGGTAACCTTAAGCTAAATGAAACAAAGCGCTACACATAGGAGAAAAAGCAAATGCCTTTATAGTATTCAAATGCTCTCTGCCTTATACAAGACAGAAAGTTCAAAGAAATAGTCACAGAAAAGGTTTTATTTTTGCATTCATATATTTTTGCATCCTTTTTTTTTTTGTTCACTTTTTATCTTTGTTTGAACTATAGGTAGTTAGAAAAAAATTATCAATGGTAAGAAGTATGCTAATTTAGACGGCTCACTAGTGCATTATCATATTTATATGTATCTACTTGTATCTATGTCTTTATCAAATAGGCTGCATAAAACCATTGTAGTTTCATACTCTAAGTGCAATTTAAATGCACGCTTCATGCGTTACATGTCTGGTGAAAATATTGCTTATGTACTGTCTCTCTCTAAATACTGCCATCTTGTAATATGTACATCCCTGATTTCATTCTAGCAGAGACAAGGGGATTCTGTTATTACATAATTGAGCCGTGCTCTCTGAAAAGATGGGTTGATGCATCTGCTGAAATTATTGACCATTGTCACCCTGCACAGTCTTTGCAGGCTGACCTGGGTCAAAACATTTTGCTATATGTAAATTTTCAGCAGGTCAAAGGACCACTCTACCTCATAATTAGTAGGTACACAGAGAAAATGGATCCATGTTATGTGAGAACTTGCACAAGGTATAATGTATACAAAGATGTATTAAAACCCTAATCTCAGAGGATTGCTCAACTATAATGTATGAAATCATCAGCAGTTTCATAGAGAGAGAAAAAGAAATGACCAAGGGTACCAAATAATTTGAGCCGTGCTCTGGCAAAAGGGGGCTTAATGCATCTACGTAATCCATCATACCAAGAAAGCCATCACATACTTATGGATCCATAATAGCCACTTTTTTTAACAACCGACTCAATCATGAGGTAGACTGATCCTTTGACATGCAGAAAATCGACCAATAGTGAAAAGTTTCGGCCCAGGTCAGCCTGCGCGGACTGCGCAGGCTGACCTGGGTCGAAACTTTTCGCAGATGCATTAAGCCCCCTTTTTACAGAGCGCGGCTCATTTATGTTTAGTCATTACTTACGGAAATACATCCTTGTCAAGTGAATGAGTGGATGAGTGAAATCAATTAAAGTTTACCACATAAAATATGAAAAGTTGTGCCAAAAGAAGAAAATCTCTCCTTTTTCACAAAGTTTTCAAACCCAAAGGGAGAAATTTCTCCTTTTTTTCAAAAGTAGTATTTTATAAGGTAGAAAAGGTCGTCCGTGAGTGGGAATGTGCTATCCTACTACCATACACGCTGCGTTTTGGACATATTGCTTGCCAGTACATGTAGAACTAAAGAGAAGAATTTAATGGAATCATAACTGGTTTTTTGATGGAAAACATTGTGAGAAAAGGAACAATTGCTTGTACTAAGCAAAAGCTTGTTTTCAGTAACAGTCTACAGCAGGAGACAGGAAAGTCATTATTTACATGAGCCATGCTCTGTGAAAAGGGGGCTGAATGCATCTGCGAAAAGTATCGACCCAGGTCAGCCAGTGCAGTCCTTGCAGGCTGACCTGGGCCGAAAATTTCCGCTGTCAATTTTCTGTTGGTCAAAGGACAGTCTTCATCATGATTCTGTCGGTTGTTATACAAAATGGATTTTATGGATTCATGATTATTTGATGACTTGCTGGGTATAATGCATCAGGGAGATGCATTAAGCCCCCTTTTGCCAGAGCATGGCTCAATTATATATTTTGCATTTTGGATCAGTTTCAACAAATGATTAGATTTAAGAACCATCTGCGAAATATTCTCCAACCATTCTTAGTTCAGCTCCAATTCTTAATTTGTAGACTGGCCATCTGATTGGTTGAAACATTTTGTCTAACCTGGTCAGATTGGTAGCTTTTGAATTTAGCATTGGAGCAATATTTAGATTTGCTGATGAATGTTAGATTCAGTCTTGCAGAATTGCAGTAAAAGTAATCATATGTGATTTTGAATTTATTATATGATGTTTAACATACAGAAGGTAGCACCTTTGAACTATAGGTAAAGTCAAATACTGTCAAAAAATCATGCAGTTGCTATGGGCAGGTTTTTGAATACAGTAAAGGAAAAGAAAGAGTTGTGTATTAGGTCCTTTTATCTTTATATTGGTTGCCATTTCATAAAAAAAGTCAGTTTCCTTTTGTTTTAGATATTTCTACTATATTTCTGCTGCACTTGTCATTGGTACCTTGAATAATAGCTTGTATACCTATTGGTTGATGTTTACAAAGCTTTTTAAAAAATGTTGATATGAACAAAAGGCTTGTGAGATCAGAAAAGTTGTGTCTTGTTTGAAATGATAGTTTTTTTTTTTTTTTTTTTGAGCTAGTAAAATGTAGATGTGGTTGTAAAGCACACACTTGCTAGGTTGATAGGCTGCCTGCAGTAATAGAGAGTAGAAAGTGTATCCCAGTGCCTTACTTGCATGTTTTTAAATAATCTGGAATTGTAAAATTCAATGACAAAAGTAGTCAAACAGAAAAATAGCTTTAGATTACTCTCTCCAAAAGATCAAACTTCAAAAGAAAAATAAGTTGATGGTCAAATATTCAAGACAAAATTGTGAGAGACTGTAAAATTGCTATGCATTAGCTTCCTCTCCATTTGCAATGGTACTTCAAAGATAATCAGTTAATGTGTCTAAGCATTTCCAGAGAAGCAGAGAGAAAATGCTTACTACCAACTTAACATTTGTTTGATTTTAACTAGCATGCAGAAAGTCTGATGTTAATCTTTATTTTTCTTTTAGAAAATCAAACATTGTATGAGCCTTTTCTGAATTGCTGTTACTATTGCATTGAGACGAAATGGTGTTTGAGAAAAATGTTTCTTGAAATTGCATGAAATAGACTCTGAAAGAAAAGATACATACAGCTTGATACACATAAACTGATCTACAAATCTCCAATCTACCGCATTATCTTGTTTTGTAAGGAAAAGCCACGACATTAACCCTTACAGACTTGAATCGACCTATCACACATTTTCAGTATAGAAATAAGACCCAACTACATAATTATGAGCCATGCTCTGTGAAAAGGGGGTTTAAGGCATCTGCAAAAAGTATCGAATCATGTCAGCCTGTGCAGTCTGCACAGGCTGACCTGTTTCGAAACTTTGTGCTTTTGGTCATTTTTCTGCATGTCCAAGGACCATTCAACCTCAGGACTTAGTTGTTAGATGAAGTGGGTTTTATGGATCCATAATCATGTGAAGACTTGCTTAGAATAATGCATTACAGAGACGCAATAAACACCCTTTTGCTAGAGCATGGCTCATATTATTGCAATTTCAACTTATCCAGAATGTTTCAGCAAAGCAGACTGTAAATCAAAGATCAGACTGGAAGTTTTGTGCAGTTTGATCTAAATAGACGGCAAAGGCAACTAAAGCTATGAAAGGTGCTTTAACTCTTTACCACACAATCCCGACTTTTAACGACCCTGAGAAAGCAGCCTTTTGAAAACATTATGGGAAAAGGAGAAAATGCTGCTAACCAGCATTTTCTCCTTTTCCAACAATGTTTTTTACCCTATCAAGAACAAATTTTGTCATAATGCCTACCTTTTGTTTGTCGTCTGCAGATGCTTTCAATTTGGACCAGTCTGAAATTTTGACGTCTGGTAAAGAGTTAAGGGTTAAAATAGTTTGTAACGGTATTACCAGACTGAAAGATGTCCTTAGCAAGATTGATTTTTTTCTTGGGGAAATAAAGATACAAATAAAAAAAACTTGTCACAGTAGACCAAATTATTGTGAATTTTTTTCAAAAGTATGTTTTTCTTTTTATCTCAGTCTATAGGGATGGAACAAGACCTATTTCCAATGGCTGGCATAAATTCATCAATGCCAATGGCAGGACCCTTACCTGATGCTTTCACAGCATCTGTGTCAGAGTCAGCTGTAAGCATTACCAATCCACAGAGTTACACAGAGTTTCAATCTGGTCACACAACAGATTCAGCTTTTAGCATGGACGCATTTGCCCCGAATAATTTCCACAAAATTGATAATTCAAATGTCAAAACATGCAGTATTACAAATAATGATCAGCATAGCCCAAACACTGGTACAGAAAATACCCTATCCAAGTCAACACAAAATTTACCAATTGCAAGTCCTCTTTCTTCAGCAGAAAAGGGATCTGATGAAGTTGTAAGATCTGTTTCAAGTTTAGGCTCAGATGAAATAAGAACAAAACAAGAAGCTGATAAGCTATCAGATCCAAAAGCAGAGACTACTGAATATATACCAACTACAGAAAAACTAAGTAATGAAGTCCCAGGTGATCTACATTCAGACATAGAAGTGGGTAAAGCCAGTGACTCAATTGGGGCAACAATTTCAAATACAATCCTTGATTCACTGAAAGATTCAAGCACATTTGCAGGCTCAAACACAGTGACTGACTTGTTCAGAACTTCAAATGCTGCTGATGATCCTTTCAAAAACTTAATTGAAGACCCAGTTAAATTGTCTGACAATGCTGACGATCCTTTTAAATCCCAAGATCCATCTGATGAGCTTTTTAAAGATTTTAACTCCAAAATAGATCCTTTCAAGGAATCAAATGTCAGTAGTGACCCTTTTAAAGACACCAATTTTGGGGATATATCAGGCACGTTTTCACAGACCTTTGATGATGTTATGACCTCTGATAAATCTGCAAAGTTAAGTCTAGACTTTTCTTCAACTACTTCAAATGAGGGTTCTTCAGATCCTTTTTCTACAAATTTTCAAAGTCCTGATAAGAGGATGGCATGGGGTCCTGAAACTACAGGTATTTGCTCACTTGTATCCATTGAATCCCTGGAGAAAGATTCAGCCCTGGCTTCCTCCTCTGATTTGGAGACAAATTTTGGAACCTGGGGGGTGTTGGGCACAAACACACTTTCAATTCAGACCAGTCAGTCTTTTAGCAGTATTGAAGAGCTGGCCAATAATGAAACCCAGGAAAGCAAGCCGTCTCTACCCCTACATCAGAAAAGAAAAAGTAAATCTGGTGAGAAAAAGACAGCTCCGCCATTGCCAGCTAAAACCTACATGCAAGCTCGTCCTCAGTCAGGCAAACAGTCTGGAAAAAGCACTGAAGCAGAGAACACAGTGCCAAGCACTGCTGCCATTGACTCGAGTGAAGTAAGATAAACACTTCTTCATTACCTTTACCCAGCAAAATGGCAATATCGTGCACAGGTTTTCTCTTAAATGACCACCGTTGACCTGTACAGAATGTATGTAATCTTTGTACTTCCTGTATAGTTCTATTTCTAGTTTAATTCAGCAGCCCTGGCAAGTATTAATCCTGTACCAAAAGATCCTTTGTTTTTATTGTCTTGGAGGAAGAAGGCTTTTGAAAGATTGTAGAAAGAGGAGAAGGTGCTGGTATCCAGCATCTTCTCTTTATTTCTAGTGTTTTCTACTCTTTCAAAAGTAATCATTTGAGTCTCATTGATTTGTTATCTGCAAGCGCTTTTAATCCTTTACCATGCAATTCCAACTTTTAATGACCCCGAGACTTTCGAAAACATTGTGAGAAAAGGAGAAAATGCTGGTAACCAGCATTTTCTCCTCTTTCCACAATGCTTTCTACCCTTACAAAGAAAAATTTCTCAGTTTGTGCAGCAATTTTGACGAGTCTAAAATTCTGCTGTATTGTAAAGAGTGAACAAGGAGAAGTCTTAGATTTAATTATCTTGTGAAGAGTCAAGCTGCAACCTGATTGTAGAATTATTCTTGTATTGAAAATGTCCCCCATCCATGACCCATGCAATACTCAAATTCCTGTTCAGTCTCTACTGACCCATTTTTTCACACAGAAATTCAAAGTACCATTATAAAGAGAGTTTCTAAGAAAAGAATACATGTATTGCTTTACACAATTATTCACTTCCTCTTTTATATACCCTTTCCTTACCTTGGAAATTTTTCTGTGATATAGAGTTGTAGCACAGTCAGTTAAACCTTTACCAAACAGTCCCATTCTTTAATGACCAGGTAAAAAAAGGCTTTTGAAAAAAATACTGTATAGGTGGATATATACACTTGGCGAAAAATTTGCAAATTATGGATTACGGACATTTTGCATATGAAAATGTTTGCAAATTCATGACTCTGGTTATTTGTCAGTATACTTGCAGTAAAATATGCAAACAGAAAAGTTTGCGAATTTTTCAAATTCGTGAAATCGCAAAAATTTCTTTGTTGCAAAAATTTCCACTTATACGGTAGTTGGAAAAGGAGGAAATGCTGGTATCCAGACTTTTCCCCTTTTCCCACAAAGTTTTCTGTATTTTCAAAGATCTACATTGTACTTTCATTTTACCCACATTAACTTTGTGGTCTGCAATTGTTTGCAGTGTAGACAAATGTAAAATTTTGTCGTGTGTTAAAGTGTTAAGTCTTTGGGCCATTCTTACCAATAATTCCATATGTTGTTCTCATTTCTGAACTGTCTGATAGGCAAGGACTTTTCTGTCTTTGCTTATTAGATAGGTTGGCATTGAATTAAAAATCAGAATGGGATATAGAGAGGTTGGTGAGTTGAGTCCCTGATAGTTGAAATACAAGTTTGACCAAAAATTTAGATACATGTAATTATAAATGGGTCATGCTTTGTGAAAAGAGGATTAATGCATGTGTAAAAAGTATTGACCCAGTGTCACTCAAAAGTTTTTGCCTTTGGTAAATTTCCTGCATGTCCAAGGGCCAATCTGCTTCATTACTCAGCAGGTTGTTGAACAATGGATTTTATGGAACCATTAAAATGTGGTGCCTTGTTTGGTATGATGCATCACAAAGATTCATAAAACCCCCTTTTTACCAGAGCATGGCTCAAATATAATATAGATCTATTATGTAATAGTTTAATTTATGATGTAATAGATTCAGAATATAATAGTGTAAATTAATGGAATGTTTAAAAAACATTTGAAACTTGCAGACTTATTGGATTTACTCTTTCAGAGCTGAGTATATTAACTTGACCTTTTTGGACTGCTGAAAATACAATACACTGAAACTTCAAAAGACTTCAATTTTATAGGCTTGAATAAACAAGAGGATGTTATAGATTGAAGATCAGACTGCACTTTCTGTGCTTTCGTATCTTAATATGATCCATCTCCAAAAGCCACTGTTTTGCCTATGGCATTGTAATGATTAATGGCTGTACATGGATTGATTAGATCACTAGTCCATTTGCAAAGATGAATCAACTACTGATATTTTTGTGTGAACTTTGCATGAATGTGAATCAGCTTTTCATGTACTTTTCAAATGAAAATTGTAGACAAGCAGTTTTGATTGTTCAGTGGAGCAATTAAAACCGCCGATAGACTCCTTTCATATAGCAAGTTTGTTCCAGCAGGTACCAAGGAATGGGATTGTTGCAATTTTTAATGATAGATTTTAATGTTTTTATTTAGTTTGGGGTCTTTTAAAGAAGGATAAAATTTCTTTATATTTTTTTTCCAAATGTACCATGAGGTCATAATGCAGTTGACCCCACTTCGGTTTAAGAAATTCAACAATAATTTTTATCTTACAGTTCATGACCATACATGTATTTTTCAGATAGAGTAAAGCAAGATCAGCACATAATAGTTTGAAGTCTGATCTGGCATTACACTTTAGTCTTCTTTATATGTAGTCTTGGTCATATAAACTCCATTCATTGTCAATGATTCTGACAAGCTTTTACTTTGTAATTGTTAACAATTCAAACACTACAGGATAAGGATTCAGCTTGTGGATCAATCTTTTTTGAACAGCTTTATCTACAGTCAGTTACTGTGCAAATGAGGAGGGTTTTTCCCTAAAAAAACTTTAATGAAGTAGCAAACAGTGTTTAATTCAGGTTATACTGCAGGTTCTGGTCTGCCTGATCTTGATCTATAGTGTCTGCAAAAGCTGTTTATGTTGTCCATTGCTGAGAGGAATTACCAAAGTAGAAAATGATAGACAAATACAATTAGAAAATAGAGTTAGGCATAATTTTTTTTTTTTTTTCTGTTCAGTATTCACTCTTAAGTACTGTGCTTCCAACAGATGTACATTATTTATCAATATATCAAACTAAACATCATTTGTATTTCTGATTTAGATCTAATCCATTTACATGTAGTATGCATATGTATTACTATGTAATATTATTGTATACACATGTGATATGATTGTTTATAAGCTCAAAATATCGTCATGTGCTCTATATAAATACAAAACATTTGAACTTCCATGCACACATCTACTAAAATTAACACATTTACATTTTCAGCATATCAGCCCTTTAGCAAATGATTATGGTATATTTTTAACAACCATGAGAAAGAACACTTTTGAAAACATTATTTGGGAAAAGGGGAAATTGCTGGTAACCTATGAAGGACAAAATTTTACCATTTCAGCCAAATTTTGATGTTTCACCTGCAATGTTTTTGTTAAGGATGAGTTGTTAATTTTGTCTGGTAATAATGATCCTGAGGAAGACGGCTTTCGAAAATATGGTAGGAATAGAAGAAAATGCTGGTAACCAGCATTTTCTCCTCTTATCACTATATTCTTAATCTTCCCTATTAAAGACAAGTCATGTCATTGAGGGACTTTCAAATTGTTGTCTGCAAGTGCTTTCATGTTTGGACAAGTCTAAAATTTTGTCATCTATTAAGAGTTAAAAACTAAAGTTGAATCTTACTTTTTTCAGACCAAGGCCAGTTCTGGATCAGGTACTCTTAAAAAGCCAGGTAAGTTGTAGATTTGCTCGTATAAATAGAAATGTACCTTAGAAGAAAATAAGTCCAATATACAGGATTAAAGCATGTATTTACAAGTTACTGCCATGTCAAAACAATAGTTTGTTTGTGTTTTGACTCAACAGATATGCGTTTTCACATATGTATGGTAGGCATATCAGAAATGCCATGAAAGAGATTATTATTAGTAGTAGTATCAGCAGTCACTTTGACTCAGATTTTAAAAAGATTCATTGTTTACAATTTTGCAAGTTCTAAATTCTCACATGGAAGTATTTTTTTTCTTTTTATTTCATGTTTTCATTGGTCCTTTTTACAGAGATTGCTACTGTCATAGCTGCCTACACAGCAACGGGCAATGAACAGTTGTCATTAAGTCCTGGCCAGTTGATACAAGTCAGAAAGAAAAGCCCTAGTGGTTGGTGGGAGGGGGAGCTACAGGTTTGTATAGAACTCTGGAGATTTAGAGATTTCATATGAAAGTACAATATATATTGCAGTTTTCTATGAATTGGTGATTTGATGTTTCATATTGTTTAAAATTTTGTAAATAAATTAATATAATTATGAATTTGGTTTGAGGGGGAAAAAATTTTTTTACGTAAATTGAATCAATGAAAATGTGAAGTAATGTGGATATTACTTAGATTATTACCAAACTACTGTATGACTGTTAGCATCCTTAAAGTAATTAATTTTTTAAGACATTATGGAAATTGGAATAAATGTTTCAAGTATTTGGTTTTTAGGACAAGGTTCTCCCCACTATTCAATTGCAGATTTTTCCTTTCCATGAAATATTCCTCCTTTTTGGCACTTGTACTAGCTTCTTGGTTGCTTAAAAATTAGCCTATACTATTATGGGCTAAATGGATTAATTTTCCAGTCAGTAGAAGCCAAATTGATTTGAGCCATGTTCTGAGAAAAGATGATTTAATGCATCTACAAAAAGTGTCAACCCAGGTTAACATGTGCAGTCCTCACAGGCTGACTTGGGTTGAAACATTTTGCTTTTGGTCATGGGGGCTATCGGTTAATACAGACAAAACCCAAATTGTTGTTTTTAGAAAGAGGGGAAGATTATGAGATAATGAGATATGGTTCTATAACGGAAAACCCCTTTCTGTCGTAAACGATTTCAATTACTTAGGGGTAGTTTTTAATCACAGAGATTCTTTTACAGCCAATCAACAATACCTGAGTGGGAAAGCTTTAAAGGCCATGAACGTACTTCATATTCATCTTTTGAAATTTGATTTAAAGCCCAAAGATCATTACACCTTTTTGACACTTTAATCTCTTCATTATTAAATTATGGAAGTACGATCTGGGGCTTCACCAAGTCTAAGGAACTTGAACGACTGCATCTGAAATTTCTTAAAAGTCTCCTTAGAGTTAAAGTATCTACGAGTAACGCGGGTGTTTATAGACCCTTTTAGGTTTTGACTACTTTCTGGTAACGAAACTGGAAAACTGCGCATGCGCACTCGTGTAGGACAAAAAGGCTAAAGAAAACAGTGGGCAATTATTGATTATGTGCACAAAAACGTTAAATTATGAATGATTACATGAAAAATGTTCTGTCCAGAGGCAAAGAAACGATACATAAACAAACTTACTTGCTTAGGGTTCAACCATGTTTAAAAAAAAAAAAAAATCCGTAGTTAAGTGACAGTAAGATGAAGACGTCAAAGAAAAAAGAAGAAAATGCGTCACCATTGCGGATTAACGATAATATTCTAAATGGCCAAGTGTGTGATTTGGTTCAGTATACCTTTATCTAGTAAACTGACAGATCAGGACAGTTTCAGAGAAATAATATGCACGCCTACAAATCCTTTTTTGTTAATGGTTGGGTCCTTACATGTGCTTGTTACATGCGAACATCAAATCTATACGAGCTACAACATCATCAAAGCAAAGGTTAACCGATTCCAGGCAGTAACAGACAAACCCTGCAAAGTATGGGCTGGAATACTGTGGAAAAAGGAAAAATTTTTGATGCCAGCATTTTACCGTCACCATAATGTTTCCTCAAGCCATATTATGTAGGGTCGTTAATTAAGACGAGGGAGAGTAAGGTAAAGGGTTTATAAAGGGTACCCACCAAATATATCACATACTTGTTAGTTTGTACCCACCAAATATATCACATACTTGTTAGTTTTATCATAGAACTTTTATAATATAGAACGAGTCCTGTTGTCGTGTATGGTTGCTCTTTTTCCATAATTGTTTTTCACGAGGGATGGTAAGCCCTATGTAATATGTAATTTATGTTCCCGGTTTCCACAGAAACAAAAAAACTCTTGGGAAACATTGTTTAAATGTTGAAATGATGGCTAAAAGCATTTTTCTGATTTTCTCACCGTGATTTTTTTTTTTTTCTATTAGATCTAGTTGTCAAGATTTGTAAATGTTTGATAAAGGGTTAGATGGAAGTTTAACAGTTTTAACAGTAATTAGTGAGATCACTGTACACTAGGAGCCATTTGAGCGTGTCGAATACATAATTATGGAGGGAGACAATATGATAAGTAACCCTTAGCCTGCAGTGCGTTATCTGTTATGGACTCTGCGAAAAGGGTAATAAGAGAAAAGTTTGTACATAGGGGAAGTCTGATCTTGAATCCTCACAAGTTCTTATGATACCGGGTTTGAGTGATACTGATTTAGGTAAATGATGCGAACTTCAACACAAATTCCTCTCAAGCTGGTCAAAAATATAAATTCGGCAGGATATGCCTTAATAATCGATAACCTATAAAATAATAACAATAGGCCTAAAAGATAAAACAAGAACTCTATAGAATCTCTTTTAAAAAAAAGGACGATACAATATTGAACAAATAATTTGAAAAAAAAATATGGGGACGGTTAAGAGGGAAGTGTAACCGATTCGGAATGGAAATTTTGGACATTTAAATCAAAAGTGGGGTGTTTTGACTGTGGGATGTTTATCTCTTTATTCATCCCAGTGCACAGCATGACGACACCATCCTGTGACACTATTATTCTTCACAGATTTTATCGATAAATTATTTTGACAAGTCCCAATATAACAGACTTTCAACAGTATGATACTGGACTTTTTGCCCTACAAGCAGTGCACATGCGCGTAAAGCAGAATTCTGGGATCGAATTTCCTTGGCAATGAACGGCGTTCTAAAAAGGTCTATATTGAGCTTGGAAGATATCCACTTTACATTAACAGATATGTAGCTATAATTAAATACTGGTTTAAATTATTGTCTAAAAAACAATATTATTTTAAGACATATTTACAGTCAGCTGTTAGATGATTGCAGCAAAGGTGTGGGAAACTCGCTAAAGCAAGTTAAAGATATTTTATGCAACAATGGCCACCTCTTTGTATGGGAAAATCCATGGAGTGTAGATCAAGATAAATTTCCAATGCATTTTAAACAATGACTTATAGATACTTTTACACAGTGCGTACTTTCAGATTTGGAGGGTAACAGAGTATTGACATTTTATAAGGTAATTAAACCGCAATTTGGTTACGCACTGTATCTTGACCGTATACGCAGTAAGTGTTTAAGGGTACAGCTGACCAAAATATGTTTATCTTCTCACTCTTTGAGAATCGAATCTGGTAGATACGAAAGAAACCGTCTTGATAGATCTTTACGTACCTGTCAAATTTGTAACTCCAGAGATATTGAGGACGAGTACTATTTTATCCTTATCTGTAACCAGTATTTAGACTTACAGGTTAAATATATCAAGAAATTTTACTATAAAAAACCAAGTATGTTTAAGCTAATTTCCCTACTGCAATCAACTAACCACAGAACATTGTTCAATCTGTCTCTATTTTTAAAAGAGGCTTTCCACAGAAGAGCATCAATCTGAGTTGCATTTAGCGGCCTAAACGAAAGTTGTTAACATTTGTTACTTACGCTAACGTAAATTAAGTCGTTAATATTTTACCCATTCTCTAATGTTACTTCTGTCTAACGTTTTAATTTCAATTTTTCATGCAATATTTAATTTCAGTATTTCTCCCCAACTGCATACGTTACCTTTAATGTCAGATTCGTTTGAAAAATAAAATTTAGAATTTTACATTAACTATACTGATAAAGGGTTCAACTATTCTTATATCCAACTGATAGTGTGATAGGTTATTTTTTGTAAGATGTACGTGAGAGATTGTGAGTGTGTCACGTGTCATTTGCATTCTTTGTATTATTATGTTGTATGACGAAAAACTCTGTTTAAGTCAAATAAATTCATTCATTCATTCATTTTTCTGCATGTCAAAGGACTAGTTCATAATTCAGCCAAATGTTAAACAAAAATAAATTTTATGGATCCATAATTATATGATGGCTTGCTTGGTATAATACATCACAGATGCATTTAACCCCTTTTTCCAAGAGCATGGGATCATTTGTATTTTTGCCACAATATCTCTACAAATATTCAATACTTTAATATTCCAGATCAAACTGCATCGAGGGATGAATGCTAAACTATTCCATTTGCGTTTTGGAAAATTTTACAGGTGAGGGAAAAAACTTTTCATTTCTCTGAAAAGCATTGTTAGATCATCTTTTTTAGATATGTTTTCTTGAATTCATTTACACAATTGAACAAAACATTTCTATAAAAGATGATCCTAAAATCCAGAGAAATGAGAAGTTTTTTCCCTCACCTGTAAAATTTTCCAAAACGCAGATGGAATAGTTTCACATTCACCCCTCAGCATATTGTATGGATTTTAATTGATGCTGTATATCAATATTTCAAAACTCTTTACCAAACAATAAAAATTTTGTACATGATAAAATTAACAACAACTTGAATTTAGCTCAAATGATAATTTCCGTCTTTCATGGGGTAGAAAATATAGTGGAAAAAAGCCGGTTTTCAGCATTTTCTCCATTCTCCACAATGTGTTCAAAAGCTACATCTTCAGTGTTGTTAAAAATTTGGATTATTTAGTCAAGGGTTAAGTCATCTGCAACAATTATGCTTGTTAAAGGCAATGTTTCCTTTTGCTACAGTGTTCTTAAAAGTGATCTGTTGCTAGATGACAGAAATTTCTGGAGGTTTTAAGTTTTATAAATTATCCTGTCCTTAACAGGCAAGAGGTCAGAAAAGGAAGATAGGCTGGTTTCCAGCAAACTATGTCAAACTATTGGGTTCCAGTGCAAGAAATACTCCAGTCAGTGGTGCTTCCCCTTCAACTGCCATGGTAGGTGGTTTTGTGTTGTCTTTTGTTAGTTTAAACATATCTATTTTAAATCGATTGAGAAGCAAGTCCTTACAATTTGTACTAATTTCTATCAATTCTGCTTAATGGAAACTACACCAAAACATGTGCCCAATGTGTGGGCCAATGAACGGTCCCAAAGTTGACACCTGCTCCTGGGAATCAAACCTGGGACCTTTTAGCTGTGAGGGCAAAGCTCTGCCTCATGACCATGGACACCACTGTCTTTTCTTGTCAATATAGATTGACAGTCTGTCTTTTTATATGCCAAAAGAAAATAATATTATAATTATCCCCTTTCATTTGACAGTATGACTGTCCATTAAATCTGTCAATTTGAGCAGTCAAGCAATTTATTGAGCAGCTATCTTATCCTGCAAGAGGAGGGAAGGGGTATCAAGTCTTTACCAAACAACAAACTATTGGACAGGTCCAGTTTGGAAACAATTGCAGATGACAAAATCAGTGTTGTTCAAAAGATGCAGCTCTCAGTGAAAGAGTTTAAAAAACATTATAGGAAAAGGAGAAAATGCTGGATACTAGCAGTTTCTCCTTTTCCCACAATGTTTTCAAAAGCCTTGTTCTTCAGGGTTGTTAAAACTCTGGAGTGTGTGTTAAAGGGTTCAGCACATGAACCTCATCTGATAAATTCTATGTTTGTGTTCGATTTAATCTTTGATAAAAATTTCATTTACTATCATTGAAAGCAGATCTAGACAGGAATATTGTTATTATTAAACTGTTATACTGTAAGTAAACCCTGTGTTGCTGGTATTTTTGCCACTGAGATGGCCTTCCAAATGTTTTCCACCTTTTTCAAGAAAATTCAAATAAGTTTGTTCTTCATGTATTTTACTTTGTCATTTGCAAAATAATGCTTTCAATATGGACAAGTCTAAAATCTTGTCATCGTGAAAAGACTTAATAACATACAAATGTTTTACAGTTCAACAATGCATCACCAGCTCCAGCATCTCAATCTTCCACTCCACAACCTGCGAGTCAAAATTTTAGTAAGTTATCTCTTTGTTTTTGTTTTCTTTTAGCAGCAGCTACTAATCTGCCTGATTTAGTTCTTAGCTCAAATTATCTAACTCTACAATGGCTTTGTTTTGTTTTGCTTTTGTTTCTCAATCTTCCCCTCAACTGCCTACTAGTTTTAATGTTTTTAAGTTGTTTGTTTTATTCATTAACTAGTCTCTCTGTTTTTTTCACTGAAATTATAACTCTTAACCCTTGACCAAACAATCCTTTATTTGTATGTCTTTGGGGAAGGCATTTGATAAAAGCATGGGAGAAGGAGAAAATGCTGGAAACCAGCATTTGCTCATTTTCCCACAATTTTTTCTAACCTTTAACCCTTTACCACATAGTCCCGACACTTGGACTTCTTGGACTGCTTGGAAAAAAAGCTTTGGACAATTTTGCTTGAAAAATAGAAAATGTTGGTTACCAGCATTTTCTCCTTTTCCCACCATCTTTTATTTACCCAATCATAGACAAGCTCCATCATTCCAGCCACCTTTTATTTGTTCTCTGCAAATGCTTTCAAATTGGATGAGGCTAAAATTTTCTTGCCTGATAAAATGTTAAAAGACAAATCCTATCTTTTGAACCACATTTGACTTTTCATCTTAAAGTGCCTTTAATTTGGACAATTATAGAATTTTGTCATCTGGTAAGAAGTTGACAGATAAAGGGCTATATTTTGCGCTTCTCTTTAGTTCAAGCTGATCCAGCTAGTTGTGGTTTATCGCAATTCTAATATTGTTCTCATTATAAATTCCTGAACTAGCTATGTGATGGGAGGATCTCAGCCAGTCAGGTTGCTAGTCTTTAGAATTAAGAAGTAGAACTACAGGTACCTTTAGAATGGTTGGTGAATTTGGATTGTTGCTTTGATAGCTTTGACTTTCCAGTGCTTGTGTCCTTCCTGTGAAATGAAATGATAAAACATTTCTATAGCAAATTCTGTTAAATCTGGGATTTTTCTATCTGAAAAACTTTTCCCTTGGACCACGAAACTGTAACAATACCTCATTTTTTTATGCAAAGAACTTATTTCTTCTTGCAAAAATTAAATATAATGTGGTAAAAGGAGGAGTTACTCAAAATAAGAAATTCCTTTTTTGCCACAATATTTTCAAAGTTGTTCTGATGTTAATCTTAATTTATGTTGAATATTTGTATCTGATGATGTCGGTCAAAGCTAAAATGCTTATGATCTAATGCACAGTCTACTCTATTAGGTTGGTGATTGCCATTCAATTCAGTGGATCATGTGATTGCCATTTATTGCAGTTAATCATGTGATTGCCATTCATTGCAGTAGATCATGTGATTGCCATTCATTGCAATGGATCATGTGATTGCCATTCATTGCGGTAGATCATGTGATTGCCATTTATTTCAGTTGATCATGTGATAGCATTGTATCCCTACACTGCCCAGAACCCGGATGAACTGACATTCCAAAAGGACACTGTGATAAATGTAACCAAGAAGGATGACCCAGACTGGTGGCAAGGGGAGTGCAATGGACAAGTGGGAATGTTTCCTTCAAACTATGTTACTAGTACCAGTCCAGAGTCAACATCGTGTAAGTAAATTTTACTTGATATTGGTGAAAGATCTTGATTTTGGATTTTTAAACTTTTGTTTGGCAAACTTACAAGCTCTGAGGATTTATGGCAATCTAGCATCAGGATATAAATAATTGTGGTTTTCTGCATTGCTCTGAACCTTGCTCAAAAAGCTCTATTTGCTTGTTATAAGCTCTTTCAAATGAATGTAACTGCCTTTCACACACTTTTCTATGTGTCTTTGATATGTTGCTGGATATTTTGCTTTAATTCATTTAATCTGTACCAAACAATCTGAAATTTTAATGATCCTGAGATGGAAGGCTTTTGTAAACATCCTGGGAAATGGAGAAAATGCTTGTAACCAGCTTTTCTCCTTTTTTCCCCAAGTGCTTTCTACTTTTTCAAAGGCAAGCCCCATTATTTGAGTCCCATTTGATTTGTCATCTGCAAATGCTTTCAAAATTAACAGGTCTTATACTCTCTTGTCTGATTAAGAGTAAAACAATTCCGCAAATGTTTCATTTCAAGATACATAGACATGCTGCATGACTTTCAGGGAAATAATATGTCCACTCTACAAGCTCTGTTGAAATCAGGATTATTGCATGAACCTTTTATTGAACATAAATCTTGATGGAGGGTCATTTTATCTTTATTTTATTTGGAGAGGTTCTTTTTGTTCTGTTCTACAAAGTGGTGAAACTCCCCTACCTCCTGAAACAAATATGCAGTAGCTGACTTTAATTAAATATCCTTGTTAACAAAAGAATACTTAACCCTTTACCAAACTATCCCAACTTTTAAAGACCCTGAGGAAAAGGACTTTCGAAACCATCATGGAAAAGGAGAAAATGCTTGCAACCAACATTTTCTCCTTTTCCCACAATGTTTTCAAAAGTCTTCTTTCTCAAGGTCGTTAAAAGTCGGGATTGTGTGGTAAAGGGTTAACTTTTTACCGACTGACAAAATTTTAGACTTGTCCATATTGATGTATTTGCGGAAGACAAAATAAATGTGACCAAAAAATTGAATTTTGTGTTTATTAAAAGGGTAGAACATGTTGGAAAAGGGGCATTTTGTCCTTTTCCACCAATGTTTTCAAAAGCCATTTGTCTGAGGATGGTTATAACTCTGAATTGTGTGGTAAAGGGTTAAGTGTGATTATTATACATGTGTGAAAATATAGCAGCAAAAGAAGAAATTGTCACATTGCATTGTTTTCTTCCTGCCTCAATGTTTTCAACAGTGGTCTGTTGCAATATGCAAACTAGTCTGCTGGAGGTAGGGAGTTAGAGGGATAAAACATGACTTGATGGCTAATGCTCTACTACGTTATGAAATTTAAGACACCCAAATTGCAAGCCTGTGCTGACAACAAATTAGATGTTGCTCAATTAATACAATTGGTCTTTGTAAGAGTAGAAAACATTGTGGGAAATGGAAAATATACAGGTTACACACATTTTCTCCTTTCCCTCAATGTTTTCAAATGTCTTCTTTATCAACATTGTTAAAAGCAGTGAGTGTTTGGTAAAGGGTTACTGCATGATAGTTGTCCCAAGTTCAGCCCTTACTTGAGCCAATCAGAATGGAATTTTTTAGCAAGGTAATCTTTAAGGAGTTACAGATGAACAAACGAGCACAAATGAAGGTATTGCCACTGTGATATATGGCTAAAGTACAGTTTAAAATGGTATTAAATACAGTAAAATGAAATATAAGTCGGTTGGTATGGTACAGGAGATTAGCAAGGCATGTGATTATGTCATGGTCTTTCTATAAATGTACCCTCAATTATAGTATAGTGTTGATTGGCATTTCTGGTGATTTACATGGAAATGTTGATAGTGACAGCAACAGATACAGATCTTTAGAAGCAGTTGTGAGTTAAAGCCCCAATAGCTGCCAAAAGTAAACAAAGAGGGTGTTAAAATGCATATGAATTTAAATAACTCCTTTTAAAAGTATGCAAATTATTTGGAAGACAGGGCGTTTTCTTTCTATCCTGCTGGGCTGAATATCAGCCCCATTCCCAATTGAAAAAAGTGTATTTTTTTCCCAATTCCATAAAATGAAATTCCCAATTAGACCCTAGAAAAAGAAAATTGTCAGACTATTTGGGGGCGAAAGAATTATAGACTGTGTCCGTATATTTTCAATTGATTCATGCCCTGACTCGATTATCTGGCTGTAAACCGTTCAAATTTTAGACTGGGCACACTTTTTCCACTGTATTTTTGGGTTACACATACAAAAAAATACAGACAACTGTTAACTTCTAGGCAACTGCCTCACATTTTGCAGCAAGGGGAAGTTTCGTAAGGCAAATATAAAGAACCCAGCTCCTAAATTGATAGTCCTGAACCAGGAACAAGTTATGAAAAATACCCGGCCTAATCTAGACCATGAGGTTTTTTTTTTTTTCCCCCTCTCAAATTTCGAGTGGTTGTGCTTTGTCTTTGCAGGGATCTTAGATACTCTATATACGATCCCTGGTCTTTGTCTTAGCACAGGAACCAGCTGTATAATAGGTGAA
This sequence comes from Hippopus hippopus, assembly GCA_946811185.2. NCBI lineage: Eukaryota > Metazoa > Mollusca > Bivalvia > Cardiida > Cardiidae > Hippopus > Hippopus hippopus. The sequence continues at coordinate 50,447,441 of OX328101.1, read as the reverse complement.
CATAGCTTGTTGTCGGCCAAAATGGATACTCTCTATCAAAAACAAGCAAATTCATACTCGGACGTAAAAAGTCAATCAGGATGTTAATTAAAGGGTCGGTATCAGTATGGCTGTTGGACTATCGACACACCCGAAGTCGTACGCTGCAAAAATCTAGTGTGAAGTTTCCTCTTCACAATTAATTTTAACGGGTTTTTTCAATACTGTATTAGGTCTACCACAGAAATTGATGATTTATCAATCTTTCCACATATGTCAAAACACACAAAAAATTGTTTTCAAAGATTAATCGTCACGGAAAAAAAACATGAAAACACATGACAAAACATTGTTAAAAAGACCTCAACTGATCAGAGGCTCTTCAATCTGTCTAATTTAGCCTTGATAGTGATTCCTATCAGCTGACTTGCATACACACCATATAGAATATAAAACAGGAAATAATTCCTGTATTCATTCACCAGAAAAACAGATATCTGTATAAGATAATTTAAAAATCCTACTTAATGTAGGAGTGGGGGTCTTACAGCTAACACCACTGGAACTAGTATAAAAGACCAAAGAGAGCACATCCATCCAAAAAGAAAGAAGTTTGAAAAAAAGAAGCAGCATTGATTCAGTAGTACATAAAATGCCCTATTAAGTTTATTATAAGGTTAAATGTGTTCCAAACTTATATATATAATAATATGTTTTGTCAATATTATTTTCCCTATTTTGACATTTTGTTGATGATTTTTTTTTTCCCAATTTGGCCAGGGGCCTTTTCCCAAAATGCCTGGATAAAGCCCTGGAAGATGAAGAACCTGTTTGTCCAAGTGTTAGTGGCTGGTAGAAAAATGGAATTTTAAAATCATGTAAAAAGTAAACAAAAAAATAGAGTGACCAGGCAACTTTTGACCTACTTGTGAGATTTTCGAAAAAGTTATTCAATAATGCAAGAATTCAGAATGGGTGGAAATCAGTCAACTTTTGGCTAGCCATTCCAAGGATGATGGTCCCAATGTTATGTATTGTTCGTTGGTTAACAGCATGTAACACAAAACGCTTTTTAGTCTCTACAAAACGACAAAATTTTGGACTCGACAAAGTTGCAGAGGACAAATTTAATGTTGCCCAAATGGTGATTTCTGTATTTGATAAGGTAGAAAGTATTGTGGGAAAAGGAGATAATGGTGGTTATCAGCATTTTCTCCTTTTCCCACAAAGTTTTTAAAAGCCGTCTCTTTCAGGATCATTAAAACTCACGATTGTGTGGTAAAGGGCTGAACACTAAATTCTGATAGATGATATATTGCATCAACTGGTAGTGAATACTGGATCAGCTAAGAGTGATTGGAGGAGCATTGCGAATAGCCATGCTTAGCTTTCAGAAATGGGACAGTACAGAGTATCTTCAAATTATTTAAATAATACAGAGAGAGAAAATTTATTTACAGGAGCAAAATCTGACTTTGTCATGAATGTAACTTTTAATTGGTCAAAATTCACCTATTGAACATAATTGCAAAAAAAAACTAAACAATATTTCTAATCAACATTCCATGTGTTTCGTAGTAGAATAGAACAGTTCTGCCTAATTACAAGAGACACATGGTAAGTTCTAAACGACGGACGTCCCTTTATTCTTTGACACTCTACATCAGTCGAAACATAACATTTTCAAAAGATTGTCGAAAAATACAAGTTCGATCTTAACACTCCACAAATAGGTTTACTTTGATTAAAATCATAATGAATAATTTAACATTTTTTTTTTATATTTATGAATTTTTACCTTATATTTGCCTCTTTTGAACCAAGTGCAAATCTTTTCATAACCAGCTTTTTATCTTATATGAATATGATCATGACATAAAAAGCACGAATAAATAGTCACGTGGTCTAAGTAAAATAGAAAATCTCGTGCCATGATATATGGGAAATATACACTCGCTAACGCTCGTGTATATTTCCCATATACCACGGCACTCGTTTTCTATCCCATACTTGCAATTTTTATCAATAGGCAAAAATCGCAAAGATCTCCAAGACAAGAACAGTTTGGTTTTACAATATGATAAAATATCAAACATTGTATCCAGGATCAGAATGCAAGGTCTGGGCTGTCTGATCTTTGACCTCCACTTGTGACAAAATCAAGCAAAAGAAAAGCTTTCAAAGGCATTTAGAGGGTAAATATTCTATGATGAAGATAGTTTTTTTTAACATTCAGGGCACTGATCTTAGTATGCCGATGAAAAGAGAGATATACATGTATTTGAACCATGCTCTGGCAAAAGGGGGCTTAATGCATCTCGGTAATCCATCATACCAAGAAAGCCATCACATACTTATGGATCCATAATAGCCACTTTTTTTAACAACCGACTCAATCATGAGGTAGACTGATCCTTTGACATGCAGAAAATCTACCAATAGCGAAAAGTTTCGGCCCAGGTCAGCCTGCGCGGACTGCGCAGGCTGACCTGGGTCGAAACTTTTCGCAGATGCATTAAGCCCCCTTTTCTTAGAGCGCGGCTCATTTATTTTCGATTTGCTTATCTGTTTTCTGTCTATGCACAGTTGCTACATTTTTTTCTTTGACCCTTTACCAAACAGTCATGTTTTAACCCATTACCACACAATCCCAAGTTTTAATGACCCTGAGAAATAAAACTTTCGAAAACATTGTGGGAAGAGGAGAAAATGCAGGTAAACAGCAATTTCTCCTTTACCAACAATGTTTTCTACTGGATCAAAGGCAAGTTTCATTATTTGGGCCACCTTTAATTTGTTGTCTGCAAATGTTGTTTGGTAAAGAGTTAATGATCCTGGGGATAAAATCTTTTAAAAACATGGCAGAAAAAGGAGAAAATACTGGACACCAGCATTTCCTTCTTTTCTGACAATATTTTGTATCCTTTTAAAGACAAATCTCATCATTTGAGCCAAAATGAATTAGTGGTCTTCAGATGCTTTCAATTTGAGCCAGTCTTAATATTTTGATGTATGGTAAAGAGTGCATGCATTACGGCCACATTCTGTCTGTGCTAGGTAAATTTGTGTATAGAAAACCATAAAAAGATACAGAAATCTTAAAAATGGCAGTTTTCCACTCAAGCCATTATTACATTTTCAAGAGTTATTTGCAGGGGACTGGAAAGTTTCCAGCTTATTTTGCACTTGATCATTATATGTAAAATGTTACCAAAAGAACTATGTGCTCTGCAATTATGTTAAAAATTCAGTGGCATGAGGGTGATGGTTGGAAATCAAGATCTCAAGAGGCACTTGAGACATATTGATTAACTCTTCACCAAACAGCAAAACTTTATACATGTCCAAAATGAAAGCATTTATAGACAGCAATTCAAATATGGCTTAAATGATAAAACTTGTCTTTGATGGATAGAAAACATTGTGGGAAAAGGAGAAAAGCTGGTTACCAGCATTTTCTGCTTTTCCCGCAATGTTTTCTAAGGCTTTCTCCTTCAGGGTTTTGAAGCTCAAGATTGTGTGGTAGAGGGTTAACTCTTTACCAAACGACTAAACTTTAGACTTGTTTCAGTTTCGAAACCTTTGTAGGTGAAACTTAGATATGACTCATATGTTGGGATATGTCATTGCAAGGGTAGGAGACATTGTAGGAAAAGGAGAAAAGGCTAGTTACCAGCATTTTCTCTTATTACCTACAAAGTTTACAGAAGCATCATGTGGCAAGAGGTTAGACACACCGTATGCAGGTTCAAAATAAAAGATAGTGAAAAAAGAGGACAGAATATTTCAAATTGATATAGAAGTTTGTTCTCATGACAAATGCAATTTGCAACCATATAGTGTTTATCAGTGGTCCCTGTTTTGTGGTGGAGTCCTTAGGTGGCTCAGTGGTAAAGTTTAGGATTTGTGACCTGGAGGCCCCAGCTTCAATCTTTGCATGAAGAATTAGGTGTTCAGTAGAAGTGCCTTTGGGCAAGATAATCCAGAGCCCCATAGCCTAGTACAAGTGAACCCAGGACATACATGAATATGTGAGCTGTCACCTAGATGTAGCTGGAAATAATGTTGATAGTTATTTTTACAGAATAGCTCATTAAAGATTAGGGCCCGGTTTCACAAAAAAACTTAAGTCCGTACTCAACTTAACTGAGTTTACAGGCTTAAGTCCGTTAAATTGCTGAGATGAATCTGAAACGTTGAGTGCGTTTCACGAACGCGTTCTCAGCTGAGTCCCTTATTTCGTTGATTTTTCAAATGTCTTAAGCGGTATTTTTGCTACTCTTCGAAAACGGAGGTAATAAAGTGTAAAAGTTCAGGAACAACTGTCAATGTCGTTGTCATCTGAAATAAACAAGGCCGATTTTCTTGCATTAAAAAAGTGCATACAGTCGTAAAAAGCCATTTTACGGAATTGTAGCCGTGTATTCATGCATCGGTATGCACGTCACCATCATAAATAAACGGATTTGCTGTGGTACTTGTCAAAATTTATTGAAATTGATTCATATTTGAGGCCAAAGCGAGGAAATTAAAACTTCAAAAAGGGATATGGACAACCATGATTCGCACTGATTCACTTTATGATAGTGAGGTCTATTTCACATGAATAAAATGTCTTGTTAAACTGTCCACAATGCACTAAATACATAGGCGGGGATGTCAAAGTGCCTGTGAGGTTCGCCTGCCCGGGTAGCTCAGTATTTAGCATGTCTGAATCGTGACTAGTGGTTGTGAGTTTGATACCCAGTTGAGGCAAACTTTCTTTCCGGCGATTTTTCGCCTCTCACCTCTGATGCATGTGGGAAAAGTAGTCAGTGACTTGGAAAGAAAGCTGTGTCAGAACTGGTGTGAGAAAGCCAGGAAACACATGTTCAGATGCACTGACCGCCGTGATATGACCTAAGCTGGTGAAACGGCCTTAAACTTCAATACAGTCAATTACTCAAAGCTAGTAAGGTTCAACAAACTAGCAGCAGTTTTAAGAGAAAGATCACAGAGCATCTCATTGTGTAATAGGCTATCATGCAGCTGAAGGAGATGCACACCTGAATAGATATGAGACCACAGTTTAAACATGACTTCATTATTAGTAGCCGGAAACTTCTAGATTTGATCTTCGTGAACATACACCGCACAGCTCTGACTTTGCACCAATGCTTAAATCCCCCTCCCCCCTTATAACAACACAGCCCCATGGACAGCGACTCTATACAACTGTTGATCTTACGTGAAATTGATTGATTGAATGGTGTTTTGCGCCGTTTTCTGCATTATTTCAGTTATATTATGACGACCAGTGCATCTATCCATGCTTTCTTGGAGTCTCTTATCAGTACTCCACACAGTTATTTTCTTTCCAAGCCACTGCCTGCTTTCCCGCATAATCAGCGTCGAAGCAATGGTCAGCGGATTAATCCTTAGAGTGCCGTATAACCCTTTACCACACAATCCAGAGTTTTAAATACCCCCAAGGAAAAAAATAAAAGCTTTTGAAAACACTTTTGGAAAGTAGAAAATGTTGGTGAGCAGTATTTTCTCTTTTTGTCTAAACGTTTTCTATCAAATCAAAAAGAGAAATTATCATTTTATCAACAGATAATTTGTCATCAGCATCTATTTTTTTTCAACCTCTCAATTTGGTCCAGTCTAGAATATTGTTGTTTGGTGAAGAGTTAAATGGATTTTTTCAGTCTGGGAAAAAAGGAAAATAGCAATATTTATACAAGTATCTACTATGATATTGTACACACAAAAAACAGTCTAGATAAAGATCAGCCTGTACACTTCTTGCAGTCTGATCTTGATCTACATTGTAAAAGGTAGTTTGATCCTGAGCTAATTGTCCATGAAAATGGAATATCCAGCTGATTGGACATCTGTAACTAAGCTTTTAAATAAACTGTGAGTTAAAAAGAAGTGAGAGCTTTATTGATTTTGAGTATATATTTCACAAAAAAGTTTCAAAAAGCTAAAATATTATTTGGATGATAGGTTATGACTGACTAACTTTGCAGAATTGACTCGAGCCAATCTAGGTATGAGTTTTTGAGCTTTTATGAAGTAGCAGTTTGGAACAGTCAATCAGAAAAATGAGAGCCTCCATGTGTTCACATACATACAAATGACACATTAGTTACGGCACATTGATAGTTGAACATTTCTCATGACTCTGGAACTTACATAGTGCATATACTTATAGCAGAGGAAAATATTATTTTTAGCAGCAGCATTATTTCTGTAACGTGCCATTACTGATGATTGTATACATGTAACTTTTGTACTAAACTGAGCAAATGCCCAAATTTGTCAAAAATACATGCACTGAAACATACAAATTGGTTTAATGGTACCTCTAGAATGCAATTTAACCCTGTATCAAAAAAATCCAGAAAACATTGTTGGAAAAGGAGAACATTCGTAATTAGCCTTTTCTCCTTTTCCCATAATATTTTTTAACCATCAATAAGAGTAATCATCTTTTTATCACAGTTAATTTGTCAGCTGCAAATGTTTTCAGTTTGGTTCAGTCTAGAATTTTGTCTTTTGGTCAAGTTTTAAATCAAATGGACTTCTTCCAGTCTGGGATAAAAAGGCCAATAGCAATATTATTTCCAAGGTATGTGCCATAATACAAAAGACAAAAGAACAGTATAGATCAAAGATCAGTTAGCATATTCTCTGATCTTGGTCTACACTGTCTGAGGGAGTCTGATTTTGAGCTATTTGTCCTTTAAAGAAGGAATATGTAGCTGACTGTACCTTTGCAACTCAACTTTTGAATAAACTACTTTTTCACTTGCCGAGTTTTTGATAGAATATGGTGGTATGTTTTCATATAATTTATTATATACGTAAGTGGTTTATTGCACAAATGACATGTTCAAGGATCTTTTACCAATTATGACACACAGTTGACCATTACACATTAATACACAAAAGTTCAATTGATTGAATGTAAATTTTGCAATGGCTCTCCATTTGAACCCCTCATGACACCAAAGGACCAGTCAGGAGAAAAATTGGTCTGGTACTGTCTAGGCATCATCATACTGTACTGTATGCTTTTGGTTTTACCTATTTAAAATAAAAATTAGAAATTTAAAGGGTGAAAATTCATTGTTACCAAACAATTTTGTTTTAGCAACCCTAAGAAGGACTTTGTAAACATTGTGAGAAAAGGAGAAAATGCTAGAAATCAACATTTTCTCCATAAACCACAATGTTTTATACCTTTTAAGATTATTTTCATCATTTGAGTTACACTTAAATGTGTTGTCTGAAAATTTTTTCAATCTGGACCAGTCCTACACTTTTTTGTTTGGTATAGAGTTCAGAGATGGATTTCATCTTAAAATGAAAATTGCAAAGATCTATCCAGCTCACTTTTGTAACTTTGACGCTATCTACCATGTGTGAAATTTTGTCTTTGTACACCAAAATCAGTCTGCTTGTGCATGCAATCTTTCTACAAGCTGTCAAGCTTTAGTCTCAACCTTTCACTTCTTTGAGAAATTTATCACAAAAAAGTCTACTGAAAATGATTAATTGAAAATCATATAGAAAACTGTATAGATGTGGAAGTCAAGGTTATGGATAAAGTACCGAAATATCCTTTTAAAGTGTATTATGACTGCCAGAGATTTCTGTTTTTAACTTGACTATTCAGTAACTAGTAATGTTTACAAAGTCTGATACCCACAGGAAATGAAAGCAACAACAACCATGTTTTCTCACACTGCTCACCTTTTCATTTCCACAAAGAATATATCTTTGACAAGAAAATACACAAACCTGTTAAAACTATCAACAATGAAGTAGATTTTAAAACACTTTTTTCTTCTGTTGATGGTAGATCTATTTACCACAGTGGATATGAAAAAGATTTCACTATTTTTTTTTTATAACCATTGATGCAGCACTGTTTCACAGACTATGGATTTTGATGCTCAAGTTTTATTAATGTATGTCAGTTTCAGAAAAGATAATATTATAAGTAAGCTAGCAGTATAGCTGGAAAATTGCTTGAAGTCTGTAAAACAATTGTTTCTCTATCACTTGCAATCATAATCTGAATTTGGTGAGTGGGGACTAAAATAGCTTTTGGAGACTGTAGGTCATGATCAGAGAGTGCAGTCTGCTACCTGATGCTAATATTTTACCATAACCATTTTACAGTGCACTAGTTATCTCCTTTCAGACTATGAAATAAATTAAATTTATTTATTTTGGCAGCAACAGAGTTCAAAGAAACAATCAATTTGCAAGATTGTTGAACAAGACATACCTGTCAATTTCTTAGAATGCTGACCTCCAGGTCCTGAATCAGAAATGTTGTGCAGTGCTAAGTTCACCATCCCTTTATTAATCACTTCACCATCATCACTCAGATATGTGTTTATTTACCTAAGATGAGAGTACCAGAAATGAAAGTTCTGTATTGAAAAAAATAAAACTAAAAAACAAAAACAAGATGAAAACTATGTTGTGGGTGCTCATAGGAATTACCATACAGGTTTCAGAATTCCAATCTCCATCTGATAATCAGAAAGCAACCAGTTATTTGATCCTCTGTCAAGTTACTTGACAATGATTGTTACCACCTATATGCCTGATTGTTTGCCATAGAGCTCCCAGTCCCAGTTAATTTGAAACCTAATTGAAGCCAGGTGATAATTGATAAATAGGCAATTAGTGATAACTTTCAACAGCTAACATGTTCATCCTATTACACCTTCATTTACTTTTAAGCCAATTTAACAAGAGATGCAAAACACAATTTCACTTCAATATCTGCCTTTGTAATGAATAACCAAAACCTTTATACAAAAATATAGGCTAACACACATACATACAGATTTTTAGTTTTCTGTTTCAAATTTAAGATTGTTGCCATTACCTGAATAATTATCGGACTCATAGTAAATCTATATATCTACATTTACAACACTGGATTCTGTACCAAGTTTATTTTCAAAAGTTGGGTAGTTTTTCACCCATGACAACCGATACGTTGTTCTGAATCATTCAATCAAAACATTGTTCTGATACACGATTATTTCCATAAATGTAGAATCGTATTCAGTGGATGAGAGAATTTATGCACTGATTTTTCCGTTTTCTTTTCAAATTTTGGCAGACAACGTACAAAAAGACAGTTGTCATAAACAAACCTTTTACTGATTAGTTACCGAAGACACAACTTCCGGGTCATTGAAAGTGTCCAAAATTTGTATTTTCGCTACGAAATATTGTGATAGAAAGTCTCATTGCAAAATATAAAATACTCAAATCTTACCTAAGATATATTCTTGTTTGTTGTCATCGTATTTGTCTTTGAAAGCTGTGTTTAGGGACGATTTCTGAGTTTAGGGTCGATTTCTCTGAGGGACGATTTCTCCAGCAGCTTAGAAATGATCCTACACATTGTCTGTCATGTATATTTCGAACAGAGACGATCCTTGAAAAATTTCCTCCATGCTTAAGATTTGAAATAGAGAAATTCTGTCTCTAAATAGACGTTCTGTCGGTTTACATCTCTCCAGCGGCTACATGTCCGCCATATTTGAGTCGACAACAAGCAATTTAAGCCAGCATAGGGGTAGACTCAAATTAACGAATGTAGGACGTTTTGGCCACGGACGTTTTGGTCAGGACGTTTTGGCCAGGACGTTTGGGCCACGGACGTTTTGGCCAGCTAAAAATACAAAATAGGACGTTTTGGCCAAATCTCAATTTAAAAACATTGTAAGAGAATGAGAAATTAATATATTTGACATATATGGAGTATTGGGTTAATTTATTTTAAATTTATTACTGAAATTATAAATAAGTAACTTCTTTATTTTTTACTTGATTGGTGTTACTAAATAGAATTACTTACTGTCAAGTGTTATTTTGCTTTTTATATTCAGCCACACGGACGAAACTGTATTTGATGATTGCTTTAATTGCCAATTATCAACTCTATCATTATTGAAAATGATTGAACAATAACTTAAAATTTCTATTTGCAACAATAAGTTGCAACAAAGCATAAAAGAATCTAAGCAGTTTGTTATTACAGATTGCAAATCAAAATCAGAGTATGTTTTGGCCAAATGTTATTTTAAAGTAAAAGAATGCATAAATGGGCTTTTCTGCTTCAAAAAATGTATACTTAAAAGCATAGAAAGTTCATTTATTGCATTTTCTGTGTTAAAAAGCATTTGGCCAAAACGTCCTACTTTGCACATTTTGCTGGCAAAAACGTCCGTGGCCAAAACGTCCCGTCCAAAACGTCCTGACCAAAACGTCCGTGGCCAAAACGTCCGGCCACCCAAATTAACAGACTCAACTCAAGGTTTTGAGATCGTTACTGAGTCTGTTAACTTGCATGAAACGCAACTTAAATAATGAACTCAACTTAAGTCAGAAACTGAGTCCGTTAGCGGATTTGAGCAAAGTAACGGACTTAAGTTGTTTCGTGAAACCGGGCCCAGGCAATTATAACATAGATCCAAGACAAGACCATCTTCGCAAGCCAAGGATACTAAGGTAGTACCCTTGGCCGCTCGCCTCTTTAAAAATCGAAGCTGCCGCTGCGGCATTTCATTGGATGCGATCAAAACCCATCGCGTCCAAACCATCCGTAACAAGAAATCTTTCGCAAAACAGAAAACAATAATGGCGGCGCCCGTCAAAAACGAAAGTTGTCGTGTTTGTGACGAAAATTTGCCAAAAAACAGTAGACGATTGATATTTAATGCGTTTTTAGCTCCACTGGCCGAAGGCCAGAGAGCTATTGTCATGGCGTTGTGTCCGTCGTGCGTGCGTGCGTCCGTCCGTTCGTCCGTCTGTCCGTCCGTCCGTTTGTGCGTGCGTCCGTAAACTTTTTCTTTAAAAAACTTCTCCTCAGAAACTATTGACTAGATTTTTACCAAATTTCACAGGAATGTTCCTTTGGTGGTCCTCTTTCAAATTCCTTCAAATAATTGTGTTCCATGAAGAATTCTGGTTGCCATGGCAACCAAAGTAAATAACCTTTAAAAATCTTCTCCTCCCAAACCACTATTTGGATAGCATTATTATTTTGCAGGAATGTTCCTTAGATACAGGTTTACAGAATTCCTTAAAAAAAAAAAGATCTGTCAAAAAACATGGCTTTTATGGGAGACTCATTTTCCTTTTATGGTATAAAGTAAAATCTTTGAAAAATTTCTTCTCTAAAACTATTCATTGGATTTCATTGTTGTTAGCTCCACTGGCCGAAGGCCAGCGAGCTATTGTCATGGCGTTGTGTCTGTCGTGCGTCCGTCCGTGCGTGCGTCCGTCCGTTCGTTTGTCCGTTTGTCCGTGCGTGTGTCCGTAAACTTTTTCTTTAAAAAACTTCTCCTCAGAAACTATTGACTGGATTTTTACCAAATTTTACAGGAATGTTCCTTTGGTGGTCCTCTTTCAAATTCCTTCAAATAATTGTGTTCCATGAAGAATTCTGGTTGCCATGGCAACCAAAGTAAAAAACCTTTAAAAATCTTCTCCTCCCAAACCGCTATTTGGATAGCATTATTATTTTGCAGGAATGTTCCTTAGATACAGGTTTACAGAATTCCTTAAAAAAAAAAGATCTGTAAAAAAACATGGCTTTTATGGGAGACTCATTTTCCTTTTATGGTATAAAGTAAAATCTTTGAAAAAATTCTTCTCTAAAACTATTCATTGGATTTCATTGTTGTTTTGCAGGTAAGTTCCTATGGTGGTTGTCTACCAAATTGTTTCTTCAGTGAGCTAAAATGCAGGATTGAATGATAATTGTTAAAAACTTCCTTTCGCCATTATAGAAATATCAGGCCTGTGGAGCGATACAGGCGCTCAAGCGCCTCTAGTTTATAGTTTACGATCAATTATGTGAAATATTAGGACGGGTTCCACAGCCAAATGATTGCGAATCATCGTATGTCTGTTCATCTTGTTTTGATGCATAGCCTAACAAATTTTATTACAAGCATTTTGGTTGGTCAGAAATAACATCAGCAAAGGTTACGCAACTCGTGATATTCGACAGGTGGCGCAGCGGGAGTTTCGATTTTTAAAGAGGCGAGCGGCCAAGGGTACGTAATGAACAAAGTGGAGTTAGTATCCTTGGCTTGCGAAGATGAGACAAGACTATATTTACATTTTGAGGCATCTGATGTTGATCTATAATGTTCCCAAAAGCAATTAATCCTCTGCCATAAAATCTTGTTTGTGAAAACGGAAGGTCTTGAAAACATTGTTGGAAATGGAGAAAATGCTGGTGACCAGTATTTTCTACTTTTTTCACAGTGTCAGTTTGATGACAAATCCCATTATTTTAGTAGAGTGTAAATTGTCATCTTTAGAATATATCAGTTTGAACAAGACTAATATTTTGCCATTTGGTAAAGAGTTAACCCTTTACCACACAATCCCAAGTTTTAATGACTTTGAAAACATTGTGGGTAAAGGAGAAAATGCCAGTAAGCAACATTTTCCCCTACTCTCAAAATGTTTCCTAAATTTTTGAAGAAAAACCCAGTCATTTGAGCCACATTTAAATTGTTGTCTGCAAATGCTTACAATTTTAGGTGAGTTCAAATATTTGTTGTCTCTTAAAGAGTTAACTCTTTACCAAATTACAAAATTTTAGACTTGTCCAAATTGAAAGCGTATGCAGACAACAAAATAAATGTGTCTCAAAAATTGAGATTTGTGTTTGGGTGGGTAGAAAACATTATGAAAAAAGGAGAAAATGCTGGTTTCCAGCTTTTTCTCCTTTTTCCACAATGTTTTTGAAAGCCTTTTTCCTCAGGTTCGTTATAACTCGGGATTTTGTGTATAGAGTTAAGGATGAGAGGGGCTGTAAGGGTTTAGATCAAATAGACGTCTGACGATTATCTTGTTAAGATTTCAATGCAGGAAGCATAATAAAAAGGTTTGTGTAAGAGCAGGACATTTTATAAAAGTGTGTGTATCCGTGGGAAAAAACACAAGGATATAAATGATATGGGACACTGAAAAACAGAGAGAAGAGAAACAATTTTAGATTCCACTTTGCTTACTGTCAGTAAGTATTGAAACCTTTAGTAAACAATCCCAGGTTTTAACGATAGACAGCTCTTGAAAACATTGTGGGAAAAGGAGAAAATGTTGGTAACCAGCATTTTCTCCTTTACCCACAATGTTTTCTAACTTTCCAAAGGCAAATTTCATTGTTTGACATTTATCAAATTTGTTATCTGCAATTGCTTTCACCTTAGACAAGCCCGGCTAGGTAGCTCAGTGGTTAATGTTTCTAGCTCGTAACCCGGTGGTTGTGGGTTTGATACCCGGATAAGGCAAACTTTCTTTCTGGCGATTTTTCGCATCTCGCCTCTGATGCATGTGAGAAAAGCAGTCAGTGGCATGGAAAGAAAGTCTAAAATTTTGTTGTATGGTAAAAAGTTAATATAATTGGTATCTTTCTGTATAGTGACCTTCTAGGACTTTCTGTAATTGTGATAAGCATTTTTTTTAGCTTGGCTGTTTTCGAAGAAAACATCAAGGTATTGTTGTAGCCCTCCTGTCATCTGCATTGTCATGCAAAATCCTGTAATATCTCTTGTATTATTGAAGACAGTTTCTTCTAACTCAGACTAGTTTAGTTGAGTGAGCTATCAAAAGGGGAACCCATACAACAAGGATAGGTAACCAAAGTATTTTTGATGCAGTTATGCCCCTTTTTCAACCTAGAATATTCACTGAAAATCAAGCAACTGCAGCTAAGTGTTGGCACACACATGCCACGCTCTTGTTTTATTTCATAGTGGAGCCATTACTTGTTGACTTCCACTGTTCTTAACTGTCAGTAAGTATCCAAAGTAATTTGTATCTCAAAAAGTGAGAGACTTTTGAAATTATGATGACCACTTTGGGTTTATTCTCTAGTGGTAGCCATTATTTATCAACTTCCATTATGCTTACTGTCAGTAAGTATGCAATATAATTCATGCCTCTCAAAATAATAAGTTTTGGACTTTTATTTCCAGCATTTTCTCCTTTTCCCAAAATGTTATCAGAAGCTTTCTTCCTCAAGGTCATAGAAACACATGATTTGTTTGGTAAAGGGTTAAGCAACTCATATTATTAAATGTGGAGTACTGATTGTTTATGTCACACACCATTTGTTTGTATCTTGGATCTCTGTGAACTGGTGATAAACTGGGGCACTATTTACAGAAATCTCTTCATTTTATTGAGAAACAAAATCCCTGATTGGTTTTAATACTATGTGTCAGCCAATCAGTTGTCGGGCCTCAGTAGAGCAGTTGGTAGCCTACAAGACTTGAGACCAGGGTATTGCGAGTCTGAATCCCCAGCTCAATTTCTTTCCAAGGATTGATGATTGTCATTGCAACAAGATTAATTCATTTCCCACTGCTAATCATTGTTTTGACGATGGTTTTGTGGGAAAACAGCTTGTGGCTTGGGAAGAAGATTGTGCAAAGCACTGGTAAAAAGAAACTCCATAAAAAGCATGGATATTTCACAGGCTGCTGCAATATAATTGAAAGGATGTTTAGAATGGCGTTCAACACAATATAATCTATCAGTTCAGCCAATCAGAAGTCTAGAAACGAAATATTGATGTAAAATGACTCTTTGTGTGGTATATATACAGCTATTGTGGACAGTGTAGATCATGGTCACTATGTACAGAATACACAGTCTGAATTTGAGTCTACAGTATCCTTGACTTATTACCGAGCCCCAGTAGCTCATTGGGTAGCATACAGGACTTGAGAACTGGGGAGTTGTTGGTCCTTTCCGCTCCTTAGCCAATTACTTTCCGAGGATTGATGATACTCACTGCAACGGGATTGGTTCCTCTCTCATCGCTGATCCTTGTTTGGACTATGGTTATATGGGAAAGCAGCCAGTGGCTTGGGATGAATATTGTGCAAAGCACTGGTGAAAAAAAACCCAGAAAAGCATGGATAGCTGCACTGGCCGCTGCAAAATAACTGAAACAATGTTGAAAATAGCATTAAACATGTACAGTCTATAATTTCAGCCAGTCAGAAGTCTAGAAACAAAATATGAATGTTAAATGACTTTGTGTGGTATAAAAGCAGCTATTGTGGACATTGTAGATCATGGTCACACTGTACAGAATATATAGTCTGATCTTGAGTCTTCATTGTCCTTGATTTATGGAATATTCTAGCCGAACCAACAGGGTGATATCATAGCATATGTCTATTATTCTGACTCAAAATATTCATTTAATCATTTACCTCAGAATCCTGAGTTTTACAACCTCAATGAAGAAGCCTTTGAAAACATTTTGGGAAAAGGAGAAAATGCTGGTAACAGCACTTTCACCTTTTCCCACAATGTTTTCTTCCTTTCCACATGCAAATTTCATAATTTGGGTCACAGTTATTTTGTCATATGCAAATGTTTTCAAAGTAGACAAGTCTAGAATTTTGTTGTGTGGTAAAATGTTAATTTATGTGACAGTTTGAGGATAAACTTGTAGAGACTCAGATGTTTGAAATCATTACAAGATAACAAAATCATAGACTCGAAAAAACACGTATTGAAAAAGTTTGCAGGCGACAGATTAGATGTGGCTCAAGTGATAAGTTTGTCTTTAAAAGGTTAGAAACATTTTTCTAAAAGGAGAAAATGCTGTTAACTCTTTATCAAACAAAGAAATTTTAGACTAGTCAAAATCCAAAATATTCGCATATTTGCAGACCACATTATAAATGTGGCTCAGAAATTTGAATTTAATTTGGGAACAGGAAAATGCATTTTCTCCTTATTCCACATTGTTTTCAAAAGCTTTCTTTCTTACGGTTTTTAAAGTTGGGATTGTGTGGTAAAGGGTTAGCCTGCATCTTTGAGGTTGTTAAAACATGGGATTGTTATGGTGTAATAAATCAATG
This sequence comes from Hippopus hippopus, assembly GCA_946811185.2. NCBI lineage: Eukaryota > Metazoa > Mollusca > Bivalvia > Cardiida > Cardiidae > Hippopus > Hippopus hippopus. Next base: position 50,431,536 of record OX328101.1, on the reverse strand, counting down.
GTAAAAGAAAAAAAAAGCTGTATGTTTGGTGGCATGTAAATCCGGATTTTCTTAATCTCTCTGTTGTCTGGTCTTGATTTTGCTGCAGTGTCCTGTTTGAGAAAGATTAAGGTACTTTCTATACTGGCTGGCTTTGAAAATATCTTTGGCTTCAGTGGGCAAAACTTTATCAGAAGTATATGTATATGGCTTTTGCAATTGGATATTTTGCTTGCTGTCCTATCTCTCTTTCTTAACTTCAAAAATCATTTCAATACAGAGATTCTTTTTAGCTCTCACTCCATGTTATGAGAATCTCAGCTTTAAGGCAAAAACTGAAGTCCACAACATAAACATGTTATTATTAGTTCTTTGACTATAAATGATCTAAAACAAGGCAGAGACTAAACCAAATTGCCAAAATTTTAGGAGGCACCAATTATGGTATAAGATTCTAATGAAAGAATGGACAGAATACATCTACTAATAAAAAAATTAATCTGTAATGTTTTTCGAAGTCACCTGCTGCAGATGTGTCAAAATGCACCTATTGATTGAAACAGATCTATAGTGGAAGCGTTTGGTGAAGTTTTACACCCTTTTATTTGACAGCATTGGAAAACATTGAAAATTACAGCACTTGTAACAAGTAATTTCCCATTTTCCAGTAATTTTTCCATTCTGTAGAAAAACAAAAAGTTCCTTCCTTCAAATGTTTGTCCATTATGTAGCCCATTGAGTAGTTTACCTTTACCATAAGACAAAATTTCAGACAAGTTTAAATTGAAAGCAATTGCAGATGACAAGTAAAATGTGGTTCAAATGGAAAGCTGAAATTTGCCTTTGCAAGGGTAGAAAACTTGGCGGGAAAGGAGAAAATGTTAGTTACTAGCATTTTCCCTAGTTCCCATAGTATTTTCAAAGGCTTTTATCACAAGGTTGGTGAAATCTTGGAATTGTGTGGTAAAGAGTCAATGATGCCTTTATTTTAGATGGAGCAGAATGTGGAAAATTGCAGCTAGTGGAAAATGGAATGGATAGATCTTGTGACAAGCAGTTGCTCTGTTTTTGACCATATTTGAAAAGATGTCTACAGTAGGGTGTAGGAGTATGGTTAAGGCTCACAGATAAACTAACCCCCCTTTTTTCATGCAATTTCAAGCTGTAGTTTAAAAAGTCCTTGTTTTCCCGCAATGGCTATGTTCTGACACTTTGTTTTCCTTTCTTTCTCTTCAGGATACTGCTAACTGGTTGGTGGTTGGTTGGAGGGGGCCCTGTCAAAAAGTCAGCCCATTGCTAGCTGGGACAATAACAATGATTTTGCCAACACTTAGGAATTGATCCATCATTGTTCTGTGTGCTCTGCCAAAAATTAGCTCATCTGAACTTCAGATTGGACTCACCTTGCTTTCTTTTTAATCTGTTGAAATTTAAATTATAGAGCAGAATTGACCTTATAGAGCAGAATTGACCTAACAGCTATTGTTGGTGGCCAGTATTATTGTAATTAGTACTTATTACAGAGTGTATACCAAACAATAAAATTTTGAACTTGTCCAAATCTGAAAGCATTTACAGACAACAAGTTACAAGATTCAAGGTTTTTGTCTTTCATATAGTAAAAAACCTTGAGGGAAAAGGATAAAATGCTTGCTACCAGCATTTTCTCCTTTTCCAAAAATGTCTTAGTCTTTTTCATTGGGGTCCTTAAAAATCAGGATTGTTTGGTAAAGGATAAAGACTATTAAAGTCTTTGCCAAATGACAGAATTGTAGAATTGTTCTTATCTGAAGCATTTGCAGAGGACAAATTAGATATGTCACAAACTGTGGGATTTGTTTTATAAGGATAGAAAACTTGGAAGGAAAGGGAGAAAATGCTGGTTACCAGCAAACTTTCTTTTTCCCACAACATTTTCAAAAGTCCTTTTTGTAAAGGTAGTAAAAACACTGATTGTTTGGTAAATGGTAAGCCAACCATGTAGTTTTAAATCAGATTTAGCAATGGATTACATTAAGTTTTTGAGATGTGGAGAAACTTTCCTAGTTTTTAACTTCAATGTATATCATCGAGTTTTCTTGGTTGTTTGCAAGTGAAAGCTGTCAGTTAGTGTTGGTAGTTTTGAAGAGTTAATGAAATGAAAGGCCCAAAATGGGAGTGCTGCTAAAAGTTGCATCATAATTGGTTTAAAAGCCTTAAGTTTGTTTAACGATTATCTCTCTTTTATAAAATGCTATCAATTTGGGTAAATCTAAAATTTTTTCATTTTGTAAAATGAAATACAATACTGCTCAAAATAGTTGCATTTTTCTGTGAACAGGTAGAAAACACTTTTGGAAGAGGAAAAAATGCTGGTTGGCAGCCTTTTCTCCTCTTCCCAAAATGTTTTCAGAAGTTTTCTCCTTCGTGTTCCTTGAAACACAGCATTATGTAGCAGAGGGTTATATGAATTCAACCTATTCCCACACAATCCTGAGTTTTAATGGATTTCAAGGAAAAGGAGAAAATGCTGGTAACCAGCATTTTCTTTGTCCACAATGTTTTCTAGCCTTTAATGACAGACTTTATAATTTGTGCTATATGTAATGTGTGTTCTTTAAATGCTTTGAATTTGGACCAGTCTAAAATATGTTGTTTGGTGAAGAGTAAAGCATCTTAGGGGCCAATCTTCCCAAACTCATTATATTGAAATGACTGTTTTCTTGCAGCAGACCACGTTTGAAAGCATTCTAGCAAAAGGAGAACAGCTTGAAGTGGGTGATTTCTCTTTCAGCCATGATGATTTCACATGGATGAAAGGTAAAGCCTTCCATCATGTTGATTTTCCCACTGTGTTTTTGACAGCCTTTTTCTCAAAGTTTTCAAAACTTGAGATCGTGCTTTTTAAGGATTCATTGTCATCAAGATGCATCAAAATCATTCCGTATGCAAGCAAATGAACCAAGCAACTTAGCAAATTATGATACCAAAACAACTATAGCCTAATTGTAAAAACTTTGCCGAAAAAAGTATAAATGATTGTTAGATTGTAAATCTTACAAATTGATAAGATTTTGGGCTTGTCCAAAGTGAAAGCATTTGCAGATGACTTGTAACCAGCATTTTTTCTTTTTCCATCAATCTTTTGTACCCTATCAAAGATAAGTACATGTACATTATTTGAACCAAATTCAAACTGTTGTGTGCAGATGCCTTCAATTTGGGCATGTCCACATTTTATGTCATGTGGTACAGAAAATTATTTTCTTTTCTGATTCTACATTGTCCTATTTGTATCCTTTTTTTTTTTCTAAAAATTGATATGTACGGTTATGAGTTAAAAAAACTTTTGACAACCTTGAGGGAAAATCCTGGTTATCAGCATTTTGTACTTTTGCCACAATGTGTTTTTACCCATTCTCTAACAAATTGTATCAGTTGAGGCACAATTAATGTGCATCTGCTAATACTTTCAATACGGGTAAGCCTAAAATTTTATAGTCTGGTGAAGAGTTTATTCTTTAAAAGTAGACTAGCCCAAATTGAAAGCACTTGCAGACAACACTTACAATGTGGCTCAAATGATGGAAATGGTCTTTGACAGGGTAGAAAACAGTGTGGGAAAAGGAGAAAATGCTGGTTACCAGCATTTTCTCCTATTCCCACATTGTTTTCAAAAGGCTTCCTCAGGTTCAGGATTGTGTAGTTACTGAGTCATTGTACTTATTCATCTTACACAGTTTCAAGTTTCTAATAGCTTGTGATCTGCATACTCTGGTTATTCTGTTTCATTCCTTTGTCCTTCTTGAGTTGTATCCTTTCAAATACCTTAAAAACAAACTTAATACTGACAGTCAGGCAAAGATGGCCCAAATATTGTGTAACACCAAGGCTGGTCGGTTAAAATATTTTCAAGACAGCAGACAGTAGTTTCAAATTAGACTGCTTTTTATGCACTATATGCACACTTAGTCTGGTAACTATTACCTTTCCCTTTTGCTAGAATATTTTAACCTTTTCAAAGACAAAATTCATCATTGGAGCCACTTTTAATTTGTTGACTGCAAAAGTTTTTTATTGTGAAAGAGTTAATTGTCACCTGGTATATACCTTACCTTTGCAGTGCCAAATAAACCCAGGCGACATTTCTAATCTTGATAATTTATTATAAGACCTAAATTGTTACTATTTCATGTTTACATGAATTGCATTGGTTTATATTGTTTCAGTAAAGCAGACAGTTTAGATAAAAAATTCAACTGCACATTTTGATCAGTCTGATCTTTATGTACAATAGCCACAAAGGCAACTGTAGTTGTGAAAGGCTTTCTAACCCTTTACCACACCATCCAGAGTTTTAATGACCTTTAGGAAGAAGCCTTTTGAAAACATTGTCGAAAAAGATTCAAATGCTGGTAACGATTTGAGCAACATTTAAATTGTTGTATGCAATTGTTGTATGGACAAGTCTTAAATTTTGTTGTTTGGTAAAGAGTTAAGGATTGTATGTGTTCAGCTGTAGTGACTGATGTTCTGTATGAAAAACTAAGTAAAAGTAAGTTTTAATGGCCAAAGTGATGAGATTGACTCTGTCATGGCATTTTGATTAGAGTGTCTAGAAGATTTCATTGTTAGTGAATATTTAGGTAGATATGTTAACTTTTGTGCAATATTCCATAGTTGTATTTTAATCATTTTGTACATTTCATTATGTTCATACTGTTACTTAGCAGATACTGTTTCAGCCTTAATGTATCTCATTATGTAATATCTACCATACATTGGTAAGAGGCTGTATAGACAGAATTAAAGAAAATAAAAAAATGAAGGGGGAGGGGTTAAGGAGGCAGTCCTCAAGATTTTCATAGTTCACCAAGCAGTCCCTTTTGTTAACAGCCCTGAGGAAGAAGACTTTGGACAGCATTATGGGAAAAGGACAAAGTGCTAGTAACCAGCATTTTCTCCTTTTTCCCAGGATGTTTCCTACTCAGAAACAAATCTCGTCATTTGAATTACATTTACTCTGTTATCTACAAAACCTTTCAGTTTTACAAGACTAAAATTTGTTATCTGGTTAGACATAATGCTGTCAAAACAGCCTCTATATAGTTAACTTACCATGTTCATCTGATGGAAATTTCAACATACCACCATTTTTTTTTTTTTCAAGATAATCCATCCATCATTGAATTGTGAACATGATCTTTCAGGAGTTCGCAAAGATTTCAGAGCAGATGTAAGCATTGAATGACCCAGCCAAATGCTCAGGGTCATTAAATGCTTGCATCTGAATTGAAATCCTAATGACCATCTGAAGAATCATGATTATAAATTAATGCTGGACACAATACCATAATTTTGAAACTGACTTCACAGCATAAATGTAGGTTTCCTGAAAATTTGCAAGGATCAAGATACATAGTTTGTGAAAGGCGAAATAATATTGTACTATCTAAATTTACACATAGATATGATTTTATGTATATGTCATTTCAATCATTTATAAATCAATTAAGTGTGAGATTTATTGAAATTCATTGCTGTTATTGTGTATTAAAGTATTTAGATTGTCAACAGAATGGAAAATATTGTAATTATTTATAGTAGATGATTAAACCTATTTCCTTACAAGAAATACATGCAAAGAAAAATGTCCATTTTTCTAACATTCAATGATATAAAAACTAATAACAATGAGGTAGTTGTTTGAACCAATAATTTATGCCCTTTTCCCACAGTGCTTACGAAATCCTTCTTCCTTGGGATTGTACCACACCATCTCAGCTTTTAACAACTGATTAAAAAAGGCTTTTCAAAACATGAGAAAAGGAGAAAATGTTGGTAGCCAATGTTTTCTAATGCTGGTAACCAGCATTTTCTCCCTTTACCACACTGTTTTCTACACTTTCTGACACAAAGTTCCATCATTTGAACAACATTTAGTATGTTACCTGTGAATGCTTTGGATTTGAAATGTTCAATTTTTTTTTGTCTGGTAAAGAGTGGTATTAGGTAAAGGGTTAAGGTGATACTGTAGATTGTATAGATTCAGATTAATATGCACAAAACATGCAATCTGATCTCGGATCTACATGTTCCTACAGTCTTGTGCAATAATCTAGTGAATAGTTGTAGAGATAATAGGGCCCTAGAACACAAAGGATTAATTCTCCACCAAACAACAAAATTTTAGACTTGTCCAAATTTGTAGACGAAAAATTAATTATGGTTCACGTATTGGGATTTTCCTTTGAAAAGGTAGAAAACGAATTGGTGAAAAAGAGAAAACAGTATTTCCTCTTTCCTACAATGTTTTCAAAAGCCTTTTTGTCAGTGTCATTTATACATGGCATTGTTTGGTAAAGAGTGAAAGGCTTAGCGTGATATGTATAAAGCAGAATTTAACAGAATATAACAGCGTCTTGGTGCAGTATGAAGTATAGAATGTGTGTTGTGGTCTTATTTGTATGTATTTTTGAAGACTTTACCTCAATATCAAATGTATTCACATTCCTGCCATGGGTTAATTTTCTGTTTAGTTCATTGCTTAATCCTTAAAGCGCCTTTCATGACTATAGTTGCCTTTGCAGCCAGTGTAGATCAATATCAGGCTTCACAAAATATGTAGTGTGATCTTTGATCTACACTGTCCACTTTGCTGAAACACTGCAAACAAAGCAACCATGAAATTGCAGTTATATGGGTTTTATTTCCAGGATGGAAATGTCTGATGTTTTTTTGGCACTTCAAGGGTTAAAAGACTGGGTTGTTTTCAAAGGAAATATGGAGGTATTGACATAGCCCTGTCGTCATCTGAGCCTACATGTGTGTCATTGTAGAGCAAAACTTGGATACTTTCTCTTATCTCTGTTATTACTAAATAAAGCTGGCTGATTGTCAGTTATCAATAGGGGAACACACACTAGTACTTGAAGGGCAGGTTATTCTAAGAATATTTTTGCCATAGGTATGCCCCATTTTAACCATGTGTTTTCAGTGACATAGCAACTGAAGTCGAACCTTGGTGCCTGCATGCCTTGTTCTTGTTATGAATGGCAATAGCTACATTTCAGCAAATATATTTCCAGTCAGAAAAGCCAAATTAAATTGATCTCTATGTTATTTATTTTTAGCTCACCTGAGCGGTAAGTGCTCAGGATGAGCTATTGTGATCACTCACCGTCCGTCGGCATCAGTTGTCCGTCCGTTCACATTTTTTTGTTTACACTCTAGCATCTACAAATATTAACCAATGAGCACCAAACTTGGTCAAAGTATATATGACCATAAGATCTCGGATGATTTCGAATATGGGTCTAATCGGACCAGAACAACTGGAGTTATTTGCCCTTGAATTAGAAAAATTGCTATATTGGACTTTGTTTACACTCTAGTATCTACAATTATTAACCAATCAGCACCAAACTTGGTCAAAATATATGTGACCATAAGATCTCCGATGAGTTCGATAATGGGTCTAATCGTACCAGATCAACTGGAGTTATTTGCCCTTGAATTAGAAAAATTGCTACATTTGACTTTGTTTACACTCTAGCATCTACAATTTTTAATCAATCAGCATCAAACTAGGTCAAAATTCTTATAACCAATATATAAGATCACGGATGAATTCGATTATGGGTCTAATCGGACCAGAACAACTGGAGTTATTTGCCCTTGAATTAGAAAGTTCTTTAGAATAGTTCGTTGTCCAGAGCATAACTTTGTCATCTCCAGTCCGATTGACTTGAAACTTGGCATTTGTGTTCGTTGCAATAATACGGAGTGGAGTATGAAAGAACCATAACTCTACCTAGTACTGTCTATGAGTTCTTTCCCTTTGATCATCATTTTTACAGCATTTTCTGCTTGTCTGGAGTATAACTTTGTCATCTCTAGCCTGAACATCTTCAAATTTGGTATGCATGATGGTTGAAAAATTACGGAGTGCAGTGCACAAGAACCATAACTCTTCCTAGTATGAATTTTGAGTTATTTCCCCCTTTGACCTTCATTTTTGTAGTATTTTTTGCTTGTCCGGAGCATAGCTTTGTCATCTTAAGTAGGAATGACTCGAAATATGGTATGCTCAGGGTTGCATCTAGAGTGTGGGATTGCCGAAATCCCGCATCAAAATAAAAAATCCTGCGAAAACGAAATTTGTTTGCGCACCAAATCCCGCACTAAAACGAACTAGCACGCAAAAAATGCATGATCGTGCGCACCATAATCGGCAAAAAAGAGAGAAAAAACAACTTGGGGAAATAAAATATAACAAAATATGCATGGTTACCCAAATAATCATTCGAAACTTAAAACCGTAAACTTACATCGTAGACGGTCGGGTTATTTTGATCATATCAATAGACGCTTGTCATCTGTGTTATGCAGACGAAAAGCCTCACTGCAGGGCCCACCCTGTTGGTCACTGAATGCGACGATTTAGGAAAAATGTGTCCAAAAATGACGCACTGGCGAATCTGCTGGCAACAAGTGATGTCTTAAGGCTACAAAATTCTTGAAAGAAAATAACTCCGTCATAAACAGTGAGTATTAAATATGACGGACCACACGTCACTGTTTATCACAACCTCACAAGCTGGCGTGTAATGAAAAGCGAGATTATGATATCATTCCACTGATCTAGGGTAAAATGACATGTTTTGAAGTGACCTGCAACCCTTATTGACAAATACTTGCAATATCATGTGGAAATACTTTTAAAAAAAATTTAAAATCATGAAAAAAGATCGATGCAAAAAACCTCGAAAACACATGACACAACAAAATGTCTATTTGACATCGTCTAATCAGAGGCACTTCAGACTGTCTTTTCATCTGTGGTAGTGAATTTAAGTAGTAAATTTACATAAATATCTGTATGAAACAATAGATGGAAGCTAAAATCTCAGTCTAACACTGAGGTAAAAAATTCGTTGAATTTATGAATTGAAAATGTTAAACAACGTAGGATAGATAGGGTAGGATGGGAATTAGTCTACTTGTCTTACAGTGATAGTACTGTAACAAGTATGAAAGAAGAAGTTACAAGACATTCATCTTAACAAAGAAGACTAGAATATAATAACCCTTTAATGGATATAATCATTATTTTTTCCAAAGACAAAAACAAATAATACATTAACCCTTTACCACATTATTGGAACCGCCACGAAATCTGTCCCCCCTCTTTACACTTGAAAGGGGGGACATGCCCCCCTTTTTCTGAAGATGATGGGGGCCAGCCCCCCTCTTTGAAAATTTCTAGATGCAACCCTGTATGCTTATTTGTTGCAATATTTGGAAGTGCAGTACATAAGAATTGTAAGTAACTCTACCTCATGCTGTCTTAGTTATTTCCCTTTGATAGTCATTTTTACTGCATTTAGTGCTTTGTCATCTCAAGTCAGAACGACTTCAAGCTTGGTATGCATGTTTGTTGCAATATTACCGAGTACAGTGTGCAAGAACAATAACTCTACCTAGTGCGGATTTTGAGTAATTCCACTTTGATCTTCATTTTTACAGTATTTCTTGCTTGTCCGGAACGGAACTTTGAAGTCTCATGTCAAATTGACTTGAGACTTGGTAAACATGTTTGTTGCATTACCTGCCCTTTGCGATTATTATACCTCCTCGACAACTGGCGGTAGGAGGGGCATATCTTGCGACAATTTGCCGCTCTTGTTTCATTATCATTTGGCCTTGAACCTCAATTTTTGGTATTTATCTTCATTGTAAACCTTTACTGCTTAGTACTCAGGTGAGCAATATAGGACCATCATGGTCCTCTTCTTGTTTTTATTTGTCATCAGTGTCTAAGGACAACCTTTAAAAGGTTTAAATAGCTTGTGACAAAAAAGCTTGGTATTGTAGTCACTGGTTTGGGCTATAGAGGCTTTAGGCTCAATATGCATGGACAGTGCTGGGCATTTGAGAATGTCCTTTGACATGTCATTGCTGAGCCCTAAAATGGCTTTTTTGAAACCAAGGAAACATGAATAAGTGAGCTATTGGTGCAATATAAGTAAAGGACTGTTGAAAGCAACCTAAGTGAAATATTCAAAGAGAACTGAAAAAGAATTTCTCCCTTTATTTCATGGTGTATGATAAAAGTGTGTAGTTTTGTCTTAAAGAAGTGGATGTTTGATTATTAACCCTTTAGCAAACAATCCAGTGTTTTAACTTACCTAGAAATGGAGCCTTTTGAAAACAATTTCGGAAAAGGAGAAAATGTCAGCATTTTCTTCTTTCCCCATAATAGTTTCTAAAGGCTTTTTCTTCAAGGTTGTTTTCCTGCCATGTTTTTGAACTTATTAGAAAATTTCAGCTGATTTTTTATCGTGTTTAATTAGGTATCTTCAAATTCTTTTAATGTGGAATAATCAAAATTTTGTCATTTGGGAAAATGGTTAGGTCTAATTTAATCCTGTGGCATACACTACTCATGTATTGATGTACATGTATTTACTCAACTTGAGCATAATAGTCCAAGTCAAACCTCATAACTGACACAAACAATTTTTACGTATTTTACGAAATAAATCACCATTGACCAATAGTATTTATTTTCTGTCCTGTTTTTTAACCCTTACTGTACTTAATAAATGAAATAGGCATTTGCAGTGGGTAAAATTCACTAATATTTTTTTGATAAGAATTTTTAACAAAATGACAGACAGTGTAGATCCAAGATCAGAATGCAATCTTCACTGTCCACAAAAGCAACCAAAGTTTTGGTAGGCAGTCTTAACCCTTTACCACATGATAAAAATGTAGACATGTCCAAATTGAAAGCGTTTGCAGATGACAATTTAAATGTGACTCAAAAAATGGAATTTGTTTTTAGTAGGGTAGAAAATATTGTTGGAAAAGGAGAAAATGCTGGTTACCAGCATTTTCCCCTTTTCTCACTACGTTTTCAAAAGGGTTCTTTCGTTGGGTCGTTAAGAGTCGGGATTGTGTGGTATAGGTTTAAAAGGAGCTATTCAGGCTTTTATCTTCTTTCCAAAAAAAGAGTTATTTACCACTGAATTAAGTAAGGCAATAGCTTGCAAATCATCACAAGAAGAAAGATAGAAGTAAACTAAATAGTTTTTTTTTCAGTGGTATTTCCTTAGTGACCAACATTGTCTTTTGAGATATTTTTAGATTTCACAAAGACTTATGGGAATGTCACATGATCAAAAACACTTGTTGATTACAAGGATTTGTATTTCAAGTTTGTAGGATGACATCATATCTGATGTAATAGAAAAAGACAGAGTTACCCATTAAGAAACAACTTTCTGTTTATCTATATGCCTTTAATTGCAACTTTCTTCTGAATGAAAGGGCACAGTTTATATGATTGCATAAAAAAATGTATGTAGCTGTATTCTGTTTTTTTTTAAAGAAATTTCGATTTACAAATTAAATGCTAAAAAGGCCCCTTTCTTAGCATTTTTGGTATAACTTAACAAGCTGTATGCTTAAGCTGCTGCAGTGTTCAATTGTCAATTTTTATTATCAGTTAATTAGAATTGCTTTATGAGTCTTACTATGAGGCCCTCCTCAATATGGGGAAGTCTGAAATTTTGATGTATGATAAAGAGTTATATAAAAACTGTTTGTTCCTTTTTATGCTCTCTCTATTATATCCCACAAGAGATTATTTTGAATATGTTATTATTTTGATTTATTATAAGCACAGAACTATGCAAAAAAGATATACATGTATGTGTATCTATGAACTAGCATAAGATGAGATGGTAGGTAATAAAAAAAGTACATGTATTTTGTATGAGTGGATTTTAATCTTTTTCCACACAATCCTTGTTATATGACCCTCAGGAAAACAGCTTTTATAAAAAGAGAAAAATGTTGGTAACCAGCCTTTACTGCTTTTTCCCAAAACGTTGTCTACCTTTTCAAAGACAAATACCAGTAAACACTATTGCACTTTCATCAAATTTGTTGCCTGAAAATGCTCTCAATCTGGACAATTCTGAAATGTTCTTCTCTGGTAAAAATTTCATTTTTTATGCTACCTATATACAGTATATTGATATGAGTCATTAATTTCTGAAAATGATCTTCTTCCGATCACTTGTTAATCCTTTACCAAATTACAAAAATTTAAACTTGTCTGATATGAAAGCATTTACAGATGACAAAAAAAAAAGAATGTGTCATTAAAATGATAAAAAACATGGTGGTTAAAGGAGAAAATGTTGGTCATCAGCACTCAAAACCAGGGTCATCAAACCCCAAAACTGTTTGGTAAAAGGTTAGACATTCTTGATAATCAGAATGAGTGAGGGTTTTGTTCATGAATGTAAGTGAATTCCTTGTGTCAAAATGTGTTACAATGCTTTTAAAGGTTGTCTGCATTAGCCAAAAAATGCCATTTTCGTGTGGTCATGTGTAAGTAAATGCAGTGTTAATCTTTGTGAATGGAAACAGCTTGTGATCTTAATAGTAATGAATCTTTATAGGAAAACACCCACAGACTGGTTTATAATTGTGACTGGGTTGGGTGATGTCAGTTTCCTTTCATTGAGTGAAACTTAATCACTTTACAACACTATTATGGTAAATGGTCCACACACAATTTTCTGAGTGAAATCATTGATTATATACCTGTAGATTTTGTGACTGAAATACATGCATCTTGCTGTCTAGGAAAATTTTGACATCTTGCAAACACAAAGGTCACAGGTGAACTATTAAAATTTGCCACACAGCTCTAAGCAAATGCAAGAGTAATTTAGACAACATAAATAATGATTATTTTTCAAAAATGAAATGAATGGAATGAGAAAACTTGCCCAAATATTTTCACTTTAATCACATGCTATAAATGATTCATCACATATATTCCTTTATTTCATGCTTTTCAGTAGTTTATCGAGAAATAACAGTAGAATATTGATTTTTCATGGTTACAACCATATAAGAATACCGATTTTATTTTCTAACTCTTCAACTGAAGGCAGAAACAGTAGTTCCCGCACACTAGTTAACTAGATAAACAGCGCATGCTGTTCAACAAGAGGGAAATGTGATATAATTTACACCACATTTCTTGCGCTTTACGTAATATTGTAATGCGTTGCTATATGGAGGTGGTACGCCACGGGGAATTATAGAAAACAACTGTGCTGGATTTTGATGAAAGTCCCAACAGAAAAGGGGGTAGAAGCATGAAATAAAAAGAATATTTGTGCTTTTTGTAAGTGAATGATCGAAATTTATTTCATCTCGTGCACATCATTGGTAATATTTTCACTCGTGCCAGTACAGCTTGTGAGAATATCACCAATGATGTTCACTCGATGAAATAAATTCCGATCTTTCACTGAAATAAACAAATATCCTTGATTTCTTTGGATAGTTGTAAAATGGATCAAACCAATCTGCATATGAGATAATGCTCTAGAAGTACAACATGTATATCTTGAGTTGTTTGCAATATTGTGTATAAATAAATGGTTGTTGTGATGTTTAACATTTTAATTCAGCGCTGCAGTGTGTTTTTAATTTAAATTCAAATTGATATGTTGTTAAATGGCTGATTTTTTTTTTTTAAGATGAAAATAGCACAGTTTGATAATAGTAATTTTTATTTTGTGTTTGTATTATGCAAGATTATTATTGGTATTCAATATATGTTAAGCTGTAAACTGTTAATTAAACCTAGCTGAATGTTTATCATTGAAATCTTAATTTTTTTTCTTCCCCTTTCCTTTAACTCTTTACCAAATGATAAAATTTTACTCTCCAAATTGAAAGCATTTGCAGACAACAAATAGAATTCTATTCAAAACACGAAATTTGTCTTTCATAGAGAAGAAAATATAGTGGGAAAAGAAAATGCTGGTTACCAGCATTTTCTCCTTTTTTCCACAATGTTTGCAAAAGTCTTCTTCTCTTGGGTTGTTAAAATCTCGGGATTGTGTGGTAAAGGGTTAATCCTTTACTGAGCAGTGCTATGATTTTATGAACCTTATAAGCTCCACAATATAAAATTGCTGCATGATAATGTGCTGGCACATAAATCCACCATGCTACACAAGTTTTTGAAAGAATCTGGGCATTGAGGTTTTACAGCTACCTCCATACAGCCCTGACCTCTCACCTTGTGACTTTTGGTATACTTTATGGCTAAAGGAAATGCTAGCAGGATGTTGGTTCAAGTCCTATTGCAGTTTTTCAAAGTGCTGTATACCATTGTCTTTAACATATACCTAAATAAGATTATAGTAGGGCATTCCAAAAGTGGGTAGATTGTTGTAAAAATTTTGTAGAGGCAGGAGGAGCATACTTTGAACGGCTCAAATATACAAAATTTTAATGTTGGAAACATGATTAGAAAAATCGCCATACCCTAAGAATGTAAAAAAATGGGCTCAGGATAAACACAGGGATAGACTCTACGTGAAATTTTGAAGTCATAACGTTGAAAGGCAATATAATATAAAACATTTAAACATTAATTTTACATGACAGTTTTTGAGAAATTTTTAATGAACATAAGTTTAACTCCTGTGTTGCCAAAGACAAGGTATTGTTAATATCAGGACAGTATATATCAAGATCAGACTTTTAACAAGGTGAAATGAATGGTGACATGAATGTATAGCCTACAAACCATGAAAAAGTGATAACTTGGTATTTCATAATCACTGAAATCATTTGTTTCATTCATTTAGCATACAAAGGTCTTTTTCTGAAACAGGTTTGACCATACTTCAGAGATGAATTTTGAGTTAATATATTGTTAACTTTACAGAAATATCCAGACAGGTACATAGCACCAGTAACTTTTACCAAAACCCCTAGTTAATTTTTTTTGCTAAAGACTACTGTAGTAGCCCATTAAACTTATTAACCCTTTACCAAATAACAAAATTTTAAACCATGTCTGTTTTGAAAGCATTTGCAGACAACAAAATAAAAGTGGCAGAAATGATACAGCTTACCCTTGATAGGTTAGAAAACATTGTGGTAAAAGGAGAAAATGCTGGTTACCAGCATTTTCTCCTTTTCCACAGTGTTTTCTAAAGGTTTCTTTCTCAAGGTCAATAGAACTTGGGTTTGTGTGGTAAAGGGTTAACTCATTATCACCTTGACCAATTTGCAGGAGATATAGCTCTGAAAGTAATCTTGTAAATTGTAGATACTCAAAATGAGTTCAGCTTTAAAACATTAACTCTCGTAATAACATCCTAGAAAACGCTGAATTGTTTATTATGATTATTATGAAAACTTTGCAGGCAAAGGAGAAAGTGCTTTACACCCCACAATGTTTTCAAAAGGCTTTTTCAAGAGAGTCATTAAAATACCATTGTATGCTAAACAATTAATATTTATGCTGATTAGGTTTTTTTCTGGATCCAAAAGATACAGTATTTGAAAAAAAAAGAAAACACCAATAGATAATGTTAAAGAGTGTTCACACTTATGGAAAAACATTGTACACACAGCACAATTTATGTAATAGAAATCCCATGGTTATGATAGCACTTGAAACCACCTATTTATTTTTAGCTCTGCAGTTTTGGGAGAGAACGTCAAGGTATTGTCACAGCCCTAGCGTCGTCTTCATTTTCGTCGTTTGACATTTTATAATATCTCCAATCTGAAGAGGTTTACTGTAGACATAGACAAGTTGATTACTATCAAAAGGGGAACCTATACAACAAGGGCAAGCAATTGCAGCAGAGTGTTGGTACCTGCATGTGGTGCTCTTGTTTAGGTTTACAGATAATCACCATACCAGACAACTAAGTTTTAGACAAGTCCAAATTGAAAGCCTTTGCAGATGACAAATTGAATGTGAGTCAGATGATGTAAATATAGTCTGTTTTTGAAAGGATAAGAAACATTGTGGGAAAAGAAGAAAAAATGCTGTTGACCAGCATTTTGTCCTTTTCCCACAATGTTTTCAAATGTTTTTTGCCTCAGGGTCATTAAAACTCAGTATTGTGTGGGAAAAAGCTAACTGTCTTGGGTACAATGTGGGTTGCAGCATTATGTCACTTACAGCCTGAATGCTAGTAAACCTTTTTAATGCTGCTTACAAATCTCACATAGTGATCGGAGAGCATTCATTGGTTTTTCTGATATTTGTTTATACCTTAGTTACCAAATGGACAAAATTTACTTTAAGACAATAATACTCACATGTATTTCTATGCTTTTATGTTTGTAAAGGAATACCATAGACGTAGTTAGATGTAGAAAGGGATGGATCCAGAAATCCTCATCATGTCATAGATATGTGCTATATACAATCTAAAAAACTGTTTTTTAGCCCTTTATCCCACAATCTCTTGTTTTAACGACCCTAAGGAACTAGCTCTTTGAAAGACATGCCTGAAGAGGAGATTATTCCTCATGTCCAGTATTTTCTCCTTTTCCCACAATGTTTTCTACCCTTTCAAAGAAAGAAATCAAGAGTTTGAATTTTTTGTCTGCAAAATTTAATGCCTACAATTTGGACAAGTCTAGAAATTTGTCTGTTGGCAAAAGAGGTGAACCGTGCTCTGTGAAAAGGGGGCTTAATGCATCTGCGAAAAGTATCGACCCAGGTCAGCCTGCGCAGTCCGCGCAGGCTGATCTGAGCCGAAACTTTTCGCTATGGGTCAATTTTCTGTATGTCCAAGGACCAGTCTACCTCATGAATAAGTCAGTTGTTAAAAAAAGTGGCTATTATGGATCCGTAGGTATGTGATGGCTTGCTTGGTATGATGGATTACGGAGATGCATTAAGCCCCCTTTTGCCAGAGCATGGTTAAGGTAAATGATTCATATTATCTGAACTGTAAAACAGGAAATTGATAATGCTTTCTTTGTTTCTTCTTTGTTTTGAAGATTTACCCTATTATCACCCAGGTGCGACTTTCAACGACCCTGAGAAGGAAAGCTTTTGAAAATATTGTAGAAATAGGAGAGAATGCTGGTAAGCAGCATTTTCTCCTTTTCCCATAATGTTTTCTACCCTTTCTAAATCAAATTTGAATTTTTGGGTGACATTTTTTTGTCGTCTGCATACGCTTTTAGTACAGACAAATATAAAATTTTGTTGTTTGGTTGTTTAAAAGATTCATGTAAATTTAGAAAGAATAAATGTTGATAGTGGAATACATGAAGGGACCGAAAAATTTGCTTGGTGATTTTGTAAATTTTCCTTATCATATTCTGACTCTGAAACATTTTATTGCAACATATAAATTTTTCTTGGGCTTATGCTTGAGTCTATGTTAAAATAACTTGGGGAGTTTGCCAAATTATAAAAGATTTTATTGATAAGCTGTGAAATAGGTGATATCATTTTATCAAATGTTGCATCCTACATATTGTCTTTGCAATGGTTACCTTAGGTTTAACACTGTACTAGATACCATTACTTTAGACATGCCCAAATTGACACATTTGCTGACGACAAATTAGATATAACTCAAGATGGAACATGCATATAGTGCTTGTAATAAGCCATTTTGTCCTCTTGTCCCAATATATTGATAAATATCCTTACATTTAATTTTTTACCAACAATGAAATTTTATTCTCGTCAAAATTGAAAGCTTTTGCAGAAGACATATTATACATGGCTCAACTTGTGGAATTTGTCTCTGAAAGGGTAGAAAACATTGTGGGAGAAGGAGAAAATACTGGTCACCAGCATGTTTTTTCTCACAATGTTTTCAAAAGACTTCTTCCTCATGTTTGTTTAACCTCCAGATTGTTTGGTAAAGGTTTAACATTATTTTGTGTTGACTATACCTATTATGCCATTTTATTCACTGCAAATTTGTTACAGGGGGTTCCAGCATTTTTTTTCTTCGTCCACAATGTTTTTAATAAGTAATTTTACTTTCTAGGGTCCTCTGACCCCCAAGTGATTGCGATGACCTCTGCAGAGGAAGCAAAGAGACAGAGTTACATACATGAGCTAATCAACACAGAGGAGACCTATATGAACGATATGTCCATTGTGTTAGAGGTAGGTTTGTGTTCCTTGTAGCAGTCCATAATTTTGAATTGACTGTTGAGTGATACATGGAGATCCAGATTAATTCTATACTAAACAACAAAATTTTGGACCTGTCCAAATCCAAAGCATTTGCAGACGACAAATTAAATACGGCTCAAACAGTGAGAATTGTTTTTTTGAAAGGATAGAAAACAGTTTGGAAAAAGGAGAAAATGCTGGTTACCAGCATTTTCTCCTTTTCTAAAGCCTTCCTCTTAAGGTTGTTAAAACTTGGGTTTGTGTGGTAAAGGATAAGACTTGAATCAGATGCAGATAAGACATTGATAACTGAGGATAG
This sequence comes from Hippopus hippopus, assembly GCA_946811185.2. Classification (NCBI taxonomy): domain Eukaryota; kingdom Metazoa; phylum Mollusca; class Bivalvia; order Cardiida; family Cardiidae; genus Hippopus; species Hippopus hippopus. The sequence goes on along the minus strand of OX328101.1, from coordinate 50,413,261 downwards.
GGTCAATCCGGGTAAATACGGATAGAGGTATAATTACGGACACGAGCTACATCTCGGAAAATCACTGAGCATATTTTTAACTCCCAATATCCCTGCTACAGTCTATTTAAAGCACTCCCATTTTATTTCTGTGTCAGTGTGCTATTTTTGATGACAATTAAGTTTATGTGATGATGCAAGCACATTTAACGTCACATGAGATTCGCCCTTTCTCAACCGTGCTTGAACTTAAAGATTTGCGCTACAACTCTGACAGGTACTTGAACGCTTTCACGAATCATAGAAAATTTACACTAAGCCATAATGGTGTTAAAAGCTAAGACAAATGATTAAAGAAGAGTAATAAATCATCAAAGTAATAGCAAAATACACATTAGCAGAAATAAAGAAGAAAACGACAAGTGTCCGTATTAAACCACTCGTTTGAACACACTGTAAAATTACAGACACTCACAAAAAAATATATCTTCTGTGCTACAGAATTCATGTTTATCAAATATTTGAAAAGGAGGATATCTATAGGGTAAATTGATAGCTCGAGTCGGACACAATCTAGAGTCGGGCAATTTGGATAATAAAGTAGAATCCGATACTATTCCGAAAATAAACACATTGAGCACTACCGATATTTAGCCTAAAGGAATGATCTCTCATTTCACTGCATTTTGTAACTGTTATCCTGTCTTTCTGCAGGTCTTGTTAGATATGTTGCTATTATTATCCGTTTAGGCCACACCTAATCCATTGTTTTATTAGGTTTTGGCAGTATTATTCTTTTGAAAACATTATAGGGAAAGAAGAAATAGCTTGTACGGAGCAATTCCGTATTTCACCCATTTAAAGTTAAGGTGTCCGTAATTTTCCAGTCTGTGTCCGTACTTCACCCCACATGTCCGTATTTCCCCGGATTTGACTAAGTAACTTCAACTGCATTTTCGCAATATCTTGGGCAGAGTAAACTATATAGTATAGCGAAAATATCAAAGAGGAAAGTCTTGAAATATTAACACATAGGTTTTAGAGGTCATGGCTTTCAAATTGTAAGAGTAGTTGACTAGCGAAGTGAGCTGTGTAAAAATTGTCGGTATTTACCCGGATTGACCCTGCATGTAAAAGCCTTCAGTAATGGATTATTAGGTTTAAATCATCAGCACCTGAAATTTCACAAAAATTTTGCCATAGATCATGCTGACCATACAGATATAATAGGGACAGTTACCACTCATTGGATGGTATTAAGGACCATTATAGACCATTAATGAATAGAGGGGATTGATACGGACAGGCTATTTTTAGCATTCACAGAATCCGTATGTGTGCATCTGACTGTATCATGATGTATTATTTACAATATATTACAATATATAGTACCCAAAAAAAGGAAAATATTGTGGAAGAGTCTGTTAACCCAGTACCACACAATCCTGGGTTTTAATAACCCTGGGAAATTTAACTTTTTAAAACACTGTGGGAAAAGAAAAAAATACTGGAAACTAGCATTTTCTACTTTTCCCACAATATTTTCTAACTTTTTAGAAACAAGTCCATTCATTTTAGCCACATTTAATTTGTCATCTGCAAATGCTTTTGATTTGGATCATTGTGTGGTAAAGAGCTAATTTAATAATGTTCTCTTACTTCAGGCATTTTATAAACCACTAGCGGAGACTGGAGCACTGTCGGAAGAGAGTTTGAAAAATATATTTGTAAACTGGAAGGAGCTTATTGTGTGCAATACAAAACTTCAAAAGTAAGTGCTTCTTACCAATTTATTTATCTCTAATTGTTCCTTTAACTAGATGACTCAGTTTTAGACTGGTCCATATTGGAAGTATTTGTAGACAACAAATGAAATACACCATGAATGATGAGATATTTCTTTGAAAGGGTAGAAAACATTTGAGGAAAAGGGAGCAGTGCTGGTTACCATCCTTTTCTCCTGCTCTCACACTATTTTTGAACCTTTTAAAGACAAATCCCATCATTTTAGCCATATTTAACCTGCCATTTGCAAATGCTTTCAATACGGATGAGTCAAATATTTTGTCATCAGTAAAGAGTTAAGGCTTTTTGAAATGTAAACTTTGAGACTGATTTTCAAAAACACTCCCAACTTCTTGACATTTTCTTAACCCTTTCCATTTCAACAGGTTTTAGAATCTTTCAAATTCAAAATATCTGCAGACGACAAATTCAGACTTGGTATAAATGAGCTTAAGTTCTCTATTATGGTAGAAAACATAGTTGTAAAGGGAGAAAATGCTGGTTACCAGCTTTTTCTCCTTTTTGCACCATGTTTTCAAAAGCTTTCCCATACAGGGTTGTAAAAAGTTGGGGATTGTATGATGAAGGGTTAAAGGAATATACGTTGTATGTAGCACAAGTTATACCATGTCACCATTTTTTTTGTGTGTGCAAAGATCAAATTTGTTTAATCTTTATACAGATCTTATTAAAAAGGAAACAAATGTATAAGTAGCTTTTTCACGCTGTAAGATCATACTTAAATGTTTACAAAATTTTAGACTGGTCCAAATTGAAGCATATTGCTGATAAATTAACCGTAAATCAAATTAACCGTGGATCAAATGATGGAATTTGTCTTTGAACCAGTATAAACAATTTTGGAGAAAAGGAGATAATTGTAGTTACCAGCATTTTGTCCTTTTCCTACAATATTTTCATGAGCCTTTTTTCCTCATAGTCATTATGGGATTAAGGATTAACGTAATTTTCTATTTCAGAGCCCTGAGAGTTCGCAAAAAGATGTGTGGCGAAGGTCAAGTTATTAATAGTATCGGAGACATCCTATGTGAAAATGTAAGTGTGTAAGCAGGCTTGAAAATTGTATATGGCACAAGCAAAAAAACATATCTCAAATTTCTTTTCAAAATTAATCTGCAGATCTATTTGAAATTTATTTGACACAATGTAGTTAAATAGTATATTGTTATAGCTGGTTCCTGTTGTCTAACTCTAAAGGATTTTGACTAAGATCATACATTTATTTGTAATGTCACCAGAGAAAAGAAATATGAATGAATTTTGGTGACAGAGCTGATAGATCAAGGTCAAAACAAAAGTGTAGAGTCAGAGTATAAAAAGTAACTTCTGCTGACAAAGAGCCTTTGAATTATGATGTAGGCTTCTGTATTTGTATATCAGTTACAGTGGTGGAACATCACATATGTTTTGCACGAGTAATACCTTTGAAATTTGGGTCTTTTGGAGATGAGGATCTATGTTACCTTGAAAGGGGAGGTAAACAGGAGAAAATCATGAAACCACTATTATATTGTCAAAGAAGAAAGTACCCAGTCTGAGCCATTTAACCTTCTATTGCAATTATAAGTTTAGAAATTCTGGCATCCAGTAAAGAGTTAACTTTTTACAACGCAACGACAATTTTAGACATGTCTGAAAACATTTGCAGATGACAGTTTAACTGTGGTTCAAATGAAGTAATTTGTCTTGAACAGATCTGAAAAAATTGTGGGAAAGGTAGAAAATGCTGGTTACCACCAATTTCTCCTTTTCCCACAATGCTTTGTTTTTATTCTCGGTATCGTTAAAGAATTGTGTGATAAAGGATTAACAGAAATGTTTTGTTGTACATAGAGTTTTCTAATAAGTTATTCTTTTTCAACCTATTTCAGATACCTCATTTAACACCATATATCCGTTTCTGTAGCTGCCAGTTGAATGCTGCCGCACTGTTACAGAGAATCACTGAGAATAACCCCCTGTTTAATGAAGTCCATAAGGTTGATATGTCATTAATATTTTGTTATCTGTTTAAATTGGTAGTCTCGTGTAAGAGCAAGCATGAATGTTTGATAAATAGGGGATCTTACATGAGTGTTTATGTATTATCATTTTTATCAAACAAACTGACTGAAACTATATGATGCGAGCCTTTGTGAGCGTCCTTTACATTTTTTTCAATGACTTGGATAAAAATGGTAATACATAAACTTTACACATAAACACTCATATAAGATTCTATTTATCACTTAATACAAATGACTTTGTACTTTGGTTTAAAATGTTTACATGCACAAGAAGATAGTTCTGTAACAATCACCTTGAAAGTAGTCTCAAGCAATTTGTAGAAGTTGTAAATCAAAATTTCCACAATTTTCTTGACTTTAAACAACTTACGCTTCATTTCTGGTTGCTATTAAACACAAATATCGTAACATTTTCCACATGAATAATGTCTTAGCAACAACAACGTCATTTTCCCAGGAAATGGCAAAGTAGTATAAATTCTGTCACATGTTGTGGTTGGTTTTGCCAGCTTCATGTGCTCATATCTACAAAAATAACCAGAACTGAGACCCAAAAAATGATACTAGTGTATTATCAAAACTAAGTCATGGGTTTAATACACTGCTGGAGAAGGTTTTATGTGATTAACTTTGTTATGTAATTTACCTTGCTGAGTAAGCAGAAACATGCAGCAGACAAAGTTGGAAACATTCTTGTAAAGTATTAATTATCACAAATCAATATGACTGAATGGTTTAGTGCATTGATTCTTTTGAAAACATTTTCAATTATTTATTTTGTAGGAACAGTTTCTTTTTATCAATGAAGGATTCAACAGTAATTAATCATATTGATCCTTTTTTAAGCTTGGCAGTTTTGGAAGAAAATATTGAGATATTGTCATACCCCTGTTATTGTCTGTGGTTGTGAGGTAGAGCATCAGCATCTGAACTGTAAGGTCACTAGTTCAACTTGGGGACTGTTCATTGCCCCACACATTCAGGGCAAGTACTTGTGTGGTTTCCAGGAAGCAAAATCAAGAGTGATTGGCATACTTTGTAAGAATTTGTTTCTCAATTGATGTAAAAAAGATTCGTTTAAAACCTAAACCTGTTGTTGTTGGTCATCTTTGTCTCTATGGGTAACTATGGCATTTTCTGATGTCTCTCTCATCACCATATGAAATAGATTTACTTCAAACTTTGGGTAGTTGTTAACTGCTGATAGGGAAGCCCATACCAGAAAGTCAGGTAATGCTCGAACTGTTTTCAATACTTGCTCCCAGGAACTGCAGCCAAGGGTTTGCACCTGCATTTGGTGCTAATGTTTAACTCTTTACCATACGACAAAATTTTAGACTCGCACACATTGAAAGCATTTGTAGAGAAGAAACTTAACACGACTTAATGATGAGATTTATTTTTGACAAAGTAGAAAACATTTTGGGAAAAGGATAAAATGATGGTAACTAACATTTTCTCCTTTTCCCACAATGCTTTCTAAAGTCTCTTTCTTCAGGGTCATTAAAAGTCAGGATTGTGTGGTAAAGGATTAAATAGATGGCTAGACGAAGAGATATTTTAGTATAAAATGTCCTTTTTGTTTGTCATTTCAGAAATGTGTTCAGAATCCCAAAACAAAGGGCATGCCATTAAGCAGTTTCCTTTTAAAGCCCATGCAAAGAATCACAAAATACCCGCTCATTGTAGAAAAGGTGAGTCACAAATATCTCTCCATATCTCAATAGCAAAATTTATGAAAAAAATGTTTAACCCATTTTTGTGCAAGCTGCTTTTAGTCCACTTAGAAACTAAAAAAAATGACTCAGTGGAGAAACGGTGGAAGCAAGGAAATATATGTATTTATTTATTTATTTCTAGCCCACCTGAGCACAACGTGCTCAAGGTGAGCTATTGTGATCGCCCTATGTCCGTTGTCAGTCATGTTCAGTGAGTTCAAAATTTGGTCACCTGGGGTCATAATCTAGGACACTAGGTCAAATTAAAGAAATACCTTGTGGACGCTCTAGAGGCCACATTTCTTGCTCAATTGACTTCAAAATTGGTCAGAATGTCTGTCTTGATGAAATATTGGATGAGTTTGAAATTGGGTCACCTGGGGTCATAAACTAGGTCACCAGGTCAAATTAAAGAAATACCTTGTGGGCACTCTAGAGGCCACATTTATTGCTCAATGTACTTGAAAACTGTTCAGAATGATTGTCTTGACAAATTTTTGTTGAGCTCAAAATTGGGTCACCTTTGGTGATAAAGTATGTCACTAGGTCAACTTAAGAAAATTCCTTGTGTACACTCTAGAGGCCACATTTTTAGTTCAATTGACTTGACAAATGGTCAGAAATTGAATTAATCACATGGAGTGAATGACTCAGGTGATCGATCCAGGGCCATCATTGTTCTCTTGTTTTTTTTTTTCTTTCTTATAGCATACTACTTTTGAAAGCATTGTTGAAAAAGAAGAAATTGCTTGTTACAGCTGATTACTCCATTTTCCAGAATGTTTTCACACATATTCATGTATTGATCCTTATTTGTTGTTACTTAACATTTACTATGCCAGGATATTTTCAACTTAAATTCATGTAAGGAATGTAGTACTTAGGGCAGTTGATATGTAGCCTTTCTATTTTTGTGGATTATATCAAAATCTTCTGCTTAAGGAGGTAATGTGTTAACCATTTACCAAACAAGACCCTTAGGAAAAGGCCTTTGAAAGGCACTGTGGGAAAAGGAGAAAATGCTGGTATCCAGCATTTTCTCCTTTTCTCATAATGCTTTCTACCCTTACACTTTTCAGAAATCCTTTCCTTTGATTTGCTTTTTATTAGTCGCCTTCAACTACTTTCATTTGAACAAGTCTAAAATTCTGTGGTCTTGTAAAAAGTTCAAGTAAGTGATAAAAAAACTTTTCTTTTCATTTAGATCATCTCTACTTTAAAAGAATGTTTCCTAGAGTTGACTGCTGTTTCAGGAGGTAATGTTTTAACCCTGAAAGTGCTGAACCCTAGCTTAAGTTGCTTTTTCTGACAGCAAAGATCAAGATCAGACTGCAAAAATGTGCAGTTTGATCTTGGATCTTTAATTTGCCAGATATTCATTACTTTGCTAGACATTCTGACAAAAATCATCCTTAAATTGAATTATCTGCATCCAGTGTATAGAGGCAGAATGTACAACGAAATGACAGAATTTTAGACTAGTCCAAATTGAAAGCAGTAGCAGACAATTTATATGTAGTTCAAATGATAATTTCTGTCTTCTTGGTTTCCAGCAATTTTTCCTTTTCCCACAATACATGTATTTTCAAAAGGCTTCTTTCTCAGGTTGGTTATAAATCAGGATTGTATGGTAAAGGGTTAAACTAACTTTCGTCAGTTAAGTGTACCACTTAATTTGGAATAATGCTTTTTTTTCTCTTTTTTTCAGATTTTACTAAACACGCCTGAAGGTCATCCAGATCACAATCATTTACGGGAAGCATTAGAACATTGTCAAGAACTATGCAGTCAGGTGAATGAAGGGGTGAGGGAAAAAGAGAACTCTGACAGATTAGAATGGATACAACAACATGTACACTGTGATGGTCTTCCTGAGGTAAGTGTGTTGTGATTGGTTGATTTATTGCACTCGGTATCGACCATTTGGTAAGCATGAAAACAAACATTTTGATAAAATGCATTCAAACAAAACAATTTCTTTAATATTTCTTTGTTGCAATTTTATTTATTTACAAAAAAAAACCCTTGCAGAAATTAATTTTTCCAAAACTTTCCATTTTCAAATTCATGCTTGTAACTATTTAGCTCTTGTATTAATTTACTTGTAGCATTTGGTCTTAGCCACAGAGGACTGATGGACAGTTGGGGAACAACCATAAACAATAACAAATCATAGTTCTTTTCCTTCAAAAAGACAACTCCTTTTTTTAAAATTTTTGCTTTATTTGTCATTTGTGATTGGTTTCAGTGTGAACAAGTCTAACATCTTGGTGTCTGGTAAAGCATTGAATTATTTGTACTTGGATACATGGCACACTGGGGCTTGGTGTTTGAAATTAAAATACCTTGTTCTTAGATATTTCATTCTCAAAATAATTTGGTACTTCAGTGATTTGAAAGATACAGAATATTTGATATTGAGTAAACTCTTTTACTAAACAGAAAAGTTCTAAAGTTAGATTTTTGAGATATAATAAGATATGTTCAAATATTTGAATATGTCATATTGTGAGAAGTAGGGTGATGTATGGTATTACATCAGAGTCTGTATTTAATAACTATCCTTGATTTCATTCTTCATCTAATTTTAGATTTAGAAAGTAACAAAACTTCTGATTGGGTAAACATATGAGTTAGCCAGTCAGAAAGAGTTACTTTCAAAATTAGAATATTCTTGCGAACTTTAACTACACAAGAAAATAGTGTAGGTTTCTCAAATATTGTTGAAGAATAACATAACTGTCCACTATTTTTGTTTTTATAAATATACATGAGCTCTTACAATGGTTCTCATCTTTTTCAGAAAATAACTTTTAATTCAGTCACAAACTGTTTAGGTCCAAGAAAAGTTCTACATACAGGAGTAGTTTATAAAGTAAGTCAGATTTTCTTTTCTTTCAGTAATATAAGAAAAACTAATTAACCCTTTACTATACAATAACAACTTTTAACCACCCTGAAGGAGAAAGCATTTCAACTTGGATGGGTCTAGAATTTGTCTTTTTGTAAAGGGTTAAATGCTGGACTAAAGTCTTTTCATAGTTATACTGATTCGTGAAGCCAAGTAAAGTCCATTCAAATTTCAAAATGTGTAAAGAAATCTTGTAACTTTGTTTCATCAAAACGTATACAGAAACCTGTTTGATCACTCACAATCATTATGGCGTACAATATAAGTCTGGACTGTTAAAACAGGTAAACAAAAACACTCTGCAATGAAAAACTAGGATCTATAAATACTGAGTCGTGCACTGTGACAAGGGGTTTTTATGCATCCGCAAAAAGTTTTGACTCGGGTCAGCCTGCACAGTTTGTGAAGGTTGAGCTGGGTAGAAACTTTTTTGCTTTTGGTCAATTTTCTGCATGTGAAATGACCAGGCTATCTCATGATTCAGTCATTTGTTAGGCAAAATTGATTTTATGGATCCATGATTATGAGATTACTTGCATGGTATAATACGCCACGGAGGTGCATGAAACTCTCTTTTCTCGGACTTCCTCTTACATATAAAATGGCTGTTGCTTCATGAAGGCAGCTTTTGAAACCCAGTGACCTGTTACAGCGGTTTGACTTCAATTGTCCATTTGTAATGCTAAGATTACTACATGCTGTTTTGTTGGAAATTCTGTAAATTATTTCATGAAAAATATAATACCTTTACCCTTGACTACCTCAACTTCTTTGCAAAATGAGTTGATGAATTCAATTTGGCAAATAGGGCAGTTACAATATGTTAAGAAAATGAATATGTCCATTAAATGTAAGAATTGGACAATATGCATGTTCTACAGAAGCGCTAGGATAGATTACACTATAGTTCAAATTGACTTAGTCTTTATGCTTTTGGACCATCTTCATCAACCATTCTGAATTTAATTCTAACTCAAAAGTGCCAAGAGTGCAAGACCAGCCTTGTGATTGGCTAGAATAACCAGCAAATCAGATGAATAGTTGTGGAAAATGAAATTAGGGCAATGTCTAGAAATTTCCATGACTATGAACGCAGATTCTTTTTCTTTAACATCAGAGCATCCAACAAAAGACAGGAGTGATAAATGAGAAAAAAGAAATGTGATGAGTGAGTTGTAAATTTGTTTTGTTTGTTTTAAATAAATTCAGAACGCATCGAAATTGTCTGTTAAAGAACAGAATAGAAATAACAACTATGAAAAAAAATACATAATGAGCCATAATTTCTATGCTATGGAAAAAAGGGGTTTAATGTATCTTTGTGATGCACTAGACTATACCAAGCATGTCATCACATAATTATGGATCCATAAAGTTTCAACACAGGTCAGCCTGTGCGGACTGTGCTGGCTGACCTGAATTGATACTTTACGCAGATGCATTAAGCCTCCTTTTCACAGAGCATGGCTCATATGTTGGTGTACTTTCTGCCTAGAATTTCAATATTTTTCATTCCAGATTAAAAGCAATAAAGAACTGGGTGCATTCTTGTTTAATGACTTCCTGTTGTTGACGACCTCCAATCGACCTTTGAGCAATGCCACCCATAGTTTATTTGATGTAACAGGGCAAGTGCAATATAAAATGTATAAAACGGTAAGTAAGTTCAGTCATTCGTCTGGAGAGGAGGCATTCTGATGCATCTGCTTTAGACAAAGTTGAAAACATGGTGGCAAATGGATAGTTGAAAAATTAGTTTAAAAATTAGAAATTTTCACTGAGTTTTCTTCACATTCTACTTATGCAAACACCTTTGGTTGGTCGCAAATCATACAATACATGTTGGTGATACCAATTATTTAACCCTTTAGCAAATAATTCCAACATTTATCAACCCTGGGGGAGAAAAAAACTTTGGAAAACATTGTGGGGAAAAAAATGCTGCCTCATTTTTTTTACACCTATTGGAATATTAAATTTAAATCAATATTACCATCATTGTTTTCACAATTGTTATGTAGGAAAGCGGCCAGTGGCTTGGCAAGAATATTGTGCAGAGTACTGGTATCAGAAACTCCAGGAAAGTGTGAATAGGTTCACAAGCCACTGCGATATTACTAAAATGATATTGAAAATGGTGTTAAAAAGGAAATACAGTCAATCAATCAATAATGATTACCAACGCAGTCATGTGTTTTCAAAGTCTCTCTTTGAATATTTGTTTCTAGCTGTGATATGATAGTGAGACAGACCAGTCTCAGACTATGTAATCCATTTTGTCATTACAGCCAGTGGTTTTGAATGAGGTGATGATAAAGAAATCAGAAAATCCAGATGATGATTCCTTTGTTGTGTCCCATGTTGATCGTGTATTCCATTTACGGTGTGGCAGTAAGAGTGACCGCGATGTTTGGTTACGACACCTCAACACAGCCTCCAAACATTATCTAGATACAATAAAGAAGAAAAGAGAGAAAGCATATAGTTGTAAGTGTGCCCTGTAGATTTTTTTCTTTGGAAGTTTAGTCTTTGGTTGCATTATATTTAAATCTTTACGAAACAACAAAATTTTGGATTTTACTAAATTCAAAGCATTTGCAGACGACAAAGTGAGTCTGGCTCAAATGGTGTAAGTTGTTTTTAAAGGGTATAAAACATTGTGGAAAAAGGAGAAAATGCTGGGTACCAGCATTGTCTCCTTTTGCCACAGTTTACCAAAAGTTTTAATCCTTAATGTTGTTAAAACTTAAGAAAGCATTTGCAGACAACAAATTGAGTCTAGCTTAAATGGTGTAAGTTGTTTTTAAAAGGTAGAAAACATTGTGGGAAAAGGAGAAAATGTTGGTTATCAAGCATTTTCTCCTTTGTCCACAATGTTTCAAAGTCTTAATATTCAATGTATTTCAAACTCAGGATTGTATAGTAAAGGATTAAATCTTCACCTAACAACAAAATTTTAAACTTGTCCAAGTATAAAGCATTGATTTTGCAAACAGCAATTTCAGTGTGGCACAAATGATGAAATTTGTATCAGAAAGAGTTGAAAACATTGTGGTATAAGGAGAAAATGATGGTTACTAGTATTTTTTTCCTTTTTACACAATGTTTTCCAAAGTCTTTTTACTCTTGGTCATTTAAATATGGGATTGTCCTGAAACATCGTTTGACAGGGAGAAATGCAGGTAACCATATTTTGTCCTTGTCCAACAATGATTTTTAACCCTTTCAATGACAAATCCACCACTTATATTTTGCCATCTGCAAACATTCCAACTTGGATAAGTATAATATTTTGTCACTTGGTGAAGGGCTAGCCAAGTGCTCATCATACTGACATTTGCCCATGCATCTGCAAAAGACAAATTTAGAAATAAGAAGTAAATTAAGTACAGATATTCTCAAACTGTATTTTTTTATACTCATGGCAATGAAGTAGAGAGGGCTAAAATGGAAATGGTTGTTGATTCATCTGTCCATCCATGTGATGACACAATTTCGTGTCCTTTTCCTACTTCAGTTTACAATAACTTTTGTTGATGTTTTTGCAGAAACCCCTTAATCATGGGAACTGCACTTGCAATATTCATTACGGCTGGTTGATTAATACTGGGGTTATACCCCTTAGAATGTTTTTTCCTGGGTCCGTTTTCACCAACCATTCTTCAGAACGTTTTCACTCTCCAGAATTTTCTAAATTTGAAAGTAACAGAACTTCTGATTGGCTAAACCAATTGGTTTAGCCAATCAGAAGTTGCATTACTTTCAAATTTAAAAAATCTTGTAGAATAAGACAAAGAACGTTCTTAGGAATAGTTGGTGAATACAAACACAACCATCCAGTGACAATGCAGCCTCTCTGTGTGATGATTGGGTTGTGGGTATGTGTGTGGGTGGGGATGGCATTTGTCAGCCTGCAAGAGTTTAAGCTTCATTGTGTTTTGATGTTCTCTATGACTATCCCTTTGATTGTGTTGTATTGTCAAGTACTGTGAGCTGGATCTGAAATACAGAATGGTAAAGAGCTTAGAAAAGTACCAGACTATGTATGAAAAGGCTCATCAGTTTATGTCCTATGTGTTATATCTGTTCTTGGGCAAATAGTCCTAGAGGATGTTGTTTACTCCTAACTTTTAACTCTGTATTCTTCTACTTTTTCTGCTTCAAGTTACTCAAATAGTGTATTGTGTGAGGCAAAAACTGTCAAATAAGCAAATCATGTTTTTTCATGAACAGTTACGATAAGAACACAGATATTTCATTTGCATCTGTAGGGTAAGGATTAAAGATTGGTTTCCTTTCAAGGCACTTAATTATTTAGAGATTAAGGTCAGGCTTATACAGGTATATGTCTAGTTAAGTAAGACTACTGCTCTAAGTCATCCAGGGAAGACTGACTTGAAACCCTTCACTGTGAAATGATGTCTCTACATGTTCTTTGTGCAAGTGTGAACAAAATTTTGCCAATTCCCTTGCATGTCAGTAAAGTTAGAAATGAGATATTTCCCACTGTTCAGAAACGTGTGATATGTGCACCTATGGTTTGAAACATTTTCATAGTTGAACAATGCTTGGCCTAAAGCTTAAACTTTTGTTGATCTTATTCCAAACAATGCAGCTTATAGCTTGCCTGGACCAAGACTAGGAGGAGCTATTGCGCTACCCCAGACAACATATTTGCATGGTCATTGGAGTTGGTGTCCACATTTACATTAAAAATTTGTAAGAGCTGACATTTTTCAAACCGTAAGGATTTGGTTCATATTTGGTATGATGATAGATATGGGTCCAAAGCTTCTTTCAGCAATACCCTATCCCACACACTTGGTCTTAGGATCAAGGTAGACTTAGATTATTAACATCAAGGTGTTTTAAATCCAAGTTTTATGTTAAAGTTTTTTTAAGAGCTCACATTTCACAAAGCATTTGATAGATTAATGTTTTATTTGGTGTTAGGTATAGGTCCAAAGTTTCTTTTAGCAACACTCTCACCAATGCTCATGATCCTAAGGTCAAGGTTTTAGACTTGGCATCAAAATTTTATGGTGAAGTTTTTTGAGAGCTCATATTTTCCAAACCATTGGATGTATTTGGTTCATATATGGCTTGGTGACAAATACAGGTCCAAACTTTCATTGAGCAATATCTTAGCTATGCCCAAGATCAAAGTCAATGACAAAGATTGTGAAATTTTATATGAAAGTTTTTCTATAGCTCCTATTTTCCAGTCTGAATGATTAGTTAGTTCACATTTGGTATGATGATGGATATAGGTCCAGTCTCATTCAGTTTTACTCCTGCCCATGTCTGTTGCCAAAAGGTCAAGGTCTAGCTTTTGCACAAAACCTGGCATCAGAGTTGATGTTAGGTCTTCTGTCCTAGGATGGGCCCTGTTGCTGTTTCAAGGCACTGCCACTACGAATCAATAACTTCTCCTGGCAAGCTGTGCCATTTGATGAAAGTTCTTGTTTTGACAACACTTGGGAAGAATGCATTTGAAAGAAATGTGAAAAAAAGAGAAAATGCTGCTAACTAGCATTTCCTTTTTTTTCTCAAAATGCTTTTTGCACTTTCAAATGCAAATCCAATCTTTTAAGCCATATTTGATAAGTTGCCTGCAATGCTTGGTGGACAAGTTGAAAATTTTGTCATCTGGTAAAGAGTTAAACCTTTTTTAATCAGATCCCATTTCTTTTGTTATTAAGGGCTTGAAATCCAGTTTAAAAAAATAAAAGTGAAAAATGCTCATTTTAAGTATTGCAGTAGTAACATATGGCACATATCGATGTTTTTGCCCTTTTTACATTAAAATGATAGCTGTTCAAAATATTTTGTTCATTTCATTGCATGTCTACAATGTGAAATGCCCCAAGAATACCTGCGTACAAGATTAAGTGTTTAACCCTTTACCAGACGACAAGATTTTAGACTAGTCCAAATTAAAGGCATTTGCAGATGACAATTCAATGTGACACAAATCGTGGTATTTGCCTTTGAAACAGTTGAAAACATTGTGGGAAAAGGAGAAAATGCCGGTTACCAGTATTTTCTCCTTTTCCCACAATGTTTTCAAAAGCCCCTTTTCTTAGGGTCATTAAAACAACGGATTATTTGGGAAAGGGTTAAGTAAAAATCTGCAACATTGTGTTCTTTCTTCTTTGTCTGCAGCACCTAAACATAGTCGGGGAGTTGGTAGGCTCCTTGTTATCATTATTGAAGGGATCAACTTAATTAGTAGTAAAGACGGTAAGAGACCAAAACCATGTGCAGACTGGACTTACACTGCTACAGTTGTTCCATACTCCACCCTCACAAGAAAGCTTGTGCATGACACAGCATTTTCTATGATCATTCTCTTTTAGGGTTGTGATTTCTGTGACTCATTGACACTTCAGTAAATATATAAATCCATTAAGTGCCAGATGATCGACATGGGTCATCCTTTACAATGGAGCTGTTACAAAAATGAAGGCTTTTTTTTTTGTCAGGAAATCTACAATATCCAACTGTGTAGATCGAAAATAAGGCTGCACCTTCTTGTGTTTGTAATGTACAAAGATAGCCTTCAGAATAATGTACTTACAAAGAAATTTGACTGTTAATGCCCCAACAGTGTTGATAGTTATCAAAACAGAATGGAAAAAGGAGCAATAGCCTGTAAAAAGCAGTCGTTTCTTATTCTGGACTGTTTCTTATTAGTCAAAATTAACTTTTCTTTCTCACCTATACTGCTATTTGGTATGTTCATGGAGACTACAAGGAGTCTAAACCCACATTAGAGAGTGTATCAGTGCATGTGATGTTGTCTTTGTTGCTGTTGTTGTTTGTTGTTGTTCTTGTTGTTATTGTAGCCATAGGACCCATGACCTCTTACATAGAATGAGACTGTCAAAGTACATATTTTATTCTCTCCTATAATGAGTGATTTTTCTCAGCATTTGCTCATATACTGATCACCAAAGCTAAATGTTGTCATTTAGATTTTTTATTCTTGGATTTGATCCAATGATTGTTTATCATACTTACAGTCAGTCCCAAACTGTGCAATTAGCCTCAGTTAACCTTATGCAGATTGTATCACCGTCCCTGCAACAAAGTTTGGAGGGGTTGTTTATACTGGAGTCAGGTTGTCTATCCACTTGCTCTATAGTTTTCTGAAATTTTAATGGGAGCCTCGCTACTATTGGATCTTTTCCATTTGCAATTTTCATTGTGATTAGTTGACTTTTACACTAGGTATGGCCCTTTGTTTTTGATTCAGTGAAAAGTCAGCCAGTGGGAGGTATTTAGTAGCCCAAGGACAGTTCTAGTTTAACTCTAATATTTGGAACTTGAAAGAACAAGTAACCATGTTATGAAAATTGAATAAATGGAATTAAGCAAGAAAACGCTTGGACAATTGCAGGAATTGCTAATGTTGAGAAATTTCTGTTACTGTCACAATCTTTGTTATAACCCTTTACCAGTTATCAATTTTTTAGACTTGTCTAAATTGAAAAGCATTTGCAGACAATTGGAACTTGAAAGAACAAGTAACCATGTTATGAAAATTGAATAAATGGAATTAAGCAAGAAAACGCTTGGACAATTGCAGGAATTGCTAATGTTGAGAAATTTCTGTTACTGTCACAATGTTTGTTATAACCCTTTACCAGTTATCAATTTTTTAGACTTGTCTAAATTGAAAAGCATTTGCAGACAACAAATTAAATGTTGCTACAATCATGGAAGCTATCTTCATAAAGATAGAAATCTTGTTGGAAAAGGAAAAAAATTGGGGGAACCAGCATTGTCCCACAATGTTTTCAAAGGGTTTTTTTCACTGGGTCATTAACCTATAGAGTATAGAGAGGAAGTTGTTGGAATGTTGCATGTGTTGTGACCTTGCATGTGTCTGTTTTTAGTGAGAAGAAGCCCAGGAGTAGGCAGGTTGTTGGTTGTTATCATCGAGGGCAAAGATCTACAACCAAGTGATGATAATGGTATGATTGTAGTAGTAGTAGTAGTAGTTGGTAACAAAAATATTTATAGAATTACTAAAGTTATAAGAGGCATGTTTGATACGACATCAAAACTTTTGTTAAATTTGACGTATTAACTCTCAATATTCTTAGGCTCTTTTCACTCTTAAGAGGACAATGAAATTTTAGACTCGTATAAAATTAAAGCATTTCTAGACAACCAAATAGATATAATGAAAAGCTTTTTTTTGCTTGGCTGTTCTGAAGAAAAGGTCAAGTTAATTTCGTAGCCCTGAGTAGTTGTCTGCGTTGTCGGCGTGCATAAACTTTGACATTTTATAATATCTCTGTTATTACGGAAGATTTTGACTTCAAATCGGACAAATTGTTAGCTATCAAAAGGGGAACCCATACAAGAAGGGCAGATAGCTATCAAAGTATTTTGAAACACATAGAATTTAGACTGAAAATCAAGCAACTGCAGCGGAACATTGGCCCCCTCATGCTGTGCTCTTGTCTTTAAAATGGCAGAAAACATCATGCGAAAAGGAGGAAATGCTGGTTTCCAGCATATGCTCTATTTTCCACCATGTTTTCTAAAGACTTCCAAAGAGTTACATGCATGGAAAAAAATGACATAAAGTAAGCCTGCTACAAAACATATATGACCATTTTGCCTCCCTGCAGTTGACAGCCTTTAACCTTTACTATACAATCCTGAGTTTTATTGACCCTGAAGGATAAAGCTTTTAAAAACATTGTGGGAAAAGGAGAAAATGTTGATATCAAGCAATTTCTCATTTTCCCACAATGTTTACCTTTTCAGAGATGAATTTCATCATTTGAGACACTTTCTGCCAGTATTTGTCTTCAGCAAAATGCTTTCAATTTGGATAAGCTTAAATTATTGGTGTGTGGTAAAGAGTTAAAAAAATTCTGATAAAAGGTTTTAATTATTGAAAACAAGAAATCATTTGTGGAAGAAATCATTTGAATTTATACATTGTAGTAGAAAACATTATGAGAAAGAGATAAAATGCTGGTAAACAACATTGTCCCCCTTCCCTAAAATGTTTTCCAAAGCCATTTTGTTCAGGGTTGTTAAAGCATAGGATTATTTGGTAAATAGTTTCGTCCCCTGTCTTTTTGTGTACATGTGCATATAGATTTAAAAGGGAGCTTAATGCATCTCTGTAATGCATTTTGCCGTGCAAGTCATCAAGTCACTGTCACTGATCCATAAAATCCACTTTGTCTAATAACTGAATGAATGATAAGGTAGAAAACATTGTGAGAAAAGGAAAAACTGCCGGTTACCAGCATTTTCTCCTTTTTTTACGCCTGAAGGGTCGTATTATGTTATGGCCCCGGTCGTCCATCTGTCCGTCAGCAATTTCTTGTGTGCGCAACTCCTCCTACAGTTTCCATTGGAATTAGTTCAAACTTGCCACAATGAATCCCTATGATGTGTAGTTATGCATGTGACTTAAAATTTGGATCTCTTTAGGCGTTCTAGATTTTAACCCATTTTACTGACAAGCCCCTTTGGGCGTATATGCGCTGCTCTGTGAAGCTCTTGTTTCCACAATGTTTTCAAAAGCCTTCTCTTTCAGAATAGATAAAAGTCTGGATTGTGTGGTAAAGGCATAATGGTCCTTTTGATGTAGCTGTAGGATTCCCAGTCTGGATGCCTAGGTTTTTTACCTGGCTCAAGGTGCTGGTGAAACCCAGGATACACATGAATATGTGCATGAAATGTTTTCTCTCACTCACTCACTCACTCACTTGCTTGCTCTCTTGCTCACTCGCTCACTCAATCAATCAATTAATCAAACAATCAATCAAACAAACAAACAAAAAATCAAGCAGGTTTGGTATTGGTAGTTTACAAGAATATTAGCAATTATGTCAGTCTTGTTTTACTTTTTCCAGTTTAAGTTAGTAAAATTAACATCTTCAGTTCAATTAGAAATATCAATTGACATTGATGATTATAGATGAGACTTAGATTCTAATCCGTCTGATCTTGATTTTCATTGTCCACAAAAGTGACTAAAGGCATGCTTGTTGCTTTTACTGTTTACCACACAACAAAATTTTATACTTGTCCAAATTGAAAGCATTTGCAGATGACATAACAGATGCAGCTGAAAAATGAAATTTGTTTTAGAAAGGGTGGAAAAATTTGTGGGAAAACCAGCATTTTCTCCTTTTTTTCCCATCTTTCTCAGGGTCTTTAAAAGTGGGGATTGTGTGATGAAGGGTTAAAAGTAAATGCTTTGATGCCCACTTGCTGCTGATATGCTTATTCCATGTAAACATATACTCCACCCTTTTGCACTACTTTTCCCACATTGATATACAGTAGTACCCTACATTTATCCTCATATTTTACTTTATTATGACCAAAAATACATTTTACAGGTACTCTGAACCAGATTTAGTTTCACAAATATTTAAGTAATTCTTAACAAAATCTGCTAATTTTCATTCATGCCAGAGATAGAAATTAATGTAGAAAACACAAAGAATTCCGGAGAGGTTTTTTTGTACTTTTTCTGTAAAATTTCCTATTCTGTTAGTAACAGTATAACTGTTATTACTTAACCAGAGATAATTACATTTTTAAAATGACAAATCATCAGTTGGCACAGTAGCTCAGTTGGTTGAGTTGCCAATTACAATTTTGAAGATCATGGGTTAGAGCTCCGCAAGAGGCATTTTTTGTTCAGCATTATTCTTTTCCCAACTTAGGGTTAATAGCCATGTCCTCAATGATTTTTCCTTACAACTATAAACTTTGTCTTGCCCTCCAATTTTTTGGTCAAAATCTGGTTTCATGCCCCTGCAGTTTACATTTTGATGAATATTAGATATTCTTTTTGCTCTGTTTTGGCATTTCTTCAAGTTATTTCGATGTATTGCTACTTTTTCTAATGATTTTTCAAGGCTACAAAAATGTGTTAACCCTTTATTGCATAACAAAATTTTACTTGTCCATACTGAAAGAATTTACAGAGAACAATTCAAATGTTGTAGCTCACCTGAGCACGATGTGCTCAAGGTGAGCTTTTGTGGTTGTGCTGTGTCTGGCATCCATCATCTGTCGTGCGTAGTGTGGTCGTAAACATTTACCTTGTGTGCACTCTAGAGGCCACATTTTTTGTCAGAAACTCATGAAACTTGGTCAGAATGTTTGTCTTGATAAAATCTCAGACAAGTTCAAAATTGGGTCATTAGGGGTCAATAAGTAGGTCACTGGGCCAGATCTTGGAAAAACTTTGTGTGCAGTCTAGAGGTCACAGTTTCAGCCTGATACTCTTGAAACTTGGTCAGAATATTGGGATTGATGATATCTCAGTTAAGCCTGAAATTAGGTCACATGGGGTCAAAAAGTAGGTCACTGGGCCAAATCTTAGAAAAAGCTTATGTACTTTATGAACTATAGTGGCAACTTTTTCAGCCTGATAGTCATGAAACTAGGTCAGTGTGTTTGTCTTGATTATGTCTCATACAAGTTTGAAATTTGGTCATGTTGGGTGAATAAGTAGGTCACTGGCCAAATCTTAGAAAAAACTTGTGTGCATTCTAGAGGCTACATTTTCAGCCAGATACTCTCAAAACATGGTGAGAATGTTGTCTTGTTGATATCTTGGAGGTGATTGAAATTGGGTCACATTTGGTCAAAAAGTAGGTCACTGGGCCAAATCGTAGGAAAACCTTGTGTGCACATTTCCACCCAGATACTCATGAAACTTAGTCAGAGTAGTTGTCTTGATATCTCAGATATGTTTGAAATTAGGTCATTTTGGGTCAAAAAGTAGGTAAATGAGCCAAATTGTAGAATAGGCTTCTTTGCATGGTAGAAGCTACATTTTCAGCCTGATACCCATGAACTTGGTCAGAAAGGCTATCTTGATGATATCTCGGACAAGTTGAAATTGGGTCATGTCAGGTCAAAAGGTAGGTCCCTGGTCCAAATCTTTGAAAAACCTTGTGTGCAGTTTAGAGGCCACATTTTCAGCTTGATACTCTTGAAACTTGGTCAGAATGTTTGTCTTGTTGATATCTCAGACAAGTTTGAAATGGGGTCACTTGGGGTCAAAAAGTAGGTCGCTTACACTCATGTGGTTTTCATCATTAAAATCAGGATCACTTCAGCTGTATCAACTGTAGATGACTTTACTCAGGTGAGTGCTTTAGGATCAGTGGTCCTCTTGTTTCAAATTATAGTACAGTATTTGATCTTGAATAGGTAGAAAACATTGTCGGTAAAGGAGAAAATGCTGGTTACCAGCATTTTCTCCTTTTCCTACATTTTTTTCAAAAACTTCCTTTCTCAGTGTTGTTAAAAACTGGGATTGTTTGATAAAAGGTTAAAATTTAAATCTTGAATTATTTTTCCTTGCAGGAAAGAGTGATCCCTACTGTGAAGTGAGCATGGGGGCCCAGGAACATAAAACTAAAGTTATCAACAACTCCCTCAACCCTAAATGGAATGCTTCAATGCAATTTACTGTAAAGGACTTAACAATGGATGCTCTTTGTATAACAGTGTTTGACAGAGATCTTTTCTCACCTAATGGTAAACTTTTGTCCTTTTGTTCTTCTGTTTATACTCATCAAATGGAATGTTTGCAGGGGTACTTTCAAGTGGGTATTAATGTGGGTCTAAAATTTTCGGAATCACCAAATGCTGACCTTACATGTGTTTTAAATTCCGTGAAAACTGCAGCAGACGATCTTGCATGTGAAATGAATGTCCATTTTTACTTCCATGAAATGTCTTCAGTTGGCAGTATTGACTGCCTTTAGACTGCTATTTTGGTCAACTTTGATGAAAACAGGCAACTCACTGATGTTGACAACAGTCCCAGTCAATCACTCTCACATGACACAGTGTGTAGGTAAAATATACCTTAATGTAGCTGAAATTTACACTAGAGGATCTCTTCACAATTTTTTAACAGTACACGAAAATTGCAAAGATTTCTATGTAAGGGAACATTTTTGGTTTTACAGTATACCAGGGTTTATTTTAGAGCATGCCCTTGTGCCATGGGCGCGTATTTTCATCATTGACACATCAGAAATTTTATCTTGCAGCCTAGCCGGCGCACATTTTTTGTAAAGTGTTAATTTGATAATGAGAATTTGTTCTCAAATCCACACTGATTGAAGAATCAAGTGCAGCCAACATATGACAGGTGAATTGTTACGAGGACTCTTATTGCTGTGGGTGTGTCACCCACAAAAAAGGCATACTGTACTTGAAAACCTAATAAAACTCCATGTTGCTTCCATCAATTTTTTACATTTTTGGGCCCAAATAACCAAAGAAATAATGTCAAGATAACACTAACAACCAACTAAAATTAGCATGTCCATTAATCCATCTCTATGTTGGTGGACATGCAGATGGGATATATGTGTGATGCAGACTCCTCCTTCAGTTTTACTGTCATTGCTTTGAAACCTTGTACATTTATCAAACAACAAAATTTTGTACTCAACCTATTGAAAGCATTTGCAGACAACAAGTTGAGTGTAGCACAAATGATGAGATTAGATTATGTAAGGGTAGAAAATTTTGCTGGGAAAAGTATAAAATGCTGGTTACTAGCATTGTCTTCTTTTCCAATTATGTTTTCAAAAGCTGTCCACCTCAGGAGCATTAAAACTTTGGTTTTGCTTTATAATCATGATATGACAGGTTTTCTTTACATCTACAAATCTAAAATTTTGCTGTTTGGTAGAGAGTGAATGCATTCAGAAAAGTAGACATTTTATAACTGAGTCTCTTTTATTCTCATTATATTTTAGCCATGCTTTGGGAAAAGGAGGTTTAATCCTTTCCCAAACAATCCCTGGTTTTCACGACCCTGAAAAAGAGGCCTTTTGAAAACATCATGGGAAAAGGAGAAAATGCTGGTAACCAGCATTTTCTCCTTTTCCCACAATGTTTTCTACCCCCCCCCCCCCCCCCGAACAAATTTCAATTTTTGAGAAAAATTAATTTTGTCGTCTTCAAATGCTTTCAATTTGGACCAGCCTAAAATTTTGTCATTTGGTAAAGAGTTGATTCATCTCTGTGATGCCCTATACCAAGCAAGTCATCACATAATTATGGATCCATAAAGAGTTAATTCATCTCTGTGATGCCCTATACCAAACAATTCATCACATGATTATGGATCCATAAAGAGTTAATTCATCTCTGATGCCCTGTACCAAGCAAGTCATCACATAATTATGGATCCATAAAGAGTTAATTCATCTTCTGTGATGCCCTATACCAAGCAAGTCATCACATAATTATGGATCCATAAAGAGTTAATTCATCTCTGTGATGCCCTATACCAAGCAAGTCATCACATAATTATGGATCCATAAAGAGTTAATTCATCTCTGTGATGCCCTATACCAAGCAAGTCATCACATAATTATGGATTCATAAAGAGTTAATTCATCTCTGTGATGCCCTATACCAAGCAAGTCATCACATATGAGGGGTGATCAGAAAGAACGTGGAGTGTTCACTATTTTTGAAAGTAACCTCCTTTGAGTTCTATGCATGTATTCATTCTTGATTTCGATGCGCGAAGCACGTGTGGGAGCGCGTCACGTGACGTTACTATCAAGGACCCGGTCGTAGTGAGGGTTAGCTCCTCTCTGCTCTCGTAGTGTATGCCACATAGAAAATCTTTCAAAACAGGAACTAGTCAGAGGTCACATGGAGTCAGGACTAAATTATAAGGAGCGTTGGCAAGTGTTTCTTTGTTTAGTTTTTGCAAAGTTTCCAGTCCATGTGTGGCTTTGTGAGCTAGGGCGTTATCTTGGTGTAAAGTGACGTCAATCCGCAGGACTTCTGGCTGTGTTTTTCGTATGGTGTTCGTGAAATTTACTTGAATAATGTGGGCATAAAACTCAGAATTGACTGTAGTATGTAAAGATACAACATGATTTAGAAGAAAAACAGGAGAACAGAAATACTTGATGTAGTTAACTTTACCAAGTGACTTAGAAAGGTTGGCTTTACTAGCAGAAGGCGATGTTGGACGTTTCAATACGCTGCTTTGTCATTTAGATTCAGTGTCGGTAAAGTGTACCTATGTTTCATCGCATGTTACAATACGATCAGTAAAGTTTGACCCCTCTACCCTAATGCGTTCTGAAATTTCTTAACAGATTTCGACCCTAACCCCCATTTTCTCGGGCGTCAGTTGCCGAGGTACCCACGTTGTGCAAAAACGCGACATTCCAAGACTCTCAGTCAAAATCTCCTGAGCACTTCTATATGAAAAGTCAAATGTGTCAGCTATTTTCCCGACAGCATCTAGGCGAGCTTGTTTTACATGCTGCTCTACATCCGTTATGATTTTGTCTGTGACTGATGTTGATGGACGGCCAGATTTAGGGTCATCTTGAACAGTATCGTACCCTTGTCTAAACTGGTCCGATCCATGTACGAATATCAGATTCCTCGATTGCAGAGTCCCCTTAAACTGTTTCTAAATCGGTTTTGATTTCTGATAAATACTTTCCGAGTTTGACGCAAAACTTTATGATTACTCTCGGCTCAAATAAAACGTTGTCTGATATTTTGGACCGCTAATGCAGTATATGACGTCATTAAACTGACGTCATACTTTACCTACTTTAATATGACAACATTTGAAAGCGTGAGTCAGTTACCAGATAATTAATGCTCATCTATGCAAATTTGTGTAATCCTAAGTGTAGTAGTTTTCAAATAACGAGGTGGTCCACGATCTTTCTGATCACCCCACATAATTATGGATCCATAAAATCCATCTTTTTTCTAACAACTGACTGAATCATGAGATAGTATGGTCTTTTGACATGCAGAAAATTTGCAACTAGCAAAATGTTTCATCTCTTGTCAGCTTGCACGGACAGACTGACATTGGTCGTTACTTTTTGCAAATGCATTAAAACCCTTTTTCACAGGGCATGACTCTTTTCATCATTGTTTTCTTACAATCCTAGATTTCCTGGGTAGAACTGAGATTCGGATCCAAGACATTTTGAAAGAAGCAGGTGGAGGCAGTGGACCAAGACAACCGTTAATTAAACATCTTGTGTTACATGAAGTACATACGGGAGAAATTGTTGTGAAGCTGGATCTACACTTGTTTGATCAAACTTGAGACCAGGAAACAGATCTTTGACTTTCACCAGAATTCCAGACTCTTTTAGAGTACCGCATAACCCCAAGAGTTTTAGAAATAAGACCCTAATAAGAGCAAGTTGAAGGTTGCTATTGTCCAAAATGTTTCTGCACAGTGGACTGTGTAGATCAAAGATTAAACTGCACATTATTTGCAGTGTGATCTTGATCTACATTGGAAGCAGAGGTATTTGAAGTCACAAAAGGCACTTTAACTCTTTACCAAATGACAAATTATTGACTTTTCCAAGTTGAAAGCTTCTGCAGATGACAATTTTGAAAATGATACAAATAAACTGAGGTTCTTTGACAGGGTAGAAAACATTGTGGGAAAAGGCAAAAATGTTCAGGGTCATTAAAACTCAGGATTATGTGGTAAAGGGTTAAAGGTTAAGAGGGCATCCCCATCTTTCCGTGAGGTTGCCAAACACCATAATGCAATTGACCAGTAGACAGGCAAGTTGACGCTCCGCCCCTATCGTGTGACCCCGCCCCTTAGACATTATTTCGTAAGAAACATAGTGGACACACTATATATATGTACGTCACCATGTACATTTTCTGCCTTATAAAACCACATTTCGACAAAAAAAATTGGTAAAAAAATGCATTAATTGGTCAATAATGTATTATATTACTATTTGATAACCAGAAGTGATTTTAGATGAATAAAAGTAAGGGGTATCAGATATTAACCCTTTACCAAACAATCCCTGGTTTTAACGACCCGTTGGAAGAAGCCTTCTGAAAACATTGTCGGAAAAGGAGAAAATGCTGGTAACCAGCATTTTCTCCTTTTCCCACAATGTTTTCTGCTCTTCCAAAGTCAAGTTTCAATTTGTGAGTCACATTTATTATGTTGTCTGTAAATGCTTTGAATTTGGTCAAGTGTAAAATTTTGTTGTTCGGTAAAAT
This sequence comes from Hippopus hippopus, assembly GCA_946811185.2. Lineage (NCBI taxonomy): Eukaryota > Metazoa > Mollusca > Bivalvia > Cardiida > Cardiidae > Hippopus > Hippopus hippopus. The sequence continues at coordinate 50,387,777 of OX328101.1, read as the reverse complement.
GTTAAACTTGTAGGTTTAACAGTGCCATTCCTACCCCATAGTGCACGAAGCACAATTTTGGGCGCTAAATTGCAGACAACGTGGATAAAGATGAGATTAGTAAACTGTAGATTTAATGATAATTTGGCCTAAAATTACGAGTTCTAGGGATTTTTTTTTCCCACCTAAAAATGTCTTTCGTTTAATTAGCCCTCTGGGGGTTAATACATGTTATGTACATTTACTTTTTCGTATGAAAGCTATATAAGTTCAAAAATCTTTTTAGGTCCAAATGTTAGCTGCTGATTAAGTGATTATTTTTACCCGAATATTGTGATTGTTTTGTTGTTTCTGTTTAAATAGTCGACATGATCAATGGTCTACTTCGATTTTAATACTACCTGCACACATAGGGGGCAAAGTGTGAAAGTACGTATAAGAATGCAAGTATAATGCAAGATCAAGTAACTAAATACCTGGACAAATGTGTGTTAATTGTCAAAAGGAACAATCATAGTCCATATTTCATGCGGAGAAAAACTTAATGACAATTATGGAAGTTTAATATAAAGGTGTGAAATATGGATCAATTTGTTATATTGTTTAATAAGTAAACATGTCAAATTCAAACCCAAGTGCCACATTGTGATTTTGACAATTTCTGGTTGATTTTATATTGACTTTTTAGTGGTATGAACCAGATCCTTTTACTCCATCATTTTAAACCACCTATAAACAGGTTGAGACCAGTCAACGTCAAGTAAATGTGGTGTGTTAAATTGTAGGACATGGGAAATCGCTAGAAACTAAAACAGCCAATGACATTGTTTATACCAGGGAAAAGGCGTAATTTGTATACAATAACATTCACAGAAGTAATGCATGAATATGATTTTATTTCAATAAATACAATCAAAAGCTCAAAATTTGAATCAATTTGATTCTTTGTGAACTGTTGAATATATGAAATAGTTAAAATCTCCAGTCTTCATTTTCTCCCATTTTCACTTTAATTTTACTCTTCTTTCAACTTTTAAAATCTTCGTAGTAATTAATATACCATGTCACTGTAGCAGAAACCTCATCATTGTCATATTTAAATGTATTTTATCTCGCAAAAAGGAAAAGACGGCTAATATATTCTATAGGGAAAGTTAAGAAAGTGCGGTATGTTTGTCTAAGAAAAACGCCCGGATGTAGGCATAGAAAAAGGTGCACGCGGAATATCGATTTTGGTTAATACGTAATTTATCAGCTATCAATTAATAGCAGTAGGCGGAGTTATCTACTGGTCAATTGGCTCAATCTTGTAATTTGACCTCTTGATATTAAATTTTGTATTGCTAAAGTGCTTCTGATAAAACTTTGCCAACTGTCCCTATAAAAAATTTCTCTGACTGCCATACATTTCAGCTTAAACACAGGTTTTGTAGGCATAGGCCCTAGTTTCTTCACCTAGGGTAATCCATCCATCATTAAATTATGATAACGATCCCTCAGATGGTCATGGAGATTTCAAGGCAGACAATGCAAGCATTCAATGACTTAGAACATTGTATCTAGCAGGTATTCTATCCAGATCATTGAATGCTTGCATCTTACAAAAATGTTAATAACCACCTGAAGGATCATGATCATGATTTAAAGATGCATTGATTACTTTTACTTTATCATTAGACTTTGTTTTTGTATTAAGACATTTTTCAAATGTAGTAGTCCATAGAGGATAATTGTCTGTTTCGGTGTATGATCAAAATTTCTTTCATTGAGTGAAAAGCAAAGGCTCTATTTTCATGAGTAGTGAAGCCCAAAGTGAAAATATTGCCTTTGCTTTTCAAGAGATGAAATTTCGATCATACACTGAAACAAACAGTTATCCTATTTCTTCTACGCTGTCCACTTTAACTGTTCTTTTAACATCTAATTTTTGCTCATCGTGAAAAATATTGTGTTTTTGAAGCGAAATAGATCTATTCAATCTAGTCAGATATGGACTAGCTGCAATAATGACGTCATGAGTGATGTTGACTACGTCATAAAATGTGATGTTCACCCACTAAAAGATCATTCATGTTCTATAGATACCCATGGTATGTCAAAAATAAAAGTTATAACATTCAACGGTGAATTATTATTTATTATAATTATAAGGATATAATTCACCGTTAGATTTCTATATTCTACTGAAAAGCATAAAAGAAAAACGCTTCATGCAATGGAATCATATTTTATTGCATAATTACATGAGTGCATTCACCATACAAATAACATTACTAAAATTGATGTCCCTTTAATTGCTTCTTTTCCCTCTATGTTTACTATGCCCTTGAAAAAAGATTGTTTCCTTCCCTTGAAATGTATTTACTTTGTACTAGTTAGCAATAGAACTAAAGTTAAGTATAGCAGAGGTTTATAGACTTTTTATTGTGAACTATAATTATATATCTTTACCCTAAATTACTCTACAATTCCTTATTTCAACAACCCTGAGAAGGAAGGCCTTTAAAAATGTTGAAAGAAAAGGAAAAAATTGCTGGTTATCAGCATTTTCTCCTATTCCCATAATGATTTTCTTACCCTCTTAAATGCTAATCCCATCAGTTGTATCCGACAATTTAATTAGTTTTTCTGCAAATACTTTAAGTATTAGCAAAGCTGATCTTTCCTCATCTAGTGCGAAGCCCCGGTAGCTCAGTCGGTAGCGCACAGGAGTTGAGAACAGGAGGTCGCTGGTTCGATTCCAGGCTCAGCCAGTTTCTTTCCAAGGATTGCGACAGGATTCATTCCTCTCTCACCACTGACTATTATTTTGATGATGGTTATAAGGGAAAGCTACTAGTTGCTTGAAAAAATTATTGTGTTGAGTACTGTTAAAAGAAACTCTAGGAAAGCATGGATAGGTGCACTGACTGCCACAGTATAGCTGAAATAATTTTGAAAACGGTGTTAAATACCATACAATCCTCATCTGGTAGTGAATTCATTATTAAAATTTTATATATAAGAACTTTTTATTAAATACTAATCATTTTATTAGTGGTAGAAATACTGACATAATGTTGAAAATGGCATTAAACACCATACAGTCCTCATCTGGTAGAGAATTAATTCTTAAAATTTTATAACATTTTTTCATTAATACTTATAATTTTATTAGTGGTAAAAATATAAAGATATATAGATTATTACCATCTCAAGTGAAAGGCTACCTTGCTGTTTTATTCTAGTCAGAATTTTTTTTCTTTCATTTTGACAGTTGCCTTGATCACTTATGAAAACATAATGACAAACAATGCCATTGTATGTGAGCTCATTTGTTCCTGAGCAATTTACTACAAATCTTCATTGACTAACTATGTACAGATTTCTGTACGTCAATAACAGGAACTTTTTCCTTTTTCCTATCATGTTTTATTCTGTACAGTAGTGAAATCCTTTCATTTGAAGCACATATAATATGTCCTGTGCATTTTTTTTCAACACTTAACCAAATAGTCCCAAGTTTTGACAACCCTAGGCAGGAAGTGCTTTTGAAAATATTGTGGGAAAAGGAGAAAATGCTGGTTACCAGCATTTACTTGCATTTTCTTCTTTTCCCACAATGTTTTTTACTTTTCGAAGGCAAATTCCATCTTCTTGAGCCGGACAAATCTAACTTTTTGTATCATGCATTGTCTCTGTAGGAATTGATATATTTTAGCTATTCAGTTGTATTGGATCAGGGCTGTTATGCACCAGCCACTCTATATAGCATTCTTAGTCTTATTCTAAATTTAGTAAGTAACACAATTTCTGATTGGCTTAAGCTAATTGTATAGCCAATCAGAATTTTTGTTACATTGACATTTAGAAAATTAGAAAATTATTGATAATAAAAGGAAGTATGCAATTTGGAATGGTTGGTGAATATGTGCCCTGATTTAAGCTAGCATTTGAGTTAAAATCTTATTATATCTGTGTAGAAAAATGATAAAATGCCAAATAACATGTTAACATAAGAACATCGTATTGGCAGAAAGTTTAATAAGATTTTCACAAAAGCCAAGGAATGTGATTCTTTTGATCAGATTACAATATCTCACAAATATTAGGTCAGAATACACACAATCTGAAAGTAGTATAAAATAACATCACATTATGATATCACAAAATTCTTATCTCAAATGTTTGTAATATTGCAAATTTGTAATGACTTTATAACTCTGAAAACAAAGGTAGTTTAAGAAATAATCTTCTTTCTATCGTGGTTTATCGTTCAATAAACTACGGTTGTGAGTTATGAGGCACAATAAATAATCCATGAGGGCGATAGCCCAAGTGGTTTATTCATTGTGCCTCATAACTCACAACGTGGTTTATTGAACGATAAACAACGATAAAAAGAAGATTATTTCAATTCTAACATGACCAACTCTTAATGAAAGGAAAACAAGTTCATACTAAGAGTAAAAACGCGGATGCAGATTAGCCTATATTCCATTGAATAACTTACTTACTTACTTTATACAGAATGACGTCACTCTATATAGAATGACATAGATTTTACCATGATTTCGTTGCACTGTGTTTATAGAGCCGAATTCATGTGTCATGTTAGAATATTAGATAAACATAATTCTTAACTCTTTTACCAAATGACAAAATTTTACACTGAATTGAAAGGAAAGCATTTGCAGAACAAATTACATACGGCTCACATTATTAGATTTGTTTCTGAAATTTTAGAAAAAATTGTAGAAAAAAGGAGAACCAACATTTTTCTCTTTTTTCCCACTGTGTTTTCGAAAGTCTTTTAATATAGCAGGATTGTGTGGTAATAGGTTAAATGAATGTAGAAATATGTCATGAGGTAAGCATTTAGAGCACTTGATATTTAAATTGGGTGACCTTTATACAGTTTTCCCCAAAAAGCCAACAGATGTTAGGATGTATTTCTTTTTCAAAAGTTGTCATCAACACTACAGGAAAAAAATGACTGCTTGTGGTCGTATGTTTATCAATTTTCATTGTTTGATATTTACTATTATATTTGAATTAATATAATTGGAAAACTTTTATTATCTATTTTTTTTTTTTCTAAAGAAAACATCCAGTATTGTCATAGTTGAGTTGTTGTGTTTTGTTGAGGATATTTAGTACAAACCTTGGCTAGTTATTAACTACCAATTGGGAAAACCTATACCAGAAGGGCAGGTAACCCTAGAAAAGGATTTTGTGCCCCTTTTAGCTTGCCTGGATAGAGTGTAGGAAGGGCCATTGCACTGCCCCTGGCAACAGCCTTAGCATTTGTGTTGGCATTAGTGTTGGTGTCGGCATCTACAATTAAATTAAAGTTTTTAAAGTAAAAGAGCTTATAATTATGTTCCAAACCATTTGATGGATTTGGTTCTTATTTTGTAAGATGATAGATGTATGTCTAAAGATTTTTTTCTGCAATACCCCTGCCCACACCCATGATCTTTAGGTAAAGTTCATAGGCTGATATCATACAACTACATTAAAGATTTTAAGAGCTCATGTTTTCCAAACCATACAATGGATTCAGTTCATATTTGGTATGATGATAGCTAAGGTCCAAAGTTTTTTTTAGCAATACCCTCAGCCATAATCTTACAATTAAGGTAGTAGAATGACATTTTAGATCAAAGATTTATGTTAAATCAACTTTTAGAGCTAATACTTTCCAAACTGAATAATGCATTTGGTTCATATTTGGCTTTATGACTGATACAGGCCCACTGTCTCACTGAGCAATACTCTAACCATGCCCATGATCTTAAGGTCAAGGTCACTGATTTGAAATTTCATGATAAAATTTTTCTAGAGCTTACGTTTTCCAGACCAAATGATTGATTTGGTTCTTACTTAGTATGATGAATATACGTCCACAGTTAAATTCAGTCCTACCCCACCCATGCCTGTGGCCAAAAGATTAAGGTCACAGACAATTTCCTGGAAAAAGGCCAGGACAGAATAAAAGGGAGAGCTATTGCACAAACCCTGGGTCCTTATTCACAAACCATTCTTAAGGATATTCTTAGTCTTAAGCTGAAGAATTATCTAGGTTTTTAAAGTAACATAACTTCTGATTGGCTAAACCAAATGGTTTAGCCAATCGGAAGTTGTGTTACTTTCAAATCGAGAAAATTCCTGAGAATTAGACAAAGAATATTCTTAAGAATGGTAGTTGATTACAGACTCAGGCTTCAGAGTTTGTGTAGGGTCTTCTGTACTGGGCTGGGACCCTGTTGCTGGTTTAAGTGGTTTCCACCCCAAAAGTTGACTTTTTCAGGCAAGCTGTGCTGTCTGACGACAGTTCTTGTTGTACTTAGAATTTTCAATGAAAAAGCGTATGTAGTCAGGCACTGGCACCCTCATGTGGTGTTCTTGTTTTAGTTATTTTAAAGCAAAACCATGTACATGTATATTGTTATAAACTATTACCTTTTAATAAATATTTAGATTTTACTTTTTCAGTATTTTTTTCTTTATAGGATCTTTAATTGGTTTGGCAAATAAATGAACCTTATAGATTTCATAATGTATAGACATGTATCTGTAATTTTTTAACCCTTAGCCGAACCATCCCATGTTTTAATGCCACTGAAAAAAAAATGCTATTGGGAAAAAGAGCCAGCATTTTCTCCTTTCCTTACCAAGTTTTTTTCCCTTTCAAAGACAGACACAAATAATTAGCCATCTTGTAAAAGATTAAATCCAGAATTCAGGTAGTTCTGCTTGTGTTGCTCATCCATGGGCAATGTGTTTGAACCAATTGCAAGGCAACATTTTACTCATTGCTAGTCAACTCAGCTGTTTTCAAAGAAAACATCAAGGTATTGTCGAAGCCCTGGCGTCGTCCACATTATCATGTGAAAAACTTTGACAGTCCCCATTTTTAACAACCCAGATGAAATGGGATTTTGAAAACACATGGGAAAAGGAGAAAAAGCTGGTATAACCACCATTTGCTCCACTGTCTAGAGCGAAGTCCATTATTCTAGCAGCATTTAATATGAGCCGTGCTCTGGCAAAAGGGGGCTTAATGCATCTCCGTAATCCATCATACCAAGAAAGCCATCACATACTTATGGATCCATAATAGCCACTTTTTTTAACAACCGACTCAATCATGAGGTAGACTGATCCTTTGACATGCAGAAAATCGACCAATAGCGAAAAGTTTCGGCCCAGGTCAGCCTGCGCGGACTGCGCAGGCTGACCTGGGTCGAAACTTTTCGCAGATGCATTAAGCCCCCTTTTCACAGAGCGCGGCTCATATGTTGTCTGCCAATGCTTTCAATTTGGACAAGTTTAAAATTTTGTTGTTTGGTATAGAGTTAACTTTCATAAGGGGAACCTAAACAACAAGGGCAGTTAACTATTGAAGTATTTCGACACAGTTATGCCCCTTTTTTTACTAAGAATTTTCAATTAAAAAGAAGCAACCACAGCTGAGCATTGGCACCTGCATGCAGTGCTGTTGTTGAAACTTTTTGTTGTGTGAAATACTCCTCTCATATTGCTGAATATTATACAGTCCAAGCTGTATCAAGCAAGTACCTAAGGGACACTCATATTGTGGTTGCTTAAGGTAGGTGCTGCCTTAGTAACAGTACATTTCAGCATACATTTGTCTTCTCTGGGAACTCCATGTATGCTCACATAACACAGGTTGCTTGCTTAATAGAGGTGGCCATTAACTCTTTACCGCACTACAATTTTGTAGACTGGTTCAAATTGAAAGCATTTGCAGACTACAAAATAAAGATGACTAAAAAAATTTAATTGGAATTTGTTTTTGGAAGGGTAGAAAAATTGTTGGAAAAGGAGAAAATGCTGGTTATCAGCATTTTTCTCCTTTTCCCACAATGTTTTCAAAGTCTTCTTCCTTCGGATCGTAAGAACTCAGGATTGTTTGGTAAAGGGTTAAATGAATGCTAGCTTTGTACATAACTGTCTAGTCATGCATGTTTCCTGTTATTCAACTCTTTACCAAATAATCCCAAGATTTAATGACCTCCAAGGCAGAAAGCAAGTGAAAACACCGTCAGAAAAGGATAAAATGTTGGTAACCAAGATTTTCTTCTTTTCCCACATTGCTTTTTACCCTGTCAGAGACCCTACTCTGATTTTTTGACTATTATGAATTTGTTTTCTGTAGATATCTTTAACCCTTTACCAAACGACAAAATTTCAGGCTGGTCTGAATTGAAAGTAATTGCAGATGACATATTAAACCTGGCTCGATTGATGGACTTTGTCTTCGATAGGGTAGAAAACATTGTGGGAAAAAGAGAAAATGCTGGCTACCAGCAATTTTTTCAAAAGGCTTTTTTTCTCAGGTTCATTGAAACTTGCGATTGTGTGGTAAAGGGTTAAATGTGGAGAAGCTAAAATTTGTTGTTTGGAAGGGATGAAATAGGTAATACTTTAGCCCTTGCAATGTGGTTGTTTTAAAGGTTTGGCAAGAAGACATACTCTGTAAGTTTCTTTTATTGTTTATCTTTTAGTTGTTTAACCCTTTACCAAACAATCCCAAGTTTTAACAACCCTGAGAAAGTAAACTTTTGAAAACATTATGGGAAAAGGAGAAAATGCTGGTAACCAACATTCTACCATATCAGAGACAAATCCGCTCATTGAATTTGTTCTTTGCCTTCAATTTGGGCAGGTCTAAAATTATCTTGTGTTGGAAAAGGTTAATCTGAAGGCTGTAAATGCTTTGAATTTGGGCAAGTCTAAAATTGTGTTGTCTGGTAAAGGGCTAACCCATTACTGTGGACATCCATGACAAATTTTATGCTCACTTTTTATCTGTTCACCTAGATTTAAAGACCGTTTTAGAAAGCTTTGTGGCACACAGAGAAATTAATCACTTTGAATTTTATCACCAATTATCTTAACACTGTACTACTTGTCAAACTTTTAGACATGTCATAAATTGAAAGCATATGTAGACAACTATTAAATATAGCTCAATAGATGGCATTTTTTCTTTGAAAGAGGAGAAAAAATCTTGGGAAAAGGTGAAAATGTTGGTCACCAGTATTTTTTTTTTCCTTTTCCTGCAACATTTTAAAAAGCTTTATCCCTCAGTCTCAGTAAAACATGGCCTTTTTTGATAAATGATTAACTCTTTTTATGAGCGGACAAAATTTTCAACTGGTCAAAGTTGAAAGCAATGGCAGATGCACATTGTAAATATTATTTAAATGAAAGGGTTTCTCTGTAATATTGTAGTAAAAATGCCGGAAAAGGAGGTATTCTGGTAGACTAAGAAGCATCTTTCCCCACAATATTTTCGAAGGCCTACATCAGCAGGATCGTCAAAATACAGGATTGTTTTGTGAAGGGTTAACTCAATACCACACAATTAATCATCGCCTATGACACAATCCAATGTTAGAATAGGCCTGATGAAAAAGGCTTTTGAAAACGTTGTAGAAAAAGTTCCTACTGTTTTCTACCCTTTCACAAACAAACAGAATCATTTAGATCACTAAATCACAACAAGTTTGTTGTCCTCAAGTGCTGTCAATGTCGACAGATCAAAAGTTTGTCATCTGGTAAGGAGTAAATGAACCATTCGCTATGATTAGGGAGCTTAATGCATCTCTGTGATGCATGATACCAAGCAAGTCATCACATGATTATAGATCAATGAAACCTGTTTTGTATAACAACCAACTGTATCATGAGGTACACTGGTCCTTTGACATGCAGAGAATTTACCAAAGCAAAAAGTTTTGGCTCAGGTCAGCCTGTGCGGATTGCGCAGGCTGACCTGGGTTGATACTTTTTGCAAATGCATTAAGCCCCCTTTTCACAAAGTATGGTTCAATATTTTCTAAAAGTGTCTGTGTCATGATACATGTATGGATAATTGTGTTAATTTGTATGCTATATAGAACATCTGCTGGTCAGGTTTGTTCTTCATTTTTGAATGTTTAGAAAATTCAAGCCATGTTTTGTAAAAAAGGAGATTTATGCATCTGCAAAAGGTATAGACCCAGATCAGTATGTGCAGTCCGTGCAGGCTGACCTGGTCAAAACTTTTTGCTTTTGGTATATTTTCTGCATGTCTAAGGTCTAGTCTGACTCAGGATTCAGCCGGTTGGTAGACAAATGGGATATTATTGGTCCATACTAAGGTGATGACTTGCTTGGTATAATGCATTATGGATATGCATTAAAACCCTTTTTGCCAGAGTGCCACACATTTATTTTGGAGTTAAGATGGTGTAGTTGCTATGCTCACTCTTGGTTACTCTTTTCTTTAGTTTTTTTTTTAAAGAGTTTCTCAGTTATTCACTCTCTTTCAGACAACAAATTTTAGACGTCCATTTTGAAAGCATGGGCAAGCAGACAATATCAGTTAGACTTACATGGTAGCACTTGTTTTTTTTTAGCTCTACTGGCTGAAAGCCAGCAGAGCTTATGTCATGGCGTGGTTTCCGTCGTCCGTCCATCCAGACATCCGTCTGTCCGTCCGTTAGTCTTTTTCTTGTTTACGCGATAAAGCCTGCATTTGTGGTCAGATTTCCATGAAACTTGCACAGTTTGTTTATCTCATCAATAGCTTCAACCCTATTGACTTTGAAAAAAATCCAACAAACGGTATGGGAAAAGTAGCCATTTCAAGTTGAAAATTTTCATTTCTTGTTTACGCGATAAAGTCTGCATTTGTTATCAGATTTTTGTGAAACTTGCACAGTTTGTTTATCTCATCAATACCTTTTACCCTATTGATTTCGAAAAAAATCCAACAAACAGTATGGGAAAAGTAGCCATTTCAAGTTGAAAATTTTGATTTCTTGTTTACACGATGAAGTCAGCATTTCTTGTTTTAATCTTTGTATTTTTTTTCTTTTTGCATCATGAATTCGTAATATATGCTAGCATAAAAGCAAAATCACTGCCAGTAGAGCGATTTCAGGCCCTTTAGGGCCTCTAGTTTTAAGCAGAAAGAAACGTGGGAAAGGAAAAAAATTCTGGTTACCAGTATTTTCTACTTTTTTTTTTCCCAAATTTTTTCAATTTTTTTTGTTCTCAGTTATTTACTCATTGCCAGACAACAAATTTTAGACAAGTCAATTCTGAAATTATGTGCAAACAGACAAATTCAGTAAGACTTGCATTGTAGGATTTGTTTTGAAAGAGAAGAAAACATTGTGGGAAAAGAAGAAAATCTTGGTTACCAGTATTTTCTCTTTTTTGCACAATGCTTTCAAAAGCCTTCGTTCTCAGAGCCGTTGAAACTGTATTGTTATAGGAAGTATTGAATGGGGTAAGATCATTGTGTGACGACAGTGCATGGCAATCAGGAAATGTGAAACCTTTTTAAAACATGAGATCAGCGTCAATGTTTTGTTGCAAGAGTTGCTTGAAACTTTGGAAGGTCAGGAAACAAAACAAAAATCATTCCTGAATCCACCTGCACTAATCACTAGATTGTTTTTTCTGTTTATGGTTACCGGTAAATATTTTCTTTCAAAGGGGACAGGGGGTCAAATTCTGTCCAATTTTGTTGTATAATATGTTACTATATAGGATATAGAGGTGATGTGTAAATGTGCTATTTTTAGTAACTGTGTCCAGTAATGGAGCAATGAAGATTTTTGATGTTTCATGATAGATCAATGGAGCTTCAAAGGCATGTGGTCAAGTCAGCATAAATATATTATCCTATCCATCATTAAATTATGATCGGTATCCTTTCGGTGGCCATTAAGATTTCTCTGCAAATGCAAGCATTCACTGACCTGGATCTATCCCATGGGTCATTAAACGCTTGCATCTGCATTTGAAATCCAATGACTATCTTTAGGATCATGATCATGAGTTCTTCATGGATTAATCACCTTAAGTTTGTAGTAGAGCATTGCAACTCCTATGATCAGTCTGTTACATAAGAGGACATGCATAATGTTAAAACCATGGTTAAACTCCAGTCAATCAAATTGAATTTTATGAGGGTGTTTCCATAGTCTTCTGCATCAAGTTTGTCATTGGAGGTAAAAGGCTTTTGAAAACATTGATAGAAAAGGACAAAATGCAGTTAATAGCAGTTTCTCCTTTTCCCACATTGTTTTCTATACTCTCAAAGACAAATTCCTGCACTTTTCATCAGCAAATTCTTACAACTTAGAGAAACTGAAACTTTTATCATGTTGTAAATTGTTTTAAAAGATTTTGATCTGTATACAGATCTAGTGTATACATCATGTACATCTTTTTTTTTGCCCTATTTCATGCAATAAATTATCAGAAACATTAACAATCATAATTTGCTCTTTATAACTCAGTCCATGCTGTCTTGTCAAATTGTTATACCGAACAATATTAACCCTTTACCAAACAATCCCTGATTTTCACGACCATGGCAAAGAAGGCTTTTGAAAACCTTGTGGGAAAAGGAGAAAATGCTGGTAACCAGCATTTTCTCCTTTTCCCACAATGTTTTCTACCCTGCTGGAAACAAATTTCAATTTTTGAGTTAAGTTTATTGTGTCGTCTGCAAGTGCTTTCAATTTGGACAAGTTTAAAATTTTGTCATTTGGTAAAGAGTTAAGTTGTTATAACAAACCCGGTGAATGGGGGGGTTCTACAAACAAGTCTTCTACCTGCCACATTTTCAGCCTGATACTTTTTAAACTTGATCAGAATGTTTGTCTTGATCATATCTTGGACAAGTTAAAAATTGGGTCATGTTGATGAAAAAGTGGGTAACTGGGTACAATCTTAGAAAAACTATGTGCACTCTAGAGGACACATTTTCAGCCTGATACTCTTGAAACCTGGTCAGAATAGTTGTATTGATAATATCTTAGACATGTTTGAAAATGGATCATTTCTGGTCAGAAAGTACAGGTAGGTCACTTGGCCAAATGTTAGAAAAACCTTGTGTACTCTCTAGAGGTCACATTTTCAGCCTGATACTCTTGAAACCTGGTCAGAAAAAGTGTATTGATAATATCTCAGACATGTTTGAAAATGGGCTATTTCTGGTTAGAAAGTAGGTCACTGGGCAGAATCTTAGAAAAACCTTCTGTGCACTCTAGAGGCCACATACTCATGAAACTAGGTCAGAATGTATGTCGTAATGATATCTTTGAAAGTTTGAAATTGTGTCATTTTGGGTCAAAAAATAGGTCACTGGGCCAAATCTCAGAAAATCACTGTGCACTCTATGGGCCACATTTACGGCCTAATGCTCATGAAACTAGTTCAGAGTGTTTGTCTTGATGATATCTCTGACAAGTTTGAAATTTGGTCATGTCTGGTTAAAAAGTAGGTTGCAGGACCAAATCTTAATAAACCGTCTGTGCACTCTAGAGACCACATTTTCAGCCTGATACTCTTGAAACCTGGTCACATTACATGTAGTTGTCTTGAAATCTTGGACATTTTGACCATGGGTCAGGTTGGGTCAAAAACTAGGTCACTGGGCCAAATCTTAGAAGAACTGTGTGTGCACCACAGAGGCCACATTTCAGCCTGATGCTCTTGAAATGTGGTCAGAAGGTTTACCTTGATAATATTTCAGACATGTTTGAATTGGGTCATGTCAGGTCAAAAAGGTCACTTGGCCAAATCTTAGAAAATCTTTGTGTGCAGGGGGACACATTTTCAGTCTGATACTTATGAAACATTATCAGAATGTTTGTCTTGATGATAGCTCTGACAAGTATGAAAATTTGTCAAGTGGGTCAAATAGTAGGTCACTTACACTCTTGTGTGTTACATCATTAAAATCAGGATCTCTTCAGCTTTATCTAACGTGGGTTACTTTACTCAGGTGAGTGCCTTTCTAATGGATGACTTTTAGTACCATACAGTAGACTACTTTTGAAAACACCACAAAAGGAACAAGAGCACTACATGTGGGTGCCAAGGCTCAGCTGTAGTCGCTTGAATTTCAGTAAAAATTTAAAGTAAACAAATGGCTGTAACTGTGTCAAAATACTTTGATGGTTACATGTCTTTGTTGTATGGGTTCCCCTTTTAAAATTGAACAGCTTGTCCAAGAATGAAGTGAACACCCTCCGTAACGACAGAGATATTATATTATGTGTCAAAGTATTGCATGACGACGCCAGGGCTACTGTAATGCGTTAATTTATCCTTCGAAAACAGCCCAGCTAAGAATATGCCACAATGTTTTCACTGGAATTAACCCTTTTCCAGACAATGAAAGTTTAGACTGGCCCAAATTGAAAGCATTTGCACACAAGAAAATACAAGTGATTCAAAAATTGAAGTTTCTTTTTAGCAGGGTAGAAAACATTGTGGAAAATGGAGAAAATGCTGGTTGCCAGCATTTTCACCTATTCCCACAATGTTTTCAAAAGCTATCATTTTCAGGGTCATTAAAACTCCGGATTATGTGGTAATGGGTTAATCCTTTACTCATGTTGATTATGCCCACACTGTGATTTAAAAGGATATTTGCAACATTTTGTTTCAGGCAATATTGAATTAAATCACCATTTTTGCCGAGTTGAAAATATACAGGTCTTGGATCTTCATTCCGGCAGGTTTTTCTCCTTCCATAATGTTTAACTCTTTACCGAACAACAAAACTTTATACTAGTCCAATTGGAAGCATTTGCAAACAACTTATTACATGTGGCTCAATCAAAGGTTACAAGCATTTTCTCCTTTTCCAACAATGTTTTCAAAGGCTTTTTATCTCAGAGTCGTTCAAAATTCAGTTTGTGTGGTAAAGGGTTATGTCATATTTATTGACAATTATAATTCCTTTGAGAAAAAAAACTGCATTCAGTAAGTTGATCATTCAAGATTTATTATTATCAAACTTCACAAAAACTCTGAAAATATTTCCTCTATTTCAATGTGAAAAATATTCTCACAACACACAGTAAAAGCTCTCAATGTTGGATTTGTCAAAATTGAAAAAATAATCATTTTGATACATAAATATCTCTAAAAGTCTTCACAGAAACAAGAAAAAATTGTCTATAAGTTATTTTTTGGCACCGGATCGAAGGTTCCTTTCTAATTCAATGATTTTCTCTACGCCATTCTTCATTTCGTTTATAGCCTGAATTTCAGACAATCCCATTCGGCGCTTGTTGGAAATATCAAACACTCCACCTTTACTCTCTGAATGCTCCCCATGGATTCCTGTTAAAAAACAAAATTAATGAAAACTCTGTCTTTCTACGACCATGAAGACAATTATTCAACCTGTTATTGATATTTGTATCAAGAACAGATAACACACAATGTCTACAAGGCAGGGTTCTGCCTGGTGCGAGACTCTCGCTTTGATACTGAACGTATACAGGATAATCTTTGTCTTATCTAAAGTGTAGTTACCTTACAACAAAATCTTAGACTGTTCCAAACTGAAAGCATTTGCAGAAGACAATTCAAATGTGGCTCAAATGATGGATTTCTCTTTGAAAATGTAGAAAACATAGTAGGAAAAGGAGAAAATTTTTCCTTTTCGAACGATGATTTCAAAGGGCCTTTCCATCAAGGTCATTAAAACTCAGGATTGTGTGCTAAAGGGTTAAGTGAATATCATGGGAGACTGGTGTACAGCATCTGCCTCTCACATCAAAGATTCTTGGCGTATATCCCGTTTTGAGACAACTTTATGTTTTTACCACAGGCCTATGAAGCTCCATTGGTCTATCAGGGAACACTGAAATTTTCATTGGTTGATCATTTAACAGTGTGTTACTAAAATCAGCGTATTTGCGCATTCCCATCTAATCGTATATATTAACTCGAGGGGTGCAACAAAAACATGTCATGTCATGAAAGGGGTCAGTCTTTGGAATGCCCCTATTACAGTGTGAGTACTGGTCACAATTTCTAGTAAGCAGTCATTGGGAGAGATTAATAATATACAAGATTACACTGGAATTATGCGATTTGGCTGTGCAAGAGAAGAAGCTCTCTATCTCAGTGTCGTTATAACTAGAGATTTTTGTGATTAGGATTTAACCCCTTACCACACAATCCGGACTTACAACAACCCTGAGAGGGAAGCCTTCTGAAAATATTGTGGGAAAAGGAGAAAATGCTGTCTTCATTTCCAACAATGTTTTCTATCCTTTGAATAACAAATTTCTCATTTTAAGAGCCATTTGTCATCTGCAAATGCTTTCAATTTGACGGGGCTGAAAATTTTGTGGAAAAGCCATGCCAAGCCCCAGTAGTTCAGTCGGTAACGTACAGAACTTGAGAACAAGAGGTCGCTGGTTCAATCCCTGGCTCGGCCTATTTCTTTCCAAAAATTGATGATAATCATTGCGACATGATTCATTCCTCTCTCACTGCTAATCATTGTTTTGACGATATAACTGAAATAATGTTGAAAACGGTGTTAAACACAGTACAATCAATCAGTGATTTAAACCATACCGCGAGGCTGTTATATATTCAGATTTTTGTGATTAGGGTTTAAAGCCATACCTCGGGGCTGGAGATTCAGCTTTTCACATATAGTCTTAAAATCTGGTTGCTTAGAAAGATTTGGGATTCTGATATGGACACTCGCCCTGAGTGTAGTGCCAAGGTTGGTTGGACAGAATGTTAGGTAGCCATACTTTGGATGGTGAGCAAAGGTCAGCTTCTCTTCAAGCTTTCTCAGACCCTAAAAAAAAAAGTAAAACCATCAAATAAAAATGAACCATACTCTGGAAAATAGGTTTAACCCTTTACCACAGAATTCCGACTGTTAATGATCCAAGAAAGAAAGGTTTTGAAAACATTATGAGAAAAGGAGAAAATGCTGCTAACCAGCATTTTCTCATTTTCCCAAAATGTTTTCTGCCCTTCACTTTGGGCCACATATGCGTTGTTGTTTGCAAATAATTTCAATTTGAACTCGTCTAAGATTTTGTTGTTTCGTAAAGAATTAATGCATCTTTTTGATGCATTATACCAAGAAAGTCATCAAATATTTATAAATGGATCCTTAAAATCCTATTTCTCTAACAACTGACTAAGTTATGATGTAGAATGGTCCTTAGACATGCCAAAAAAATTACCTGTAGCAAAAAATTTGAAGCCAAGTCAGCCTCAGCAGTCTATACATGCTTACCTGGATTAATACCGTTAACATATGAATTAACCCTTTCCCAAATAGTCATAGGATTTTATGACCCTGAATGGGAAGGTTTTTAAAAATATTGTGGGGAAAGGGGGAAAAAAGATGGTAACCAGTAATGAGTATGTTCTCCATTTCCCTCAATGTTTTCTACCCTTGACAATTTTCACAATGGAGCCAGATTTAATTTTTCCTCTGCAAATGCCGTGGATTTGGACAAGTCGAAATTTTTGTCGTTTGGTAAAGAGTTGAACCCTCTTTTCACAGAGCATTAACCCTTTACCAAACAATCCCTGGTTTTTACGACCCTGAGGAAGAAGCCTTCTGAAAACATTGTGAGAAAAGGAGGAAATGCTGGTAACCAGCATTTTCTCCTTTTCCCACAATGTTTTCTACCCTGCTGGAAACAAATTTCAATATTTGAGTTACGTTTATTTAGTCGTCTGCAAGTGCTATCAAGTTGGACCTGTCTAAAATTTTGTCGTTTGGTAAAGAGTTAATGATTACGCATCATTAGGCAGCAGTATTGGGCAGTTTTTGTTGCAGAGACATTCATTCAATGTGGTTTCAATAACAGTTGTCTTTTCAAAGGCTTTTTTAAAAAGAGATTTAACCCTTTCCCAGATAAGCCTTGGTTTTTTATGGCTCTGAGGTTGAAGGCGTTTGAAAACACTGTGGAAAAAGGAGAAAATGCTCATAACGAGCACTTTCTCCATTTTCCACGGTGTTTTCTTCCCCTACAGATAAAAATACCACCTTTTTAGCCAATATAAATTTGTCGTCTGCAAATTCTTTCAATTTCAGCAGACCAAACTTACCTCATCTGCTAAAGAGTTAAGACACATACCCTAACAAGTCTTTTCCAGACTTCAGCCAGATTTCCTCCTGGTTGCATGGAGATGATTCGCAAGTGGTCTTCCTCGTTCACCCACACTAAAAATCTTTTGTTGTTGCTGAAGAAGATACCACGCCCTGTGGGCCAGTTGTCATACCCATTGGCATCACCCAAAACTCTGTAATGAAATGTTTTACCTACAACTCTGTGATGAAATATGTTACTCAAAATCTTTTTCAAAAGTGTTACCAAATCTTAGTAATGTAATATCATTTATGTCTCTGTATTGAGATATTAGGACAGAAATAAGACAGAAATTATTGTAGATCATATTGTTTCTAATTCTATATCATTTATTCACAAAGTAACATAACTTCTGATTGGCTTAGCCAATTAGAAATGACATTCTTTGGATATTTAGAAAATTCTTGAGAAGAACTAGCAACTTAGAGAATGGTTTACCCCACGGTTAAAATTCAAACAATCTTGGTAGAGATAACACGCTTCACACCTGATATTATCTCTTTACCACACAACAGCTAGAATTTTGGACCTGTCTTTTTTGAAAGCATTTGCAGACAACAAAATAATTATGGATCAAATGATAAGGTTTGTCATTGTAAGGGTAGAAAACATTGTGGGAAAAGGAAAAATGCTGATTACAATCTTTTCCCACAATCTTTTCAAAAGCCGTCTTTTCTAGGGTCGTTAAAACTTACAAGTAGGGATTGTGTGTTGTAACAGGGTAAGTCTGGGTATTGGGAAAATTAGATCTTTTTCATTTTCCTCTTCTAGATCTCATACATTTTTCTTTATTTATTATTTGTCTTTTTGAAGCATAAATAATTGTTATTTATGCAAGAAAAATGATCAGGTACGGGAATTAGCTCAAGTATAGGCTCTAACACCTACACCAAAACATGACAAATGTTCATAAGTAAAACAGAGCAGTCAGAGATGGGTGCTGTTCCCCAAATATGTTCTGGTCACAAAAGACATGGCTGTCAGAGTAGGATGTTCTCTCTTCACAACGGTTTCCATTCAACCATGTGATGAGAAATAGCGCAGAATCAAAATTGGGGACTTAAAATTCAAGGAGGCATAACTGAAAAATATCTTCAAACTAGAACATGCTGACGATATGTACATGTTCTTCTTATAGGAAAGCTTCCCATAAAGTTTCTTTGAATTCAATCCACTGGTTCCTGAGAACTAGTGTGGAAAGGAAATTGTGGACAAACAGACAGAAGGAAGGATCATGACCAAATGATTTCAGGGAGCATAAAAACTATACTCAATCTTGAAAGAAAAAAAGAGAAAAAGAAAACAAATTGAAGGATGGATTATGAAGAAAGGGGAGGAATGACAACTCACGGATCATCATCTCTAAACAGGAAGTGGTCCTCTATCATTTGTTTTTGTACCTCTGATGTCATGCCTTCTAAAGGATAATACTTTCCTTGCAAATCTCCTCGCAAAGTTCGCAATGCTTCTACTGTCATCTTCTCCATCTCAATCAAGTCCTGCAGACAGATGCAAAAGGAAACTATATCATAAATGTGAGTTATATTTTTGTTGTAACTCTATAAGAATGCCAAGCACAGTTGACTCTATACCAAACAACACTATTCTAGACTGGTTCAAATTGGAAGTTTCACAGACGATAAAATTAATATTGCTGATTTTTTCTGTGGCAGGACAGAAAACATTGTGGGAAAACAAGAAAATGCTGATAACCAGCATTTTCTCCTTTTTCCACAATGTTTTCAAGAGCTTTTTTTTTTCCCCAGGGTCATAAAACCCAGGATTGTTTGGTAAGGGGTTAATAACCTCATATTTTCACAACCCTGAGGAAGACAGGATAAATCCTATTTCTGGATAAATACATATACCATCATATGACCCACATTCGATTCAGCATCAGCAAATCTTTATGCTTTTAATTTGGATGATTCTATCTAAAAATGTTGTTATTTGGAGAAGGGTTAATAATGTTTTATGGAAAAGAGTATTATCTAAGTTTTAAAGTAACACAACTCCTGATTAGCTAAACCGAATGGTTTAGCCAATCAGGCGTTGTGTTACTTTCAAAGTTTGAAAATTCTGGAGAATAAGACAAAGGACATTCTTAAGATTTGTTGGTGAATACGGACCCAGAATACATACATGTACATGTTAATTCTATATACTTTTCTCTATACAATGTATATTTAGTAAGTGTATTACTGTTCACTAGCTTGTGGAATCTTCTGATCAAAACACCCCATGAATTTCCATTAAAAACAGAAATAAACTTTAAACTCACCAGCAAAATTTTGATGTGTCCAAATTGAAAGCATTTGCAGACGAAAATTCAAGTTTGGCTTCACTGATAGAATTTGTCTTTGATAGGGTAGAAAACAATGTGGGGAAAGGTGAAAATGCTGGTTTCCATCTTTTTCTCCTTTTCCCACAATGTTTTTAAAAGGCTTCTTCCTAATGGTCATTAAAACTCGGGATTATGTTGTAGAGGGTTAACCTAATTTGAGTTTTTTGTCTGCATAATGCCTTGGATTTGGGTGAGTTTAAAACTTTGTTGTGTAGTAAAAAGTTAAAGATATGTGAAGACGCTCTGCGTGGCTCTGTGGCTGAGGTTTAGGATTCACAACCCTAAGGCCCCTATCTTTGATCGTAGCTCAAGGAACTGCTGAGAGTGTCCTTAGTCTTATTCAAGATTTAGAAAGTAACACAATGTCACATTGGCTAAACCATTTGAGCCATGCTCTGGCAAAGGGGTTTAATGCATCGCTGTGATGTAATATACCAAGCTAGTCATCACCTAATTATGGATCCATGAAATCCATTTTGTCTAACAACTGATTGAATGTGAAGGTAGAATGGTCCTTGGGCATGTTAAAAAGTTACAAGTGGCAAAAGGTATTGACCCATGTCAACTCGTGCAGACTGCGCAGGTTGACATGGAGCAGTACTTTTTGCACATCATGATCCATTTCACAGAGCATGACTCATTTGGTTTAGCCAATCAGAAACTGTGTTACTTCCAAGTTTAAAAAACTCTTCAAAATTAGACTGAGAATGTTATTATAGTCCACTTGGTTTCTATAAAAACTACCATTTTGATCAAATGCATTCAAATTGAACAACTTCTTCAAAAAGTTCTTGTTGCAATGTTAGTTATTTACAAAAACCATACAGAATTCTAATTTTTCACAATTTTTCATTTTCAATTTCATGCTTTTTACTAATGAACTCTGTAGTAAAATTTTAGCATTTTTTGGTCTTAGCCACAGACGATTGAGGGACAGTTGGAGAATAGCTATAATCAATAACAAATCATAGAAAAACCATGTCTTAATTTGTAGTCATTTCATTCATATTCATATTCAGTCATGACTTTGTGTACACAAATACCATAACAATAGAAACAAACATGTTAATTTCTTGTTTTACAATGATCACCCTGAAGGCCATAGAAATAAATTATTTGAGTACATATATATCTTTATAAATCATTTTACCATTAAACAGATAGCAATTTTATCAATCTTTCTAACCAAGAAGATGTGATACAAATTATCCATAATTTAGATAATTGATATCATTCCCAAAAGAAAAGAAAGAAGGTATACGTCTTCAGGTCAAGTTCTGTTTTTCCAGAAATGTTTCTTGAAAGTTGCTGTATTCAAACAATTGAAAATGTGCCTGTGTAAGGATAAGTTATTGTGAACCTAGTTTTTCAATATGCTTGGCCTCATAATGTAAATGCTTTCAAATTGACTATGGGAGAGGGTGCTGTTCTATTTGTTGCACTCGCTCCACCTTTTTCAGATGTCAAAATTAACATTGAGTTTTATGGACAAAATCATTAAAATAAAGTTATAAATTCTTCAAGTATTTTTTCTCTCATGGTTTTTGTAAAATAATCAGATAGGTATAAAGAACTTTCCCCAAAAAATTTCAGATAGATGATTTTGAGCCAAATGTTAGTTTTTATACCAACCAAATGGGCTATAACAATGGGCATTGATCTACTTCCAACAGATATGCCTTGTGGCTTATACAAACATTTTTCGATGTGGTTGGCGGGAATCCATAATATGCATGTGAGCGTCCAACACGGATTCTTGTTGAGTTGATGAACTCATTTTTAGGGTCAAGGTCTCCAAAGCCAAGGTTATCCAAATTTCCGAAGTCTGGGGCTGGATGGCTGAGGGTGTTGACTTTGTGATAGTCCTTGATAATGGGCTCAAATACCTCCCCGAATACCTCATAGGCGTCTGGGTCACAGGCATAGATACCACAGTGGCTTTTTAAATGTAAACATCCTGAAGATAAATAAAGTTGGTGGATAAATGTTCAGTCTAAAGGTAAATTTGATAACAAATGATACTTCCATTAACCTTTTACCAAACAACCTTTTACCAAAAGAAAAAATTAAAGACTTGTCCAAATTGAAAGGATTTGTGGACGACAAAATAAACAGGATTCAAAAATCAAAATCTGTTTTTGGATGGGTAGAAAACATTGTTGGAAAAGGAGAAAATGTTGGTTACCAGCAATTTGTCCTTTTCCCACAATGTTTTCAAATGGTTTCTCTCTGAGGATGGTTAAAACCTTTGACTTTGTGGTAGAAGGTTATCCTTTTGCCACTCAATCCTGAGTTAAAAACCTTTACTAGACAACAAAATTTCATCCGAATTGAAAGTATTTGCAGACAGCCAATTAATTTAATTTTATTCAAACGATATGATTTGTTTTTGGAAGGGTAGAAAACACTGTTGGAAAAGAAGAAAATGCTGGTTCCTCATTATCCTTTTAAATGCTTTCTCAGGGTCGTCAAAACTCCCAAATGTGTGGCAAAGGGTTAAAGACTCTGAGGTAGAAGGCTTTTTAAAACATTGCAGGAAAAGAGAGAAAATGCTGGTAACCAGCATTTTCTCTCTTTTCCACAAAGTGTCCAACTTTATCAGACATATCCCTTCATTTGAGCTATTTCAATTTTTTTTCTTGCAAAATCTACTGCTTTTAATTTTGACAAGTCTAAAATTTTATTTTCTGGTAAAGATTTAACCAGCATTTCAATAACATTGAAAGAGATGCTGCTTTACTCACATGTTTTCTTGGTTATTACAATTCTAGACTGAGCTTCTGCAACAACATGCCCAAACAATATGATTTGAATGATTGAAGCACATCAATATCTTTTATTGCTAACCAGTCGAAAAATGTGCATATTCGCCTTATAAACTATTCATGGTCTAAGGGATAAAACTCGTACTGCCATAAAATAAAAATCGACCAAGAGTGATCTCCCTTGATATCCCCCCCCCCCGCGCGCAAAACGCTATACGAATCAAAGTATGCGTCATCAATCAATGCTTTCGACAAGATATCATCTGTACAATAGTGTCTAACTTACTTGAACTGTTGAAGAATCTAATAGATTTAAAGGAAAGTCTAGCAAAGATTTCAGCCACAATGTGTGTACAAATATAACATGGCTTCCATTTAGACTGAAAATGAAAATCCTGTTTCTAGCCGAATTTCGGACGTGATCGCAGATGAACTTTTGATAAAAGTTTGTAGCACGTGATGCTCTAGATAACGTTACTGGCCCACGTCTTTCGACGATTCAAGTTTCGTTTTGAGCTTTTATTAATGCGAAAATCACTCGGCTAAATCTACTTTAACAATTACTGAAATAACTAATAAGTTTACAAGTAGATCTATAGATCCAAACATTTTAAAGTAGCCTTGTGGACATCGTTCTGCGCTCTTTGATATTAATCTACGCAGTCAGCGAAAGCAACTTAGTCCGGTTCAGAGCTTAGAGGATTTGATGTTTAATTACCAAAACAAAATTTATACCATGTGTGAAATCTTACCTTCGTACATAAACCGTTATTTCCCACTTAAATTTTTGGCGGTTTGATTTGTTTACAATTTTGATGAAATACTAAGGGAGACTACCGACTGGGTACAAAATATTATTCGTGTAGTTAAATTTTACTTTCTTTTTCTGATGTCACGATATCTTCTAAACTCTTCTATTATGACTAAATCATAAAAATATATTGGAAGTCGACCCAGGTCGACAGCAAAAGCTGTACTTAGAATGACTATTTTTTTTAAAGAATTTAATGTGTCATGCTTGTGTATTCGTTCCCTGGTTTTCTGCTGCCCATGTCAATAAGGGAGACGACTGCGATATAATTCAATAAGAAAGTTTGTACGAGTATCCTCCCTTAGACCATTATTTTACAGGTCAAGTTAAAATGCCAGAGGTTTTGAGAGTCGATGTGTAGATGATTCGTGATCACTACTTCCAAAATTAATATAATTTGGTTTATCAAATCTATAAGGTTGTATAAACCAGTGTCATTACAATAAAATTGTTAAAATATATTTCACGGTAAAAAGGATTTAAGCATGGAATTACATTTCTTTATAAAGCTTTACCAAACAATAAGATTTCGGACTTCTCTAACGCATGTACAGACCAGAAACTTAGACTGGCTTGAATCGTGGGATTTGTCTTTGAAAGAGAGAAAACATTGTTGAAAAAGGAGAAATTGCTGGTTACCAGCATTCTCTGTTTTCCCGTAAAGTTTTCAAAAGCATTAATTCTTCCTAAAGGTCGCGAAACACGTGACTGTTTGGCAAAATATTGAATTCAGTCTGGTCAGAAAGGTTAAAGATTTAAAGTATTCTCTATCCGTCAACGGCTCTGTAGTCATCCGTATTTAGCAGTGGAGACTTATCTTCCAGCTTGCAAACATTTTTAAAACCATAATCCCTAGATGTAACCAAAGGTTCAGAACCATTAGGCCTGCAACACGCCAAAAGGGACACTCGGACATTTGCGTAAAGTGTCGTCCCGGATCAGCCTGCGTAGTCCGCGCAGGCTGATTCGAGACGACACTTTCCGATCGTGTGTGATTTTCTGTTTCACGCAAGTCTAATGTATGACAAAATCTAATATTGACGTAAAGTGCCGTCTCGGATTAGCCTGCGCGGACTGCGCAGGCTGATCCGAGACGACACTTTACGCAAATGTCCCAATGCCCCTTTTCGCGTGTTGCAGACCATTTCACACTCCGAATCGAGAGCGCTATTTCACTCTTGGGCTGCTAGGCGCGACTCAGAGCCTTTTTTTTTTTGCGGACGGGTTAAATCAAGATCAAACTGAATTGAACGTAAGGCTTGATCTTGATCTATACTGGCCAATGCATGAGACTTTCCATCAAAAAGAAATGTGATGAAATTGCAACATATGGCTTTTTACTCTAGGTTTGAAAATTTCATTTTTTCTAAGCAATTTTAGGCCTAGTTATGGATATAGAGTTGTTCCATAATGTGATAAAAGAATGTTTTTCCTATTCCCATTTGTTCTACATCACGCACTTACGTACTGTGCGTTTAGGACGGTACGCCCTTGTTATCAATCGAATAACCTGGACACGTGGAGGCTTGAAGATATAATTTGAGCCATGCTCTTGCAAATAGAGGCTTA
The DNA here is from genome assembly GCA_946811185.2 of Hippopus hippopus. Lineage (NCBI taxonomy): Eukaryota > Metazoa > Mollusca > Bivalvia > Cardiida > Cardiidae > Hippopus > Hippopus hippopus. The sequence goes on along the minus strand of OX328101.1, from coordinate 50,362,361 downwards.
ATGTATCTCCGCTAGGCATGATACCAAGCCAGTCATCACATAATTACAGATCCATAAAATCCATTTTGTTTAAAAACCGACTGAATCTTGGGGCAGGATGGTCCTTTGGCTTGCAGAAAATTTACCATTAGCAAAAAGTATCGACCCAGGTCATCCTGCACATTCCGCGCCGACTGACCTGAGTCGATACTTTTCCAGATGCATAAAGTCCACCTTCCACAGAGCATGCCTCTTTTATACGTCATATGCCAAGCCACATTGCCTTGTACCGATGAATCGAAATTACAAGCTGTCGTTCTGGTATATATTATAGCAGCAATACAGTCAACCCTGTATCAAACAGTCTGTCCACGGTATTTACGACCCTGATGAAATTGGCCTTTGAAAAGAATTGTAGAGTACAAGGTGTCACCCGTTGAAAGACATATTCCAAAATTCAACCCGCGTTCATTTTTTGTCTTTCATTGCTTTCAATTTGAACAAGTCTGCACAGTGATTGCCATTGTTGCAGGATTCAAACAAACGTAGAGTTTCGCTTATGATCTCGAGCGCGGGCAACTCACAACTCCAAACATCTTTCTGTTGTTTTTTTTTTTTATTTTCAACTCATGTGACGAAGTTTTTACCTTTCACTTTATTTACAGTGAGAATGAGCGTCACAAAATAGCGATACATCCAAAATTCTCACCCGATCGCAGGCAATCTTTTAGAGTTCCGCCGAAGTCCGTTGTTACATTCTTATATTTTCGGTAAAAATATGGTGTGAGATGTTTTTTCAACAAAGAGTGGCAATCAGATCCGGAGTTCCGCAAAGTGAGGTATAGATCGTCTGAGCTCTTGTCCGACATCTTGAAATATTAAATGAACTCAGATGAATGTTTTTAGTGACGTCAAAAACCCGTTTCTCGTGCATTTACGTAACGTTCGACGTAATTAAGTTTGGCGCTACTCGGCACAAAATTTTAATTTAACCATAGCTATTTGGCCTGCAACACGCAAAAAGGGGCATTCGGACATTTGCGTAAAGCGCCGTCTCGGATCAGCCTACGCAATCCGCGCAGGCTTATCCGAAACGACACTTTCCGTTTTTATGTAATTTTCTGTTTTGCGCAAGTCTACTGCAGCACAAAATCTAATGTAGTCGTAAAGTGCCGTCTCGGATTAGCCTGCGCGGATTGCGCAAGCTGATCCGGGACGACACTTTACGCAATTGTCCGAATGTCCCTTTTCGCGTGTTGCAAGCCATTTGAAAAAGGATTTAATGTGTGTGCAAAAAGTATCAACCCGTGTTAGTCTGTGAGGGCTGCGCCGGCTGACAAGGGTCGGAACTTTTTTTACTAATTGTAAGTTTTCTGCTTGTACATGGATCACTCTAACTCACTGTGGCAAAAGGAGATTGCGTCATGTTTCCTCGTGTTCGCGACTGGCACTGTGTATTTCATCAAAGGCGAGGGAGAAGGACGTTTTATGACAGAGATAACATTGTGGGAAAAGCAGCTATTACCTTTCACAGGTAATTGCCTCTAACACCCACATCCCGTTTTTGAAAACTTCTTACTACTAGTGGGGAGGGGCGCAGAAGTTCGAATAAATTGTATATTCAAGGATTCAAAGATTAAGTGCTAAGTAACGCGATCGATAATCGATTTTGCTTCGATACTCTTTATCATATCGTACGTGTTTTTGCCACCAAATCAATCAGTTCTTTTTTCAATGTAAAGGGATAAAATTCTACTGCAAAAGAAGACACTTAACGGTTATAGGTCAGAACCCTGTGGCGAGAGGCACAGATCTAGGATCAGACTACGTTCCAAGCAGGCTTATCTTGGTCTAAGCCGTATGCTACAGCTATTTATCCCTTACCACGCAGTCCCGGTTCGAACGACCCTGGTGATGGAAGCTTTTGAAAACATTGTGGGAGAAGAAGAAAATGCTGGTAACCAGCATTTTCTCCTTTCCCATAATGTTTTCTATCCTATCAAAGACAAGTATTTTGACAAGAGTCTCATTTGACAAGTTGTCTGCAAATGCTGTCACTTTCTGACGAGTCTGAAATTTTGTCGTTTAGTAAGGAATTAATGTAGCGTGTTGTGGCGAAAGGGTAAAAACCCTACAATCTCACAGTATTTGTACAGTTAGACAACGTTTTTTCAATCTATCATGTATAAAATCATATCTTTCATAACCTCATAACCTTGTAAATGATAGAGTATAAATATTAAAAAATGTGCAGTCTGGACTTGATCTACTCTGTCCAAAGGAGGAAAAACAAGCAAAATGTTAACACCTAAACTGACAATTGACAATTCAACAAACAGTCGGAAAGTCGCATTGCATGTCGATAGTGTAGTGTAAATATCATACTGCATGTCGTGTGCAGTCTGGTCTTGCTGAGTACTTACGGCCAAAAGGAAAGTGAATTGCACACAGCAGCGGACGAGTTTATATGTATCAAGCCTAGACTTACATCTGCTAACCTTTGTCCAGGTAGCCTGGCTTCCAGTCCGATCATTTATCCCTATATTTGAACGTTATTTTGTCAAAAATGACGGTAATAATGAAAGATACTTATTTACTCGTTTTCAAACTGTCTTTTTTTTCTTAAACCCTTTTCACTTTTATTTATGAAACTATAATCATTCTTGTATCTTCATGCGAAATATTGCCCCTGACCGTTGCAAGGTTGCACAGATTACGACCAACATGCTGGCCCTCATAGAAATCACTGTTGTCATCGTCCAAGATGAATCCGCTTGATTTCTTTAATCCCTACACCAGTAATAGTGGTATTTTATCCATGTTTTCTCGTACACAGCTGACTAAATTCTATACCATTCTTCACACTATCGAGTTTTAACAGCATTTTTTTTTCTGTCTCTCTGTCTGTAAGGATGTATCCTTAAGGAACCGTAACCCAGGCTAGGGTCCAGGCGGTAAAAATGTTTAAATCACTCATCACGGCAGTCTCCTTTCACGATTTCTACAGAGCTATGGCAAAACTATCAAACGGTTCCGTCATTTTTTTACATAGAAAAAAAAGAAGAAGAAAAATAAAAATGATCGGACTGAAACTGGCTAGACCCTTAAAAAAAATCTGTATTTTAACGATCCCAAGGAAAAAATTTTTTAAAATATTTTGAGAAAAAAGAGACTTGTCCAAGTTGAAACCAGTGGCAGACACAGATTTAAATATGACTCAAATTATGAGATTTGGCTTCGAACGAGAAGAAAACATTGTGTGAAACGGGAGAAAATGCTGGTAACCAGCATTTTCTCCCTTTACCCACGATGTCTTTTAAAAGCCTTCTTCCTCAGGGTCCTTAAAACACGGGATTGTTGGATAAAGTGTTCTAATGCATAATTATCAAAGACATAATGATATACAGAAGAGCCAGTCCGTCTACCTTTTATCACCTACACCATTGAGCACAACCATCTTTTACTTTTTCCTCCAAGACGATTCGACTCATGATCAGACTGCAAGGAGCATACAGTCTGATCTTAGATCTACAGTATCCGGTAAATTGTTAGATATTCTGAGCACAAAACCCTTGGGAAAAAAAATGAAATTTGACTTTAGCTGAGCCTTTACCACACAACCTCGAGATATGACGACCTGGTTACCACAATGTCTTCTTTTCCCACAATGTTTTCAAAAGCTTTTTCTATTAGGGTTCTTAAAACCTGGAACTGTGACGTAAAGGATTTAACCCTTTTCTACGCACTCCCAAGTTTTAACGACCAAGAAAGAGAAGGCTATTGAAAACATCGTTGGAAAAGGAGAGTTTTCTACTCTATCAAAAAACAGAAATCATCATTTAAGCAATATTTAATTTGTTGCCGACAAATGTTTTCAATTTGATCGAGTCCAAGGTTTTGTCGTCTGGTAAAGAGTTAAAGCCATAATTGGGTTGCAACACGCGAAAAGGGGCATTTGGACATTTGCGTAAAGTGTCGTTTCGGATCAGCCTGCGCACTCTGCGCAGACTAATCCGAAACAACACCTTCCGTTTTTATGTTATTTTCTGTTTTGCGCAAGTCTACTGTTGGACAAAATCTAGTGTAATCGTAAAGTGCCGTCTCGGATCAGCCTGCGCGGACTGCGCAGGCTGATCCGAGACGACACTTTATGCAAATGTCCGAATGCCCCTTTTCGCGTGTTGCCCATATATCTGTCGCAGTGTAAGAGTAAAGACGGTTATTATGGCGCAGACAAAAACCGTAGAAAAATCAATGGCTTTGTAACTTGTAAGTAGATCCGATTAAATCCAAAGTTCGTTCAGTCGATCAATGTTCCATGCTTATACTTGTTATTTACGTCTATTTTCTTTCTTTTTTTGTTTTTTTTTTTTGGTTGGTTCTCTCTCCAACAAACGTATATTATTATTATTATCATCATCATCATCATTATTATTTCATTAATTTATTATTGACATTATCATTATCTGTAATTGTTATAACATTATCATTGCTACTACGAGGTATCTTTGTTATTATCATAACGTTTCTTACATGTACTTATTTCCTTTCCACAGAAAGTCTCATCCTATCGGATAGTGTGAAGCCAAAATCAGACTGCACATTTTATATCGATGACTGTAGAAAAATGGAATCGTGGCAAGATAGAAATAAAATTTTACATTTTTCAAACCGTCATCAAAGTTACTCACTCTCAGCAAAGTTTTCAACGATTTCTGCTTTTGGTTGCAATATCTTTTCTTTTGTCCTGTTTATTCATACCACAAACCTCTACAATTGTACTGTTTCCTTTATTACTCGTGTAATTGAATACTTAATGTACTTTGTTCTAGTTTTTTTTTTGTGGGGGGGGGGGGGGCAGAGATCGGCATAACTTTGGTGACTTGCAAGCAGTGCAGCCAAGATCTGACAAAACAGAACGTACAGTCTGACCTCTGAGCTACAATGTCTGATAATTTTCGAGAAACCTTGGCAAAACAAGCCATGGAATTGCAACACTTGTGCCATAAAAACGTTTTAATATCCATGTATCTAACGCAACGTAGACTAAATAACCATAACATATCTTGGTTTCTAGGAGAGACACAAATCTCGTATCCTGTTTTAGAAAAAAACATTTGAGCCATGCTCTGTGAAAAGGGGTCTAATTAATCTCCGTGATGCTTTATGTGCAGGCTGGCATGGGTCGATACTTTTTTTTCACATGCACCAAACCCCTTTTCATCAGAGCAAGATTCATTTACTGCTCCCACTTAGTTTTTGGATGAAGATGAATAACCAAAATGATGATTATAACAGACTATTTTTTCTAAATATAAAATCTCGGGAGCCATTCTGTGATCTTGTAAATCTGTTGGCGGTGTAATTCAACGATGGAAATGGGTTGAATAAAATGAAACTGTACTTCTTACCAGTAAGACATTTGTACATTTATAGTAGTTGGTCTGATTTAACATTCGTTAGCTGTTTCAGTTATCTTCTTGTAACAAAATGTTTAGAGCTTGATCACCGAGTTTCGAACCTTCATTTTTTTTTTTTTAACTTTCTGATGTATGTAAATCATTCTGCTACATAAGTTAAACGAAACTTTTAAGCCGATAGCAAAAGCCCATTTTTGGCAGCGGGTTTACCCCGCTGTCATAGTTCCCACATCACGTGTGCATGTATATACTGATTTTTGAAGCCTACCATCTTTATCTAGGTCAGATTTTTGCTTCCGGCAGGTTTTGCCTGGATACACGTGTAAACAAAACCAGTTTCGTACACTAACAATATAGTTCTACCATTCATATTCAAACAAAGCAGTTCAGCTTGATATTTAAGTTCTCTGAAAAAAATTAAAACGTCATGTTTCTGTTGTCTCTTTAATTTAAGATAACAAAAGATTTTCACCTTAAATAAAACAAAAACTGTACCGGGTTTAACGCCTCTCCACCAACAGGCGCATTTATACAATAACATACCTGGTTGCTGGATAACGCGGCCTCTGGTGAACTCGCACCCTAATCTCAAGGTTATGAGTTCTCTAGAGAACTTTCCAGTTTGGTCTGTTTTGGTTTACGAGGAAAAATCATAGAACTCACCAATTATTAGCATGTATTCGGTGCCAGTAAAGAAACCCGCTGCCTTCAGTGCGTAAGCGCTTTGATTTTTATTGTGGGTCTACACCGTCCGCAAAAGGTCTTTGAGTTGCGCTTAGCAGCCTTAGGGTTAGTGTAATAGTTACCTGTATGTTGTATCATGGGCCAACGGCCTAAATTAAATCTATGTCTATGCCTATGACTTTGTCTGTCTACATAATATCTAAATATCGATCCTAAAATTGTTTTTTCAACCCTTTATACTGCTAAAGGGATAAATGAAAATTTCGAGCGCCAATAAGAAAACTGCAAAACATGGCGACTTCAAAGTTCGTCCACCAGAAAAAAATAAATCTCAACGTATCGGGCAGATTAGACCCAAGATCAGACTGCATTTTTATGCAGTCTGATCTTGGATCTACTCTGTCCGCGAAAGCGCAACGAATAGCGTTTGGCAGCCAAAGGATAAACTTTTGTAACGACAAATTACTTCGTATTTAAAGAATTAAAGGTCACCTTTAAAAATCACACTTAACTCATATTTAAACCCTTTCAGTGCCGTGGGCAAAAACAGGGGCGTTTGCGGGCGGCATAGATGAAGATCAGACTGCACGAACGTGCAGTCTGATCTTGGACCTGTACCGTTCGCTTGTTTAGACAAGTCTATAAGATAAAAATCTGTCGGAGTTTCAGTGGATTGTATTTTTTAGCCGTGGCACTTATTATTTAGGGTTTAAGAGAATAAGACACAGTCTAGATTGCAATCTATTCGGCTACCAAAAAAAATGAGTAATAAATTATCATGTATATTCAAGTATATATTGCGTCCGTGATGCATTCAACAAATGGAACACAATTTTGCTTCTTTGAATTTGCGAAAAAAAAAGAAAACGCTTTTGAGCAAAGTTCCTGCTTAAATAGAAAACGCTTTAAATATATTTATCGATCGAGTGTAACTTTAGATATTGTCAATATAGATCCGATACTTTAATTTCCCAACCCTTAAAGAGCCCTTCACAACTAAAGCTGCATTTGCGGCCAGTCTAGACAAAAATCAGCCTGCACGAAACGCACAGCCTGATCTTTGATCTAAACTGTCCGCTTTGCTAAGACATTCTGGGCATGTCTCGGAATGTCAACAGAGTTTATCATCCCGCTCTTACGGGTTGAACTTCTAGATAGGCGAACAAGACATTCAAAGATTCAGTTATTGCAATGCCTTGGCCAACCAGACGATAATATCTCTCAAAAGATCCTTAGTTGGATATAAAATCAGATTGTTCGCAGTCTGATCTTGGTTTACACCGTCCGCAAACACATTTTAAATTGTCGTACCCCTGCTTAGAGTTAATGAAGATTTATTCAAAGAGATCGCTTCTCGCTTTGTAATAATATAGACAAATTGAGGATTAATCCTTTTTAAAACGACAAAACTTTAGACCTGTCCAAATCCAAAGCATATGCAGACGCCAAAATTGTGGAAGTAGTCTTTGATAGGTTAGAAAACATTGGGGGGAAAGGAGAAAATGCTGGTTACCAGCATTTTCTCCTTTTCCCACAATGTTTTCAAAAGTCTTCTTTCTGAAGGTCGTTAAAAGTCGGCATGTGTGGTAAAGGGTTAAAATTAATCCTTTCCCAAACTACATCTATTCTGAGTTTTAAAGACCCTGAGGAAGAGGCTTTTGAAAATAATGCAGGAAAAGAATAAAATGCTGGTAACCAGCATTTTCTCCTTTTCCTACACTGTGTATATCCTTTCAAATGCAAATTTCATCATTTGAGTAACACATAATCTTTCGTCAGTAATAACTGCTTTCGATTTAGACAAGTCTCAAATTTTGTTATCTGGCAAAGTGTTAAATGTGAATCCATATAATTATTCTTCCAACAAATACAGGTATACAATGCATAGACTATTCGAATAACAAACTTGTCAAACTCTTTTGGCGCCAAACATAAAAAGTCGGCATAGAGAGCCTATGAAAGCATTGAAAGCTTGAGGCTTTAGTGCGAAAGCACAGCACCAGTCTCTCGTACATGACGTTTTTGGCTCGAACCTATTGATAGGCGAAGCCACACCTTCGCGCGAATACTAAATAAGTTTTTTAAGAACCAACCATCGGAAGGGATCACTCGGCACTTGTTTAACAATCAATACGATTTAAATAAACTTAGGCTTGGCTTGTGGTTTTTTTTTCCGTGAAACGAAAGTACCAGAATAAAAAGATTCGCTTTGACAATCATTTCTGAAATTTAGAGAACTGCTGTTTAAAGTTGAAAAGACGGTTAGAAAAATGAGCCATGTGTTGTGAAAAAGGGAACTTAATGCATCTGCAAAAAGTATCGATTTATATCAGCTTGCGCAATCCGCGCAAGCTGACCTGGGTCGAAACTTTTTGCTCTTTGTAAATGTTCTGCATATCAAAGGACAATTTTACTTCCGGATACAGCTGTTTGTTAGACAAAATGGGTTTTATGAATCCATAATTATGTAATAACTTGCTTGGTATAATGTATCAAGGAAATTCATTAGGCCCCGTTTTGCCAGAGCATGGTTCAATGGATTATATTTCACAACTGATGTTAAGAGTTTTACTCTCCGTCACAGTACTACATTTTGTTGGATGTATTACTTCCGGTTTAGCACCATACTAACATCCAGTGGGCCAGTAGGCCTATTCACTAACCATTATGAAGTGTTTCCTTAGTCTAATTCTTTAGGATTCTCTAAATTTCGTAGCAATATAAATTCTGATTGGCTAAACCAAAATGGTTCAGCAAATTAGATATTGTGTTACTTTTTTCAAATAAAACTAACTAGACTAAGGAAACAGTTCAGAATGGTTGGTGGGTATCATATGGGGGCCCTGGATTTTATTTGTTTTTGATATGATACTAAATTGAGTGATTTGAGACTTAATAATGGTTATGATAAGATATTTTCAAAATCAATACCAATACCATCAAAACCAGGAAATTTTCTTCCAGCATTATTAATATAAATGTCATTTTCGTGCTGACTTCTTTAAGACCTAGAGAAAAACCAGCACTAATAAAGCGAATATATCTGTCTTGAATTGTATAACAAAAAACAAAAAGAGAGAAAATTTGTTATTTGATTTTGTTAGTACATGTATTTCAGTTTAACAGCGCACCTATCCATGTATCCCTGTTTTTTTTTTATCTTTTTAGCTTTTCACAAAAACTTTAGACTTGTTCAAACTGAGTCATTCGCACACAAGGTAATAAATATGGCTTAATAGTAGCTTTTATCTTTGAAAGCATAGAAAACTTTGGGGAAAAGAAGAAAATGCTGATAACCAGCATTTTTTTCTTTCTCCACCAATGTTTTTCTCGGGGTCGTGAAAAATCGGAAATTTTTAGTAATATGTTAACCAGTGCTAAGTTCAAGACCCTGTGCGCTTTTGAACCGTGTTTTAGCCTTTTCAGTACAATCTCAAGTTTTAACGAACCTGGTAGCCAGCATTTTCTTCTTTTCCCAAAATGTTTTCTACCCTATCAAAGACAGAAATCATTATTTTAGATTCATTTATTTTGTCGTCTGCAAATGCTTTCAATTTGGTCTTATCCAAAATTTTGTCGTTTGGTAAAGCGTTAATGGTGAGAGATAAGGAATTTTGTCGAAATGTCTTTACTTTTTACCAAACAATCCTGTGTTTAAACGAACTTGGGGGAAAGCCTTTTCAAGACATTGTGGAAAAAAAAAAATGCTGGTTACCAGCATGTTCTCCATTTGCCCAAATGACAGTGTTTCAAATACCATTCCAAGACAGCATCATATCACATTTGAGCCCCATTCAAATTGTCGTCTGCAAAGGCTTGTAATGTGGACAAATCTAAAATTTTGTCGTTTGGTAAAGAGGTTATCAATTCTCAGTGAGTTTTGGCTAGGTCGGGGTTCAAACTCTAACACCAAGATCGTTTGCGCCTTACTTACAAGCAACAAGGAGTCGGTTTGTGGGAATAGATTTAGATCATTGTTAGAGCTAGACAGGATGCTTGTAAAAAAAATAAGTTATTCATCGCTTTTTCTTCATTCCTTTTTTTTTTGCAAAATCTGTTTACAAACTCATTGGTGCTGTAGATTAAATGGCTAAGACTAGACAAATCACAATGTTTTCTTACCTGAACGAATACAGTCTGCCAGCGTTCCGCCATAGTTGGTTACTTTGTCTTTTAGATTCCGAAAGATTTCCGGAGTCAGATGTTTTCTCATTAACGAATGTGTATTATATGTAGTCGTTCTCTGGTACAAGTCTTCTGCGCTTTCTTTTCCCACCATTTTGAAAAAATTATCAATTACAAGTAAATCAAAATGATATTTTTTGTCTGAAAATAGTCCGTTTCTTCCAAAGACGCTCGGAAATCGCTGACACAAGTGATTTATTCCGTTTTGTGTTTTTCAATGTCAGATCAACTTGTCAAGGTTATTTCGGGATTACCCATAGACATTGAACAAATAATCTGCAAACCCACACTGGCATGCGGCCAGAAATATCGGTCTAGCTTTGAACAGTCCTATAGAAATAGACAAGGGCAATACGCCAATACTAGATACAATATCATATTTTGAGCAATGCTCCGTGAAAAGGGGGCGTTAATGCGTCGGCGAAAAGTATCGACCCAGGTCATCCTGCGCAGTTCGCGCAGGCTGACCTGGGCCGAAACTTTTTGCAATTTGTCAATTTTCTGTATGTCGAGGGACCAGTCTACCGCCTGATTAAGTCGATTGTTGAAGAAATGTGGCTTTTATGGATCCATAATTATCTGATGGCTTGATTTGTACAGTGCTTCACGGAGATGCATTAAGCCCCCTTTTTCCAGAGCATGACACATAATTATTCTGGTATTGTGTGTATTCATTTGAGCAATGGCGCTGAGCTAGGTAACTCAGTAGGTAACATACAGGGCCTGAAACCAAGAGGTCTCTGGCTCTAATTCCAAGCTAGGTCAGGCTGTGTTTTCGAGTATTTGTGATAGTCACTGCCACGTAACCTAGGTTCCAGTCCGTTCAATTTTTTTTTTTCTTTTTATCATTTGGACACCATTTTTGTCAAAAATGATGTTAATAAAAACACGGTAAACAGATAGCTTCCAAAGATCAATAGCAGACCGCGATTCTAAGGGGGGCTAAATTCGTCTGCGAAAAGTATGGTTCCAGGTCAGCCTGCGCAGGCTGACCTAGACAGACACTTTTCGCTATTGGTCAATTTTCTGTATGTCCAGGGACCAGTCTATCTCCTGATTAAGTCGATTGTTACACAAATATTTTTTTCCAGAACAACTTTTTAAGCATTGCTTTGAACAGCCTTGATAATGCAACGCAGTCTGATTCCGACCCTACAATCCTAAGGATATGTATAATTGAATACATGTATTGTAAAGTACATAGCTTTGAAAATGTGATATTTGTTGGTCTTTTTTTTTCTGATTGAAATGTCCACATAAGTTCTTTCGTACCTTGCGAGTCGACAAGTTAGGGAGATAAGCGTGTTCTAGAGTTCAGTGTCGGGTGTATATCATTGTTTGAACAAGTTTACCGAGATAACATTTTATCTCAGAGCATATCCGACCCTGTTTACATCTAGAAGAAAACAATATCAGACTTGTCCTCTTTGAAAGCATTAAACTTTGCAGACGAAACGTTAAATGTGGCTCAAAATGATAATATTCGTCTTTGAAAAGGTAGAGAACCATGTAGGAAAATGAGAAAATGTTGGTTACCACCATTTTCTCCTTTTCCTACAATGCTTTCAAAAGCATTCTTTGTTAACCCTTTCCCAGACAATCCCTGGTTTTCTCGACCCTGAAAAAGAAGCCTTTTGAAAGCATCGTGGGAAAAGGAGAAAATGCTGGTAACCAGCATTTTCTCCTTTTCCCACAATGTTTTCTACCCTTCCAGAACAAATTTCAATTTTTGAGTCATGTTAATTCTGTCGTCTGCAAATGCTCTCAATTTGGACCAGTTTAAAATTTTTTCGTTTGGTAAAGAGTTAAGGATTTTAAAACTCATGATTGTTTTGTTTTTTAAATAGTTAACTACCTTAAAATATGGAGACAAAAAGGGAGTTTATTCGTTTTGGATTACATCCAATACAATACTGCTTCTTTAAGTTCTGTCAAAAATCAGGCACTTGCTTTTTTAAGAAAAAATACATTTCGTCCTCTGAAACCTGAAATATGGCAAAGTGCTTATGGGTTAAAGCAGGGATCGTATATCCCTGGTTAAAGTGATATGTGACAGACAAAGTATCAGAAGAAAAGAATTGTGTATTAAAAGAACTGATAAACGTTCAAGATTAAAGTCCCATATGCTGCCAAAAGTAAAAAAAGCGGGTCTTAAAACGCATAATACCATTTAAAAGTATGGAAATTACTGTGAAGATGACAATCTGTTATTGTAGGGTCGGTCCTAGTCCAAATTATTAGAAGTATACATGCCTGTTTACCTTTCAACAGTTATCTATCGGACAATTCACATTTTGTTTTTCTTTTGCATGTTACAATGAATGTCCAAATGTAAAATAACGTACGTAGGGTCGTATAAATAAGACTAGGTCGGTCCAAGTGCGAGTCGCTTGCAGAAAATTGTAAAACTAGGTAAAATGTTGCCAAGTCGGTTTTTTTGCCTGGTTTTGAAATTATTTTTTTTCCGCCAACGACTAACATTTGAACAGACCATATAATAGATCTAACAGGTTGCCATCTTCACAATTATTTCCAAACTTTTGAATGATTTAAATTAAAATGCATTTAACAACCGCTTTGTATACTTTTGGCAGCTATTGGATCTTAAAGATTATTAATTACCTCTCAGAAACAGTTTGTCCTTTTTCTACAATGTTTTCAAAAACTGCAGGAGGAAGAATGCTAGCCTCAAATCTTAGCTTGAAAAGGTAAAAGACCGTTCTTTTTTTTTTTAATAGATTAAAAAAAACATCCTCAAATTCTAAAATGCAACGAGTTGTGGAAAGGGCATCTCTTTTACGAAGTTTGGCGAACTTGTAGATCTGGGAGACCAAAACTGTGTGGAACCATAGGGGTCCGTATTTTGACTCCTGGCACCCATAGACTATATAGTATAAACAAGGGATTTAACTGTATGCAGTCCGTTACTCGCCCCCGGTTACAAAAAACAACGTATCTTTTCTACCCCTTCAGTTATTCTCCTATTTTTTTCTACAGCTGAGAGCTAAAACATTTTTCTACCAGAAAAACACAACTGTTTGTCAGTGGCTAATGCAGTCTGGCTGATACATTCGCTCGAACTTGTAAACTCGCTCAAAAATCAGCGCCATTGACACGGGTTATGTTTTTCTGGTAGAAAAATGTTTTAGCTCTCAGCTGTAGAAAAAATTAGGAGAATAACTGATGGGGTAGAAAAGATACGTTGTTTTCTTGTAACCGGGGGCGAGTAACGGGCTGCATACAGTTAAATCCCTTGTTTATACTATATAGGCTATGGGTGCCAGGAGTCAAACTACGGACCCCTATGTGTGGAACTAGATCTACAAAAAGTTTGGGACAAACAAGTTAGGGCAAATACGTTCACGGACGAACGACGAGCTGCTCCAAAAACAGGCACCAGCTGACACTGGAACGAGGCTGGCGGAAACGTTCTAATCCGCACGTGCAGAGTCTTGCCGTAAACATGTTTCCAGTTTCTAAAGTGAAAAAGATCAAATAGAGACAGTCCGAAAGGTATGCAAACCTATGCCTGCAAACCCTATAAATGAATCGATAGGAAAAAGCACTCTTCCCTAACCCACTCCTTTTTCTATTCGATTCCGGGCTCATTCGTCCCTGGCCATATTCGTTCCAAGGCTCGTTTACTCGGGCTTGTTTCATTTTAAAGTCATAACTGGCTCACTATTTCCTCACTGTTTCCTCATTATCGATTTGTGTTGATTACTTAGTTTAAAATATGTGCTGTTTACTCCTTCGCACATTTGTCAAAATCAGTTTTGGACAAATTATCACTAACACCTACATGTAACTGGTGGGACGAAAAAGCCAGGATGAATGAGCCCAGCCAAACAGGCCCAGGGGCAAAAAAGTCTTTTCATTCCAGGAAATGAGTTCTTGGACCTATCTTTGTCTGAATGATGATATTTCAACATTTTAACGTCCGTGTCAGTAGATCTCGTATGACAATCAGTTGGTGGACTAAATGTATGCAAATGAAGGTTACAGTCAAAAATTCCTGAAATGAACACATTTTCATCATGTGGGAAGAGTCCCATGGATGGTTGGAAGTCATTGTTCTTCCAGAGAACATGAGTCTTAAAGTTACTCACACTGAAAGTATTTTTAGATGAAAAATTATGATTCAAAAGATGGAATTTGTCTTCAGAAGGGTTTAAAACATTGTGGGAAAAGGGAAAATGTGAGCCAATTTAATTTCTTCCTGTTATGTTTTCAAAAGCCTTGGGCTTATTTTCAAAAGCATGGGCTTTTTAGGTGAAGCGTACATCAGACACATTTTTGTCTCATGCACTTATTGAGTAGGGGATAGAACTTCACAAATTTGTCAGGAACATTAGTTATGCTGCTATAATAACATTCAAAAGTTATGCTTTGTGCTAATCTAAAAAAGAATTATTACCTTTAATGAAATGGTTCTCTGTTTTAAGACTATGTGAAAGAGGATGTTACTTATTGTGGAAAAAGGAGAAAATGATTACCATATCCAGCATTTTCTCCTTTTCCTACGATGTTTTTTTTTTTTTACTTTATCAGAAGCAATCCTATATTTAATCAGCATCTGTTTAAAAATTCTTTCTATTAGAATAATTTAACAACATTAATTGTTGTCAGGTAGCAACTTTACTTACTGTTATATATTTTATTTCCTTTCAGGTGACATGGTGAACATGCATGAATTGCTAGATTTGTTTTTGAGAGTTTCTGGGTTTGATCCTCACTTGCAGTTGGTGGTTTTTGTGGGTGTATCCTGGAGAATGACACTGAAAAGCCATAGTCTAAGGTTGATGAAAGACAGAAAACAGATGAACAAGTTAGCTGTTGCTATGGTGTAACTGATATACCCCTGAATTTAGTGTAAAACACCAGATGGAGACCAGTCTGTGACTAGATGAAGATGAACATTGGATAGAGGTACATGTACATGTACAAACTTTGTTCTAAATTTTCAGAGTGCTTTTGATTCTCCATTTTAACTCTTACCAAACAACAAATTCTCGACTCTTCCAAATTAAAAGCTTCTGTTGATGACAATTTCAAAAGTAATAAAAATAAACTGAAGTTCTTTGACATGGTAGAAAACAGTTTTCCCCTTTTCCCCTCATTTTCAAAAGTCTTCCCCAACAGGGCTGTTGAAAGTAGGAATTGTATGGTAATGGGTTAAATGCAGGTGGCATAAAGCATCCCTGCTTTCTGTAGGTATGTCATGTCAAAAGTTGCCAGGTCACTCTGTCTTTCGTTTACTATTCACCTGGTTTTAGAATTCATTTTAAAAGTCATAGTGGTCAATTATTAAATGAGTAATGACCCAACGTTTCCATAACCCCCTCTTTCTTTGAAATTGGACCCCCAAATTTTCTGAATCTGCAGTAAACATGCGGCCTGATCTTGGATCTTCAGTGGCTTGAAAAGTAACTGTAGACTAGTGAAACTGCCTGTCAGAAACTTCAGTTGTGAAACGGCCTATAGACAGAAAATGATGTGTGGTGGAGATCCCAGGTCAGTCTCCAGTAAACATGCAGTGTGATCTTTGGATCTTCACTGGCTGCAAAAGACAGCTTTATTTGTGAAAGGCACTTGAAGGGTTTTAACTCTTTACCACACATGTAAATCGTACGCCTGCCCAAACTGAAAGCATTTGCAGACGACAACTCTAATGTAGGTCATATGATGAAACTTGTCCTTGATGGTGTAGAAAACCTTGTGGGTAAATGGAGAAAATGCTGATTCCCAGCATTTTCTCCTTTTCCCACAAAGTTTTCACAGGGTTTATTCTTCAGGGTCGTTAAAACTTGGGATTACTTGGTAAAGAGTTAAAGAAGAGTTGATATCAGTGTGAGTTTTGCTTTTTATTTTCAGGAAGACAATGTGATATAGAGATTGGTATCCGACTAAATCTTCCAAGCTAGGAGTATTGGACTATGGAGTGAACTGTGAAGATTTAATCTGTTACTGCATTGTCGGACTTCAACATAGTATGACACAATTAATTGCGATGAGCAGACGTGTTGCGAGCAAAATCGTTTTGCCAGCTCAAAGGTCACGGTCACAGTGCTTAGTGAAAATTTTAGCATATACTCTGTATATAATGTTCTAAAATGTTTTGATCAATAAATATGGTTAGAGGTCCTTGTTTGAGATTAGAACTAAACCATGACTTTGACTGTGTCATGTTGCGAGGGCATCAGTGTTGGCGACAAACATCTAGTCGACTATGCACATGGGGTTAAAAACAGCCCCTCATTGTCAAATAATAGATAAGCTTGTACATACTTATTTTTCCAAGCATTTTTTTAAGCGTTTCATGTAAAAGAGTTGATTTCTTTGGTACAAGTAGTAATCTTTAGAATGAGTACTAAGAAATAACTTGCATTTTTGACTGGTGTGAATCAAGACCAGACTGTACAGAACATGCAGTCTGATCAAGGATCCATATTGCTATCTAAGTCTTGACTTAAAATACATGTATCCCTGTTGTTATCTGTTTATGAGACAACAAAATTTTGAGCTTGCTGGTAACCATCATTTTCCCACAATATTTTCATGTCTCTAATATTGTGAAAACAGGAGTTTACTTGACAATCAAGAGGAAAATAAATACTGTTATTGTTAGAGGTAAGTGATTACATCATTGTAAAATGCAGTCACATGTTGATTCCTTTTCTTCGTCTGCAATTAGTTTTACATACAGCTGATGAAAATAATGTTACAAATTGATAGGATGCTTTAAGTTAAGCTTCTGTCCATTTGCCTCAATCTTTTGAAGACTTTTGTGAAGCTCTTATTAAAACAACCAAATTTTAGACTGGTCTGTTCTGAAAACATTTGCAGATGACAAATGTTGCTAAAATGATGGGATTTGTCTTTAAAAATGCAGGAAACATTGTGGGAAAAGGAGAAAATGCTGGTTACTAGCATATTTTTCTTCAAATCCTTTTTTTCCTCAGGTTCGTTAAAATACGGGATTATTTGTGGACTGGACCAAATTCAAAACATCTGCAGACAACAAATTAAGTCTTGGTAATATGATGATTTCTGACTTTGATAGGGTAGAAAATATTGTGGGAAAAGGAGAAAATGCTGGTTACCAGCATTTTCTCCTTTTCCCACAATGTTTTCTGTAGGCTTCTTTCTCAGGGTCGTTAAAAGTCGGGATTGTGTGGTAAAGAGTTAAAAGATATCCAGTTTACTTTGCAATTTTTACTGTAAAGAGTGACAAATAACTAAAATGAACAATCTGAAGTCTGTGGAAAAAAGAGACACTGCAATGTCCTAATGCTGTTTGATCTGAATATCTGACAATATTGAGACAGGATTGTGTAGATGAAGATTAGCCTGCCTTGTAGTCTGATCATCATTTTCACTGTAAGATAAAGTGTTTCATGAAAGGGAGGTCTGAATATTTTTTCTGCTAATTTGTAGCTCCACTGGGCAAAGGCCAGAGAGCTTATGTACTGGCCCTGTGTCTGCTGTCCGTCTGTTCATCTGTGTGTTAACTTTGATTACTAACACCTTCTCTGAAACTACAATTATGACCACACTTCACAGAAATGATCCTTCCATTGTCCACTTCAGAAATTCTTGAAATAATTTGATTCCAGTTAAAACTCTGGTTGCCATGGCAATAAAACTGAAAAATATCGAAAATCTTTGAAAGTCTTCTTATCCAAAACCATAAAGTCTACTGAATTTGGCATGTAGCTTCATTTAATGGACCTCCACTAAGATTATTCAAATTATATCCCTGGGGTCAAAAATTGAGTCTGACCCAGGAGTTACATGTTGTACATGGGCTTATATTGTGAAAACTTAAAAATCTTATTGTCTTAACCCTTTACCAAACAATCCCTGGTTTTTACGACCCAGAGGAAGAAGCCTTCTGAAAACATTGTGGGAAAAGGAGAAAATGCTGGTAACCAGCATTTTCTCCTTTTCCCACAATGTTTTCTACTCTTCTAAAATCAAGTTTCAATTTTTGAGTCATGTTTATTTTGTCTTCTGATTGCTTTCTATTTGGACAAGTCTAAAATTTTGTTGTTTGGTAAAGAGTTAAAGCATAAGGCCTAGGGCTACCATATTTGGCATGTAGCTTCATTTGATGAACCTCTACTAAGATTTTTCAAATACAGCCCTGAGGCTAAAATTGGCCCTGCCCCGGGGGGTTGGGGGGTGGGTGGGAGTTGTGGGTTTACAAGTTTTACATTGGCTTACACAGTGAGAACTTCTCGTTTCTAACCATTGGGCAACTAAACTTTGCATGTATACTTATCTAGTGGACCTCTACCAAGATGGATCAAATTATGCCCTGCTAGTTTAATTTGGCCCTGCCTGGGGATTAACTTGTAAAAGTGAAAAACTTTAAATATCTTCCTACTTTTAACCATAAGACCTATGGCTACCAAATTTTGCATGTACATTTATCTAGTGGACTTCTGCCAAGAGTCTTCAAATTACAGCCCTGCTGTCAAAATTAGCCCAGCCAAAGTACCAAGTTTTACACAGGCTTATATATTGAAAACTTTAAAGATCTTCTATTTCCTGACCATGAGTTACAGCTGTAACATTTTAAGAGTGTTATCATCTAATGGGCTTCTTCCAAAATTTTTCAAATTAAAGCCCTAGTGTCAAAATTGGCCCCACTTCATGTCTCATGAACAGGCATATAGAGTGAAAATTCTAAAAATCATCTTGACAGGGCAACCAAATTTGGCACATAGTTTCATCTTGTTGATCACTTCTTACTTTGTTCAAAATTTAGCACCGAGATAAAAATTAGTCCCACCTCAGGGTTTTTGTGTTTTACAGGGGCTTTATATTGAGAAAACTTTGAAAGTCTTCTTGTTTGTCACCATACCGCCTAGACCTGTATTATTTGGTATGTGGCTTTATCTTGTGGACCTCTACCAGGATTCAAGTAATTATTGCTGTGCGGTCAAAAATGGCGTTGCCCTCGGTCACAACTTTAACATGGGCTGTTACAGAGAAAACTTTGTTTCCTTGTTCGAAACCATTTTGCCTAGAATTGCCTAGAATTGTAATGTTTGGTATGTATAGTTTGTACTTATTAGCATGTGGTAATTGCAATATTCTGGAATGTTTCTATTCTTTTTTTTCTGTTAACCCTTAGAGCACCTTTTACAACTTAATTTACCTTTGTAGCCACTGTTGATCAAAATCAATCTGCACAAAACATGCAGTCAGATCTTCGATCTGCTGTCTGCGTTGCTGAGACATTCTGGAAAAAAAACCACCTTAATATTGCAGTTATAAAGACATGTGCTTTAGACTGTAGATGTGTGTTTGTTTCATTTGGCGATAAAAACGTTACTTCTTTACCACGCAGTTCCAAATTTTAACAACCCTGAGAGTGTATGCTTTTAAAATATTGTTGGAGAAGGAGAAAATGATAACCGGCATTTTTCCACAATGTTTCCTACCCAGTCAAAGACGAGACCTGGTTTTGAGCCACATGTGTCAACTGCAAATGCCTATTGTTGATTATTATTTGTCATTGTATGCACATGAGTGCCCAAGGAGAGATAACTCTATAGGACCTGCAATAATAGCTATTATGCAGATGACATATCAAATAACAAGGGCCAAACTGAGGTTCACTATACATTCAGAGAATCACTATACATTCAGAGAATCACTATACATTCAGAATTGAGTGCTATTTTACCCTTTGGATGCCAAGTGCCACGCAATGCACTTTTGCACTGTAAATCAAAGATCAGACTGCTTAGGATTGGCAGTCTGATCTTGATCAGTGGGATTTTTGCTGAACGATTGATTGATTGTATGGTGTTTAACACTGTTTTCAACATTATTTCAGTTATATCGCACCTATCATCAATCCTCGAAGGAAATTGGCCCAGCCAGGGATCAAACCCACGACCCCCTGTTCTCAGGTCCTGCATGCTACTGACTTAGCTACCGGGGCTCGTCAATTTTTTGTTGAAAAGGAAAAGGATGAAATCACTATATTTGTCTTTCAACTATTAGTTTTAAATTTGGTTTTGTTTTCAGCTTTTTGAGGCTAAATTTTGAAGATAAAGTTGTTGTGAAAGTTATGTGTATAAACATGTTTCTTCTGTTCCCATTTTTTTCTACATTGCCCACTTAAATATTGTGTGTTATGGATGCTACACCTTTGAAATATGGCTACATTGTTCTGAATTATGATGGAACTCTCAAGTTTGCAATGATTTACAATGACTGTTGCTGTTACAAAAATCTGATTCTGTTTTTGGTGCTGTGTGAAAAGAGTTAATTTTTATTACTCTATTACTCAGAAGCTGTGACAAAATTTTGTGTCTTCATTCCGTCACTTTTGTCTTAACCCTTTACCTGATATGCCAATTTTAGACTCTTCCAGTTCAACAGCAAATAAAGATATGATGTCAAAAATGTGGACAAATGGAGATACAGATATCTGATAGAGTAGAAAACATTGTGGGAAAAGGAGAAACTGCTCGTTACGAGCAGTTTCTCCTTTTCCCACAATGTTTTCAAAAGCTGTCTGTTCTTGATGCGTCAAAATGAGTATCTATGGAGTAAACGGTTAAGGCCTCTGAGTTTGGAATAGCCCAAGTTTTTAGTTTAACCAATTACCTCACAATCTGGAGTTTTAACGACCCTGTGGTAAAAACTTGAAAACATTAATGGAAAAGGGGAAAATCCTAGTATCCAACATTTTCTCCTTTTCTTACAATGTTTTCTGCCCCGCCCGGGTGGCTCAGTGGTGAGCGTGTCGGACTCATGACCTGGTGGTTGTGAGTTCGATACCCGGTTGAGGCGAACTTTCTTTCCGGCGTATTTTCGCCTCTCACTTCTGCTGAAGCATGTGAGAAAAGTAGTCGGTGGCTTTGGAAAGGAAGTTGTGTTAGTACTGGTGTGAGAAAGCCAGGAAACACATGTGCGTCACCGACTGCCATGATATGACCTTAGCTGTTAAAGTGGCGTTAAACCCCAATACAACCAACCAACCAAAGTTTTCTATCCTTTCATTTAAGCCTCATTGAACTTGTCTGAAAATACTTTCAATTTGGATGTGCCCAATATTTTGTCGTTTGGTGAAGAGTAAAGGTGCAGGATTCAGGATGTCAATAATGATGTAGAAACTTGGAATTTGTTTACTCTCTACCAACTTTATAAAAAAATTTAGACAAGTCAATAGTGAAATATTGTCTGAGAGGGGTAGAACAAAATGTGACAAAGTAAGAGATACTGGTTGCCAGCTTTTTCTCTTTTCCACAACATGTTTTCAAAAGCTAACATCTCCAAAATGTCTCAAAATAGGGGATTATCAGGTAAAGGGTAAAGATTATACAGTAAGAATGTAAGTATTGTTACGGGAGACCATTCCTTCGTGCATGGCTTCATCCCGGTTTAAATACAATACCTAACAACTGTGTTAGGGAGAATTCTCTTTAGCTCAGTGGTTATGGAATTGGCCTTTCGTCCGGGCGTTCTAGGTTCGAATCCTGCCCGGTCCCTATAATTCTGCCATGCATTTGTTCATTTGTTTCTTTGTAGCGGACTTTGTTCGTAAGAGTATATTTTCCATGTTGTTTAAAACAGGATGTTTACCTGTCCTTAAAATATTTTTTCCTTTTTGCCATGCGTACATCTTTTTGGTACTGTATGTCTTAACACTACCGAAAAACCCAACTTTTGTCTACTTGAATGAAGTAGACACTTGAAAACATATGGGAATAGGAGAAAATAATGGTATAAAGCATTTTTCTTATTTTTTGACCATGTATTCTGGATTTTCAAAGAGAAATCCCATCATTTGTGTCAGATATATTTGACTCCGGGGGGAAAAAGAGAAGAATTGTGGTAACCATCGTTTTCTCTTAGTCCCACAATACTTTCTGGTGTGCCAAAGACCAATCCAATAGTTTGAGCCTCAAGTATGCTGTCATCTGCAAATGCTTTTAATTTCGACGAGTCTAAAATTTTGTCATTTGGTAACAAGTTAAAACAACCTGTATTGTGATGAGTTCATTGTGTTGATTTTAACCCTTTATCAAAGCATTTTGTTTTAAATACCTATATGTAGTAGGCTTTAGAAAAATAATGTAGAAAATGCTGGAAGTGCTTGTAACCAGCATTTTCTCCACGTACACTGTGTTTTGTATCTCTTGAAAGACAAATTCTATTATTTTAAGCCACATTTCATATGTCTTTTGCAGATGCTTTCAAATTGGAAAATACTAAAAAATTTTCCATTTTGTAAAAAGTTAAAATTGTCTCTACTGTGATGAGTTTGTGTAAATTTTAGCTCTTTATCAAACCAGCCATTGTTTAAAAAACTATGGTTCAGTAGGCTCTTTAGAACATTGCGGAAAATGGTGAAACTGCTGGTAAGTAGTATTTACTCTTTTTCGCCATGTTTGCTACCCTTTCATACACAAAACACATCATGTATGCCGCATGTAATGTCGTCTGCGATATGAACAAGTCCAATATTTTGAAACCCATTACCACACAATCCCTAGTTTTAATAACTCTGAGGAAGAAGTCTTTTAACCCTTTCCCAAACGACAAAATTTTGGACTAGACCAAATTGAAAGCACTTGCAGACGACAAAATAAACGTAACTCAAAAATTGAAATTTGTTTCCAGCAGGGCAGAAAACATTGTGGGAAAAGGAGAAAATGCTGGTTACCAGCATTTTCTCCTTTTCTCACAATGTTTTCAAAAGGCTTCTATCTCAGGGTTGTAAAAACCAGGGATTGTTTGGGAAAGGGTTAAAAACATTGTGGGAAAAGTAGAAAATGCTGGTTATGAGCATTTTCTCATTTTCCAACAATGTTTTCTGCCCTATCAAAGACAGAAATCATCATTTTAGCCATATTTATTTTTTTATCTGCAAATGCTTTTAATTCAGTCCAGTCCAAATTTTTGTTGCTTGGCAAAAACTTTTTTTTTTTAATATTCTTTATTGTGACAAGGTTATTGTCTTGATTTTAAGATTTTCTTAAACCTACAATCGTTTTTAAACACAAAGATGTAAATGGTTCCTGAAAAAGATTCTGGAAAATGTTGAATGGGCATGTAACCAGCATTTTCACTTTTCCTCATTGTTTTCTACCCCTTGAAAGACAAATTCCGTGTTTTCTTTTCCACAATGTTTTCTACCTATTGAAAGACAATGTCCATTGTCATAGCTATATTCAATTCGTTGTCTTTAAATTTAGATCAGTCTAAGGTGTTTTTTTAGCTCTACTGGCTTAAAGCCAGCAGAGCTTATGTCATGGCATGGTTTCCGTCTGTCCGTCCGTCTGTCCGTCCCTTAGTCTTTTTCTTGTTTACGCGATAAAGCCTGCATTTGTGGTCAGATTTCTATGAAACTTGCACAGTTTGTTTATCTCATCAATAGCTTCAATCCTATTGATTTTGAAAAAAATCCAACAAATAGTATGGGAAAAGTAGCCATTTCAAGTTGAAAATTTTCATTTCTTGTTTACGCGATAAAGTCTGCATTTGTTATCAGATTTTTGTGAAACTTGCACAGTTTGTTTATCTCATCAATAGCTTTAACCCTATTGATTTTGAAAAAAATCCAACAAAAACAGTATGGGAAAAGTAGCCATTTCAAGTTGAAAATTTTCATTTCTTGTTTACGCGATTAAGTCTGCATTTGTTATCAGATTTTTGTGAAACTTGCACAGTTTGTTTATCTCATCAATAGCTTTACCTCTATTGATTTTGAAAAAAAATCTAACAAACAGTATTGGAAAAGTAGCCATTTCAAGTTGAAATTTTTCATTTCTTGTTTACGCAGTAGTCTGCATTTGTGGTCAGATTTCCATGAAACTTGCACAGTTTGTTTATCTTATCAATAGCTTCAACCCTATTGATTTTGAAAAAAATCCAACAAACAGTATGGGAAAAGTAGCCATTTCAAGTTGAAAATTTTCATTTCTTGTTTACGCGATAAAGTCTGCATTTGTTATCAGATTTTTGTGAAACTTGCACAGTTTATCTCAATAGCTTCAACGCTATTGATTTTGAAAAAAATCCAACAAACAGTATGGGAAAAGTAGCTATTTCAAGTTGAAAATTTCGATTTCTTGTTTACGCGATGAAGTCAGCATTTCTTGTTTTAATCTTTGTATCTTTTTTCTTTTTGCATCATGAATTCATAATATGCTAGCATAAAAGCAAAATCACTGCCAGTAGAGCGATTTCAGGCCCTCTAGTTTTTTTTTTTGCTTGGTGGAGAAAATTAAGACTAGTCTAAGGTGTTGTTTTTTTTTGCTTGGTGGAGAGACAATGAACTTGTTTCAACCTTTTTTAATGATTTTGTTTAAGACTTTTTTATTTGTGTATTGACCTTATATTTTTGTATTGACCCTTTTCTATATGACAAAATTTTAGATTCATCTGTATTGAAGGCATTGGCTGTCGACAAATACATGTGTGGTTCAAATAATTGCAGTTGTGTGTGAAAGTAAAAAACACATCATGGGAAAGGGGGAAATCTTGGTATTCAGCATTTTCTCCTTTCCCCACAATGTTTTCTAAAGCCACTTTGATTTAACGTTGTTTGATTTGATCTGAAGATAATATGTTTATGTTGTAAAAATGAACATTTCCAGTATTAAAATATTTTCTTTTTATACTTTGGTGTTATTCTTTCTTAAACTTGATCTCTGCACAGAGAAAACAAGTTCTATAAATTTAAAAAACTCAAATAGTATTCATGTTTTATTAAACACCTCTGTATTACAATTTATAAATTCCAATACACAGAGCTGTAAAAGGTAAGTTTCCTGTGTCCCACCATCGCCTACCCAAGTGTCTTTCTTGCCCGTTCTCTATCCGGCTTTTGGTTTCTCTATCCAACTGTCTTTCTCTATTCCGCCGTCTCTCTGTGCGTTTTGTTTTTCGGCGTGGGCGCGTTTCGATCTCGGTTCGCCGGCACCCGAGTCGACTTCCCTGACCATTACGCCAATTTGGAGCCTACAATATTAAGGTTGTAGTTTGTATTTGAATACAATGTCTTGTAAAAACACTGAAAAAAAAATATTCTACCGGAAGTCTCGCTCTAAACGCCAAGTCGGTTAAGTTCTTCAAGTAAAACCTTCTACCAAACTGGCACGTGTTTGAATAACCAGAGAGAGAAAACATTGTGGAAAATGGAGAAAATTCTGGTAACCAACATTTTCTTTATCCCCACGATGTTTTCTTCACTTTCAAGGATGTCTGCATAGGCGGTTATCAGCGATTCTTAATGTTTGTCGTCTGGTAAAACGATCGCTTCAATTGAAGGTACAAAACTGCATCTCCACAAACACGTATGCAGCAGATAACTTTGAAAATACCCTTGTAAAATACTGATGAAGATGAAATAAAACATGAATGCACATGAAATGGTTGGGACAAAAAGAGCGGTTCAGCCTAGGTCCAGGATCTAATAATTTCTCAATCCTCATCACTATCTACATAGACCTTCAAACAATCTGCATAACTGGCTTGCAACACGCGAAAAAGGGCATTCGGACATTTGCGTAAAGTGTCGTTTCGGATCAGCCTGCGCAGTCCGCGCAGGCTAATCCGAGACGGCACTTTTCGTTTTTATGTAATTTTCTGTTTTGCGCAAGTCTAATGAAGAACAAAATCTAATGTAGTCGTAAAGTGCCGTCTCGGATTAGCCTGCGCGGACTGCGCAGGCTGATCCGAGACGACACTTAACGCAAATGTCCTAATGCCCCTTTTTGCGTGTTGCAAGCCAATTGTCTATACCGTTTCTCTTCTGTCTTTTTTGACAAAGTTACGGAAAATGAAAAGATTGGAACCCAAGCTTTCGTCAAGCCGCTTGCGTAATTACAAGGATATCACGGTGACACTTCGCTTATTCATAACAATTACATTCTTCATTCTGCATTAAACCGTACAAGTTCGCGTGTTTAAAGCTTGAAATGTAAGCGACACTTACTAGTCTACATGTGGGAAAATAAAAACCTACATAGACTGTCATAATAACACATCTGAGAAGTATGATAAATATGACTGAAGAAATTACATGTAGCAATATACGGTATCAAAACCTAGAGCCCCAATTAAAACCAATAGTATAGACTAAGATATGAGATTTTTGAGACTATAATCACCTTGCGTGTCATGCGCAGTCTGATCTTGATCAATACTATATGCTACTTGTTTCCTGAGCACTAGGCTGGTGCTCCACCTTGCCAAAGGACACTCCCACGAAAAACCAGCGTGGCCAGTGAAGGTCGACCCCAAAACCTCTAAATTATATATCGCTCCCCTTAAACCAAACGACAAAATTGTAGAATTATCTAAATTGGAAGTATTTGCAGATGGCAATTCGTATGTGGCTAAAATAAAGTATTTGCCCATGGTACACTTGAAAATATTGTGGGAGAAGCAGTTTCTGTCTTCACCATAGTATTTCCCAAAGCTTTCTTTCCGGTGGTCGTTCAAACACTAGATTGTTTTGTAAAAGCTTACATTGCTGGACTTGTAATTCGAATCCCCGCTCACAGGGATATTCTTGTTTGGGTGTCTCTGGGCAAAGCACTGCAAATCCCCATTCTAGTAGTCTGGAAAGTTAGAAAAACATTGATAACCTATTAGCCAGCATTTTCTCCTTTTTCCACAATATCTAACATCCGGCTTTCTTTGACAAATCTCAAAAATTTAATCGTTCGGCTGCAAACGCTTTCCATTTGGACAAGTTTAACTTTTTTCGTGGGATAAATAATGTCTATGGTGAGAAAGTTATCGGCCGTTTTTCCGTGTCTAAATAAAAGTTTGAGAAGAAACGGTTTGTGTCACAATGGTAACTGTTTCACCTTTTGGGTGATTGTTTAATGGTGTTTTTACACCGCTTTCAAAATTATTTGAGTCATATCACGGCGACAGCCCACATATTCATGTATTTCCTGGGTTTCACCAGCACTGGGCTAGGGCTCTAAATTATCTTGCCCAGCGACAATCTCACGAAAAATTCAGTGCTTCCAGTGAGGCTCGAACTCAGGTTACAAGCCTTGCAGATGTGTGTGTTGGGGGGGGGGGGGTTGAGTTCTTTGTCTGATGTGTGGTTCATAACGCTTCAAACAGTACTTTAGTCATAGCCTATCATTTACACGTAACTCAGTTATTCCCAAGTTTCATAAGTTCCTTCGTCTTACAAGTACTAGGGCAGGTTTTTGAAGTGTTTTGCCCGAGGACACTATCGCAAAACCCCAATCCCTCTCTTAGAGATCGAATTAACCCATGCCTGGAGAACTATGAATCCTGCACCTAAACTACACGTACTTGGCCAAGCTGAAACCATTTGGCCGAGAAAGAAATCAAACTCACAAGTAAAATACGTCACCGACTGAGCCACCGGAAGCGGTATCGAACCCACAACCTGTAATTTCAAAGCCATTTTGTCACCAACTGAGCTATTGGCGCGGCATCAAATCCACAACTTCGAAATTTTCAAGCCACGTTGTCACCAACTGAGCTCTACCGAGCTCAGCATCGAATCCACAACTCCTAAATTTCCAAGCCCGTTGTCACCAACTGAGCTACCGAGCTCGGCATCAAACCCAAAACTTCTACATTTTCTAGCCCTGTTGTCAGTGAGCTACCGAGCTCAGCATCGAATCCACAACTCCTAAATTTTCTAGCCCAGTTGTCACCAACTGAGCTATCGGCGCGGCATCAAATCCACAACTAAATTTCTAGCCCGTTGTAACCAACTGAGCTCGGCATCGAACCCACAACTCCTAAATTTTCTAGCCCCGTTGTCAGTGAGCTACTGAGCTCGGCATCAACCTACAACTCCTAAATTTTCTAGCCATGTTGTCTGTAACTGAGCTACCGAGCTCGGTATGGAACCAACAATTTCTGAATTTGCTAGCCCCGTACAATACCAAATGAGCTACCGTGTTCCGTATGAAACCCAAAACTTCTAAATTTTCAAGACCATAATTCATGACGACCATAATTTAACCTCGTTTAGGATGGGGTGGGGTAAAAACAAGTTACAAAGACGTCGACAGAGAGTATGATGATTATTTCGCAAAAAAGACAGTTAAAAAGGAGAAAAGGGAAACCACAGCAATTAATTCACCCACCTCGATGTCTATTATTTCCAGACTTTATCTATTGATTAAATAATCCATCATCAAATCCAATGTCTCATAAACCAGGGATCTTATATATATGTGTGTATATACGATCCCTGCATAAACAAACACAAGAGACTAGTTAACACACTAAACAGTTAATACAAAACATGTCCAAATTAAGCGCGTGGAAAGTCTGCAAACTTGGTGGTTGTGATGGGGGTGGGGGTGTATGACTGGGATATATAAATGTTTACCAAGATTTGCTTGTGCAAGCTGATCTTTGTCAACACCATTCCTTTCTGGTGATGTTTTAAAGTACAATTATTGACGAAAACCATTATTTTTATAAGTCGACAGGAAATGGTTTGCCTCTAGTGTTCAATGAGGCGTGAAATCTGTTGCAGAATATGATTTTTATGATTTGGAATTTAAAAGTGTACCATATACCATGAAACATCCTGTCTTTGAAATTAAATTAACATGGATGAATCAAAGACGGAGGTCAGATTTAGGACGAAGATATGGGACAGATTCGGGGCCTATATTCACCCGAGGGATAATTTCGACACAGATCTAGATCTATATAGAAACTTTATAGATACCAAGGATAGAGTGCCCACAATCCAATCTTAACACCATTCCTATCCAATTCTCAAGAATGTTCTGAAATTTAAAGTAAATGAAAGTTCTGATTGGCTTAACCAAATGTTATCGGCAGTTAGTGCACCTATCCATACTTTCCTGGAGTTTCTTTTCACCAGTACTCCGCACAATATTCTTTGCAAGCCACTGGCTGCTTTTCCACAAAACCATCGTCGAAACATTGGTCAGTGGTGAGAGAGGAATGAATCCTGTCGCAATGACCATCATCAATCCTCGGAAAGAAATTGGCCTAGCGGGGGATCGAACCAGTGACCTCCTGTTTTCAGGTCAAGCAGGCTAATCCGAAACGACACTCCGTTTTTATGTAATTTTCTGTTTTGCGCAAGTCTGCTGTAGGATAAAATCTAATGTAGTCGTAAAGTGCCATATCGGATTAGCCTGTGCGGACTGCGCAGGCTGATCCGAGACGACACTTTACGCAAATGTCCGAATGCCCCTTTTCGCGTGTTGCAGGCCATTTAAGATATGGATAACCTGGGTCCAGGCAGTAATAATGCTTTAATCACTCCTCACCACGGTCTCCTTTATCCTTTTCCAACAATATTTTCCCCCTTTTTCGTAGGCAATCCCCATCATATGATCTGCTGAACTTAAAATATGTCCAGTGACAGACATGATTATATCAATTTTGCACCTCATCATTATTATAATCTTCTGATGTATTACCTTGAAAGTAATGCAGCAGGCGTTCAAATTTTCACGTGAAACATTTATAATACCTTTATTACTTCTCCTATCCATCGAACTGGATGGACATTTTTTGGTTTTTCTGTTTTCAAAGTTTTCTCTTCTATCTCCAACAACACTTCAGAATTATTACAGAAATGTTTTTTTTTTTAAACTCAAAATGACAGGTTTATACCACAAAACCAACACAGAAACTCCCTAACCCATTGAGGACCTCGAGAGATGGCAGCTATAATCAAAGTACTGAAATTACTGACAGACGAATTTTGAATAAATGGCCTTGGTAAAGATTAAACTTGGTACTTCACTACAAGATTGAGGGAAAATGCTACAATCTGGTTCTTAAAATCTGATCCAATTCGGCCCGACCCAATCCAGTTACATGTATTAGGTCTAATCCGGTTCAATTCGGTGATTTAACTCATCAGTTATATAATTGTCAAAACAGAAAATACTATGAAAAATTTATCTTTGTTGATCTTTAATTGGAAAAAAAAAAGCACATACAAAACAAAATCATTTAGATGATTTTACATTTGATTACTTTCTAGAAATCACTATTACTTTCCGTGCCTTTTCCCTTTCTTATCGGTTGGACAAACTCATAGCTAGACAAGACCAACAACAGAACAACACCAGCGAAAAACACGAGGATGAAATAGGTTGCGATGGGATAGGTAAAGGTGGGTGTGATTTGCCTTGGTCAATGACTTAATTTACAGACAAGCAAACATCTTATACCATCTTGTTCAACTATCAGTCTTATGACTTTGCAAGATGACATCGTTCAAGTTGAAGTGGTAGAGATTTTGTAGGTCATATCACTCTTGTCATAGCCTATGTAACAAATAAATTTTAAGAGAAAGAATTATTATAGTATTTGGCGACTGCGTTTTTTTTTTACATTTGAATCTTGGTCACTCTCGGTGGTATTAGACTTAACGTTACCGATTTGATCGCTAGTCTAAAAACTTTGATAAGCCGAAAAAGTAGTCCAGGTATAGTCGGACCGCAATAACCATGGAGTCATTAATAACATCAATACATTGACAGATAGCAATGAACGACATCATTCTTTCTTTAATCATAATCATCATTCATGCTGCTCTCAATTGATGAAGTGCAAAGACAGAAAGACGGTAATAGAACATGTAGAACCATCTGCCAGAGCAGGGATCGTATATAACAAAAATGTGTAAAATTTGTCCTTTTTCGAGGCAGAAATGCATCCGGAAAGTTTGTGTATCATCTTCAACTTTTATTCCAGATTTTATTATTAGCTCTGTTACAAGCATTCTGGCTGTAAATAAAATCATTATTTCGAAAATCCAGAATTCAAATCTTGATATTCGTCACACAATCTACGTCTAACATTTCATCCACATGTCCTTGTGTTAAATGTTTCGACGATAAGATAAGACGAGGTCAGATAAGCCCGTTTTACCTGTCAGAAACGGATCTTTCATGTCGTAAAATGTATTCTCGAGTAGGCCTGTTCTCTGTGACAATGTATTGTTATATTTTCCTTTGTACCCGTAGCAAGTTGCATGGCTAGATATTTTGAGTTTTCTACAAGGTTTGGTATATCGTGTATTTGCTAACGTCACCAACTATTCTCGATCAGTAGTTTTAATTTTGAAATTCAAATGTTCCTGGCTGATATTGGACAGTATTCACCACCTATTCTGAACATTGGTTCAATCATAGATCTATAGACTATGAATCTGCTGGTTGGCCATGACATGCTGTCTCAGCCAACCAGATGGTCAGTCTTGAGTTGAGAATCACTACTGAATTTAGGGTGGTTCGGGGGAAAACTGACTCAAACGTTTGTCTTCTCTTTGAAAATCAAGTGCTTGGGATTTTGAATTATCTCTGGGATTATAGGTTTGTATCACAGGCATATGATTTTGGCAAAGTTTTCCCTCCATTATATAGAGCAAAATTTGTAGCTTGTATAATGCCCACAAGAGCAGCTAAAAAAATTACTTATCAGGTGATGCTTCTTTTTCGCTCATAATGTTTTCAAGAGGGCCATGATGACCCTGTATTAGTTTAAACTTTATTTATTTATTATGTTGATACAAATACACATGTAAAATAAAAGAAATGATACATGGTATAACAAGTTTCAAAGGTTGATAGGTAGGATTGGAAAACAAGCTAAGAATAACTTATATTAATTCCTCTCCTAAAGATGTTTTCATACTTATTAAAAAATACCACATATTGAGATGCCATAGCTTTAAAGTAAAGAAAGTAGATATGATACCGGAAATAAAGACAAAAAATATAGAAATGATAACCACTTCCTGTTTTCTTCTCCCTTCACTTGGGAGTTCACAAAGCGTAATATACAGGTGGATTTAGGTTATTGAATCATAGCAACGGAGATTGAGATTGAGATGACGACTGGCTCCAGACACCCAGCCTATGAAGAAAATCTTTTTGACGCTAAAATAAAGTGATGGACACAAGCAAATATGTACTTGTTTTGTTCAAAGGTAAGGTGTTCGTTTCCATTTAATAAATTGGAGGTGATAAGCGGACATGGAATATCATAAAAATTTTGATTACGTAGCTGATGATACTTAGGACAATAAAGAAGGTAGTGATCTACAGTTTCGATTTGGCCACAGGAACATAATGGTGAGTCGATTAGAGATCGTCTGTGTAGATCATGGTTAAGCGAACTACATCCTAAGCGTAAGCGTGCATGTAAGATCTGTCCCTTTCGTGTCCCAAAATTAAGCAATGGAGATGATTTTTGTAAGGTGCGGTTTAATACTGATTTAAACTGTGATAAGGACGCGGCGTTTCTTGTACTTTGTGGCAAGGTATTCCATTCCCGAATTGTGCGAGGTAAAAAAGAAGAGCTGTAGGATTGGGTCCTTGCGTTTACACACCTGATACTCCTTAAATTGTATCTTCCAGGATCGGTTTGATCACGCCCAGGGATAAGATTTGACAGGTACGTGGGTGATAGACCGTTTAACATTTTATAAAGTAAAATGAGTCTATGTTTACGTCTTCTTGCTGCTAGTGTTTCCCACTTAAGATCGCATAGGAGTTTCTGGATGTTACAATATTTAGTAGCACCAGTAACAATTCTAGCTGCTTCGTTGTGTACTGCCTCGATTTCATGTTTCAAGGTTTCTGTGCAATTATCCCAGACGACATCTGAATATTCTAAGAGAGGTCGAATAAAAGAAAAGTACATTCGTTCGAGGCTAGACCTATTTAAAAAATGTTTGACAGTTTTCATCATTCCAATTCTCTGCCAAGCTTTCTTAAGTATAAAAGATATATGGGATGACCATTTCAGGTCTTCAGAAAAAGTAACACCAAGATGCATATGTGAGGATACATTTTTTATGGCCACATTATTCATGTAAAGGGAAGGATGTTCAGGTTTCTTTCGTTTCCTTGAAAATATAATAGACTCTGTTTTTGAAGGATTGAAAGAAACTAGCCAGGTTTTAGACCAACAATGAACAGCTTCAAGGTCTGTGTTAAGAGCTGTCGCTGCCTGATCTGGTGTTTCCACAATTACATACAAACTGGTATCGTCGGCAAAAAGACGAACGTTAGTGTTGATTTGGGACACTATGTCGTTTATATAAATTAGGAATAATAAAGGCCCTAAAATGGAGCCCTGGGGGACACCAGCATTGATAATAGACCAGTCTGACGAAACGTTAGAGCAAACAACACGTTGTTTCCGTAATGTTAAGTAAGAAGAAAACCATTTGAGGAGAGGTCCACAGATACCAAGCGAAGACAGTTTGTGGAGGAGACCTCTGTGCCACACTCGATCAAACGCTTTGGAGATGTCACAGAACACGGCACGGACCTCAAGTCCTTCGTCCAAAGCTCGGTTTATGTCATCATAGATAAAAATTAATTGGTTAGTAGTAGAGTCACCTTTGATAAATCCGGACTGATACTTCGTCAAAAGTCTGTTATCATTCAGGTAGTTGTATAAATATTTGTGGACACATCTTTCAAATAGTTTACCAAGACAACTAAGCAGAGAAATTGGTCGATAGTTAGATGGCTTGGATGGATCACCCTTTTTAAATATAGGTGTAACATTTGCTAGTTTCCAAGCACTGGGGAAGTAAGATAAGGCAAGAAGTGAATTAAATAGGTGAGATAAGACAGTACATAATTCTGTAGACCCTTCACACAGAAGTTTTGGGCTAACAAAGTCAGGACCACTAGCCTTAGAGGAATCAATGAGAGAAATTGCGTCTTTTACGTCGCATGGAGTAATAGTGAGATGCGACAAGGTAGATTCAATAAATGTTATGTTGTGTGGTAGTTGTTGATCGTGATCGTCCAGTGTCGATTGTCTAGAAAAATACGAATTCAAAAGTTCCGCTTTGGATATGTCTGTAGATGCTTCCATATTGTTATCATAAAGAGTTGGAATGGTGCATGTTGTTTGCTTTTGTGTTAGTCGTTTAGCGACTTTGAACCATGTCTTTGGTGAAGTACTGGATGAATTGATTATTTCAACTAATTTATTTTGGTAGTTTAATTTGGCTTTGCGTATATGTTTTGTTACAGTATTTCGCACTTCTCTAAACTTTGACCATGTTTCAACATTGTTTAGCCGTTTGGCTTCTTTATGTAATCTTTTGCGTGTTCTAATAAGTTTGCGTATTTCAGTGTTCATCCATGGAATATCGTTTGGTCTGACAGTGATTGTTTTGTTAGGAATGGTTTTAGAGGCGACTGAAATGATCTTGTCAGTAATATTTTGTATTGTTTTATCGGGGTCATTGTCATCTGTAAGCAAGTTCCAGTCTACGTTTCGTAGTTTATTTCTATATTCATCGTAGTTACCTTTGTCATAAAGCCAGATGTGACGTTTGAACGACTTAAATTTAGGTTTGTCAAACTTGAGGACAGCAACGACTGGGCAATGGAAACGGGTAAGTTCAGGAATAAATTGGTCGGCAACGAAGCTTGAAATGACGTGATTCTTATTTTTGACAAAAATAAGATCGATAAGCGAGCTTGATTTACTACACTGGCTTTACCCTTTACCAAATAACCCCAAGTTTTAATGACCCCGAGGGAGAAAGCTTTTGAAAACATTGTGGGAAAAGGAGAAAATGCTGGTAACCAGCATTTTCTCCTTTTCCCACAATGTTTTCTATCCTTTTAATGACATATCCCATTCTTTGAGACACGTTTCATGATTTGTTGTCTGTAAAAACTTTCATTTTGGACTAGTCTAAAATTTTGTTGCCCAGTAAAAGGTAAATAGCAAGTTAGATGTAGACAACATGGACAGTGATATTTTTTTGTAATCCATGGAATATTATGGTGAAAATGTAAATCCACTGGGGCGTTTTTTTCCCCGACATACGAAAATGATGTCATGTAATTTGGAAGAGGTCTATCAAGGGATTACTAAGAGGCCCAGTTGCTGCCAAAAGTAAACAGAAGTACAAACCAGGTAAAAAGTAAACAAAAGACAGAGTGACCTAGCAACTTTTAACCAGGTTTTATTGTTCATTTCTCTGCAGCGACTAACACTTGGACCGAGTGCACAATAACAGATTGTCATCTTCACAATAATTTCCATATTTCTACATAGTATGATTTAAATCTAAATGCATTTTTACACTGGCATTTTTAATTTTTGGTTATTGGGCCTTTAGGCCAAATATCATTGAAATCTGACAAGCATCTTCAAACAAGGGGATTTTCAAAAAATTTGTGGATTTTCTAAAGCATAAGTACATGTACATCTAAGCAAGTGTTTAAAAAAAAAAAAACTGTTTATGGTTTATGATTTACCATAAAGAAACCAAGAGTTGTTTCCCTTTGACTACCAGATAGCTTAATTAAATATCTTTGTTAGGAGAAAATGAGCTAAGCATGCAGCAATCATTTTTCTTGTACAGATAAGAAAGTTTGTGCTAAATTAGTGAAGAATTCTGAACATTCTTGACAACCTTTTTTTAAAGAAGACTATGAAGACCTGGTGGGTGAAGGGCTAATGAAGAAGAATTTTGACATCAGGGATTTCATATGAACAATTTTGGAAGAGGCCTAATAGATGATAACACTCACAAAAAATTACAGCTGTAGCTTACAGTCACGAATAAGGAGATTTTAAAAATTTTCACCATATAAGCCTATGTAAAACATGTGACTTGTGGGGCAAGGTTAAATTTGACTTCAGGGCTATACTTCAAGCTGTCTTGGTAGAGGCTCACTAGATAAAGCTACTTGATAAATTTCGTAGCCTTAGACTTAACGGTTAGGAACAAGAAGATTTTTAAAGTTTTCACTATAATATAAGCCCATGTAAAACTTGTGACCCCCAGGGCAGGGCCAAATTTTACCTTTAAGGCTGTAATTCTGACTATATTAGTTGAGGCCTACAAAAAAAGCTAAATGCAAAATTTGGTAGCCCTAGGCCTTATGGTTAGGAACAAGAACATTTTAAAATATTCACAATACACAATATAAGCCAATCTAAAACTTAATTTGTGACCCCCCCCCCCCCCCCCCCCCCCCGGGCCAAATTTGACCCAAGGGCTATAACTTGAATGGCTTTGGAAGGGGTCCACTAGATAAAGCTACATGCTTTAAAATTTTTTAGCCCTAGACTTTATGGTTTAGAACAAAAATACTTTTAAAGTTTACACTATATAAATCCATGTAAAACTTGACCCCCAGGCTGGGCAAATTTTTGACCCCAGGGCTATAAATTTGAAGAATCTTGGTGGAGGTCCATTAGAAGAGCCTACATGCCACACTTGGTAGCCCTAGGCCTTATTCAAAGTTTTTCAATATTTTTCAAGTTTGTTGCAATGGCAACCAGAGTTTTACACGAATGAAATTCTTTCATGAAATTCTGAAGAGAACCATGGCAGGATCATTTCTGTGAAGTTTGATCAAAATTGGATGGAATGTTTCAGAGGTGTTAGAAATGAACGTTAACACAAAGATGGACAGAATTAACACACAGATGGACAGACGCACACACTGACGGTCACACAACGGATACAGGGACATGACATAAGTTTGATGGCCTTTGGCCAGTGGAGCTATAAAAACAAGTACTCCATATTACAAGTCCTACACTTTTCTACTGAGACATCTACATTTTAAGCAAAGGAAACCTAAAGATTTACAGAGATATAAAAATAAGAAGTAAGAGGAATACATTTTATTTACTAAAATATATAACAACGAAAACACTTTGGTAGGAAGCTCAATACAAACTCAAAGGTCTTATAATGTCTAAATGCCTGATGGAGATCTCTACAATACTATTTAAATTTCATTAGAAAATGTATACCAATACAAAATATATGCACACTAGAAATTTAAAAGAGCATACTTAGTTTTTTTTTTACCTGTCAAAACTTTTGATTTTATTATTCTGCACTGTTTTTGTTCTTTATCATATACAAAGTGTACCAAAAACTAACAATTTTCTCTTGATACAAGTAAAATTCTTTCATAGTTTATGGAGTGTACACAGAATCTTAAAGTGATAAGTAGCCTTCTGGTGTTTTCCTATAAAACTCAATACAAAAATTTTGCAACTACAGACTGATTTTAATGAACAAGAAGGCGGTTTGAACGACAGCTATATCCCCTGCCAAAGAATGACAATCAGAGTGGTGGGCCTTTTGGTTGTCGAAGAGACCTGGTAGCCAAGCAATTAGCACTCCCAAGTTTGGATCACAGATTCCTCCTGCGCCTAAACAGCACTTAAGTGCACTGAGCCTCTATAGTCACCCTTCCATTGTACCATGACTGAAATACTGTTGACGGACATAAAACACCAAGCCATCCGTCCATTCCTATCTTTGGTTGCATTGATCAAATAAAACTAGTAAACCAATATAATTTCTTGATAATATATCTGCAAACATGAAATCCACAAACACAAAATCAACAAACACGAAAGCTGCATACATGAAAGGCGGGGTTCAAACATTTGACCCATGACTGGGGCCCTAGGCATTAGTGGTGGAAGATTAACAAATTGCAGTAACTCCAGAAATAATGAGGAGTTATGACTCTTGAGCAATGGGCTTGTCCTCAACATGATCTATTTGTATATGAAGTTTGAAGCCAATAGCTTTTATACTTTGAATGTAATTCTCCATACAAAAATCTAATTTGTTAAATAATGGGCAACAACACCAAAGATAATGGAGACAGAGTTATGGATCTTGTGCATTGCACTTGTCCTCAATTGATCTACATATGTACTTGTATATGGAATTCGAAGCCAAACGCTTTTATTCTTTGGAAGTTTTGCTCCAGACAAAAAATAAAATTTGTAAAATAACTATGGGCAGTACCTCCAAAAATAATGCAGATAGAGTTATGAATCTTGTGTACTGCACTTGTCCTCAATGTGATCTGTCTGCATATGAAGTTTGAAGCCAACACCTGTTATACTTCTGTAGTTATGCTACAGGCAAAAATCCATTATTTAAAATAACTAAGGTCAATAACTTCAAAAATAATGGAAATAGAGTTATGGATCTTACGGACTGTACTTGTTCTCAATGTGATTTATTTGTATGTGAAGTTTGAAGCCAATAGCTTTTATTCCTTAGTAGTTTTGCATCAGACAAAAATCCAATTTGTAAAAAACAAAAGGCAATAAATCCAAGAATAATGAACACAGAGTTATGGATCTTGTGCACTGCACTTTTCAATGTTTTCTTTGAAAATAGCAAAGCTTATAAAGGCTGTTTTGGCCAATAAATCTCACATACCAGTGGATAGCACAGACCCAGGCATCAATGATTAAATTGTATTTCAATAACATTTTAGTCACATTACGGCAACTGCTCACTTTCTCATGCATGTCCTTGCTTTTACTAGTAGTATTAGGTTAGGGCTCTGAAGTGTCTTGCCCGAGAACACTCCCATGAAAAGCCAGGGTTTCAAGTGAGGATGGAACTGCGAACCTCAAGATTATGAGTCCTACACCTTACCACCGAGCCACACAGGACCTCACCATGCAAGGTTTATCCAACAGGACTGTATGAAATAATGCATACATAAAAGGCACACTCAAGTTTCCTCTACATTAGGTTTCATATAACTCTTTACAAAAGATAAAATTCTAGACTGGTCCAGAATGAAAGAATTTGCAGACGACAAACTAAGTATGGCTCAAAGATGAAATTTTGTCCTTGATAGGATAGAAAACATTGTGGGAAAAGGAGAAAATGCTGGTTATCAGCATTTTCTCCTTTTTCCCCCAATGTTTTCAAAAGTCTTCTTTTTCAGGGTCATTCAAAGTTGAAAATGTGTGATAAAGGGCTGATTTTATAACCTTGAGTACAATTACTCTATTACTCATTATAATAATCCATTGTAGTTTGATGTACAGAAAATAAATTGGGACTGAATCATTCAATTCACAAGTTCTCAGGCATGATAAGAAATGTACAGCAAGTCTTCAGATCTTTTTTCATTTTTATTCTTCCATACCTTAGAATGGATCAATCTTAACCTTTTATCACATAATCCTGAGTTTTAATGACCTTGAAAAAAAAAGCTGTTTGGAAACATTAAGAGAAAAGGAGAAAATGCTGGTAACCAGTATTTTCTCCCTTTTCTCACAATGTTTTCTACCTATTTGAGGGCAACTACTTCTCCTTTTGCCATCTGAGAACATTTGAATTGTTATCTGTAAATACCTTCAATATGATCGAGCCTGAAATTTTGCCAAGTGATAATGGGATAAGACAGTATGCTTTGTCTGATCTTGGTCTTCACTATCTGCATCTCTAGCAATGGTTTCAATAATACAATCTAAATTAAATACCACTATGAATACTTGAATCTATTTTGTGATAGTCACCTAAATAAATTTGGCAAGACAGGATTTGCTACAGTGGCGCAGAAATAAGATTTGGTAAATAGGAGAAAAATATCATTGTATGTACTAAGGTTTAGTCAATTATCATGTATATACATGTATGCACTCAAATATTATGACTAAC
The DNA here is from genome assembly GCA_946811185.2 of Hippopus hippopus. NCBI lineage: Eukaryota > Metazoa > Mollusca > Bivalvia > Cardiida > Cardiidae > Hippopus > Hippopus hippopus. The sequence goes on along the minus strand of OX328101.1, from coordinate 50,322,620 downwards.
AGTAAAGACAGGCAGTCCAATCTAACGTTATATGTACAAAATAACTTAATGATTGCCAGAAAAACATACCTATCGAAATCACTATGGCAGGCAGTCTTTAAAACATTGCAGAAAAAGAAACGAATGCTTGTCGCAAATTCAAGCATTTGCACCATGCAAGTATTTGCACCTTTTCCCTCTATCTGTTCAGTATCAGAAAAGATGTTTTGTTCCCTTACACCTTGCCTTATGAAAAAAAAAAAAAAAAAACACTGAAACAGATAACCTTGAAAACAATCCTGTAAAATATGGATAACAAATATGATGTTTGGTTACACATACAAATACATAAAAACACTGGGGCAAAAACAGAATTAAGATTTGCTTGTTGCTGGCAATTTCTTCAGTAGAAGCACTTGCAGATGACAAATTATTTATGTATAAACAGAGGGACATGTAAACACAATCCCGAATTTTAATGATCCCGATTAAGAACACTTGTGAAAACACTGTTGGAATAGGAAAAAATGCTGGTAACTAGCATTTTCTCCTTTTCCCACAATGTTTTCTACCTTTTCAAATTCCATAAATTGAGCCACTTGTTATTTGTCGTCCAAAAACGCTTTTGAGAAAATTCTAAAATTCTGCTGTTTGGTAAAGAGCTAAGGTTGTTGAAATTCCTGTTTTTTCTTGAAAGGTGTTAATAATATTGTTAGTAACAATTATAAAAACTAATCCAACTAACAAGATAAAGAAAGACCAGAGGAAAATTCAAACATGACACAAGGGGGGTGGTAGGGGTCGACACCGTGTCCAATGATCCTAGGGACACCAAAAATTTTAATCAGCACCCCTAAAATTTAGACCCTGTGAAAGAAAGCTTTTTAAAACATTGCAGGAAAAGAAAAAAAATTCAGATAACCAGCATTTCTTCTTTTCCCCCGATGTTTTCAACCATTACACAATGGTCCATTATTTGAGTCACATAAAATTTTTATCTGCAAATGCTTTCAATTTGGACATGTCCTAAGTTTTGGTGTTTAGTAACAGTTAATCCTTAGGCTGCTAAGCACGACTCACTGACCTTTTGCGGACAGTGTAGATCAAGATCAGACTGCACAGCACGTGCAGTCTGACCTTGGATCTACACTGTCCGACAAGGAGATAAATATTCCCCAAAACATAATTTCGAAATAGCAATATTTTGATTTTTACTATCTAATTGAAAACTTTATTTTAGTTATTTAGCAGGATAAGACAGAGAGAAAGGGGAGTACAATTTTGCCAAAAAAAGTCTTTGGGAACACCTGCTCTATCATTTTCTATCTAGCCCTATATAAACAAGAGCACCACATGCAGGTGCCAATGCTTGGTTACAGCTGCTTTTCCAGAGAAAATTCCCAGTCTCAAAGGGGTATAACTGTCTCAAATATATTTTGATGGTTACCTGCCCCTGTTGTATGGGTTCCCCTTTTGATAGTTAATAACTTTGAAGTAAGTATCTTCAGTAATGAAACAGTCACAGAGGTATTAAAAAATATCAAAGATTTTCCATAACGACGCAGACACCAGGGCTATGACAATAACTTAACTCTTTGAAAGCTTTTGCAGACAACAAATTAAATGTGACACAAATGATGAAATTTGTCTGTGACAGGGTAGAAAACATTGTTGGAAAAGGAGAAAATGCTGGTTACCAGCATTTTCTCCTTTTCCCACAATGTTTCCAAAGCTTTCTGCTCCAGGGTCGTTGAAAGTCTGGATTGTGTGGTAAAGAGTTAACTCGATGTTTTCTTTGAAAACAGCTGAGCAAACATAAGTAACAAAATGTAGGTACCTATGCTGGATTAGTTGGTATTCCATTGAAAATTGTGAGTCTAAAAAGGGGCATATCTGTGTCAAAAATATTTTGAGCTGCCCTTTTGGTATGGGCTCCATTTCTGATAGTTATCAACTAAGCCGAGTTTGAAGTAAATACCTTCAGAATGACCAAGTTTGAAGTAAATATCTTCAGAAATGACAGAGACATCAGAAAAAAATGGAAGTTTCCAAAAACAAAGAATACAGACCAGGATGAGGCTACGACAATAATTATGATGTTTTCTTAGAAAATGGCTGAGTTGAACATCTATATGTACAAATAAACAAGAAATAATCCAAACAAACACAGCTGCAGATAATTCTTACAGTAAACAATACATTCATTTATCATGTTGTACATGTAGTTTACTATGTACATTTGCTGTCAGCAATTAACCCCTTAACCAATAATCTAGACTTTTAACGATCCTGAAGGTTTTTGAAAACTCTGTGGGAAAAAGAGAAAATGCTGATAACCAGCAGCTTCTCCTTTTCCCACATTATTTTTGTTTTTAATGCCAAATCCCATCATTTGAGTCATATTTAAATTGTCATCTGCAAATACTTTAAACTTGGACTAGTCTAAAATTTTGTTGTCTGGTAAAGAGTTCAAACTATCACACAGTGTAGCTTCATCACTTTTTTCTCAAGACAAGCCTGTTCTAGCTTGTAATTTCATTAAACCCTTGACCACACAATCCCTACTTTAAATGACCTTGAGAAAGATACATGTAGCTCTTGAAAACATTGTGGCAGAAGGAGAAAATGCTGGTAACCAGCATTTTCTCCTTTTGCCAAAATGTTTTTATCCTTCCACATACAAATTTCAGTTTTTGAGTCACTTTTTCTTTTGTCGTCTGCAAATGTTTTCAATTTGGTTCAGTCTAAAATTTTGTCATTTGGTATACTGGTAGTTAAAATCTTTACCAGACGACATAACATTAGACTCATCCACATTGAAAGCATTTGCAGACAACAAATTAAAAGTGGCTCAAATGATGGGATTTGTCTTTGAAAAGGTAGGAAAATGGGAACATGCTGCGTACCAGCCTTTTCTGACAGTCTTTTCAGCAGGAACTTGAAATGAATGTTGTTTTTTAACTCTTCACCAAACAACAAAATTTTTAGACTGGTCCAAATTCAAAGCACTTGCAGACACCAAAGTAAATGTGACTGAAGAATAGAAATTTGGTTTGGGAAGGGTAGAAAACATTGTGGGAAAAGGAGAAAATGCTGGTTACCAGCATTTTCTCCTTTTCCCAAAATGTTTTCAAAAGGCTTCTTTCTAGGGGTCGTTAAAAGTCGGGATTGTGTGGTAAAGAGTTAAAGGGTTGGATATGTTGTGGATTATATATCTAAAAACTTCATTTATTCATGTAACAAACTTGCAGCATTCTACATTTGAAACATCAGTTAAAACACACAAGATAATATTTAACTTTTTACCAAATGAAAAAATTCTAAACTTGTCCAAATTGAGAGCATTTGCAGACGGCAAATTAAATGTGGCTAAAATTTTAAATGACAAAATTTGTCTTTGATAGGAGAGAAAACATTGTGGGAAAAGGAGAAAATGCTGGTTACCAGCATTTTCTCCTTTTCCCACATTGTTTTAAAAAAGCCTTCTTCCTAATGGTCATTAAAAGTCGGGATTGTGTGGTAAAGAATTAAATAATGGTGAAATATGTAAATTCAGGAAATGAAATGATGGCAAAAGGAAAAACTGCTCATTAACCTTTTCATTCTCAGCATCATTTTGCTTCCTCGGCAGAATATCTCTCCCTTCGAGTCCTTATTCGCCTTGAAAATAGCCCAAAAGATCAATTGTTTGTTTTGTTTTTGACATGGATATTAACTTCCGGTTACGCAGTGTCTTCGTAAAAGTTTACTTACTATTTAAAAAATGGTAAAGAATGTAAATTCAGGTAATGAAATGATGGCAAAAGGAAAATTTGCTCATTATTCCTTACATTCTCAGCACCATTTTGCTTCCTGACAGAGTATCCCACCCTTTGAGTCCTAATTTGCATTGAAAATTCCTTGAAAGACCGATAGGTTTCTTTTTTTTTTTTTGACATGGACACTCCCTGTTACATGGTGTCTTGGTAAAAGTTTACTATTTAACCCTTTACCACACAGCAAAATTTTAGACCTATCCAAATTGAAAGCATTTCTAGACGACAATTTTGTAGTGGCTCAAATGATGCAATTTTTCTTTGATAGGGTAGAAATCTTTGTGGGAAAAGGAGAAAATGCTGGTTACCAGCATTTTCTCCTCTTCCCACAATGTTTTCAAAAAGTTTCTTCCTCAGGGTTGTTAAAAGTCGTCATTGTGTTGAGAAGGGTTAAAATTGTCCATTATGGTAATCAACTAATGTATATATAGAAGCACGCTTGAGAACAAAAGGGTTAACCAGCAATTTATCCTTTTGCCAAAATGTTTTTAAAAGGTGGCATTGTGCAAGACACAAAACACTGTCTGCAAGAGGTAACAAATATCTAGATTACTAAAGTAACATTTCAAAATAATAATGACTCTCTGTGATACCAGTACTCATAATGTCAGCCTTGTTCTTCACAAGACAACAAAATTTCAGACTTGTCCAAGTTGAGAGTATTTAGAGACAACAAATTAAGCCTTTACCAAACAATCCCTGGTTTTCACGACCCTGGAAAAGACGGCTTTTGAAAACATTGTGGGAAAAGGAGAAAATGCTGGTGACCAGCATTTTCTCCTTTTCCCACAATGTTTTCTACCTCATCAGAGACCTAAAGCTCATTTGTACCAATTCATAATTTGTCGTCTGCAGATGCTCTTAGTTTGGAAAAGTCTAAAATTTGTTGTTTGGGAAAGGGTTAACTCTCTACCACAAAACAAAATCTCGGACTTGACCAAGTTAAAAGCATGAGCAGACAACAAAATAAATGTAACTCAAGAGATGATTTCTGTCTTTGACAGGGTAGAAAACATTGTGGGAAAAGGAGGAAATGCTGGGTACCAGCATATTCTTCTTTTCCCAAAATGTTTGCAAAGGCCTTTTTTCCCAGGGACGTTAAAACTTGGGGGTTGAATAATACAGGGTTAAATATAGGCAAATTTTTAAAGTTTGTTATTGAAATGGTAGAAAGCATTGTATGAAAAGGAGAAAATGCTGGTTACCAGCATTTTCACCTTTTTCCCCAGCAATATTTTCAAAGTCACTTCACAGGGGTTGTATAATAAAATGTTAACACAAAAATCATGTCTTTCTTTAAAGCTCTGTTTTCATGTTTTGTGTAATATCTCTCCCATTGATATTCTCATACAGCACTTCTGGGTATGGATCTGAAATGAAAACACAATACTGGTCATTTACATTATAATAACTGCAAACTCAAGGATAACTTTTTTTAACAGTCAATAGCTTTGAAAATTCATTGTGGGGGAAAGGAGTTATTGCTTGTAGCTCCTCATCCCACAATACATTCCACAGCATTTAAAAATGAATTTTTTTCTTTTTAACCCCACAGCAAAATTTTAAACCTGTCCACACCAAAAGCCATTGCAGACAACAAATTAAATGTGGCCCAAATTGTGGAAGTTGCCTTGGAATGGGCAGAAAATGTGATGGGAAAAGGAGAAAAAGCTGGTTACCAGCATTTTATCCTTTTCACACAATGTTGTCATAAGTCTTCTTTTTCAAGGTTGTTAAAAGTCAGGATTATGTGGTAAAGGACAAATGCTTGTCCTTTGTTAATTTTTTCCAAGATTATTGATAGATCTTAAAAAAATTACACAGTGATGATCTGACAAAATTGAAAGTCAAATGATTTTACCACAGACTGCAAAATTAATGGATGGTTTTCAGGGAATACAGGAGCTCTTCACATTTTTTGTATACACAGGAATAGGCAACAAGAATTTGTTTTTGCAAGAACACTGTCTACCACTGATTACACAAAGATCTTTTTAAACACACTGTAAGTGTAATATCTGATGATGATGTAAAAACATACGAGATGGAGTGACCTACTTTTTGATGAGACATGACCCAATTTCAAACTTGTCCCAGCTATCAACAAGACAAAAATTCTGACCAAGTTTCACAAATGTCAGACTGAAAATGTAGCCTCTAGAATGCACATAAAGTTTTCTTCTTTTTTTTTTAAGATTTGGCTTAGTTACCTACTTTTTGATCCAACATGACCTAAATACAAATTTGTATGAGATATCATCAAGACAAATACTCTGAGTATCAGTCTGAAAATGTGGCCTGTAGAGTGCACACAAGGTCTTTCTAAATTCCAAGTGACCTACTTTTCGACCAGAAATGTCCCAATTTAAATCTTCTCTGAGATACCAACAAGACAAACATTCTGCTCAAGCTTCACTAGTATCAGGCTGAAAAAATACCTCTAGACTGCACATCAGATTTTTCTAAGATTTGGCTAAGTGACCTACCATTTGAACTGACATTAACCAATTTCAAACAAATCTGACCTACTTTTTGACCCGACATGATCCAATTTCATACATGTCTCAGATAGCATCAAGTCAAATACTCTAACCTAGATTCATGAGTAGCAAATGTGACCTCTAGAGTGCACACAAAGTTTTCTAAGGTTTGGCTAAGTTACCTACTTTTTGAGCCGACATGACCTAATTTTGATCTTGTCCAAGACATTATCAAGACAAACATTCTCACCTAGTTTCATAGGTATCAGGCTGAAAAAATACATTAAGTTTTTCTAAGATTTGACTAAGTGACCTACATTTTGACCCAACATGACCCCAATTTCATGAGTAGCAAGCTTAAAATGTGACCTCTAGAGTGCACATAAAGTTTTCTAAGGTTTGGCTAAGTGACCTACTTTTTGAGCCTACATGACCCCAATTTCATACATGTCTGAGATAGCATCAAGACAAAGACTCTGACCTAGATTCATGAGTATTAGGCTCAAAATTCGGCCTGTATAGTGCACACAAGGTTTTTCTAAGATTTGGCTTAGTGATCAACTTTTTGACCCAATGTGACCCAATTTTGATCTTATCCAAGATATTATCAAGACATTCTCACCTAGTTTCATAGGTATCAGGCTGAAAAAATACCTGTAGACTGCACATCAGGTTTTCTAAGATTTGGCTAAGTGACCTACTTTTTGACCAGACATTACCAAATTTCATACATGTCTGAGATAGCATCAAGACAAAGACTGACCTAGATTCATAGTATTAGGCTCAAAATTCGGCCTGTAGAGTGCACACAAGGTTTTTCTACGATATGGTTTAGTGACCTACTTTTTGACCCAACGTGACCCAATTTTGATTTTACCAGGCTGAAAATGTGACCTCTAGAGTGCACACAAGGTTTTTCTAAGACTTGGCCTGATGACCGACTTTTAGACCAGACATGAAACATTCTGATTAAGTGCACGAGTTTCTTACTGAATATTTGGTCTCTAGAGCGCACACAGGGTAAATGTTAACAACCGCACAGCAGACAATGCACAATGGACACAGCACAATCACAAAAGCTCACCTTGAGCACTTCATGCTCAGGTGAGCTAAGTCTCTTATTTTGCTCAAGTCTGCTAATGGACTCATTTTCCACTTAAGATGAGTTTGTTATTTGAGACTCATTTCATTAAAATTAACAAAATTAAGTCACATCCTCAGTTCCTGAGTTCCAGAACTGGACTCGAGTCTGAAAATGAGTGTGAATTTTTGCAAAATAAGAGATCAGGATTTTTTGTGAAACTGGACCCTGAATTACAAGAGGCTTATGGGGGCCTACAATACTGTACAAACAGTTAACAAAAGAATATGTTCAGATGTCTTCTAACAATATGTTAGATGAAAACAAAGACTTTGTTAAGTAATTGAGAAAATATTGATGGTCAGAAAGACAAACAAATAGACACATGAGCCATGCTCTGGCAAAAGGGGTTTTAATGCATCTCCATGGAGCAATATACCAAGCAAGTCATCACATAATTATGGATCAATAATGTCCATTTTGTCTAACAACCGACTGAATCATGAGGTACACTTGTCCTATGACAAGCAAAAAATTGACAAATAGCAAAAAGTTTCGACTCAGATCAGCCTGCGATACCTTTTGTAGCTGCATTAACCCCCCTTTTCACAATGAGTGCCTCATATACAGGAACCATACCATAATATATCATACTTGCATTTAGACAAGAGAACTTAACCAAGAGAATGATAACTACCTTGAAACTTTTTACATAACTGCCTCTGTTACAAATTTGGGTAAGAGAGGAAGAGTTTTTGGAAAACAACTGGCCACTCTTTTAAAAATTTCCACTGAATTGACCTTTTGATCTTAGCTTATGACCCAGTATGACCTAGTTTAGATATGAAAGGTAAGTTTTTCACAGTCTTGACAGATTTACCATCAATTTGACAAAGTTACTGAGCTTGATGGCCAAGTTTAAAACTTAAATCAGATATTATTCAAATAAACATCTGTCCATGTTTGCTAGATATTCAATGAAAACATAACTTCTGGAGTCTTTCAGTTCTCAAACTATTTGACATTTTCTGCAAATGTAAGCCTAAAATGGACCATTCTAAACCAAAACTATCAAAAATTCTGACAAAGTTTCAATGGGACTGGATAAAGAGCTTGACCTCCAAATTAATCACTACTTTGACCTAATGACCTGGTTATTGACTCCACATACGTATCATTTAACTCTTTACCAAACGACAAAATTATAGACTGGTCCAAATTGAAAGCATTAAATTTTTCAGACTACAAAATAAACGTGACTGAAAAATTGAAATTTGGTTTGGGAATGGTAGAAAACATTGTGGTAAAAGGAGAAAATGCTGGTTACCAACATTTTCTCCTTTTACCACAATGTTTTCAAAAGGCTTTTTTCTCAGGGTCGTTAGAAGTCGCATTGTGTGGTAAAGAGTTAAATGTTGTGAAAAAGTTTGACCTATTTTATTAAACATGTAAGTATTTAAAGTACCTAACATTGTATATCAAACAAAACTGTAATCATTGTAGAGTACTGTGAAATAAATTATAGCAAGGTATGTGCTGGCAGAAAGAAAATATTACAGGTTGAAACTGTATCAGATATTATGAATCACTCTGTACTCCAGATTAAAATGACCTAAATATCGTTGGGCAAAGCATCCTGAGACAAAGTATTGTGAACATTTGATGAAATTGGACTTCAGACTAAATCTGTATACCTAAAACAATCATTAAAGAATTTCTCTTTCCAAGTCACTGACCCCATATAATCTACCTTAGTATTGAACTTCACACAAATATCATTGAGACCAGAGACCAACATCCTGGGAAAGTTTGATAGAGGTAAGAATATTATTCTGAAGAATTAGTACAGATATAAACATCAGTTTCAATCAAACACATGTGAAGATAATGAGATCCATACAAATCAAATGTGCCTATTTTCCATGCTGGATATAAGAAACAAACCTGAAGGTTAAAATGAGAGAATTAACACTTTACCACACAATCACAAGTTTTAATGACTCTCAAGTAGAAATCTGTTGAAAACATAGTGGGAAAAGGGGAAAACGCTGGTAACCAGCATTTTCTCCTTCTCCCATCATGTTTTCTATCCTGTCAAAGAACTTCAGTTCCTTTGTATCACTTTTGATTTTGTTTGCATAAGCTTTCAATTTTGATAATTTTTCATTTGGTAAAGAGTTAAATATATATTTACTAAGGAAGAAAAGTTATTGTTTTGAGGTATTAAACATCTTTTCAACAGCCATATGAAGTGGGTATTCAAATGTGGAAGTCAGTTTTCAAAGACTTGAAAAAGGCATAACAGAGTTAAAGTTATGATTCACAACTTTTTCCTGTTTGTGATAGCCCTATGAAAATGAAAACAAAACAGCATAAACTTGAATTTTCTACACCTGCCATTCTATATTCTTTCCTATAGACTTCATAAAACCTTCACCAAATAAAACCAGTGTTTAAACAACCTGTAAGACAGAAGCTTTTGAAACATTCTTGGTGAGGGGAGCTTTCCATTTTAATGAGTTCATAATGTTTCATTTGGTGAGGAGTTAAAGATATATTTACTGAAGATAAAAAGTTTATGTTCTTAGATATGAAACATCTTTCAACAGCCATACAAAGTGGGTATTCAAATGTGCAAGTCAGTTTTCAAAGACTTGAAAAAGGAGTAACAGAGTTAAAGTTATGATTCACTACCTTTCCCTGTTTGTGATAGCCCTATGAAAATGAAAACAAAAGGGCAGTCTTTGATAGCCCTATGAAAATGAAAACAAAAGAGCATAAACTTGAATTTTCTACACCTGCCATTGCACATTCCTTCCAATAGACTTCATAAAACCTTCAGCAAATAAAACCAATGTTTAAACAACCCGTAAGAAAGAAGCTTTTGAAACATTGTTGGTGAGGGAGAAAAATGCTGGTTTCCAGCATCATGTTTTTTCCCCACAATGTTTCATCCTTTCAAAGATTTAAATCATGTATTCTGCAGAAAAAGAAATTATAATTATGGCATGCATGGTTCAGGTATTTTTTCAGTCAATATAAGTACTTCTTTACCCAACAAAATTTAAGACCTGTCCAGGTTGAAAGTACTTGCAGACAACAAATTAAAGATGGCTCAAATGAAAAATTTTGTCCTTGATAGAGCAGTTGAAAAAGGAGAAATGCTGTTTTCATCACTTTTTCCTATCCCAACAATGTCCCAACAATGTTTTTAAAAGTTTTCTCCATCAGGTTCGTTGAACCTCAGGATTGTATAGTTAACCAAAAATCAGCCTTTCCTACTTCATAAATGCATTATTATGCAGATGACTTTCATCCACATACAAACTAAGCCAATAGGAGGAACATTTTTGTAATTTTTAATTGATTCCCAAAAACTAAAGGTAAAGGAAACTGTCTCTATTGTAGAAGTATGTCATCCCAAACACTCTTCAACAATTCAGATCATCTGTGACACAGAAAACAGTTTAACTCATTACCAAATGACAAAAGGTTTAGACTTGTCAAAATTCAAAGCATTTGCACACAACAACTCCAATGTGGTTCAAGGGATGTAAGAAAGGGTAGAAAAAATTGCGTGAAAAGGAGAAAAGGAGCTGGTTACCAGCATTTTTCTTCTTTTCCAACAATGTTTTCAGAAGGCTTCTATCCTAGGGTCATTAAAATTCCGGACTGTGTAGTAATGGGTTAATCACAGAAGCTTTCATTTACTTGTCAGTGCAATCATCTGAGTAAAGTTCATAAAGACAGCTCAAAATGAGAACAAGAGGACCATGATGGTCCTATATCGCTCACCTGAGTACTAAGCAGTAAAGGTCTACAATGACGAAAAATATCAAATATGGAGGTTCAAGGCCAAATGATAATGAAACAAGCAATTTCGTTGAAATGATATCCCCCGCCAAAAAAGACCTTTTTTGATACAAACATATTAGAGGTATTGTGTGTTGCATGAACATGTGGCCTTTTTGTTAATGGTCCATGATAAAATTACACATTAAGCCCCCCTTTTCCATGGCACAGCATTTCATTAAATGAAAAATATATAAGAGGTCCATATGAGATCATACATTAAGTCCCCTTTTACCATAACATGGCATTTCATTAAATGAAAACAAATGATGAAAATATACATCAAGCCCCTTTTTTCATGACACGTCATTATATATAAAAGAAAATTGTATCAACGGACTATCCTAAGGAAGATATGCATAAAGTTTCATAAATGTTTGTCAAGGACTTTAGAAGATATCTGTCCAGGCGGATGAATGGGCTATAACTAACTGTCATTGGTCCACAATGAAAATATACATTTAGCCCCCTTTTTTCATGACATGGCATTTCATGAAATAAGATCAAATAACTATTGTCTGTGGCTTAATAAAGATGAAGTTTAATTGCATTTTGTGTGGTAGTGAAAGAGATATTGGTCCATAATGAAAATATTTGTAAAGCCCCCTTTTTCCATGACATGACATTTAATGAACAAAAGCGGCAAATTGTCGCAAGATACGCCCGTCCCACCGCCAGTTGTCCAGGGGGGATAATAAGCGTAAAGGGCAGGTACAGGAAAATAGTAGTGCAGCAGACGTCATGTAAGTGATTGAAATAGGCATGAATGTCTCCTCTAATGTTAAGGAAACATGCATATAAAGTTTCAGGTCATTCAAACATGAAAAGACAAAGTTATATTGTAGAGAAGCATGAAAAGCTGTAACAAAAAAAAAAATAATGAATAGGGAATAATTCCAAAAGGGCATTAGGTAAGGTTACGACTCCAGTGCATTGCACTTTTCGTAACTGCAACAAACATGTTTACCAAGTCTCAAGTCAATTTGACTTGAGGTGACAAAGTTCAGTTCCGGACAAGCAAGAAATACTGTAAAAATGAAGGTAAAAGTGGAATTACTCAAAATCCGCGCTAGGTAGAGTTATTGTTCTTGCACACTGTACTCCGTAATATTGCAACAAACATGCATACCAAGTTTGAAATCGTTCTGACTTGAGATGACAAAGTTATATTCCGGACAAGCACTAAATGCTGTAAAAATGACGATCAAAGGGAAATAATTCAAAGACAGCACGAGGTAGAGTTACAATTCTTGCGCACTGCACTTCCAAATATTGCAACAAATAAGCATACCATATTTCAAATCATTCCTACTTAAGATGACAAAGTTATGCTCCGGACAAGCAAGAAATGCTATAAATATGAAGATCTTAGGGGGAATAACTCAAAATTCGTGCTAGGAAGAATTATGGTTCTTTTCAATAATCATGCATACCAAATTTGAAGATGTTCAGACCAAAAATGACAAAGTTGTATTCCGGACAAGCAGAAAATGCTGTAAAAATGACGATCAAAGGGAAATAACTCAAAGACAGCACGAGGTAGAGTTATGGTTCTTTCGCACTGCACTCCATATTATTGCAAAAAACACAAATGCCAAATTTCAAGTCAATCGGACTGGAGATGACAAAGTTAAGCTACGGACAAAGAACTAGAACTATAAAAATGAAGATCAAAGTGGAATTACTCAAAATCTGCACCAGGTAGAGTTATTGTTCTTGTGCAATGAACTCCGTTATATTGCAACGAACATGCATACCAAGTTTGAAGTTGTTTTGACATGAGATGACAAAGTTATATTCTTGACAAGTACTAAATGCTGTAAAAATGACGATCAAAGGGAAATAACTCAAAAACAGCACAAGGTAGAGTTACAATTTTTGTGCACTGCACTTCCAAATATTGCAACAAATAAGCATACCACATTTCAATTCATTCCTACTAAAGATGACAAAGTTATGCTCCGGACAAACAAGAAATGCTATAAAAATGAAGATCTAAGGGGGAATAACTCAAAATTCGTGCTAGGAAGAATTATGGTTCTTGTGCACTGCACTCTGTAATTTTTCAACAATCATGCATACCAAATTTGAAGATGTTCAGACTAAAAATGATAAAGTTGTATTCCGGACAAGCAGAAAATGCTGTAAAAATGACGATCAAAGGGAAATAACTCAAAGACAGCACGAGGTAAGGTTATGGTTCTTTCGCACTGCACTCCGTATTATTGCAACAAACACAAATGACAAGTTTCAAGTCAATCGGACTGGAGATGACAAAGTTATGCTCCAGACAAGCAGAAAATGCTGTAAAAATGACGATCAAAGGGAAATAACTCAAAGACAGCACGAGTTAGAGTTATGGTTCTTTTGCACTGCACTCTGTATTATTGCAACAAACACAAATGCCAAGTTTCACATCAATCGGATTGGAGATGACAAAGTTATGCTCCGGACAAATAACTATTCTAAAGAACTTTCTAATTCAAGGGCAAATAACTCCAGTCATTCTGGTCCGATTAGACCCATAATCGAACTCATCTCAGATCTTATGGTCATAAGTATTTTGATCAAGTTTGATGCTGATTGGTAAAAAATTGTAGATGCTAGAGTGTAAACAAAGTCAAATATAGCAATTTTTCTAATTCAAGGGCAAATAACTCCAGTTGTTCTGGTCCGATTACACCCATACTAGAACTCATCCGAGATCTTAGGGTCATATATATTTTAACCAAGTTCGGTAATGATTGGTTGATATTTGAAGATGCTAGATTGTAAACAAAGTCAAATATAGCAATTTTTCTAATTCAAGGGCAAATAACTCCAGTTGCTCTGGTCCGATTAGACTCATAATCAAACTCATCCGAGATCTTATCGTCATATATATTTTGACCAAGTTTGGTGATGACTGGTTAATATTTGTAGATGCTAGAGTGTAAACAAAGTCAAATATAGCAATTTTTCTAATTCAAGGGCAAATAACTCCAGTTGTTCTGGTCCGATTAGACCCATAATCGAACTCATCTGAGATCTTATGGTCATATATATTTTGACCAAGTTTGGTGCTGATTGGTTAAAAATTGTAGATGATAGAGTGTAAACAAAAAAATGTGAACGGACGGACGCCGGACGCCGACGGACAGTGAGTGATCACAATAGCTCATCCTGAGCACTTCGTGCTCAGGTGAGGTAACAAGAGGGCCATGATGGCCCTTAAGTCCTTCACCTGAGCCTTTTTTGACCCACTGACATGACCCATTTCCAATCTCTTTTGAGATACCAGGACAAACATTCCAACAAACTTTCATGAGTATTAGAATGAAAATGTGGCCTCCAGATTGTAAACAAACTTTTCCTGGGTTTTGTCTCAGTGACCTGCTTTTTGACCCATCATGACCCATTTTCGAACTCCTCCAAAATATCACCAAGACAAACTTTCCGACAAACTTTTATAAGTAATGGACACAAAATGTGGTCTCGAGAGCATATCTAAGGTTTTTCTAAGTTCTGACCTTGTGATTTAGCTTTTGACAAAACATGACCAAAATTGTAAACTCATCCATGATATCATCAAGACAAATATTCTGACCATCTTTCATGAGTACTGGACTGAAATGTGGCCTCTAGAGTGTACACTAGGTTTTCGAAAGATATGACCTATTGACCTAGCTTTTGACCCCACATGACCTATTTTAAAACTCATCCAAGATATCATCAAGAGAAACATTCTGAGAAGGTTTCATGAGTATCAGATTGAAAATGTAGCCTATAGAGTGTACACAAGGTAAAAGTTGAAGATGCCCAAAGGATACAGCACTATCACAAAAACTCACCCCGAGCACTTTATATTCAGGTGAGCTAAAAATGGTTTGGATGAACTAGTATAATCTTTAAATGATACAAAACTATCACAGCAGAGATAATTAAACCAGTTTTTACCGAATCCTTCATTGGCATACAGATTATCATCTGAGTAAGTTTTCATTTCACTCAGTCTCTTGGCCTCAAGCATCTTCATAAAGCAATCATGGATTAGAACATACTGGGACTGAAAGGAAGAGGAGAAACTTTAATCAAGATGGAACCTTCCTATTTCTGTGAAACTTGCAAATGTCTTCCAATAGATTTTTGACTATGAAGAGCAACCCCGTTCCTTTAACTCTTTGCCACACAAGAAGGCTTTTGAAAACAGTATGGGAAAAAGACAAAATGCTGGTAACCAACATTTTCTCCTTTACCAAAAACAATTTTTACCCTATCAAAGACAGGTAAGATCATTCCAGCTACATTAATTTTGTTGCCTTCCAATGATTTTAATTTGGACAAGTCAAAAATTTTGTGATATGGTAAATAAAGAGTTATGGTTTTCAAAATGCTCGAACATGTGTGTGCATGTTTTTTTTTCTCCTTTTTTAAATTTTGACTGATTTTGATAGCAACTTCAGTATCTATGATGATACATTACACATATCTCTATCATTTCCAATCTGCAAAAACCTATTCAGTTCATTAATTCCTTCAGATGACTGTGTACTTTGGCTGTTCCCACAGAAAACATAGGCTTGTATTTGTGATGCCAAAACCCTGAGATTTTATGATACTTCTGTCACATTGAAGAATATTAATTCAGTCTCAGGTTTGTTGTTACCTATTAAAAGGGGAACCCTAAATAGAAGGGCAGGTAACTCTCAAACTATTTTTGACACAATTATGCCCCTTTTTTTCAGTTTAAGAATTTTCACTGAAAAAGCACCCCCAGTTAACTCTAAAACAATTTCATGTTTTAATGACTCTGAAAAAAGAGGCTTTTCAAAACATGTTGGAAAAAAAAGAAGAAAATGCTGGTAACAGTATTTTCACATTTTCCCAAAATGTTTACTATCATTTCTTATCCAGATTCCATAAATTATGCCATGTTTAATTTGACGTCTGCAAATGCTTATAATTTGTGCCGGTCTAGAATTTATGTTGTTCAGTAAAGAGTTGAGTGTTGGCAACCATCTGCAAAGCACATGTTTTTGTTTGATAGTAGACAAATGTGTGAACAATTAAATCCTTCAAAATACAATAATGTAAAGGAAATATATCACTAACCTCTGTCTGTACCATGGAGACTCTGTTTTCTCGTAGACTTAAAACTATATCAAATATATCCACAGTACCATCCCAACAGAAACTAGGACTGTTTAGATACATCTGTAAACGATCCAGAGCTACAAAGGTTCCTGTTCGACCTACACCAGCACTGGGAATCAAAAAGAGGACAGAAAATAAACTAGAGGCGCTTGAGCGCCTGTATCGCTCCACAGGCCTGATATTTCTATAATGGCGAAAGGAAGTTTTTAACAATTATCATTCAATCCTGCATTTTAGCTCACTGAAGAAACAATTTGGTAGACAACCACCATAGGAACTTACCTGCAAAACAACAATGAAATCCAATGAATAGTTTTAGAGAAAAAATTTTTCAAAGATTTTACTTTATACCATAAAAGGAAAATGAGTCTCCCATAAAAGCCATGTTTTTTGACAGATCTTTTTTTTTTTAAGGAATTCTGTAAACCTGTATCTAAGGAACATTCCTGCAAAATAATAATGCTATCCAAATAGCGGTTTGGGAGGAGAAGATTTTTAAAGGTTTTTTACTTTGGTTGCCATGGCAACCAGAATTCTTCATGGAACACAATTATTTGAAGGAATTTGAAAGAGGACCACCAAAGGAACATTCCTGTGAAATTTGGTAAAAATCCAGTCAATAGTTTCTGAGGAGAAGTTTTTTAAAGAAAAAGTTTACGGACGCACCCACAGACGAACGGACGAACGAACACACGGACGGACGTACGGACGCACGACGGACACAACGCCATGACAATAGCTCGCTGGCCTTTGGCCAGTGGAGCTAAAAACAACACCATATTGCAATTGTATGTCAGAAAATGCTTGCAACCAGGGTTTTTACCTTTGACTTCAATGTTTTTAAAAGCCTGTTTCCTACGATTCTAATGACACAGAATTGTTTTGTTAACCTTTTCCCAAACAACAAATTGTTGACTCTTTCAAATGGAAAGTAACTGCAGACAAAAAAGCATAAATTGACACAAATTACCAGTAGCTCTTTGGAAGGATAGAAAATATTTTGGGAAAAGGAGAAAATGCTTATTACCAGCATGTTTTCTCTTTTTTTATAGTGTTTCCAAAAGCCTTCTTCCACTGGATCAATAAACTCGAGATTGTTTGGCAAAAGGTTAAGTCTTAAGTTGACAGCTTTTAAAAAAACTGTAGACAAAGTAATGGATTCTTACAACTAATTGCTTTTTTTTTTCACCCATGTTTTCCTTGGGATAAGAAACAAAAGACACTTCTTTCCTTCTATGATTTTCTATATTTTTACCAAAATATAAAAGCTTCACGACTACAGTCAAAGCTTAATTCTTCTTGAACATTATGATAAATAGTCAATCAAAATAATTATATTACAGTTCAATTTTTACCTATCAAGCTTCTGCACACATACCTGTTACAGTGGATTCCGCTTAGTCGCAAGTCCTATTTGTCAGAGAAAATGTTGCGATAAAGCAGTCATCCCCATAAACCAATGCCTCTTTTCAGACCGGAAGTCAAACCAGAGATGCAGACAATTGTTTTGTTCTAATGACAGACGTTCAGCACTTGGATCCCGATAATTTAATTGATTCAGATTTTTTTAAAATATGTGTATTTCAAAATAAATCAGTTTAAAAATTTCATTGCTCTAATTCATATTTACCCATCAAGTGCATAAAGCGCCCGGTAACAATCCTCGCTGTTGGCCATGGTAATGCTTCATTTGACATGAACTCCAACACAAAGTCATTGAAAATACAAGTTTAGACGCATATCTCTAGTTTCCCGTTGTCTAACAATCGCAAGATGTGTGCATGTATATTTTTAACACAACATGATCATGTGTTGCGCACCTGTATAACCCCCGACTAACCACCTGTTCGGTTGAATGGGTTGGTAAATTCTGTATTGCGTCATAGACTGATTGCCGTACAGACGATTCCATTTTAGCATATGAGTTTAAGCCATACTATTCAAAGCAGACCTACATTCGAAACTGCTTTCTGTGTTTTTCACACATAAACTAACAGTCAGTTTACATTCACACCTGTGTCAAATTGTTTGTCACAAATTGGATTATCAACGAAACACCAACAGAGACAAACAATTAAGTTCATTTTCTTTTTTTTCACAGTTTGTAATGATCTGAAAGGTGATACTTTATTACGATCAGTCTTTCTTTGTAATAGGTGAAGTGCCGAACTGTGTACAGTTGCTTTTGGAGAGTGTAGATCAAGATCTACATACAGAATGTATACAAGACTGTACAGAATGTGTAGTCTCATCTTAGATCTACCATGTCCGTTTTTTTTTTTTTAAATGAGACCAAGCCAAGATTGCAGTAGCCATATTTCCGCCATTTTTCCTGCCCAAAAATTACCATTTCATTAATCAGTGCTCTTAGTGTTACATGCACAGCCTGGTACCTGATATCTTGCGTAACTGTCCAACAGTTGATATGAAGATGGACAACCACTGAAATAAACTGCACAGAAAATTAATGCATCAATGCTGTCAAACAGCCACTGAGTTAACGAGCTCCTGTTTCAAAATGACAGCAAATTTGAGACGTATTGTAACCATCATTACACTTTCTAAAATGAAAAGAATAACAGGAAACAAGGCAAGAATTTAATGATTGAATCATGAAAACGGGTCAACATGGACTCATCATATGTATACTGCTGCAATGGTTTATAACTTCGATTCTCTTTACGCTTCGAAATTCGACTTTTTTTTTGTCTTTTTTTTTTCGAATAGATTGCAATTTTTCATTGTCTTACCCTACAGAATTGCTAATAAACACTACAATTTCGAATCTTTTGCTAATTTTTGTTTCAAAAAAACCGAAATTTTCCTATCATTGGATCCCGATGAAGCGTTGAAATTTACGTTGTCTAAATAGGAAAAGGATCAGTGCTGGACCAATTCTTGCGAATAACCGAAAATCCCGATAAACAGGGTTGCAATTAAGTGGAATCCACTGTAATATCAACAACAACAAGAACCTGAAGCTCCAGAGAAACCCAAACCATTGTGCCAAAGAAAGAAATTGCATGGTTTGCTCAGTTTCCTTCATTTGTCGAGTGTTTCTAGACACTTCATGCTGTAGGGTAGTTCAGAAACTAGTGATATCTGAATAATAATTTCCAGACAACAAAAAATACCAACCTGCAGTGTACAATAATGGGACCATCGTTATCATGTGGGACTAGAGACCTGGCTGTCTTCACAAAGTCCAGAAAATGATCATATTCTACATTGGCACTGAAGTCTGGAAAGTCTAGGTAGTGAAGGTGAGTCACCTGCCTCTCTAGCCCATTCTGAAATAACAAGACAGAATTACCCAGTAGTTCCTAAAGGTAAACATTTCGCCTAACAGTTTTGAAAACCCTCTTGGAACAACGGCTCTTAAAAACATTAAGAGAAAAAGAAAAAATTATGGTTACCAGTATTTTCTCTTTTTCATACAATCTTTTCTACCCCTTGAAAGAAAAATCCTATCATTTAACCCTTTAGCACACAATCCTGACTTTTACAGAAAGAGCAGGACATCTGAAAACATTGTTGGAAAAGGAGAAAATGCTGGTAACCAGCATTTTCTCCTTTTTTCACAATGTTTTCCATCCTATCAAGGACAAACTTTGTCATTTGAGTCACATTTAATTTGTCGTCTGCAAATGCTTTCGATTTGGACTAGACTAAAATTTTATCATGTAGTAAAAGGTTAAGCCACAATTACATTGTTGCCTGCATTTGCTTTGAATAAGTCGATATTTTGTTGTCTTGCAAAGAGTTACATTATGAAAAGGTGAATAATATTGTGAGTATCTTAACTGTCGCACAACCTAACCCATGGAGTGGCAACTTTTGTTACTATGAGGAAAACCCTGCATGTGCCACAAAATTGTAGAAATCATTTCAAACGGTCTGAATGAAACAAAATTTTCTGCTAGTCTGTGCCAGGATACCTCTAAAAAGTTAAATTTTTTATGACATGCAAATAAGAAAATTTTCTGTTTCTGTTGTAAAAATAAGCTCTCAAAATTTACCTCCAGGGTTTTCCATGATGCACAAATTCTGCGTCATTGACGCGATTTTAACTCAAATGACCCCCAAAATAAATGACAGTGCGTCATCAGTGACGCAACTTTACAAAATCTAAATCATCTAGGAAATTGAATAAAGCGTCATAAATCCAAGTCTATTCTTGCTTCAATACCACATGAACACCGTTCTTTTTTTAACTACAGAGTTTATTTTTGATAAAAGTGGTTTTCCATTAATTCATTTATAGGGTAAGACTGGTTTACGCATTATTGCCGTAAAGTACATCGGACATGTGTCATAAACATGGGCCCAGACAAAGTCTTGGATGGGTTTTCTGTATTTCATTGCTTATTTTACGTGACTTCCGGTAGACAAAAGTACAGATCACCAGTCTGTGCTGTTTGCGGAAAATAATGTCACGATGAAGTAAACAATAGCATTTTTTTTTTATCATCTGCTTCCTACAGCTGCCGATCAAGCCACGTCAAGCAGCGATTCGGACGAGAATGTTTCCTCTGTCAACTAATGAGGCAAGGGGTCACAATGACCCCCAATTTTTAAAGCTGAGGGAAAACCCTGTGCTTCTGTTACACTGATAAACTTATTTTTGTTACAACGACAGATTCTATTTGTCTAAAGGTCATATGGATCTACTACCTGTCTACTGAGAAAAATAGAATACAAAAAAAAGAAAACTGTTATCTTATACAATGGGTATCTTATATTTTGTCTGGAGGTGATATAAGGTGATACTACAAAGAAAAATAAAATGCCTAAACTTACAGCTGTTACATTGAAAATGGATATGTTATATTTGTCTAGAGGGGATATGGATATGGGATTGACCACGACCTCTCCATATTGTTTGGGCTCTCGGAGCTGATCTGGCCAGTACATCTCACACTTCACCTGAACAAATACACAGAAAAATAGCAAACAACTTTTTTTTACTGCTGACACCATTTGATATGGGGTTATTAAAGACACATCTATATGCATTTTCAGTCAGTTTTTAACCCATTTCATCCTTATTTGATGAAACTATAATCATTTTTGCATCTTCATGCCAAATAATGCCCCTGATGCCTACAAGATTGCACAGATTATGATAGATAGAAAATGCATTTCATGTTTAGGAGGTCTTCAATGCAATCTCTGTTGTTGTTATCAGTTTTAAATGAGGACAAATCTCGTGTTCTTCTGTCCCTAACACCATTTACGTTGTTGATTTATCTCTGTTTACACAACTGCGCCATTCTACACACTTTCAAGCAGTTTTTCTCTGTAGTTGTATGGATGGATCTTTAACTCTTTTTTTCAATTAACTCTTTCCTAAATAACAAATTTAAGAATCATCCAAATTGAGAGCATCTGAAGGCATCAAATTTTAAAGTGGTACAAATGAACTTATTTTGTTTCACAGGGTAGAAAGCATTGTTGGAAAGAGGAGAAAATGCTGGTTACCAGCATTTTCCTTTTCCCACAATATTTTCAAAAGGCCTCTTCCTCAAGGTCATGAAAACAAAAGATTGTTTGGTAAAGGGATTAGCTTTTACTACACGATACTGAGTTTTAACAACCCTAGGGAAAAAGCCTTTTGAAAACATTGTGGGAATAGGAGAAAATGCTGCAAGCATTTTCTCCTTTTTCAACAAAGTCTTCTATGCTTCCTGAAGCAAATTCAACTTTTGTACCACATTTATTTTGTCGTCCGCAATGCTTTCAATTTGGATAGGTCTAAAATTCTGTCAATAAATACAAAGTTAAATACATGTCATTAACAAAATTAAAACTTATGAAAAATACTAAACAATGCTTTTGTATTCCCCAAATTCATGTTCACATGGAATTTATTTTGTACAATTCATATTAGCACATTTGACACATTTGAAAATTTAGATATCAATTTACTTTAATCTAAAATTCACCACAAGCCTGTAGGTGAATTCATAAGTTTTTTTTATACAGGAATTTGTCACTGTCACAGATTCATGAAAATAAATCTATGTAGAAAAGTCAATTAACTATCAACAACACAGTAAAATTTTGGACAAGTCCAAACTAAAAGCATCTGCAGACAGCAAATTGAAATGATAAACTTTAAAAGGGTAAAACTCATTGTGGGAAAAGTAGAAAATGCTTCCAGCATTTTCTCCTTTTCTCTCTATGTTTTCAAAAGGCGTCTTTCAAAACTTGTGATTGTGTGGCAAAGGGTTGATAAACAAGAGGGCCATGATGGCCCTGAAGTTGCTCACCTGAGCCTTTTGACCAAACATGATCCATTTTAAATCTCTTTCGGAATATTATGACAAACAATCTAACAAGCTTTCATAATTATTGGACTGAAAATTTGTCTTCTAGCTTGTACGCAAGCTTTTTCTAGACTCATCCAAGATGTCATTAAAACAAACATTCTGACCAAGTTTCATGAGTATTGAACTGAAATTGTGGCCTCTAGGGTGTACACAAGATTATTCTAAGACTTGACCTAGTAACCTATTATTCTAAGACTTGACCTAGTAACCTAATTTTTCACCTGAACTGACCCATTTTCAAACTGGTTTAAGATGTCATCAAGACCAACATTCTCACCAACTTTAATGAGTATTTGACTGAAAATGTGGCCTCTAGAGGGTACACAAGGTTCTTCAAAGATTTGACCAAGTGACCTAGTAATTGACCATTCATGATCCATTTTCAAACTCATCCAAGATGTTATCAAGAAAAACATTCTGACCAAGTTTCATGAGTATTGGACTGAAAATGTGGCCTCTAGAGCGTACACAAATTTTTTCAAAGATTGGTCCTTGTGGCCTAGTTTTTGACCTGATGTGACCCATTTCCTCCGAGATAACATCAAGACAAGCATTCTGACAAACTCTCATGAGTATTTGACTGAGAATGTGGCCTCTAGAGTGTACACAAGGCTTTCATAGGATCTGACCTAGTGACCTAGTTTTTGACCCAACATGACCCATTTTCAGATTCATCCGAGATATTATCAAGACAAACATTTTGACCAAGTTTCAAGAGTATTGGACTGAAAATGTGGCCTTTAGAATGTACACAAGGTTTTTCTAAGATTTGACCTAGTGACCTAGTTTTCGACCCAACATGACTCATTTTCAGACTCATCTGAGACATTATCAAGACAAACATTTTGACCAATTTTCATGAGTAATGGACTGAAAATGTGGCCTCTAGAGTGTACACAAGGTTTTTCTAAGATTTGACCTAGTGACCTAGTTTTTCACCCGACATGACCCATTTTCGAACTCATCTAAGATATCATCAAAATTAATATTCTGACCAGGTTTCATGAGTATTGGACTGAAAATGTGGCTTCTAGAGCGTACGCAAGGTAAAAGTTGACAACGGACAAAGCACAACTGATACAGCACGATCACAAAAGCTCACCTTGAGTGAGCTAAAAATACTATCATTTCTATAGAAACTAAAATCTACACAGTATGTTACTTACCCTATTTCCCTCCCTGCACTGAGTCAGCATTACAATGACCTTGACATTCTGTTCCCACACCATTCTCCAGAAATCATCCACAGTCCCTGGCAAGGGCCCTTGAGAAGCTATGTATTCCCTTTGGTTATTAAATCCCTGAAAAAATTTATACACTTTGTATGCTGAAAGCTATAAGTGCAGTAAATAACCAAAAAGGAGCAAACAAGCTGATAATACACCTTTAAAAACTTTTGATATACATTGCAGTTGAATAAAATGCTGGTGTTTATCTGTCAAGAACTAAAACAAGAGGGCCATGATGGCCCTGTATCGCTCCACGGCTAATAAGTAAAAACACTACAAGCCAAACATTACAGTACTTGGCCAATGGGTATCAAACTGTAAGACATACAAAATTTTTTCTATAAAATCCTACGAGAAATTATGACCCCAGGGCAAAGCCATTTTTTACCACAGAGCTATAATTACTTGAATCCTGGTGGAGATCCACAAGATAAAGCTCCATACCAAATAATACAAGTCTAGAATGTGTGGTTATAAACAATAAGATTTTCAAAATTTCCTCAACAAAAGGCCTTGTAAAACATGAGACCCCCGTGACAGGGCTAAATTTAGTAGCCCTAGGTCTTATGGTTAGTAACAAGAAGATTTACAAAGTTTTCACTATGTAAGCCCATGAAAAACTTGTGACCCCTGGGGTGGGGCCAAACTTGACCCCAGGGCTATATTTGGGCTCTCTTGGTAGAGGCCCACTAGATAAAGCTACATGCAAAATTTGGTAGCCCTTGGCCTTACGGCTAGGTACAAGAAGATTTTTGAAGTTTTCCCTATATAAGGCCATGTAAAACTTGTGACACCCGGGGCGGGGCCAAATTTGACCCCAAGGCTATAATTTGGGCACTCTTGGTAGATGCCCACTAGATAAAGCTACATGCCAAATTTGGTAGCCCTAGGCCTTATGGCTAGGGACAAGAAGATTTTTTAAAGTTTTCCTTATATAAGCCTATATAAAACTTGTGACCCCCGGGGTTGGGCCAAATTTGATCCCAGGGCTATAATTCGAAGAAACTTGGTAGAGGTCCACTAGATAAAGCTACAGGCCAAATTTGGTAGCCCTAGGCCTTATGGTTTCAGACAAGATTTTCAATATTTTTCAGTTTTGTTGCCATGGCAACCAGAGTTTTTGAAGGAATCAAAAATATTCAAGAAATTCTGAAGAGGACCATGGCAGGATCATTTCTGTGAAGTTTCATCAAAATTGGATGGGTAGTTTCAGAGATGTTTGAAATAAAAGTTAATGCACGGACAGACGCACGGATGGACAGATGCATGATGGACACCGGGCCATGACATAAGCCCGCTGGCCTTTGGCCAGTGGAGCTAAAAAAAAAAAGAACCTTCATAACTAAAAGTTGAGGATTATGATGTTGATGAATAGAATTCAAAACAACTATCTTACAGTGAAATACATTGTCAAAATGAAGTTTGATATTATCCCAAAGATTGTTAACAGTGTACCAAACAATGTTTTAATGAGCCTGGTAAGAAAGCTTTTGAAAACAATGTGTGTAGCCAGTTTTTTCTCTCTTATGCAAATTGTTTTCTACCCTTTACTCCTGCACCAAACAATTAACAGTTTAAACAACCACAAGAAATAATGCTTTTGAAAAACTGTGGGAAAAGGAGAAAATACTACAAGGTAAAAATATTGGTTACCAGCATTATCTCCTTTTCCCATGTTACCAAAATATTTCTCCCTTTGGGTTGTTAGAACAGATTGTTTGATAGAGGCTTATTGTATGGTCAGTTTATCTAAGCTTAAAATGGTTGTTAAGAATGTACATTGATAAAAAAAGGTATGGTTCAAATGATACATGTACTTTATGAAAGGTTTAACCCATTACCACACAATCTCAACCCTGAGAAAGAAAGCTTTTGAAAACATTATATGAAAAGGAAAATATGCTGGTAACTTGCATTTTCTCCTTTACCCACAATGTTTTCTATCCTATCAAAGACAAATCTCACCATTACAGCAATACTTAGTATTTTGTCTGCAAATGCTTTCATTTTGGACCAGTAAGTTGTTTGGTAAAGAATTAAACAGGTACAGAACAGCTACATTCTAATTCAGCCTTTACAAATTACCATACATGTACATCCAAGTTACTACAGAATTTACACATGGACAAGCATATACATGCACATATACTGCCAAGCTACATGAAAATTACAAGCATGCTCCACTACTGCATAATAAATGTATATCAACCTTTACAATGCCCTTCATTTCTTTTGAATTTGCTTTTGAAAGACAGTAAAGACAAAGATCAGACCGCATAAGATTTTTACGCTAATCTTAAATTTACACTAATCAGTCTTAACATTTAGTGCCTTTCACAACTATAGTTGCCATTGTGGTAAGTGCAGATCAAGATCTGATTACACAAACACAGTAGATTTGCTGAAACATTCTGGACAAAAGCAACCTTGAAAAGAGGAGAAATGTTTGACAAAGCAGAAAATGTCTTTTAGAAAAGCTTCATTGGGAGAGGAGCACTAGCTTGTAACAAACAACTATTCTTTTTTCTTCAAGTGAAAAAAATCCCAGAGTTAAAAATGTAGGAAACTGAGAAAATGCTGGTAACCAGCATTTTCTCCTTTTCCCACAATGTTTTCCACCCTTTCAAAGATAAATCTCATCATTTGAGACTCATGCAGTCTGTTGTCTGCCATGCTTCCAACTTGGTTAAGCCTAAACTTCTATCAATTGATAGAGTTTTAACGATCCTGATCCAGAGTTTTAACAACCTTGAGAAAGAAGCCTTTAACTCTTTAACACACAATCCCGACTTTTAACGACCCTGAGAAAGAAGCCTTTTGAAAACATGGTGGGAAAAGGAGAAAATGCTGGTAATCAGCATTTTCTCCTTTTCCCACAATGTTTTCTACCCTTCCCAAACCAAATTTAATTTTTTCAGTCACATTTATGTTGTCATCTGCACATGCTTTGAATTTGGGCCAGTCTACAATTTTGTCGTTTGGTAAAGAGTTAAATAAATTTGTGGGAAAGGGAGAAAATGCTGGTAACAAAAATGTAGACTCATCCAAACAGAAAGCATATGCAGACCACAATTTAAATGTGGCTCCAATGATGGGATTTATCTTTGATAGGGTAGAAAACATTCTGGGAAAAGGAAAAATGCTGGTTACCATCATTTTCTCCTTTTCCCACAATGTTTTCCACCCTTTCAAAGATAAATCTCATCATCTGAGACTCATTCAGTTTGTTGTCTGCCATGGTTCCAACTTGGTTAAGCCTAAAAGTCTGTCATTTGATAGAGTTATAGAGGCATACATCATTACTCAACCTCAATGATTATAAGACATGCAGAGGATTTGCATATAGGTTAGCTTTTGAGACAAAATTCTATCAATTAACCTTTTACCAGACAATCCCGAGTTTTAACAACTCCGAGTTTTGACAACCTTGAGAAAGAAGCCTTTAGATAAATTTATGGGTAACTAACATTTTCTCCTTTTCCCACAAGTTTTCTACCCTATCAAAGATAAATTCCATCATTGGAGCCACATTTAAACTGTGGTCTGCAAATGTTTTCTGGACGAGTCTACATTTTTTGTCATGTGGTAAAGAGTCAAGTCTGGAAAAATTTTATTAAGTCCTACTTGGGTGAGCATAATAGAATGTTTTCTAGAAAAGAGTTTAACTCTTTACTAGATGGATAAAACTGGAAAACCATTATACATCTACAAATACATCATAAGCATATTCCGAATTGCTTTCTTTCACGCAAAAGCGAGCTAGCAACTACTAAATACTGTACATCTTTATGTTCTAGCATTAATTATTTGAATAAGACATAACATACTAAGTAGATAGTGTCTCAAGCACAAGCAAATCACTTATACAACCATTCTAATTCCATTTTAGACAAGCAACATGATTGGTCCAGACATTGCAGAGTGTTACAGCCAATCAGACAGCTTGTCTTGAAACCAGACGTCTAAGCAAAGCAAGGTAGTTATAGGTACAAACCATACACTTTGGCCAATATAAACCTTCCATTCACATTTTTTAGTAAGACCAGCAATCTGATTGGCAGGAGATCAACCTGTTCCCCAAGCTAATCAAATGGTTTTATCTTGAGATTTAACCCTTGGCCACATGATTCCGAGTTTTTAATGACCCTGACAAAGAAAGCCTTTAAAAAAATTGACAGAAAAGGAGAAAATGCTGGAAACGAGCATTTTCTCCTTTTCCCACAATGTTTTTTACCTTTTCAGAGAAAGTTTCATTATTTGAACCAGATTCAATTTGTTCAGTGCAAATGCTTTGACCAGTCTATAGTTTTGCTGTGTGGTAATCAAATACAGAATAGAAGGTGAAATATGGCCTTTAACTTACAGGCAAATAATTAGCATTGACATAATCAGATGTAGGATCATCATCGTCCAGTTGTTGTAATTTTACTCGACTGTGATCATCTTTGTTAGTAAAATAAAAATAATTCTACATAAAATGTAACCATTCATAATGGGAATTAATTGGTCTAGTTTGGAATACCTCAGCATTCAAATCCTAAACACCAACATGTGGTTAAAAAAACCAATTCCAACATCATGTCAAATTTGGATGAATGGTTCTTTTGAAATTGGTCTACCTGTATAGGAGGAATAGATGTATTACTTTCCACCAAGCGACAAAAAGGCTTGTCCATAACAAAAATAATTGCAGACAACAAAATCAATTTAGGTCAAAGTTGGAATTTATGTTTGATATGGTAGGAAAGGATGTGGGATAATGCTGTTTACTAGAGAAAACCCTGGCTCCTTTCCCCTCACCATTTTCAAAAGCCTTTTCCCAAAGGCTTGACAGAGCTTGTCTGAAAATGCCTAATACTTTAATCTAAGCCTGTAGAAAACAACTTAAGTAGACTTTGAAGATCAATATCAGGCTGCAAAAAAATGCAATCCACTATGGAGAGGTATTCTGATTAAAAAAAACCCTAAAAATATAGTACATTAGTACTTTTCATTGATTGAAAATATCAGTGCCACAAGGATTAACTTCAAAATAACCACTTCAACAAGTTAGTTCTGATATGCTGAGTTGGCATTCATAAAAAAAAAAATACATGTAAAATTAAAAACATTGTCAAAAGAAAAAAAAAAGAATTGTCACAAAATGTGAACTTATACCCTATTTAGAGTACATACATCATTGGTAATAGCAGTACTTAAACTCACAACACAACACTTCCCCCCCACCCCAAAGTAAAAGCCCTTTGCATTTTTAGACAGCCTCAACATATCTTATGTAAGAGTAAGCAGGGCCTAAGCAGGATATTAAAATCATTACGCAATATGAATCAATATTGCAATGTAATAAAAGGATGATGTTAATCTCCAAATTTGTGAAGAAATCTTTCAATGGTTTCCATAGTTTTACATTTTACACTTGCATATTTTGAATTTGGATGTTGTATCCTTGATAGGCAGAGTTAGACAAAAGAATTGCCTTCCACTGCAAAAGCTCTGCTGATGGTGCTATTTCAGTGAAAGCTGTAGTTTAAAAAAGAGGCATAACTGTGAGAATTACCTGCCTTTCTTGTATGGTTCCCCCTTTTAATAGTTATAAATTAGCCCAAGCTTGCAGTAAATATTTTCAAAAATAACACAGATATAAGAAAATATCAAATGACACCGATGGGGCTATGGCAATGCATCAACCTTTTCTTCAAAAACAGTGGAGCTAATAAAAAGACAGAATCCTAAAGAAGTTTGCTGATAATTGTACTTAGACATATTAATGTATCCACATGTATTTCTCTTCATTCAAACAGTCTTGGTACCGAACATAGTTCACACAAACAACAACAACAAACAGACAATACCAGCATGCAATCACTTGTAAAAATGGTCTGCATTAAATACAAACTCTTCACCCTTTACCAAAAATTTCCATGTTTTATCAATCCTGAAGAAGAAGGCTTTTGAAAACAATGTTGGAAAAGGAGAAAATGCTGGTGACCAGCATTTTCTCGTTTTCCCACAAAGTTTTCTACCCTTTCAAAGACAGATATCATTACATAAGTCACATTTAAGCCTTTAGCACAAAACATTGAGAAAGAAAGGTTTAGAAAACATTGTGGGAAAAGGAGAAAATGCTGGTAACCAGAATTTTCACCTTTTTCCACAATGTTTTCTACTCAATCACGGTTAGTTTCATCACTTGAGCCACCCTTGATTTGTCATTTGTATATGTTTTGAATTTGTACAAGTCTAAAATTTTGTTGTGCAGTAAAAAGATAATTTGTTGTTTTTAAATCATTTTGAGACAAGTCTAAAATACTGAGGTCTGGTAAAGAGTTAAATGTTCTATTAGTGTGATTCTTTTTTATCTCAAAGAAATGATGAGAAGACAAATTTGCATAGTTTGTTTATATCATCAATAACTTGAAGCCTATAGACTTTAAAGAAAATCTCCCTATCACTTACCAGCATTGTAATAATAAGAATAAATCCTCAATTTGCTTCTTTTCATCAAAAGTGATTGAATTTTTTTTGCATTTACAATAGGTTTCAATCCCTTGATGATACAAATACTCCGTGTAAGTTTCAAATAATTTCAATACACATTTTTGACTTGATCAAGTAAAACTAAATTTTTCAACTTTGATTGGCTAGTCTTCCCTAAATAGTGGTCGGATTTTCTTCAAAGTCCATGGGCTTCAAGCTGATGATGATATACACAAGCTGTGCAAGTTTTATGAGAATCTGACCAAAACTGCTGACTTTGTTACATACCAAAAAGACTGACAGACTAATTGAAAAATGTTAATTTCATTACTTAGCCATATAAAAGTTAATAACTAGGTAGGAGGGGTTAAAATGAAAAACTGTTCACAAATAATCTAAAATATTATCTCACAACAAATAAAACATTTATGAGTCTTGCTCTGGCCGAAGGGGGGTTAAATGCATTTCTCTGATGCATTATACTAAGCAAGTCATCACATGATCATGGAGCCATAAAATCCATTTTGTCTAACAGCCGGCTAAATCCTGACATAGAACGGTCCCATGAAATACAGAAAATTGACTAAATGCAAAAAGTTTCGACCTGGGCTACGCAGGCTGACCTGGGTCGATGAATTCTACATATGCATCACCCCAGTTTCAAAGAGCACTGCTCATATTAGATACTCATTCCTTACCATAGCCAGACATTTAGCACTATGGCATTAGGTCTGAAAATCAGAAGGTAAGTATTCATAGTTTTTTAAACAAGCATTACAATTCATGTCAACCCAATATTTTCAAATAAATTATTTTTTCTTAAAGCTGAGAGTTTTATTACATGAAATTGCTCTTTTTCCTATAATACTGTTAAAATATTTTTTTTTCTTCAAATCTTTGCCATCTGAGATTAATATCAGCTTTAATTAGGTTTACAAAAAGCTTGCATAGAAATGGGTTAACTCTTTACCAAACGGCAAAATTTTGGACTAGTTCAAATTGAAAGCATTTGCAGACGACAAAATAAATGTGACTCAAAAACTGAAATTTGATTTGGGAAGGGTAGAAAACATTGTGGGAAAAGGAGAAAATGCTGGTTACCAGCATTTTCTCCTTTTCCTACAATGCTTTCAAAAGCTTTCTTTCGCAGGATTGTTAAAAGTCGGGATTGTGTGGTAAAGTGTTAAACACAATATTTCAAAACGCTGTAGCAAACCGAGATACTGCTCTTTATGACTAATTTCTCCATTAGCCATGTAGTTTTCCTGATGGTTCCCATATTGAACTTTTTTTTGTATAAATCTGACCTAGAGTCGAGACTTTACAAACAAGAAATTTTGAAAGTTTCTGATTGGGCCATGATTTAACCCTTTACAAAACAATCCCCCTATAAGGAGGTTTTTAAAAACATTGTGGCAAAAGGAGAAAATGCTATTCACAAGACTTTTTTGCTTAATCCTTAATTTCTTTACCCTTTCGAAAGACAAATCCCAGCATTTAAACCAAATTTAATTTGATGTCTACAAATGTTTTCAATCTTGAAGTCTTAAAATTTTCTGGGTGGGTAAAAAGTTAATAAACATGTAAATTCACATTGTATACTGCGCAATTCCTCCATTTGCCAAAACATATTTCACGCCTACCACTCTGTTTCTACACTTTGACTGACCTCTAAACACTGATACTTTTTTCCAATTAACTCTTTCTACACCAAATATATAGACTCGACCTTGTTCATCAGCTTAAAATACAATCTCTTAAAACTTAAAAGGTCTTTTTAACAATAAAGACTGACTAAACAAGTGGATAGTATAAATCCAAGCTAAGAATGCATGTTCTGTGTGGTCTGATCTTGATGTACAATGGTACTGAAAAGACTAAAATCTTTTTCTAATATTACCTAATTATGTTTCAGGGCCCATATTCACCAACCATTCTTAAGAACATTCTTAGTCTTACTCTAGACTTATAAAGTAACACAACTTCTGATGGTTTAGCCATTAAAAAATTCTGTTACATTCAAATTTTGAAAACTCTTGAGAATAAGAGCGTTTTTATAATGGTTGGTGAATACAGATCCAGGTGTTACATTACTTGAAGCTGGCACTTACAAGGCAAAATGTTGACCCAACGGTTCTTTGGTTTGTTAGCTTCTATATTTGCTGCATTACAGGTTGACCTCTCTGCTATCTCTTGACTCAACTTAGCGATGTCCTGCAACAGAGATAAAAAAAAGATATATTCAACTCTTTAATAGACAACTAAGTTTTAGACTGGTCATAATCAGCAACATTTGCAGACAATACAAAACATGTTTCAAAGTTGATGGGATTTGTTTCTGGAAGAGCAGAAAACATTGTAGAAAAGAAGAGAATAATGATTATTAGCATTTCTTCTATTACAACAGTAAGTTCAATCCTTCTTTTTCAGGGTCTTAAACACATTTGGCACAGGGTTTACTGTCAGATCACTGTGGCAACTGAAAACACTGATCACAAAGAATATTTTCTCCAATTGTCAAGATTTTTTCACAAATTATTGACTGCAAGCTAAAACAAGAGCACAATATGTGGGTGCCTACACTCCGCTGCTTTTTCAGTCAGAATTTTAAGTTAAGAAAAGGGCATAACTGAGTCAAACGTGTTGAGTATTACCTGTCTTTCTGGTATAGGTTCTTCCTATGATAGGAAATATCTAACCCAAATCTGAAGTAATCTTTTCTGCAATATGAGAGATATCATCCTCGGAACCAAGGTTTGAAGCATTATTTACTCTCACATGCATCACCCCTGGGAAAATTGACAAGCAAATCGTCGTTTCTTATGAATATTCATATGGTAGGGAAGTACCCTAATAGCCAATTGAAAGATCGACAACATAATGATACCCTCTTGTAGCAAGGATAATTTCATTTCTTCCGTTACTAAAAATAACCCTGGAAAAAACCTGAGGTTGTCAATAAATATGGCGGCCGTCGGCCTGCTTGTCTCCTGTGAGATATGCCATTCTGCAATACAGGGACGACACTATCGATCTTTGTGTACGATTTTAACTGACAGTCTTTCAGTGTTACGCCAAAAATCTCTTTTAAACGCTTCTCCATTATGGTGCTGATGGGCGCCGTCATATTTAAAGTATCACTAAGCTTGATTTGCAACAAATGATGTGATAGGATATCAACAAGTAAAAACTAGAAATGACGGTGTATTTGTGATAAAAATAGTTTAAATTTTCTCAAGGAAAACTGAGATCACCAATCAAAATGTATCATGAATAATTCATGAGAACGAGGAAATGCCAGCGAAATAACCCATGGGTGATTACAGAATGAATCGAAACTGGGTCACCGAGGATGGAGAGATATGAGAAAATGTCAAATTTTTCCTAAGCCGATGCAGATGATGACAGAGCCACGGTAATTCCTTGATGTTTTCTCATGGATTCGAACTGCTTTACATCATTTTCTTTCAAATATCTAAGTATACTAATTATACTTGCAAAGCTTTTTCAAACTGAAACCTGTGCTGAGGGTACATATTAGAATGTGTCTCACTAGCTGTCTGTTACTTTTTTCCAAACCACAAATTTAGATTCTTTCAAATTCAAAATATCTGCAGAGGATAAATTCAAAATTGATACCAGTAAACTTAAGCTCTCTAACTGGGTAGAAAACATTTTTCCACAATGTTTTCAAAAGCTTTCTTTCCAAGGGTCGTGAAAACTCATGATTGTTTGGTAAAGGTTTAATTAGTCTATAAAAATCAATCAGATTAAATCAAAGCCTCTCTTTACCTCATACTGGTCAGACAGTTTCAGATTTGTATCTCTATGTAAGCCTTCTAACACCTCCTCATACTTGTTTACTTGAAAAGGCCTGAAAATACAGTTAACAGATTTTAAACTCAATTTGTAACTTTCAGTCACATACACCGATAGAAAAAAAATATATAGACAACACCCCCCCCCCCACAAAAAAAAGGAAGAGGGCCCGTGGCCCCAAAGCAAAAATCATCTATGCTTAATAAAGCTGAAGAGATCCTGGTTTTAATGGTGTAATATGCATGTGTGTAGTGACCTACTTTTTGACCAACTTGGCCTACTTTTGAACTGATCAGATATATCATCAAACCAAACATTCTGAAAATGTTTCATGAGTATCAGACTGAAAATTTGGTCTCTAGACTGCACACAAGTATTTTTCCAAGATTTGGTCCAGTGACCTACTTTTTGATCTGTTGTGATCCTACTTCAAAATTGTCCGAAATTTCAACAAGACAACCTTTCTGACCTAATTTCATAAGTATCAGGCTGAAAAAGTGGCCTCTAGGCTGCACACTAAGTTTTTCTCAGATTTGGACCAGTGACCTATTTTTTGACCCAATGTGACGCAATTTTTAACTTGATCAAGATATCATCAAGACAATTATTCCGACTCGGTTTTATGAGTGTCAGGCTGAAAAAGTGGCCTCTAGAGTGCAAACAA
Organism: Hippopus hippopus; assembly: GCA_946811185.2. Classification (NCBI taxonomy): domain Eukaryota; kingdom Metazoa; phylum Mollusca; class Bivalvia; order Cardiida; family Cardiidae; genus Hippopus; species Hippopus hippopus. The sequence goes on along the minus strand of OX328101.1, from coordinate 50,287,759 downwards.
GGTTTTTCTCAGATTTGGCCCTGTGACCTACTTTTTCACTGGACTTGATCCAATTTCAAACCTGTCCAGGACATCATTATGACAAATATTCTGACCAAGATTCATGAGTATCAGGCTGAAAATGTGGCCTCTATTCTACACACATGGTTTTTCTAAGATTTAGCCCAGTGACCTACTTTTTGACCCAACAAAACCCAATTTCAAACTAGTCTTAGATACCATCAAGACAAACATTCCGACCAATTTTCAAGAGTATCAGGCCAAAAATGTGGCCTCTAGTGAGTACACAATGTTATTCTAAGATTTAGCCCTGTGACCGACTTTTTGACCTGACATGACCAAATTTCTATCTTGTCTGAGATATTAACAAGAAAATTATTCTGACCAAGTTTCAAGAGTAAATTGAAACAGGTTGAAACTAGAACTTGTTTTTTTTTTCTTACAAAACAGGAGGGCCATGATGTCATTTGACCAAACATGACCCATTTTCAATCTCCTTTGAGATATTATGAAAAACATTCTACCAAGATTTTCATGAGTTATTGACCCGAAATGACCCACTTGCAACCTGGTGCAAGAGCAACATTCTGACCAAGTTTCATGAGTATTGCATTAAAAAATGAGGCCTCTAGAAAGTAAACAAGGTTTTCGAAGATTTGACCTAGTGACCTAGTTTTTGATCCAACATTACCCATTTTCAAACTCTTTCAAGATATTATCAAGACAAATATTCTGACCAACTTTTAAGAGTTTCGGACTAAAAATGTGGCCTCTACAGCATACACAATGTTTTTCTAAGATTTGGCCTAGTGACCTAGTTTTTGATCAGACATTACCCATTATCAAACACTTTTGAGATATCACTAAGACAAACATTCTGACCAAGTTTCATGAGTATTGGACTGAAAATGTGGCCTCTAGAGCGTACAAAAGGTTTTTCTAAGATTTGACCAAGTGACCTAGTTTTTGACGCGACATTACCCATTATCAAACTCTTTTGAGATATCACCAAAACAAACATTCTGACCAAGTTTAAAGAGTATCAGACTGAAAATGTGGCCTCTAGAGCATACAGAAGTTTTTTCCAATTTTTGACCCAGTGACCTAGTTTTTGACCCCACATGACCCAAATTTAAACTCATTCAAGGTCTCATCAAGACAAACATTCTGACCGAGTTTCACGAGTATCAGACTTAAAATGTGTCCTCCAGAGCGTACACAAGGTTTTTCTAAGATTTGACGTAGTGACCTAGCTTTTGACCCCACATGACCCATTATCAAACTCGCCTGAGCTATTATCAAGATAAACATTCTGACCAAGTTTCAAGAGTTTTTAACAGAAAATGTGGTTTCTAGAGCGTACACAAGGTTTTTCTAAGATTTGACCTAGTGACCTAGTTTTTGGCCCGACATGACCCATTTTCAAACTTGTCTGAGATATCATCAAGACAAATATTCTGACCAACTTTCAGGAGTTTTGGATTGTAAATGTGGCCTCTAGAGCGTACACAAGGTTTTTCTAAGATTTGACCTGGTGACCTAGTTTTTGACCCGACATAACCCATTTTCAAACTTGTCTGAGATTTTATAGAGACAAACATTCTGACCAAGTTTCATGAGTATCGGACTGAAAACGTGGCCTCTAGAGTGTACACAAGGTTTTTCTAAGATTTGACCTAGTGACCTAGTTTTTGACCCGACATGACCCATTTTAAAACTCGTCCGAGATATCATAAAGACAAACATTCTGACCAACTTTCAGGAGTGTTGGACAGAAAATGTGGCCTCTAGAGCATACACAAGATTTTTCTAAGATTTGACCTGGTGACCTAGTTTTTAACCCGACATGACCCATTTTCAAACTCTTCCGAGATATCATCAAGGCAAACATTCTGACCAACTTTCAGGAGTATTGGACAGAAAATGTGGCCTCTAGAGCGTACACAAGATTTTTCTACGATTTGACTTAGTGACCTAGTTTTTGACCCAACATGACCCATTTTCGAACTCGTCCGAGATTTTATTGAGACAAACATTCTGACCAAGTTTCATGAGTACCGGACTGAAATTGTGGCCTCTGGAGCGTACACAAGGTGAAAAGTTGACGACGGACTACGGACGACGGACACAGCACGATCACAATAGCTCCCCATGAGCACTTCGTGCTCAGGTGAGCTAAAAACAGATGTCTCCCCCCTTTTTGGTGTCAGAAGGATTGATATGTCACCAAGGCAATTTCTAACTTAAATAATGGTCATTTTTAGAGCAAACAATCTAGTTGACACAAAAGGCTGTACAGATGCAGAATATGGTTAGGGGCTTGAAATTCCAGATATCAGAAGTAGTGGGATTGTACTTTATAAAAAGGAAAAACAAAGGCACTGATCATGCTAGACGGGTATCTGTAACAGTTTTCGAGTTATAGAGCGGACACGAAATTGTACGTAAAATGAGTAAGGAAAATAATACAAAAAATATACAAACCAGAGTTGTTTCTTGTGCATGACACATCATCTCATTGTGGTTCAGAAATGTATGAAGTTTCATCAAAATATCTCAAACGGTTTTCAAGTTATAGAGCGGCCACTTAATTGTATGGAAAACTATCATAGGGAAATAACTCAAAAATATACAAGCCAGAGTTATGGTTCTTGTGCATGACACTTCATCTTATTGTGCTTTACAAATGTATGAAGCTTTATCAAGATATCTCTAACAGTTTTCGAGTTATAGAGCAGACACGAAATTGTACGTAAAATGAGTAAGGAAAATAATCAAGGGGAAATAACTTGAAAAATATACAAGCCAGAGTTATGGTTCTTGTGCATGACACTTCGTCTCATGGTGCTTTACAAATGTGTGAAGTTTTATCAAAATATCTTAAAAGGTTTTCGAGTTAAAGAGTGGACACAATTTGTGACGGACAGACAGACGGACGCACGGGGAAAAACAATAAGTCTCCCGACCCTGACGAGGGGAGACATAAAAAGATAAATAGATGAACATTGCAAACTTTTTGTTCTCTGCCCAATTCACAGTATATAACAAGATGTGATTATTTATAAAACAGTAATCACCTTTTGCGACTTACGGCAAGAGGCAGAGAGGCAATTGGCTGACTTTCTGCCTCTTCATTCTTCATAAACCATCCTGGTCTGAAAAATTAAAATATAATTTTAAATAATTTTCAGCTATAAGCCCCACTCAAGGAACTTTTAACACAGTCTAATATTGGATCTCCACTGTCCATCATGGAGATATCTTTACCCCCAAAATACCTTTGAAATAGCTTCTTTACCCCAAAAATACCTTTGAAAAAGCAAAAATTTGGGATATATGTTGTTTTCTTTTTCAATAAAGCAGCAAACCCTGATTGATAATGGGAGCACTTTTGTTACACTGTGACACAAAAGTCTTTTATTCCAGCAAATAATGAGAATTGACCCAAGAATTTCAATCATCATGTGGAAAAATGACAACCTCATAGCAAAGGGACACAATTTGATTTTTCTTTGCCGCACAATGTTTTCAAAAACCTTTCTTCCTCAGGGTAGTTAAAACTCAGGATTGTGTGGCAAAGGGTTAAGCCATCTGATATCTACACCTGCTGGAGAGGATTTTGAGCCCTTTTGTATTTTTACATAAATATAGTCATGATGGCCATATTAGTCATGTGACCTATACTATTTAATTCTTTACCAAACCACAAAATCTTTGATTCGTCCCAATTAAAGCATTTGCAGACAACAAAATAAATATTACTCAAGTGGCTAGATTTGTCTTTGAAAGCATAGAAAACGTTGTGGGAAAAGGAGAAAAATGCTGGTTACCAGCATTTTCTCCTTTTCCGACAATGTTTTCAGAAGGCATTTTCCTCAAGGTCGTTAAAACACAGACTGAATATAAAATCTGATTGAATATGGGCCAGTATTTTCCAAAAGGTGTTAGTAACAATTGTTGAAAGACTGAAGAACAGTGATGACTGACAGCAAATATCCATGAATTCCACCTCACCAAACTTTGCCCAGGACAGCTAAAAAAACTAGAGGCCCTTGAGGGCCTGAAATCACTCTACTGGCAGTGATTTTGCTTTTTTGCTAGCATACATTATGAATTCATGTTGCAAACAGAAAAAACACAAAAATGTCTTTACACAGAAATGTGACTAATAATGTGGACTTTATTGAGTAAACGATACTAAATCATCAAATGTCTGCTTTTCCTGAATGATTTACTAGATTTTCTTCACTTTTGATAGAGTTCAATCCCTTAATGAATCAAATAATCTTTGCAAGTTTCACAAGATTTGGATCAACACTGTGGACTTCATTGCCTAAACAAGAAATGGAAATTTTCAACTTGAAATGGCTACTTTACCCATACAGATTGTCAGATTTTTTTTCAAAATCAATAGGGTTAAAGCTGTTTATGATACAAAGCAACTGTGCAAGTTTCATGGAAATCCAACCACAAATGCTGACTTCATCACGTAAACAAGAAATAGAAATTTTCAACTTGAAATGGCTACTTTTCCGATACTGTTTGTTGGATTTTTCTCAAAATCAATAGGGTTGAAGCTATTGATGAAATAAACAAACTGTGCAAGTTTCAGGGAAATCTGAACACAAATGTAGACTTTATCATGTAAACAAGAAATAGAAATTTTTGAACTTGAAATGGCTACTTTTCCCATACTGTTTGTTGGATTTTTTTCAAAATCAATAGGGTTAAAGCTATTGATAAGATAAACAAACTGTGCAAGTTTCACAGAAATCTGACCACAAATGCTGACTTCATCACGTAAACAAGAAATGGGAATTTTCAACTTGAAAAGGCTACTTTTCCCATACTGTTTGTTGGATTTTTTTCAAAATCAATAGGGTTGAAGCTATTAATGAGATAGACAAACTGTGCAAGTTTCACGAAAATCTGACCACAAATGCAGACTTTATCGCGTAAACAAGAAATGGAAATTTTCAACTTGAAATGGCTACTTTTCCCATACTGTTTGTTGGATTTTTTTCAAAATCAATAGGGTTGAAGCTTTTGATGAGATAAACAAACTGTGCAAGTTTCACAAAAATCTGACCACAAATGCAGACTTTATTGCGTAAACAAGAAATAGAAATTTTCAACTTGAAATGGCTACTTTTCCCATACTGTTTGTTGGATTTTTTTCAAAATCAATAGGGTTGAAGCTATTGATGAGATAAACAAACTGTGCAAGTTTCATGAAAATCTGACCACAAATGCAGACTTTATCGTGTAAACAAGAAATGGAAATTTTCAACTTGAAATGGCTACTTTTCCCATACTGTTTGTTGGATTTTTTTCAAAATCAATAGGGTTGATGAGATAAACAAACTGTGCAAGTTTCACGAAAATCTGATCAAAAATGAAGACTTTATCGCGTAAACAAGAAAAAGACTAACGGACGGACAGACAGACGGACAGATGACGGAAACCACGCCATGACATAAGCTCTGCTGGCTTTCAGCCAGTAGAGCTAAAAACCACAACAACTACAACACAGACTAAAGTCAATCATTGTATGTTTAACCCTTTACCACACAATCCCGAGTTATAGCAACTTGGAAGAAAAAGGCCTTAACTTACGGATCAATGGCCCCTCTACACCAAAGGATAGAAAAAACAGCAACTGCCAGAACGAGACCCGCTAAGACTGTAATTGAGGCAATAAGTGCTGGTGAGGAATCACCTTTTTCCTCTGGCTTAGCAGTTCTAAAGGGTCCAAATGACGGTGTGACAGAACATTTATAGCCATCGGTACAAACATAGCCCATCAGACTGAAAAAAAAAAATAGATTACACAAAACGAAATCACAGAAAAAGCAACAAAGCATTACATGAAGACAAAATAAAGGCAAATTCTAACGCAAATTTATATAAACCATTTACCAAACAAGCCTGCATTCTAACTACCCTGAAAGAAGCTTTGGAAAACATTCTCACATTGTGGGGAAAAAGAGAAAATACAGCATTTTCTCCTTTTGCCACAATGTTTTCTTCCCTTTCAAAGAAATTTTCCTCCATTTCAGCTACAATTGATATGTTGCTTGCAAATGCTTTTAATTTGGACAAGACTATAATGTTTTTGCTTGGTAAAGATTGAAGCTACACTACTCACACTACACACTACATGTAAAATCTTGTGAACTTTGAAAATTATCTTTAACTCTCTCAATGCAAATAGTACAACAGTTACTGGTGTGTAATTAAAAGAGGGAAATGAAAGCAATTTAGCCAAGTTCTTTGTTTAATATAGATGAGTTTTTCTGTACCAGTACCAGAAATGACCTTTGCCACAATGACAGTCACATGCTGTTTCCCAACAAAAACATGTCACATTCACTGGTGAGTGGATAGTGATTCCTGTTGCCGTTGCTTTCACCACATCACAGAAACTTGGATTTTGTTATCATAAAACCTGTGTTTCAGGCCAAGAGTACTAAGGAATTATTTAATGGGACCCCATTAAGAACCAGTGAAAAAAGAGCTGGGTTTGTCCCTATAATATTTCTTTAGAATGTAGTAACAGTTGCTTTCACCACATCACAAAAACTCAAATTTTGTTATCACAAAACCTGTGTCTCAAGCCCTGAGCACAAATGAATCATCTAATGGGACTTAGCACTAGTGAAATAGAGCTTGGTTTATTCTTAACACATCTCTTTAGATAGCTCTACAGAGAGCCATACTCGAGAAATAGAACAAGGCTTCTGATTAGCCAATTTTACATAAACCAACCAATTACAGGTGATAAATTCTTCCTTGAGCATAGATACCCTCTGATGAAGTTCCATGATGTTAGCACATACACATGTAGTTACTGAGTCATTGCAGAATCTGGATTCAACCCTTTTCCACACGAAAAAATGTAAACTAATCCAAATTGAAAGCTTTTTCAGACAACAATTGAAATGTGGCTGAAATGATGTAATTTGTCTTTGATAGGGTAGGAAATATTGTGGGAAAAGGAGAAAATGCTAGTTATCAGCATTTTCTCCTTTTTTCACAATGTTTTCAAAAGGCTTCTACCTCAGAGTCAATAAAACTCAAGATTGTGTGGTAAAGGGTTAAAAGGACTGACAGACAGACAGATGGACCAGTTGACTAAGAGAGGGTAAATATAAAGCATGACAGTGGCATCAGTAGAAAACAAAAAGAACCGTATCCATTTACTATATCTCTGTATCCTGAGGCAGGTATCCGTTGCAATTCATGTCAGTTGATGTTCTGCAATCCTCTTTTCCAATCTTGATTTCTGCCAGTTGGTTGATATGCATATCTATAAGACAAGAGGACCATGATGGCCCTGTATTGCTCCACTGGCTAATAAGTAAACACACTACAAGCAAAACATTACAATACTTGGCCAATTGGTTTTGAACTAGAAGATATAAAAAATTTTTTCTATAGAATCCTACAAGAAAGTTATGACCCCAGGGCAAAACCATTTTTGACCACAGAGCTGAAATTACTTGAATCCTTGTCAAGGTCCATACCAAAAGAGATAAAGCCCCATACCAAATAATACAGGTCTGGAATGTGTAGTTATAAATAAGAAGATTTTCAAAGTTTTCTCAATAAAAGGCCCTGTACAACATTAGACCCCTGAGACAGGACTAAATTTAGTAGCCCAAGGTCTTATGGTTAGTAACAAGAAAATTTCTAAAGTTTTCACTATATGAGCCCACGTAAAACTTGTGACCCCTGGGGCAGGGCCAAACTTGACCCCAGGGCTATAATTTGGGCCCTCTAGGAAGAGGCCCACTAGATAAAGCTACATGCAAAATTTGGTAGCCCTAGGCCTTATGGTCTAGGTATGAGAAGATTTTTACAGTTTTCCCTATATAATCCCATGTAAAACTTGTGCCCCCCCAGGCAGGGTCAAACTTGACCCAGAGCTATAATTTGGGCCCTCTGGATAGAGGCCCACTAGATAAAGCTACATGCCAAATTTGGTAGCCCTAGGCCTTATGGCTAGGGATGAGAAGATTTTTAAAGTTTTCCCTATATAAGCCCATGTAAAACTTGTGACCCCTGGGGCAGGGCCAAATTTGACCCCAGGGCTATAATTTGAAGAAACTTGGTGGAGGTCCACTAGATAAAGCTACATGCCAAATTTGGTAGCCCTAGGCTTTGTGGTTTCAGACAAGAAGATTTTTAAAGATTTTCAATATTTTTCAGTTTTGTCCCTTCCCCAATCCAATTACATAGTTCCATACACAGATTTTAATCCTTCTGTTTTAACCTATATCCAACCAGAGTTTTTGAAGGAATCAATTTCTTTTAAGAAATTCTGAAGAGGACCATGGCAGGATCATTTCTGTGAAGTTTCATCAAAATTGGATGGGTAGTTTCAGAGAAGAAGATGTTTGAAATAAAAGTTAACGCATGCACGGGCAGACGGATGGACGCACGCACGGTAGCACGACGGACACCGGGCCATGACATAAGCCCGCTGGCCTTCGGCCAGTAGAGCTAACAACAGCACGGTATGCAGGTGCCAACACTCAGCTGCAGTCGCTTGATTTTCAGTTAAAATTCTCAGTTGAAAAAGGGGCATAACTGTGTTAAAAATACCCGGTACTTTGATGGTTACCTGCCTTCTTTTCATGGGTACCCCTTTGATACTTAACAACTTGTCCAAGTTTGAAGTTCAGATCTTCGAAAATAAGAGAGGTAATAATAAAATTTCAGAGTTTTTGCAAAATGACAACAGGGCTATGACAATAACTCCCACTTCTTCAAAACAACTCAGCTAAAAACAAAAACACAAAAACACTAAATATTGTATGACAGCCTACCTACTTGTAGAAGGCTTATTCTCAATTCTGTGCCACACAATCCCAAGTTTTAATAACTCTAACATGCAAATCTTTTGAAAACATTAGGGGAAAAGGAGAAAATGCTGGTAACAGCATTTTCTCCTTTACCCACAATGTTTTCTACCCTGTCAAAAATGAATTGCATCATTTTAACCTTATTCAGATTGTGAATGCGTTGAATTTGAACTAGTTCATATTTTGTTGTTTGGTAAAGGGTTAACTAGGCCGAAATAAACACACAAGCCCATGACAAAATGGAAGAATATCAAAACTTTTGAGAACAAGAAAAATTATCAATAAATCCTTTATCCAGTATCTTTATCCAAATTCTTTTACTGTTCGATTCAAGCAAGGTGACCCCTTTTCCAAACAATGCTGTGCTTTAACAATCCTGAAGAAAGCTTTGGAAAACATAGTAGCAAAAGGAGAAAATGCTGGTAACCACACTTTTTCATTTTCCTGCCGTGTTCTTTACCCTTTCGGTAAATGCTTTCAGTATGGAGAAATCAAAGATTTTGATCATATGGTAAAGGATTAACTCTATACTAAACGACAAAATTTTGGACCAAACGAAATTAAAAGCATTTTGCAGGAAACAAATGTTGCTAAAATGATGATTTCTATTTTTGATAAGGTAGAAAACATTGTAGGAAAAGAAGAAAATGCTGGTAACCAGCATTTTCTTCTTTTCCCGCAATGTTCTCAAAAGCCTACTCTTCTAGGGTCGTTAAAACTTGGGAATGGGTGGTATAGGGTTAAACAATTCATATAATACTCCCAAAACCTGACTGTTTACTTTAGGCAGTTTCTTCTACTGCAAAATCCCGAGTTTTAATGACCCTGAGGAATACATCTTTTAAAAACATCGTGGAAAAAGGAGAAAATGCTGGCAAATGCTTTCAATTTTGACAAGTCTAAAATTTTGTCATGTTGTAAAGAGTTAATCAATTTGATACTGTTTCTAGACAAAGAAATGGGTCAGACAAACATAAAGGGATATGAAATACCTATATTCAGATCATCCAGAGTTATTCTGTATAACGATATTGGGTTTTTCCAACCTCCAACGTCTTGTATGTTTGTAGATGCTGAAACTAAAATTTATACAGAACATACAATCTTTTACGTTATTACAGAGAGGTTACTATAAACTTATTTATATTGACGGTGTCCACATTTGGCATTTTTTCTTTTTGGTTTATTGGCGGCAATTTATTTTGGTGCATCTTACCTTTACTGCCAAAATAAATCATCTTC